>OW443338.2:32500-2532500 GCA_937001555.2 Hypsopygia costalis
ACATACATCACGGCGCAACATCACCAGCATGCCCATGCTATCAAGCAGCAATGGAAACTATGAGGAGAAACACCCAATACAATGGATAGTATACATAAAATACATAACAACATCAGCACAAATAACATAGAAGAGGAAATAACCGCATCAACAACGCGCCAGCCTCGGCTGGAGCGCTGCCCTACAGTAACACATGAGTCACCAACGACACACCTCCCCCCAGCACCCTCATCTTCATCGGATACCTCGATGGCTTATCACACTGGGCCCTCAAGGCCAGCTATGATAGAAATGGAAGTAACAACGTCACCAACAACGCACTCACCCCACCTAGGGCATCACCAGGCAGCTGAACACGAGAAATCGTCAGCTGTGCGCTCCCCCCGGGCACCCCCACCACCCCCGGGCAGCTCAGCTGCCTGCCACACACAGCATGCGAGCTTCGCGATGCCAGCGCTCTCATCTTCATCTGACACTTCGATGGCCTACCACACTGGGCCCTCGAGGACAGCTACGGAAGAAATGGAAGCAACAACGGTACCAACAATGCACTCGCCCCCGCGGGGGTATTGCCAGGCAGCGGAGCACGTGAAATCGTCGACAGCCTGGCCCCCCCGGGCGCCCCCGCTGCCCCCGGGCAGCTCGGCTGCCTGCCACCAGCTGCGTGCGAGCTTCATGACATCAGGTTGGTCAAATCCATATTCCAACGAAAGTAATAGTGATAGTGATAGTGAAAACATCTACGAAGCAAGCACGGCACAATATGAAACACTTAAAGTAATACAATGTAACTTAGGTAGGAGCTACAACGCACAACATGAACTGTATCAACACATGATTACAAATTCGATAGATATAGCAATAATAACCGAGCCCTACACAGGATCAGCAAACACAACCAAACCTTTAAATGGCTACAATTTATATCAGTTTAGTAAAAACACTCAAAAAGTTAAAGCATGCATATATAGTAAAAAACAATCCTGTGTAGCGCTCGGACTTACCCAGTACTCTACTGGGAATTTGTGCGCAATAAGTTTAAAAACAAACCTAGGAGACATAATAATTTCATCTGTGTACATCGAACCTAGAATTGATATGGATGACACCTTAACAAAACTAGAAATAATGATAGACGCGAACCAAAGACATCACCACCTTATAAGTGGTGATTTCAATGGATGGCACACTCTGTGGGGATCCACATCCATCAGCGCCAGGGGACGCGAGGTATCCGAGTTAATCACAGCAAGAGACCTAACGATAATTAATTCGGGAACACAATACACTTTTGAAACAATCACGCATGGAACTCAACGTAAATCAATCATCGATTTAACACTGTCAACCCTAGGCTTAGTAGAACACATAGACAAATGGCAGGTAGACACCAATATATGCCCTTCTACGGAGCATAACGCGATAACGTTCCAAATCACAGCACAGAAAGACAAAACCTCGAATAAAAACAGCAAAAAAATAATTAGATATGATACAAGAATGGTAAATTGGAGCAAGTTTAAAGAACGCATAATGGATGTCTGCGAGAAATCAAAATTATGGGAAAACGAAATTGAAAAGTTAAGTAAAAATGAAATAGATACACTCATATCACAAATCACAGATAATTTACGCAAATGTTGCAACAAAGAAATCCCAAGGAAAAAGAAAACGAAAACAGCCAGCAGCTGGTGGACAGATGAACTAACCAATCTTAAAAACGAAGTCATAAAAATACACCATCAGATAAGAAACAATATAAAGAAAGGACAACAAATAAATGAACTAATAGAAGAAAGGAACGCAAAAAGAAAACAGTACGCTGAAGAAATACGTAAAACATCTTCAATTCATTTCAGAGAGTTCTGCAACCAAACGCCGGAAGACGTATGGGCGATCACCAACAACATAATCAAGAATAAACCTAGAAGAAACCCGCCAGCAACTCTAAAAATCAGAGAAAATACATATACGTCAAGTATGCAACACACAGCAGAGGTACTACTGAAGCGCTTCTATCCGGACGACACACCGGATATAACACAACAACAGATAAATACAAGATCAATAGCTAAAAACATAACGACTAGTGAACCAGACGAACCTAAATTTACAAAGCAAGAGATAATAACAGCTCTTAAAGCGATGAATCCGTCTAAAGCTCCAGGGGAGGATGGATTCACATCGGATATTTGCCTAGCATTAGTAGAGACATACCCTGAACAATTTACAAAAATATTAAATAGATGTAACGAACTGGGTTATTTCCCTAGAGATTGGAAAAAAGCCAACGTGTGCACTGTACAAAAACCCAACAAAGACGATCCATACGACATCACAGCATACAGACCAATAGGCCTACTTAATGTGTTTGGCAAAGCATATGAGAAACTGCTAATAAGCAGACTCACATATTACCTAGAAACAAAAGAAAAACTAAGTAAAAAGCAATATGGATTTAGAACACAAACATCCACTATGGACGCCCTGCACTCAGCAACTACACAAATAAAAAAAGCGAAAATAAACTCTGAACATGTTATAGCCGTCTCGCTGGACATAGCATCTGCCTTTGACAATGCCTGGTGGCCGAAACTGCTTAATCGACTAGGCGATATGAACTGTCCCAGAAATATACTCAACGTGATACGAAGTTATCTTGAAGATAGAACGGTTACCCTTACATATGGAAATGCTACAGTATCAAAGGCAATGACAAAAGGATGTATACAAGGATCAGTCTGTGGCCCAACATTCTGGAATATCATAATAGATGAGCTCCTGGAAATTGAACTTCCAGAGGGATGCCACCTCCAAGCGTTTGCAGATGATGTGCTACTGATAGCACACGCTAAGGATATTACGGAACTACAAAACATCACTAATGAGACACTGGAAAAAATTGCTATATGGGGAAGAGAGACAAAACTCACATTTGGACCCCAAAAAACAAAACTAGTAGCGTTCACGAACAAAGCAAAAAAGACTAAAATAACTATGGAGGGACAACAAATAAAACATACAGATACATTCAAGCTTCTAGGAATAATAATCGACAATAAACTCAAGTTTAAGAAACACGTAGAATACGTTACAGCTAAAGCACATAAGATATACATGAAACTTAGCAAGTTCGTCAGACCTACCTGGGGACTACACCAAGAAAACGTTAGAATAATATACCAAATGGTTATAGAACCCATTGTCACTTATGCAGCTGAAATATGGTCAAACGTCATAAAATATGAATATGCAAGAAATGTGCTTCGCTCCATGCAAAGAGCCTTTGCGATACGTGCAATAAGAGGATTCCGAACTCTTTCCGCCACTGTAGCAATAGCCCTAGCTGATTTCACCCCCCTCCATTTAAAAATTTCCGAAATCTCTCAAATTCAAACAACCAAAAGAACAGGAGTACACCCCAGTATACCAGATGATATTAAGATGGAGAAAAGAGTTTTAAAACACACGCTACCACACCCCTCACTCCGTACACCACTACAAATAAAGATAGCAAATAGTAACAAAGACATAAACAAGATAAGCGCGATACTTGACTGCAACATCTATACGGACGGAAGCAAACATGACAATAAAGTAGGAGCGGCCTTTGTCGCATACAACCAAACAAATAAACCTCATATACAAAAGTACAAATTACACAACGTCTGCACGGTATTCCAAGCGGAAATGCTAGCAATAGAGAGGGCGCTATGGTGGGCTATAGACCAAAAAATCACTACGAAAAATATAAACATATTTACAGATTCTAAAGCAGCAGCCTGCGAAATAACCAGGAATGATAGCTGCCACCCGTTAGCAGCAAGTATACAACACGCGATGCAAAAAATAGCAAACAACAACAGTAATGAAACAACAGTAGCCATAGTATGGGTCAAAGCACATATCGGAATCGAAGGTAATGAACAGGCGGATCAGGCCGCTAAAGCGGCAGCAAATATGCACTTAACGCCGGAGTACAATTATTTCCCCATCAGCCATGCGAAACGAGAAATAAGAACTGAAACAGCAGCAATAGCAGATGAGGAATATCAAACAGGCACAAAAGGTGATCACACAAGGCAAATCCTACCCACTCTAGCGCACATCATAGCGCTAAGAGCAGCAATGAATATCACATTTGCTATAACACAGGTGCTGACGGGTCACGCATATAATTTACAATACCTGAAAAAATATAAAATCAGCGACACCGACAAATGCCCATGCGATGACACAACCAAACATACGCTGCAACACCTGATCCAAGAATGCCCAAAATATATGGCAAAAAGACAGAGACACGAAATGATATGTGGCAATTTTAGAATCTATCCGTATAACATAAATGAAGTAATACGCAAAGTTGACACAATAAATTCATACACACAATTCATAGAACACATAATATCAACTCTCAAGAAATTCAATAACACATAAGTACGGGTATTGACTACAACCACAAACATAACCATAACTAAATATAACTAAAATTAAATACGGAAAACAACTAGACAAAAACTACACATTACAATATAATAACCCTATAAACACCAGTACTAAAACATGAACGACACATAACACTTATACCCCAGCCCCCGTTACCCCCCAACCTTTTAATACATTAAAACACAGGCAATCTATCTCCTCACATTGCAATTACCACCGTGAGTATTGTCAGCATCGTCAACACTGGAAAAATAAGAAAAAGAATTGAAACATAAATAGAATATTACATGTACGAAGCACGATATGCCTTCGGAAGTGCGACCAATGGTTCTATACTGATCCCAAGTGGCTTGCTGCGTAGGGTTGGTCGCACAAACCAAAAGCAACACCCGGTAATAGATATTACTGGAACTATCAATGTTACAAAACAACACAGTATATAAAAGATAAGTAATGCTGATAACAGCCTGCTCCAAACTAATAGGTCGAAAACTAATTACAAATTGTTATTACTGGGATACCCCGTGACTCTGAGCGCTGAAATAAATTGTACTAAATAAACATAACAAATGAAAAAGATTCAATATACAACAATATATGTACTAACATGCATTAAACACTGGTTGCTCTATGAATAATACATAATTATATAAGGAGGTATCGCAACCTTCATAACTTACCAGTAGCGTAATATATAAAACATAAGACTATAAATGTAAAATAAATACTATAAATACATAAATAAAAATAAATGTAACTAATAAAAGATATTATAGAAGCATCTAAGATTTAAACATAAAAAGTCTGCACAACTGGCAAGCCGGCCAAATTCGAAATACAAAAGAATTAAACACACAAACTATGCTACATATAAGCTAATAATAATAATATTTAAGACCACCATCTAGCTTTTACGGTGGGGGCTGGATGAGGCCGCGCGTGGGACGCGGACGCTCTCGTGCGCCCGCGAACGCGGCAGCAACTGTAGCCCCCACCAAAAGCAACCCTAGCGCTCTAGTACAAGTGCCCCTGTGGGGCGCGTGCGGGACGCCCCCAGCATGCGCCGGGGGACAATCGCTCCTCAATGCTAACTGTAGCAGAATACAAGATAATTAAATACACAAGCATTTACATACATTAAGACTTAATAACAACTAGAAACATAGTATAAACTCGTCAATGCAGGTTCTATAAATAAGTACACATACTCATACCTACTAACCCGCTCTGCTGGGCTACTATAAAACATATATATTTAAATAATCAACAAAAATACAAATATATACTTACACACTTACCTGCTCCCTCGGGGCATCACTAACATCAGGACCCTGAAACTATTATAGAAATAAAAATATAAGCAATCTATTCTGTTACAAAGATACTAATAACGAACTATACCCCCGCCGCCCCCGACCAATTCAAAAGGGCGCGGCCCCCGGTGTGGTGCCAGTATGGGCTGACCCGCAGGTTACTAGCGCAGCATCAAGTGAATCCGACACATCACCTAACACATAACAAACGCACATATCACCCATAAAGATCACAATCGACAAATCATAACCCACCATTCAAATACATAGCACACCCGCCCAACATGATTAGTACCCCCATATGGCGCCAGCGGTAACTGGCTCCCCCGGCAACTGAGACAAATATCCAAACTTTTGTCAACATCTGATTAACAGTATAACATACACCAACACCTACAAATAATTACAAACAATAAACAAATAAATAAATTAACTAATACTACACCACAGTAACTGCTACCACCGAACAGGTCCTAATCTAAAAACCATAATAGCAGCATACACCCCCGCTGCCCCCGGTCACACGTACATGGCCCCCCGGGGGTAGATGGGGGTAAAAACCGAGTCTTCCTAAGACATTAAACAGACACGATTAAAAACTGAAATAAACACAACAAATCAATAGAAAAGCTAAATATTATACTCCACATATTACGTGTACGCAACATTGGTTATTAAACAATAAAAAATTAGTAATAATAAAGTTATATCAGCTAATAAAAACAGGACTCGGAAAAATCATTACAATAACGTACAAGGAAAAGTATAAATAACAAATGGACCTAAAAGAGATGGAGCTTCCTCCACCATCGCCCCCACGTGCGCTCCTCAAAGAAATATACATGGAAATAAGGAAACTCAGGGGGGAAATCGAGGAAATGAAAACAGATATAAAAGACATAAAAACGATGAGGTGCTGCAACAATGTGCAGAATAGAACGATCACCGACATGCAACCCCCACCCCAACCTACCGCACTGGTCTCTGTACCACTGGCAACATCAGCAACACCGCATGGTCGAAATTCAGCCTCGCAGGATAGCCCAATAAATCCAATAACATCTAATCAATCAAATCAACAAGAGCAGAACATAACATATAAAGATACATTTTATATAATAGAACAAGGAAATAAACACAACATAAATATGGATGATGAAATAACCGGCAACTACTACTCAGACCAACAAGACCTAGCAAACAACCCACCACAGCAGCAGCCAGACACCCACTTCAGCTTCATATATACACCACCTGAAACCTTCAAAGCCCTAGATATACTTACACCCAACATCAATGAAGACCAGCATAGAACAATCATGGATAGCACTATACAAATTCTAGAAATGCCAACGCCCACCTTTTCCCATGGAAGTCCCCCCCATGAGGGAATAGAGAAAAATTCTGCAAGCACAGCACGGGCACAGGAAGACACTGAAACGACCATAACCCACAGCAAAATGAACTCCGAATCTACCATGGATACATCAGCCTCGCAAGCACCAACACTTACGCCCCGTCAGCCGCAGCCCCCGCTACCTGAAAAGAAGAATAATGTACCAACCGAGAAGGAAACCAAGAAAAGGACTAAGCCAAAGCGAAACACTATTGATCAATGCACATTCTGTGGTAAAGTCATAACCAACAAAAACTTTGCAAGACATTATAGGCGACACCATCCAGAAATAGATTACACAACCAAGGACACACGCTACCCACATAGATATTATATAACATCCGAGAAGATATTGGCCACATGCCCCCCCAGGTACAGACCGACACACAAGGACGCAACCACCACGTCAAACGTCAACCCTGATTTTGTGAATTTATACAGCATAAATGATTAGCTCTGGAAGAAATGAACCACATAGTACAAAAAATATGGGAATATAGTTGATTAACCAAGTGATCGACATTAACAGTACAACAGATACTAATTATTAATATGAAGCAGAAGGCATAACCTAATAGAAATTATCAGACCATATTGAACTATCGCCAAACAATTTTGCATTACTGGGGCCGTTGAGGCCGCGCTTGGAAGACAAAATCTTCCGGGCCCCCCGCGACTGCCGGGGGTACTCCCCCCGGAGGTCGCGGGGGCCCGGAAATATTCATGAATAAATTAAATAACGCATAAATAATCGGTTGTATGGCGATGGGACCAATAACATAAAAATAGTATAATAATAATTATGTAACACATTAATGAATGAATAATAAATAATTAAACCTACAAACTATGAGTAGTTACTAAACCACCTAATAATAATACCATACTCAGTACACCACTACAACTTTTAATCTCAAACCGCAAACACTACGTATACATAGCTACTGTGGCAGCCTCTAGGAAAAGAGCTAAGGGACTCAATGCTGATCTCAGGTAATTCGCCAAGTAGAGTCAGATACCCACACATTAAAATAATGCATAGATCATCACCCTACACACTAATCAGCGTCATAATACAGCGACACATACAACAAATAATGACCGAGGACAAACTCATCCAGAAGACACATTAACGGTTTCTAACACTAATAGTAGCGGGGGGTCACCCCCGATCAGCCCAGCCTAAACAGTTAGATTCAAACACAACTACCCCCATGCGACGCGCGCGGGCCCCCCCGGCCATAGCCGACTAAGACCTACCTACAGACAGTAAGGATAACTAATAGCATGAACCTATCAGGACTAACTCCTGGTCACACATAGATACATATACCATTTAATTACCTCCCCTGTACACATCTAAATCAGACTGAAATAACGACAGAACATACCCCCGGCCCCCCCAAGGCATAATTTGAGCGGCCCCCGGCAAGGCGCCTGCACAAGATGGCCCCCTGGCAACTAGCGCAAAATTACACTAACCAACATACATCCACACACACATAAAACACACTCATACAACTAGGTAATCTTAGTCATCTCCTCGGCATATGCACAAAAATCCGAACATAATAATAAAGCCGCACCCCCGCTCCCCCCGCCTGATATGAGCAAACCCCCCAACATAGCGCTGGCGGGGGAAGACTCTACGGTAACAATTATAACACCACACGAACTCAATCACCACACTTCCACACGTAGTAAAAATAAACCCTATTCACAATAACATTAACAAACATACAAGATATACCACATTAACTGCTGCCACCGAACAGGTCCTGATCTAAAAACCATAATAGTATCACACACCCCCGCGGCCTCTGGCCACACGTACATGGCCCCCCGGCGTTGCGCTGGCGGGGGTTGGACCTGTAGCAACCAATATAAACATAAAAATTACATCTAGCACAACACATTACTCTTACATACACCTAACACCTATATAATTCAAACTGCAACTACCACCCTCGATCAGGAAACACAAATCACAGTACAGAAAAGTATCATAACTACCACAAGAACATAGACCCGAATTTGATCATTACAATATTACACCCCCACAACCCGCGTACGTATAAATTTTATTTTATTTATCTAAATACAGCATAAATGACTAAAACTCTTGAAGAAACAAACCACATAGTACAAAAACCATGGAAACAAGTTGTTTAACTAAGTTATTGACATTAACAGTGTAACAGTTATTGAACATTAATATAAAGCAGCAGACATAACCTAATAGAAATCATTAGACCCTATTGAACTGATCGCCAAACAATTCTGTATAACTGGGGCCGTTGAGGCCGCGCTTGGAAGACAAAATCCTCCGGGCCCCCGCGACTGCCGGGGGTACTCCCCCCGGAGACTGCGGGGGCCCGGAAATATTCAAGAATAAATTAAATAGCGTATCAATAATCGGTTATATGGTGATGGGACAAATAACATAATAATAGTATAACAATAATTATGTAACATATTAGTGAATGAATAGTAAATAATTAAAACCAACAAACTATGAGTAGCTAATAAACCACCTAATAATAACACCATACTCAGTATACCACTACAACTTTTAACCTCAAACTGCAAACACTACATATACATAGCTACTGAGGCAGCCTATAGAAAAATAGCAAAGGGACTCAATGTGGATCCCAGGTAATTCGCTAAGCAGAGTCAGATACCCACACATTAAAATAACGCATAGATCATCACCTTACATCCTAATCAGCGCCATAAAACAGCGACACATACAACAAATAATGACCAAGGACAAACTCATCAAGAAGACACATTAACGGTTTTATTACCAACAGTAGAGGGGGTTACCCCCGATTAGCTCAGCCTAAACAGTTAGATTCAAACACAATCACCCCCATGTGACACGTGCGGGCCCCCCCCGGCCATATGCCGACAAAGACCGACCTACAGACAGTAAAGAGAATGAATAGCTTGAGCCTATCAGGACTAACTCCTGGTCACGCATAGGTATATATACCATCTAATTACCTCCCTTGTACACATCAAAACCCGAATGAAATGACGACAGATCATACCCCCGCCCCCCCCAAGGTATAATTTGCGCGGCCCCCGGCGAGGTGCCTGCACAACGTGGCCCCCTGGCAACTGGCGCAGGCTTGCACGGGCCAGCATGCATCTGCACACGCATAAAACATACTCATACAGCTTAGTAATCTTGGGCATCTCCTCGACATGTGCCCAAGGGCCCGAACACGATAATGGAGCCGCACCCCCGCTTCCCCCGCCTTATATGGGCGCGCCCCCCAGCGTGGCGCTGGCGGGGGGGACTCTATAGCAACAATTATAACATCACACGAACTCAATCGCTACACTCCCACATGCAGTAAAAATAAACCCTATTCACAATAACATTAACAAACATAAAAGACCTCACTACCCAAGGACGAGTGCCCCCGCTCCGTACGAGTAGCACCCCCTACACGACGCCGGCGGGGCGCCGACCATGGGTAACCTCGAAATTGCCCCCGGGGCAATGGTAAAACACTCTTACTAGTTCAACGATCAAAACAAACCTAAAATATACACACATAATTAGCAAACATTCATTACATTCACCCATTCATTCAAGTCATACAACATCAATCACTGACCAAACCAAAATAATATAATAATGTAACAGCCCACAAAAACATAGCCATCCAAAGACGAGCCCCCCCGCTCGGCAAGTGTAGTACCCCCGACATGATACCACACAACCCGCATATTAATAACAAAGCAAAGTCCATCACCACACCCCAACCAGTATCATAATACAGCGACACATACTAATAACAATGATCAGGACAATCTCTTTTAGATTACATATTAACGGTATAATTACTTACAGCAAAGGGGGTTGACCCCCGAAGAACGCTAACAAAATAATTACACTCAAGGACAAGTACCCCCATGTGGCACGTGCGTGGCCCCCGGCCCGAGCGAATCGAGACCGACCTACAGACTATAAAATACAGATAGAATGAGCTTATCAGAACTAACTCCTCGTGACGCATAGGAACACACACCAACTAAACTACCTCCCCGGGATAGCTCCACACGCGATTGCAATATTGACAGAAAAATCCTCCGCCCCCCCGAGAGATAGCCGCCCGACCTCAGGCGTGGCGCCAGCATTAGCCGGCCCCCCGGCAATTAGCGCTGATTTACATAAGTTTAACATTAAGACATATATCAAATCCAGAATAATGACAATAGATAAACAAGTACTATAATAACCCCATACCCCCGCTCCCCCCGACCGACACGCCTATAGCCCCCGACATGGCGCCGGAGGGGGAGGACTATCTGAGAACCAATATAATACCATATAAATTTAATTCTTACACCCCCCGCACACATAACACATATATCCCGCTCGTAATAACGATAACAGACACACAAAACCTCGCCAAACAAGGACGAGTGCCCCCGCTCGGCACGTGCTGCGCTCCTACCATTAGTACCTTGCGGTTCCCCCGCACACAATCTGAACACACTCCGACCAGTTAAACAATTAAACAATCAAAACAAATATAAAAACATACACACATAAACAGCACATATCCGTTGCTACCCATACTAAAATGGTACAACAATAAAACATATCCCAAAAACATAATTATCCAAATACGAGCGCCCCCGCTCGGCACATGTAGTACCCCCGATACTACGCTGGTGAAGCTCGGTCCATTAGCAACCTCGGAATTGCCCCCGGGGGCATACCCGGGGGGCAATCCGAGCAAATCCACACCAGACTTATAACCGAACCAAATGAAAATATACACAAACAGAAAGCATAAATCCATTACAAAGCATATGAAAATAAACAATTAATGGAAATCATAAGTAGGGAAAGTTAAGTATATGATATGGTAAGCCGGTTGTGCAGATTATGGGTCTTGTGCGTGACGGAGCGATCTGCCAACTCTCCTTATGATAGAGATTGGACTCGCCCCTCACAAACCCAACCCTTAGTGACCAACCTAACGGGCGGAGCATACTAAATATAGTATTGATGCCCTCGATCACACCTACTATGTAATAAATAATAACATAAATGTAGCTCCTCGGACGTGCGGTCCACCTCAAACCACTTAATGGAGAGGTTGCGTGTGACTAACGGCTTAAAAAATATAATTAAATTGTACCCCCCGAGTACCCCCAACCAACTAGTGACTTCCCCCCGTTGCCCCCCTACGGGGTGGGTTGGAACGATTCAACTAGCCGACCCTTCTCAGGAAGTTGGAGCGTGCGACCAAGGAGCAAACTTTGTCATACAAATAAGTATATACTAATAACTCAACCAGCAAATAAAATATAATATTGTATAACTCCTAAACTCAGTATATGGCTTCATACATGAATGTGTAAAACAGGTGATACCCTCCGCCGCTGTGTCTGCCGCTGGGGGGCGATAGATATACTCTGCTGCTTCCTCGCGCGGAGCGGTGGCACGCGGTGGGGGGGAGCACCAACTCAATTGGCGTTGAGTTATAAATTACTATAGTAACATAGCAATGTACAAACCACTGTAACTAACCTTGTTCTTTTACAAGTAAGCAAGTAAGCACCAATACATACAATGTATACATCCACGCGGGAGGGAAGAGTGAAGTATCCCTTAGCTGACCTCTTTCCTCCCGTGTAAACATATTAATTATAAGAATAAACTGTAGTAGCGAAAATTGTCTAGTACCCATAAACAGAAATGAAAACAGTAGCAATAAATTCCCGTCCCTGGTGGAGTAACCAGGGGCGGAAACAATAAAAAAAAAACCTAACCTAACCTAACCTAACCTAACCTAACCTAACCTAACCTAACCTAACCTAACCTAACCTAACCTAACCTAACCTAACCTAACCTAACCTAACCTAACCTAACCTAACCTAACCTAACCTAACCTAACCTAACCTAACCTAACCTAACCTAACCTAACCTAACCTAACCTAACCTAACCTAACCTAACCTAACCTAACCTAACCTAACCTAACCTAACCTAACCTAACCTAACCTAACCTAACCTAACCTAACCTAACCTAACCTAACCTAACCTAACCTAACCTAACCTAACCTAACCTAACCTTTTTTTTTTTTTTTTTTTTTTGTTATGCAGGCAAAACCTCGATTTATCGACACTGACGCCCTTAAGGGGCCACCAGCGAACGGAACTCATCCCGGGCTTCCTGCAAGTATGCACAGAGGACATAAGTCCCCTGCCCACGCTTACAGTTGCTCCGTCGGACACTATCCGCTAAAAAACCCTGCAAATACCCACTCAGCTGACGAGTACGGCCATATGGGCTCCCGATGTGGGGATTTCTCCATATGTCCGTATATGGCAGCTTCCCGGCTTTACCGGGGACGTCGCGGTAGAGATTACCTAGGGTATTGTAGGTAATCTCGCAGACGTGCACAGGACGGCCTGTGATGGAGGCTAATTAGGGGCCTAGTGCCTATCTAATAGCTCCGCGTCTGTTGCGGGGGAGAATGCTGAGGCGCTCCTCTCGCAGTCCCTTCCGCTGTCCCTCTTGCAGAGGGGTTTACCGCCGTGATATCCGTCGCTGGCCGGCACAGCTCGCGCCATGCCGGGCAGCAAGGGATTCTCCAGGTAGGGAAATCAGGCAGGAGCACCTAGGGTGTGCGCCTGCCTTCTCCTACCTGTGCGTCTGCGCCTAGGAAGAGCGGCCTGAGGGTCCTCCTCCCGTTCTCTCTCAGCTGCCTCCTTTTGCGAGATGACTTCCTCGCAAAAGGAGGCAACAGCTTCCCATTTGCCACGAAGCATTGCCTCTACTATGCTCGGCAGCGAGAGGTTTCCGCCTTCCAGCGCCGCGACCAGTTCGCGGCGCTGTTGTCCCCAGGCCGGGCACTCTCTTAGTGTGTGCTCGGCCGTGTCGTCGGCTGCACCGCAGTGGTGACACTGCGGCGTTTCCTCTCGACGTGCGACACGGTGCAAGTAATGACCGAAACACCCATGTCCAGTCAAAACCTGCACCATGCGGAACGTAAGGCTGCCATGCCGGCGCCCCACCCACTCTTCCAATACCGGACGAATCGCTTCAATCGTCCGGCGGCCGGCAGCTGAAGGGTCGAGTGCCGCATCCCAGCGACTTAGCGCCTCACTCTGCGCTAGTGCCCGAACCCGCCGCACCTCCTCCGCAGTGGGCCGTTCACCCCTTTCAATGGCAGCGACCCTGTGTCGGTACACCTCCGCCAGGACGCGTGCATCTATATCCCACGGCACTTGTCCTGCGAGTACACAGGCCGCGCCGTGGCTCACTGTGCGGTAGGCTCGGACGGCCCGATTCGCGATGATCCTTTGAGGACGCCGCAGAAGAGTCACGGTACCGGGCCTGAGGCACTCCGCCCAAATCGGGGCTCCGTAGAGTGCCATCGACCGTATAACCCCATGATACAGCCGACGGCAAGCCGATCCCGGTCCCCCCACGTTCGGGAGGACTCGTCCGAGTGCAGACGCGGCGGCACTCAACCGTGGAGCGAGGAGCTTGAAGTGCTCCTCAAAATTCCATCGGGGGTCAAGGACCAGGCCGAGGTACTTAAAATGTGCCTCAACCGGTATGTGGACCCCCTCTATGCGGACCCGGAGCCCCGCCGGGATCCTGCGGCGTGGGCCATGGAACATCATGGCTTTCGTTTTGTCTAGGGCTACATCCAGGCCCAGGATGCGGATGCGTCGAACGACCAGCGACGCACCAACTGACGCTAGTCGAATCGCATCCTCCACGCTCTTCGCCTTCGCCGCAACAAGTGTGTCATCGGCGAAACAGACGACCTCCATCCCTGGTAGGACGCTGCCCCGCAGGACCCAGTTGTAGCCCAGGTTCCACAGCAGAGGACCCAGTACGGACCCCTGAGGAACACCCGCCGTCATCGCCCACGAGCGGACCCGCCCGTCCGGGCCCACGTAGATGATCGTTCTGCCCTGTAGGTAGTCCTCCACGATGGCTCGCAGGTAAGGGGGCACTCGATGAAAACGGAGTGCCTCCGTGATACATTCGTGGGGGAGGCTGTTAAAGGCGTTGCGAATGTCTAGCGACACCGCAATAACAGTCTCACCCCGAGCCGTGGCCGGCTCCGTCCAACCTTTCAGGAGGGTCACCGCGTCCACCGTGGACCGGCCGGTGCGGAAGCCAAACTGGTTCGGAGCCAAGTCCGGCCCCGCGCCCTCCAGATGCTTGACGATTCGTGATGCCAGGATTTTCTCAAGGAACTTTCCGGAATCGTCAAGCAGCACAACCGGGCGGTATCCAGTAGGGGAGTCGGCAGGGCGGCCCTCCTTCCTCAACAGACAAAGTCTACCCGGCTTCCACTGGCTGGGGAAGCGTCCCGTGGCGATGCTAGTATTTAGCACCGCCCTGAATCGGTCCTCAAGGGGTCCCAGAGCGAGAGTTAGGACCTTCGACGGGACCCCATCCGGTCCCGGCGCAGTTCTTTTACTCCGGAACCGGTTCCACACTGCATCAAACTCGGCATCCGATATGGGAGGGGGAGCCGCCACCGGCTCCTCCATTGGAGCCAACGGAGGGACCATTCTGGGGGGCTGAAACGGACCAGGGCTAGGAAACAATGTCATCAGCACCTGGTTCAGTAGGCCCTCTTCCATCTCCGAGGTGGAGGTAGCTGCAGCTTTGAACTTCCCCCTAACCACTCGATACGGACGTCCCCACGGGTCATTATCCAGGAGCTGAATAAAGCGCTCCCGGGACTCTTCCTTCGCCTTGCAGATGGCCACACTGAGGGCCTTTTTGGCCATTTTATACACCCGACGGAAATTGGCCTCCTCGTCAGGCGTGGTTCTGGCGCGCCTTCGACAGCGAAGATAGGCGCGCCGTGCCCTCCAGCTAGTGGCACGCAGGTCGGCAATCTCCTGTGTCCACCAGTATACCTGCTTCCTGCTAGAGCAGGTCTGCGCTCTAGGCATGGCAGCTTGGCAGACGACTTGCATATCCTCCGCAAATAGCTTTGCCATGCCGTCAGCATCACCGGAGAGGTTAGGAGGCACTTCAGCCCATGCCCGTACCATCGCCGCCTCCTTTGCTACCTCCGGTCGCAATTTCGTGAGCGCCCACCTTGGGAAGGCGCCCGCTGCGGGGCCCCTAGTCGTTCGGCTCCTGCGGGGTGTTGTCGTCGAGAGCTCCATTCGAATATAGAGGTGGTCCGATAGGGTCTCCACCTCGTCCACCACTCGCCAATCAGTGATTCGTCCGGCCAGGGAGGGTGTGGCAAATGAAACGTCCACCACAGAAGTCCCTTGCCAACGAACACATGTAGGGGTGTTACCCCGATTTAGGATCTGAAGCCCCAGGGACAGAGACCAGGATTCCAAATCCCCGCCCTTAACATCGGTGTAGGTGGACCCCCACGCGACTGACTTCGCGTTGAGGTCGCCCGCCACCAGCACCGGCACAGGGGCTGCCCTTCGAACAACCCCTTCCAACACAGCCAGGTGATCTTCGAAATCCGCCCTGCTGCGATTAGGAGAAAAGTAAGTGGAGACCACCAGCATTCCCCCCCACAATACCGCTACATAGCCTGCACCCCTCTCCTTTAGGGTGATCGGGGGAGCTACTCTGCTTGAGACTCTCATGACGGCGGCAGAACCGTCATTAGCCGCTAACCAATTCGACGACTGTGGCGGGACGAAGTACGGTTCTGCCACGATCGCTAGCCCCACACCCCACTCCGCCGCAGTCTGGCACAGTAGATCCTGTGCTGCGGGGGAGTGGTTGACGTTCCCTTGGAGGAGCTTTATGGGGCCGTTAACCATTGGTGGTCTCCATATGTTCCTCCACCATAACCGCAGAGACTTGCTCTGGCGGTGGCGCATTCACTTTTAACGTGGCCGTGCGGCCCTTAATCGGCGCGGGGTTACAGTTGATACCCCCCATGCGATGGTTCGCCGGCCTTTTAGCGTCCGTGCAGACGGCGCACTTCAGCGTCGCCGTGCAATCCACAGCCTTGTGCCCATCGGATCCACAACGGAAGCACAACTGGCTGCGATCCTTGGCAGAGGGGCACCTTTGCATCGGGTGGCCTGTGCCCATGCAGCGGAAGCACCGCATTGGCCTTTGCTCCTGCAGTTGGATGGAGGCAGAACTCCACCCAACCGTAATATTTTTAGCGACCTCAAGCCGCTTGGCCGCCTCAACGGGAACCGAGGCAAACGCCGCCCCAGCTCCTCGTGCACCAGTGTGGATTTTGCCCACCTTAATCTGGTGAGCCAGGCAGCCCCCCGCTTGTGCGAGCGCCTGGCACAGCTCTTCAGCGGACACCGAGTCGTCGATACCAACCACCCGAATGTCCGCTGATTTTGTTGGGCGCGTCACTTTAGCCGTGTCTCCTAAAGCCTCTCCAATTTTAGCGGCTAAGGTATCCGCCTGGGCCGGGGATGTCTCCTTCGGTAGCTCGATTATCCGTGCCCCCGTTATTCCTGTACGGAACTTAGCCGGACCGATCCCCAGCTCGCCAAGGTTGATAGATGACTTCGCCTTGGCGATCGCCTCCCCATATGTTAGGCCTTTCTCCACTGCCTCCGGTGTCAGGGCAACCACCACCGCCAGTGATTTCGGCGCCTTGGGCGTCTTCTTCTTGATATTTGACGCCGCGCCGGTCCCCCCACTCTTCGACGTCGCTTGCTGCGCCGTGGGCTTTTTCTTTCGCTTTCTCTTTTCCACCTTAGTCCACTCGCCTTGATCCGGTGGTGATGAGCCTGACGTAGCCCCGGTGGTGGAAGGAACGCTGACCTGCACAACCTTTTTTAAAGGTGCAGTCTTCCTTCTGCTCTCCCTTATCTCCTTAGGCAAGTTAGCCGGCGGGGCGAGGGTGGTGTTCACCGGCGGATTCTGCGCCGGACGCTTCATCAAAGACAGCTGCTTCCGATGGCTAACCGAATCCGAGGCCAGCGGAGGTCTGTGACTCTGGCCAGGCAGCAGTCTCCCGTCCACCTCTAGCCCGTCCAGTCGGGCGGAGATTACACCACCCACGTGCTCCATCAGTTCCCGCTGGAGGTACTCCATGGACTCTAGGAACTCCCTTCTGGAGACACCTCCAGCAGGTACCGCCTTGGACGGGCGGGAGTCCGCCTGCCCAATGCCCGTCTCTTCTTCAAAGTACTCCGCCTGCGGCTCAGGCTCAATTTCTTCCATAGTGACCTCTGACCGCGCCACTCCCCGCTCGGAGAAGGCCTTCCGTAGAGCCTTCAGTTCCTTTCCGATGGATCCCACCTGGCTACGCAGCCGCTTATTATCAGCCCGCAGCCGGCGGATTTCATCTGAGGAGGAGCGGGACGCCATCTCCCTTATGACATCTAATAGCGACAGCGTCGCATTCTTGACGTCGCGAATGCACGTCCCCTTCATATTGCCGGATTTTCCGACAACAGACAATATCGCATCTGCGCTTGCCTCCGCCTTCCCGCAAAGCGACTCCATGGATGCCTTGAGGTTCCCTTCTCCTGACGCTTTGGCAGGGCGCCGCTCAGACTGCATCTCCCCCTCTGAGGCGGTCTCGTCCGAGTCAGTGTCAGACTCCAACTCACGAAGCTCCTGTCGGGCCTGGGACATCCCGACATGATGAGCGTACCCACCACGTCCCTTCCTAGTTCGGGAAACTTTGAGAGCCTGCGGCGCTTCCATTTCCAACTCCTTTGGATGGCCCACTTTGGACCTCTTACGCTTAGCCGTAAGTACCGGCCACGTAGCACTCCCCGATGGCAATGGAGCCGCGCTCCCCGCCGCAATATCGCTATACGTGGGCCGGTTGTCTCGCCCCCTGTCTTCTACCTCGCCAGCCGGAGCCTCAGCCGCCGGTACTTCTTCAACCACGTCGGCGATGGGCGAGCGGCTTCTCCTACCGATGTTCGATGGGAATGTCAATTTCAGGGGTTTACCCCCAGCTTTCGCGTCCTTGTCAGACATATCGTCCGTGTCCGAAAGCGACCAAAACAGGGCACTGCCCAGCTCCGAATTTGTTGGAGAAGACAGTGTCACAGGATTAGTTGACATAAGTTTAAAGTTTACAATCGCTCCCCAAAGTCTCGTTGATCAGGATTTGGTCACCAATCCACCGGCCACTGCGTTACCGCGCACCGAGTGGAATTGGGTCCAGGGCAGACGACGAGGACGTACCTGAACAACACTTGTGGGGCCTGCCCCAACCTAACCTAACCTAACCTAACCTAACCTAACCTAACCTAACCTAACCTAACCTAACCTAACCTAACCTAACCTAACCTAACCTAACCTAACCTAACCTAACCTAACCTAACCTAACCTAACCTAACCTAACCTTTTTTTTTTTTTTTTTGTTATGCAGGCAAAACCTCGATTTATCGACACTGACGCCCTTAAGGGGCCACCAGCGAACGGAACTCATCCCGGGCTTCCTGCAAGTATGCACAGAGGACATAAGTCCCCTGCCCACGCTTACAGTTGCTCCGTCGGACACTATCCGCTAAAAAACCCTGCAAATACCCACTCAGCTGACGAGTACGGCCATATGGGCTCCCGATGTGGGGATTTCTCCATATGTCCGTATATGGCAGCTTCCCGGCTTTACCGGGGACGTCGCGGTAGAGATTACCTAGGGTATTGTAGGTAATCTCGCAGACGTGCACAGGACGGCCTGTGCTGGAGGCTAATTAGGGGCCTAGTGCCTATCTAATAGCTCCGCGTCTGTTGCGGGGGAGAATGCTGAGGCGCTCCTCTCGCAGTCCCTTCCGCTGTCCCTCTTGCAGAGGGGTTTACCGCCGTGATATCCGTCGCTGGCCGGCACAGCTCGCGCCATGCCGGGCAGCAAGGGATTCTCCAGGTAGGGAAATCAGGCAGGAGCACCTAGGGTGTGCGCCTGCCTTCTCCTACCTGTGCGTCTGCGCCTAGGAAGAGCGGCCTGAGGGTCCTCCTCCCGTTCTCTCTCAGCTGCCTCCTTTTGCGAGATGACTTCCTCGCAAAAGGAGGCAACAGCTTCCCATTTGCCACGAAGCATTGCCTCTACTATGCTCGGCAGCGAGAGGTTTCCGCCTTCCAGCGCCGCGACCAGTTCGCGGCGCTGTTGTCCCCAGGCCGGGCACTCTCTTAGTGTGTGCTCGGCCGTGTCGTCGGCTGCACCGCAGTGGTGACACTGCGGCGTTTCCTCTCGACGTGCGACACGGTGCAAGTAATGACCGAAACACCCATGTCCAGTCAAAACCTGCACCATGCGGAACGTAAGGCTGCCATGCCGGCGCCCCACCCACTCTTCCAATACCGGACGAATCGCTTCAATCGTCCGGCGGCCGGCAGCTGAAGGGTCGAGTGCCGCATCCCAGCGACTTAGCGCCTCACTCTGCGCTAGTGCCCGAACCCGCCGCACCTCCTCCGCAGTGGGCCGTTCACCCCTTTCAATGGCAGCGACCCTGTGTCGGTACACCTCCGCCAGGACGCGTGCATCTATATCCCACGGCACTTGTCCTGCGAGTACACAGGCCGCGCCGTGGCTCACTGTGCGGTAGGCTCGGACGGCCCGATTCGCGATGATCCTTTGAGGACGCCGCAGAAGAGTCACGGTACCGGGCCTGAGGCACTCCGCCCAAATCGGGGCTCCGTAGAGTGCCATCGACCGTATAACCCCATGATACAGCCGACGGCAAGCCGATCCCGGTCCCCCCACGTTCGGGAGGACTCGTCCGAGTGCAGACGCGGCGGCACTCAACCGTGGAGCGAGGAGCTTGAAGTGCTCCTCAAAATTCCATCGGGGGTCAAGGACCAGGCCGAGGTACTTAAAATGTGCCTCAACCGGTATGTGGACCCCCTCTATGCGGACCCGGAGCCCCGCCGGGATCCTGCGGCGTGGGCCATGGAACATCATGGCTTTCGTTTTGTCTAGGGCTACATCCAGGCCCAGGATGCGGATGCGTCGAACGACCAGCGACGCACCAACTGACGCTAGTCGAATCGCATCCTCCACGCTCTTCGCCTTCGCCGCAACAAGTGTGTCATCGGCGAAACAGACGACCTCCATCCCTGGTAGGACGCTGCCCCGCAGGACCCAGTTGTAGCCCAGGTTCCACAGCAGAGGACCCAGTACGGACCCCTGAGGAACACCCGCCGTCATCGCCCACGAGCGGACCCGCCCGTCCGGGCCCACGTAGATGATCGTTCTGCCCTGTAGGTAGTCCTCCACGATGGCTCGCAGGTAAGGGGGCACTCGATGAAAACGGAGTGCCTCCGTGATACATTCGTGGGGGAGGCTGTTAAAGGCGTTGCGAATGTCTAGCGACACCGCAATAACAGTCTCACCCCGAGCCGTGGCCGGCTCCGTCCAACCTTTCAGGAGGGTCACCGCGTCCACCGTGGACCGGCCGGTGCGGAAGCCAAACTGGTTCGGAGCCAAGTCCGGCCCCGCGCCCTCCAGATGCTTGACGATTCGTGATGCCAGGATTTTCTCAAGGAACTTTCCGGAATCGTCAAGCAGCACAACCGGGCGGTATCCAGTAGGGGAGTCGGCAGGGCGGCCCTCCTTCCTCAACAGACAAAGTCTACCCGGCTTCCACTGGCTGGGGAAGCGTCCCGTGGCGATGCTAGTATTTAGCACCGCCCTGAATCGGTCCTCAAGGGGTCCCAGAGCGAGAGTTAGGACCTTCGACGGGACCCCATCCGGTCCCGGCGCAGTTCTTTTACTCCGGAACCGGTTCCACACTGCATCAAACTCGGCATCCGATATGGGAGGGGGAGCCGCCACCGGCTCCTCCATTGGAGCCAACGGAGGGACCATTCTGGGGGGCTGAAACGGACCAGGGCTAGGAAACAATGTCATCAGCACCTGGTTCAGTAGGCCCTCTTCCATCTCCGAGGTGGAGGTAGCTGCAGCTTTGAACTTCCCCCTAACCACTCGATACGGACGTCCCCACGGGTCATTATCCAGGAGCTGAATAAAGCGCTCCCGGGACTCTTCCTTCGCCTTGCAGATGGCCACACTGAGGGCCTTTTTGGCCATTTTATACACCCGACGGAAATTGGCCTCCTCGTCAGGCGTGGTTCTGGCGCGCCTTCGACAGCGAAGATAGGCGCGCCGTGCCCTCCAGCTAGTGGCACGCAGGTCGGCAATCTCCTGTGTCCACCAGTATACCTGCTTCCTGCTAGAGCAGGTCTGCGCTCTAGGCATGGCAGCTTGGCAGACGACTTGCATATCCTCCGCAAATAGCTTTGCCATGCCGTCAGCATCACCGGAGAGGTTAGGAGGCACTTCAGCCCATGCCCGTACCATCGCCGCCTCCTTTGCTACCTCCGGTCGCAATTTCGTGAGCGCCCACCTTGGGAAGGCGCCCGCTGCGGGGCCCCTAGTCGTTCGGCTCCTGCGGGGTGTTGTCGTCGAGAGCTCCATTCGAATATAGAGGTGGTCCGATAGGGTCTCCACCTCGTCCACCACTCGCCAATCAGTGATTCGTCCGGCCAGGGAGGGTGTGGCAAATGAAACGTCCACCACAGAAGTCCCTTGCCAACGAACACATGTAGGGGTGTTACCCCGATTTAGGATCTGAAGCCCCAGGGACAGAGACCAGGATTCCAAATCCCCGCCCTTAACATCGGTGTAGGTGGACCCCCACGCGACTGACTTCGCGTTGAGGTCGCCCGCCACCAGCACCGGCACAGGGGCTGCCCTTCGAACAACCCCTTCCAACACAGCCAGGTGATCTTCGAAATCCGCCCTGCTGCGATTAGGAGAAAAGTAAGTGGAGACCACCAGCATTCCCCCCCACAATACCGCTACATAGCCTGCACCCCTCTCCTTTAGGGTGATCGGGGGAGCTACTCTGCTTGAGACTCTCATGACGGCGGCAGAACCGTCATTAGCCGCTAACCAATTCGACGACTGTGGCGGGACGAAGTACGGTTCTGCCACGATCGCTAGCCCCACACCCCACTCCGCCGCAGTCTGGCACAGTAGATCCTGTGCTGCGGGGGAGTGGTTGACGTTCCCTTGGAGGAGCTTTATGGGGCCGTTAACCATTGGTGGTCTCCATATGTTCCTCCACCATAACCGCAGAGACTTGCTCTGGCGGTGGCGCATTCACTTTTAACGTGGCCGTGCGGCCCTTAATCGGCGCGGGGTTACAGTTGATACCCCCCATGCGATGGTTCGCCGGCCTTTTAGCGTCCGTGCAGACGGCGCACTTCAGCGTCGCCGTGCAATCCACAGCCTTGTGCCCATCGGATCCACAACGGAAGCACAACTGGCTGCGATCCTTGGCAGAGGGGCACCTTTGCATCGGGTGGCCTGTGCCCATGCAGCGGAAGCACCGCATTGGCCTTTGCTCCTGCAGTTGGATGGAGGCAGAACTCCACCCAACCGTAATATTTTTAGCGACCTCAAGCCGCTTGGCCGCCTCAACGGGAACCGAGGCAAACGCCGCCCCAGCTCCTCGTGCACCAGTGTGGATTTTGCCCACCTTAATCTGGTGAGCCAGGCAGCCCCCCGCTTGTGCGAGCGCCTGGCACAGCTCTTCAGCGGACACCGAGTCGTCGATACCAACCACCCGAATGTCCGCTGATTTTGTTGGGCGCGTCACTTTAGCCGTGTCTCCTAAAGCCTCTCCAATTTTAGCGGCTAAGGTATCCGCCTGGGCCGGGGATGTCTCCTTCGGTAGCTCGATTATCCGTGCCCCCGTTATTCCTGTACGGAACTTAGCCGGACCGATCCCCAGCTCGCCAAGGTTGATAGATGACTTCGCCTTGGCGATCGCCTCCCCATATGTTAGGCCTTTCTCCACTGCCTCCGGTGTCAGGGCAACCACCACCGCCAGTGATTTCGGCGCCTTGGGCGTCTTCTTCTTGATATTTGACGCCGCGCCGGTCCCCCCACTCTTCGACGTCGCTTGCTGCGCCGTGGGCTTTTTCTTTCGCTTTCTCTTTTCCACCTTAGTCCACTCGCCTTGATCCGGTGGTGATGAGCCTGACGTAGCCCCGGTGGTGGAAGGAACGCTGACCTGCACAACCTTTTTTAAAGGTGCAGTCTTCCTTCTGCTCTCCCTTATCTCCTTAGGCAAGTTAGCCGGCGGGGCGAGGGTGGTGTTCACCGGCGGATTCTGCGCCGGACGCTTCATCAAAGACAGCTGCTTCCGATGGCTAACCGAATCCGAGGCCAGCGGAGGTCTGTGACTCTGGCCAGGCAGCAGTCTCCCGTCCACCTCTAGCCCGTCCAGTCGGGCGGAGATTACACCACCCACGTGCTCCATCAGTTCCCGCTGGAGGTACTCCATGGACTCTAGGAACTCCCTTCTGGAGACACCTCCAGCAGGTACCGCCTTGGACGGGCGGGAGTCCGCCTGCCCAATGCCCGTCTCTTCTTCAAAGTACTCCGCCTGCGGCTCAGGCTCAATTTCTTCCATAGTGACCTCTGACCGCGCCACTCCCCGCTCGGAGAAGGCCTTCCGTAGAGCCTTCAGTTCCTTTCCGATGGATCCCACCTGGCTACGCAGCCGCTTATTATCAGCCCGCAGCCGGCGGATTTCATCTGAGGAGGAGCGGGACGCCATCTCCCTTATGACATCTAATAGCGACAGCGTCGCATTCTTGACGTCGCGAATGCACGTCCCCTTCATATTGCCGGATTTTCCGACAACAGACAATATCGCATCTGCGCTTGCCTCCGCCTTCCCGCAAAGCGACTCCATGGATGCCTTGAGGTTCCCTTCTCCTGACGCTTTGGCAGGGCGCCGCTCAGACTGCATCTCCCCCTCTGAGGCGGTCTCGTCCGAGTCAGTGTCAGACTCCAACTCACGAAGCTCCTGTCGGGCCTGGGACATCCCGACATGATGAGCGTACCCACCACGTCCCTTCCTAGTTCGGGAAACTTTGAGAGCCTGCGGCGCTTCCATTTCCAACTCCTTTGGATGGCCCACTTTGGACCTCTTACGCTTAGCCGTAAGTACCGGCCACGTAGCACTCCCCGATGGCAATGGAGCCGCGCTCCCCGCCGCAATATCGCTATACGTGGGCCGGTTGTCTCGCCCCCTGTCTTCTACCTCGCCAGCCGGAGCCTCAGCCGCCGGTACTTCTTCAACCACGTCGGCGATGGGCGAGCGGCTTCTCCTACCGATGTTCGATGGGAATGTCAATTTCAGGGGTTTACCCCCAGCTTTCGCGTCCTTGTCAGACATATCGTCCGTGTCCGAAAGCGACCAAAACAGGGCACTGCCCAGCTCCGAATTTGTTGGAGAAGACAGTGTCACAGGATTAGTTGACATAAGTTTAAAGTTTACAATCGCTCCCCAAAGTCTCGTTGATCAGGATTTGGTCACCAATCCACCGGCCACTGCGTTACCGCGCACCGAGTGGAATTGGGTCCAGGGCAGACGACGAGGACGTACCTGAACAACACTTGTGGGGCCTGCCCCAACCTAACCTAACCTAACCTAACCTAACCTAACCTAACCTAACCTAACCTAACCTAACCTAACCTAACCTAACCTAACCTAACCTAACCTAACCTAACCTAACCTAACCTAACCTAACCTAACCTAACCTAACCTAACCTAACCTAACCTAACCTAACCTAACCTAACCTAACCTAACCTAACCTAACCTAACCTAACCTAACCTAACCTAACCTAACCTAACCTAACCTAACCTAACCTAACCTAACCTAACCTAACCTAACCTAACCTAACCTAACCTAACCTAACCTAACCTAACCTAACCTAACCTAACCTAACCTAACCTAACCTAACCTAACCTAACCTAACCTAACCTAACCTAACCTAACCTAACCTAACCTAACCTAACCTAACCTAACCTAACCTAACCTAACCTAACCTAACCTAACCTAACCTAACCCAGTTTCGTTCGGTCCGCCACCCGGTACGCAGCGAAATCCACGTGCTCCGTTTTTGAAAAATCAAAAAAGTGGGTTATTTTGAAGCTACGATAGAGTTCCAGGTGTCGCTGGATTCGTCTCGCTGAGCCGCATATTCTGGTGAATCGCAAAATAGCCGCACGCGATCGTTTCAGCCGCGAAAAGTGTTTTTCTTCAAAAATTCACTCAAAAACGTTATTAAATTCGCTCTGGTGCTGTGAATAGTGTAGTGCGCTTCAAGTGCAAAGTGTCCACGTGTGAGGCTTTTTGCCCTCTATCGGCTGCCTGGGTCTGTTGATCCGGGAAACCAACCACAGCGGCGGGAAAGCGAGAAAAACAACGACCACGTGGCCACGTGGTCGGTGATCCGGCGGTCCCAGGGAGTTGATCTTCTGCAGGCTGCAGGTACCCTTCTGAAGTAATACAAATCTGGAAAAAGAAAAATTTTTCGTTAGCGTAATAATTTTATATAACGTTTTAAAAAGTTAAAGTTTGGCACGGAATTTCTTCAAAATCATAAACAATTTCAAAAAACTGCAACTGCTATTTTTGGCGCGCTAGGCAGGAGCATCATCAGCATCAGTTTGAAAATTTTCATGTTGAAGGTTTTGGAACTATAATTAAAAGAGTTAAAAAATTTAATTTAAAATTTTTTCTTAGAAAAATTGCAAAATTTTTTATTACGTGTGAATTCAAATTAAAGTGTTGCCTTTTTACTATATTGTGTAAATTTTTGAGATTTTTTGGACAAGCGGTTCGCGAATTATAGAATTTTTTATGTTTTTTGGACTTAAATAAAAATTAATTCAATAAAATTACTTTTTGGCTACGGGGACGTGTTTACTAGTGTAAATACGTTGGGATAGAGCCCAAACACGGACCCGATAACTTAAAAAACAAAAGATTTGGCATTTAGGACCAAATTAAAAAATTAGGACCAAAATTTTCAAACGGCCATAAATCGCGAACCGCTCGGCCTAGAAACACCGGATTTTCGACGTACATAAGGAAATTGTGTAAAAATTGGTACCTGACTGGTAAAAACCAAATTGGCCAAATAATTTTATTTTGCGCTAAAACCATACCAGAATTGTAGAGCTGGTGGGGCCGAGGTGTCCGGAGAAAGTCCGGTCTCGCTGCGACTAGCGGTTGGGAAGTTACAGGCAATTTGCGGCTCACTTTGACATAAGGGCCGCCATTTTGAAAACTTTCAATAGGCCACAGCTCCTGAGCCGCTGGTCGTAGAGAGTTGGGAATTTCGTGGTTGGGTTCAGGGTAGCCCCCTTTTTCCGGTCATCTGACTTTTGGGCGGATTCCGCCCAAAAAATCTTGGACTCTTGGAAGTCGTCTTGCCGAATAGAGGGGAAAAAACTGGGCGGTCTGAACCCAAAAACGGTGTGTCTGCGATCACGGGTTCCGGAGATATCGCAAGGCAAACTTAGAGTTTGACAGTTCTTCCGCCATTTTGGATTTTTTCAAACATCAATATCTCCGAGACCAGTGGTCCTAGACGAGTGGGATTTTCTTCTGGACTGTCTGTAGAGCCTGGGCTGTAATATTTTTCGGATTCGGATCAGATTGGAGAGACAATATTTTTTATACCCGGAAATTGCGGAATCGGCTAGAGCTCGGTGAGCAGAGTGCGGGGATACCGGGCACGGATATATTCGGCCCACTGGTTCCGGAGATACGGCAAGAACCAAAATTTTGGTCCTTGGTCCTGCCGATTTTTGGATTGCTGTGTCCTGGGAACCCTTTGGGCTAGGGTAGCCGTGTTTGGTATCGCTGAAACGGGCTCGACGAGCTCTATCCGAAGAGGTATTTAGATCTGCTCTACATAGAGTCTGTGAAAACTTTTTTCCTACAGTCAAACGTATCGACCGCATATAAGAATTCTTTTAACCGGCCGCTGTACTGTAAGGCCCTGCTACTGCGTAGCGATCAAATATTGATGCTGACAGACTCTACAATACAAAAACGTATATTTATTGACCTATTATAATTAAGACTAGCAGTGGTGCGTCGGACTAGAACTAGAACTAAGTGACTAGAGTCTGTGACTCTATGTATATATCTGTGTACTTTAATAATAAATACTAGGTAAATAGAGAGTACCTATCTACCTACCGTGTATAGATATAGAGATATAAAGTGTATAGAGTAAATAATAAGGCTATACTTACCGACGAGTGGTTTACTTACCTGCTGTGTGATCTGGTAATACCGTTGACGGGGACGTCCTCGCTGGGCTGAGCTGGGCTGCACCTGAAAAGTCGAAAAAATTATTACATTATTATTATTATTACACTATTACACTATACATATACACACAATTGTTAATTATTCGTTAAATTGTTATTATACAACTTATACAAATTTAATACTCTATTGACATCGAGCTAAAATATACTACTGACGCGTTCCAAGAAAATGTTCCGCACACCGAACAAAAATAGTACATCCACAGGAGATAATGACCAGTTGAAATCCCCTGAGAAAACACAACGAAGAACTTCCCTATCTCCAAAGACGATGGCCCAGGTAGGCCCAACTGAGACCGCCTCAAACGTTAGGCGGAGTATTGGTGAATGGGAGTCTGCAGGCGGATCTAACAAAACCTACAACATTTCTCCCCAAAAAAGCGCAAAGTTGACGAAGGCTCCATCGATTGCGCCACAAAAATTAAAAATTACGTTGTCTCAGGAGGGAGGTAAAGGGGCAGCGCTAAAACAACCGACAGAGGTGACCAAAGCGTCACCAAGGAACAAGACAAGGCTAGAGGAAGCTAGAGCCTGTAATAATAAGGCTAAGAAGGCCCTATCGGAGTCGCGGAACTTAAAGGCGGAGATTAAACAGGACGTGACGCAAGCAGTGGAGCGCCTGTTTCAAATTATAAAGGAGCAGGAAGCTGAACTGAACCAGGAAAAGAAAACAAAAGAGTCGAAAATACAGTGTAGTGAGGAGCACCGACCACTAAGCACTCAGAAAACGCACGACAAGGAAAACAAAAACGATGACCTTTTCAAAAAAATAGAGGAGAACACTAAACTCCTCCTTGAGAACAGCAAGAAAATAGACGAAATAAAGGAGGCAATTGAAGCAACGACCAACAGGACAACATACGCGGAGGTAGCGGCGGTAGCAACGGTAAATCAGACAGGAAAGCGCGATTTCGAGCGGACGACGCTACACTCAGTGGTCATTTCGTCTACCAAGGAGGAGGAAACTGGTGAAGAAATCCTAGAGCAGGTTCGGCAGGCTGTGGACGCTAAAGAGGGATGGGTCCGGGTTGAACGAGTTAGGAAGGCGAGAGATAGAAAAGTTGTGGTGGGTTGTGAGAACGAACAAGAGAGGGAAAAAGTAAAACAACGCTTGCAGAGCTCCGGGAAAAACCTCGTCGTAGAAGATATTAGAAACAAGGACCCGCTTCTGGTGCTGAGGGACGTGCTGAAGATCCACAGTGATGAAGAAGTAATCAAAGCCCTCAGAAACCAGAACCGGGAGGTCTTCGGTGGACTTGGCGAAGGGGATAACCGGGTAAGCATAAAGTACCGAAGGAAAGCCCGCAACCCCCACAACGGCCATATTGTATTGAGCGTCTCGCCCGTGATATGGAGGAGAGCAATTGAAGCTCGTAAACTGAGAATTGACCTCCAGAGGGTTATAGTAGAAGACCAAACTCCCCTCCTTCAGTGCACTCGGTGCCTGGGGTACGGGCATGGCCGGCGATACTGTACAGAATCGGCTGACCTGTGCACACACTGTGGAGGACCACACCTCAGGTCCGAGTGTGCAGAATGGATCGCGGGCGGGGCACCCACATGCAGAAATTGTGCCCGGGCTAGATTATCGACTACAGAGCACAACGCATTCAGCGGTGAATGTCCGGTGCGTAAAAAGTGGGACGCGTTAGCCCGAGCGTCCATAGCATATTGCTAAGGATGCTCCGGGTGACTCTACCAGCGGTACCAATACAGCGCGGTTTGGAGTAGTCCAGGCGAATCTACAGCGGAGTAGTCTGGCTACGGCGGAATTAATGATAGAGGCCAAGAACAGAAAACTTGCGTTCGCTATAGTACAAGAGCCATACATCGGAGGTACGGGGAGGATGAAAGCCTACTCCGGGGTCAGAGTGGTGCAATGTGCCGGCAGTTTGGAAAATCCAAATAAGTCGGCCATTGTACTATTCAATGACAATATCGACATCATCCAGTGCCCAACATTGACAACTTCGAACATTACGGTTGCAAAACTAAGAACAGCTGCGTGGGAAATTGGGGTGGTGTCGGTGTACCTGGAGGGGGACAAGCCACTCGAACCGTACCTCGGATGGATGGCAAAAATCATTAAGGAGATTGGAGTAAGAAAAGTACTGCTGGGAGGAGATGTCAACGCCTGGAGTACATGGTGGGGAAGCAGGGGAGTAGACCATAGGGGCGAGGAACTGGCAGGAGCGCTGGAAGAGATGAACCTACAGATTCTCAACAGGGGGTCTGAGCCCACATTCGACACAATCAGGGGAGGAAGGAGGTTTACCAGCTGTGTCGACATCACAACGTGCTCGGTGGATATGCTTGGACATGCAACGAACTGGCGAGTAGAGACTGGTGTAACAAGCTCGGACCACAGGGCAATCTTATTCGACCTTGACCTTGAGAAGGCGAAGGGCATGGACATAAAAAGAACTACAAGAAGATATAATACCAAAAAGGCAAACTGGACCTTGTTTCGTGAAAAGCTGACAGAGATGTGGAGTGAACAAAGAATCAGTAAGACGGATATAGAACAAATAAAGACTAAAGAAGATCTGGAACAAGTGATACAAAAAATTCAAAACACGGTTGAAGAGGCGTGTAGGATGTCCATGCCTGAACTGAAACAGGGTGGGGGGCGGGTGAGGTTGCCTTGGTGGTCCGAAGAACTCGCTGAAATGAAAAAGAACGTCGCAAGAAAAAGGCATAAAATTGCGTGTGCCGCTCCCGTCCGCCGGGCGTGGGTGGTTGAACAGTACCTCCAGGCCAAGGAGGCCTACCACTTAGAGGCAAAGAGGGCTCAGACCGCCAGCTGGAAAGAATTCTGTGGTAAGCAGGAGAGAGAAACTATGTGGGAAGGAATTTATAGGGTAATCGCTAGAACAAAGGATAGAGAAGAGGATATGCCGCTCATCCAGAACGGAACAGTCTTAAGTGGAAAAGAGTCCGCCAACCTCCTGGCAAAGACCTTCTATCCAAAAGATAGAATCGAAGATGACGACGACGTCCACAGAACAACCAGAGAAAAGGCCAAAAAAGTGAATGAGTGGACGGATGATGAAACATCCGATCCACCATTCACTATGGAGGAACTGGAGTGGGCTGCGTCCAGTTTTGATCCTAAAAAAGCGCCGGGGCTTGACGGACTCACTGCAGATATATGCAAGGCAGCGATTGCCCTAAATCCTGAAATATTCCTGGCACTCTTCAATAAATGTCAGAGCCTCGCGTTCTTCCCCACCATGTGGAAGGAGGCAGTGGTGGTGGTGCTCCGGAAACCAGGAAAGGAGGATTACTCGCACCCCAAGGCATACCGACCGATTGGCTTGCTACCGGTCTTCGGGAAAATATTAGAAAAAATGATTATAAAAAGAATTAAATGGCATACTCTGCCCGAAATGAGTCGGCGCCAATATGGCTTTGTGCCACAGCGCAGTACCGAGGACTCCCTCTATGACATGGTGCAACATATTAAAGAAAATCTACGTGCGAAGAAACTTATTACACTGGTTTCCCTTGACATAGAGGGAGCCTTCGATGGCGCTTGGTGGCCGGCCATTCGGTGCAGACTATCAGAATCAAAATGTCCGGTAAATATAAGAAGACTGGTGGACAGTTATCTGTCGGGCCGAAAGGTGCGGGTAAGATATGGAGGGGCAGAGTCAATTGTGGAAACCACAAAGGGATGTGTACAGGGGTCGGTAGGGGGTCCAACATTTTGGAACTTTCTGTTGGACCCACTACTGAAGGAACTGGATCGCCGAGGCGACCACTGTCAGGCTTTCGCAGATGATGTGGTGCTGGTATTCTCGGGCGACACTGCTTTGGAGGTCCAGGGGCGGGCGAACGCCGCCCTCGCGCATGTTCGGGAGTGGGGAGTCAGAAACAAACTAAAATTTGCGCCACACAAGACCCAGGCTATGGTAATAACAAATAAAATGAAGTATGACTCTCCACTGTTGACCATGGGCGGGGTAGGCGTGGCACTGTCCCAGGAGATCAAAATTCTTGGGGTAACTATAGATCATAAACTGACTTTTAACGCTCACGTTACAAATGTCTGTAGGAAAGCCCTAAATCTGTATAAGCAGATATCGAGGGCTGCAAAGGTCAGTTGGGGTTTGTCGCCTGAGATAATCAGGACCATATACATGGCAGTGGTCGAACCGGTGATCATGTACGCGGCTAGTGTATGGGCACCGGCTGTGTCCAAAGTAGGGACTAAAAAACAGTTTGCCACGGTGCAGCGGGGTTTTGCCCAAAAAATTATCAGATCATACAGGACGGTTTCGCTAAACTCGGCCCTACTACTCGCCGGGCTGCTTCCTTTGGATATTAGGGTTAACGAAGCTGCCTCTCTTTACGAAGTGAAGAGAGGCTTATCCCGGCGGGTGGTAGGCGATCGAGAGGTTGAGAGGCGCTTAGCGTATACCGACGCACCACATCCTGCTCACCGGAAGGGGCTGGAGTTCACATGCCTGGTGGACCGTGCACAGATTGACCAGCACAACAGTGCCGAGCTGCACATATTTACCGATGGCAGCAAGATAGACGGGAAGGTAGGAGCGGCACTATCTGTGTGGAGTGGTGGCACAGAGACCAGTCACCGAAAATTGAAGCTGGAAAATTTCTGCACTGTTTACCAGGCGGAACTGTTGGCCCTGACCGAAGCAACAGAGTTGGCCCTCCGAGGCGCGGCGCACACTTGTAACGTATATTGCGACTCGAGGTCCGCTCTCGAGACAGTAGTAGACATGGAGTCCCTCCATCCGCTCGCAATTAAGGCAAGAGATAATATAAATAACATCAGATTATCGAACAGAATAATATCCTTATTCTGGGTAAAAGCGCACGCGGGATTGGAGGGGAATGAGAGAGCGGATGAGCTTGCAAGGGGCGCCGCGTTTCGGAAAACCAAACCGGTTTATGATAGGTGTCCGGTTTCATTCGTCAAGCGACAAATCCGCCTGGACTCGATTGACGAATGGAATCGGAGATATAAAAGTGAAGACACAGCCGGAACCACAAAAGTGTTTCTGCCTGATGCTGCGGAGGCGCATTCCTTTGTAAAGAAAACAAAGCTCGATCCTATACTGGTACAGGTATTGACAGGGCACGGGGGGTTCTCCGAGTACTTGTACAGATTCAAGTGCAAGGAGAGTCCCTCGTGCGTGTGTGATCCTGACAAAGAGGAAAGTGTGCTGCACGCAATTGTGGAATGCCCGATGTATGCTAAAGATAGAATGGAGTTGGAAATTGTACTAGAGGAAAAAATTTGTCTGGAAAATATTAGCAAAATAATACAGAATAAGAAATATAAATATAAGTTTCTAATTTATTGTACCACAATAGCTAGTAAGATTATAAATAGAAATAAGTAAAGAAAGGTATACTGTTAAACATATATTGTTATATATAGAAACAAGTTGCCAGATTTAAGTAGATTAAAATAAATAGATAGGTACAATTGTAAAGGTTAGAAATAGCAAAATAGGTAAAAATATGTTATAAACTAGACTAAGAATAGTATGTTATAAACTAGATAAGAATGCATAGAAATGTAAGATATTGTATACTTTCTTTTCCTGTAATAAATAAAAATTGAAAAATAAAGTTCCGGTCTCCCCACGCCGGAGGAACTAGATTTCTAACGTAAGCCGATCTGCGCACACCCAACGGCTCTTATACACCCGTTGGGTGTGCGTAAATTGCGATTGGCCTATGTAAAAAAAAAAAAAAAAAAAAAAAAAACCTAACCTAACCTAACCTAACCTAACCTAACCTAACCTAACCTAACCTAACCTAACCTAACCTAACCTAACCTAACCTAACCTAACCTAACCTAACCTAACCTAACCTAACCTAACCTAACCTAACCTAACCTAACCTAACCTAACCTAACCTAACCTAACCTAACCTAACCTAACCTTTTTTTTTTTTTTTTTATGCAGGCAAAACCTCGATTTATCGACACTGGCGCTCTTAAGGAGCCACCAGCGAACGGAACTCATCCCGGGCTTCCTGTAAGCACGCGTAGAGGACATAAGTCCCCTACGCTCGCTTACAGGTGCTCCGAAGGATACTATCCGCTAAAAAACCCTGCAAATACCCACTCAGCTGACGAGTACGGACATATGGGCTCCCGATGTGGGGATTTCTCCACATGTCTGTATTCAGCTTCCCGGTTTTACCGGGGACGTCACGATAGAGATTACCTAGGGTATTATAGGTAATCCCGGAGACGTGCACAGGACGGCCTGTGCCGGAGGCTGATTTGGAGGGCCTAGTGCCCATCCAACCGCTCCGCGTCTGCTGCGGGGGAGACTACAGAGTCGTTCCTCTCGCAGTCCCTCTCGCTGTCCCTTCTTGCGGGATGTTCTCGAAGAGGGGACTGTCCTCCTTTGTATCCGTTGGTGGCCGGCATAGCTCGCGCCATGCCGGGCAGCAAGGGATCCTCGAGGTAGTGTCATCAGGTGGGGGCACCCAAGGCGTGCGCCTGCCTTCTCCTACCTGCGCGTCTGCGCCTGGGGAGAGCGGCGTGAGGGTCCTCCTCCCGCTGCCTCTCCGCTGCCTCCTTCTGCAGGATGACTTCCTCGCAGAAGGAGGCAACAGCGTCCCATTTGCCTCGGAGCATTGCCTCCACTATGGTCGGCAACGAGAGACCTCCTCCTTCCAGCGCTGCGACCAGTTCGCGGCGTTGTTGTCGCCATGCTGGGCACTCTCTTAGTGTGTGCTCGGCCGTATCGTCGGCTGCTGCACAGTGGTGACACTCCGGCGTTTCCTCTCGACGTGCGACACGGTGCAAGTAATGACCGAAACAACCATGTCCGGTCAAAACTTGCACCAGGCGGAAGGTAAGGATGCCACGCCGGCGCCCCACCCACTCCTCCAACACCGGACGAATCGCTTCAATCGTCCGGCGGCCAGCAACTGAAGAGTCGAGTGCCGCATGCCAGCGACTCAGCGCCTCACTCTGCGCTAGTGCCCGAATCCGCCGCACCTCCTCCGCAGTGGGCCGTTCACCTCTTCCTATGGCAGCGGCCCTGTGTCGATACACCTCTGCAAGGACGCGTGCATCTACATCCCATGGCACTTGTCCTGCGAGTACACAGGCCGCGCCGTGGCTGACCGTGCGGTAGGCTCGGACGGCCCGGTTCGCGATGATCCTCTGAGGTCGCCGCAGAAGAGCCACGGTACCGGGCTTGAGGCACTCCGCCCAAATTGGGGCTCCATAGAGTGCCATCGACCGTATAACCCCATGATACAGCCGACGACACGCCGATCCCGGTCCCCCCACATTCGGGAGGACTCGTCCCAGTGCAGATGCGGCGGCATTCAAACGTGGAGCGAGGAGCTTGAAATGCTCCTCAAAACTCCATCGGGGGTCAAGGACCAGGCCGAGGTACCTAAAATGTGCCTCAACCGGTATGTGGACCCCCTCCACCCGGACCTGGAGCCCCGCTGGGATCCTGCGGCGTGGGCCGTGGAACATCATGGCCTTGGTTTTGTCTAGGGCTACATCCAGGCCCAGGAGGCGGATGCGCCGGACGACCAGCGACGTACCAACAGAGGCTAGGCGAACCGCATCCTCCACGCTCTTCGATTTCGCCGCAACTAGGGTGTCATCGGCGAAACAGACGACCTCCATCCCTGGTAGGAGGCTGCCCCGCAGAACCCAGTTGTAACCCAGGTTCCATAGCAGGGGACCCAGTACAGACCCTTGAGGAACACCCGCCGTCATTGCCCATGAGCGAACCCGCCCGTCCGGGCCCTCGTAGAGGACCGTTCTGCCCTGTAGGTAATCCTCCACAATGGCGCGCAGGTACGGCGGTACCCGATGAAAACGGAGTGCCTCCGTTATACATTCGTGGGGGAGGCTGTTAAAGGCATTTCGGATATCTAGCGACACCGCAATGACAGTCTCACCCCGAGCCGTGGCCACCTCCGTCCATCCTTTTAGAAGGGTCACCGCGTCCACCGTGGACCGGCCGGTGCGGAAGCCAAACTGGTTTAGAGCCAAGTCCGGCCCCGCGCCCTCCAGATGCTTGACGATTCGGGATGCCAGGATTTTCTCAAGGAACTTTCCGGAATCGTCAAGCAGCACCACCGGGCGGTATCCAGTCGGGGAGTCGGCCGGGCGGCCCTCCTTCCTCAGCAGACAAAGTCTGCCCGGTTTCCACTGGCTGGGGAAGCGTCCCGTGACGATGCTAGTGTTTAGTACCGCCCGGAATCGGTCCTCCAAGGGTCCTCCTATAGCGAGGGTAAGGACCTTCGACGGGACCCCATCCGGTCCCGGCGCCGTTCTTTTACGCCGGAACCGGTTCCACACCGCATCGAACTCTGCGTCCGAAATGGGAGGGGGGGCCACGGGCAGCTCCTCCATGGGAGCTAACGGAGGGACCATTCTGGGGGGCTGAAACTGACCAGGGCTCGGGAACAATGTCATCAAGACTTGGTTCAGCAGCCCTTCGTTCATCTCCGAGGTGGAGGTGGCCGCAGCTTTGAACTTCCCCCTAACCACTCGATACGGACGTCCCCACGGGTCATCATCCAGGAGCCGAACAAAGCGCTCCCTGGACTCTTCCTTCGCCCTGCAGATGGCCACACTGAGGTCATTTTTAGCCATTTTATACGCTCGACGGAAATTGACCTCCTCGTCAGGCGTGGTTCTGGCGCGCCTTCGACAGCGAAGGTAGGCGCGCCGTGCCCTCCAGCTGGTGGCACGCAGGTCGGCAATCTCTTGTGTCCACCAGTATACCTGCTTCCTGCTAGAGTAGGCCTTCGCTCTAGGCATGGCAGCTTGGCAGACGACTTCCATATCGTCCGCAAAGAGCTTTGCCATGCCGTCAGCATCACCGGTGAGGTTGGGGGGCACTTCAGCCCACGCTCGCACCATCGCCGCCTCCTTCGCCACCTCCGGACGCAGCTTCGTGAGTGCCCATCTTGGGAAGGCGCTCGCTGCCGGGCCCCTAATTGTTCGGCTCCTGCGGGGTGCTGTCGTGGAAAGCTCCATTCGGATATAGAGGTGGTCCGATAGGGTCTCCACCTCATCCTCCACCCGCCAGTCAGTAACTCGTCCGGCAAGGGAGGGAGTGGCAAATGACACGTCCACCACAGAATTGCCTTGCCACCGAACGCAGGTAGGGGTATTACCTCTATTTAGGATCTGAAGCCCCAGCGACAGCGACCAGGATTCCAAATCCCCACCCTTAACATCGGTGTAAGATGACCCCCACGCAACAGACTTCGCGTTGAGATCGCCCGCAACCAGCACAGGCGCAGGGGCCGCCCTTCGAACAACCCCTTCCAACGCAGCCAGGTGGTCTTCGAAGTCAGCCCTGCTGCGGTTAGGAGAGAAGTAAGTGGAGACAACCAGCATTCCTCCCCACATTGCCGCTACATAGCCTGCGCCTCTCTCCTTTAGAGTTAGGGGGGCAGCTGCTCTGCTTGCAACCGTCATGACGGCGGCAGACCCGTCATTTGCAGCTAACCAATTCGACGATTGTGGCGGGACGAAGTACGGTTCCGCCACGATCGCCAGCCCCACGCCCCACTCCGCTGCAGTCTGGCATAGTAGATCCTGTGCCGCGGGGGAGTGGTTTACGTTCCCTTGGAGGAGCTTTATGGGGCTGCTAACCATTGGTGGTCTCCATATTTTCCTCCACCATTACCGCCGGGGCTTGCGCTGGTGGCGATACATTTGTTTTCAACGGGGCCATGCGGCCCTTAATCGGCGGGGGGTTACAGTTTATACCCCCCATGCGGTGGTTCGCTGGCTTTTTGGCGTCCGTGCAGACGGCGCACTTCAGCGTCGCCGTGCAATCCACTGCCTTGTGCCCTTCGGATCCACAACGATAGCATACCCCGCTGCGATCCTTTGCGGAGGGGCATCGCTGCATCGGGTGGCCTATGCCCATACAGCGATAGCACCGCATTGGCCTTTGCTCCTGCAGTTGGATGGAGGCAGAACTCCACCCAACAGTGATTTTTTTCGCGACCTCAAGCCGCTTGGCCGCCTCTACGGGCACTGAGGCAAACGCCGCCCCAGCTCCCCGTGTACCCGTGTGGATTTTGCCCACCTTAATTTGGTGGGCATGGCAATCCCCCGCCTGTGCTAGCGCCTGACATAGCTCTTCAGCGGACACCGAGTCGTCAATACCGACTACACGGATGTCCGCTGTTTTTGTTGGGCGCGTCACTTTAGCCGCGTCTCCCAGAGCCTCTTCGATTTTAGCGGCTAAGGTATCCGCCTGAGCCGGTGATGTTTCCTTTGGGAGCTCGATGATCCGTGCCCCCGTTACTCCTGTACGGAACTTAGCCGGACCGATCCCCAGCTCGCCAAGGTTGATAGATGACTTCGCCTTGGCGATCGCCTCCCCATATGTTAGGCCTTTCTCCACTGCCTCCGGTTTCAGGGCAACCACCACCGCCAGTGATTTCGGCGCCTTGGGCGTTTTCTTCTTGATCTTCGACGCCGCGCCGGTCCCCCCACTCTTCGACGTCGCTTGCTGCGCCTTGGGCTTTTTCTTTCGCCTCCTCTTTTCCACCTTAGTCCACTCGCCTTGATCCGGTGGTGATGAGCCTGACGTAGCCCCGGTCGTGGAAGGGACGCTGACCTGCACAACCTTTTTTAAAGGTGCAGTCTTCCTCCTGGTCTCCCTTATCTCCTTAGGCAAGTTAGCCGGCGGTGCGAGGGTGGTGTTAACCGACGGATTCTGCGCCGGGCGCTTCATCAGAGACTGCTGCTTCTGCTGGCCAACTGAATCAGAGGCCAGCGGAGGTCTGTGACTCTGGCCAGGCAGCAGTCGCCCGTCCACTTCCAGCCCGTCCAATCGGGCAGAGATTACGCCACCCACATGCTCCATCAGTTCCCGCTGGAGGTACTCCATGGACTCTAGGAAATCCCTTCTGGAGACACCTCCAGCAGGTACCGCCTTGGATGGGCCGGACTCCGCCTGCCCAATGCCCGTCTCTTCTTCAAAGTACTCCGCCTGCGGCTCGGGCTCTGTGTCTTCCATAGCGACCTCTGACCGCGCTACTCCCCGCTCGGAGAAGGCCTTCCGTAGAGCCTTCAGTTCCTTTCCGATGGATTCCACCTGGCTACGGAGCCGCTTATTATCGGCCCGCAGCCGGCGGATCTCATCTGAGGAGGAGCGGGATGCCATCTCCCTTATGACATCCAATAGCGACAGTGTCGCATTCTTGACGTCGCGGATGCAGGTCCCCTTCATGTTGCCAGATTTTCCGACAACAGACAAGATCGCATCTGCGCTTGCCTCCGCCTTCCCGCAAAGCGACTCCACGGACGCCTTGAGAGATCCTTCTCCAGAGCCTCTGGCAGGACGCCGCTCATGCTGATTCTCTCCTTCCGAGTCCGTCTCGTCCGAGCAAGTGTCTGGCTCCGACTCACGCAGCTCCCGTCGGGCCTGTGATATCCCAACATGATGAGTGTACCCACCACGTCCCTTCCTAGTTCGGGAAACTTTGAGAGCCTGTGGCGCATCCATTTCCAACTCCTTTGGATGGCCCACTTTGGACCTCTTACGCTTAGCCGAAATTACCGGCCAATTAGCACTCCCCGATGGCAATGGAGCCGCGCTCCCCGCCGCAATATCGCTATACGTTGGCCGGTTCTCTCGCCCCCTGTCTTCTACCTCGCCAGCTGGAGCCTCAGCCGCCGGTACTTCTTCAGCCATGTCGACGATGGGCGAGCGGCTTCTCCTACCGATTTTCGATGGGAATGTCAATTTCAGGGTTTTACCCCCAGCTTTCGTGTCCTTGTCAGACATATCGTCCGTGTCCGAAAGCGACCAAAACAGGGCACTGCCCAGCTCCGAAGTTGTTGGAGAAGACAGTGTCACAGGATTAATAGACATAAGATACAAGTTTAAAGTTCACAATCGCTCCCCAAAGTCTCGTTGATCAGGATTTGGTCACCAATCCACCGGCCACTGCGTTACCGCGCACCGAGTGGAATTGGGTCCAGGGCAGACGACGAGGACGTACCTGAACAACACTTGTGGGGCCTGCCCCAACCTAACCTAACCTAACCTAACCTAACCTAACCTAACCTAACCTAACCTAACCTAACCTAACCTAACCTAACCTAACCTAACCTAACCTAACCTAACCTAACCTAACCTAACCTAACCTAACCTAACCTAACCTAACCTAACCCAGTACTCGTTCGATTACGACACTAAGACCACGTCGCTCCGCAAAAAAAAATCTCGTAAAAATCGTCAAGTGCTCATACAAAAGTGAAAAGTGGAAAAAGTGATAGTTCCTAACCTTCGTCACAAGGGACATTGGAGGCAACGCTGTATCCCGAAGGACTACGGAGTTATTCACCACCAAACTCCCAGGACGAATAGCGGCTAAGTGGTGAGACACCCCAATTTTTAATAATTACCAACGTGCAGCCGACCATCCTAGCTGTCCAACGAGGTGCCACACAAGCTGCTACGTCGAAGACCAAAGGAGATAGAGGTGTCTAAAGGTACCCCTTTTTGCCCCATAAAATCTGGGTCACCGCGTGTCCGCGACACGTGCCGCCAGACCGGCGCCGCCGATCCGACGTCACAGCGACCGCGGACGCAACTGAAGACACCTCTGACGCCCCGAGGAGTTCGGATCATCGACGCTGACTCCAAAACTACGAAGACCGGAAGGTACTCAGGGAACTCCTAAACCGTTCCACGTAGAGAGCTGGTTCTTGGACCCAATATAAGGGGACACCAGGACGCTTCTCTAGGACCCCAATCCCATACTAAATTCCCTTATCCCCAATCTGTGACCCCCACCGGGAACCCCCTAAGCCTCTCTAGACCAGCCTAGGACAGCTCCTGTACCCACTCCCGGCCTCCACCCGTATCCCTTTGACCCCCACCAGAGCTGTTGACCCCCACCGCACCCGTTGACCCCCACCATACCCGTTGACCCCCACCACACCCGTTGACCCCCACCACACCCGTTGACCCCCACCACACCCGTTGACCCCCACCACACCCGTTGACCCCACCACACCCACCACACCCGTTGACCCCCACCACACCCGTTGACCCCCACCACACCCGTTGACCCCCACCACACCCGTTGACCCCCACCACACCCGTTGACCCCCACCACACCCGTTGACCCCACGTTGACCCCCACGTTGACCCCCATTTTTAATCTTCCCACGAAATCTCCCCCCCCCCCCCCTTCCCCCCTCTCTGAGTACCTCACCCCCCCGGGTCCCATTTCCGTCAATCTTGACGCTACAGAGCCGTGTTTGGGCTCATTCGAATCGTCTCAAAAAGACCTGTCGATTGGCCCCGGGGGTTTTCCCAAAAAAGGACGGGAACAGGAGGAAAAAAAAATATAAAAGAAAAAAAAAAAACCCCCAGAAAAGGAAAATACTACTCAGACTCTTGAAGAACTCTAGTCTGCAACGGTTTCAGCAGCAACGCACACCACCACAGCGCTAAACTAGAGAAACTAAGTAATACAATAGAGTAAAGTAGAGATGGCATCACCGGCGAGCAACCCTAGCACCTCCTTCGTTGCGAACGCTGGAGGGGAGGAGAATGAACCGACACAGGTCAAACCTGGTCAGGTAAGTGATTCGACTTCATCGCCAAAATCCACACAACCATCCCCATCCCCTAGAAAGACGTCGGAAGGAGCAGACGGCCCTTCCGATAGCACACACAAACAAACCGAAACAACACAGCAGAAAGACCTGCCAGGGGCAAGACTCGTTGTCTCGCCGAAGCGGTACAGACAAAGCACGGCAGCAATAAGAAAGTCTAGCGGCGCACATAAGGGAACACCCGAACTGTGCCGCAAGATTGCCGCTAAGAAGGTGCTGTCTCAGAAAACCGCAACGGGGGGCATGAGAAGGGCAGTATCCGTTAAGAACGCCAGAGCGGCAGCCCGCAAAATTGCCCTCGACCAGGGTAGAAGCATTGAGGCCACACCACAAGACCAAACCGGAAGCGCAGGGCCTGCTCCCGAACCGGAATCCACCGGCGGGACTCCCACACAAGTCGCCCACGCTGTACCAAAAAAGGACCATTACAGCGTCGTCATCTCCACCACCCCAACTAAAGAGCTCGTGGAGATTAGTGACAAAGTCCTAGAGGACTCACTGGCCGCCATCGATAAGGAGTTGCGCGACCTAGGAGTCCAAAGGGACGACTGTGGAGAGTCCGAAAGTGAGTGGACTGACACCGAAAGTGAGACCACCGGTAGACCAAGTCTACTACCGCCTATTGGGTCTCGCACAGGCGTCAGTAAAGACCTGGTTACGGAGAAGGCGAGGGAGTGCTTCCTGCAAGGTAAAGAGGCACTGGAACAGTCTAGAACACTAAAGAGGGAGTTAAGAGTAATCGCCGTAGAGCAAATGAGCAACCTTTACGAGCTGGTGCTCTCCCTGGCTGACTCACGTAATAGACATAGAGTCAACCTCGAGATCGAGCGGACGAGAGCGGCCAGGGAAATGGTCAAAGAACAAAAGGCTCACATCACCCAGAGGGAGCAAGATAAAGAGAGTCTAACCAACATCAAAGACTCTCTGGCTGAAAACCAGAAAGCCTTAGAAGCACTGCAAAGGAACCTAAACTTCGAGATGGAGGACTTGAACAAGACAATCAAGTCTATCCACCTCGAGGTGAAGGAACTCGCTGCAGAAAAGGCCACGCAGCCCGAACTCCCTCGTCAGCCCACCACGACAACAGACTACACACCAGCTCTGAAAGAAATAAAAGATATGCTTGGCGGTTTGCAGACAGAGGTGCATTACCTTAAAATGGACGCCAAATGTACAGCCCACAAACATATCAGCCCGCCTCGGACTCCCGAAAAATCAGAAACCACGGAACTGGCTAATGAATCCCTCGAAACCATGCGCGAGGAGATGAAAAGGCTTCGAGAAGAGATGGAAGGCATGAAGAACAGCCTCCTCCACTCGAAGCCCGCAACCAGGGAAGAGGTGCGAGAAGAGGTCCGAGAGGCAACGGCGTCCGTAATCAGTAAAACCGTCAACATACAGAAGGAGCTCGAAGAGGTCAAAGACCTGACCCTCGCCAGCGGCGGCCCGTCCTTGGGTGTTGGGGGTCTTGGAGCGGAATTGGCAATAACCGATACCGCGATGCAGTTAGAGGAGCTTATAACTCCACTAAGAGCAGACGTCGCGGAGGCAGCCAACCAATCCAGGGCGCTCAACTCAACCTTGGTATGGATTAACTCCTCTCTAAAAAAAGATGCGCCCCCACCTCAGCAACAAATACACCAAAAACCACAGCCGCAAACGTACGCAGCGGCCGCCAGAAAGACCCCTAGGTGCAAACCTAACCACAGCCTGATCGTCTCCTCGACGGACCCCACCAATACCGGGGACAAGGTCATAGAGACGATCAGAAACACTCTAGACTTTAAGTCAGGAGTAACTGTGGACAGGGTCCGAAAGGCCAAGAATCATAAGGTGGTTCTAAGTTGCGAAACGGAGGAGGGCGTAAACCGCCTTCGCACCCAAATTAAAAAGAACCAGTCACTAACAGTCACAACAGCAAAAACGTCCAACCCCCTAGTCCGTTTGGTGAATGTAATGGACTACTACAAGGACGACGAGATCCTGGAGAACCTGAGGGCCCAGAACAAGAAATTGTTCGAAGGCCTCACAGGTGAGGAAGACGTTGTCCGCCTGCGCTATAGGAGACGCGCCCGAAACGGGCTACAATGCCACCCAGTTCTGGAGGTCTCGCCAAAATTGCACCGGCGCATGACAGAGGTTGAAACGGTCCATATCGGTCTCGGCAGGAACCGAGTCGAGGACCAATCGCCTCTCATTCAATGCACGAGGTGCCTGGGCTACGGCCACACAAAGGCACTCTGCAAGGAGGCTGAGCAGCGCTGCAACTACTGCAGCGGTGCTCACTCCTGGCAGGACTGCCCGGCCAGAAAAGAGAACCGCCCCCCCAGATGCCGGAACTGCAAAAAGGCCAAGCAAGAAGAAGGCGCCCCACCCCATATGGCATATAGCGATATATGCCCCCAGCGACAAATATGGGACAATATAGCGCGGTCCAAGATCGCCTACTGCTGACGCAGAAGATGATGCGGGTGATGTTCTCCCGAGTACAGGACACACAAGGTTGCGCTTCATCCAAGCAAACTTGAGGCGCTCCAAGCAGGCCACAGCCGAGCTACTAAAAGTAGCCGAGGATAAGGGAATAGCTGTAGCACTTGTCCAAGAGCCTTACGTGGGTTCAACAGGCATAGTGAAGCAATTCCCAGGCACTAAAGTCATCCAGTGCACCCTCAACAGGCAAAAACCAGTAAAGGCTGCGATATTCGTGTTCGGGGACCGCTTGAGGGTCATTCATGACCCTCAACTGGTCACCGAAACCGAGGCAGCGGTCATACTGGAGGCCGGAACAATGAGACTTGGAGTAGTGTCCGTCTACTACGAGGGAGACCAAGATATCGACCCGTACATTGCGCGTACAAAAGCGGTATGCGACCAATTACACACACCAAACATCATCCTAGGGGGAGACGTGAACGCATGGAGCCATTGGTGGGGAAGCTCGTCTGAAAACCAGAGAGGCGAAGAGTACAACTCCTTCCTCAACGAAATGGATTTCCAGATCCTAAACACCGGCAACACACCAACCTTCGAAGAATACCGACAGGGCAGACTCTACTCAAGCGTAGTAGACGTAACAGCGTGTTCTGCACCACTCCTAGGGAGAATTAAAGAGTGGAAAGTTGACCGAACCCTCATCACTTCAGACCATAATGCCATTACATATACACTGGTGTTGGGAGAGAGGCTGCAACAGCGCCCCCCACCTACCACCAGGAAGTATAACACAAAAAAGGCAAATTGGGCGGAATTCGGTCGACAATTACACGACTCCCTAGAGAGGAAAAACATCAATGTCGGTACAATCGAGGCGGTGAAAGGTGTGGAGGTCCTGGAAACCCTAATCGAAGCCTACTCAGCATCAATTGAGGAAGCGTGCGAATCCGCCATTCCCAAAGTAGGTAGAGGAAGAAGCAAGCCAACGCCACCCTGGTGGACCCAAGAGCTTCAGGATCTGAAAAATGACGTGCTTCGCAAGAAGCGCCGGATCCGAAACGCTGCCCCAACCAGAATAGAAACCGTACTAAAAGACTATCGCGAGGCAAAAGCGGAATACACTCAAAAGACCGCAGAGGCCCAGACTGATAGTTGGAAAGAATTCTGCTCAACACAGGACAGAGAAAGCGTGTGGGATGGAATATACAGAGTCCTCAGAAGAACGGCCAGGAGGGAGGACGATATGCTCCTGAGAGGTTCGGACGGTAAAACGCTAAGTCCCGAACAATCGGCGAATCTTCTAGCTGAAACGTTCTACCCCGAGGACGCTGTATCCACAGACAAACCACACCATACGCAGCTCAGACAACTTGTTGAGAGCAGGAATCCGGACGAGTACCTTCCGCCGGCAGACCCACCTTTCACTGAGGCGGAAGTGGAGGCTGTGCTAAAAGCACAAAACCCGAAAAAAGCCCCCGGCTCGGACGGATTCACAGCCGACATCTGCGCCAGAGCAATCCGGAGTGAAAGTGAAGTATTTATGGCAATCGCAAACAAATGCCTAGCCTTATCTTACTTCCCCAAACTCTGGAAAACAGCTCATGTAGTCATTCTCAGAAAACCAGGTAAGGATGACTATACCCACCCAAAGTCTTATAGACCCATCGGCCTGTTATCGGTGCTGGGTAAGACCCTAGAGAAACTCTTGGTGGGCAGGCTGCAGTGGCACCTTCTTCCAACTATCAGTCCAAAACAGTACGGTTTCATGCCACAGCGCGGAACCGAGGACGCCCTATATGACCTCATGAGACACGTAAGGACAGGATTAGAGGAGAGGAAATCCGTCATTATTGTTTCATTGGACATAGAGGGGGCCTTCGATAACGCGTGGTGGCCGGCTCTAAAACAACAACTTGCGACCAGGAAATGCCCACGTAATTTGTACAAGATGGTGGACTCATACCTCACAGGAAGGAAGATAACAGTACACTATGCAGGGGCGTCTAGCGAAAGGGAAACAACGAAGGGATGTGTCCAAGGATCTATCGGAGGACCTACCTTCTGGAACCTCATTCTGGACCCACTGCTACAGGAACTGTCGAGTGAGGAAGTTTACTGTCAGGCGTTCGCAGACGACGGCGTTCTGGTGTTCTCCGGGAAATCCATAGCCAGCATGGAGGATAACATCAACCAAGTGCTAAGCAAAATTGTGACATGGGGGTACAAAAACAAACTGAACTTCGCAGCACATAAGACGCAAGCAATGCTGCTAACCAAAAAACTGAAGTACAGTCCCCCAAACATCTGCATGTCCAATACACAGCTGGCCTTGGTTGATGAGATCAAACTCCTAGGGCTCATAATAGACAGGAACCTTAACTTTAAGTCGCACGTGTCGGCCGTTTGTAAGAAGTCAGCCGACATTTATAAACAGCTAGCGTGCGCAGCTAGGGTTACCTGGGGATTGAACGGAGAAATAGTCAGAACAATCTACGTCGCGGTCATCGAGCCGATCGTCACGTACGCAGCAAGCGCCTGGTCGCAAGCCACAATGCTCCAGATGAATAGGAAACGGCTGGAAGCGCTTCAGAGAGGATTTGCCCAGAAAATATGCAAATCCTACAGAACCACGTCACTAACATCAGCACTGGTTCTATCTGGTACGCTTCCGCTGGACCTAAGAATCCAAGAAAACGCCGCACTGTACGAAGCCAAGAAAGGCATCTCGACCGCATTCCTACCTCCCGGAAGAAAGCTCGAAGGAAGAGTGAAGTTTCAAGACTTCCCGCACCCAGCAACTCAAATTACAACTGAGTACGAGCTCCTCGAGGACATGGACCCCCCGACCCAGAAAGCCCACCAGATTGTCGGCCCTCAGATATACACTGACGGCAGCAAGATGGAGGGCAGAGTCGGGGCGGCACTAACATGGTGGGAGGGCGGACGAGAAACAGCCCATGAGACCTTCGGCCTCGACTCGAGCTGCACTGTTTTCCAATCCGAAATGTTTGCACTCCACAGGGCCATAGTCAGGGCAAGGGACAGCGGAAGGGAGATGGTCAATATTCTGAGCGACTCAAGATCGTCTCTGGAATTATTGGCGAACCCGAAGCTGCTACACCCCCTGGCTGGGGCCATGAAGGAGAACATCGCTCGGATGGGAAAACAGGGCAGAAAAGTGCGACTTTTCTGGCTCAGAGCACATGTGGGAACAGCAGGAAACGAGAGGGCGGACGAACTTGCCAAAACAGCTGCAAGTACGAACGCAAACCCCGACTACGCAGAGGTCCCACTCTCATATGTCAGGAGGACAATCAGAGAGGAGTCGGTCCAGAAATGGCAAGCACGCTACGACTCCTCCGAGACGGGCTCGGTCACTAAAGTGCTCCTCCCAGATGTGAGCACAGCTTACCGCATCGTGAGAGGAACGAAACTGACCCAACACCAGATCCAAATCCTGACAGGACACGGCGGCTTCGGAGAGTACCTTCACAGGTTCAATCTGAAGAACAGCCCAGGATGCGAGTGCGATCCACAAATCAGCGAGTCAGTGTGGCACATCCTGCTCGAGTGCCCTCGTTTCCAGCTCGAGAGATTCAACCTACAGTGCTCTGTTCAACTGGAGCTCACAACAAACAACCTCCCAAGGCTGATGGAGTGCAAGGCGTCCCGCCCAAAGCTTCTGGCCTACATGGACAAGGTGGCCTCAGTCGCATCGCGGCGAAACAGCACCTACCCAGCCCCCCCTCCCCCCACCTCGGACATGACGACGCAAACCCCGGAAATGACAAACACCCCACACACAACACAAGACATCGACACATCACACACTGACACAACAAAATACAATTTCGACATTCTACTCTGTGGAGAAAGAGGACAACCAGGACTGCGCTTGAGAGGAGTCGCTTTGTTCATGGACGACAACGCCGAGAGAGTAGGGATTGCCTTCTGCAACGCTATGGCAGCAAGAAAAACGGTGACGATCTCGCCGGGACTCGGAGTCCTATTAAACGGAAGCACCAGCAAGACCACCATGCGGCGCAAGTTGTTCGAAGAATTGCCAAAGGTGACAATCGAAAATCAGACGTGTAGAATAGTGCGAAAGAACAACAAAACTATCGCGCTCTTCTGCACGGATGACGACGTCACCGAATTCGAGCAAATGTGTGCAGTGTTGAAGAATTTAGGACAAAGAGTCGATCCTGCTACGATCATCAGTATCGATGCCATGGTCGTGGGGTACCTCAGTGGGAGAACTAAGGATTACGAAGGAGCTCTCCTGGCCTCGCAGCACCACGAAATCGTGGTATACGAGGACAGGGGACAAAACCTGAGTTACCTTAAGGCCCAACCCCGGGACCCTGGCACCATACAGATACCCAAAGACTGCTGGGATCATCCGATTGTAAACCCCAACATCAGTGGGTCGGAACGCCTCCAACAACGGATGATGCAGGAGAAATGCAACGCGAAGCAGAAGGACAAACCGACTGGACACAATCTCTCCTCTATGATAGCGACCTTCAACAGGTGCATCCAATCAGTCCTCACACCCACCAACAAAAAAAAAGCGTTAGGAAGGGCTCTGTCGATGGAAGCGGCGACCGTTAAACCCACGGAGATACCCCCTCGCCATTCGTCGGAACCGCCCACGAGTCCTCGCACAAAGGCAGAAATGGGACAAGTGACCCCCCCTAAACTCAGACCAGCCCAGGGCCCACAAGACCATATGGTAAACGCATTTATCGAGTTTATAGCAGTGACCAGAGCGACGCGTAAGGTCAATGAAGACATCTGCAAGACCATCCTGCAGGCGTATCACAGGCGCGACTCTCAGGTGTCGCGGGAACTGCTAAGAATGAGACTAAGCGAAGCTGAGGCAGCGATCTATGACAACGACAGAAACCTAGTAATCCTGGGTAATATGTCGGGGTCATACATGGCAGCTTACAGTGCCACCGGCGGCTTTGTAACCCTGGACGAAACAAGAACGGACAGAGAAGGGAGAGTCATCTTCAACACACCTCCGGAGGACCCGATAGTGGTGGTCGCCAAGTGCACCAGGGTAATGCTGGACGATAGAATCCTCGAAATGGCTCAAACCATAGCGGGGGAACTGTTCGAAGGCGGAACCGTGGAGCACTGGGTGAAACCCAGTATCACATGGGTCAACGGAGTCCCCGGCTGCGGGAAATCTACGTGGGTGGTGTCCCAAACCGACCGTGAGAGGGACATCATTATAACAACTACAACCGAGGCCGCCACAGATCTCAAGGAAAAACTGGCTAAGCGGTTTGGCTTAGAACAAGCCAACAAAAGAGTGCGGACTATGGCATCCTTATTAGTCAATGGACTACATAGGGGCCAATCGTGTACACGCCTAATGGTGGACGAAGCCCTTATGAACCATTTCGGATCCATAGTCATGGCGATCCAGGTAGCCAAAGCCAGCGAAGCCTTGCTGATCGGTGATAACAACCAGCTCCCGTATATCGACAGACACGGCCTGTTCAAAATGTTCTACAACAGGCCAAACCTTACGACGTCTATTTCCAAAAACCTTCTTTGTACGTACAGAAATCCCCAGGACGTAGCGTATGCCCTTAGAGAAATCTATAGTGGCATATACTCGTCCAAGGCAAGCACCAGATCCCTGTCGCTGAAGCGGTATACAGGAGTGCAGATCCCGAATAAGGACAATACCCTCTACCTTGTCCACACCCAGGCTGAAAAGGCACTCCTTATCAGCCAAGGATACGGAACAAAATCGGGATCTCGCACTCTAACTATACACGAGGCACAGGGCCTTACGTGTGAGTCAGTGATTATTGTACGCACAATGTCCAAAAAATCCCACCTCCTCCAAAGTGTCCCTCATGCCGTGGTCGCAGTTTCTAGACATACCGACAGCTGTGTATACTACACAGACTGCTCGCAAAATGATGCAACAGCCACTTTCATCTTGAGAGCAGAAGCTGCGACAGCGGACAACATAAGGGACTATAACCTAAAAATGGCGATGAAGGCACGTGACGAGAAAACCGCCGCGATGCTCAGAGAGCAATGCCAGAGTGGAGGTCCCTCCTCCTCCTCCTCCTCCAACACAACGCCCTTACTTACAATGACATACGAAAAGAAAGAAAAGAGGGCTCAACGCCGGGGTGCCTTCTCTCTTCGTTATTTCTTTAAGAACAAAAAATAACAAAACAAAATGTAGGATTGAGGGACCCGAGCAGTCATGCTCACTAAAATGTCCAGACGTGCAGCGGCGGTGGGGGGCGGGTCGCTGAGTTCCCTAAAATATGGTCGAACTCGGCGATGGCTGCCTCCTGCGTCAACTCGTGAACGGGTGCTGCGCGGAGGGACAGGTCAGCTCGCGTCCCTCAATCCAACACAAGCAAGCATGTAAAAAAAAAAAAATAAAAAAAAAAATAGAAGTAATGATAAAAAAAAAAAAAAAAAAAAAAAAAAAAAAAAAGAGCGAAATAAGAAAGAGAAAAGAGCAACTCCGTAACAGAACAAAAACATAAGAAAAAAAAAACATAAGAAAAAAAAAAAAAAAAAAAAAAAAAAAAAAAAAAAAAAAAAAAAAAAAAAAAAAAAACCCACACATTAATTTTAAGGAACTAACATGACACATAGCATTAGCTATAAGGACGATGTAATTGCGGAGCGTAACAAAATAAACAAACAAACAAAAAAAACAAACCAAACAAAAAAAGGTACGGGCCAAAGAGCCTGTAGATTGTAGTTTAATTTATAAAAAAAAAAAAAAAAAAAAAACCTAACCTAACCTAACCTAACCTAACCTAACCTAACCTAACCTAACCTAACCTAACCTAACCTAACCTAACCTAACCTAACCTAACCTAACCTAACCTAACCTAACCTAACCTAACCTAACCTAACCTAACCTAACCTAACCTAACCTAACCTAACCTAACCTAACCTTTTTTTTTTTTTTTTTTTTTTTTTTTTTTTTTTGTTAACGATGTGGAAATGCTCATGCATCCCACGCCATCGAGGGGACGAAGACGTGGGTATGTCGGACTCCTATCCGGCGTACAAGGGACCCCTAGTGGGCCCCACCGGGCAGACCTACCGACTAAAACCACACCGAACCACCATCATGCCGCTTTAAGACGGATTCGTGGGGGCGATCTTGCACGACTTCCACAATACCGTCGGCGGTTTTCCTTGCGGATCCTCTCGATTTTCTTTTCTTTGCCATTCTTAACGTTTTCCGGCATGAGGACTTAAGTTTCCGTTGCGGCTGCAGGTTCCCCTTACCTGCGACCCGGATGGTCTTACTATGGTGGTAGGCGTCTGTCGTGCGCCAGGCGCCTTCGACCTACACGTTTGCGGCGAATTGCGGGAGCTGTTACGTCTTCCTCTCTTGCCCGCTCTGCCGCTTCTTTCTGCTTCATAACTTGCTCGCAGAAAGAAACTACTCCTCTCCAGGACTCTACACTTTCGACCATAGATTTGATCAGAGCCGCTAGTGAGAGATCAGGCCCCACCACTCGCATAAGTTCTGTGCGCTGTTCTGCCCATTCCGAGCATTCCTCCAAAGTATGCTGAGCAGTATCCTCTGCGTGGCCACAATGGTGACAAATTGTCGAATCTTCACGACCCGCCACGTTGCACAGGTATCTACCAAAGCATCCATGCCCCGATAGGATCTGAGTAACGTGGAAGGTAAGACGTTCAAAACCTAACCTAACCTAACCTAACCTAACCTAACCTAACCTAACCTAACCTAACCTAACCTAACCTAACCTAACCTAACCTAACCTAACCTAACCTTTTTTTTTTTTTTTTTATGTGCAGGCAAAACCTCGATTTATCGACACTGGCGCCCTTAAGGGGCCACCGGCGAACGGAACTCATCCCGGGCTTCCTATAAGCATGCGCAGAGGGCATAAATCCCCCTCCGCACGCTTACAGGTGCTCCGTAGGATACTATCCGCTAAAAAACCCTGCAAATACCCACTCAGCTGACGAGTACGGACATATGGGCTCCCGATGTGAGGATTTCTCCACATGTCTGTATTCAGCTTCCCGGCTTTACCGGGGACGTCGCGGTAGAGATTACCTAGGGTATTATAGGTAATCCCGCAGACGTGCACAGGACGGCCTGTGCCGGAGGCTGATTAGGGGGGCCTAGTGCCCAACTAACCGCTCCACGTCTGCTGCGGGGGAGACTACAGGGGCATTCCTCTCGCAGTCCCTCTCGCTGTCCCCTCTTGCGGGATGTTCTCGCAGAGGGGACTGTCCGCCTTGGTATCCGTTGGTGGCCGGCACAGCTCGCGCCATGCCGGGCAGCAAGGGATCCTCCAGGTAGGCTCATTAGGTAGGGGCACCTAAGGCGTGCGCCTGCCTTCTCCTACCTGTGCGTCTGCGCCTAAAGGGAGCGGCCTGAGGGTCATCCTCACGTTGCCTCTCCGCTGTCTCCTTCTGCGAGATGACTTCCTCGCAGAAGGAGGCAACAGCGTCCCATTTGCCTCGCAGCATTGCCTCCACTATGTTTGGCAGCGATAGACCTCCGCCTTCCAAGGCCGCGACCAGGTCACGGCGCTGTTGTCGCCAGGCTGGACACTCTCTTAATGTGTGCTCGGCCGTATCGTCGGCTGCGCCGCAGTGATGACACTTCGGCGTTTCCTCTCGACGCGCGACACGGTGCAAGTAATGACCAAAGCACCCATGTCCGGTCAAAACTTGCACCATGCGGTAGGTAAGACTGCCACGTCGGCGCCCCACCCACTGCTCCAACACCGGACGGATCGCTTCAATCGTCCGGCGGCCGGCAACTGACTGAAGAGACGAGTGCCGCACCCCAGCGACTCAGCGCCTCACTCTGTGCTAGTGCTCGAACACGCCGAACCTCCTCTGCAGTTGGCCTTTCGCCCCTTTCAATGGCCGCGGCTCTGTGTCGGTACACCTCAGCGAGAACGCGTGCGTCTATATCCCACGGCACTTGTCCTGCAAGTACACATGCCGCGCCGTGGCTGACCGTTCGGTAGGCTCGGACAGCCCGGTTTGCTATGATCCTCTGGGGTCGGCGCAGAAGAGCCACCGTGCAGGGCCTGAGGCACTTTGCCCATATCGGGGCTCCGTAGAGTGCCATCGACCGAATAACCCCATGGTACAGACGACGGCACGCCGATCCCGGTCCCCCCACATTTGGGAGGACCCGTCCGAGTGCAGACGCGGCGGCACTCAAACGTGGAGCGAGGAGCTTGAAATGCTCCTCAAAACTCCATCGGGGGTCAAGGACCAGGCCGAGGTACTTAAAATGTGCCTCAACCGGTATGTGGACCCCCTCCACCCGGACCCGAAGCCCCGCTGGGATCCTGCGGCGTGGGCCGTGAAACATCATGGCCTTAGTTTTGTCTAAGGCTACATCCAGGCCCAAGAGGCGGATGCGCCGGACGACCAGCGACGTACCAACAGAGGCTATGCGAACCGCATCATCCACGCTCTTCGCTTTCGCCGCAACTAAGGTGTCGTCGGCGAAACAGACAACCTCCATCCCTGGTAGGAGGCTGCCCCGCAGGACCCAGTTGTAACCCAGGTTCCATAGCAGAGGACCCAATACAGACCCCTGAGGAACTCCCGCCGACATTGCCCGTGAGCGAACCTTCCCGTCCGGTCCCTCGTAGAGGATCGTTCTGCCCTGTAGGTAGTCCTCCACAATGGCGCGCAGGTACGGGGGCACTCGATGAAATCGGAGTGCCTCCGTGATACACTCGTGGGGGAGGCTGTTAAAAGCATTGCGGATGTCCAGCGACACCGCAATAACAGTCTCACCCCGAGCCGTGGCCACCTCCGTCCATTCTTTCAGGAGGGTTACCGCGTCCACCGTTGACCGGCCGGTGCGGAAGCCAAACTGGTTTGGAGCCAGGTCCGGCCCCGCGCCATCCAAATGCTTGACGATTCGGGATGCCAGGATTTTCTCGAGGAACTTTCCGGAATCGTCAAGCAGCACCACCGGCCGATATCCAGTTGGGGAATCGGCTGGGCGACCCTCCTTCCTCAGCAGGCAGAGTCTGCCCGGCTTCCACTGACTGGGGAAGCGTCCCGTGACGATGCTTGTGTTGAGCACCGCCCGGAATCGGTCCTCCAGGGGTCCCATAGCGAGGGTTAAGACCTTCGACGGGACTCCATCCGGTCCAGGCGCCGTTCTTTTACCTCGGAACCGGGTCCACACCGCATCGAACTCTGCGTCCGATATGGGAGGGGGGGCCATGGCCAGCTCCTGCACGGGAGCCAATGGAGGGACCATTCTGGGGGGCTGAAACCGCCCAGGGCTAGGGAATAATGTCACCAGCACCTGGTTCAGCAGCCCCTCGTCCATCTCCGAGGTGGAGGAAGTTGTAGCTTTAAACTTTCCCCTAACCACTCGATATGGACGTCCCCATGGGTCTTCATCAAGGAGCTGTATGAAGCGCTCTCGAGACTCTTCTTTAGCTTTGCAAATAGCCACACTGAGGGCCTTTTTGGCCATCTTATACGCCCGACGGGAAGTCGCCTCTTCGTCAGGCGTAGTCCCGGCGCGCCTTCGACAGCGAAGGTAGGCGCGCCGTGCCCTCCAGCTAGTGGCACGCAGGTCGGCAATCTCCATCGTCCACCAGTATACCTGTTTCCTGTTGGAGCAGGCCTGCACTCTAGGCATGGCGGCTTGGCAGACGACTTCCATATCGTCCGCAAAGAGTTTTGCCATGCCGTCAGCGTCACCAGTGAGGTTGGGGGGCACTTCAGCCCATGCGCGCACCATCGCTGCCTCCTTCGCTACCTCCGGTCGTAGCTTCGTAAGTGCCCACCTAGGGAAGACGCTTGCTGCCGGGCCCCTGGTTATTCGGCTCGTGCGGGGCGTTGTCGTAGAGAGCTCCATTCGGATATAGAGGTGATCCGAAAGAGTCTCCACCTCGTCCTCCACCCGCCAGTCAATGACTCGTCCGGCCAGGGAGGGTGTGGCAAATGAAACGTCCACCACAGACGTCCCTTGCCACCGAACGCAGGTAGGGCTGTTACCCCTATTTAGGACTTGGAGCCCCAGCGACAGCGACCAGGATTCGAGATCCCTGCCCTTAACGTCGGTGTAGGATGACCCCCACGCGACTGACTTTGCGTTGAGGTCACCCGCGACTAACACCGGCACCGGGGCCGCCCTTCGAACAACCCCTTCCAACGCAGCCAGGTGATCTTCGAAGTCCGCCCTGCTGCGGTTGGGAGAGAAGTAAGTGGAGACCACCAGCATTCCCCCCCACATTGCCGCTACGTAGCCTGCGCCTCTCTCCTTTAGAGTTAGAGGGGGAGCTACTCTGCTTGGAACCCTCATGACGGCGGCAGAACCGTCATTTGCTGCTAACCAATTCGACGATTGTGGCGGGACGTAGTACGGTTCCGCCACGATCGCCAGGCCCACGTCCCACTCTGCCGCAGTCTGGCACAGTAGATCCTGTGCCGCAGGGGAGTGGTTAACGTTCCCTTGGAGGAGCTTTATGGGGCCGCTAACCATTGGTGGTCTCCATATTTTCCTCCACCATCACCGCCGGGGCTTGCGTTAGCGGCGGCGCGTTCGTTCTCAACAAGGCCATGCGACCCTTGACCGGCGGGGGGTTGCAGCTGATACCCCCCATGCGGTGGTTTGCCGACTTTTTGGCGTCCGTACAGACGGCGCACTTCAGCGTCGCCGTGCAATCCACCGCCTTATGCCCTTCGGATCCACAACGGTAGCATAACCCGCTGCGATCCTTTGCGGAGGGGCATCGCTGCATCGGGTGGCCTATGCCCATACAGCGGTAGCACCGCATTGGCCTTGGCTCCTGCAGTTGGATGGAGGCAGAACTCCACCCAACAGTGATTTTTTTCGCGGCCTCAAGCCGCTTGGCCGCCTCCACGGGCACCGAGGCAAACGCTGCCCCAGCTCCCCGTGTACCCGTGTGGATTTTGCCCACCTTAATCTGGTGTGCATGGCAATTCCCCGCCTGTGCTAGCACCTGACATAGCTCTTCAGCGGACACCGAGTCGTCAATACCGACCACACGGATGTCCGCTGTTTTTGTTGGGCGCGTCACTTTAGCCGCGTCTCCCAGAGCCTCTTCGATTTTAGCGGCTAAGGTATCCGCCTGAGCCGCGGATGTCTCCTTTGGGAGCTCGATGATCCGTGCCCCCGTTACTCCTGTGCGGAACTTAGCCGGACCGATCCCTAGCTCGCCAAGATTGATGGATGACTTCGCCTTGGCGATCGCCTCCCCATATGTTAGGCCTTTCTCCACTGCCTCCGGTTTCAGGGCAACCACCACCGCCAGTGATTTCGGCGCTTTGGGCGTCTTCTTCTTGATTTTCGACGCCGCGCCGGTCCCCCCACTCTTCGACGTCGCTTGCTGCACCTTGGGCTTTTTCTTTCGCCTCCTCTTTTCCACCTTAGTCCACTCGCCTTGATCCGGTGGTGACGAGCCTGACGTAGCCCCGGTCGTGGAAGGGACGCTGACCTGCACAACCTTTTTTAAAGGTGCAGTCTTCCTTCTGCTCTCCCTAATCTCCTTAGGCAAGTTAGCCGGCGGGGCGAGGGTGGTGTTAGCCGGCAGATTCTGCGCCGGACGTTTCGTCAGAGACTGCTGCTTCCGCTGGCCAACCGAATCCGAGGCCAGCGGAGGTCTGTGACTCTGGCCAGGCAGCAGCCTCCCGTCCACCTCTAGCCCGTCCAGTCGGGCGGAGATTACACCACCCACGTGCTCCATCAATTCCCGCTGGAAATACTCCATCGACTCCAGAAACTCCCTTCTGGAGACACCTACAGTAGATACCGACTTGGACAGGCGGTCCTCTGATTGCGCAATGACCGTCTCTTCTTCGTAATCCTCCGCCTCCGGTGCAATTTCTGTCGTAGCGACCTCATTCAGGTCCTCCGACCGCGCCGCTCCCCGCTCGGAGAAGGCCTGGCGAAGAGCCTTCAATTCCTTTCCGATAGAGTCCACCTGGCTACGGAGTCTCTTGTTATCGGCCCGCAGCCGGCGGATCTCATCTGAGGAGGAACGGGACGCCATCTCCTTTATGACATCCAACAGCGACAGTGTCGCATTCTTGACGTCACGGATGCAGGTCCCCTTCATGTTGCCAGATTTGCCGACAACAGACAGGATCGCATCTGCGCTTGCCTCCGCCTTCCCGCAAAGCGACTCCACGGAGGCCTTGAGGCATCCTTCACCTGAGCCCCTGGCAGAGCGCCGTTTAGGCTGATTCTCCCCTTCCGAGTCCGTCTCGTCCGAGCAAGTGTCTGGATCTAACTCACGCAGCTCCCGTCGGGCCTGGGACATCCCGACATGGTGAGCGTGCCCACCACGTCCCTTCCTAGTTCGGGAAACCTTGAGAGCCTGCGGCGCTTCCATTTCCAACTCCTTTGGATGGCCCACTTTGGACCTCTTACGCTTAGCCGCAAGTACCGGCCAAGTAGCACTCCCCGATGGCAATGGAGCCGCGCTCCCCGCCGCAATCTCTCTATACGTGGGCCGGTTGTCTCGCCCCCTGTCTTCTACCTCGCCAGAGGGAGCCTCAGCCGCCGGTACCTCTTCAGCCACGTCGGCGATGGGCGAGCGGCTTCTCCTACCGATGTTCGGTGGGAATGTCAATTTCAGGGGTTTACCCCCAGCTTTCGTCTCCTTATCAGACATATCGTCCGTGTCCGAAAGCGACCAAAACAGGGCACTGCCCAGCTCCGAATTTGTTGGAGAAGACAGTGTCACAGAATTAGTTGACATAAGATTAAGCAAAATAAGCACAATTACAGTATACAATCGCTCCCCAAAGTCTCGTTGATCAGGATTTGGTCACCAATCCACCGGCCACTGCGTTACCGCGCACCGAGTGGAATTGGGTCCAGGGCAGACGACGAGGACGTACCTGAACAACACTTGTGGGGCCTGCCCCAACCTAACCTAACCTAACCTAACCTAACCTAACCTAACCTAACCTAACCTAACCTAACCTAACCTAACCTAACCTAACCTAACCTAACCTAACCTAACCTAACCTAACCTAACCTAACCTAACCTAACCTAACCTAACCTAACCTAACCTAACCTAACCTAACCTAACCTAACCTAACCTAACCTAACCTAACCTAACCTAACCTAACCTAACCTAACCTAACCTAACCTAACCTAACCTAACCTAACCTAACCTAACCTAACCTAACCTAACCTAACCGCCGATCAACTTAGTGGGTACCCTGGTATAGAAGAAATAGGTCCTTTCGACGAATTCGGTGCACAATAGGAGGCTCTACCCTCGCGCAAAAAGATTTTTGAAAAATCACTTTCCGATTTTTCAAAAACTCAAAAAAACTGAAAAAATTTTTTTGTTCTGGTTTTCGACTGGAATCATCTTTTTAGGTCCTAAGACACCCCTTTTTGCGAATCCCCACCCTCCAACTCCACTGGAAGTATAGGCAATACCGTGACGTGAGCACCTGCTCTTCCGACTTTTTTCCGAATTTTGGAAATTTTATGGTGCCATCCGTCGCGGGTTGCCCCCAGGAGTAAACTTCCACTGAGGGTGAAAAGCTCCCCGGGGTGTCCTTCACCTTCAAAATTCGAAATTAATCACCAAAATTTTATTTTCACTTTTAACCGACGATCTGTATGTACATAAAGTGGCGGCACCCTGTTGCACTCAGTGCCGCCCCGGCCATCTACAAGTAGTAGAAATCAGGGACAAAAGACAGAAAAAACGAAACCCAACTACCTTAAGTGACTATATATATCTTATATATAATTATTGACAAACACCCTACTCCAAGAGAGAGTAGGGAACTTGACAACTATTTATAACTTCTACAAACCTCACTGACGTTTTTATAAACAGACGCGTCCCTAATCATGTATGCCATGCATCGGACACCGGCCAAGCACGGCAAAGCAGCGACTCTTGACAAAGACGAGGAAGCAGGTTCAAGAACGGGTTCGAACGTTAGAAAAAGCATAACGGAATGGGAGACAGCAGCATCTGATGGACGAGCTAACTCCGTTACACCCCCGACAAAAACGGTGACCCCACCTGGGCCACCGAAAATCAAATCAAAGACGGCAGTACAAAAGGAGAAAAGTCTACTTCATATTCCGGCCGATGAGACTCAGAGACAATCCCCAGCCAAATTCGCATACATGTCCAGGACTTCTGAGGCAAGGGCATGCCTCAATAAGGCAAAGGCTCACCTCAGCCAGTCTAAAAACCTCAAAGCGGACATCAAAGAGGGAGTAATACAGGCAATCGACCGCCTGTATAAGCTGGTGAAAGAAGGAGAAACTGAACGAAAGGAAACATTGACACAGGATACAAGACAGGAAGAGACAGATGCAGAGAAGTGTGTAAAAGAGTCAGAGGAAAAGAATGAACCGAAGTCTGAAGAACTAACACAGTTAATCTCCACACTCGCCGAGCACACAAGGCTCATCAAACAAAGCAACGAAAAAATGCTGGAGCTTCAGAACACCCTAGAGAATCAGAAGGTAGCCTTGGAGAGGACAACATATGCGGGGGTGGTGGCGGGCGCAAAAGGAAGAAGTTTTCCGGAGCAGACAGCGCTACACTCGGTAGTAGTCTCCTCCAGGGATGAAACAGAAACTGGCGAGGATGTACTAAACAGAATAAGAAATGCGGCAAACGCGAAAGAAGGAGGAATAAATGTAGAACGGATAAGAAAGGCAAAAGACCGAAAGGTTATAGTAGGCTGTAGGACAGAGGCTGAGAGAGACACTTTCAGGAATAGACTCAAGAAAGCCGGAAACCAATTAGACGTAGAGGACATTCAGAATAAAGATCCGCTGGTTATATTAAAGGACGTGCTGCAGTACAACACTGATGAGGACATTCTCTACGCGCTGAGAAAGCAAAATGGGACAATTTTCCAAAACCTAAACAAGAAGGACGACCGAATAGAAGTTCGTTATCGCAGGCGTGCAAAAAATCCACTAACCAGCCACGTAGTTCTGCGGGTATCCCCCAAAATCTGGAAATGCATGACTGAGACGGGTGCGGTCCACATCGACCTGCAAAAGATCCGAGTGGCAGACCAATCGCCACTCGTGCAATGCTCTCTGTGCCTGGGATACGGGCACAGCAGACGCTTCTGTAAGGAGCAGGTCGCAAAGTGCACACACTGCGGTGGACCCCACCTAAGATCGGACTGCGAGGACTGGCTCTCTTGTTGTAACTGCACGCGCGCAAAGCTAGACGCGAAGGACCACAATGCCCTTAGCCAGGACTGCCCAGTTAGGAGGCGATGGGAGGCCCTGGCTAGGGCAACAATAGCATATTGCTAAAGACACTAAAGGCGACATGCGACAGAGGTACAACCCCACCATGGAAAATACATATAAAGTGGCGCAGGTGAACCTCCAGAGAAAGGAGCTGGCCACAAATGAGCTCATGCTGGAAGCCAGAGATCGGAAGATTTCCTTTGCGCTGCTTCAGGAGCCTTATGTGGGGGGGGCAAGAAGAATGAAGGAGTACAGAGGAGCGCGGGTATACCAGAGCACCGAGATTGGAGACGGGACTGTTAAGTCAGCGATAGTAGTCTTCGATCAGAATCTAGATGTCGTACAGTGCCCGGAACTCACCACGAACAACATCGTAGTGGTGAGGATCCGAACCGGTGCGTGGGAGATTACCGCGGTCTCCTTCTACTTCGAGCCAGATAAACCCATAGAGCCCTACCTGGAGCAGCTCAAAGGCATAAAAGAGAAGGCTGGATCTGCAAAAGTTCTCATGGGAGGAGACGCCAATGCAAAAAGCGCCTGGTGGGGAAGTACAAAGCTAGACTACAGGGGGGAAGAAATGGCTTCGGCACTGGACGAAATGTGTCTGCAGGTGTTAAATGTGGGTGACACACCAACTTTTGACACTGTAAGGGGAAATAAAAAATACACAAGCCACGTAGATGTGACGGCTTGTTCTGAGGACCTGTTTGACCTGGTGAGTGGTTGGAATGTAGATGAAGGAGTAACGAGTTCAGACCATAATTGCATACTATTTGGAATCAAATTAACAAAATCAAAAGGCACCAGAATATTTAGAACAACAAGAAAATTTAACACGAAGAGAGCAAATTGGAGCCAGTTTCATGAGAAACTGGGCCAATTACTTGCTGACGAAAAAATAAACGTTGAAGAAATTAACAAAATAGTAAGTAAAAAAGTTTTAGACCTAATTACCCAAAAATACACCGAAAAAATTGTAGAAACCTGTAAAGAAACAATACCTGAAAAGAAAAAAGAAGAAAAACTTACCTTGCCGTGGTTTACCGATGAACTCGCTGCTCTGAAACTCGCTGCTCTGAAGAAAAAAGTCGCCACCAGGAAGCGCCGCATACGGTGCGCCGCGCCGGTCCGCAGGAACAAAGTCGTCGCAGAGTACCTGCAGACAAAACAAGAGTATGAAGAAAAGGTAAAAAAGTCACAAATAGATAGCTGGAAAGAGTTTTGTAAAAAGCAGGATAGGGAGGGACTTTGGGAAGGGGTCTACCGTGTGATAGGCAGAACATGCAAGAGGAAGGAGGATGTGCCGTTGGAGAAGGAAGGGAAAATGCTAGATGCTGCAGAATCCGCCAGACTGCTAGCGGAGACATTCTTCCCTGAGGATAAGCAAGAAGGGGAAAGAGAATGCCACCTGAAGACAAGGGAAGCAGCTGGGAAGGCGAACGAATGGGCCCATGATGAGAGGAGAGACCCACCGTTTACATTAGAGGAGTTGATAGGTTCGGCTGACACTTTTAACCCTAAGAAAGCCCCGGGTTCGGACGGGCTTACAGCGGATATCTGCCTTCATGCGATAAAGCACGATCCGGAAGTATACCTGGCACTGGCAAATAAATGTCTGGAGCTTGGTCATTTCCCAAGTATTTGGAAAGAAGCCATAGTTATAGCACTATTAAAGCCGGGAAAAGAAAATCACATGCATCCAAAATCATACCGGCCAATTGGACTATTGCCAGTGCTAGGGAAAATTTTAGAAAAGATGGTTGTTGCTCGGCTAAAATACCACCTAATTCCGAAACTGAGCAAGCGCCAATATGGCTTTGTGCCACGCAGGGGCGCCGAGGACTCTCTCTATGACCTGGTGCGATATATCAGGAATAAACTCGATGAGAAGAAACTGATAACAGTTGTATCTCTGGACATAGAGGGAGCCTTCGACAGCGCTTGGTGGCCTGCCATAAGACAAAGATTGGCTGAGGAGGAGTGCCCGGTGAATGTCAGACGATTACTAGACAGCTACCTCGAGAATAGACAGGTACGAGTGAGGTATGCTGGCGAGGAACACCGCAGGGCAACAACCAAAGGATGTGTGCAAGGCTCAATCGGCGGACCAATTCTGTGGAATCTGCTGCTGGATCCCCTGCTGAAAGCACTAGACCAAAGAGGGGATTATTGTCAGGCATTCGCAGACGATATTGTCATGGTATTCAGCGGGGATACAGCAGCAGAAGTCCAACGACAGGCGAACGCGGCTCTCGCCTATGTGTTGGAGTGGGGAGCCATGAACAAGCTAAAATTTGCGCCAAACAAAACCTGCGCTATGGTGATCACCAGGAAGCTAAAGCATGACTCCCCGCATCTGACAATGGGCGGGATCGGCGTTGCACTGTCGAAACAGATAAAACTCCTGGGGTTGCTTATAGATGAAAAGATGACATTCAACAACCACGTTGCGTATGTATGCAAAAAGGCACTTGACATCTATAAGCAACTATCAAGAGCAGCGAAAATAAATTGGGGCTTGCACCCTGAAGTTATTCACACTATATACACAGCCGTGATAGAGCCGATAATCACTTATGCGGCTTGCGCCTGGGCTCCAGCGACCGGGAAATTGTGTGTGCAAAAACACCTAAACGCTGTACAGAGGGGATTCGCACAAAAAATTTGCAAGGCATACCGTACCGTTTCTCTGAACTCAGTGTTAGTACTGGCGGGGTTGCTGCCACTCGATATTCGTATTCGGGAAGTAGCCACCCTTTACGAGATCAAAAGAGGGCTAACACACCAAATAACCGGGGACAGGGAAACGGAAAAAATGACGGCATTTGAAGACGCGCCCCATCCAGCGAACCATATGAGCCTGCAATTCACATGCCTGGAAGACCAAGTGCAAGTAGACCGTCACAACAACCAGGCGGTCAGAATCTACACCGATGGCAGCAAGTTAGAGGGCAAGGTTGGGGCCGCGCTATCCATTTGGGATGGCGCGACCGAAACCAAAGCCCGAAAACTGAGACTTGAGCCATACTGCACGGTGTACCAGGCGGAATTGCTGGCCATATGCTGTGCAACCAGAGAGGCGCTACGAAGTGCGAATCCCAGCATCGGAATATACAGCGATTCAAGATCGTCGCTTGAGACCGTCGTGAACTGGAGTTCCCCTCATCCACTTGCAACAGAAATTCGACAGAATCTCAGAACGCTCAAAGACCAGAACAAAGAAATATCCTTGTTCTGGATAAAAGCGCATGCAGGGATAGAGGGGAACGAAAGAGCCGACATGCTAGCAAAACAGGCGGCCCTGGCCCGAAAGACAAAAGCCGAGTATGACAGATGTCCGATTTCATTCGTCAAGCGAGAAATACGTAAGGGGTCGCTTGACGAATGGAATCGGAGATACAAAGCAGGAACAACGGCGGGGGTTACAAAAATCTTCTTTCCGGATGCTATCGACGCCTATAAGATCCTAAAAAATACAAAATTGGACGGCACAATAACACAGATGCTGACGGGGCACGGGGGGTTCTCCGAATACTTGCATCGCTTCAAGTGTACGGAGAGCCCATCGTGCGTCTGTGAGATAGGTATCGATGAAACGGTCCCACATCTACTATTTAAGTGTCCGGTATATAATAAAGAGAGATACAGTTTGGAATGCAATATTAATAAAACGATTACAGAAGAAAACATAAATGAAATAATAAAAGACAAAAAACATTGGGAACGCATTCTTAAATATAGTATAAAAATAATCAAAAAAGTAATAAACCGAAACAAATAGATTGTAAAAAACTGCTGAAACTACATTTAAATATGTAGGGACACCAGCATTTATAAATAACAAAGATAAATAAAAGAAATGTAATAAAAACAAAGATAAACAAACAAATAAATATATAAACAAAATACAAATATAACAAAACTACAAATGTACGCTACAGTACAAAACTTATAAAAATAAACATCTGACAAAAATTATAACTACAACAAACAAAATCTCTGTTCATGGCAGAGGGACAAGATTTAAAAAAAAAAAAAAAAAAAAAAAAAAAAAAAAAAAAAAAAAAAAAACAAAAACCTAACCTAACCTAACCTAACCTAACCTAACCTAACCTAACCTAACCTAACCTAACCTAACCTAACCTAACCTAACCTAACCTAACCTAACCTAACCTAACCTAACCTAACCTAACCTAACCTAACCTAACCATCAGTCGACGGCGACTGGTCGTGGGGAGCGCACGCGTCCCAAGCTCCGGAGCTCGGAACGCCCCCAGCCGCTGCCGGCAGCGACCCCCCGGTGCGCCCCCATTGGGACCGCCCCCGCGACCCCCGTGGGACCGCCCCCGCTGGCGACCGTCCGCCCTGCCCAGCGCGCGACGACTGTGGTCGAGGTAGCGCCCCCGGGGGCCAGCTAGCCTCCCGCAACCCCCCGCACCTCTCCGCATCCCCGCGCACGCCCGGGAATTCGCGCCCCCGCCCGCCAGTCTTCAACGAAGTGCGGGCCGCGTGACACGGGCGTCACCGCCCCCGCGCCTGTGCGCGGGCGCGCCCCCGGGCCCCCCGTGGGTCGGATAGTCGTGATTATAAAGTGCATCATGCTACGAACAATAAAATAATTATAAGTGCTAGTTAATAAAGTGACATTGACTATACATAATACGAACTGAGACTTTACGAAGTGAAGTGAAGTGTTGCGAGCTGCATTGTGATTATAAAATCTATTACGATGTCCATCTCGCCGGCGACTTCCAGCGATGGTCTGAATTCGGATGATGAATCGAATATGGCAAGCGCCCTAAGGTTTTTGGATGCATATGATCGCGGGAACATGCGAGAAAAGGTGGGACCCCCCCCCCCCCCGGCAGCGGCGGGAGCAGCCGCTGCAACAGGAAGTGCCCAGTATACCGGTTAGTGATAGTACCTATGTAAGCAACGACATTATGCACACACTCGATGCGTGCATAGCGTTCTTCGAAAGAATTGTAGAAAGAGCGGAGACCATAAATGTAAAAGTACAGGCAGGCAAGTCTTTGAATAGAAGTAATAAAGAGATAATTATAGACCAGGCTAAAGGTATACATGAGGAAGGGCAAAACATACTGAGAATAATAAATAAAGCAAAAGCTACAGCAAAAACCGCTCCCCTCGTTACCCCCAGCGCCCCCAGCGCCCCCAGCGCCCCCAGCGCCCCCAATGCTCCTAATACAACAGAAAACAAGCAGGAAGAAGGCAGGGCAGCACTATACAATAGCGCAGCGCTACTGCAGGAGGTCCGGAGGACTGTGCAAGAGGAAATAGGAAAAGCAATGCGTAAAATAGTACCTCAAAGTATGCCTACATGTACCCGCACATACGCGAATGCGGCAGCAGCACAGTCAACAATGACCAAGCCCCCGGCAGGCCCACCCCCATCTAAACCAGCGATTATATTCACAGCGGAAAATGTAGAGACACATAGCCAAGCATTGGATAAACTTAGAAGCAACGTAACATTTAAAGATAAGAAATATGCACCGTCCAAATATAAAACTATTTCTGGAAACAGAATACTATTAGAATTCAATAAAGAAGAACAATGCCGAGACACGATGGAGGCGATAAATGGGCGCGCAGGTATAAGTGCCAAACCAGCAACACGGAGACAACCGATGATAATATTAAAAGGAATACATAATTCAACGTCATCAGAAGAAATATTGGAAACCATAATAGAGCAGAACGAGACAATCAAAGATAATATAATGAATGAACACGACATGAAAATAGCATTTAAGAAAAATAATAAAAACAAGCAACTATACAACATTATACTCACGGTCACCCCCAAGTTGTGGGGGGCTATAACAAAATTAGGAAGAATAAATATCGAACATCAAATGATACATGTAGATGATTATGTACCGCTTATTCAATGCTATGAATGTCTGCAGTTTGGACACATGCGTACACACTGCAATGCAGAAATAAAAGCCTGCTCGTTGTGCGGCACAACGAACCACACCTACGCAAACTGCCAAAAGAAAAGCGGCGAAAATACACCTAAGTGTTATAATTGCAAACAAAAACAACGCGGGAATCGCAAAACAAGCGGTATAGAAAATATAGAACACAGTGCAACATCACCGAACTGCCCGTGTTATCAGGCGGTATTCAACTTCATTAGACGAAATACACAATACGAACCGTAAGTACAATTCGCAAGCAAGTTTACCATCCACCTTCGTGACCGACAGCGTGGGCCGCGCGTGGGACGACCTCGCAAAACCATCGCCCCCATTGCCCCCCTGCAGTTTACATCATTTACTCAAGATTCGGCACCCCCGAGCGGCACGTGTAGGAACCCCCGGCCGGCCCCCGGCTCGGGCCTCTGATCGCGAGTCGCCCAAGATTGGGCGCCCCCGTGAGGCACATGTATCGCTCCCATCACTCCTGCAGATTGCATCGTCATCATCAGTCACCCAGGGGTCGGCACACTCGAGCGGCACGTGTATCCCCCCCATCGCCCTATGCAGATGACAACATTCACCCAAGGTCCAACACCCCCGAGCGGCACGTGTGTCGCCCCCGCCGCCCTCGGCGGATTGCATCATTCACTCAAGGTTCGGCACCCCCGAGCGGCACTTGTGGGAGCCCTCGGCCGGCCTCTGATGACGCGACGCCTAAGGCTCGGCACCCCCGAGCGGCAAGTGTGCCGCCCCCGTCGCCCCCAGCAGATGGCATCATCCACCCGAGGTTCGGCGCCCCCGAGCGGCGCGAGTGCCGCCCCCATCGCCACCGGCAAATGACATCGTCCACCCGAGGTTCGGCGCCCCCGGGCGGCGCGTGTGCCACCCCCATTGCCCCCAGCAGACGACATCGCCCACCCAAGGCTCGGCGCCCCCGAGCCCCCGAGCGGCATGTGTAGAGCCCCCGGCAGCGCGCTACCGGCAGCCTACGTCCTCAGTGGTTCAGTGATCTATAAAAAGTGATATAGTGGAAAATCCCCATAGACAAAGTGCGTTTGCGGCCTCATAATCATGATATTTTGTCTGTTCTATATTATAAGTTTATGTCTTTGTGTTGTTGGTTAAGCAATATATTATTGTATTCTATTCCTAATTACCTATAATTAAAATTTTATAATCCCGTCTTTACTCCTGTCCCCACCACATTAATCCAGCCATTGTCCTATTTTTTCCTATATAAGTCCTAGTTGACCTATGCCACTAATTTACCCCCGCCCCCATGATACCGCCCCCGCCCCCAACCACCCCCAGCCTAGCTTTCGAAGCAAACTTATATATTTATAATTGTAGTGATTGTTTGATTTATAGTGACTTTCTGTTCAATTTTATTTCGTGTTTTCTATTAGTTATCTGTAAGTTTGTACCTTTGTATTATTAGTTAAGCAATATATTATTTTATTTTATTCCTAATTACCTATAATAAAATTGTATTATCCTGTCCTTACTCCCGTCCCCACTACATTAATCCAGCCGTCGTCCTGATCTTACCTATGCCACTAATTTATCCTAGCCCCCATGATACCGCCCCCGCCCCCATCTACCCCCAGCCTAGCTTTTAAGCAAACATGTATATTTATGGCTGTGGTGATTATTTGATTTATCACTATAAATCAAATAATCACTATAGTTATTATTATTTGTTGAATTATGCATTGTGCGTTAATAAGTCACTACTTATTGACACACAATGTATAATTTAACAAAACTTAGTGTAATTAATTTATGTGAAAACGCGGGTGGAAAGACCGAAGTATCCCTTAGCTGACCTCTTTCCACCCGTGCCCCATCATGATAATTGTAGTAGCATTTATGTTTAGCGAAAAAAATTAACAAATGAAAAACTTGCAATAAACTCCCGCCACTGGTGGAGTAACCAGTGGTGGAAACATTAAAAAAAACCTAACCTAACCTAACCTAACCTAACCTAACCTAACCTAACCTAACCTAACCTAACCTAACCTAACCTAACCTAACCTAACCTAACCTAACCTAACCTAACCTAACCTAACCTAACCTAACCTAACCTAACCTAACCTAACCTAACCTAACCTAACCTAACCTAACCTAACCTAACCTAACCTAACCTAACCTAACCTAACCTAACCTAACCTAACCTAACCTAACCTAACCTAACCTAACCTAACCTAACCTAACCTAACCTAACCTAACCTAACCTAACCTAACCTAACCTAACCTAACCTAACCTAACCTAACCTAACCTAACCTAACCTAACCTAACCTAACCTAACCTAACCTAACCTAACCTAACCTAACCTAACCTAACCTAACCTAACCTAACCTAACCTAACCTAACCTAACCTAACCTAACCTAACCTAACCTAACCTAACCTAACCTAACCTAACCTAACCTAACCTAACCTAACCTAACCTAACCTAACCTAACCTAACCTAACCTAACCTAACCTAACCTAACCTAACCTAACCTAACCTAACCTAACCTAACCTAACCTAACCCCAACCGAACAGTATTTGTCACCCCTGGCGAAGATTCTTCGAAGCCTGCGAGTCGACGGTTGCATCCTTGGAGGAGATGTCAACGCCTCAAGCCCTTGGTGGGGATGCGAGGCGGAGGATGGGAGGGGAGCGGTCCTTGCGGACTTCTTCGCGCAGCAGGAGTTGCACATATTGAATGAGGGCAGTGCTCCCACATTCCTCACTTTCCGAGGGGGTCGCCGGTTTGCGAGCATAGTCGACATTACAGCTTGCTCTACGTCGCTACTGCACAAAGTTTCGGGATGGCGAGTTGTTGAGGAGACTGCAGGACTATCAGACCATCGCCCGATTACATATAATCTGCACCTTGAGGATCGAACCGCACAGACCAGGGATCAGCAATCGTCAACGTGGCGTTTTGATACTTCCAAGGCGGACTGGTCCGCTTTCACCCGGACTCTCAACGATAGCCTGAGGAGGAGTGGAATAACGGAGGACGTCATTGGGGGAGTCAATACTAAAGCGGAATTGGAGGAGCTGATACAGAAGTATACTGCGGCAGTAGAGGGAGCTGCTGAGGAGTGTATCTCGACAGCTAAGAAGTGTGGAGGGAAGTTGCGCAGCCCCTGGTGGACCCCGGATCTGCAGGAAAAAAGGGATTGCGCTGTTCGGCTGCGGAGACGTATAGGTAGGGCAAATCCTGCAAGGAAAAAGCTCGTTATAGAAGAGTATATGGTTGCCAAAAGAGCCTATAAGGATGCAATCCAGAAATCTATAACAAACAGTTGGAGGGATTTTTGTAGCAGGCAAAAGGAGGAGGATACATGGAAGTGCGCCTATCGCATCATAAAGAAATGCGCCAAGCCATCTTCAGGTGACGAGTGCCTTCTCAAGGACCCAAACACGGGAGATACTTTGGACCCTGAACGATCTGCAAATCTTTTGGCAGATACATTCTACCCACCGGATGATCCTGGAGCTGACGAGAGTTGCCACCGCAATATCAGGGAGGAAGTAAGGCTAAGGATGGGAGCGCTTGCATGTACAGGAGAGAACGCTGAACCGCCATTTACGGAACAGGAGTTGGCAACTGCACTTGCAGATATGAGCCCTAAAAAAGCCCCGGGCGAAGATGGATTAACGTCGGACATCTGCGCGGCGGCTCATCAAGCTAACTCTTGTTTGTTGGCTATATATAATAAGTGTAGACAGTTGGGCTATTTTCCTGTGCCGTGGAAGCGGGCTATTATCAAGATTATCCCTAAGCCGGGGAAGACTGACTACTCATTCCCCAAATCTTATCGACCGATCGGCTTGCTTCCATTGTTCGGGAAAGTATTGGAGAAGCTCATAATTTCTAGGCTGACGTGGAGATTGCTAAACCACCGCAAGCTGAGTCCACGCCAATACGGATTCGTCCCGCAGCGGAGCACTGAGGATGCACTGTACGACTTGATGGAATTGATAAGGGGCGGCCTGAAGGAAAAGCAAATGGTGGCGGTTGTTTCGCTTGACATCGAAGGCGCATTCGACAATGCGTGGTGGCCGGCCATCCTGCGGGAGCTTCTGAACATGGGGGTGGAAGCTCAGACCATGAGAATGCTCTCCAGCTATCTGCGGGACAGGTCGGTCACAGTACGATACCTCGGACAGAACGTCGTGAAGACCACCACCAAGGGTTGCGTTCAGGGATCGATCGGCGGACCTTTGCTGTGGAACGTGCAGTTGGACCCTCTCCTCAGGGAGGCAGAGAAACTCGAGGCGCACATACAAGCCTTCGCCGATGACATCGTCATCGTGGCTATCGCCAAGGACACCACAGCATTAAACAGGAAGGTCAATAAAGCCTTGGAGTCGGTGACAGATTGGGGTCGGCATAACAAGATGCGCTTCGCACCGGCCAAGACGCAAGCGATGCTGATCACAAAGAAACTCAAATATGAAATGCCCCAATTCGTACTCCTGGGAACGCCGCTACAGCTCACGGACACTGTAAAGCTGCTCGGTTTGACTATCGACCGCCACCTAAACTTCATCGCCCACCTCGAGGAAGTCACAGGAAAAGCCATTGGCCTATATAAAGCCATTAGCAGGGCAGCTCGGGCGCAGTGGGGCCTGAATTCTGAGATCCTGCGCACCTTGTACATCGCGGTGATCGAGCCTACAGTATTGTATGCAGCGAGTTCATGGGCGCACTGCGCGCATACCAAGAATGCAGCCAAAAGGTTAGACCGGTTGACTAGAGTTTTCGCCATAAGAATATCCAAGGCCCATTCGACGACTTCCCTCGTATCAGCCGCATTACTGGCTAGGATATTACCTCTCGATTTGCGAGCATTAGAACAGCGAAAGCTTTACGAGGTGAAAAGAGGGCGCCCATTGGACCAGCTACCGGGCAGGAAAATACAGCTACGGGTACACCCTTCGCAGCTTCCACACCCTGCATGCCGAGTGTCGCTTGGGTTTGGCCTGGTGGAAAACGAAGAGGAAATCAGGGCGTTATCAGTAGATGGGATTTTGATTTACACTGACGGGAGCAAAATTCAGGGAAGGGTCGGCGCTGCGGTTTCTTGTTGGAAGGGAAACCAGGAGGTAAAGAAAACTAAAATGAGGCTTGAGCCCTATTGCTCGGTGTATCAGGCCGAAATGATAGCGATCCTCCAGGCAGTGACTATAATACAGGAAATGAAGTCCCCGGCCGCCATCCTGAGCGATTCAAGATCCGCTCTGGAGACCCTTAAGGATCCATCTTCCCTAAACCCAATTGCGGTGGAGATTAGGGAAAGGATCACGGAAATTAACGAAGGAGGAAATGGAATTAGCCTTTACTGGATCAAGGCTCATGCCGGACTATTGGGCAATGAACGGGCGGATGAGCTTGCCAAGGAGGCTGCCCTGAAACTGAAGACCATATCCATATATGATCGCTTCCCTTTGTCCTTCGCCAAGCGAACTATCAGGGCTGACACATTAGACTTGTGGCAGTCTCGCTACGAGTCGTCGGAGACGGGCGGCGGCACGAAGCTATTCTTCCCTAATGTCAGGACGGCGCACCGAACCATGGAAAAAACGGGGGTGACAAACCTCAGGACTCAGTTGCTTTCTGGCCACGGGGGCATCCGTGAATATTTGTATAGGTTTAAGCTCTCGCTGACTCGAACTTGTGTTTGCGACGACGCAACTCCTGAAACAATCATACATATTTTAAGCGAGTGTCCACGGTTCGCACTAAAGAGGCTCAATTGCGAGCACAGGATCGGGGCGGCGATAGAACCAAAAAACTTTGCGAGCCTCATCTGTGACGATCCCACCCGAGCCCATTTCCTAGCTTTCGCCGAGGGCGTTATGCGCCTTGTGGCCAAAGCGAATGGCGCTAAAAACGTCTGACTTGATTTAGAAAACATTGTTCTTACATTTTTGTAAATTAAAATTGCATTCTTGAGTCCGAATTTATTGTAATTGAATTTGATATGAACTACCCTATATGATATTGTTATATTTCTTAATTTCATTTTATTTCGTTTGATTTAATTAGGTAATTTAATTCATTTTATTTAGATTAATTTAATTTATTTTATTTAGTTTGATTTAATTCATATAATTAATTTTGATTCGATTAACTTAATTTATTTAAATAACTTTATTTGGTTTAATTCAATTCATTTAATTAATTTTATTTAGTTTAATTCATTTTATGTAAAATATCGTACGATTTGCTTGATGTAAGTTAATTATAATAGCCCGCAAATAACATTGTTAAAGTTATTAAGTAAATATATAGTTTGTTTAGTATTAAGTAAATATGTTTGTTATAAAATAGTACATGAATAAATAAAGTTTTAAAAGACTAGGCAAAAGAATACAGCCTAGGTATGCCTAAAGTAAGCCAATCTGCGCGTACCCACCAGAAACCCTTGTCGAAGGAATCTGTTGGGTACGCGGAAATTGCGATTGGCCTAAATAAAAAAAAAAAAAAAAAAAAAAAAAAAAAAAAAAAAAAAAAAAAAAGAAAAAAAAAAAAACCTAACCCCAACCTAACCTAACCTAACCTAACCTAACCCCCTTTCTGTGCACCCTTGCCCAAATTCCTTTGACTTTTAAGGGTGGAAACAGTAGGCGCGGCACGAGGCCGCGGTGCGAGAAGAACAGACCCGTAGCTGGAGGGAGTTTTGTGGGAGGCAGGACAAGGAAGGTGTCTGGGAAGGTATCTACAGGGTCATCGGCAGGGTAACCGAGCGGAAGGAGGACACGCTCCTCGAAGTCGACGGGAGGGCGTTGGACGCCAGGGAGCAGAGCTGTTGGCGGACACCTTTTACCCCGCCGACAGCGGGTTGGACGACAATACAGATCACCGCCAAATGAGAGAACAAGCCCGTACGGTAAACGAACGGGCCAATGATGATCATGACCCGCCGTTTACCGAGAGGGAACTCATGGCGGCTGTATTGTCCTTCAACCCAAAAAAGGCCCCTGGCGCCGACGGCCTCCCGGCTGACGTTTGCGCTCGGGCCATTGACGATGGCTCGGGATTCTTCCTGGCCCTTCTTAATAAGTGTCGGGCCCTCCGATACTTCCCTCGGCTGTGGAAGGAGGCTATCGTAATTGCTCTTCGGAAACCGGGAAAGGAATCGTATAGCTTGCCCAAATCACACAGGCCGATTGGGCTTCTGTCTGTTTTGGGCAAGATATACGAAAAAATGTTGATCGCTCGCCTCAAGCATCATCTTCTGCCGAGGATTAGTACTCGCCAGTACGGGTTCATGCCACGGGTTTGTTAGAAAGGGCGCGACGAGCTCTATCGAAAAAATAAGACGAAACGTCTCTACGTAGAGTCTAAAAATTTTTTGCTTGACATTGGCAATATTGACACCTGGGCGAGTTTATGCACTTAGAATAAGGCTTTTTAGACATATTTAAACTGACTCTAGGTAGAGTTTAGTAGTAGTTTGACAAAAAAAAATATTTTTTAATATTATACAACTTTTACAAACTTTATATTTCTTTTACTGTGTTACTATTTTGACGTACAACTCCAACATGTTTGGAATTCGAACCCCCATTAAATCGACGGATGGTGCTAAGTCACCCTCAAAAACGGCCGCCACCCAAAACGTAAGACGAAGCATAAGAAGCGTAAGAAGAGTGAAGCTACGAATAAAGACACCATTCCGCCGACGACGACGCAGGCCGGTCCTGTAAGAGCTAAGTCTCAGTCGACAACGCCGCAAGACGGAAAGGCTGCCAAGGTAGGAAGGGTGCCAGCTGGGACTAAAAGTCCCCCAAAGCGGCAACAAGAAGACCGTATTGCGGAAGCCAGGGCCTGCCTCAATAGAGGAAAACAACATATAACTGCCTCTCGCAATACAAAAAACGAAATAAAGTCTGAAGTCATGACAGCTTTAGAACGTCTTTACCAACTGGTAAAGGAAGCCGAGACGGCACTACGGGCAAAACCGTCGAGTGGGGAAAAGGTTACCACCAAAAGTTCGGAGCCAGAGACCTTCGACTCGGACTCTACCGTCAGCGTCAACACCAGTACATTACTGACGAAGCAAATCCAGGAGCACTCCAAACTTCTGATCGAAAGTCGAAGGATAATGGAAGACCTCAAAGAGACCATGGAGAAACAAAAGGTGACACTGCCTGCGGTAACACTGACCGCGACACAAAATGGGAAACAGGTGGCGCCACGTAAGACACTCCATTCAATCGTGGTCACCTCTAAAGACGAAACGGAGTCCGGGGAGGAAGTGTTAGACAGGGTTAGGAAAACAGTGGACGCAAAGGAAGGATGGATCAAGGTGGAAAGGGTAAGAAAGGCAAAAGACCGCAAAATTATCATGGGATTTGGATCAAAAGAAGAAAGAAATAAGATGAAAGACAAGCTGGAAAAACAAGGGGTAAATCTCGCCGTCGATGAAGTAAGAAACAAAAATCCTCTACTCATACTTAAAAACGTCCTACAGATCAACACAGACGAAGACGTGCTCAAGGCAATAAAAAATCAAAATCGGGGAATATTTCACGGACTCAATAGTGAGGAGGATAAAATGGAGATCAAGTTCAGGAGGAGGACTCGAAATCCGCACACTAACCGCATTGTGGTAAGCGTATCGCCCATAATCTGGCGAAGGGCGCTGGAAGCTGGGGATATCCATATCGACCTTCAGAGAATTAAGGTAGAGGACCAAACGCCATTGGTCCAATGTACGCGCTGCCTGGGATTTGGCCATGGCAGACGATTCTGTAAGGAAACAGCTGATTTATGCAGCCACTGCGGAGGTCCCCATCTGAGAGCGGAATGCGCGGATTATCTTGTTGGGACTCCCCCTACATGCAAAAATTGTACGAAGGGAAAGATGGACCAGACAGAGCATAACGCCTTCAGCCTCGAATGTCCAACACGAAGAAAGTGGGATGAGATAGCACGATCGACTATCGCATACTGCTAAGGACATTCGAGGTGAAAAAGCATATAAAATCGTGCAAGCTAACCTCCAGCGAAAAAAGCTGGCAACCTATGAGCTGCTCATTGAGGCGAAGAAGCGAGGGATCACAGCGGCACTCCTCCAGGAACCATATGTAGGATGGGCAAAGCGAATGAGCGGTCGGGGGGGCATGAGGGTCTTTCAGGCTGCTGATACGGGAGATGGGACTGTAAAGGCGGCAATAGCTGTCTTTGACCCAGATGTCAACGTTATACAATACCCACAACTCACCCCAAATAACACCGTTGTGGTGGGTATCCAGACCAGTGCCTGGGAGATCACTCTCGTCTCCTTTTATTTCGAAAAACCGGAGAACAACTATCCTATAGGGCCCGATATTGAAAGTCTCAAAAGGATAGAACTACATATAGGATCAAGAAGATGGATCGCTGGAGGGGACGCAAATGCCAAGAGTACATGGTAGTCCAACGAATGATCATAGAGGCGAGGAACTGTTGGCAACTTACTGTTGGAAGGCGTTACCATAGCTACGTAGACATAACGGCGTGTTCCACAGATATTCTGGACCTAATAGAAGATTGGAAGACGGATGAGAGTCTCACGAGCTCGGACCACAATGGCATAACAATATATTCGGCTACAAAAATCTAAAGGCATCAAAATAAACAGAACTACAAGAATCTTTAATACAGGAAAAGCTAATTGGGCAGAGTTTCGTGAGAAACTCAACCAATTGTTTATTGAACATGGATTTACGCAAGCAGAAGTTGAAAACATTAACACTGTAGAACAGATAGAGACGGCTACAGATAATCTCACGAAAGCGATAACAGAAGTTTATGGGAGGGAATTTATAGGGTTATAGGAAGAACGGCTCGCAGAGAAGAGGATCTGCCCTTGGAAATTGACGGCGGGGTCCTGGATACGGAGGGTTCGGTTAAATTGTTGGCCGAGACCTTTTATTCCGGGGATGACCCCACCAGCGACAATATCCACCATCAACGTATCAGGGAGAAAGCCGGGAAGATAAATGCCGGGACCCAAAGTGAGACTTGTGACCCGCCATTTACCATGACCGAGCTGATACAGGCGACCGAGTCCTTTAATCCTAAGAAGGCCCCTGGAGCAGATGGTTTTACTGCTGACATACTACGCCACGCCATATTGAGCAGCCCAACACTATTTTTGGCGTTTTTAAATAAATGTTTAGCATACTACCACTTCCCACTAGCTTGGAAAAAGGCAACGGTTGTGGTGCTGAAGAAACCGGGTAAGGATAACTACACCACCCCTAAAGCGTACAGACCAATCGGATTACTGCCGATCCTGGGTAAGATCTACGAGAAAATGATTGTCTGTCGCCTGAAGCACCATCTACTGCCAGGGATTTCCACACGCCAGTACGGATTCATGCCCCAGAGAAGCACCGAGGACTCCCTCTATAACCTTATGCAGTATATCCGCAATAAACTGGATCAAAAGAAAATTTTGACACTCGTTTCTTTGGATATAGAGGGAGCGTTCGATAGCGCCTGGTGGCCAGCTATAAGAGTCCGACTGGCGGAAGTGAGGTGTCCACTCAATCTGAGAAAAGTCATGGACAGTTACCTGGAGGACCGGGAAGTGGTGGTTCGATACTCCGGCAAACAATACGCCAAGAATACAAGCAAAGGTTGTGTGCAAGGCTCTATTGGTGGTCCAATCCTATGGAATCTCTTACTTGATCCACTACTGCATAGCCTTGAAAATAGAGGGGATTACTGCCAGGCGTTTGCCGATGACGTCGTCATGGTATTCGACAGTGACACGGCTATTGAGGTGGAGAAACGTGCCAATGATGCTCTGGAACGTGTCCGCGCGTGGGGTGTCGAAAATAAGCTTAAATTTGCACCTCAAAAAACGAAAGCAATGGTAATAACCAGAAAGCTTAAATTCGACACTCCACGATTGGGCATGGGAGGAGTAAGCATTGTCATGTCACATGAAATAAAGCTTCTGGGTGTAACCATCGACAGCAAATTAACATTTAACACGCATGTGTCTAATGTGTGCAGAAAAGCAATTGGCGTTTACAAACAGCTTTCAAAAGCAGCCAAAGTGAGTTGGGGGTTGCACCCAGAAGTCATAAGGACCATATATGTGGCGACCGTAGAACCGATCTTGCTCTACGCTGCTAGTGTGTGGGCACCGGCGGCGGAAAAGCAGATGGTGATAAAACAGTTTAACGTGGTACAACGTGGGATCGCACAAAAAATCTGAAGGGCATACCGTACGGTCTCCTTGAACTCGGCGCTGCTGCTGTCAGGAATGCTCCCTTTGGATCTCCGAGTCCGAGAGGCAACTACCTTGTATGAATCCAAACGAGGGGTGCCCCAGCGGGCGCTGGGGGACAGGAGAGTGGAGCGTATGGCCTCTGCGATCAAGACACCACATCCTGCAGAGCACATCGGTCTGGAGATCGTGAGCCTGGTGAACCAAGAGCAGGTAGAAGAACACAGTGGATTGGAAGTTCCCGTCTTCACGGACGGGAGTAGGATCGACGAAAAAGTGGGAGCTGCACTATCGGTATGGAGGGGAAACACCGAGTCTCGGTCGTACAAACTTGCCCTATCAAAATACTGCACTGTTTACCAGGCTGAACTCCTGGCCCTATGTAGAGCTACTAAAGTTGTTTTGGAGCAGAAGGCGGCGAGTTTTGGGATCTTCAGCGACTCTATGGCGGCCCTCCAGACTGTGATAAACTACAGCTGTCTCCATCCCCTGGCGGTGGAAGCTAGAGATAATATACGTTCGGCATCTCTACAGAACAAGATAGTGTCGTTGTTTTGGATTAAGGCTCACGCAGGGTTGGAAGGCAACGAAAGGGCTGACTACCTAGCCAAGGAGGCCGCCAGGAGTTTGAAGAAGAAACCGGATTACGATCTCTGCCCGGTTTCGTTTGTCAGGCGTCATATACGCTCGGTGACCCTTGACGAATGGAACCGAAGATACGAAACTGGGTAAACAGCCTCAGTTACAAAGATATTCTTCCCAAACGCGAGAGTCGCATACAGAACGGTACACAAATTCGATCCAAACAACGTACGAACACAAATAATGACAGGGCATGGTGGGTTCTCTGAATACTTGCATCGCTTCAAGTGTAAGGAGAGCCCATCTTGCATCTGCGAGCCGGAAGCTGTAGAAACGGTCCCACATGTGTTGCTCGAATGTCCTGTGTACGCCGGAGAGCGCCTGGATCTGGAAAGCAAAATAGAAATGAAAATAACATTAGACACTGTAAAAGAAATAATAGCAAGCAGACATAGAGAAGTGTTTCTAGAATATTGCGTCAAAATTGCCAATAAAGTCATAAAAAGGAATAAAAGTATGTAGATAAGTATGCTATCGTAATATAATGATGTATATTAAAGATTAGCATATAAATAAGATACAAAATAAAGGAAACAACACTAAATAGCTTTAAGATTGTATTTAAGATATTTTGTAAAAAATAGATTAACAATCAAATATTAGAAAATGTAATAGAAAAATAATCCAAATAGTATAGCTAAGAAAATAGAAAATATAAGGTGTATAGTGATTTAAAAAACCCCTATTATAAGAATAAAATATAAATAAAAAGAAGCACATAGAGTAGAGAAATAGAAAACGGGAATTTGAAACTAAAAATGCGAAAGATGACGGATGAAAGAAGATATTGTAAGAATAAAAGTGACAATTGGTACGAAAGAGGAAAAAGCTGTACAGTAGGCTCCGACTACGTTGGAGGTACATAGGAATTTACGAAGTAAGCCGATGCGCGCACATCCAAGGGCAACATCATTACCATGTCGAACTTGGATGTGCGCGAATTGCGATTGGCCTACAAATAAAAAAAAAAAAAAAACCTAACCTAACCTAACCTTTTTTTTTTTTTTTGTGTTTTTTTTTTTGTTTTCGATGGGGAAATGCTCATGCATACCAAGGCGCCGAGGGGACAGCGGCTTGGTTATGTCGGACTTTTGCTCGAAGAAGAATGAACCCTACGTAGCAAACCTACCGACTAAAACCCCACCGTGTTCCTTATCGCCACTTTTGTGATGAAGTCCCGGGTACGACTTTAGTATTTCCTCCGGGGCTCCATCGGCGGTTGTCTGCCTATTTGCGGACTCATCTTTATCCCGGCAACCAAACCTAACCTAACCTAACCTTTTTTTTTTTTTTTTGTTATGCAGGCAAAACCTCGATTTATCGACACTGAGGCGGGCTTAAGGGGCCACCAGCGAACGGGACTCATCCCGGGCTTCCTGCAAGTATGCGCAGAGGGCATAAGTCCCCTGCCCACGCTTACAGGTGCTCCGTCGGACACTATCCGCTAAAAAACCCTGCAAATACCCACTCAGCTGACGAATACGGCCATATGGGCTCCCGATGTGGGGATTTCTCCATATGTCCGTATATGGCAGCTTCCCGGCTTTACCGGGGACGTCGCGGTAGAGATTACCTAGGGTACTATAGGTAATCTCGCAGACGTGCACAGGACGGCCTGTGCTGGAGGCTAATTAGGGGCCTAATGCCTATCTAATAGCTCCGCGTCTGTTGCGGGGGAGAATGCTGAGGCGCTCCTCTCGCAGTCCCTTCCGCTGTCCCTCTTGCAGAGGGGTTTACTGCCGTGATATCCGTCGCTGGCCGGCACAGCTCGCGCCATGCCGAGCAGCAAGGGATCCTCCAGGTAGGGAAATCAGGCGGAACACCTAGGGTGTGCGCCTGCCTTCTCCTACCTGAACCTAACCTTACCTAACCTAACCTTTTTTTTTTTTTTTACGTGGGGAAATCCGTTAAGGATACCACGCTGCCCAAGCGTGGTTATGTCGGACTCTGCTGCCATGACCAGTGGCAGCCATACCGACTAAAACCCCACGATCTCCTTCCCTCCGCCGATCGGCGGGGACACGGGAACTGCGAAAGCATTATCTCCGCGACCCCGCCGGCGGTTGTCTGTGAGGACCCTCCTCCTGGGGAACCCGAGTTTCTCCCCCTCCTCGATCAGTGGCGCACCGGGAGACATACGGCACGCCGACACCAAGGGTTATTTTTTAACGAGGTTTTCTTCCTCGTCTGTTTGGGTATGATGAAACCGGCTCTCCGGGCGTCATAAGACATTCTCGGCCTCGGTTTCACCTCCCCCCGCCTCTGTAATATTTTAACGAGGTTTTCTTCCTCGACAAATCGAACCCCAGTGTACCCCTCGCTACCTACACTGGGGAGCGCTCCTCCACAGTGCGCTTCACCGTGACCTCTGCTAGCTCAGAGGGACGGGAGGCGCAGACACCCAAAAGCGCAATACGAGTACTGCGCTTTCCTCCACTGCCAGAACATTGGCCAACGGTCTGCAAGATTTCCGCGAAGAGAAGTTACTGACCGTTGTTGCCCAGGGTGCACCAGGCTCAGGCTGTTGCTAACACGTCGTTCTCACCGGACGTATCCAGCAACAAAGACGGGTCAAGAACAGTCCCGAGCACACGAGGAGGTATGGCTGCCACTGTTCATGGCAGCAGAGTCCGACATAACCACGCTTGGGCAGCGTGGTATCCTTAACGGATTTCCCCACGTAAAAAAAAAAAAAAAGGTTAGGTTAGGTTAGGTTGTGTTTTTTTTTTCATAGGACAATCGCAATTTGCGCACACCCAATGGGTGTGCGCAAATTGCGCAAATTGGCTGACTTCGTAAATCTTATTCCTCCGGCATGGGAAGACCGGATCTTTATTTAGGGAGTAATGTTTATTTAGGCTTAAAATTTTACAATATCTTATGTCTACATATTACATTTATAGTACTTATATTTATATATATTTGACACACTGTACCTTTGTAGTTTTTATTATATTTAACTTATCTATTCGGAAACTAGTTTCATATACATTTCTTTTAAGGCTCCCGCTATGTTTGGATGGAATACTGTTATATTATATGGTATTCTCTTTTGACACGGGCTGCAAGTCTCTGAACTGTTTGCCGGTATGTCATTTTCTTGAAAGAATTTTTTTTTAAATAGTTCGATTTTGAAGATGTTTCAGTTATTTTAATTGTGGTGTGTTGTGAGAAGCAATTTTTTCCTTTTTCTCGAAAATAAAACGGAATGGTACCTTTTTTAGGTAGTATGGATGTGTTTATTTTCATCGTCATGTGCTCATCGACAGGATTTGTAGGTTTTTGGACTTGAAAGTAGTAAGGAATTGTTCCTTTTTTAGGAGCATTGACCACTTTGTTCGCGCTGTTATTCGCTTTTAGTATTTTTCTCAAGCCTTTACATGATAGGTATGTCTTAGTATAGTCATCGGAGTCTACTATAAAATTATTTTTTTGACAAATATAATGTGAATATAAATATTTATTGTAATGAAAATATTCACTATTGTGATTTATAAAGGTACAACGAGACAATGTCCTACATACATTCAAAATACTTTTATTCAATTCGTAACAATTCAAATGTTTACTATATGTAAAGGTCCTAGGGAGCGTTGTACGGTGCAAATGAAAACTCAAGGCGAATATCAAGCGTTTGATTTACTTTCGTTGACTTTCATTGACAAATAAATTTAACATAACAAAACAGTACTTAAACCACCGCGAAACAAACCATAACGCGATGCAGCTTTCGAACAGCGCCATCTGTTATTTCGGTGGTGAAACAAATAATACTAAATAAGGCGTAAACATACCGCCCGCCATGGACAACTTGTCCATCACAACAGTTAAAAACAAACTGTGTAATTTAACTATGACATTATTGACAAGTTACTTTAAATAGCAATCAGAACATGAAACATAACAAACTAAAACATGAAACATTTGCAAAAACTAATGCAATGCAAAACAACTTAATGAATACATCTCAAAGATTAGCAATGGACTGTATAAATACTCGTATAACTTAAAGAATACAAAATGTTATTCTGATATTTTCAAACATAAATTGAGACATATCTGCAAAACATACGTAAATTTTATTCTGTAACTTGTAACACACAAACCTTTGATACAGGTCTTTTAATTACCTTGCCATTACATTTGAGACTGACGACGCGTGCAATCTTGTCCAAACCTTCATGTTTGTGTACAACAATACCAAAAAGCCAATTTGCTGGAGGTAGGTCGTCCTCCTTGACTAATACCACGTCACCAATTTCTGGCCCAGGTATTTGTTCTTGCCATTTCCGACGATGAAAAAATTGCGTGAGGTAGTCCTGAGACCAACGTCGCCAGAAATGTTGCAACATCCTTTGTGACAATTGCCAACGCTTTAAGTTACTAAGGTTACAAACTTCATAATTCACGTCAGGGGCTAACACTAAAGATTCTCCGACTAAAAAATGTCCTGGTGTAAGAGGAGCTGGATCACCAGGATTGTTACTCATTTGAGAGAGTGGACGAGAATTCAAACAAGCCTCGATTTGTGTCAAGACCGTAGCTATTTCCTCGTAAGTCAGAGTCGCGTTACCGATTACACGTTGCAGATGGTGCTTTGTCGACTTGATCCCTGCCTCCCAAAGTCCACCAAAATTTGGACTTCTGGGTGGGATAAAATGCCAGACTGTGCCGTTGTTGGCAAGTGAATCAGCGATGTCTGTTGCTATGCCAGACCTTTCCGCGGAAAAAAGTGACTTTAGCTCCCTAGCAGCACCCGTGAAATTCGTACCATTATCACTCCATATATCGGCACAATGTCCCCGTCTGGCCACGAAGCGTTTAAAAGCAGCCAAGAAGCCATGAGTAGTCAAATCACTTACGGCTTCGAGGTGAACTGCTCTGGTAACCATACAGACAAACAAACAGATGTAGCCTTTATATGAGTTATGACCTCTACCTTTGGTAGTACGAATGCTGATGGGACCCGCAAAGTCAACACCGCTGCGAAGAAAAGGTCGGCAAGCAGTGACTCTTGCGGATGGAAGTTAGCCCATCAGTTGATGTTTTATGCGAGATCCATAACGAATGCAGCTAATACATTTGCGAACATAAAACTTTGCCAGATTCTTGACGTCAACAATCCAGTATTTACTTCTCAAATAATTGATCATGAGCTGCGGTCCGCCATGAAGTGTTCTCTCATGAGCTTCAGCTATTAACAAATTAGTGAAGTGTGATTTTCTTGGAATCAGAACAGGATGTTTTGTCTCTTCACTCATTTGTGACCTATGTAATCGCCCGTCAACTCGCATAATACCAACTTCATCGATGAATGGATTGAGAGAGGTAAGCTTGCTTTTCTTGTTTACTTTACCGTGTTTAGCTAAATTATCTAAATCATCTTGAAAATTTAAAACTTGACATTGTCGAATGCATGTGTTTAAAGCTTCTGTATATTCTTGACCAGTAATAAATATTTTTTTATTTTCAGGTTGGTGAGCTGAACGTGTTTGAAGAAATTTCCTGCAGAAAGCGACTACTCTTACTAGTTTTCGCAAAGATGAGTATCTTTCCCACAAACCGAATTCTTCATTTGTAGTAGCATAACATACCTTCTTCGTCTTCCTTTCCTCCAAATTTGTTTCTTCTACCTTCTGCCTGTTGTAAATAATTTTCTCATGCTTCAGCCAATGTGGTCCCGTATTCCACAAGTCATTTGGATACTCATGCGGTCTGAGCCCTCTGGAGGCGCAGTCCGCAGGGTTGTCTTTTGATTGGACGTGTGACCACTGCGTGCTGTCTAAAACCGTTAATATTTCTGAAACTCTGTTGGCAATGAAGGTTTTCCACCGACTTGGATGACTCCTCAGCCAAGCGAGTACAACCGAAGAATCAGTCCAAGCGTGGATGTTTTCCTTGGGTATTTGAAGAACAGAAGATACTTCCAGGAGCAGTTTTGATAACAAGACGGCACCACACAACTCGAGCCTGGGAATCGAAACCTGTTTCACAGGCGCGACCTTCGTTTTTGCGGTAAGTAAATGTACATGCCGTTCACCATTTCCACTAATTATTCGAGCATATACCACGGCAGCGTATGCGATAGTTGAGGCATCGCTGAAACCATGCAACTCCATGAGCTGATCGTCTGCTTTTGAATTACTCCATCTAGGAATTCGGACAGTGGTAAGTAATGACAACTCGTTCCTGAAAGTGAGCCACTCTTTTAACAACTGGGGTGGAAGTTTATCATCCCAGTCAATTCCAGAAATCCACAATTTCTGGATGAAGACCTTTGCTGTGATAATGGTAGGTGCGATCCACCCAAGAGGATCGAACAACCTTGCCACATCTGATAAAACTTTTCTTTTAGTTATAGGTTCACCTGGCGGCGGCAGTTGAACGGAATATTCGAAGAAATCAGTGCGACGATTCCAGGTAAGTCCCAGAATTTTCATGACCGAATCTATTTTTAGCTCTAGACTTCCAATTTCTTCCTTACTTCCTTCCTTTATTTTTTCTATTAAGTCCTCACTGTTACTAGACCATTTTCTCAGTTCAAATCCAGCCCTTCCCAGTAATTCCTTGATTTCCTTGTAAACCTTTATCCCTTCTTCGACATTTTGACAACCAGTTAGTAGATCGTCTATATAAAAATCGTTTAAAATTCTTTCAGATGCCAAAGGATAATGAACGCCATCGTCTATGGCTGCTTGCTGAAGCGCTTTCACCGCGAGGTAAGGCGCCGAGGCTGTCCCGAATGTTACTGTCAGCAATCTATAGTGCTGTAAGTCGCATTCAGGATGATCTGGATTACGCCACAAGATGCGTTGATAGTCAGCGTCTTCAGGAAATACCCTCACTTGTCGATACATCTTCGTAACGTCGGCCACGAGGCAGATTGGATGTAAACGCCAGCGTATAATAAGATGTCTGAGATCGGACTGAAGAGTTGGACCTATCATTAGTTGACTGTTCAAGGATACACCATTTGAATCCCTACAAGAAGCATCAAATACGACGCGGGTTTGGGTTGTCGATTTATCTTCCCTGATGACGGGATGGTGTGGTAAGTATATTGCATTTGGATTATCACGTTCTTTTTCAGGTACCGCCTCCATATGTCCCAAATCTAAGTATTCCTGAATTACATTAGAATGTTGAAGCTTAAGATTGGGATCTTTTAATAAACGTTTCTCAAGCAAGTGAAATCTGCGAGCTACAATATCTCGGGAATTACCATACCTGCATGGCTTCTCCTCACGGAATGGTAATTTGACAACATATCTACCGGACGCGTCACGTACGGTAGTAGACTTAAATAGCTCCTCACATCTCTGTTCTTCAGGAGTGAGGTGCTTCCTGGAGTCTGAGTTGTAACTGTCGGACTCCAATTCCCAGAACTTGCGAAGAAGTTCGTTTTCGTTACACTGGGAATGTAAACTGACAATAGAGTAACAAGATTTTGTTTCATTGTTACTAGAGGAGTTGATTTGACCAGATATGATCCAGCCTAATTTTGTTTTTTGAGCAACTACTGACTCAGATGACCCTCTTATCAGACCCTCTTGAAGGATCTGCGCATATATTTCAGCACCCAATAATAGATCAATTTTATTGGGTACCGTGTAAGTAGGGTCTGCTAACTCTAATGTTGAGAGTTCTATTGAAGCTGGTAGGATGAATTTTCTTTCCGGCATAAACGTAGTTAGCTTCTTTAAAACATGAGCCTTTACATCAACAACAAAGTTGGGGTCGTGAAGTGATTGAATTTTTAAGAATACTACAGACTTAGAAGGCACAGAACCCGTCTGATCACTTCCCAGCCCAGAAATTTGACTCTTGCTTGAATACTTTCTTAAACCAAGAAGCTGAACCGAAGCTTCAGTGATAAATGAAGCCTGCGAACCCTGGTCTAGCAATGACCTTAGAGTGATATCCGTACCAGTTCTTGATTTAACCTTAACTAAGGCTGTGGCCAATAACACTTGACTGTGTACTTTAGAAAAACATGTTACAACATTTCCGGTTTCGCCTTGAGGTGAAGACGACATCGTCGTCGGTACAACATTTACACTAGCCGATTGATTACTACCAACATGAGAATCGACTGAATGTACAACTTTCCTAAGGTGTAATAATGAATGATGTCGTTTTTTGCATATCTTACAACGTGTGGTTTGGTGGCATGAGATTGCAGAGTGATTGGGACCTAAACAATTAAAACAAAGACTACTTGTTTGGGCAAAATTACGTCGCGTGTCTATGTCTTCCTTGGCAAACTTTTTACAATTATACAATTTATGGTTTTCAGAACAGTAAACACATGAAAATACAGTAGATACATGCAATGATTTTGGATTGAATTTCTGAGTGCGATTTGTACTAATGGGTTTGTTTACTTTATTATCTAAAAACTCTAAAGATCTGAAACGTGTTTCAAGAAATTCTTTAAACTCTGTTAATGTGGGTAATTCATCACAAGTCTCGCTAATTTTGACCTCCCATAATTTTCTACTTTCTGAATCCAATTTTAGGCAAATGATATATATAACAATTACATCCCAAGACTCTATATTAATTCCCAAATTTTCTAATGCATGTAAACACTCACTTGTTGTATCCAAAAGTTCTTTAATTGCATGAGACGATTCTGAAAACAATGATCTTTGGCTCATAAATCTTTTTAAAATGGAATTAGCAAGATACCTTTTGTTATTGTAGCGTCTTTCCAATTGTTCCCAACATACCGTATAATTGTCATGAGTAATAGGGACGTGACGTAACAACTGCTCAGGTTCGCCAGTAAGGTGACCTTTTAAATAGTGTAGACGTTGGACATCGTCTAGAGCCTTGTTGTTATGCACTAGTGACATGAATAAATCCCTAAAACTTATCCATTCAGAATATGATCCAGAAAATACAGGTACAGATATCTTAGGAAGTCTGACCTGGAAAGATTGACTATCCGTTTTAGAGTTACATGTAGATGCGCTACTATTGCCATTTAAATCCCGCAACATATCCTTTAACTCGGTCTTATAATCAATATAACTTTCTTCTGTTACATCGTACATATCAGTAGTTACATATGTGGATTTCAACAGTTCCGCTTTATTTGTTCCCTTTACAATTTTTGCATGAGTGTCGGTAAATTGTAGCCAAGCCTTTTCTAAATTTTCTAGCCTCGCTTCTATATAAGAAATTGTAATTCGCTCTTTTGGCGATTTTTTAAAGTTTAATCTAGCCTTTGATATTTTAGATTTAAGATCATCCTGTACACTAATTAATGACTCCATTGTGGTGTATGAATTTATTTACCGATTCTCAAACAAACACAAAAATACAAGTAGGTACTACAATAATGTTGCAGTATGACACAGGTAAGTATATCAATAATTATTTATTTTTAGTTAGGTACACAATACTCGAATAACCAACAAATCCAATTAACACATATTAAAATATTTTAAAGTTCATTAAATTTTGTTTGGATACTGAAGACTGATGCACAAATCCAGGAGAAAGATTGTAAATTTTTTTAAAGTTTCAAATTCCAATGTGTTGCAGAACCGATGTGTGAATTTTATAAGTCCAATAGATGCGTAAAATTTTACAAGTCCAAGATTTATGATGCGAAATTTTTCTAAGTGTTTTTTACTTAGAAATTGAATGAGTGAATTTTATAAGTCCAGTAGAACAAATGCGTAAAATTTTACAAGTCCAAGATTTTTAATGCGAAATTTTTCTAAGTGTTTTTGACTTAGAAAATTCTGACCAAAATCGGGCATAGGTTCCCCGTTAGTTCACTTTTTCTTGGATTATTCTAAGTCCTAGTTGCTTCTACTTGTTAGTTAAATCTTGAAAAGTTGAAAGTACTTACAGTTTGTTTGCCACTCATGTATACACTGCACTCACACTATACATACACTTGCTTCAGACCCGATGAATACTTCCTTGACAGCTAGCGCCCTCTTGCGGCGGCCGGTCAAGGTACCATCAGCGGCAATCCACCACTGCGTCGGCGCCTGTGCAGTAGGAACTTCCCACTTGCCACACGAAAACAGCTTCTATCCCGGCTCGTTAAGGACCAATGTAAAGGTCCTAGGGAGCGTTGTACGGTGCAAATGAAAACTCAAGGCGAATATCAAGCGTTTGATTTACTTTCGTTGACTTTCATTGACAAATAAATTTAACATAACAAAACAGTACTTAAACCACCGCGAAACAAACCATAACGCGATGCAGCTTTCGAACAGCGCCATCTGTTATTTCGGTGGTGAAACAAATAATACTAAATAAGGCGTAAACACTATAATTTATACCCAGAACGATGACATTAATGTAATGAAGTTTTTTTAGAGCTGATGCAAGTTCAACGATTACTTTTATGGGGTTAGTGTCATTTTCACCCATACATACTACAAGATAGTTTTCAGAAGAGTCTTCTATCTCGTCCAAATTCTTCATAATTTCTTCACTGGGTGCAAGTGGCTTGGTCATAGATGATATTACGTAATTGCCATATTTGTTGTCAGTTCTTGAACGGATAAGCTGTGTTGCTAATCCCACACACTGTTGTCCACCTCTTATATAGATTTTCCTATGTGTTGTTTGCCCCTCATCTATGTGTTTTACTGGAAATGTCTTGGTTATAACCGATTCCGGTTGTGTCGTCTCTGTCTGTGGGCGATTTACGTTATCTGTATTATGAAACAAATTTTTGACAGTCTTAGAGCTAATGTGTAAATGTCCTATCGAGATTTTTTTTTTGTTTCTTTCTTCTGATAGAGTCACTTATTATTGGTGATGATCCATAGCAAACTTCCTTAAATAGATTTATTTTTTGTTGTTGTTCTTGTATTAATTTCTTGAGACAATTGTTTTCTAAAGTTAATGTGTCAATTTCAGCATGGGCACTTTGAAGTTCGTTGTTTAATTTATGGTTCTTTTCCATCAACTCTTCAACGTCGTTGTTAATTACTGCAGTAATATCTGGTAAACTTCTAGACATATCGCCGGACGAATTTTCTGATGAACTCGACGATAAGTTCAGCGAGCTTCTCGAGTTGTTTATTTTATTTTTTCTCATAGTGACATGACGTTTGGATTTATTAAATATTGAATCCGTCGATATGTTTTTCGTAGTTATGGTTTTGACTTGTTTTTTTAACTCTGGTTTTGATACACAAGGAGATTGTTTTTGTTGATGACAGTGGCTGCATTCCCAATTATCTTTGTTTTCTTTAGTCATTGTGATGAATATCTTAGTAGGGATTTCGGTACAGTCTATATCATACATCGATTTGCATTGTTTACATTTTAAAACATTTTTGTTTTTAATTGGTTTCTTACATTTTAGTTTATTCGTTGCAGTGTTCAGTTCTTAAGGGATATCTAGGCGCCCTCTGTTTGCCATTGTGGATTGAGAATACTTTTATATTGTTTTAAAAATAAAGTTGACGCGTAAAAAGTTCGACGTGATTCAAGTTTCGAACTCGGGGAATTTCCGATGAAAGTTAGACGTTGGCGTCCACTGAGCCACAGAGCTTTATGTTAGCTTGTCGAATTATCGGACCGCTTCTTTGTGGTAGTGACGCATGGTGCGTAATGACGATAGTTGTTGCAAGGCGCGCATTACCATATAAGGCAATGAGACGCTCGATGTGCATGTGACTCACCGTTGCGGATTGTTGAATACTTGCTGGGTTATTACTTCTTTTATTAAAAACTGTATTTAATTCACAGATTGACGTGTTTTTTAGGGTTCCGTACCTCAAAAGGAAAAACGGAACCCTTATAAGATCACTTTGTTGTCCGTCTGTCTGTCTGTCTGTCTGTCTGTCGGTCTGTCTGTCAAGAATTTCTATGTCGAGAATGCGTGGAGGTATCAAGCTGAAATTTGAACTGTATACTCAGGTATACGGTCCCATGAAGGTGTAAAAAAATCAAACTGCTCAGTTTACGTAAAAAAAAGTTTACGGCTGTTTATTCAGCAAAAAACGCATATTTCGACGTTCTCAAAGGAATCAAAACCTATAGGGTACTTCCCGTTGACCTAGAAATATGAAATTTGGCAAGTAACATCGTTATAGACTACAAGTACAGGAATAAATCTCAAAACTATACATTTGTAATTAAATCTTAAAAAATAGGGGGTCTATATTTTTATAGGAGGTCTAAATTTCAAATTGAAGCTACTAGTTCAAATGGAGTATCATATGAAAGGGCTTGATGTGCACATTGCAAAATATATTTTATTTATTTTTTTCGACGCATTATTTCTTATTTATGATGAAAAATATCAAATTTAATAATGATACTACGTACGGAACCCTCGGTGGGCGAGTCCGACTCGCACTTGTCCGGTTTTTTTTATATAACACTAGTAATTCACAATGTATAATATATGTTTTTAATATTTACTACAGGAAAAATCACAGTTTCTATGAGTTATGAATTAAAAACACGGAGCTCACTTATAACGTGCGCGCGAGCGCTGACTCCCAGAGCTTTGTTTGTCAGTCAGCAGGGTGCACCGCGTGCAGGTAAAGTTGGCTTTGATTCAAAGATATTGATAAACCACTTACACCCCAAAACTTATTAGTAGACAACCGCTTCACATCATGCGGGCCGTATACTTGTCTGCCACCCAAAGTAGTATAAAAAAAAAAAGGAATACGTTTAGATAATAAGGGAGTAAAAGGTACATATATTGTTGGCAACACCGTAGGCAATGCTGCCAATTCCTGGGCCAGGGGACATCTTACGGTGAACGGTTTGTAAGTCGAAGCTTATAATAAAACGAGATTATTACATTCATGAGTCTTTTTATTCATACTACAAAAAAACATCTCATTTCCGCGGGAAAAAAAGAGTTATTATCCGTAAGTGTTTATAGAACAAAACAATCGTAATGGTCTCGTTTTTACAATTCGGTCACGAAACATAAAAAATAAAACACTCATACAATACAAAAACTATATATATTTTCCGTTGTTGCTTTAGTTCCAGCACTTCCAGCATAAATGCTTGTTTTTCATTTTGAACCATAATTATTCCACTTCATTTTTTCTTAACATTAGATTTGCGTCATGTATCAAGATTGTTCATACGTGACGCAATTGAATAGTATAGGAAAGCGTCACTTATGTACTGCGCCAAAATATTAATTCACATAAATAACTTAGGTATAATAATAAATTATAATTATGGTCATAATTTAAATTTTTACAATTAGATACAACTAAATTTGTGTATAAATTACGTACATCGTATATTTACTTTGTATTTACATAAGTTCTTTATGCGATTCAAGTCACGATCAAAAGACACGACCCGTAGCGCAGGAGCTGCGGCGGGCGGCGGCGGGCGGGCGGTAGCACTCTCGAGACCTGCGGCGGACGAGCCGCGCGTGCGGCGGGCGTCCGGGACGCGGCGGTCGAGCCGCGCGTGTGGCGGGCGTCCGGGACGCGGCGGTCGAGCCGCGCGTGTGTCGGGCGTCCGGGACGCGGCGGTCGAGCCGCGCGTGTGTCGGGCGGCCGGGACGCTGGCGGCCGCCTCACGTCACGATGAGCACCAGCAGCACCACCGCGAACCCGACCACCAGGCAGATTATCAGTTGTACCTTTTTCTGTAACGATATACCTATGTATATTTTTTTCTTTATGACCAAAAAATTAATTATATCAGACTGAAAATTTTGTGATGCGCTCGCATTATTTTTGTTTATGCCACTGTGCGTTATCAGGGTCGCACATACGATCCCAACCGGTGTATTTCCCAGCAACATGATGCCAGTACAAGACGTTCGTATGGGCTTTGGAGGGTCACCTTATTTCCTTTGGCGTGCTTCACGACGCCTTGCAGAAGCTGCTGCTCGCCACTCTCGACGTAGTCTGTGGCCTGCAGCGCGAAGTGCTGCACGCTGTCAATTTGTTCTTGCTGCAATTTTGGAAAACGGCAATTTATAATGGATGTAACCTTTTCTAATTCAAAGACTTAAAATAATGAAATACAACTATGTCTAAAATGTAACATTTATTTTAATTTATCATAGAGACATAGTTAGGTAATTCACCACTAGATGGCGCTGTAGCATTGGTAAATCGCGTTATAGTTGCGTTCTGCGTCTGAGCATGTATGTAAGATGTTGATTTTTAATAAATTTTCTTTTCTACCACATTAATTAGAGTTTCACTGCGTCCCTCGATTGAAGCGACATCTGGTGCCGAAACTTGGAACTATATAGAATAGGGACTTAGAATTTGTGAGTGAAAAAATTACAAGTGTTGGACACTTATAAAAATCGTGATTGTTCGACACTTGGAATAATCGTGAGTGTTTTGGACATTATGGAGTGAATTGTGGACTCAGAATAATTTCACAAGTTGGAAATTGAAACTAATTTTTTCTGCAGTGCTACGGGACTTGTATTTTTGTTCATAAGGTGAATAAAACTATTGCATTGGAACTAAGTGTTAACTTTTATACAGTAATTTATTTGTGTTATTGTCAGAGTTTAAACAATGGACAAACTAATTGCTAAACAAGAAGCTCGTTATGAAAGGTTAACTAAATCTTATTCGAATTATAAAAAGACGCTGAAGGACAGAATTAAGACATGTTACATCGAGTCAAGATTAGAAAGTCTGGAGAAGTTATGGGTGGATTTCTTTGAAGGACATTTGAATGTTTATGCTGTGGCTAAGGCAGAGGATAAGGCCAGTAATGAGTACTTCAAGCAAGACAAGATTTCCTTTTTCGAAGAAATGTATACTGAGTACAAGGCAAAATTAAAGGAAGATTATCAAGCACGTACAAGGTCTACTAATACTGCAACTACTGGAAATCATGATTCATCTCCATCTACCTGTGATGTTGTAAGGTTGCCCCAGATACAATTACCAAATTTTTCAGGTAACTATGATGAATGGCAAACTTATTTTGACTCGTTTACATCAGTGATCCACAATAATGCAAATCTGTCTGCGGTACAGAAGCTACAAAGTTGAAGGGAAGCGTAACGGGAGAACCAGCAAATCTTCTGAAAAATCTCGCGACAACAGAGGCGAATTATTTTGATGCGTGGACAATAAATACTATCCCGTCGATATAACAACAAACGCTATAATTGTAACGAGATTATGAAACGAATATTTGGCCAGAAATGTCTTACCACTGAGTCCTCCAATGGTGTCAAGCAGCTTCTAGATACGACTAATGGATGTTTAAAATCACTCAATAATATAGGAGTGGAAACGAGTGGCAGTGACGTTTTCATCAATCATTTGTTACTAACCAAGGTGGACCAAAAATCACGCAAACAGTGGGAAACCCATGTTGGCAAATCGGAGTCAGATGATCTGCCAACATGGGACCAATTGAAGAGTTTTTTGGTACTAGATTTCGTACCTTGAATACACAAATATTAAATATTCACATTAATAAACAAGTTCCAAAACAGAAATCATTTCACGCTGCTGTTCGAGATGAGACGAATACGTCGAGTAGTAATGTTTGTGGGATGTGTTCAGGGCAACATTTTTTGTATGCAATTTGCAAAACAATCTCCTGAAGAGAGATCACAGTATGTACAATCACAGAGATTATGTTTTAATTGCTTGTCATCTAGGCATGGTGTGAGGAGCTGTCATCGATCATCATGTTGCCGTCGATGTGGTAGACGTCATCACAGTTTGTTACATATTGAGAGGAATCAAGAGTACAAACCTTCGGAGCAGAGCAACGTCGTGAAAAGTCCAGTTACCAATGATTCGGAGACTAAAGTGGTAGCCCATTTTGCTAAAGAGAGTCGACAAAACAGAGTGTTATGAGCCACTGCGATGGTTAGGGCTAAATCAACAAATGGCTACTCACAACCAATTCGTGTGCTGATAGACCAAGGGTCTGAAGCTTCCTTTATCACCGAATCAACTGTGCAAGCGTTAGGACTTAAGCGTACTCCGGTAAGAGGTCTGGTGTCTGGTATAAGTGAGGATGAAACTGTTACAAAAGGTAAGGTTTTGTTGAATTTAGAATCGCTTCACAATCCTAATTTCTCTGTGCAACGCATTTGTTTTAAGTACCTTGACTTCGTTCCTTCCTTCTGCTAAGTTGACAATTTCAAATTGGCCAGAGGTAGATACGTTACCTTTAGCTGATCCAAATTATGGGTTGCCGGGTAGGATCGACATGATTTTAGGAGTTGATGTGCACAGTGAGATATTGAGAGATGGGCTATTGAAACACCCTACAGAAGACTGTCCAATTGCTAAAAATACTCATTTTGGATGGATTCTATCGGGAAGAGTTCAAAAGAATTCAGACTTTTGCGATAAGAGAGTAGTTAGTTTACATATTCAGCTTAATTCAGATAACCTATTAAAACAGTTCTGGGAGATTGAGAGGGAGCCAGAATGTCTTCAGAAGAAGTTGACTAAGGAAGAACGGAGAAGTGAAGAGATATATGAGGAAAGTACTGTTAGAGGTGTTGATGGATGTTATACTGTGAGATTACCTTTTAAAGGTCCCAATCCTCAATGTCTTTACGGTAAAACTAGAGAGATTGCACTCCGCAGATTGCAACTTCTTGAAAAGCAACTTCGTAAACAACCTTCCGTTCATGATAGCTATAAAAATGCCATAGAAGATTACAGAGGAGAAACAGATCAATGATCCTTTGGTGGTTTATCTGTCACATCACGCTGTAATCAAAGAAGACAAGGAGACGACAAAAATTAGGCCTGTTTATGATGCCTCGTGTAAGGGAATCAACAATACTTCTTTAAATGATAATCTCCTTGTAGAACCTAAACTCCAGCATGATTTGAGGCATATTTTGATGCGATGGAGACGGCATGCCATATGTATTGTTGCAGATTTAGTGCAAATGTATCGACAAATTTGTGTAGACGTGAGAGATACTGATTTCCAACGGATTTTCTGGAGATCGGATCCTAATCAACCGATACAGCATTTTAAATTGATGCGACTGACATTTGGTACTGCGTCGGCGCCATATTTGGCAGTCAAGACTTTGCAGCAGTTAGCCAAGGATGAGCAGAGTAACTATCCTTTGGCTTCAGAAATAACATTGAGAGACTACTATATGGATGATCTGCTCACAGGATGTGAGACTGAGACAGAAGCTATTGAGATTTTTGATCATATGAGTAGTTTAATGAAAGCTGGTGGATTTACGTTGCAAAAGTGGTGCAGCAATAATAAGGGCCTTTTGCAGCATATCAAAGAAGAAGTTCAAGAAAACGATAAAGTAACTTTTAAGATAAATGACACTGTCAAGGTTTTGGGTATTCGTTGGAACAAAGTTACAGACAACTTCGAATACACATTACAGATGCCGACTATCGACGACAATTCCATGACCAAGAGAAAAGTATTATCGGATGTAGCGAGGCTGTATGACCCAATGGGTTGGATATCGCCGATTATAGTTACGACAAAGATTTACATACAAAGTCTATGGAAGTCAGGACTATCTTGAGATGAAGCACTTTCTTCAGAACTCTTGGCTGAGTGGCACGAGATTAGAAATGATTTACCGATTATTAAAGCTATTGTCATTCCGAGGTGGTTGAATTCTAGGAACGATGATCAAGTAGAGCTACATGCGTTTGCAGATGCATCACAATTAGCCTATGCTGCAGCAATTTATATGAAGACTGTTAACAAGGATGGAAGTGTTCATGTAAACTTGATAACGTCCAAAACTAAAGTTGCTCCAGTAGAAAAACAGATATTCGTTCCAAGATTGGAGTTATGTGGCGCTTTACTTGCATCTAAATTGATATCTGAGGTGGCAGAGATAATGCAAGTACCTAAGGATAAACTGTATGGCTGGTCCGACTCAACAGTTGTCTTAGCGTGGCTCGGAGGAGAGCCTAGACGGTGGAATACTTTCGTAAGCAACCGAGTATCAGAGATTTTAACAATACTAGAGAGAGATCAATGGGGACATGTTAGTACATACCAAAATCCAGCGGATTGTGCCTCTCGAGGCATAAGCATTTTAGATCTTGTGGACAACAGTTTGTGGCGGCATGGACCACAATGGTTACATAATGCAGAGTATGAAGTTGGTTTGAATTAGTGATGTAACGAATGTCAATTTCTAGACATTCGCGAATACGAATGCGAATGCGAATATCTGCCGTCGATATTCGCGAATGCGAATGCGAATACGAATATTGAGTTTTGTATTTGGCGCTATTTGTTTATGGCTTTATTTTTACAGGTTAATTGGTGCGCGAGTTACACGCACACATTTGTAATTATTTGCATCTACTTCCGAGCATTGTCGAGCCGATCCGAAGAAGGCCGATTGCTGTTTGATTTAGATAGATAGATATAATTTTATTTGCACACTACAATACACACTACAATTTACGAGTGATGTTTATTGTTTAGTTAACAAAAAATCCTAACAGAAGATCATCATCATCATCAGATCCATTTTAGTCTCCACTACCGGAGCACGACTCTCTCTCGTCCATCCTAGACGGAAGGAGGATTTGGCCTACACTCCCCACGCTGCAGCTGGCCAAACGGGTTGGGGAGGCCTGATCGATATTTGATAATGTATTTCCCTTAGTCGCCTTGTACGACATCCACGGGAAGAAACGGAGTGATTCTATTGTAGTCTGCCGGAAACCCCACGCCCAAAGGTTTTGAAATAAATATATAAGAAGTTATACTTATTTCTCTATTTAATTTACCTTTTTGTAATTGAAAATCTTAATTATTTTTAGGACGTACATATTCGCAAAATATTCGCATAAAATTGCGAATGCGAATGCGAATATCGAGAAATATGCGAATATTCGCGAATGCGAATGCGAATACGAATATTCGTTACATCACTAGTTTGAATAATCGTGACTTTGTTACAGAAGAAGAGCAAAGACCTGTTAAAACCTTTAACACGGTAATACAGCAAAAAGAAGACTTCGTGTGGAATAGATTTTCGTCATTATCAAGAGCACTGAGAATTTTGGCATATTGCAAAAGATTTTTGAGATTAAATGATAATAGATCTGATATGACAAAATATGTTACAGTGAAGGAAACGAATGAGGTGCTTCAAAATAATTAGCGAAACTCAGAGGTTATATTTTGAACAAGAGATCAAGCAATTAGTGAGTAAACCTCAAGGAACTTTGGCGAAGAAGAGCCCACTACACACTCTTTGCCCACTTTTGGATGAAAATGGGATTTTAATAATGGGTGGTAGGATTCACGAAGCTCCAGTAGACTATAATAAGAGACATCCAGTTATATTGCCTAGTGAGAGCCATCTTACTAAGTTAATAGTAACTGATGCTCATATCAAGACGTTACACGGAGGTCCGCAGATAATGCTAAATTTTCTACGGTCAAAGTTCTGGATCTTTCGTGCTAGAGATTTAGTGAAGAGATGCTACCGCCAGTGTACTACCTGTGTAAGATATTCTAGACAGAATAATGATCAGTTCATGGGGGAGTTACCCGAGGCCAGAGTTAAGCCGGCCAGAGCGTTTGAAATGTCTGGAGTTGATTTTACAGGGCATATCAATATTAGCTTTTCTCCAAGTCGCGGTTCAAAAGCTTACAAGGGTCTCTTTATTTGTATGGTTTCAAAGGCTATACACCTTGAAGCAGTATCTGATTTGACAACACAGGGATTTATTGCAGCGTTTCGACGTTTTGTTTCTAGGCCGTGGTCACTGTAAACATCTTTACAGTGACAACGGCACAAATTTTTTGGGTGCGGATAAGCAATTAAAATCGATGTTTAACAAAGCAAGTTCACAGTTCTCCGAGGAAATTGGTCAATTACTAGCGGAGGAAGGGACGACGTGGCACTTTATCCCTCCACATGCACCAAACTTTGGTGGGCTGTGGGAGGCTGGTGTTCGCGCAGCTAAATTACATTTAAAAAGAATTTTAGGAAATTCTACTGTTACTTTTGAGGAATTATCAACTATTCTAGCACAGATCGAAGCGTGCCTCAATTCACGGCCCCTATCTTATCTAAGTAATAATGCAAACGATCCGTTACCACTCACACCTGGCCACTTCCTGGTTGGTGAACCCCTGATTGCAATACCAGATGAAGATTACATGACATCAAATATTTCAGGTTTACAAAGATGGAAAGTTGGACAAAAAATGGCTAATGACTTTTGGCGAAAACGGTCAGATGAATATTTAGTTACTTTAAATCAACAGTATAAGTGGACTACACGGAAATCTGAACCTGAAATAAATGATGTTGTCATAATTAAGAATCACAATGTACCACCTGCAAAGTGGTTACTAGGCAAAATTGTAGATAAACATGGTACCAGGTAACCAGGTAAAGACAATATTACTAGAGTTGTAACTATAAAATCTAAGAATGGCTATTGTAAACGTCCATGCAATAAGCTTTGTTTTTTACCTAAAACTCAATAACTAAATAAGAACATTATAGTATAGTTTGTTTTGTTTTTGTTTATAGCATTTAGGCTCAATTGTATTGTTAAAGTTACTATGTTGAAGAGCCTAATCATTTGTAATCAGTTAATAGTTTAATTTTGTTTTCTCATATTCTTCATACATGTAAAACCTACGAACTTGTAAAAAAAGGACGAGATCCTTTGGTGGGCGGAATGTCTAAAACGTAACATTTATTTTAATTTATCATAGAGACATAGTTAGGTAATTCACCACTAGATGGCGCTGTAGCATTGGTAAATCGCGTTATGGTTGCGTTCTGCGTCTGAGCATGTATGTAAGATGTTGATTTTAATAAATTTTGTTTTCTACCACATTAATTAGAGTTTCACTGCGTCCCACGATTGAAGCGACAAACTAAGTGTTGCAACTGTCGTCTATATCCAAATTATAAATATGTGGCGGTGCGGCGCGGCGCGGCGTGCACCTGGTCGGCCACGAGCAGCGCCAGCCGCGCGAACAGGTCGCGCACGTCGCGCAGCGCCGCCTCGACTCGCGCCAGCTCGTCGCGCCGCGCCTCCATGTACCTGGTCGGCCACGAGCAGCGCCAGCCGCGCGAACAGGTCGCGCACGTCGCGCAGCGCCGCCTCGACTCGCGCCAGCTCGTCGCGCCGCGCCTCCATGTACCTGGTCGGCCACGAGCAGCGCCAGCCGCGCGAACAGGTCGCGCACGTCGCGCAGCGCCGCCTCGACTCGCGCCAGCTCGTCGCGCCGCGCCTCCACCGCGCGCAGCGCCAGCCGCGCCTCCGCCGTCTCCGCGCGGACCTGCGCCGCCACATACCATACTGCCTTTAATCTATTATTGGCGACCTACTTCTCGGTGTACAGAGTGACCTGGAGTTAAAGTATAACATAAGAGATTAGTAGATGTAATAAATAGAGAAATCAGTTCATTTACAAACTTAATGATTTTAGTTGAAAAGCCATCATAGCCTACGCTAGCTGTGTTTCTTAGACTCTTTATTATATTAATAATATCTAGGGAAATACTAGGAGCCATGAGCATTGATCTCGCTGGCCGCTTTATATGTCTAGTTACATTGATGCTGGGGCTAACTATGTATTGGTTTTATTTTATCAATGTAATAATTATTAAAGGCATTGGCGATCTCATTGGGTTTCGTTATAATTTTGTTTCTCTGCATAATTTGAATGATAGGTTCCCTTGGTACGTTTAATCTATTTCTGTTAATAAATTGCCAAGCCGTTTTAGATTTATTTTAGTATCAGAATTTACACTTATTTTTATAATTTAGTTTTATATCAGAAGTTTTTATTTTATAATTATTTTGTGCATATTTTGTTGGGTTTTTTTTTTTTGAATAATTTTGAGTAATATTGAACTTTATTTTTATTAAACTGTGATGGACTTGATCGATATTTCTAAAGAAGTTCCCTTTTCTTTTTACTACATACATAAAAAAAATATTTTATCTACTCTCATACTGAAATTTAGACATTAAAAAACTAAACACAGTATCTTAATGACAGTCTTTACGCACAAGCTATCAAAATAAATTTAAAAAGTTATTTTTCGATACAGTTGTCCATACGACATAGAACAAAAGAAAAATAACTTTTTTTCCATTTCGATACTGCTTCAGCCCTGGATACTGGTATTTTAAACAGGTTGCAATGCAAATACATTGCAACTTTGCAAAATTTTTCTACATAATCTGTGAACGCGGCGCCGCGCGGCGCGTCGCGCATGCGCACTACGCATGCTCGATCTGCAAATGGATTTAAGTAAGAAATAAAGCTGTTAAATTAATTCATGGTTGTATTTTAAATTTTATTATCATATATTTGATGAGATTAGATAAAGTAGTGTATGAAACTGCACATAATTAGGTATTAAAATACTCGTGTGGTCTATTATAACATTCGCCTTCGGCTCATGTTATAAACTCACACTCGTATTTTAATAACCCTTATTATGCAACAGTTTCATAAACTACTATAAATTAACTTCATGGTTGTATTTAAAATATTATTATCATATATTTCATGAGATTAGGATAAAGTAGTGTATCAAATCTTAAAATACTCGTGTGGTCTATTATACGTGTGGTATATTATAAACTCACACTCGTATTTTAAGAACCCTTACTATGCAACAGTTTCATAAACTACTATTTCGATATAGTTGTCCATAAAGTTTAAATTTAAAAAGTTACTTTTCAATACAGCTCTTTAGCTGTATTGAAAAGTAACTTTTTGAATTTATTTTGATGGCTTGTACGTAAAAGACTCACATTAAGATTCTGCGTTTAGTTTTGTATTCTCTAAATTGCAGTATGAGAGTCGACAAAGATATTTATTATTACAATATTACCTAAAGTATACGTTTATAAGTCTTACGTCACAGTGCAACGTTGTGCAGTCAACCCTAAGGCATTTACATACACATTTGCACGTATGCAGCCGCGGTATCAAAAATGGGATGGCCGCGCGCCGATGGCTGAGAGTTTTTAAAACTACACGTTCCGTTTTACGTACCAATCGCATGACACAAGAAGTCATGTGCTGTAAATAGAATGTTTTATTAAAATGAAAAAAAGTTTCATACGACAATTATCGTTTTCAATTTATGCATAAAATTTTAATATGCATTATCAATTAAAATCGTAGTATGCTAATTGATAAATTATTAATAACAACGATATTTTGTCGAAAGTTCTGTTGCGTAAATTGGACTTTATTGACACGGCGCGTAAAATACCGTAAGAGTTTCGGATTAACATTTTATTTCAAATCTAGGTATGTTATTGTCAATTCTATATAGTTTGGGTTTTGTATAACTACTGAAAAGGTGTAAATGTCTTAATAAAAATACTGCATGAATAAATAAATAATAATAAGTTGATAAAAAATGCTATGCAATAGCTTTACCGCGACAGTCCCCGAGAGGCACACGTATTTTATTTTTTTGTATTCGGGTTATAGGTTTACTAAACCTTTTCTTTAGTATGACTTGTTAACCACTATGTGTGCTTTTTATGAATGATCGTTGTAAGAGTATCCTTGCGCTTTGCTGTCTCCGCTGATAATGCAGCACCTTACCACGCAAGGTGACATGGGAAGTATCGACTGGACCGAAGAATCGGGCAGGGAATGGTCGTCCACTGGCTCATACTGTGTGTACACACAGCGCGGTACTCACGTTGTCCACGAACAAGGATATGTTGTTGTTGTCGAGCAGCGCTTCGCACTCGTCCTCCGTGATCGCCAGCTTGGCTGGAACGAGAAATTAATTACATTCAAAGATTTAGATATTTACATTTTACATTACATGTTTAATATATCATACATTGGATCTTTTGTGCTTTACTCTGTATCTATTAGCGGATACCTATAATCGGCTTTCTGGATTGTGAATCTTAGCAATTTATTTAATTACACCCGTAGGTGTTATAATAATATAAAATAAAATACACACATATATAATTGGATCAATTATGTACGAAGTTTAAACTTAACAATGCAAAGATATCAAAACATCTTTGCAATGCAAAGATATCAAAGCGTCCGTCTGTGAGTATTCAGCTGGAAAAAAGTGCAGGTGGCCCGAGTATAAACTCATCGGAATCCATTTAAAATATATATATGTATTAAAATATATATATATATTAGGTTGGGGAAAAAGTCTTTTCGTATTTTATATGAAAATTCAAAACATTTTTTAATGAAGTTTATTTACATTTAACTAAAGTATGTGGGTGCCATTTTGTTCGATAACTTTTTGCCATCTTGTAGGTAGAGACATGATCCCATTACTATAGAAATTTTGGGACTTCTGTTCAAAAAACCACGACAAGTGGTTTTGGCAGTCTTCTCGTGATGTTAACCTGACATTGCCTAAAGAATTCTGAAGAGACCGAAACAGGTGGAAATCAGAAGGTGCAAGGTCAGGACTATACGGCGGATGCATTAACACCTCCCAGTCAAACTCTCTTAATTTTTGCTGAGTGGCTAAAGAAGTGTGAGGTCTAGCGTTATCATGATGAAAAATCACACCCCTTCTGTTAATTAATTCCGGCCGCTTTCTCTCAACTTTTTGCTTTAATCTCATCAGTTATTCACAGTAGAGTTCAGAATCGATAGTCCTGCCTGGCGATAACAGCTCATAATGAATAATGCCCTTCCAATCCCACCATACACACTTCATCACCTTGTTGCGGGTTAACCCGGGTTTTGCCAGAGTCTGTGAAGCCTGACCGGCCTTTGACCACGACCTTTTTCGCACGTTCTTGTCGTACGTGATCCACTTTTCATCACCAGTTATAAGCTTCTTCAAAAACGGTTCGCTTTCATTACGTCGTAGTAAAGAATCGCAAATGAGTACACGGTTCATTAAGTTTCTTTCAGTGAGATCGTGAGGCACCCAAATATCGAGCTTTTTAGTGTACCCAGCTTTTTTCAAATGCGCCAAAACTGTTTTGTGGTCAATTCCTAATTCTTCAGCTACGTCGTAACTACTGATATGCCGATCTTGCTCCACTTTTTCAAAAATGGCATCCATTTTATCCGTAACAGGGCGACCAGAGCGACGTGCAACTTTCACATCAAAATTTCCTGATTGAAAACGCTTAAACCAAATTTGTGCTACTCTCACAGACACTGCACTAGGTCCATAAACGTCACAAATTTTTTTCGTAGCTTGCGTTGCATTTTTACCTTTTTTGTAGTAAAATTTTGTAAAAAAATGAATCGAACTTCTTCATTAGATTCACTCATCTTGACAGTAAAAAAAAGAAATGAAAATCACACATTTACTTAATTTGAATTTGGAATTATCTTTTTTAAAATTTAAACTTTTTAAAGATATCAAAACCTGCCAGATACAAATGGTATAACCAAAGAGATTTTATTACAAGTTCATACATACTATAATGCGAAAAGACTTTTTCCCCTACCTATTATATATATTTTATTTAAAATATATATATATATATAAAATATATATATATATATTTAAACCTGCCAGATACAAATGGTATAACCAAAGAGATTTTATTACAAGTTCATACATACTATAATGCGAAAAGACTTTTTCCCCTACCTATTATATATATTTTATTTAAAATATATATATATATAAAATATATATTAGGTTGGGGAAAAAGTCTTTTCGTATTTTATATGAAAATTCAAAACATTTTTTAATAAAGTTTATTTACATTTAACTAAAGTATGTAGGTGCCATTTTGTTCGATAACTTTTTGCCATCTTGTAGGTAGAGACATGATCCCATTACTATAGAAATTTTGGGACTTCTGTTCAAAAAACCACGACAAGTGGTTTTGGCAGTCTACTCGTGATGTTAACCTGACATTGCCTAAAGAATTCTTAAGAGACCGAAACAGGTGGAAATCAGAAGGTGCAAGGTCAGGACTATACGGCGGATGCATTAACACCTCCCAGTCAAACTCTCTTAATTTTTGCTGAGTGGCTAAAGATGTGTGAGGTCTAGCGTTATCATGATGAAAAATCACACCCCTTCTATTAATTAATTCCGGCCGCTTTCTCTCAACTTTTTGCTTTAATCTCCTCAGTTGTTCACAGTAGAGTTCAGAATCGATAGTCCTGCCTGGCGGTAACAGCTCATAATGAATATCTTCCCTTCCAATCCCACCATACACACAGCATCACTTTGTTGCGGGTTAACCCGGGTTTCGCCAGAGTCTGTGAAGCCTGGCCGGCCTTTGACCACGACCTTTTTATGCGCCAAAACTGTTTTGTGGTCAATTCCTAGTTCTTCAGCTACGTCGTAACTACTGATAAGCCGATCTTGCTCCACTTTTTCAGAAATGGCATCCATTTTATCCGTAACAGGGCGACCAGAGCGACGTGCATCTTTGACATCAAAATTTCCGGATTGAAAACGCTTAAACCAAATTTGTGCTACTCTCACAGACACTGCACTAGGTCCATAAACGTCACAAATTTTTTTCGCAGCTTGCGTTGAATTTTTACCTTTTTTGTAGTAAAATTTTAAAATGTATGGAATTTCTTCATTAGATTCACTCATCTTGACAGTAAAAAAAACAAATGAAAATCACACATTTACCTAATTTGAATTTGGAAGTATATTTTTTAAAATTTAAATTTTTTAAAGACATCAAAACCTGACAGATACTAATGGTATAACCAAAGAGACTTTATTACAAGTTCATACATACTATAATGCGAAAGACTTTTTCCCCTACCTATTATATAAAATATATATATATATATTTTATACTACGTCGGGTGGCAGACAAGCATACGGCCCGACTGATGTGAAGCGGTTACCGTAACCGTATTAACGCTCGCAACATAATATATCACTTGCGCGCCGCCACCCCCGCTGCCAACGCAGCATCTCCTTCTTTTCTGGTGACCTTACTCACTCGCAGGAACACAACAACCCTCAAGGGAATTGTTATTTGGCTGCGGTATTCTGTGAGGTGGAGGTACATTCCCCAGTCGGGTAGCTTACAATGACGCTCCCTACCTCTCTTTTCGCCAGAGCTTCGTTTGTCAGTCAGCAGGGTGCACCACGTGCAGGTGAAGTTGGCTTTTGTTCAAAGATTTTGATAAACCACTTACACCCCATCACCCAATATAATTGTTTTTGTGTGGTTTGGGCCGTTCGCTACGACGGGCGTATAAATTTGGTGCGGCTGAATTAGATTTGCGCAAGGCAGATAACTGTATAAAAAGATATGGTATGCGGGCCGCGGGCCGGCGAGCTCGGTACTGACTGAGTTTGAGCTGGTCGTGCAGCAGGCGCGCCTGCTGGTCGCGCACGGCGCCCAGCAGCCGGCGGTGCGCGCCCAGCGCGTCGGCGTAGCGGCGCCGCGCCGACAAGTACTGCAGCCGCGCGATGCGCGCGCGGGCGTCGTTGCGCACGCCGCCCACGCCGGCCGCGCCGCCCTCGCCGCCCACGCCGCCCACGCCGCCCACGCCGCCCACGCCGCCCACGCCGCGCGCCTGTGTCTCCAGCTGAACGAGCGCCGCGTTAATTTCAGCTGCAAGTGTATTCGACTCGCTGACCACCGCATCCAACTGATCCTGCAGCGCTGAAACGGAATAAGATAGGAAGGAGTCAATTCAACAATTTTTTTTTCAATCTTTTAACTCAATTCTAACCCATTGCTGCCGTTTGCCAATTTGCACTTTGAGCTCGACGACACTGTACGGTACGGTAGCCGAAGGGCTACAGCTTTTTCTAGTTCTTTTATATTATTACGCATGTCTTCATGCTCATTCTGCATCTGACCTTGTGAAGCTTTTAGCTGCGACAGATCTCGTGAAATGGCTACCAGTTCATTTTTCAGTTCTCTGAAGATTGTGGATCTAAATTCCTGTATAAACTCTTCTTTAATTGCTCTTAATTTAACTTCGAGTACTTTCTCTATGTGACGTAACAATGCATTAAGAGGAGCATGGTATACGAGTATCTACCGCTGAATTTGGGTTATCTTCATTATCTAACTTTATAGGTAGGTACTTCTGTTGGGTTTGCCTTGACCTAAAGAAGACAAATCTGGTGTAGATGGTGCCTGAGTAGATTTTGCATTGCGAACCGGCGTTTTAGTGTTATCGCCACCTTTCCGATTTGCCGCTACACACGCTGGACATCGTGTTCTCGCCATTGAGTTCTCGTGTTAGTCGACTCGTTGTTAAAATTTACGCATTCAGAGTGGTACATTCTTTGGCAGTGTACGCATTTTATGCGTTTCTGCATCACGCTAATGTTAATTGCACGCTTAAAAATAAAAAGATGTAATACAAAAAACTCAGCTTTTGGGAATACCGTTTTAAAGTTTTGAAGTTTTTCCGTGGCGTCTTTGGATGAAAATTAAAAATTATTTATTACATTTTTTGTTACTTCAACTGCTGATGCTGATATTAGTAGGTTAAACTGTAGAGATTTTAGTAATAAAAGAAATATTGTGCTAAAATCTATATTAGTTAGTTAGTTTTGATGTTATAAAAAATTTTTGATTTGAGTTTTGAGTTAAATCTGTGTCTGAAAATTTTATTTATGTAATTTTAAAAAATCGTGAATTAAGTCGAAAATAATCATTTTACTTTTAAAACAAAAGTTTCACTTTTAATAGTATTTGCTATTAATTCTTTTTTTAAGTATTCAAATTTTAGGCTTTATTATTGGAATTGCATTTATCTGGGGGCACGGTAGTGCCCCCACCAAGTCGAGCAAAAAGCGGCACGGCCGTACCATCCTTTTCTCGAAGCACTTCAGGCCTTTTTCGACCACCTATAACTTTGTTGTGGATAAAACTAGGAGCCTGAATTTTTAGCAACCAAGCAGGTATTGTATAAACACTGTATATTTAAAATTTCATTCAATTTGAACCAGTAGTTTTAGAATTATAACTAGTCAAAGTTCCTTAATTTTGTCACTCACTCACTGACTCACCGATCATCAAAATTCTAAGGCACTTCTAGCAGACATAGAAGCTTCAAATTTATAATACAATTTGTGTTTACTGTATAAATCTAGGAAAAATTAAAATATTTTGCAATTTCCGTCCAGTTTTCTAGATACGCTAACTGCATAAATAACTTTGTAATCCCATATAAATATATGGGATTACAAAGTTACATTTGCGGTAAATGAATCAGTATACCTGTATTATGTATAATATAATGGAATAATAGGTGTAGATAGTACCGGCATATAATTTTTCACCTCACTAGCTCGTAAAAGCTCTGTTTATCATTCGAAATCTGCGTGGAAAATCGCACTTTATCCGCTAGCGTGGAAAGTGTTTTTAAAATTCGAATATTTTTATTCAATAAAGGTTTCGTACAATAAATTACATATATATAGAACCTCATTGGTTTCGTAATAGTTTATATTCTCTGCAGCCAGTCCATTGATGATTGAAATGCAAATACTTATTTCATGTCATGCGCCAGCCTCATTTAAAGAATCGCACTGGCCGGCAAGAAAATTTGATTAAAAAAAAAAACTTTAAAATTTTCTCTTTATTGAATTCACTTTACTTCCATTATTTTGGTTTGTTATTTGATAAAATCGAAAGAAATCATAAAATATGAGCGAAGCTAGCAGCGACGAAGATATAAATTTAACACCTGCAGAATTAGTGCAAGCGGTACATAATGCCGAGTTGAGTTTTCTTCCGGAAAAATCGCGCGAAAAATACATAAAAGCGTACGATTTGTTCAATGCATGGAGACATTCCAAAGGCGCGAAAACGTTTTCGGAGACAATAATGCTATCATACTTCATTGAACTCTCTGAAACAAGAAAATCAAGCACACTTTGGAGTATTTACTCGATGCTTAAAGCCACAGTAAAAACAAAAAATGATGTTCACATAGAAAAATATTCCAAACTGCTGGCGTTTTTAAAGCAAAAGGCAAGCAGCCACAAACCAAAGAAATCCAAGATTTTCACCGCTTCTAACATTGAAGAGTTTCTCAACGAAGCGCCTGACTCCGAATTTCTTGCTACAAAAGTACGTATTTCGCTTTTTTAATGTAACATCTTTGTTCAAAGTAGGTACTTTTACGTGCAAGTATGTATTGCCGTAAAACTTATTTTCTTCCTTTGCGTTACAGGTTGTCCTCATTATTGGCATAAGTGGGGCGTGCCGGATTAATGAACTCACGTATCTTACAACGAAAAACATTGAGAAGCATTCAAAAAAGTTGCTGTTGGTTAAGTTATCAAATACGAAGACCAATATTGATAGGAACTTCGTAATTCGTGACGAATATGTCAAAATTGTAGATAAATATCAAGCCTTGCGCCCTGCTAATACACCAATCGATCGATTTTTTTTGCAATATCGCAAAGGAAAATGTGTAAGACAGCCTATGGGAAGTAGTAAAATTGGTGGTTTGCCACGAGAAATTGCCACTTTCCTTGGACTACAGGAACCAGAGCAATACACGGGGCATTGTTTTAGGAGGACGTCGGCCACACTTTTGGCTGATTCGGGCGCTGATCTGACCACGCTTAAGCGTCACGGCGGCTGGAAGTCCAGTACCGTGGCAGAAGGATACATAGAGGATTCAAGATTCAGGAGAAAACAAGTCAAAAATATGCAAAGGCATCGTTGGAGGTATATCTTTAAAACAGTCTTGCCCAGATCCTTGGACTTGTCCTTCAACTTCCAAAGACAGCGCAATAAAAAATCGTTCTGAATCGCCTGCCAATCCGTCTGTGTCTCCAACATTCACAATGGAATCCAATGAAATTGAGCAGTGTTCCGCAAATTTGCCAAATAATTTACCTAGTAACAGTACACAAGTTACAAACACAAACATATCAGTTCCAAAAAAAAAATTAACTTTCAATATTACCAATTGTAGTAATTTTACTTTTAATTTTTGAAATAAATAAACAGTAATTTAATATTTATTAAAACTGTTTTTCTTGCACCTAACATTTTCCTCGCTTTAGTGAGGTGAAAAGTTGTGTGTTGCGCTCGGCAGCAAAGTTACTTAGCGTCTCGTACCTTTGAAACCCTCGCTACGCTCAGGATTCTATATTTGAACCACTCGCTTCGCTCGTGGCTCAATCCTAGAATCCTTCGCTTGCTCAGGTTTCAATACAAGGTACTCGCGCCAAAAATTAACTTTGCAGCCTTGCATAACAAATAACTAATGTATGTTCAAAAGTAACTTGACTAGGGTAAAATTAATGTAATGTGTAGGTATTTAATGAATTTAATGTTATTAATAATATTATTTGAATTAAAAATGTATTATTATTATATTTATTCCATAAATCTTATTATTATTTATTAATTATTTGAATTATTATAATTAATGTAATGTGTAGGTATTTAATGTTATTATTAAGTATCTCTCTTAATTCACGGGTCAAGCCCGGTCATTTGATAGGCGTGCGCGGGGATATAGATCCAACACTTAGAGGCCCCTTTGAGAAGTTTGATGTAATGTTGTACGCCCGCCGTGGGCCGCTCCATGATATATCAATGGAACGATATACCCAAGGGCAGGTCTCGGCGGGCATTGAGATTATTACAAAGTGTGATGGAAAATAAATGGGCTATGGAGATTACATCTGGTTAAACAGCTATTACAGATGAGGGACGGACGTCTGCCATAACTGCTTTTATTGCCAGTTATTTATTATTAATATTATTTGAATTATTATAATTAATGTAATGTGTAGGTATTTAATTAATTTAATTATTATAAACCAGGACTGGAATTCGTTTTTTAAAAAAGAAAAATGGATCACGTATCCATATAACAAAACCGTTATAATCAACAAGAGGTAACTAATGATTTAAATAATTAACTAGCACAAGAATAATGCTAAGAGAACTGTCCATCACGCTCGAATGTCGCTGCCCGAGTGTAGTGACGATGGCTGTCGGCTCGCCTCGCCCCACTGCCGGCTCGCCGGAAGTCACGTGACTCGCTGTAGTCATGCTTCATTTTCATTAATTGTTAACAGTTGTTATTATGATTATTATTGTGTATGAATGTAATTGTACTGTGACTTGCTGTACGTTTTGGGTCAAACTGTTAGTACAGCAAGCAATTGAACGAATAAATAAATAAATAAAATGGTCAACGGATTATGTTCAAAGGTAACTAGTAAAATGGTCAACGGAATGAAAAAGCAAGAATGGGACATGTATTATGAAGTTGTACCAAAATCCCGCAAAGTATTAAATAGACTAAATTGCCAGGAAAAAAATAATAATAATCATAACCGCGCCCGGCGGAGGTGGCTTGCCTGCGCCGCCGCGGTTATCACGATTCCCGTCCTGCACAGAAATGCGACCACTTTCTTTCAGGTATACACACAAATACAGACCAGGATTTATTTAACTTACGCACTGTAGAAAAAAAATATTTTTTTCTACGGTAATATCAACAAGTCGGTATCAAACATTGCTTACTACATAGTTCCTTATCTTAACGTAGCGCCACACGAAGTTGTAAAAAAACAGTCTGCGCAAGAAAGAGAGAGAAGTATAATCATGTGCATGTGATGAAAAAGTGGTGGAAAAAAACGCGTATTCGCCTTTGGTAAAACGAAAGTACGCGACATATTATTATATTTCTTAAATTCACGGACTAACCCGGTCATTTATAGGCGTGCACGGGATATGGATACAACGCGTAGAGGCACCTTAGAGAAGTTTAATATAATGTTGTACACCCGCCGTGACCCGTTCCAGGATATATCAATAAAATAATACCCATGAGCAGGTCTCGGCAGGCATTAGAACTATTGCTAAGTGTGTTAGAAAATAAATGGACTATGGACATGAGATTTGGGTGGATTACGTAATGAACTGACTATCGATCGTTATGTACAGCAGGCGGTGGCTCGCCACTTACTAGATGGGCCCCCGAATTGCCAGGAAATCGGCAGAAGGCAACGCCGGTGTGAGTAACTCAGGGGTGTACATAGGTGTGCTGCGCTTTCTCCGAAGTTACTCGCGGCATTATGCCCTTTATCATTTCCACCCCTGGAGTATATAGCTCTAACGACATCAAAGCCTCCGAGAAAAACCCCTAGAGACAGGAAGTGGGTTTTGAGAAAAACTATAGCTGAAGCTCAAGAACTAGTACCGGATAGGAAAAAAAGGAGGACTACTTATCTACAAAAAGCAATGACATGCCATCAAAAACATAACTTGTAAAAAAAAACAAGTCTCGCAACGCAGTTCTTCTAACGTAAAAAGTTGTGAGATCCATGTAATACCAAGTCGGTTAGTTCATTCAGTCCTTACTTAAGGGACCTTCCCTCTTAACTTATTACGTAATCAGCTAACCAAACAACATCTTATACTGACCATATCAATATTAAAAATCTTTTATGTTTTAAATAAACAGATCGACTTGGCCATCGCATGAAAACAAAATGTATCTCACAATTGATACATATTATATTAAATTAGATTATTTAGTGCGATGGCCAAGTCAATCTGTTTATTTAAAACATAAAAGATTTTTAATATTGATATGGTCAGTATAAGATGTTGTTTGGTTAGCTGATTACGTAATAAGTTAAGAGGGAAGGTCCCTTAAGTAAGGACTGAATGAACTAACCGACTTGGTATTACATGGATCTCACAACTTTTTACGTTAGAAGAACTGCGTTGCGAGACTTGGTTTTTTTTACAAGTTATGTTTTTGATGGCATATCACTATTTGAGAAAACATTTTATCTAAAAATCATCTTTCGTTTGAAATTAAACAAAGTTTCAATAATCAATCAGACATTTTTAACATTAAACTTGAACTTAATGTTAAACTTAATGTTAATTTTCATGAAATCTCATATCATGCCATAACAATCAAATTGCTAATACAATGTAACAAAACAATAGTAAGTAAATGTCTTTCTCAGAAGTTAGACTTAACTTTCTAAATAATTATATAAACTCATACAGTCATCGTCACATCAAGCTACACGCTTGGTGCAAATTTAATCGGCGTATTGTAGAAGGTCATTTCCCTGGCATTTTGCGAAGTGGCGTTATATGAATAATACCAAAAGGTGATAAGCAACCTGACGATCCGAACTCCTACCGTACTATTACTCTGCTGGCATCGTTGGGTTTACCCAAGCAGTTTACTGCTCGAACGTTTAGTTGTTCCACGGTTACAGCGTCAACAGTAGTCTTGCCAAAGTTGAAGCCGTACTGATTTTTATGAAATTGTGGGCCACCCCACAATGTCATAAAAATTTGTACGGCTTCAACATTGGCAAGCCTACTGTTGACGCTGCGCTCGCAGTGCGCAAAGTTATTGAACTCTCGGAGAGTAAAAAATGTGTTGTAGCTATTTTCTTAGACATCTTGGGTTCCTATGATAATGCTTGATGGCATTGGTTGTTGCTGAAATTTAATGTGAGTGGTTGCCCGAGCAATATCTACTTTCTCAGTCGATAGTACTTTTTGAATGGTACAACTAAATTAAAATTTGGCCATTATGCTTGTTCAAAGGTGCTCACGCAGGGCTGCCCTCAGGGATCAGTTGGGACCGTATCTCTGGAATATCGGTTTTGATGATTTTTTAGCCTACCCTTATCGATAGGGTGCTCGTTACTTGGTTACGCCAACGATGGTCTCTTATTAATGAATGCTAATTCAAGATCTAGCATAGAGAAGCTAGTCAACGCTAGCCTAGGCCTAAACTAGGCTGGGACTATCGTAATCGTCTCGATTTTGCACCGCTTAAAACATATCAACTCTGGCTTAAAGGAAATGTACAGGTTTCACCGCGATTTCATTTTAATGAAGTATCAGTTGCAAATAGAAGTTCGGTTTGTTACTTGGGTTTGCTTTTGGACAGAAATTACGAATTTCTATTTATTCAATAATTAATCGAGAATGATTTAATGAATCGAAATATCGAGCACATAAAGCAAGTAGGCAGGTAAAAATCAAAGAAGAATGTCCATGCGTTAACACGAATTTCTACCTCTACGTGGGAATTAACTTTCAAAACTTTAAAAATTATAAATACCGCCACATATTTCGGTTGTGATACATATGATTCACCAGCATGGGCTGATAGGGCTACTATAGGTGCAGCACGTCGTAAGTTTCTTCAAAGTCAGCGCCTTGCTCTGATATTTTTATGTAAATCGTATAGTAAGTGCAGTAAGCACAGAGGCACTACCCGTGCTAGCAGGTGTATTACCAGTAGACCAGAATACAACGCCGCACTCCAATGTACTGTACATCTAAAAACATGGTCCCTGATTTCCTAAAAATGCGTGATCGTGAGAAAATACATAGACTGTTCAAACCAATTAATGAGGTACTTGACACATTGCTGTCTGAATGCCAGGAAAGCCAGGAAACTTCTACCAACGGACACCACTTGTATCTGTTCTTTCAATCAGTAAGAGAATATTAAAGAAAAAGTCATTAGAAATTTAGAAGTCGATCAACACGTTGCGCAATTTTTAACTGGCCATGCAATTTTAAGGATTAAACTCTTTTCGTTTAAATTAGTGCCGTCGCCCTTATACGAATGTTCTACTGCAGACCATGAATTCGATAAAACAGCACAACATGTTCTCTAGGAGTGTGATCTTTGGCGGGAGTGGGACAACAGTCATGTTGAATTCGTTGCATGTCGCATCCGGGACTTCACTGTTCATTGCCTCATTTGGCGGTCGCCGCTTATTCCTAGCTGCATGGGAGACACAGCGGTGAGAATTTGTGGTGAGCCCCCATCCGGTTGTTGCTCCAACAGCTAATGCGTGATTTTTCCAAAAAAAGTGATGTGTTACAAGTTAATTCTGTAATTTATATCTCATTTTTCAAACAAAAGTGATTTTAAGTTAATTCTGTAGTATATACTGCATATTTACAACAAAACCGAATTAATTCCTATTGCTCCGATAAAACGAAGTATCCCAAAATTAATTCCTTTTAGTTTTAAGCAATCGAATCACGAATCACCTTTTAATCCAAAACTGAATTATTTAATGTTACCCCAAACGACAACACTTCCTCCTTCACTCACTGCCGGTGGATTATATGGTGTATTAATTGAAAAGAGAAGAGCGATCGCGTATTTCGCTCACTTTGATCGGAAGGAAGCCGCCGTCGAAGTCTGCGTATTCTTTTCATCGCGTTAATGCGTTTTATGTGAAAATCTCAATATTCACGATTTTTGAGTTACATCTTTTTATTTTTAAACGTCCGGGTTGTTTTGCATGCTTCACAGTGACCAGCCATGTTAAGATAAAACAATTAACTAGATAGCGTGGATTACTTTTGATACCAAATTGCAGATGGCGCCACCTGTACGTTGTTGGATTTTTTGTGGGAGTGAACCCCGCTTAGTTGGTCGGAGAGACTAACTTTAATAATGTTTCTAAATCCGAAATATAATATAACTTAAAATAATTAACTTAAAAACTAAAAATAGTAACTACTAACTCATTCTATGCATATACATTAGATATGGTTCAGTTTTCCAAATAAAATAAAACAAACCTTCTCTTAAATAGGATGCAGAAAATTCTGCAAAATTCACAAAACAACACAAAAATGTGATGACCCATCGTTACAAGTTGTATGATTGTTTGTTTAGCATGTAAACTTTATTTAATCTATACTCCATAATAATATCATAAATGCGAAGATCTGTCTGTCTGTCTGATTTTTGATTGCGAAAATAGACCTTAGATGGTTGTCATCAACTTAAGTTAATAACAAACATGTTCACCTTATGAAAGAAATTATGAAAAGAATTTTAAATTTAAACAAAAAGGATTTAATAGATTTTTGTGATTATTGATTATTTATTATCTCTGGACTTAAGTAGTATAATTTTGTTTACATTCCCCTACTCTAAGAGCTTGTCAGATGCAGAAAATAATCTTAGATATAAGTTGAACAGTGTACTACACACTATAAGTACATATAATGATTGTATTCATTTGATTGATACTAACAGTTTTGTTAGCAGAAATTTATATTATTTGACTAAAGGTAGATATTACCTTTCTGCTAGTTTTAAGCGACAGATAGCACTTTCGCTATCCTATTTTTTTGACATTTCAGCCAAAAACTTGGCTACAAAATCCGCTTCTATTGAGCGGACTGTTGACATGGAATTTTCTAATAATGACATTTCTAATCATTTAAATTAACTCATAAGACAACAGAGGTAACAACCTCTAGCACTAATTTATTAAATTCACAATTAATTGATTTAGCAATACAATCAAACAGTAACTATAACATGTCACTATGCCCACAAAAATGTAATAATTACAACACAAATAATAATATTAACCTGGTACATCAAAATATATATTGTATGACTGAGGGCAAGCAACTAGAACTGGAATTATTCATGAACTCTGATAATATTAGTATTATGTGTATTACTGAGCATTGGTTAAAGGGGCATCAGCTCATGTTCAATTTCAGCAACCACCAGGTCGGTAGTTCATTCTGCAGGGTCAATACAGTACATGGCGGGTCGCTAATTTTGCTAAATAAAAAACTTAAATTTAAAGAACGGAAAGATATTGTGTCTCTCTCTGTAGAATGTTCCATAGAACTATCCTGTGTACAATTAGAGCAGTTCATTGTTATATGTGTATATAAACCTCCTTCCGCGGATCTTAATTTATTTTTAGAAATCATGGATGAAGCCCTATGCAAAGTTAGTAACTCAGGTAAAACTATTTTGGTCTGTGGAGATTTTAATATTAATATACTTACTAATACATCTGCATCAAGTAAAATTTTAAGTCTTTTTAAATCCCATAATTTAGTTAACTTATTTATGGAGCCTACTAGAATAAGTGCCACCACGGCTACCTGCTTAGATAATATATATACAGATATTAGTCCAACCCAAAAAAGTATTATTAATAAATTGGATTCTGATCATTCTGGGCAAATGATAAGTATTTAAATAAATAATAAAAATGTTGTCAAGACAAAAATTACTTTTGTGCCAGTAACAGTGAGTCGCTTAGAACGTATGAGAGTAAACCTAACTAGTAACTTACCGTTTTTAGATAATGACTTGGAACCTAACTTGATGTATAATTCATTTTTTAATGCATTTCTTCACAAATCAATATTTACTTCCAAGGAAATTACGTTTACCAATAGCCTTGTCTTTGGTGACTGGGCAACCGTAGGTATTTATAAGAGTAGGCAAACTTTGTACATGTTATACTATGAAAGACAATTCAATAATAGTGAAGAATTTAAAGAACATGTAAAATCATATTCGAAAATTTTCAAACGCGTTTGTCAAGTAGCAAAATCTATATTTATTAAATCAAAAATTAGACATAGTAGTAATAAAATTAAAGCCACTTGGACGGTTATCAATGAAGAGACTGGGAAGGGTAGGACAAAGGATTCAGAGTTTAAATTAAGTATCGATGGTCATGTTACCAAGTCAGATTTAGAAGTTGCCAATGCTTTTGAAAGATTTTTTTCTGCTTTCCCTGTCACTTTAACTAGTGCCTTGGGCTCTTCCACCTCCGTTGCAGAGTCATTAATTAAAGATAATGTGCCTGAATTTTATAACGATTTTCATTTCCGTCATGTTAATGGGTCTGATTTAAAAGTTGCATTTAAATCACTTAATATTAAGAAAACGGCTGATCTATGGGGCATTTCCGTACATATTATAAAATCTTTATTTGACATTGTTGCTCCCGCCTTAATTGTGATATTTAATAGATGTATTGATTGTGGTGTATTTCCTGACTTGATGAAATTAAGCAAAATTATTCCTTTGTTTAAATCAGGTAGTACATTAGACCCCACAAACTTCAGACCAATATCAATACTACCTACATTTAGTAAGATTTTTGAAAAACTAATTCTCGCTCAGTTACTTAATTACTTTAATGAAAATAATCTGCTGCACACTAAACAATTCGGTTTCACTCATGGACGGTCAACATGTGATGCTGGGGTAAAATTACTAGAATGTATATATGAGGCTTGGGAGGAGTCACGGGACGCCTATGGGGTGTTTTGTGACTTATCTAAGGCTTTTGATTGTGTGCAGCATGAAACTCTAGTCAGAAAACTACACCACTATGGTATAAGAGGCATCGCTCTTGATCTTCTTACTTCTTATCTGAGTGATAGGGTTCAGAAAGTAGATGTTAATGGAAAGCGATCACATGGATCAACTGTAGCGATGGGGGTGCCACAAGGCTCTATTTTGGGCCCTTTCCTGTTTCTCGTGTACATTAATGATCTACCTCATCTTGTAAAGAATAATCACGAAATAGTATTGTTTGCAGATGACACTTCTTTAATTTTTAAGGTAAATAGACAACAATCAGAAATTGACGATGTAAACAATGCTCTTTCAAAAATAGTAAACTGGTTTAGTACTAATAACCTACTTTTAAATGGTAGTAAAACCAAATATGTTAGATTTTTTACAAAAAATGTGAAACAAGTAAAAACCAGTGTGGTGATGGACAATGAGAGATTGGAATTGGTCAATAAGGTTGTCTTCCTTGGGATAACATTAGACTCTAAATTACAATGGGGCCCACATATAGAAACGTTATCAGGTAGACTCAGCTCAGCAGCTTACGCCGTAAGGAAAATACGTCAACTGACTGATGTTGACACTGCGCGTTCAGTTTATTTTAGCTATTTTCACAGCATTATGTCATATGGTTTATTGCTTTAGGGTAGTGCTGCGGATGTAGACTCAATTTTTGTGCTCCAGAAGCGAGCTATCCGTGCTATTTATATGATGAGTCCCAGGGAGACACTGAGAAATAAATTTAAAGAGATAAATATTATGACATTACATTCTCAATATATTTATGAAAATCTTATTTACGTTCATAAAAATCAAACTAAATTTAGGAAAAACAGTGATCTCCATCAATTAAATTTAAGAAATAAAAACAAACTCGCTATGCATATTACTAGGCTCCATAAAATCTCTAACTCGTTCCCAGGTCAATGTATACGCTTCTACAATAAACTTCCAAATGACGCGTTTAAATTATCCATGGGTAAATTTAAAAGATTTATCAAAACTAGACTATGTCAAAAGGCTTACTATTGTATCTCAGATTACATAAATGATAAAAGTATTTGGAAATGAATTGCTCTTGTTATGTTATATTAATGATTGTATTTGTATTTAATGTAACGATATTGGCAAATAAAAGAGTCGGCCTTGAGTTTCTTGCCAGTTCTTCTCAAGAAGCCCCGTCGCCGGAACTGGCACTTAAATTCACTTTCACATTCAAGATAGTGTGATGAAAGTGAATCTAAGCTCTGCGGATTTAGAGTAGTAATGATTTACACATGTTTCTTATATTTAGTTTGTATGACGTTTCTAAGTGCTTTATAAAGTCCAAGGAATAAAGATATTTTGACTTTGACTTTGACTAACCGGTAGAACTCTACGGTCTCTACCAGCTGAGCTGAACACTCTAGCGAACGTTTGATTTTCGCAGTCAAAAATCCGATGGTAATCGGTTTCAAGCACTGATGTTCGCCTACGTGTTATAACGTGAAGGGGACGTATCTCTCAGGGTACACTATTGGATCCTAATTAATTCCGCTGTTTCTCTGGGAGTTGTATTTTATAATTCCTTTTTCAGTTACCATTGTTCTCTGTGAGCGCGTTTTTGGATGTTATTAGCAATGAGTTTGAACTCAATTAATACTTTAAAAAAGGCAATGAACTATTATTTAACTATCTATTTCTTGGAACTTACAACGAATTAAATGAAAAGAATCGATGGAGTAGGAAGCTTTCGACTTTGGCTTTCCTTCTCGGCAATGAATCGGCCAGAGAAAAAACGAAAAAAGATAACGGTCAGAGAAAAAAAAATTTTTCCTCGTGTAGATTTGTTTATACTTGTATAAACAAAAATATGTAGGTTTCGTTTTCTTAATTTGACGAATGCAATTATTTATGGGCAATTCTTAAGAGGATTCGACTCGCCGACCGATGGGTCGTCCGCCGGCTCGTCGTTTCCGTCGGGCCTATGTAAGTGCGGCGCCTCACATCTGTCGGCGTGGAAGGTGGGGTCGGCGTGCAGGCGCTGCAGCCGGCGCGTGTTGTCCGCCAGGCGCCGCGTGCGCCGCAGCAGCCGCTCCGCCTGCGGAGGGACACATGACACAGTACACTGTCACGTCTGGCACCAGCAGTCAGCACTCAAGTCAAGTAGCCGTGAACTTGTCGCGTGTTATCGCGCGGCGGTGGCGGCGCGGCGATGTCCTCATCTCGCGCGTGACGTCAGCGCCTCGTCCTCGCCGCGCCGCCTCTACTGTTTGTTTAAGTGACAATAATTCGTATCTAAACCCGCCGCCGCCGGCCGGGAGCGACCCGCTCGTGCCGAGGTTAGTATTATTTCGCAGTCGATATTATTATGTTTGTCGAAACTGAATTTATATTTCGCATCGACAAACATCCGGATCGGTACGTCTGTGTTGCCGTTTTAGTTGTGCGATGATTCAGCGGGAACGTTGTCGGTCGGCGCCGCGCCCCGGCTCATTAAGGATTTCATTAAAAGTTAAATTAACGCGCGGACCTAACAATTAGTAGACATAATTAAAATGTATATGCGATGAAAGTACCTACTATATATATAGGTCGAAATACAGCGCCGTCCGCGAGATGAACCCGCGCGCTAACGTAAACACCGCAAGTCGACTCGGCGCGTAAATGTAGAGAGGAAGCCCCAATTAGCGGATGATGTGTTCGGGTATTTGTACCATCGGATACAAAGGCGCGGATGAGCCCGATGTGACTGACCTCCTCGAGGATGCGCTGTATGTCCTCGCCATAGCCCGCGCCGGCCGCGCCCGGCTCGTGCTCGTGCTCGTGCTCGTGCTCGCGCTCGCGCTCGCGCTCGGCCGGCGTGCTCGCGCCGCTCGTGCCGCTCGCCTGCACACACCGCACACCGTTAACGCCGCCTGCACTCGGCCGCCGCGCGCAACACTTGATTAAACAGGCACGCGCGGCTGATTTCTACTGCTACACTGGTTATATTTACAAAGAAAACAATCGTAATACATCTATTACAGATGTTATTTCAACATCAAATAGTGAAAGTACCGCCGAACAGCGGCTCACACTCTGCGTACAGTATTGAAGGGTCACTGAGTAAAGTTACAAACGCAGGGTGTCGGAATTTCCCAATGAAATATATCTCATAATAATGATAATAACGTGACAAGAGCGTCGTTTGTTACATTCTGTACAAAACTTTTCAGATTCAAAATCAATTTTGGACGTATCCAACGATGGGCACCCCGCCGGCGGCACACGATTCAGCGGTCCGTCAATTCGGAGCGAGGAAACCATCGGCCGGTCGCAGATCGGTCGTAATCGCAAAGGACACGAATGAACGGCCGCCGCCCGGTGATGCAGCACGAGGAAGTGGCGGGCGACGACACACTGTGGACACTCACTAGTCGCAGCTGCTGCAGGCGGTCGCGCACGTGCATGTTGGCGACGGCTGGCGGCGGCGCTGGTTCGAGGCGCGCTCGCTCGCGGCGGTATCTAATCGCGGACTGATAACGAGCGGCGATATCAGCGCGATCGTCCGTCCGCTTATCATATCGCTGCGCGGACGATCTGCGCGGGCGGCCGCGGCATGTGCACAATTACTTATATGACATTATGACTACCGCGAATATGTAGAGACGCTCTCTCTATCGGTAGGTCAAATGTCGCAGTACGGTGTTAAAAAAATCACTTCAATGTAGATACTCATTATGTCCAAATGGGACATCGAGAAAAAATCTCCCCTGAAATGTTAGATAGAAGTAACGAAACGTTTTATAGCAAGCTATAAAATGCTATAAAATCATTTGTTTCCTCTATCGCCCACTTCAGGGGAAATTTCTCTCGATTATAATCCATATTAACCAGCCATGAACATATTTAAAACACTGCGAGTATCAAGCTCGAAGTCATCTTAGTTCAACAAATTAGCCATTCTGTACAAATTTTGTTTAGTTACCTTGATTCCTTAGATCGCCTCCAATTTTCCCGGATTTCTTCAACTCTACTGTAGAAATTCTTTAATATTTAAAGTTCCTTTTCGTCTTTAATCTCGCGTCCCCCTTTGTTACCTCTCCCCACTTTCTACTCTTCTCTTTGTTTGCTTACTCTTTCTCTCCCTCTGTATCCAACTTGTATGTTCAACAATTCCCATTTTGCGACCCAATTTTACCATCACAGGGATTGATATTCCAAAGTTCCTGAAATAGTATGCTTTGTAAAATATTTCTTGTAAATTTATGTGTTATTACACAATTTGTTTTGTGATATTACACAAAAATTTACATAAATATTCTGTGAGTTTAGTCTGAGTAAATTGTAGGGTTTGGTGTATTTGAGACGTATTGAAACACTGACTGCTCGTCGAATACTGTCTTTATTACATAAACTTACTCACTATATATTACCTTACCACTACATCTCCTTCCCTTGGAGAAAATAAAATAAAATTACAATTTTATTTTATTTGATAAATCATTAGATATAAATACAGATGAGCTAATATTTGAAAAATATTCATTGATAAAAATGGGAAAAAAAGAACATTATTGAATAGTATATGAAATTTTAAATATATAGCTTAAAAAAAACATATAAAAAAAGAATTATGTAAAATTTGTATACGAATTACAATTCTAATAGTTTAAAAGAAAACTAAAAAATAAGCAAAAAGTAGATATAAGTTTAAGTAAATAAGCACTATGACAAAAATAATCCATGTTCATACAATAATACCCATAAGAACGCTGCACTAGTAATACCATCATAAAATTTACAAAAATAAAAATGTTACCAAATACTTACATGAGATATGAGTCCTTTACACAAAAAAAAAGCATTGAGAAATCTTCACATTTTAAAACTAAATACATTTTTATAGTATATTTTTGTTACAAAGGTAAGTATAAGTCAATACCAGTGGAAGAATTAAAACAACATAATACACGAGAAAAAAAAAATGACAAAAAAATTTTTGTTTTAAAATATATCGTTACTATGTGAAAATACAAGATTAATTTCCCAATTTTTATAAAATTCTTAACCACATGATTGAGCTGTTTTTGTAAAACAAATGATAATACTCTAAAGTTTACATTTAAAAATATCTAGCAAAAAAAATAAGTAACGTACTACAAGTTACAACAAGATATAGATAATAAGATTACAACAACATTTGGAATAATTATTATATAATAAATTTTTAAAGTGTAATTTAAATGTATAATCGCTAATTTCTAATTTTAATATATATTAATTAAGCTTTGCGAAGGCTAAAAAAAAGAAAAATCGTTTAGCAAGCAATATTGTAGCAACCATCATAATCCAAAAATACTAATCAATAACATATTACGTGAAATTGTTAGTCTTGGTCAGTATAATTAGAACACTTTTTCGTCTTGATATTAGAATTCTCATAACGATAAAATATTTACGTCAAATCCGTTATATTTTTCATTTCATTTCATAGGAAATCTCCATTTCTACTCGTATTAAAATTTCTCCCTACACATATATTCTGATTCTTTCGCTAACACTGGCATAGTAGATTACGATCAAGATATCAGATCAATAGTAGACATAACATATACCTAGGCATATTTTTCATCACATTTAATTACTTTCTGTTTACTTCTTTATACTATAATCTTATTTATTTTATATATTTTGTATCTATATCTCTCGCAAACACTGGTCTAGTAGATCACGATCGAGATGTAAGATAACTGTTACACTTACAAAGCATAGATATTTTTCCATTGCCTTTTATTTTATTTACTCCTTTCTAATTAATTTATTCATATTATTTTTCTTCATATATAATAACCTTATTCTCTCGCTAACACTGTTCTAGTAGATAACGATCGAGATATAAGAAAATAATTTTACATCTTCTTTAAGTTTGTCTCTCTATACTCCTTAACACTTTTCCTTAATATTTTTTTTTTCTTTGAGAAATTCTACAACTAGGTTGATCAGGCCTATAGATGTAAAAACCTCATTTGTCAAAATCAGACACACAACTGTTATCTCCTGAGTTATTTCTAAATCAGAACAATCTATACACGTCATTATTTATAATACAAACATATACATTGTTTATACTCGTAAAACAAAAGATTCGTAATTGTTTTTAAAGTGGAAATAGATTTGTTTATTTTATTCACTAATATTACGCTTTCACTATATTTGTTTTTTATAGCTTTAAACTAACTTAATAGGTATTGAAAAATATTTAAGTTTCATTGATAAAAAAAAAAATATTCCATAAAATATTTTAATCTAAATAGTATCAAAATATATGATGACATTTTGATGACCATGACGAACTTGAGCACGAGTGAATGCTGGCCGCGTGACAGTGAGCCATGTTTGGCAAAGCGCTGCGTAGGCACCGCATGTTTGCTGGTGGCCGCGCAGGGCACTCGATGCTCCGGATTTAACTAAAATTACTACCTATTACGATTGTAACTTGCCTAAGTTATTGAATAATTATTATAAAACTGACTTTTTTATTACATATACAATTTGTATTTCGAAATTTTAGCTACATGATTCTAATTTTATCAAATAAACTCAATTTAGGCTCTGCTACCCCGCAGTGAAGCATAATTTTTTTCGATTGAGGGGTGATCTAAATCCCGAATGTTTGGCCATGAATTAAAATGTAAATCGTGAATAATTTCTCTTTCACATAACTTACAACTTACTATAAAATATTGTTTAGTTAACGTCTGTTCATATATGGTGATGCGCCGCATACCGCACTGCACTTGATATCTGTATGAGTTATTTATAGATTTCGCAAATGAATTAGGCACTCGTAATAACAACATAAATTTGTAAGACATAATTAGTAATTTATAGTCAGCTTAATCCAATTTTGTCTATTTATTTTGGTATTTAGGTAAACGTTTTAAAAGGTCCACACACGCACTTTTTTTTTACCTTTTTTTTTAAACAACTCCACTATAGCGCCTCTTATTTTTAAATTTATTATTTGCACTTTTCATATTACCTAAAAACGTTCGCGTTGTTTATCAGGATTTTTTTTCACTGGTCGCGTATTTTTTTTCGTGTTCGTCCATCCTTACTGCAACTGGGTAAATTAGTAGATGTATGTAGTCTCGCTGGAACAAATCTCTACTTCCGTCACATCCAATATTGACAGCAATTTATTTTTATTAATTTCACCTTAAATATTATTAAGTACTTTTTTTTTTACTTTTGTTTGGAAACACTTCACTTCATAAAGTTAATTGATAATAAGTTCTTCACAGTAAAAATATATTGTCCAAAAGTAACACGATATGATATTTGCGTCGGTAGGCGCCGCTGGCCGCGGCTCATTCTTGCACTGGCCGGGTCGCCATGTAGGGTTTGGTGTATTTGAGACGTATTGAAACACTGACTGCTCGTCGAATACTGTCTTTATTACATAAACTTACTCACTATATATTACCTTACCACTACAAAATCTCGAGACATCGCATAATAATGAGTCAGTAGTTACCACCAGTTTAAACTGCCTGGTACACGAGGCTGCAGCGTCGACCCCCTTTATGCACTTAAAACTTATATTGTTTAGCTCAAATGTTTAAATAGCTACTTTTTATTTGGACGTACACAATCAAGCATACGAGTACAGCCATGTGAAGTGTCTACACGAGTACGGGTGCAATAAGCCATTGTGATTTGCCATCCCCGCTGCTAACAGCGGTTTATTAGTGCGGAGCCCGCGGGCTACGACCGTTCTGGATCGTTGTGGTCGTGACGGACTCGTTTAATTTTAATAAAAAATAATTTAGTGGACTGCCTTACGGAGGTGTTTTAATATTATAAACCCTCCATAGGTGGTGGGTTGCTGTTTGGCGGCGGTCTCCTGTAAGGAAGTAAGGAAGGTTTTTGGGGTGTAAGTGGTTCATCAACATCTTTGAACCAAAGCCAACTTCGCCTGCACGCGGTGCACCCTGCTGACTGACAAACGAAGCTCTAGCGAAAAGAGAGGTAGGGAGCGTAATTGTAAGCTACCCGACTGGGGAACGTACCTCCATCTCACAGAATACCGCAGCCAAATAACGGTTCCCTTGAGGGCTGTTGTGTTCCTGCCAGTCAGTGAGGTCACCAGAAAGGAAGGAGATGCTGCGATGGCAGCGGGGGTGGCGGCGCGTGAGCGATATTTTATGTTGCGAGCGTTAATATGGCTACGGTAACCGCTTCACATCAGGCGGGCCGTATGCTTGTCTGCCACCCGACGTAGTATAAAAAAAGGAAGGAACCCAGTGGGATCACAGGAGAATGTAGATATAGGTACTATTCGAGGGCATTTGATTTGAGTGACATTTTCGGCGATATGGTAATATTCGGAATCAGAGAAATATCTTCCGAATATTATTATAACTCATATCGCCAAAAATGACGCTTGAACCAACACCCTTTCACCCTTCGAATTCACTACGTCCTTCCGATGGCTTTACATTTCCTAGAGATTAGTTTGCCGGCCATCAGGACGGCGGGCGAAGTTTAGCTTTACTTGCTTCTGTTGGTGGTGAGCCGTTTACAATTTTATCTATTTAGAACAGTATTGACCGTAGTAGCCTGGTGCAGTAAACAGCCTCGATGCTAATTCGGTACTGGTCACCAAATGTTTTCTATGCGTAGAGCCCTCGGTAGAGCCGTGTGCTCCCGCGCGACACATATTTAATGGAACCATTGTCAGTCGCGCATTAGTTGCGACTTCTCAGTTATAGCTTATTTTTAGCTGTGTAATTTGTCTGACAATATTTATATTTATAATGTTCAGTAATATGACCAATTCATCATTTAATTAGACTAATTAAATGATGAAATATGAGTAGATTTTTACCGAAACAGTCTCTCCTATTAAGCTACTACATAATTCTTCAATGGGACAATACTGCGTGTGCCTGTACCTGGCGATGGACCGTGCCCTGCGGTTTAACGAATACACTAAAAATATGACTTCTCTATTTTGTTCCATGGACATACACGTAAGTCGTAATTTGTTCCGTTTCAGTATTTATAAAAATTACCTTCAATGGTTAGCCAGCGATGTACTTTTAAATTATACTCGTTAGGAAAGTAAAATCTACCTTGGTGATTAGTTCTATGTCAACTATAATTAGATATTTACTTTTTACTCATTCAATTCATTGCATTATCAAAATAAATAATAGAAACAAAATGAAAGCTTGTTGATTTTAAGACCGACATTTAATAATGACAGCGAGCACCAATAAATAAATAAATATTGTCACACAAATTACACAGCGCCATCTAGCCCCAAAGTAAGCGAAGCTTGTGTTATGGGTACTAGACAACTGATAAACATACGTAAATACACTTTTTTTTTGTAAATACATACTTATGATACATAGAAAACACCCAGACCAAGACAAACAGACATGTTCATGCAGACAAATGTTTGTCCTATGTGGGAATCGAACCCACGAGCGTTGGTGTCGAAGCCTCGTCATTGATCGCTACGCCACCGAGCTCGTCGATGGTTAAATGTACTCTCTAAGCATGGAAAAGCTCGAGACAAATAAAACCGTCGACATTAACTACGGAGGCTCCGGACGGCGGACGTTGCACATTCAAGAAGACTGGCTCGCAACGACGCAGCAGTGTACACTTGACGAGCACAGCTCCTGTGTTATAGGTCCTGTGTTATCTTCAGGTGGGTCGCAGTCTCAACTCCACAGATCGGCCTGATCCTGGCCGGGGGCCCCCTCCACCCGGCGGTCGTTGGCTCCGGCCGTGACCCGCGCATTGTTTGCGGCGCGCGTTAACACCGCGCTACATCGCCATCGCACGTGCGCTCCGTCCTGCGCCGAATGCCAGCCGACAGACTTCATCGACGTTACAATACATGTACTATATCTTTTACCTCCGTACACAATCATTAATCTATCATTCATCAGCACACCAATGACAACTGTACACGAGCCACAGCTCGGATGCGGCTCTCGCAACAACTGAGAGAGCGTGTCCCGTGCTACTCTACATTTCACTGAAATGATAACAGCTAAGATTTCTAAAGCCGATCAATTTGTATACCATCTGAAGCACGCAGGAACACGAAACTACTGTTAGGATTGCCATCTCTAAACGCTATCTTAAAACTAGGACATGTCATCAGTGTTTTTTAGTACTAGTACATTTTTTTATTCTGTCACAAGACATTTATTCACAGCATGAAGCGGGCGGTAGTGATTTAAAACTTTTAACGCTGGAATAATGTAACTAAACTAATAAAATGAAATCCCGCCCGGACGCTCCCCGGACGCTCCCCGGACGCTCCCCGGACGCCCTCCAAGCTAGGACAAATCCGGGGAAACCCGGACGGATGGCAACCCTGCTACGGTCGCCTTGGCTTGTCTTGCATGTTCATTTGGGTGGCGCTCGCAATGACTACCTACATCGAAATCAAAATGTTAAATTGTAGAGATAATTTTGGAGGCAATTTGTTCTATACCACTTTGCGTCCGTCACCAGTCAGTCATGCGAACTACCGGCCGGCACTCAGCCACTACCGTTAGCAGATGCAAGCGACTGCCGTGGCTGCTTTGGTCGTCACTGCTCCAGCTGTAGCGATCGTCTCTGATCTCTGCGCCTCTCCAATATCTGAAGAACATACCTACATGCTACTGCAGTTGCGTGTCTTCGCTGCTGCTGCACTGCTGACTGCTACGCAGTTTGACCGAAATAATTTGTATAATTCAGTTGTTGTACTAAATAAATTAATCAAAAAATGAACTCACTGTTGGCTGAAGCACGTATACTGGTGTTTTGTTTTTGTACTACGTCGAGGGCACAACAAGCATACCCACCTGATGTGCAACGCAGCAACTCCAGCCTTTCTGGTGACGTCAGTCACTCGCAGAAACAGAACACCCTCAAGTAAATAGTTACTTGGCTGCGGACATTCTGTGTGGTCCCCAGTCGGACAGCTTACAGAATACTATATTTCTTGCCTCTCTTTTTGGTTCAGTAGAGACTCGCGAACGCTGTTACAATTCCTGTTTTAATTTTTAAAAATTTGAACATGTCTCTTCATACTATTCTCAACTTGATTGGCTTCCTGTTCATCAACGCAGGCAGCAGAGATTGCTTTGTGTACGTCACTCAAATCTATCTAATCCTCTATCTCCAGAATACTTACAATGCAAATTTCAGTATATTTGTGATTCTTTAGTCTCCAACTACAATACACGTCAACTTTCTATTCCACTTTACCACTCTGGCTTTATGACTGACTCCTTCACACTACAAGCTCACGTCTCTGAAACGCGCTACCCGAGTCTGTTAGGGAAACTTCGAATAAATACAATTTCAAAAAGAAAACCCATGCAATTCTTTTAGACGACTTATCTAAGCACTAAATCATCATCATGGGTGTAAGTGGTTCATCGTGATCTTTGAACCAAAGCCAACTACACCTGCACGCGGTGCACCCTGCTGACTGACAAACGAAGCTCTGGCGAAAAGAGAGGTAGGGAGCGTAATTGTAAGCTACCCGACTGGGGAATGTACCTCCACCTCACAGAATACCGCAGCCAAATAACAATATGGGGTGTAAGTGGTTCATCATCATCTTTGAACCAAAGCCAACTTCACCTGCACGTGGTGCACCCTGCTGACTGACAAACGAAGCTCTGGCGAAAAGAGAGGTAGGGAGCGTAATTGTAAGCTACCCGACTGGAGAATGTACCTCCACCTCACAGAATACCGCAGCCAGATAACAATTCCTTTGAGCGTTGTTGTGTTCCTGCGAGTGAGTGAGGTCACCAGAAAGGAAGGAGATGCTGCGTTCGCAGCGGGGGTGGCGGAGCGCGAGCGATGTTTTATGTTACGAGCGTTAATATGGCTACGGTAACCGCTTCACATCAGGCGGGCCGTATGCTTGTCTGCCACCCGAAGTAGTATAAAAAAAAAAAAAAAAAACAAATGAAAAAATGTTATTTTTCGATACAGTTGTCCATACGACAACTGTATCGAAAAGTAACTTTTTAAATTTATTTTGATAACTTGTGCGTAAAGACTGTTATTATGATACTGTGTTTAGTTTTATAATGTGTAAATTTCAGTATGAGATTAGATAAAAAAAAAATATATCATCATCGCTGTATTTCTATGTATACATTAGATATATAATTATGCTATATACGAGTATGTACATTTTACTTTCTGTAGTGACTATAAAGTTATTTTTCGATACAGTTGTCCATAAAGAGCTTCATCGAAAAGTAACTTTTTAAATTTATTTTGATGGCTTGTGCGTAAAAGACTGACAATAAGATTCTGTGTTTAGTTTTCTAATCTCTAAATTTCAGTATGGGAGTATATAAATACTATTTTGTCAGTCGGTTATTATTAGGTATATTTTATTACTTAAATGTGATTTTGTTTCTCTCCTACTAATTTATTCGGATCACATCGAAGAACTGCATAAGTGAATAAATGTATTTTTCGGGTTGAATATGTTCTGCAGTTAGTAGTGGTTAGCGGGAATGAAATTATCTGGAATTATGTTGTTGACATCCTTTCCGAAAGAAATAGCAAGTCGAGCTAAGCTCGACATTTAAAGATCACAGGCACAACCCCTAACCTAACTCTACTATGTCGATAAACCGTCTAAAAAGCAATAAACGGTTAAAAACCACAATCTTTTCTCAATTATATCTGTTTAGCCAACAGACATGTTTAGCCAAAAAGCTGCGGCTAAACTTAAGTTTATGTTCACACCTACCTTTAGCCGGAACATATACCTACATTACTAGCTTCCACCGCCATCACTTACACTTTGCCGACAATGGGAGTCATGTAGGTAAAGCAAATATTTCTATTTGGTTGACATGTAGAGTCATACTATTATTATATACACGAAGTAGAGTTCTAATTAAGTTTGTCATTTAACTTGGTAATGTAGAGACGAACGATTTACTCACACATTGCCCTTCGTGACCCAGAGTTGGCACAGATTCAGTTGGAGCAGTATTACAATCTTTGTAGTTAGGTATGCCTCCGTACTTCATACAGCACTGGCACGTGTTGTGTGAACACAGAGTTTCCAAATGATGACAATTTTAATTTACACGTTATGTTTGTACGTATCCTCGCGTGTTTGTACCGGCTCGTCTTATAAAATAGTGCAATGGATGATATCACTTTGCATTATCTTTCATCCTTCTATGAAGCGGAGAAAAAAAGCTAAAGGAAAATCGAAAATATTTGAATGGAAGTGTGATTCCTAAATCACCCTTATAATTTGGTATTCTAGTTTGTTATTATTATTGTACTTTCTAATTTCCTTCAATTCACTAGATTTCACTATCATCGCGGTTTGTCAAATAATATTAAAATAAAAAGTCGTGTCACTGTTTTGTCAAGTAATTCACAACAATAACTCTAGGTGTCGTTAGCAGGTTTGCTCAGGAAGCGCAGGTGGCCAAACTGTCGAACTGAATAGTCAATAAAGAGCAGAGTGCTCGCATCGCGCTGCTTTAAACCACACAGCAGACGTGGGCATCGCATCACGTTGCCGCCGGTCCGAGGCCCGAGTTCAACGTCTTCCTCATAGATGGCGCTACCTATTCACAAGTTAACACAAGAACAGATAGTATTGCCAGAAGAGTCAAAGCCATGTCACAGTCCAGAATATAAAAATAAAAGTATGATTAAAATATTAATACTGATAATTATGATGTAGGGACATTAAACTTAAACTAAAGAAATGTCGTGACTTTCGTTTTTTTTTTATTTTCTCCACACCGTGACAGTCTGGGATGTTGTTTGTAGCTCACCACGATCTTTAGAGGCAAAGTCAATCTCACCTGCATGTAGTGCACCTTGTCAACTAGCGAAAGAGACACTGGCAAAAGAGAAGCTGGGTACCGCACAGTGTATTTGTAAGCTGCGCGACTCGGAAAAATACCTCCGCCTCACAAAATGCCGCAGCTAAATAACAATTCTCTTGAGGGTGTTTGTGTTCCTGCGAGTAAGTAAGGTCGCCAGGAAGAAAGGAGTTGCTGCGTCGGCAGCGGGGGAAGCGGCACGCGAACGAGCTGCGGTATCCACTTTTGTACGGTTCTTTGGCATTAGACGTAATATAAAAAAAAGTTTGTTTATAGAGATGACTAATACCGTTATTAATCCCATAAAAACTCTTAACGCTACGTTACTACGTGGCTCCTACGTTATGGAACATGACCTCTACAGAAAAAAATGTCACAAACATGTTACAGAGTGAAACCGTTCAGTTCATATTATTTGTGTATTTGCATATTTTTAGGACTAAACAAAATATACATATTATTATGCATCATCATCATCATCAGGTCATTTTAGTCTCCACTACAAGAGCACGACCCTCTCTCGTCCGTCCCAGACAGAAGGTGGATTTGGCCTACACTGCCAGCTACTACGCTGGCCAGACGGGTTGGGGAGGCCTGATCGATGTTTTATAATGTATTTCCCTTAGTCGCCTTGTACGATATCCACGTGAAGAGACGGAGTGATTCTATTCTAGTCTGCCGGAAACCACACGGCCAATACATGTGCATATTACTATTGAAATTCTTTAGAGAATAAAAATAAATCCATATCTTTTTAGGAGATAACAGGTGTTTTTTCTGCATTCTGAAATGTGTAGAGCGGCAGCCGAGACGGTCAAGTTAAATCTCTGGGGGTGAGATATGATGTGAAGCACCACACTAGGTACCTAAAATCTGGTCGCGTACCTACTGAACTGAATCATAGAACCTCAAGCAAATAAGATTAAGCGGGGCTCAACTTAGCTACATTATTTTCATCGTAACGAACTAAGCCAAACGAGTGACTTCGAGAGAACTCTACTGTGATAGACTGTGCTCGTCTGTATCTGCTCCGCTGTAGTCGGCTGTGCTCGAGACTGCTGGCCCGTTCCCGATTGATTATTAGTAGAGATAGATATTTTCAGTACCAGATTTTGGTAACGGTGTTATAGGAGTCTTTCTACTTCTTTTATTTACGTTTTATCGACTATCTTAATTTGTTTGTGAACTACATCCTCATTTCAGTTAACCGTTAACAGTTAACTGAAATGAGGATGAGTTAGTATAATAGTGATGATGAGGATAGTTCACAAACCAGGAATTAATAGGCAAGTATTCACACGATTGAATATCCAATGTGCAAAACAGTCACCCGAAATAACTGTTACATCGTGCGCGCGTATTTCGGTGTTGTGAGAATTTTCAAAAATCCTTTTTAACGGGCGCTTACATCGTAATAGTTACCTGTGTGCCAAATCAGCACCCGATCCGTCCAGTAGTTAGAGCTGTGCCATAGATTTGTGAGTAACCGTTGCCTTTTATGAAGACACACAATATCCAGAACCGGAGAGACTATATCAAATTCAGCAATTTCTATGAAGTAGTTTTGGCGGAGTTAGCCAAGAAATCAACAGACAGACAGACAGACAAAAATTACAAAAGGTATTAAAATGCATCCCGATAATTATTCAAAGTTAACTAGATTTTTCTTTAAAACCTCGTCATCGACGCAGCCGTCTCTCTATTTATTACAAGTGCAGATAATCAACCAGGCGTCGGAATATGAGGAGTAATGAGGACCCTTCAAGTAGATATCAACATAGGTATAATTTCAGTCACTCTTCAATTCTTTTTTTTTTAATGGAAAAAATCACCTGATCTCCCTAGGAGGATCCCTGGGATCCCACCTGGGGGGAGCAGGTAAATTTTTCCATTATTCAAAAAAAAAAAAAAAAGTATTTGTCTGGCAAGTTGGCCAAAACAACTATTTAAATAATAATAATTTACTTTTAAATTAATTTTAATTCTTGGAGTTCAGGGTCGAATAGATGTTATTTTTTGCTGCTTTTTTTTTATCGAAGTACGAGTATATTGAACACTTCAATCATATTAAACACTAAATGAGGATGAATTTTGATAGTGATGAAATTTTAAAAAAATAATATTCCAGTAGAGATTGGTTGCCACATCGTTCGTTTACTTATTGGACATGTTACGGCAAAAGGTAGTTGTGAAATTATACCTAAGTTTCGGATATATTATATCCATGATTTTTTTAAATATTTGTATAGGAAATGAGCTTAATTAAATTAATATGTTAAACTACATCGACAGTCCCATCGGAGTGATCTACAGATACATATCACATATTTCAAAGACAATTTATATTTATCAAAAAGAGGCTCTACGTATTTGGATTCCTAACTAGGACGTTGAATGTATGCAAAATAAATTATGTGACTTAATACAACATTTGTACTGTGATGGTGAGTGATGCCTCTGGTGTTACAATCGACAATAAGCTGCGATGATTGCTGTCATCAGGCAGGACGTACGCTTGTTTCACCACCCTAATGGTATAAAAAAATCTTTAATACAACAATTCGTTTAGTTTTTTAAATGGTTGCGAATTATTTTTTGCAACTACACATACTAAATTGACTGGCCAGAACAAGTGACGTCATATGATAATATTCAGTAAATTTTTAGGGTACCGGACCTCAAAAGTAAAAACGGAACCCTTATAAGATCACTTTGTTGTCCGTCTGTCTGTCAAGACTTTCTATGTCGAGAATGCGTGGAGGTATCAAGCTGAAATTTGAACTGTATACTCAGCTCTACGGTCCCGTGAAGTTGTAAAAAATCGATCGGCTAAGTTTACGTAAAAAAAGATACGGCCGTTTATTTAGAAAAAAAAGCATATTTCGACACAATCTCAAGGGAATGAGAACTCATAGGGTACTTCCCATTGACCTAGAACTATGAAATTTGGCAAGTAACATCGTTATAGACTACAAGTACAAGAATAAACCTTAAAACTATAGATTTGTAATTAAATCTTAAGATTTATCTGTACTGTTTATAACGATCCTACGTACGGAATCCTCGGTGGGCGAGTCCGACTCGCGTTTGTCCGATTTTTTTCACATATTATCGTTGTTTTGACATGTGATAAATTTGACTATAGTGGTACCATCTCTAATATGTAATATTTGTCATTGTAGATGTCATCTTGTTATTATTGTCAGTTCCACACATAGGTATACCTGCCGGCTCTGTTACAGTCGCCTCTGGTTACGGCTTCGCTCATTAGGAGCCTATTTTTGTGGTGGGCTGTGTCGGGGCACTCGGCCGTAAGTTGTCATGGGTCATGCGAAACATCTGTGTAGACGAGTTACTTTTAGTTTGTGTATTGGCTTGTAGTTTAAGTCTGTTGTACACGGGTAGAATTAAATCAAACGAGTAGGAGTACATTCCGGAGCTACCAGCGCGATAAGAATAGTAACTATGAAACAAGTACTCAACGTAACGTTACTCTACCGATTTTGCTCTACCTGTGTCCAACAGGCTTTAATGATTGAAACGAAAACTAGTTTGGCATTTGTATTATTCCACTTAATTATATTTAATTTTACCGACCGGTTTCGCCGCTAAGGCATTTTCAAAGTAAACAGATGGTAGGTATATGGGTTTCTACAAAACAATAAGATAATAATGTTCCACCAAGTGCCAACAATCAACAGTATCAACTTTTAATTCGGCATTCTTAAATTTTAGTACACTGGACAGGGACGACGCTCCGCGGGGCTTGCGCTGCTCGGTGTGCGTGGTTTGCCGCCGATACCGGTACATAATTAATTACTTATACTTATTAAATTCTTTATAATACTGATTGTAATGAAGAGCAGTACCTCCTAATACAGGTATTTTTATACTTACAAGGAGGTACTAGAAACAAATACTTGTATATGTACTATATAGAAAAATAAAGAATTTGATACAAAATAGATACTACTATAGTAGTTCAGAGATGACAGACGTCCGCTTCACTCCTTATGAACATTCGTCGAGTCCCAGCAGAGACAGAGCTGCCCGCGGAGCAGGCGCGCGCCGCGGCAGCTCTGTCCATGAAGCTCCTGAAACCACGCCGTTCGCTCAGAGCCAGACGTTCGGGTAATGCGCCCCTAACGTCCTCTTTCTAAAGACGTGATTTATGTTTTGAATTGGCTCTTCTGGCGGCTGAGGCCGAAATACTGTATTTCAATACTACTATTTACACTTAATTGTGATTTATTCGATTGAATATTACAGAACGGAGGTCTACCACACTTTCCCACCACTGTATCTTCTGTGCAGCCAGGATTAACAGCGGCGACCACTAAAAAGGTCCAAAAACAATGAAGTCCCGGGGATAAAACTACGGCCGCCTTGAAACTCTCAACGAATTTAATCAGAAGAAATTAGTAGGAGCCTTTGGAATTTTACTTCACCTCTACTTATTCTTTATTGAATGCTAAATGATGCCCGTGATTTCGTTCACGTGGAAATATTGTATACATTGGCGGCTTGATCGAAATGTGATAAATGAGGCGATGAGTCTGTTCTGCGTGCTCCGGAGCTGCTCTCCGACGACGCCGAGCCCCGGAGGCCTGTAAAGCCGCCGGTGCTGGTTGTTCTCATTAGATGACAGTCGTTATGCCAAGTCTGTGGCCTATGGGCGGTTTGTAAGTAACTGGCCTCTACCAAACCGCAGTTAAGCGTGGTAGTATAGTTTAAACGCCCTTCAAGTAGAGAGGATTCAGACTTTACAAAACGCTTCCTTTGGGCGCAACAATTCTGGGTAGCAATAGTCTTAATCAAAATAAAACAGCGACGATAGATAAAAAACAATTCTAGGCTCGAAAACACAGAAAGTTAAACGGCGTCGCGATGGTTTATATAGCCGTATGTATCGTCATGGTGCTGTGCAAAACTGACTCTAATGTGATATAACTAGCTTTTGCTCGCGGCTTCGCTCGCGTGAAATTCGAACATTTTAGATTATCCAAGCCAAGACTAACACGCAATGCAACCTGCATGTACTAAATACGGATTCAAGAACTTTCCCGATATCCACTACACCCGTCCCGCTCCCGCCGCATCGCCCGCGATCGCAAACAAATTTAAAAACCTATTAGGATAACACAAGTTTTATTCCATCAACTTAAAAGGGATAAATAAAACTTTAAAAATATTACACCGATTTCAAAAATGTCAGGATGTTTATTTTTGGGTTTTTCGTGTCAGGATTTTTCAGTTGTTTTTTTTTACGTTTATATCTTTTTTAGTAAATATTTTTTATTTATTTATTATAATAATGTGTAAGTAGTAGTGACATGGTGCCTTCTAGACGAAAATACATGAATAAACTCAACACTATTGCCTAACTAGTAACCGTTCCTCATCAGCTCAGCAGTGTCACATGATGACTTTCAAATGCAAATTGTGTAACTTAATAACATCAGAAAACATCACTAGGTAGGTAGTTAAAATGTAACATATCGTACTACTCTGGAGGTAAATACCTATGGTACTTATTTACCTTCAGAGAAGTATGTATGGTAGTGCGTATACACTGCGCATGGCCACGATCGCGACATGCAAGACGCGGTTAAACAGGGGCGTGACTGACGACTAACTAATTTGGTTTATTTGTTTGTTTGTCGGTCAGCGGCCAGTCGCTGTCACCCCGCACCGCACCGCTCCATATTTCTCGGAATCTTTTATAAGATCCTTAGTACGAAAAGGAATACAACATTACCATACCAATGTTCGATAATTCGGTTCATTCATAGTATATAGTTGGTGTCGGCGACTCGCTTGCGTAAGGGCACTCAGTAGGTATACACTCAGAAGGCACATCAACTAAAAAATATGATTAGAAAAAAAAAATGAAGTCGTAATGTAATTCATTCTACTCGTGATTCTGAACAACCTATTTTCCGGTTTTGGGTTTTGGGATTTACTCGTTATATAGGTCGACCCTGAATATTACAAGAAAACAGAAGTGCTCATATACGTAAGCAGAAGTTAGCGACTGAAAAGGATAGAATACTGTCTAAAGTAATCTAATAGAGTCAGGATGTGTATATTAGGACAAAATATTGGAAGCTACTTGAGCCGAGAGCGAAATTTGGAAACAATTCATATTTATGTTCGGAAACATTTCATAAAAGTTATAACGCTGCCTCGAGATCCTTTAAGGGCTGCATCGCCAAGGCAAAGTCCAAATTGGTTAGCATAATTGGTGAGAGATTAATGCGCTTGCCCTCTGGGTCTCGTGCGTTCTGATCGGTCGCCAAGGCTGTTTAAGGTAACTTCTGTCAGTCCTCAGTTCCACCATTGCACCGAGTGTATGACTCGCTGGCCCACACTGCAAGGTAAATGCCAATGTCTTGGGATTACTCATTGCGTGTAACTCTACTCTCGAAGATCGGGGAGCAACATTGCCAACCATCCCACGGTGTGAGAGCTCTATGCCAGATTTGCCAAAAGGCTCTCTATGCCGGACTGCCGAGCAAAGTTGCTGCTTTGGACAGCACCAACAGCATCAAATCGAGTTGGCCAATTACGAGTAATTATTTAGGTATGTTGATCAGAACTGAGTTAACAGTGAATAGTCGCTTTTTGCTTCCGATACCGTTACCATTACTATGGGCAAAATTGTTGAAGTTCATCCCGGAGTCGACAACCTTGTCAGAGTAGTCACAGTAAGAACGAAACATGGAAACATCAAAAGACCAATCACCAAGTTATCTCCACTTCTGAGAAGCGAAGAGGTAAATCAAGACCATTCGAAAAATTACACCGATAGCGATGGTGCCGGGTCAGCATCATAAGATCAAGCAAAATCTACTTATAGGAAGCACATATAGGAAACCCCTTAACTTGTACTAATAATTAGCACCGTATTGGCAAGGTACAAAAATATTACATCAAACATTTGCACCATCTAGACGATATTTGTTCTAAGAAATGACTCAAACAACGTCACACACCTCCAGCTACGTCACAATTACGTCGAATTGTATCACTATAATCACATGTCGCTCGATCAGCGATTTTGCGTGCGCATACACAGGAAGGCATAATAATGACTAATGGCTCGTGTGGCTTCTTAGGTATCTAAATCATAGCTTCGTTTACCATTACATAAAAAATACGGAGTTAAATAATTATACAAACGAAACAAAATGTATCATTTACTCAAGATTCATGCTGGAGTTATCAGAACATAATTCATCTTTCAACACGATAATCAATCGTGATCTACGCACTTTTGGGAGCAGCATTGTGCGCAGGAGTGGTACGGGTGGAAGCGCGCTCAGCCCGCTTGAGCGGCGGGTGGAGAGGGTGCTTCGCATCGGCGTCATCGAAAGTGTTAGTGTAGTGTTTAGTGCCGGGTAATAAAAGCAGAGCAATCGAATGTGTGATCTAGTGAAACCCAATACGCGAGTGTCAGTGAAATAGTCGTGAGATAAAACTTGTACGCCGTGTATTTAATTAGCGAACCTAGAGACTATTAGTTAATCATTTTAATTTTATAGCATTACTATTGTCATATCACCTTGTTGCATATATTCATACTCGTTCACTTCACACACGTACACCCATCATATATCATGTTCAGCATATATCAGCGTCTTTATTATTATACAATCAAATTGTAATACGTATCACTTTGTGTTAGCATAGACTCATCTTCATCATCTCAATTTGCTGTTTTCTCTCTGGCCCGGCAGCATGTACGGTACAGCCGTACATATTTGCTGCATCAGCGAATTGCCGCGTCAATCATTTCCATTATTCATTATAATTTGTAAAGCAGTTCACGTTTTGTACCGCATCGCGGCAGACGCGTACTCACATCATTAGCATTATCATAATCATCAGCATTTATCTTTATTAACGCAATAAATATATAGAAAGTTAATAAGGATTTTAATTATAGCATATCAATCATATAAAAGTTGTACGAGTAAGCAGCCCGTACAGTTACCATTTATGAAATAGAAATCAACATCGTGTTATATAATATAGTTTTGCGAACCCGTTAGCAACATTGGATGCGTACATTGTTCATGTTACTTTAGTAAATATCAGGATAGAGTGAGTTTGTGTGTAAGTGTGAGAGAGTGTATCTTCTTCTTCGTTACGCTCTTGACAGAGCGGTCGTCATGAGGGAGGATTCGGGGTCGTAGCTACTCGCCTCACAATATCCCGGCATCTCGTTCGATTTGAGGCACTTCTGGTGCACTCATGCAGTGGGCCGCCCACGGCAGATTTTATCTAGTAGGTCCACCGCATGGGAGATCTGCCGCGGGGTCTTGTACCCTCGACTCCACCCTGAACTATCAGGCGTTCGATGGAGTCACCTTCGCGTCTTGAGACGTGGCCGAAGAATTTTGGTATACGCGATTGTACTAGAGCAGATAGTCGCTGCTTGATGCCGAGTTGTTGAAGTATGGAGACATTTGTGCGATGTTCGGTCCACGATACTCCATTTGTCTCCAGCGTCACATTTTTAAAGCGTCTATCTTCTTCTTTTCCACTTCGCGTAAAGTCCACGTCTTTGCTAACTAACTGCTATACCGTCTGTCCAATCCTTCAAAGTGATTCTCATTTTAAGTACTGAGTATATATTATTGAGAGAGTGTATACAGTAATATTTTGTTTGTTTGTATAGCGATTTATTTATACGTTACACACAGTTACTTACTGGCGTACACGAGACATCAGCGATGAAAACGCTAATAATCGTGAACTGCAGATCCAATTTTGACGAAACTTGATTTCTTACAAGAAAGGAGATAATATACATACAAGTCATGTAATTGTCGGGGTGACTTTATGCATGTTTTAAGAAAGTGAATTTGTCTGAAGATTCAACCGACAGTCATGAACGTAAAATTTAAAATTCAGTTCTATAACTGTAAATGCGTAGCTAAAATTCTGGGTCTATGATGAAGGCGAATATAAAAAAACACAGCACAAAAGTCTATCATGTTTTTATTGTAACATACAGATAGTTTTCTACACATCCACCTCCCGCACTCGGCACTACTGATATGAGCCGCGCGGCGGTCCATCCGTCGCTCGGTCGAACATAAATAAACATTCACATAATAATATAAACTTACACTAATTACACCTGCGGCGCCGGCGGCCGGCGCCCCCATATACACGTATGTACAGTCTCTATTTACAGCGGATATGTGTCGGGCGGCGCCCGCGGCGCGCGTCAGTCGCGCGGCGGCCGCGCCAGCAGCGCCAGCGGCTGCAGCGCCGCCATGTGCGCGTGCGCGTGCGCGTGCCCGTGCCCGTGCGCGTGCACGTGCGCGTGCGACGGCGCGTGCGAGTGCGCGTGCAGCATCCCCGCCGCGCCCGCGCCTTCCCCCGCCGGAGGGTTGATGCGCTTCTCCTGCAACAGGAACGCGAGGTCAGCTCTGTCGGCGAGCACCCTCCGGGCCCACGTCCTCCGCCGGGCCGCACCCACCTTCTGCCGCCGGTTGCAGAACCAGACGCGGACGACCTCCTTCTCCATGCAGAGCGCGTCGGCCAGCGCGGCGATCTCCTCGCTGGTGGGCTTGGGGTTGTGCAGGAAGGCCTTCTCGAGCGCCACGCGCACGCCCGACTCGATGGACGTGCGCTTCTTGCGGCGCCGGCCCACGGCCTCGGCCAGCCCCGCGCCCAGCGCCGCGCCGCCGCCGCCGCCGCCGCCCGCCAGCGATGAGTCCGCGTCCTCCAGCCACTTCTGCAGCAGCGGCTTCAGCTTGCACATGTTCTTGAAGCTCAGGTTGAGCGCCTCGAACCGGGAGATCGTCGTCTGCGAGAAGTCGTTGCCGTACAGCTTGCCCATCGCGAGCCCGACGTCGCCCTGCGTGAAACCTGCACAGAGAGAGACGCGTCAGCGACGGCCGTCGGCAAACTGGGACGTTCGGTCGCTCGGCCTACGATAGTAACTATTATATATTTAGCCTGTTCTGAATTTACAAAATATAATCTTCATGTCGATGGCTACTTTTAATTATAGGTGTGATATTGTTAGCAAATACAATACAGTTCAGATGTACGCTACGAGTTCAATATACAATGTAATTACAATGGGGCCCAGTATACTACCTTGTAGCACTCTTTTGTACGATATCATGATATATGATAAGAAAGATGTGTCGATCGTGCGGCATCGATATATAGTTCACAATGATTTAAACAGTATTCGTATCGCGAGGTTCTCGTTGTAATTCCTTCATGATGTCCTGATTTAATAAATATTACGACACGATACACACAATCGGACGCCTTACTAATGTTTCGTCACAAATAAAGTGAGATTTTTTCTAAGTTATGAAAGTGAAGAATAACCGAAAACGGAATGACGGGAGCCGCTCCGTGCGAATCGATAGGTGAGTATACGCGTCCACGCACGAGGTCGTCGGGACACCGCTCGCCGGAGAGGACGGGAGGCGATATCTAACCTAGTTTGATTCGCCGCTGCTTGAAGGTCTTGGCGAAGTGCTCGAGCTCCTCGAGGTCGGCCGTGTCGTCGGCGGCGGGCTCGAGCGCGCGCGGCTTGTGCGCGTGCGCGTGCAGCGGGCTGGCCAGCGCGCCCAGCGGCCGCGGCGGCGAGCGCGGCGGCGAGCGCGCGCGCCCCGGGCCCGGCGTCAGCGGCGTCAGGAACGCCGCGCCCGGCGAGCGCCGCGGCGACGGGGAGCGCCGCTCGCCCGCGCGCGCCTGCAGCTGCTGCAGCTGCTGCGCGGCCGCCTGCGCCACGGCCTGCTGCACCTGCGCACAGACCACTCCGTCAGTCAGGAGCCTGCCTCCCCGCCGCGCCCGCGCGGCGCTCCACGCGACCACTCACCTGCGAGTGCAGCAGCAGCGAGTGCGCGCCCGGCGTCAGCAGCAGGTGCTGCAGCTGCGCCAGCGCGTTGCCCGCGCCCGCCGCCGTCTGTCGAGAAGAACGATCGTCAGAGGTATGCGAATTAAACTACTATTTTTAATATTAATCTATACACATGTCAAAAGAAACTCTCTTAATAATTTGTTTACACTTTATTTGCTATTTATTTAAGCGAACGTGTGGGTCACCTGATGGAAAGCGATCACCACCACAGAAATCAGCGGCTGTTGCCAGCTTTTTAAGATAAATATTGATTCTTGAAGGCCCCCATGTCGTATTTATTTGGACATATTTTGGAAATATGCGAAGGAAAGTTGAACACCACATTTTCTACTACAACTTCACAGTTCGTGGTAGAAAATGTCTTAAAAAGCATACTGTAGTAGTTTAACCTACAGTGGTACGGAGAAAGCCGATCTATTAGATAGCCTCCTTGCCACCACACCACCTACTATCCCGTGCTGCGGTAATTCTTTTTTGATTGTCTTCGGCCGTGGCAAGGTGAGGTATTAGTTGTCAGTCTGGATATAACGAAGGCATTCGATCGGTCTGGATCGTAGTCTTCTTTCGAAGTTCATACGATTACCCGAGGGCTTGTGCAAATGTGTCGCCAGCTTCTTATCCAACAGATGCATTAGAGCCGTTATGTATACTAATTGCTCCCATAGTATGGATATTAATGCTGGCGTGTCTCAAGGTTCTGTGTTGTCTCTGATGGTGTTTCTGTTACATATCAATGATATGCTGTCTATTGACGGGATTCATTGCTATGTATTGGATGACTTTCGGTCTCAGATGCGCGTCTCTACTCGAGCCGCGCATAACTTGTGTCTAGCATTGAGGGTACCCCGACTAAAGTATCCGATTGGGAGCCACAGAATCTGGTCCAATTTCAAACAAAGTCAAAAATCCCATTTTCTGTGTTCTGTGCGTCACAATACCGGAACACACACACTTACCATCGCCAATAGTATCGGGATCTTTGGCGTTGAAATTTTCAGCGATATCTAATTTCGAAGTCACTTGCACGAGAAAGTCAAACTAGCTTCGAAGAAACTGGATGTGCTTAACAGAGCGAAGTAGTTTCAGATCGCAGTAAAGACTTCTGCAAAGACTTCTGCATTACAAAGTACAAGTGCGTTCTCAAATGGAGTCCTGTTGTCATCTCGGGGCGGGAGCACTCAAATACCAGCTTGCACTTCGATTCGATTCGATTGAGAGACGAGCTGTGAGAATTGTCGACAATGTCCTTACAGAAGGGACTTGCCTCTCTTTGTGTGTTCTGCCGCCTATACATTACATTGTGTTCAGAGCAGTTCTTGGACATGATGCCCACGGCTTCCTTTTACAATCGCAAAGCTCGTCATCGGCAGGGGTTCTTTCTCACACATTAGAATCAAAATGGTAGTTTGATTTCAAAGGGGGTCCTTCCTCGGACTATCAAGTTGTGGAATTAATTGCCTGTCGAGGTTATCCCAGGGAACTACACCATGGGGTTCTTCAAAAAAGGTATGAACACATTTTTACAGGGTCAGCAAAGCGGGAGGATGCCCTCGGTGTCGTTAGCGGACATAGGTTGCGGTGACCGTCTTCTTTCAGGCGTGCCGTATGCTCGTCGGTTACATTAGTAGTATAAAAAAATGACACTCGTCAAGCCAAGAAGTTAGGTAGTAGTAGTAGAAGAGAGCATGCAGCAGGAAGCACTCACGAAGACGGGAGCGGCGGGCGGCGGCGCGCGCGCCTCCCGCAGCGCGGCGGAGGGCGGCGCGGCGTGCGGGCCGCGCGGGGGCGACCCGCCCTCGTCGCCGCTGCCCTCGCCGCTGGCGGACCCGTCTGCAACGACACACACACGTCACCACAAACCTTGTCACATCAGCGCCTCACATCGGTGCTCAGCGGTCACTACGTGGACGTAATTATTTATTCGCAACGATTAAAAAGATAATGAAGACAATTCTTCATACAATAGGTACAGCTATTAACACAAATTTTTCTACATATTATGTAGAAAAATTTGTGATTGCTCCCTTAATTCTACTGTTTTCACCGAGAATATTATTTTATTATAAATTTAATGAAACTAAATATACATACACAGATTGAAAAAAAATATGTTAATATATTAATTATCCCGACAATTTTGGGAGATTGTGGCGAAAAGGCTGGCCGCATTGCCATACTTTATAGCGAAATATTTTCACTTAGAAATTAGCCAGCCATTTGGTACCCCGTAGAAGGCCGGCTTCCTGACACCCTGCTTATACAATTCTCTTGCCGATGACCCCCGCGGTCACGAAGTTTGTACCCGACATACATGTTTGCCTTACATATGTAGGAAGTATGAGTACTTATAATACTCAGAACTGAGGTTCTGAGCATTTCCCGCACTTAAGGCACTCAGCACTGATAGCAGCTGAATCAGCTTAAAAAAAAAATAACTCCATCACCATCATCGACCGTTTTTAACATCCACCTTTTATAACATCCACCTTCAAAACGACTTCCCCTATGTTGTATTCCACAAAAGTTCTCAGGGCGTGTACCGCCGCCTCTCAATCGCCCTTTGTACCAAAACCTGCTTGGAGGCTGAAAATAACCTCTAACATGTTGGTAAAGTTTTTTACCGTAAATTTTGGCAGCGAGGCGACGGCATGTGCTTCCTATATGGCAATTGGCCGAATGCCACTATCTTTTTAATTAAGGTCCCAAATATTAGCACCGTATAGAATATTTACGATTGCCCAAGGAACTTTTCCGGAAAGTAGAAGTTGTAATAACAGAGTAAGTTCTTTTAGAAATTTGTCCCTGATGCCACCACTGCCAAATAAATTCTTCAAATGTTGGGGTGTCACACCATCGAGGCCTCCAGCAAAACCATTTTTGAAAGATGTAACAGCTGTAGAGACAAGTTGGACGCAAATATCCGAAGTTTCATCATCAGTTCCGGGGGTGTTGGGAAGTGACGTCGTTTCGTTAGAAGGTGGTAATTTTTTTATACTAGTTACGTCGGGTGACAGACAAGCAAACGGCTTGATGGGAAGCGGTTACCATAGCAATATTAGCGTTAGCTCGCAACACTCGTCACTCACTCGCAGGAACATAACAACAACAAAGGAATTGTTATTTGGCTACGGAATTCTGTGAGGAAAAGGTTTTTCTACATTCGGGCAGCTTACAAATATGCTGTGTACCCTACCTCACTTATGCCAGATACTATTTCGCTAGTCGGCAGGGTGCACCACGTGTAGGTGAGGTTGGCTTTAACTATCTTGAAGAGCCTCTTTCACCACAAAAAATCGAAGGTAGTTTGTGAATATGGAGCTATAGCATCACTAGAATAAAGTAGTTGAGCTGCACCTCGAATGTCAGAAACTTTAAATTCTATGCGTTTATTGAGATTAAAATTTTGACGTACCGCCAAAGCTGTAGCCGATTCCGATCGAATATTTTGATTCCAAAAATAGGCTTTAGGTTAAGTTAATGACAAAAACCTTACTCGGTAGAGCTCTAGGGTTCCTAACAGCTAGGCTACATACAATATCACATGTTTGAGCCTTGGGGTCGGGTCGCGACTGAGAAATGTGAAACATTTAGTATTTTAGTTCTGTATGTACTTTAAGTCATCTTTGACCTTTGAAATATCGTGCGTGGGAACACCGAACAACTGTACTAATTGAACCCGACAATATTAGTTTGGAACATTTTGAAAATCTAAACTAATATTATAAAGAGGTAAGATTTGTTTGTTTTTTTTGTTTGTTTGTAACGAATAGGCTTCGAAACTACTGGACCGATTTCAAAAATTCTTTCACCAATAGAAAGCTACATTATCAGGGAGTAATATAGGCTATATTTTAATTTCGAAAAAATTAGGGATCCGTAAGAAAATTGCAATATTGTAACACAAGGTAGAGAACAAAAATCTTTCTTGACGTGCGATGTGAAAACTGTTGATGTTATAACAAAACAATGTATTACGGATTTATAGGCCTTAATAAAATCTACAAAAAAATTCGCAAGACTCCAAGATCTATAATTAAGTCACAATAAGAGGTTTTGTGTGCTATTTTTCAATTAATGTTCCAACAAAAACAAAAGTGGGTCAAATTCCTCTCAAGATATTTACCCTTATCCAAATATATAGTTTTATCATCAAGGGTATCTATCTAGAAGTAAAATCCTTTTTAATTCATTAAAATCGGAAGCACTGTTTAAAAGTTATGACGAGAATTGCAATATTGTATAAGTAAACGCCTAAAGTATTAAGAAATCAAATCATCCTTTGCTGTCGCTGCAAAAATTATTGATCATAGAATAATACTACTGATTTGTAGACATTATTGTAATCTACTAAAAGTCCGTGACACCATATATTCATGTACGTATTCTAAAATTTTATTCGATAGTCGCTGGGAAAAGAGTTGGTTAAATTGCGTTTAAAAAATATAAAATAAAACAAAAAAATATGTAAAAAAAAAAATGGCTACCCGTGCGAAGCCGGGACGGGCTGCTATTATAAAGAGGAAACATTGTATTTTTGTATGTTTGTTACGAATAAACTCAAAAATTACTGGACGGATTTCGATAATTCTTTCACCATTAGAATGCTACATTATCTCTGAGTAACGTAGGCTTTATTTTTTACTAAATTGTCCACCCGTGCGAAGCCGGGACGGGCCGGTAGTAATATAATAAATTTCACATTGCAAAGTGATCGCTTAACGGTGCACTAGAGATTCGGTCGCTCCCGCGCCGCGGCGACCGGTGATCGATGGCCGGCCGCCGCCCGCCGCCGGATATTACATGCAAATGCAGCGGCCTCGTCTGTTCTTCACGCGACAGTCAACGTAATGGATACTCTGCACCGCAAATAATGTCACACCCTATTTTTCCATACAAAAGTACCATTTTAATATGCTAAACACTATCCATGTATGAGTAAAGCTCACTATTTTACATTTTATACACGTTGTTTTGCGAAATCTAATTAGTGAGTTTTTAAACAAATTTTCACTACATTTTTACTTTCATTTATTTACTTACTTGCAAATTACAAGAAATATGGAGCAATATGCTCTGACTGCCGTTACAAACATAAAAATTTAGTAAAATGAGGCTACTATGTAACCGAGCTAAGGTTGCTGCGCCTTATTTTTTAAGCTATTAAAGAAAGCTATTAAAAATCTGTAGTACAAAATAATTTCTATATTAACGACAGGTCTCCGCTGCGCTCTGACGTACATCTGTTAATAACCTATGTCCGAGATTAATAAAACCACAATTCAATTAATAGCAGGTCTTTTCTGTTAACAATTTTAATCTGATATTGTCAATAAGTTAAATCTGAATATTAATAAATTAACTGAAGATCTCACAAATGAATTTGAAAATAATATATTGCTGGGCCATAATAGCATCCAACTTAACTGTTAAAATTTCATAGTTCTAGCTTCAGTAGTTCTATGTAGGTCAGGTAGGCTCTGCGTTGATGAATACTTGAAAATATATTTTTTTTTTGCTAAACAAACTTTTAATATTATATACTCGTAACTCATGAGTTTTGATAAATGTTGACAAACGTATTTAATTTTAATTAAACACTCTAAGTACAAATTTTCAAATCAAAACATCGTGTTTTTTCATGCAATCTTGCAACTCCTATTTAACACCATTAGAGATTGAATTTCCCAAAATCCTGTCTTATTGCAAAGAAAGTGGTAAAAAAGGGAGCCTACTGCAGAATTATTGTAATTCTAGCTTCGGTAGTCTCGACTTTACGTCGATGGATTCGAGGGAAAAAGGACTTCCCTTTTCTAATAATAGTGTACATTTTATTATAATTAACCCTTTATATAGAAGTGTGCGTAGATGGTAACACTATTCAAAGCACAATAAGTGCTCGTATCGAGCTCGTTATATGTGATAGTGAATAGCGAACATTATATTGAATAGAGAGTGTGTACACAAGTAAAAGTTAAAATAGCGAGGGGCATCAGTATGTGCAGTAAATTCGAAGCGAAAGGGTAGAGCCAGCCAGCGCGGACGCGGCGAGCGAGGGTCGCGCGGCGCGTGCTGCGAGAAGCTGTAATGTGCGGAGGCGCGTGCGGCGCAGGTACCGGGGAAGGGTTGTACTTTCGTTTTTGTACACCCAGCTCTTCACAACGTTTATAAGTTTAAACGCACGTCTTTTGTCCCGCGCACGTATCGACTACATTTATCAAAAGATCGACTCCATTTGGAACTTTAACATAATATAAAACGTACAATCAAACTATCATTCGTCCACGCTTTTAATACGTCTTCATGAAATATTTATAGACTAGGGACGAAGCTAAATAGTATAAAGTATTCCTTTGTTTTTCATCAGTTTAAATAAAAATTCTAACACTATCCGATTTTAAATCAACCATAGCTCTAAGCATTTCTAGCTGTTCAAGTCACTGATTTGGTTTGGCTCAATAATAAACTTTTTGCACTGCAATCATCTTAATATTTTCACCATAATGTTCCCCCTAACGATAATGGAAGTCCAAATATCGAAAAAAAAATAGGTATGTACCTATGTATTATCAAACTAACGAAGAAAGCATTCGGTTTTATAAATTAGCGCATCGCTCAATCAAATTGCTGCCATTTATGTGTAGGTATGCTAACGGCGGCCCGCGACTTTGTGTGCGTAGACTTCGTTATTTTAGGAACAAGATATTTCCTCCTAGTAAAAAGTAGCGAATGATATTAAAAACTAGCCTACAGTATGTTATCTGTGTGCAAAATATAATACAAATAGATTCATTAAAGAAACGAGGCTTTTCTTATCAGCCATCCTCTGCCTACAACCTACCTACCTGTCAATTTTCAGTTTCATAGATATTATTATTTATATTATGTAACTTGTGAAGCTTGTTTGATTCTTGTTAAGTCGTGCTAATCTCTGGAGCTACGGCATTTGAGAAAATATTTTTGCATTATCATTTTTTTGTACAACTAAGTTGGCAAATAAGTTACAATACCTGGGAGACGAATACGCGGCTCGTTTAAATAGTCAAATAACACGCTTAAAAATAAGTAGGTACGTGGTAAGTTTGATTTTAATTGTCAGTGCACCATTGCTGTCAAAAACATTCCCACCCCACGTTGCCACCGCAGCGTCTCTTCAGGAGGTTCCTTATATGTCAACTTGCAATAATACATCGAAATACTATAGATTGCTGTTTGATACAAAACTACTATTAAGGGTAGAGGCCCAGTCGTTCCCAGTCGCAGCGCAGCAAATTGTGCGAGAAATATAACTGCTCTCTTTGTAGCTAGTCAAAACCACGTTCGCTAACGGGCGAGTGCACCACGTATACGTGACGTAGCCTTTGGATTTAAAGCTTCAGGCGCTACATTCGCCGTATTTTAAATATATTTTTTATTTATAATGAATAAGTATTAACGATGCGGAGGTACGTACCATTGCTGGGCGGCGGCGAGGGTGACTTTATTAGTTCGCCAGACTCTTCTGAAACAAAACACAGACGGACGGTTATACATACGTTCATATTCGCAAATTCTATTGAGTGATTATATAGAAACAAGTTGTTTAATAGGTAATAATAATAATCGTAAAAAAACGAGCAAAAAAAATCACGTTTGTTGTATGGGAGCCCCTTAAATATTTATTTTTTTCTGTTTTTTATTATTTGTTGTTATAGCGGCAACAGAAATACATCATCTGTGATAATTTCAACTGTCTAACTATCACGGGGTTCATGAGACACAGCCTGGTGACAGACGGATGGATGGAGAGCGAAGCCTTAGTAATAGGGTTCCTTTTTATCCTTTGGGTATGGAACCCTAAAAACTAAAAAGCTGTATTAAAATCTGCCTATGGACACTCGCTATACCCGAGGTATCCGAGTGATGCTGCGTTGCCGACCTTTCTTGAAGAACCCCATGCTGTAGTCTCTTGGAAAAACCTCGGCTGGTAACTCATTCCACCAACAGAGAGACTGTGGAAGAAAACCTCTCTGGAACAATTCGCGGTTTCAATGTGTGAGGATGAATTTCTTGTCGATGGCGAGCGGTGCGACTGTAGGAGGAGGCTGTAGGCATCACATGGAACAACTCGTCCGAACACAACCCCTTGTATCATCGGTAGAACACACAAAGGGAGGAAAAGTTTCTCCTTAAACTTAAGGGTTCAATACCGTGTGTAAGTTGAGGGTCGTCGACGACTCTCATGGCTCGTCTCGTTTTGAACACAGTTTTAAAATTTAATTATTTTAAAAATGGGATTAAATTATTTTATAAACCCCCTTTATTAATTACAAGCATGGAATTGATTGTTTATGATTTCACTTATTATAACATTTGACGTAATTATTAAACGTTGGACATAATACCATTATTTAGTATTATATTCCTTGGCATAATTAAATTGTTAAAAATTAATAATTAATGAAAAGTTTATCGAAATAGTTTTTATTGGAATTTATTTTAACATGAATATTTATAATTTTAATGTACTGCATTAATTCATTATTATGGGTAATTGTGACAGCTTGGAATATTTAATTACAAACAAAAGTCTAACTAACAAGTTTTCAATTACCCCGATCTGTCGGGGAACCTCCATGAAGAGGTAACACAGGTGGGTAAAAGATTATAGAATGCCCTTTTAATATTTTTAATTTTGATAAGTATGGTCGATGATTGCACCGTATCAAAATGATTTGTAGAAACGCAAACAGATGGCTCTTTACCTTGATATTGCGAAACCGGTATTTTTAATTAAGTGGAACATTATAAGTGCTTTATTATTGACAAATTATGGTATATTTATATTACACATTTCGGCAGGAGGAGAGGTATTGGATTTGAAATTCAAAGGTCAGATAGTCAATAAGGATATTAACGACAATAATCAAATACAATAGAGGTAACGAACCGTCCCGTCTGCGCACTCTGCCGTTGCATTGTTTGCAGAATGCACTCGGAACAAGGAAATTTGCACAGACTGTCCTCGCTCTTACACCGACACTTTAAGCAAATGTTTGCAGAGTTTACAAGTGACGACAAGACGCGAGACTCGAGCCTGCAGGCGCTACTCTTAAAATTGTTACGTGTATTAGTGATGCTATCCAGCTGGTCTTTTGAATGAAATCGCACATTTTGCAAATGATCACAAAAACGAAATATTATGAAACATGTTTACCATAAAACCAGTTACGTATTTTTTATTATTTAAAATGTAATAGAGAAATTTCGTCTCCATAACTGTTTGCAAATCCAGCCTCTCTCCAATGGTGGAGCTGGTTCGCCTGACTGCTGCGAAGGTAAGGATCGTGCAGGTTGTATTCTGGCATTATGACCGACACTCGTATGAGGTAGTAGGCAGTAGTAGGTTTTGGAGTGCCTTACCATGATCTTTAGATACAAAGCCAACCGCTGCTGCACGTGGTGTACAACGCATTTGTAAGCTGCTTGACTGGGGAAGTACATCCACAGATACCGCAGCCAAATAACAGTTTCCTTGAGGGTTGTTGTGTTCTTGCGAGCGAGAAGTTGCTGCGTTGGTAATGGGGGGTGCCAGCGTGCGAGAAATATTTCATCTTGCGATTGTTAATATAGCTAAGGTAACCGCTTCACATCAAGCGGGCTTCTTTCTATATGCGGTCGCCGGTCGCCGGTCAGCGCACGTCCACGAGGATTAGTGAGATGACATTCGGGCTGGAGTTGTAAACGGAGGCGCGAGCCGCGAGCCGCGAGCCTCGTGTAATGAGATTACCTAATTAACCGCCCGCCGCATTAATCCGCTAATCAGCCGAAGCTGTACGACGTCTCGCATTAACCGTAAGCGCGAAGCCGCCATCGTCACGTTACTCACAAAACACAAGCCTTACTCGGTATTCGGTATACATACACACAACACACACACAGGCCAGACTGGTTGTAATTTTGTTGTAACTAGTTTCTTATAATAATATTCTTATATAATATTAATAATATCACCCCTCAATACACTATAATACACCCCTGTATGTAATATACTTGTTCATCAATTCGTCACCTTGAAAACGTTACGTAGTTGCACCGTAATGCTATGCTTTCGAGCTCAGAATTGACAAATTCTTTGTCGTTCAGAAATTTCCAATAAGTCGAACTGTCATATTAAAAAAACTCGCCTTAACCATTTAATAGTGTTTCGAACGTCCGCCGCCCAGGATCGGAAGCGGCTTCCCAAAGGACGTCATTCCTGGACAGTGAAATATTGATCATATTTCGATCAGGCCCTCAACACACAAGAAATACACACCAAAATTTTCTGGCGAACGAAGTCACGGGCATTAGCTATTCCAAAAGGCAGATTTTTATTAGTCATCGTCCACATTGACTATATTCTGATCGGGCTGTAAATTTTCACAGATACACACATAAAAATTTCCACGCGAAGGTAGTAGTTCGAACAGTGTGAATCCGACTTAAGTTTTCTTATATAGTGACTATCTATAATCAATGCATCCTGATATTTTCTGGGGTTGCAACCATTAGTCACATCCACTATGGCCCATGGTTGTTTTATATTGTAATATTAAAAATAGTAGCTCGTAGAAGGGTTACGAAAGTGCTACGGTAGCGCTCGGAATCGTAGCGCTCTGCGTACTGCTGGAGTACGTCGATTCTCTACAAAGCCTCCAACGTCACGTGTTAAAACACGTGTAATAAAATTACATTTAATAATAACAATAGTCGAAATAACGTTGCAAATGTCAAGAAACTCGGGCGGAGGGTGTGGGAACAGACGAGAGCTCACCGAGCGATACCTGCCGATAATCCGAGCACAATCTCGGTGCAACGATTATGTCAAATGCATGCACTAGTCAAATATCCGCGACTTTGAATGCGCGTCGACAGAATGGTAAAAAAATAGAACGAATTATGTGATCGGCCAAAAAATGCAGGCTTTGTGCGCGACGGGCGCTCGCTTATTGAAACATCATCGCGATGATCGCGACGTGTTTTTTGCCGCCGCCGGAGCCTCGAAAAGGGTACCAGCGGAGCTCGCGGCGGACACAAAATACAAAAAATCTGCAGTTGTGCGTTTTTTCCGCGGTAGTATCAAATTTTGTCAAAAACGACGAGGTCGCGTTTAAATCGCCTGCGAGGAGACCTCTTTCATTGTGAAGTAGTACATGTTCCATAAATAGATATTTTCTCAACGATGATCTCAATTTCTATCTCCAAATTGAACTAGATTAGTCAATTGCTTAATTTTCTGAATCAACTAGTAAAAAACAACTCACAAAACATTACAAAATTACTAAATCTTACTAATATTTTGATGTTTCTGTAGTCAATCAATGTATTTTTATAAATCGATATCACGGCCGCTCTTATTTTTGCTGCTCGACCACAATATAATCACAGCCGGACTGATGAAATTTAATAATTACCGTTAATATTACTGTGTGAAATCGAATTGAAACGTTCGTGTTGTTAAATATCATAGAATCGTGAATCGTTGGTCATTTTTGTGAATTTAAAGCAGAAATATATCAATACTTAATCCATTTTATCTGGATCATTGAAGATTTTCAGTAACTTATTATAGAGGTAGAAAAAAATAAAGGGAGACTCAGTAAGTCACCTTAAATATTGAACAGTTACAAACTACGGATTTATTTGCAATAAATAAATTGTGAATACAGGATATTTACACACATAAAATAAATTTATTTATTTGAGCCGGGCATAACTACGAGTATAAATATTTGAACTGAAAAAAAAAAACAATTTTTACCCAGGTAATTAATAAAAAAGTAATAACATTTATTACTTTCGCTACAACTACAACTTGCTCTACTGTAGCGACCGCCTCAACGTTAAATTCAACAATTCCAGTGATAGTAATGAACCTTCGCACTGATGTCATTACAGCGTGAACTGTGCCAAGTAAGACTCCTCTATGAACCGAGTCTGTACTCTTGTTTGACTTCTGATAAATCGTTGATCTCTTAGTTCTTTTAGGTTTCAAACAATTTTGCGACCTTGTCTCAAGACAGTCGACACGTAGTTGGCGGCCCAACCTAATTTATTTTACGAAGTATACAGCAAGTTTTTTGCATTATTAGTATTGTTAGACAAGTTACACAGTGCCATCTAGCCCCATAGTAAGCGAAGCTTGTGTTATGGATACTAGTCAACGTATATTTATGTAAATATATATTTTTTTGTAAATACATACTTATGATACATAGAAAACACCCAGACTAAGACAAACAGACATGTTCATGAACACAATGAAGTTTGTCCTATGTGGGAATCGAACCCACGAGCGTTGGTGTCGAAGCCGCGTCATTGACCGCTACGCCAACGAGCTCGTCATATTAATGTAATGAATATTTTTTTCTTGTTCGTTACTGAGTGCAGGTGAAATTTTCACTAAAATATTGAGTACCATATAGTCAACGCAGGCGATAAACACACTTAAAAAATAATATTCTAATGATAACATTTATATTTAAGAAACGTCATGAAAAATATGTTATTTTTATCATTGTTATGTTTTTATGTCTATTATAAATTTCATATTAATAACAGAATATAATTTAAATGAATATAATATTAATTTCAAATTTATGTGAAGATCTGTGTCGTGTGTCATATTATACAGTCAAATGATACATGTGTGCGTGACTCAACTGTTGTCCTTACTCAACTGTATGTTTTATCTGATTACTTATTTAATCATTTATTTATATAATTTCTTGTACAATATTTTCATAACATTACGATTATGGTTTATTCAAGCAATCGTCTCCGTAGTGACGTTGAAAAGTTTTAAAACAGTGTATCGTGTTGTGGCAATTATTAGGGCAATGTCTATTGTTTATATATAATGATTTGTGTAAACTTTCAATATAAACATTATATTGAAAGTTTACAGAAATAATTTTGATTCTATAAACCGCTAAGGATTCATGTTCTTTACGCGTCTCAGAATATGAATTTGGTTCAAATCAAATCAATATTATATAAGCCACCGTTTAGGTAGAGGTACAAGAACATAAAAAAAGATTTAGTTTTTTTAAGTAGGTAGTTATTATGACCATATATATATATATATATTCTATTGCTTACTGGGAACTTAAAAAAGCACGTTTAAAGTTTTCTCGGAATAATCTTCGTCTCTGTATAGCATAAAATAAAGTCGTTTTTACGCGTTTATCCGGTAATTCCTCCTAAACCAAGCGACAGATTTTGTTGTAGTTTTCATCCTTTATAGAAAGTTCATACAATATAATCTAATTAGGCTTTTATATGAGTAAACAAAATCAACATTTAGTAATCAAGCCCCTAAACTGCATTCCTGAGACGCTGAGTCGGCTCGCTAGCAATGTATAAAAATAGTTTTTTTTATAAACAAACAATTTAACAAAAAGGTGAAGTTTGTAAGTATTGTGTGTTTGACATTATTCTGGTATCCGGCATTTTTTAAAATAAAATAAAATAAATTTTAAAGTTAGACAGTAATTTTTTTGCAAAGATTACTCATATTTTTGAAATATGGAAAAATTCACCTGCCCCCCCTAGGTGGGATATTTATAATATTGTGGCAAGTCGGCCAAGACAACTATTTAAATAATAATAAAGATTACTCGGACGATTATAAACTTGCCATTTTACAAAATTGATAAAACAACATTAAAATAATACATATTTACAATAATAAGATAACTCTTTAAAGACAATATATAATTGCAGGCGCTCGTGACCGTTATAGGCAATAAAGGCATTTTACGTAATATGTCTGGAAAAAGTGGAACGATATCGACGGTAACCCTTCATGCAAAATATAAAACAATATAATATGCATCGTACATATTGAGCCATTAGAAATCATGAGTATAAGAACGGAGCAGCAGCGGCGACGGCAACGGCAGCTCCGACGCCGTCGACGAGCTCCGGAGAGTACTCACGGTAGGAGGCGCAGTAGGCGCGCGAGGCGGCGCGCACGCACGCCGACAGCACCATGGCTCGCGGGGCGCAGGCCGGGCTGTGTCCTGGAAGCGGGGTCGCAGCGGAGCACTCGGCGCGGCGCACGGAGTCGTACTGCGGCGGCGGCGACGGCGCGAGGCAGCGGCGGCGCCGCCCCGCGCCGCACCCCTCGACACTCGAATTAAAAAATACTAACTTTTTTGTCCGAATCCGTTTCTTTTCCGCCCTTAGTGAATTTTTTTCGCGCGATCTCGCCATTATTTCGATTACCTGAGATGATTTTTTTTTCGCTTTCGCCGAAAGGATCGAACGCGATGCGCGTTTAAAAGCTGTTTAATTTTTTTAGGAAAGGGGAGCGACGAGTTCGGCTAACCGATGCGCGAATTCCGATATCGGGTTTAGTAAAAAAAACTCGATCGGTAGTGGAGCGTGCGCCCGCAGTCCTAGCTGAATTATAATAACGTTCGGCTCCGCATGCCGTGTCATGTTTGTTTGACTATTTTTACCATTTTGTATAATATTAGAACTTTCCGGCGGTTACGATATTAAATCAGACGTCAGGCAGAATTTTATTCAATTTTCAGTATGCATATTTATAGTACTAACGTTTATTTTTTAATGGAATCAAGATTACTGCCTTTTTATGAATTTAAATTGAAATAAAAACAGAATGCAAAATATTTACAATTACAATATGATACATTTTTACTTTACATATTATATTTTAATATTACGATCAGGATACTACTTAACGTAACATCAAATAGATACATTGCAGACCTAACCTAACCAATTTTGCACATCAAATGCGCAATCAGATTAATTTGATGTGCAAATGAGGTTTTTTTGAGGATCAATTTAATATTTTCTATACGATAATCATAATAGATCGTATTTACAATCGTGACATGTAGTTTAGTATATACAATTATACACACATTCCATACGAAATAGAAACAAGAAGAGATCTGAACAGTAATTTATGTAGAGTTAAGTCGGTGCAGATTATCGCGCAGCGGCGCGGATAAATGGACGCGTAATGCTTATCTGAAAGAGGATCTCGTAAAGAGGAGGAAAGGTCCGCGGCGGAATAACAATATGCAGGGTCGGAGGTCGCGGCCTCGAGGGGCGAGATTGAAAACGCGGCCCGGACGCGGCCCGCGCCGCACCGGACGCTTTACATTTTCTTTCCGCCGAATGCCCCGGCCTGTATGTTGCAGTCCGCCGTGGAGCGGCCGGCGAGGCCTCCGCTCGGGATGCGCTCGCCGCCTCCTCGGACAGCAAAGTGGTCAACTTTGTGATGGTAATGCGCGCAAACAGCGGCCGCCGATGAAACTTTAATTCCACCCTCCCGCCGCACTCGCTTTGAACTCCCGCTCATGCATCGTGATCGACGAATGCATTTACGTAATGTGCTCGTGTTTGTTTAGGCGCCAAGTATTGCTACTTTGAATAAAAAAATCGCCCTTTTGTGGAGCTTTTCCGCGACGTCTTTTGGTCGCTTGTTTACTCGACGTCGGATACAATGAATGTTGTTACGATACGGGGCTGCGTGTTTGTTGAGCTGACGTACGTAATATTAACATAAAATAGAGACCGTAATTATGAATTAACGTGATGAAAATGGTAAAAATGTCATAATATTTGTTAATAAGTATAATGTTACTCAATTGCATATTGAACCTCGTCAGTTTCTATTTTGACAATCTAGAGAATGTTTTAGCACAAAATCCGCCTTTCTTGCCTCTGTGGCCAATAAAGTGTTTAAATAAATAAATAAATTTTTTATTCTATATTAATGAGTCTTTGTTACTTGATTAAATAAAATATTTATTAATTAATTCATTCATTCATTAATATAATCTAACAAAATCAATGTTTGATAGTCAAAAGATCAGAAAAAAGTTTAATAAAATGCTTTTAGAAGTTGTTTGGCGTAGCCCTTTTCGTAGCGCGCTACGCGGCCGCTACCACGCGCGAGCTTATTCGTAGCGATCCGCGTACGACGAGCGAGGTAGCGGCGCGCGTGGTACCGGCCGCTGTCCACTCGACCCTCCGTGTTTTACTCCTCTTATAGACTTTTTATGAACAGTGATTTCTATATTTGTGCAGTTTTATTGCATGTCGCGGGCGCGGCCCCTCGGCCCCTCGGCGGCTCGGCCTTACTATTAAATATCGTCTCGGAGAGAAAAGGGTTCGGGGCGCACGTGTCGCGGACCGAGCTGCTGCTAATGCATTTATCATTATCGCCAGCCGCTTGTTACTACACACCGGTGTAGTACATTCGCAGGGCGATACAAACACGGCTGCGAGCGGCACGATGTCGCGGTCGTAAACGTCGAGCTTATTTCAGAGGCGGTCATCTTGTACAATTTATAATGCCATCGCTGGGCTCCCTGGCGACGCGGAGCAGACGCGCTAAGTGGGAATATTTAGGACAAAACTATCCTCCTGAAGGAAATAAATCAATTATGTAAACAAAATTACGCGGACCAAATTCAGTATTCTCTGAGAAATAGCAAATAATATTATAATAAGCCATAAGTAACTGCCTAATTGGGTATACCACTGAACCGTGATAAGTATCAGTAGGTAAGTATAGTCATCATCAATGGTTTCTCAAATTTTCATACCACTAACGTGACAAACAAGCAAACGTTCATTCTGTGATGGTAAGAGATTTCATAATAAATGCAAAAAATTGCTATGACAACTTGTCTCTGTAAATTTTGTGTTCACGTGTAACCAGACCCCGACAGAGGGAATCTGTTAATGGTGTGAAACATTGTTTACTGTCAAACTACTTTACTGTCAATGAACACCTTGTGATGCGTTTATTCCATACGAATTCCATTTTCAAAAATGATATTAAAGTTTTAATTATGTTTTTATTTATAGATAGAGTTAGAGTAAGATATTATAATGTCGGTAGTCATGTGCGGTCCGAGTGCCGGGCTCCGCGCCCCGGGGAGCCGTTCCCGCGGCCTCACTCGTGAATCACGCGGCCCCGGGCCGGGCCCGGCCGGCTCGTCGACACACACACTATTCGGATGTAAGAAATTAAACTATAACCTTTTTCTTCGTGTAAACGTTTGTACGCGTTCCGCCTTCAGCACCAGTAGCATCGTCAAATTAGGTAAAATTTCACTAAAACTATTTGAAAAAATCAACGGAACACAGAAAAGAAAAAATAATATAACTAAAAATTAACTTTTGGTCATTGCGGCTCTGGGGAAATTACTGAACTCTGTGAAAATTGAGAAAATTATCTAAATATGGGTATTTCACCAGTAAAGAAAATTTTAACCACTGACATCCTGAAAGTAGTTTTTCACTTTATGTGTAGAGTAAAATATCGCAGCCAATGACATATCCCTTGAGAGTTGTTGTTTTCCTGCGAGTGACTGAGGTCGCAAGAAAGGAAGGCGTTGCTGCATTGGCAGCGAGGGTGGCACCACGCGAGCAATATTTCATGTGGCGAGTGTTAATATAGTTAAGGTAACCGCTTCACATCACTTGTCTGCCACCCGACGAATAGACATAAAATAAAAAAAATGTACTAAAGGGGTCTCTACTCGTAGATAAACACTCACCAAATAACTTTTACCATACTCCAAAATTAGGCCAATTTAAAGTTTATATCTAATACTCTACTAAGGTCTAACATAAGGTACATAATAGAAACGGTGCAAACCGGAGGAAACTGTTGTGTGAGTAACGACACCACGGACCCGAGTCTCCAGAGAGTCGGTCGGGCCTTCGTCTCCGGCGTGTCTTCATCGGTCGGAGTGGAAACACAAGAAGGCCGCAGGACTCTCAGCTCTGGCTTGCCTTCATTGGCCGTCCAGAGAGGAGCCGTTAGAGCTATATGCTCCAGTTGAGTCACACACACCAGGGTTGCCCCCGGCCGATTTCCTGGCATTTAAGGACCCATTTAGTGAGTGGCAAGCAACCGCCGGCCGCAAATAATTAGCAATAGAAGCAGTTATGGCAGGCGTTCGTCCCTCTTCTGTAATAGCCCGGTATTTAGTTCACCCAGATGTCATCTCCATAGCCCATTTATTTTCCATCACACTTTGTAATATTCTCAACGCCTGCCGAGACCTGGGTATATCGTTCCATTGATATGTACCCTGGAGCGGGTCATGGCGAGTGTACAACATTACATCAAACTTCTCAAAGGGGCCTCTACGTGTTGGATCTCTATCCCCGCGCACGTCTATCAAATGTCTATCTAATGAATGATTAAGAGAGATACAATTAAATCAGACGCACCGTATGTCAGTACAGAGATAAACAATATAATATAATATAAAGTATATTATATAATATAATAAATAAAGAATATAAACCGGACCAAACAATTCAAATTTTTGTCTTGAGTAGGAATCGAAGTCACGTCCCTTATTATTAAAGTAGACATCGCTAGCCATTCGATCTCTCGCCTTGTCTCTTCATTAGCGACTAATTAATCGTTTGTCAAATAAAAACTAAATTAAATCTCACAGTTTCCGCCACCGGGGAGTTTTTGTTTCAGTCCATTAAATTTGTGGCAGATATGTAGCAATAAATTGCAATTAATATTTATAGTACAGTGCAAACTGCAATGTCCTCTACGCGGCCATGTTCGGCCGAGTCTGCCCCCGTCCCGCACAACGCTGGCGTGACTCTGTCACGACACGGCCCTTGTAATTAGCGCCGCGTAAAAACTTTTAATTCAATTAATTATTCATCCAACTAATTACGCATACAAAGGCTGGTTAAATTATGTGACACAGATTTTTATTTCTTCGATCTGATTATATATTCCAAACCAACGCTGCGTTATATTTCTATAATTATAGTTATAAGACCTATAAATAGCACGAGTGAGCATTACTCATGTAAATAGCATCCGCCCGCGGTTTTGTCTGCGTGGACTACCAGTACTGATGAAAATAAATGTGTTTAACTATTTGCATGAATTTCGTCCAAAACTGTCCAATCGTTTTACTACGAAAGTTTTTTATACTACTGCAATCGAGTTTACGGCCTGCCCGATGCCGATGCGTGTTACCGTATGAACTTTTGAATATAGACTATGAATATAATAAATCTAGAGTTATCTATAGGAATCATTTATGTATTGCGAAAGCGCCTCCAAGGAAAGATAAACACGTCGAATATAGAGAATCAATATTTTTTTAAACGTGATGCTAGTATTTCAAAGCTGACATGATTGGATGATGGATGACTGTATTGGAAACATTACATTTCATATATTGATAATATCTTAAAAATTGAAGTTTGTAAAAGGCAGTTTTGTTTCATGAAAGTTATTTTAATTTTCAATATACCTAGTCACGCTGGTCACTCTCTATTTTTATCATTGATTATCCGAGCCGGAGACGGGGAAAAATAGACAAATTTGAAATATGGTGTTGGAGGAGGATGTCATGCATACTGTGGATGGCGAAAAGAGAAAATAAACCTTGAAAACAAGATCATCTACGGTTTGTTACCAACGCATTATTATATATTTTGGTCATGTTGCGCGGAGGAAACCAGATAATTTAAAGAAACTGGTTGTGGTGGGGAAAGTGGAAGGAAAAAGACCTCGTGGGCGGTCACCACCCGATGGTCCGACCAGATCAAGAACCTCAGTGGTCTCAGCGCTTTGAGGAAGGCGGTAGATCGGGCAGCACGGAAAGAGCTGGTTATCCGTTCCATAGAATCCTCTTACGTACGACCTTCAATGATGATGTTCTCGATGAAGAACATAACGCGTTAATACATAATAAAATTGTCATCGTTCTGATCGTAAGCCGTAACACGAACCCGATCGATGCGAAGCGAGCGAGCACCGAGCGAGTTCGTATGTAATTTTCGATTGTTTAACTGCATAACGAATGGGAGCGGCGGGCGGCGGGTCAGGGGTCGGGGTCGGATTAGCCTCGTATTTGCATTTTCAATTCGCGGAGAATGGCGGCTCGTTTCACGGCGCGTTTGCCGGGAAGGGTTGCCGCCGCCCGAGATCCTGTTAACGAGCACATAGCGCGACAACATCGCACGCACACACGCTCGGACTGCACAATCCGGGCATTGTTCGACGTCGTCGTATCGGTTTGTTTTGATAGCCGGTTTAGATACCTACATATAGCTTTAATCTGACATGGATAGAAAGAACTGTGAAGTTACTTCGACGGTTTGTAAAGTTGTATTCAAGAAAAGTGATTATCTTCTATTATTAAACCGTTATTGTACATTGTTTATTTCATGAAGAGCTTACAATTGCAGCAAATTAGCCAACCCCTTTTTTTTAAGTGGGGAAATCCGTTAAGGATTCTACGCCGCCCGTCGATGCAGCGTGGTTATGTCAGACTCTGCTGCCATGGTGGCAGCCATACCGACTAAAACCCCACGATCTCCTCCTCTCCGATGATAGCGAGTCCACGGAAACTACTGAGGCATTACATTCGCGACAAATTAGCCAACCCTGTCTTAGCTAAAACTCCTCAGTCTCAAAATGTAGTGGTCATTTCGCACATTTTTGCAGCGACTCACGGAGGTAGTCCACATCGATCAATGTGGATGGAGCTAATGCCACCGTCCCATCAAATAAGATGTTTACATTGTAATTTTGTTGTTTACAAGTGTTGCAACCGGCCTCGTCTCCAGCGACGGAGATGTATGGACGTATAGTAGTGTAGTGTAAACATGGCCGTGTTCCCGCGGCTCCTCGGGTGACTGTCGCTGATTGCGGCGCTAATCAATAGCCGCTGCAGCGTGCAGCTGCACCCCGCCGCCCGCCCGCCCCGGCCGTCGCCCGCTAATGCGCATTACGCCGCCTCGGCACCAGCGCGTGTGGCCGGCAGATAACGACAGAAAAGGTTTCATTTGTTAATAGCACCAGGACGTTCGCGCCTCCCTGCGCTCCGTCGACGTGAGGACGAACGATCTGATTACGATGCATGTTACGGCAACGCTATATAAACAGTTTTTGAAAATTAGTCTGAAATCAAAATATTCAAAAACATGTTGTAATAATAAATGATAATTGAACAAAGTGACGGCGATTCAAAATAGGCTCAAGGTTGAGTCTTGATAATTACAATCATCATCAGTCATTTTAGTCTCCACTACAGGAGCACGACCCTCTCTCGCCCGTCCTAGACGGAAGGAGGATTTGGCCTACACTCCCCACGCTGGCCAGACGGGTTGGGGAGGCAATTACAATATCACAAACAAATGATCGTGTAGTTAACACATTAGGTACACAATCGTTTGTTTCTTTATTGTACACAAAATAAATATGCCGAAGGCGAGTTTATCTCTATAAGAGATCTCTACCAGTTCATCTTCGAGTGTTGGAAATAATAAGTTGGAGTGGCGAGGGCGGCAATTGATTTGAAATTCAAAAGTATGTCTATGTTAAATAAATAATCAAATTTATTGAAGCATAAACACGTATGAACAAATACAAAAAAACAATATACATGTACATACATACATGATACAACAAAGTAATACAGATATACATATAAACATACACATACATAACATGATTATGTACTGAGGGTGATTGGTTCAATTAAATTTCGATTTAAGGTGTTAGTGATTCATCAACATCTTTGAACCAAAGCCAACCTCACCTGCACGGCGTGCACCCTGCTGACTGACAAACGAGGCTCTGGCGAAAAGAGATGTAGAGGCATTAGCGTATTTTGTAACCTGCTCGACTGGGGAAGTATTTCCACCTCACAGAATACCGCAGCCAAATAACAATTGAATAGCAGGTGATTTTTTCCCATTTTCAAAATATTTATAAAACTCTTCACATTCATGTATGCTTGTCTGTAAAGTCGGTTTACTGACGATAGTTGAACGTGACAACGTCATAAGAAAATACTGATGGAATGTTTACATTTTTCAAAAGAAAATTTTAATGGAACGCCTCAGAGCGAGGTAACGCCGCATACGTCATGTTTTTTCGCGCGTGCAGCCGGCTCCATCGAATTATAAGACGTTGTCACGTCAAAAAACAACTCATTTAGGGATGTTACGAGACGAGTCTTGAAAGAATTTCACAGATAGTGACAGATAGTGCCAGCCTCACTTGGCTAGGGAGCGAGTTCCTGAGCATTGCTGCCTTCAATACATACATTTTGTAGGTGGCCCATCTTAATGAGCAATTCTTCCGAGAAATCGGGTTAAGGAACATCACCATAGTCAAGTAGAGAAACAAATGGAGATTGAGTCAGCGTCACCTTTGTCAGCGTCATCTTAGGGAGAAAGTTTTGGAGTCGTGTGAGCATTAAGTTCGTCATTTGTATAATATACCTGCGGGGTGCCCGAGAGAGCACCTCGTCAGTGGTAATGCCTAAATTGGGGACTTTAGATGTAAACGGAATTATGACACCATCATAGGCGAAGGGTGGTGGTGCTCTGACATTTTGAAATGAAATGTAAATCCACAATAATCGCTCGAGACTTGCTGGTATTGACTTTACGTGCCGTAAATTACGTCACCACTCAGTCTTAACGAAAGGGGTTGATGACGCTAATTTGTACTCATTTACTTTATACCACTCGTGGTCTCGTCCAGGTGCTCGAGCCCAACGGTGACAACTGCATTCTATGTGAGGTAGCGCTTGTGCTTTGTAAATAGTCTTTCCCCGTGGCTAAAGTATTGCTTCGCTTTATTCTTCGACGATCACTTAATGTTACTTAATAAGGAGCTCCGGGTGTCATCGTAAACTGGATGTCGCTAGACATATCGATGCCAAGAACATTCAAATAATGTTTGCGATGGTAAAGTTTGTGTTCTGTTAATCCCTATCCCGACAATCTTTTTCAGAGTGCTACAGAGTTCTGGCTTATCAGTGTAGATAAACAGTAGCAGAACACAATAACATATATTGTTAATATCAGAGCCAGTTAATACCCAGATGTAGAGCACTAGTGAGATCCTAGGTTCCTCCAGAAAACTATTGGGACGTTCTTATGAGTAACTTCTGTGGAGGTGTTGCGTTGCGCGCGTTTGTTTGCTGCGCTTGTACAATCACAATAAAGAGTCAGTGTCAACTTGTCAGATCAGATCACAAAACATATACCTCGCATCACGTTTTAAAGTTACATAAACGAAAAAATAAAGCAGGCACTTTATGAAGACAAGTACATAGGCGGCGGCGCTCGGGGCGGCGTATGTAAATGATATGTAGATGCGGCGTCATGTACCGCGGCGCGGCGTGATTGGCCCGCGGAGTAACCCTTTGGCGTATGGAAATAGAGGCCGCGATAAAAAACGACCGGGACCGTGCGAGGGAAGGGTTGCCGCGCGGCCGCCGCGACGACACGCGGCGCGTGATTTACGAGGAGCCGCGAGGAGCGCGACGTCATTTGGAAATTATTCCGTCGCGCGACAATGTCGGTGACGGTTTTAATTTAAAGCGCGATGATATATGGCCGGAGCCCGCCGCGGCCGGGGCGCTATATTAAAAACCCCGCTATGACGCGTCCTCGTAAATGGTCCGTTTTGATAAATAACTAGTCGCTGCATCGCTAGTGGCTTATATTATTCATAAGCAGTGATCCCCGTTGAATATACTTGTTTATTTAATTTGGATTTGTGCCATTTACACGTCTGAAAATATTACGCCATTGAAGTATCACGGTGAGATTAGATAATTGTTGTTAAGTTTAAAGAAAACAATATTTCATGCTGAGATCATAATTTAAGCAAACGCAAGTCATAAATACTGAAGCGATTAAGCGGTCATGTAAAAGTTTAAATTAAATTCAAAGCTACACTTAATCAGTGAAATAACTTTGAGTAACGTCGTACGACGAGTTGATCTTTATCATTCTTAAAATGATGCACAAAATAAGATCGGTGCCAAGATGTTTGCAAAAAATACCGCAATGCAAATTGGCCAATACTTAAAAATTCATAGGGATAGAAGTAGGAATGACAGATTTCTAACATTCTCAACATTACCATGAAATTGACTGTATGAAGACTGTATTCCTACTAAATATCGTTTTATGTATATCTTCGATTACTATTGCCTATCGGTAACAGAAGAAAGAAAAACAATAACAATAAACAGCAGCTTATGTCTGCTTCAGTTCATCTGCCTGATGACAGCCGATCTACGAGCAAAACTTGGCAAATTCCGCCTCGGTGGAAAAGATTTGTAAGTATACCTATGGAATAGAGCTGTAAATTTATTTTCACAAATTCTACTTTTTAATAATTTATTTAACAGTTAAGTATTTAGTGAAATCAAAAGTAAACAGTAGTGTAATCACACTCGATACAAAATGAGATAACGAGTGAAGCGAACGCAACGCGTGGGTTGAATTCTAAAGCAGACATGCTCGAGAGAAGTGAAACAGAATTGGAATGAATAGAAAGTGCGAATTATGACAATGAAATAGCGAAGGTTGTGTTGACACCGGTGCGTGCGCGCACAGCTGGCGGCGGGGCGGGGGCGGGGGCGGGGGCGGCGGGACAATCCTCGGCACGCGTCGCAACCCTTTAGCCGCCGTTAACTCTATTTAATTTAACAATTTGTGCGGGCGGCTGCGGGCGCGCGGAGCCTCGCTTCACTCTCGCTAGCCTTTGATATCGCGGCCGAATAAATAATATAAATTGCTCTAATCGCTTTTAATGGCGTTCAATAGTAATATTTTAATGTCCACCCGACGTCGCCGCGCCGAGCTTATTACTGCCATTCGTCTCATGAACTATGATAACGACGTACATAAATGTCATGTAAATTTCATGAATTTATTACGATCGATCGTTTGAATCGTAGTGTTTGCCGGGTCGGGAGTCGTTTACGTAACACGTTCTACATGAAACTTCGTCAGTGTGTTCTCGTTCATCGTGGCGGCTCTAAACGATCACATGAATATAATTCAATATCGAAAAAACTATCAATTGATATTACATGGACAGGTGAACACTCAGCCACGATACGATCTCGCAGAGGCGCAACAACATAATAAATGCAAGTCGCTTGCTATCATGCGCCGCTACCGTAAAAAAAAATCAAGAAGAAGGTACCTACATAATAAAAGTAATATCCATTTGCGATTCGAACAAAGAGAGGTCGTGTGATGTCGGCGCGAGTGCGTCTGACGGCCGCTGTCCGAGCAAGGGTTGCGATCAAAGAGTGTCCCCTCGCCCGCGGCAGCCATACAGCCAGCTCGCCCGCGCCCGTACACCACACAAATTTAATATCGGCCGCGACACACGGCAGCGCCGCTCACTGACTTCAATCAGATCAGCGCTGTGTTGACACGAGGTCGGGAAGTAACGCGTTATGTAGTCGGTTGAACGCGAAACGATAAAAAAGTTAACCAAACCTGAAAGTGAAATATCGTCTGTGACTTTGAATTTATCGACTCTATACCTACTACTGAAAATCAGTAATGAAATAAGAGAGAACCTAAGTATGAGTACATTACTTTTTTTTAATATTTTTTTATAATACGTAGGGTGACAAACAAGCATACGGCCCGCCTGATTTAAAGCGGTTACCGTAGCCATGTTAACGCTCGTAACTTAATACATCGCTCGCACACCGCCACCCCTGCTAGCAACGCAGTAACTCCTTTCTTTCTGGTACCTCACTCACTCACAGGAACACATCAACCCTCAAGGGAGTTGTTACTTGGTTGCGGTATTCCGTGAGGTAGGTAGGTGTACTTCCGCAGTCAGGCAGCTCACAAATACGCGGTACCCTACCTCTCTTAAAAAAATCTCTTTGTTTTTCTAAACAAGGTAGATTAATATAATGGTTAATAATAAGTTCAGCTATGAGTGAGTGAGGGCCTCTGATCTCACAAGACTGCGGTACGTCTATAGGCTGCAGTAACTACTTGTTGTTTGTAATAACTGCGTTTTTAATGACACACTACCATCGAGTAGGTACCAAACTAAGCAAAGCTTGTACTATGGCTACTAGATAAGTGATAAATATACATACATACTTTTTTTGTAAATACATTATATACATAGAAAATACCCAGATCAAGACATATAGATATGTTCATGTACACAAATATTTGTCTCGTGCGGGGATCGAACCCGCGACCTCTGAGTGAAAGTGGACATTACTAGCTATTCGAGCACCGAGCTCGTTTTAAGGTATAAGTGGATTACTTACACCCCAGTACACCCTATCAATACCTTTTACAGATTCGACAGTGCGCTGGGACTAGAGACCCGACTTTTTTTTTTATACTACATCGGGTGGCGGACAACCATACGGCCCGCTTGATGTGAAGCGGTTACCGTAGCCATATTAACGCTCGCAACATAAAATATCGCTCACGCGCCGTCACCCCCGCTGCCATCGCAGCATCTCCTTCCTTTCTGGCCTGACCTCACTCACTCGCAGGAACACAACAGCCCTCAAGGGAACCGTTATTTCCCTGCTGCGGTATTTTGTGAGGTGGAGGTACATTCCCCAGTCGGGTAGCTTACAATTACGCTCCCTACCTCTCTTTTCGCCAGAGCTTCGTTTGTCAGTCAGCAGGGTGTACCGCGTGCAGGTGAAGTTGGCTTTGGTTCAAAGATGTTGATGAACCACTTACACCCCAAAAATCCATCATCTACACCGATCCGAAGCGGGAGACATCATTAAAAATTCATTGATGTGTTATTTCTTCCCATTACATTAATTATGAGCTCTACGGTATCGTGTATTTGGCAGTGAGACTGCAATTAATTTCGTTGTTTATTGTCATTTTGTGGACTCTATTAGGGATAACGTGTACCCATGACGGACTTGGGAGTCCCGTCATGCTACAGGAAGTCATGGTAAGCTGTTATTGGACGACGATGAATGATAGACGAGCCTAGTGGCCGAATGGATACTTTGACTGCGAGGTCGCGGGTTCGATGTCCGCTCAAGGCAAATATTTGTGTGCATGAATATGTTTGTTTGTCTTGGTCTGGGTGTTTTATGTGTATTACATGTATGTATTTACAAAGAAAATGTATTCAAGTACATTTATCACTTGTCTAGTCCCCATAATACAAGCTTTACCCTTAAATTGGGTTGTGTAAATTGTTCAAAAACATTTATTTATTTATACGTAGACGAGTCAGCCAGCACCCAGATAATCCATGTCCGATTTTTGCATGAAGGGAAGCATAAATCACTAGTTATTTATCTTATTTACCTACTTGGAATACGTCGTAACACGAATTGAAATTACTTTTAAATATAACACGAATTACCTACTAGAATCAAATAGTCTCCGAAATACTTGCAGTTGACCAAGTTAAGCCTATTTGGTGAACTCAAACAGTTTAGTCGAAGTGTATTTAGGCACAAAATACTGTTAGGGAAAAATTGCAAGAATAATTTAGGACTCTAAAACCTCGACACATGAAGGATATACCTATGTATCTGAATTGAAATTTATTGTATTTAAATTCACAATTATTATATCTAAATTGACGTTTATTATATCTAAATTGACATTTATTTTCTAATTAATTACAATTTAATTTCGATTGATAATTTGTATGCCTGTTTGGCAAAATGTGGCGTTCTGTATACAATAAACTATGTAACATCTCTATTTAACCCATATTTACAAATAAATATATTGATTGATTGATGTAATTATATTATATTAACTGTTACGGACTCCTCCACTAAGTAATTTGATGTTTTTTTGACAAATTTATTATGTTATTCGGATATTAGCGAGGCATGTCGGATAATTGTAGAGCTGAACTACACCAACATTATTATATTCGTTTATTTTATACTTATTCAGATTGAAGAAGTACATTCTAAGGTTTTTTTTTTTTCTATTTGAGTAGTTTTAAAAAGAACAAGAACAAGTATATAAACGAATAAAGACAATAAAACAATTATTGCTTGGCATTAGCAAAGTCAATTCTAACAAACGACAAACCAAAGTTTTTTTTAATTAAAAAAAGTTAGTTTATTTTTTTTAGAAATATGCTCAACAATGCACACCTCGTGATCTCGGTCGCCGGGCTCTGTTGAAAAGTGAAATGTAATCAGATTGCGATGTATATGCATCTGATTACATAGTCGGGCGCACGTGCAGCCGAAGGGTTGCACGCGGCGGGCGCGGGGGGGGGGGGGGGGCAGGGGTGCGCGCGCGCACAATGCGACGCAACCCTTCGGGCGCGGGCATTGTTTCGCACCGGCGCGAGTCACCCTTCACCGTTTCACTTTTGATATCGCGCGGAACAGATTGCGGCAGTTTTTTATTCTGTTTCCGTTGCCGGCGGCGGGGGGCGGGGGCGGGGGGCGGGCGGCGCGGCCCGCCCAGCCTCGTTTGCATACGACGCCTCCTCCGAGCCCGCTCCTCCGCGCCCTCCGCCTCCGCACTGACGACTCTACATGAACACACCATGCCTAGCCACTTATAATACGTTGTTGTGATAAATTTACACCATTATTTTTTTTTATTCGTAAAACAAAAGAAAAGAAACATAACCGTACCTAATGCTAATATCTAGAATTAGTTACCTGTTAAAAACAAGAGACATACATAGTCTTTATAAAAAAGTTTTTTTTAAAATCAAAACACTATATTATATACACGGTACACTATATATATTTTACGTCTATCATTTATAATAGGTATTTTTTTGAAGCAACTATTTCTGGAATAATTTCAAGTTGTACTTATTGTAGTGATAACACTTCCAAATGATATTCCGTTCAAGTACTGTCGGTGCACAGTTGTCATAACAATTGTATCAACTACCGTCGACGTGACTCTACATCTTTTCATATAATTTAACTACAACAATCCGCTGTTGTGTCGTGAATCAACAATTCTTTTCTCAGGAACTGTTAGTGTTTTAATTATAGATGCGTATTAAATGGTGTTAACGAGACTCTATTTACTCAGTTTATATACGTACTTATATCTGTCCATCTGTCTGTCCGTGTATCACAGTATCGTTTAGGTCATAATATGATTATTATCGGTTGTTTCATGCAGAACCTTCAACGGAATAAAACTGTCACATCAAATAATATTAATAAAACAATAGACAGATCAAAATATTTCTTGCAATATATTTTCGATCTGCCCTGTGTTAGTACAACACTAGTCTTTGATAATGATTTACGCATACTCTATAAAAATAAAAATATTAAATGTATGTTGTACTTATTATCTGATTATTTAAAAAAAAGACACACATTGGCAAGTTTCTTTCTAGCATTTTTTCTTCGCTAATGGTCGCTATGTAACGAAATGCTAGTAGATAATGACAAAATACTTAATATTATTAATAAAAACCGGACAAGTGCGAGTCGGTCTCGCCCACCGAGTGTTCCGTACGTAGGATCAATATAAATAGTTCAGGAATCTAACCCCCTGTTTTTCGAGATTTAATTACAAATGTATAGTTTTGAGACTTATTGTTGTACTTGTAGACTATAACGATGCTACTTGCCAAATTTCATACTCTAGGTCAACGGGAAGTATCCTATGAGTTTAGATTTCCTTGAGAATGTGTCGAAATATGCGTTTTTTGCTGAATAAACGGCCATATCTTTTTTTTTACGTAAACTTAGCAGTTTGATTTTTTTACAACTTCATGGGACCGTAGACCTGAGTATACAGTTCAAATTTTAGCTTGATACCTCCACGCATTCTCGACTTAGAGGGTCTTCACAGACAGACAGACAGAAAGACGAACAACAAAGTGATCTTATATATTCCGTACCTAAAACGGAAAAAAGGAACCCTAAAAATGGATACACAAATGGCAGAATGAATAATTTCTTAAAAAAATATGCTTGTATGTATTTACTTACTTAAGTTTCTCTTCGCTGTACACTTTTAAGTATACTTATTCGCTTATCGTATCCCTCTATCTATCTATCTTAGTTTACTTATCAAAATCCTTAGTTTCAAAAGTTAGACTTAGTTTCAAAATTCCTTCAAATACCCGTTATCTAGTTACAAATTCATACACAACGAACAAAAGTACAAAATTTAACATAAAATTTTAGCATGATGATAGTAAAAGAAATGTAGACTAAATGTACTAAAAAATCTCAAATTATCTCCGGCGTCATGAGTTACGGTTCAAAGACTCATCAAACAATTACTGTTATACTTCGATCTTGAATTTGTTATAATTATACGTAGCGGCCCGCCCTCGCATCTCTGTGGCTTCATCTTCCCGTTCCTATCTCATTGCATTGGATTTCCCATACAAACCTTGTGCTGACGATGTCATCACAATTCTTTTCGTTAATTTTTCTGATATATGAATAGCTATTCTCCTGTTCGTGATGGAGACAAATCCAACAAATGAAGGATCATATAAATCGTTGAGCTATTCTTGAGTTTTAAATGGTGTAACGTGTAACTAACCCGACTTTGTTTTATACTTATAGATTTGCTCCGGTGCATTTGTAAACGAGGTGCATCAATTACATATATTTTACTCATACCCCTAAGCGGCGAATGTGCATGCATTTGCATCCCTGCAGATATTCACGGAGGCGAAAAAAATGTTTAATAATTTGTACTTTCAACGGACCTCCCCTCGCACCGTCTCTGCGACAGATGCGAATGATGTAAATAAGCATTTTGTCGTCACTCAATGATCGCTGCGCGCGGAGTGATCCACGTGTGTTGTATAAAATCACCGTCGTCATCAGCCCGCCGTTCTTTCCGATAATATTGCAAATTTAACGGTTGCATAATTTCCTCGAATCTTGTTGGATTTGGATTACTTTAAAGGAGCTACCTAATGTCGCTCTTATTGTGTGCGCACAACGCTAAAATAAACCGTCTTTAATGAAGCACATGGCGCTGGAACCGTTGGAGACACGTTTATCTCCTCGTAACTTCAACTCTTCAGTCGCCACCACCGGCAGCGGCAAGCGACGTCGCGTCCCCGTCCCGCACTCGGTCACCGGAGCTTACATTGTTCTTGCTCGGTACACACTAACGAGTGTTTTGTGTTTATTTTATGAAACGCAGCTGATTCCGTCGATGATTTTTTGTAAAAACCGTTATTTTAGACATAAATCTCACCCTTCCGAGTTTGAAATTTCAATATCCCTGTCGAACAATGCGAACGCTGCGCGTTTTTTATTTTGTGCAATTTTTAAAAATGTGGGGTAATGCATTTTTTATTACAAAAATAGTGGCTGGCGGCGGAGACGCGGTCGTTATTCCTTCCCACGGCCGGGAAATGGGTCAGGCATTGTTCCGCTCCTTCGTTTTTGCGCTAAAAAAGAGATTTCTGCGAGCGGGGACCTGTCGCGCCGCCGCGCACCCCTCTGACACACTTTTTTTGGATAAAAAATGTAAAAATTACGTCGCAGCTTGCGACCGAGTTTTCTCAGGGTTTCTACTCCTTTCTGCGATAAATCTAATAGCGGCTTGTAGTACAGGAGGCGAGCAGCCATTCTGCGGAAGAAGGGTTGCGAGCGAGACATCTGTCGCGGAGGCGATTACCGGATTTCAAATAAATTTGAAGGACGCCCGCGGGGCGAGCGGCGGAGGGGAGGCAATAAAATGATTAGGTAAACAAAACGGAGGCTGCGGGCTGTTTGCAGGCGACGACGGGAGGCGGGGTGGGGAGGGGCGGAGGGCGGGCGAGGGCGAGGGCCGAGATTACCTCCGTTTTAACGCGCGAAAGATTTCAAAGGCCACCCCGGCCACTTCACAAATAATCCATCAACATCTCGGCACGAGGGCCTTTAAAAAGGCCACTCGGGCCGCGGGTCGCGGAGGGCGCAAATTCGATTCCGTCGTAGATTGGAGTGCATATTCAGCTAACGAGGTTTGTGCGGGCAGCGGGAGCTCGCCGCCGCGGCACTCACCTGCGGACCGCCTCACTCGAGTGGACATTTAGATTTGGGAAAGCTGTTAAAGTCATTCACAAGATTCACCGGAAAAGTAGAGTTCCTTGAGTGTCGTGAATTTACTTCGAGTGAGTAGGGTTTGTATGTCGACAAAAACGAAGCTTCATCGCACAGGCGTTCTCTACCGTACCACTGGAATGATGGGGTCATTTCAACGTTTGTTGAACGACCTGACAGATTTAACATGACCTTTTGATATATTTTTTTTTTTGTATGTTTCGGGTGTCCTACTGCCGAACTGTGGTCAGACCAATAGTTTATTGTTTCATCCAACTATTGGTCTGTCCGTCTGTTACAGCCAATCTTCTCCGAATCTACTCGACCCATTAAGTTTAAGTTATCTGCACATATGCATTTAGGTGACCAAATACTGATTTGTAACGCAAATAATGGTTTAGAGACGAGGTGTGAAGATTATTGAGGACCTCAACCTTATATGCGGTGTTGAACCCTTAAGTCTGGAGGAGAGACTTTACCTCCATTTGTCCCTACAAAGTTGAGTAAAAGAGTTGTTCGACACTATGCAAACTTCTACAACCCCCTCGCGTCAGCACCATTAATAGTACCCACTAGCTCGCCATTGGCCGGGACTTCATCCTCCCTCATACTTTTTTTAAGATAATAATCATTTATTCACCGATATAAGGTGATACAGATGTGAAATTTATAAGCTGAGATTCACTAATTCTGCCCGGTTTTGGGCGCGTGAAACTACAGCATGGGTTTCTTTAAAAGGGGCGTGCAGAGAAATTTCAGTTAACGGTAATGCGCAAGTAATGCCCCTTCTGTGTACGCGTTCATAGGCTGCAGTAACAGCTTCCCATTAGGTAGGCTGTATAAGAATACAGCCTATAATATATATAATGTATAATATAAGGTGGCTAACAAGGGTTAGCCACCTTAGCGATATAAAAAAATATTTTTTAAAATAGAAGCCAATTTCGACTGTTCCTGACCCATTGTTCATAGTCTGTCCTGTCGTGAACCCTTACTCATCCCACTGTTGGGACACGGGTCTCCCCCAGTCGAAGGGGGTCAGAGCATACTGCTCACCCCCACGCCCCCACCACGCTGCTCAGATTTAGACAAATGTTCACGTAGATAGCCTGCTCTCCCGCGTTCATATTTAAGATACGATTTTTTTTCGAAAAATATAGCAGTTCTTTGGGATTTGGGGAACAATATCACTGCACCTCCGGCATGAGTTGTTGAATTCAAATTATTACTTTGTCGGATTTTTGTGTTCCTATAATACACGGCAAATCAATAACTAACTGAATAATAATCACCGACCGATGTCTGTACATAGGCAATAATATAATAAGAAAAGATAATTTGATGCCTTCTTGGTATTTTAAAGCCATAGGGACATAGCCGCCAGTAACAAACAGAGTCGTCACATGGGAGTAGACAGTTAGACACATTAGTCCAAATAGTTACTTTGTATCAGCTGTCAAAACAATATCTATGAATTAATAATGTGCTAAAATTTTACAAGTAGAGAAGAACCTAGAAATATTTTGTGATAATATTCTCTCGTCTGCATCTCCTCCACTGTTTCCAGTGCAGCCCTACTAGGTGTTTACACTTACTACGAGTTTAATATAAAATAAAAAAGTAATGACGGCATTATTTAGTACATACACAATAAGTTTTTGTAACATTTGTTGTTGCTGAAACAATTATTATTATTATTTACGCAGCTCTATAAAGGCTCTGTTCGCCTAATAAAAAATGATTGAGATGGAATTTTTGGATCCCATAAAATAGAACATGGTTAGGATTAGCTGTCACCATTTTTGACTGCAAATAGGACTCCTGTTTCATTACACCTCCAAATAATTTAATTATTCTGATGCGTGTCAATGTGCGACTTTGTACAGTGAACTGCACGTAGAGTGTTACATTTCCAGTAGGTACAAGAGAGCCGCGTAGTACTAACTGTTGCGGAGCTACGCGAGGCCCTCTTATACTGGAAGAATAATTGATAGTAAATATGTTTCTTAGATAAGTTCGAGAGATGATATACACATATCTAAATAACTAATGAGACGAATGACCTTAAAATGTAGTAGGCTTGTAGCCTTCATTGCGACACTACAATTAATAGAGGATAATTCTCAGATTAGCGGTATTCTATTAGCCTTATTTGGTTAATTGATTTTTGTGTTACTCGTATATTGCGCAAATGAAACGTGGAAAGATGACGTGGTGAACTGTACGTCCACGTAGCTGCTCAATTTACATCTCCACTTGTATCGTACGTGATGGAAAAGTGTTAAGGATGATGAAGGAAAATAAACTTTTATTAAATACTTCTGAGGTTATAAGAACAAAAATAATAGACATGGCGTGATAGAAAAGGACACAAAATTTCAAGAAAAATAGAACGGAGTCAGATAGGTCGTAGGAAACCGGTTAGGTAACTGACTCTGAGTATAAAATAGAGTATCCAAAATCCAGCAGAAGAGAAAGCATATATAATAGCGTCACATTATTGGATAAAGAGGATAGAATTGCCGTTACACGAAAACTGAAGAGATAGAAATGTTTGACTGCGTTCCGATCGTGCGCGTTTACATTCCCTGCCGCGGAGCCTGCGACTAACTTTTTCTATATTTGCTCGTGTAGAATTGAAGGAGTCTTATAGATGTATTATTTTGCAGCGAATCATTCGGCGACGTACATGCATATGCGCAAGAGTGCGCTGCGTCAATAATTATGCGCGCGCGCAGTAAATAGAGCGCGTTTCGTTAGCCTACGCGCAAACGCGCCGAGTACGGCTCGTTCACACAATTTCACTTCCTGCATAACATCACACACCTGGCGATTCTTTCATTAATTTTGAAGCTTTATTATATTCAATCACGTTAAGTATGTAAAGAAGTAAAATAATATCATATTACTCGGCGGCGAGTAGATAAAAAACATAACGGTGGTGCCGGCGGGTGGCGGAGAGCATGGAGGGGGGGAAGTCGGTAATTAAAACCGTTGTCGTCGCCGGTAATTACCTCGCGAAATAATAAGCGTGGCTGCCGCCGCCGCCTTCAGCGCCTCCGCTCCGTCCGACGCTCCTCTCGTGAGGACGAAAAACGGCCGCCCGTTTCCCACCGTGATTACAATGCTAATGCTGTCACTTTGCGCAACCGCAGCGTTCGTGCGGCCTCTGTTCCAGCGGAGCCGGCGCGGGGACGAGCGACGATGCGTAAGTATCATGCATCGCATTGCAATTAAACGTCGCACCGAGATCGTATCGCACCAATTACAGCTCATTTGCGTCCGTTGCGACAGTAGGGTTCGTTCCATACAAAGTAAGGACGCAGCCTAGCGGCGCGGCGCAGACGTCGAAACGTTGGCGCTCGCGCACGCACTTGTCGTTTATAATAATGGTCGCTTTGCAGACGTTTTGCGATACTTTCTCTCCGCATCGATTGATGAGTCGGCCCACCGCCTGCGTCGGCCCGGCTGGCTGCAGCATCAGTCCTCGATCACACTCTCTCTGCCGGGCGATAGCGACTCGCAGCATTGCTCGAACCGAGACTGCGAACGTAAACGCGAGCATCTAATTAACAGTTACTTATGAAAACGCGGCGCTGTAAGTACGCGCATGAGCATACATAATAATACACGCGTTATCCATTAAGCAGTAAACACATTTTTGTTTGAGAAATTTATATTTTACATATTCGACTTTTTGCCCGTCACCGCGTTAACGTGTTTATGTTGCCATATCTGATTTGAGTGAATTACATTACATTAATGCATAATTGTAAGTACCTCGAGTTTCTATATTTAAGTATAATTGGTTATTTTTTAACCGACTTCAAAAAAGGAGGAGGTTCTCAATTCGACTGAATATTTTTTTTCTATGTATGTTATTCGATATCTTTGCGAATTGTGAACCGACTTTCATAATTCTTTTTTTTATTTGAAAGGGTAAAGGGTATGATTGCAAGGTGATCGCATATTCACCAAGTCAGGATCTGATAATGAGATGCCAGAGAAATCAAGGGAAACCCTTAAATTTTATAAGCACGTATGGTCAAATTCTTTTTTTTTATTTAAAAGGGTAATTGCGAGGTGTTCCCATATTCACCAATTCAGGGTCTGATGATGGGATCCCAGAAAAATCGGGGGACACCCTGAAATTTGCCCTGTGGTAGCCGGCAGAATAGAATTGTGCCACTCCATTGCTCTGCGCTGAATGTCGTACAAGGCGACTAAGGAATCTTGTGTGACGCAATAACTTTTCTCCCGGAAGACGGGCAGCAGCGTCTGCCGGGGTATTCCACCAATAAGCTGCGCTCGCCAACTGAAGTCGGTTAAAATTTTTGTAAAAAATCATAATTCATTACAATTACATTACAATGAATTTTCCTAACATGCAGAGCAGAACATTATTACACAATTATCCTTAGAGAGTAGAGTCAGGTTTTGGTGGTGTCGCTAACTCGTATTTCCAGTGTTCCCAAATAACGCTCAGCTCACGGCGACGGCGACGGCGACGCCGCTTCGCCGGCGTCAGACGTTCATTAGCGACGGCCAACAGCACCCGGGCCGGCGGCGGCCTCGTGGTCGGCGCTTTCGCCTTATTAATCTATGGCTTTGCATTACGAATATGAGAGTACCTTCATTAATAAATTAATGACCGGTAAGTAGCCAGCCTAAATATATTGGTGTGGATAATTAATAATACTTGCTGCATCAAGAGCCCGCCTTTCAAAAAAAGGAGCAGTGAAGCGGCGAAGATTCCCACTGAACCATAATTCCTAAAATATAGCGGTAAGATGTGAGAAAGATTAGAATTTTGCAAACTGTCAACTCACACCTTCCTGTCCGGAGGTGTTCGACGGCTCTACTTGTCTACTTGTGACTCCGTTCCGCGTCAGTCGCCGCGGCGCCGCGTCGTCGCGCCGCGTCGCGTCGCGCCGCGGGCGCATTGTGCCGACGACAGTAATCGAATCATGATCGTTAATCGCACGAGCTGGAATAATCGGGCCGCGGCCGTCGACCGCGATTATTAATCGAGAGGAGAGCGCGGGCGGGGGCCGGTCACGAGCGGCGCACGGATGAACAACGTCCGAGATTTGAATACTAGATAATTAATATCGCTTTATTAGCGGTGGAAATATCGATTTATGAAGATATTATCCGCTTTGTGCGGCCGCGCCGCGCGGATACCGCGTCAATCAATTACTGTCGGAGCACGGCGGCCGGCGCCGCGACGCCGCGGGCCACGCCGGCGCTGCGACGCCGCGGGCCACGCCGGCGCTGCGACGCCGCGGGCCACGCCGGCGCTGCGACGCCGCGGGCCACGCCGGCGCTGCGACGCCGCGGGCCACGCCGGCGCTGCGACGCCGCGGGCCACGCCGGCGCTGCGACGCCGCGGGCCACGCCGGCGCTGCGACGCCGCGGGCCACGCCGGCGCCGCGCCGCCGCGGGCCACGCCGGCGCGGCCACGCCGCCGCTTCGATAGCCATCTGTCGCCGCGCGTCGACGCACCCGAGTACGGCACACAATTGCATAATACGTTCCTAGTACACAATCACGTTGCGTGCGTGATACATAGCTTTGAATTTGTAAGTTATAGTAGGTGATGTATGACTTGAGTACTGTACAATATTGTAAATGTCCAGTTAGTATCCTGGTACACACGTCGGGCCCGGCTCCCGGCAGTTGTCATTAGATGACAGGCGGCTTGAAAACACTGGCCGTCGTCAACCCTCAGTTGAGCAGCGTGGTGGAGTATGCTCTAAACCCCTTCGATTGAGGGGAGACCCGTATATTATCCCAGGAGTGGGGTGAATGTCGACGATCTCCTGACAAACATGACAACTACTATATTTTATTTAAACGTTTAAAAAGTAAGAATTTATCTACTCTTCTGGTTATTCATACTGTGTCATACATATCGAATATTAAAAAACGAATTCTATATATATTTTCTGTGTAAATATCGCAAAATTCTAATAAGATTAACATTATAAATTAGTTAGTACATGTTTCGTACTACAAAACCATTATGTGGCCTAACAAAAAACCAGTGTCAAAGCCTCATCAATTCACACGTGTCCGCCCTCGCGTTATCTCTACATTCGAGATGAGCAATCGCAGGTACAAAATGTAAAGCAGGCACTTTAGTTCCCATTAGACGCTGAGTATGTAGACACAGTGTCCCGCCGCAACGTTATTTACATTTGAGCCGCACGTCGTCGACGCACTTCTTGTCTTGTTCGTACCCGGCCGTCGGTAGCTCGCCGCGGGCCTTCAGCAGCGTGTCTCGAGTCTCGACACTTACAAACATCGATGATATTTATTACAATACCAATAAGCAACAGATCACAACTTACAGTCGAATTAGTGATGACATAACGTGTGTACAATGATGTAATTTTAATCCGTATTCAATCCCGGCGGCCGTGTGGCGATGTTTACTTTAAGAACTTCCCGCATTTATGTTCCTGAACATCTATTTGTCTTTTGTGAGTTGAGTATGTATTTACAATAATTAACTATATGTATCAGTTATCTAATGCACGTAGTTTTGCATAATGAGAGACTAAACAGAGTTGTATAATTTGTCCGGAGATATTGTTTACCTTGGACAACTGCCTTAATTATGGGTTATTCCAACCTACGTTTTTAACTTAATTTTTTGCTACATTAAAAATTGCATAGACAGAGGCCACTCATACTGGTATCATTCACTGTGTGTATATTTTATGATTTTCTTCAAACATTTTAATGAAAAGGCCCGCGTCATCGCGAGCGGCGGCGGCGCGGGCTGCCGAGGCCGCCGCTAGACAAAAGAGGCTGTATTGTTCGCGGGTTCGCTTTAATTTGTTATCTTAATTTATTAATCGGGCCGGGGTCGTCGCCCTCGGCCGGCCCTCCGCCCTCCGCCCTCCGCCCTCGCCCTCCGGACAGTATCGCCACTCTCTCCGATGGTCACGAACCGACAAATTAACAAATTCAAAAAAATCTTCATCTGATACAAATTGTTTTGATCAGCAGCGCTCCGGCCGATGGCGGCTGGCGGATGGCGGCTGGCGTCTCTTGTCATGTTGTCAATGACAATAGTCTGCCACTCGCGGACGTTTGACATGTTTGGAGTGATATATTACTTAACAAGTACCTACTTAATTTAAATACGTTTATGCCAATTTTAAAAGGTAGAAATGATTTTTATTTTCTAACTAGCGACTTGCCCCGACCTCGGCGCTTTTACAACGCTGCTTGCGTGCCGCCGAGGTATAGCAAGGGGCACTGGTAACTGGTCGCCCTTTGATGCATAAGTATTTGAAAATAAGAACCATCATCTTATGTTGGTGCCACTAGGTAGTGGAAAAAATGGTTTTATTTTACGTATCTCAGGCTTCCGACACTGAAGCGTGCTAAAATATACACCGGATTTTAAATTTAATTATAAATTTTTGACACAAAAACCACAAAATCGGCTCAGTAGTTTTTCCTTGATGTTCGAACATGTAGACAAAAAATACGAAATTCGGTACTTTGGAGTCGGAAGTAGTTTTTTTCCAGACATCTTCAATGCACAGGCGCACTTTAGTTGCAGTTTTATTGGTGTAAAAAAATGACGACACGTATTTAGGAGACTGTGTGACGTATTGTAATAGTATTCAGAGTAAAAAATTGTTTATCGGATGCTTTGTGTGCCTGATGACACCGATGCTTCTTGTGTTGTAGCGACTATTACTGTTTCGCGCAAGGCGGGCCGTACGCTTGTTCGGCAACGAGACATAATAAATATATATGAAGAAATATTGGGTTCCGAAGCTCACATACAAGTTGTATGTGAGAATACGTTTGATTGTTACTTAATGTATTTACACCCAATTTCAATTGGGTGCGGAATCAATAATACGAAGTGTAAAATGACGTAATAAGCTAATATTATATCAAATTTGTTATATTAGCTAATATTTTTCATTAACAACAAACATACCTACAAATTCATAAAGGTAATATTAATATTAAAAAAAACATAATAAAATACTAAGTATATTATGTAGGTATATCATACAAGTATGAGACGTGTCTAAGTGCTCCCGAGACGCTGTAAGAAATTTTAATGTATAATTTTGATTTGTTACATATTTTCCCTGACACCGACATGGTAATGTCCTTACATTTACCATACATTTTGTAAATTTAGTTTGAACTGGCTGATCCATTTAGCAATGCATTAATTTGGGGCGTGTATCGGCCGTTCGCCGAACAAACACCGAGCGCCCGGAACAATGGCCGCCGCTTCTTATTACCGCCATGAGTCTGCGATTCGATCCGTTTTATCTCAATTATCTATTGGAGAGCACCTCGTAACTCGGCGCAGCGCGGGATGATGCCCAAACACCATTTATTAGATTAAATCGGCGATCCAATTCGATAGCTGCCAATAAGAGTGGCGGCGTCGTTGCGCGCGCTGCACTCTCTAATAAGACCGGACAATAAACACACACTATTATTGTGCCGGCGCTGGCCGCTGCACCGCGAGCCGCGACTGACACCAGCGCGGGCGCGCCTCGCGCCCTATTGTGAAAACAGGCCTTATTACAATACGTCCAGAACAATGCCTTCAAATGATAACTTCAAAGTTTTTACTGGTATTCGACATTTGCTTTCTTCGTCAATGATCATTTCCGAAATATATTATGAAGCAATCAAATGTATTCTTCTGAATACATTTGATTGCTACTTAATGTAGGAGTATTTACACCCAATTTCAATTGGGTTTCAATCAATAATACGAAGTGTACAATGACGTAATGATATGAACTTAGAGCTAAAGTCAAGCTTATTTACCCGTGGTGTTCCCGATTAGTGAAAATGATGTAGGTCGAAATTGGACGAACGAGCCTTACCCTGGCAGTGTAAACTTGAACTAAAACCAATTGGGGAGTTTTTCTATCGCACAGAAAACCGCAGACAAATATAAGATCCCTACGAATCTCCCAAGAAGATGCGGCGTCAGTAGAGAAGTAGTAAATCGTGTGTGATATCCTTCGTATTAGCTACTATAATTGTTTCATATCAAGTGGGATGTATGCTAGTTTGCCGCGGTATTTTATAACGATTAAAAATTACTTCTCTTAACATTCAATACTGGTATGCACCGTTTCCAATTAGACGGCTGTAAGGTTGGTTGCTACCCGAGTGGCAGAAAAAATAACAATGGTCGTAACAGTGGTCGGCGAGCAGACGTCACCGCGTGCGTTGATGTCTCTTGGACCGGAGAGCACGCTTGGGCCCCGGCGCCGCGGCGGCACAAAATACAGGTGCCGGTGATGCGACAAACAAGATACAGCTACGACTGCTGACATATTCATATAACAAATTGTTATTACAGGTAATATTACATTTAATAATATATATTTCTGGAAAAATTATAGTATGGGGCTTTTCAAAAAGGGCGTGAAGAGGTTGGCAACGCGCTTGTGATGCCCCCTGGCGTTGCAGGCTGCGGTAACTGATATTCATCGGGCGGTGCATCCGCATGCTTATTTGCCACCTTAGTGGTACTTTATTCCATCGATTTATTTTATCCCACCGGGTGCTCGGGACGGAGCAGTCGCTCTATGTAACCACTCTATGTACGATAACGTGACAACACATTTCTCTATTTGTGGCTTCCGGTAAAAATTCTGATAAGGTGAACTCAATGAGACGATTATGAGTGATGTTCAAATTCAATGGGATGTGACTTATTGGATTTGAATCCAATTAGAATTCACATAATCCCAAAAAAATCCATCAAGATATTATAGATTTCAATAGAAAAGGAGACTAATTGGAGCTGAATTGAGAGTCTAGTAGGAAATCTAACCCAACTCTCGTTCTTTGCACTGCTGGGATACGGATCCCTCTCAATGGAAAGGAGTTGAGAGCGTCTGTCACCGCGCTGCGCTACTTGCGGCTGGCGCAGATCAGTGTTTTCGACCCGCGCTCTTAGCTTAACGGTTATCATTTTAACAATATGGTGATTCTTGTAAGACATTTAAAGTCTGATTAGTTATGACATATTATATCAAACACATATATGTAATTTTAACAAAGTTGTAACATCTGTCTTTCCCTACATAAACTCAAAAACGACTAAAGGGATTTTTGTGCGGTTTTCACAAACGATTCAAGAGGAAGATTTAAGTATTCATTAAAGTTTTGTGTAAATTGGCTGCTACATGACGAAGATGCCAAAAAATATGATGCTGACTAGTCTTAGTCGCTATGTAGTTTACGCGACACGAGTACTTTACGTGGTGCATATAGCAAGCCCGGACGAAGCCGGGGCGGTCGCTAGTTAATGATAATAACAAGTCGCGCGTATAAGCTAGAAAAGACAATAAAACCTGATTACCAAATTGAAAGATATTAAGTTAAAATTAACGTAGAGCTGCAATTTTGACCACAGTAATATAATAAACGGATGGAACAGAAGTAAACCGGCGACGGACGGAGCTGCGCAGGAATAAAAGGCGAATTACACGTGGTCGTGCGGCTCGTTGAAATGGCGATATTGACAGGCATCGAATGAATCTTCGTGCCGATAAACACTCTACTTAATTCAATGTATCCGCGCGTGTCATTCGAAATGCTGCCTTATGACGTGCGTCCTCAGCGTTCGTTTCCCGTCGCCGGCGCGCCTCGGGCCGCATGCGGAGCCCCGGCTCCCGCGGCCTCCGCTTATATTTCATGCTGTTTTGACTTCGAGCAATAATACGTTAAACGATCCCTAAATCATGGCAAGGCGTTTCGACGACCATCATTCCGACATCCGGCCGCAGCGCCGCTGTCCACCGTCCACCGTCGTACAACTAGACGATTTTGTTAAACGCATTAGCGACTCATATATCGAGCGGGTCCGCGTGAACAATAGCGGTGGCGCATGTCTGGTGGTTATCGTGGGAACCGCTTTAATTATATTTCACATACGTAACCAGTACGTAACGTGTACGTAAATAGTTTCGGAAATATTGTTCCAATTCCGTAACAACAATAACACGGCGAAGATGGCGGTCACGCAACGGCCGCCGCCCGCGCCGCCGTGTATTATACATATAGAGCGCGGACTTCCGCGGGTCAATCACCAAATTACATATAACTTTTTACAGCCGAGTCATTTGACTATTGAGATTTGTGAGCCGACGATAGAGCCGTAGACAACAATTACAGTAAAGGGTGCGCGTGCGTGCGCTCGTTCCTCATCGCAACGTTCCGTATCGACTCTCCTTTAATTAGTAGTATTTTCTCGTCGGCATTGAAGTGGCCGCGGTAGAGTCGGCAGCGGGCGGTCCTCCGCCGCGCAATACGGCCCGTTTGTTTGTTTATCACACCGTCACTACCTTTAATTAGTAGAGTATAGCCGGAGCGCCCGGCGTCGCCCGCCGCATCGCCACAATTACCGCCTTATGTTATGACATAAAAGGGAAGTATGATGGACACCTCCGAGAGGACGCGTCGTAGTCTGCACTTTCGAGATGCAGCACAAGGTTCAGAATGCAACGCTCGCTGCGTCGCTGCAATGGGAAGCGATTGTTTATGAGAAACAATAGATGGGATTGGCGTTCAGAGAGCGATCATTTGAATACGAGGGAATCAATCGCTGAAGGCGGCGACGACCACCGCTCGAGGCCGCGAATACTGAAAGTTTAACGAGTACCGATCGGTGGTGGAGCGGCGCGCAGGCCGGCGCCGGTGGACGGCGACCTTTCGCGGAGCTCGTTAGCGTGCCGCCGCCGCTCCACCAGTTCATTTGTAGCTAATAACGCGCGCCTCCAAATGTCACCGATCAATAAACAAACACGGACCGATGATTGAATATATACTGAAATAGAAAGACACGAACGGTGGTGGTGCCGCGGGGACCCCAGCCTCGGCCGGTCGCCCGACGCCGCTGCGAGGTAGCCGCGGCTACTTCAAGCGACGGGAATGAAAACAAACAGTACTAACCAGTGTTAGAACTGTTTTATGTCTGTACACTATGTCTATAATGTATCTATTAATAACAATAATTTGGTACAAAATGTACGTTACATTATGTTTGATTATACTTTTGATATTCCTCATACTTATTTCATCAAGTTTGGAACGGGAAGTCTGTTTCTCAAACCAATGCATACGTATGATGCACATCCTTATCAATCAATACTACCTACATCAGACGATGATGCAACCTGTATACAACGTGATACAACCCAACGGTTGTATATCCAAAACAACTTTTGAGTAGTAAACGTTGTCCTTGAGTTCGTAGGAGCTCGGTCAGTAGCGGAGGACGAATAGGCACAGCGTACAGCAGCTGGCCGCGGCCGGCGCCGGCCGGCAGGCTGGCTACAGTTCCCACGACACGTGAATATTAAATCACATGACTAACAAATTGGAGAGGTTCTCGGAAGCGCCGCCGCCCGCGTCATCTCGTACCGAACACTATTACTACCGCGTAATGACACGCCGGAGCCGGGAAACCCGAATAGTTCGCGTCTGTATGCACGAAATTTGGTTAGAACAGGTCATTCGATGCGCCCGTCGCGTCTCGGACGCGGAGCCGAGAGCCGAGAGCCGGCGAGATACTGCTTCGTCATTTCGCATTGTCACTAATGGAATTAATTCTGTTCGGAGGCCGCTCACCGCGCATTCCTATAATTATGAACCGTAGATGTCGATTATCTCATTTCTTTCTTGGATTTTATTTTTATATTTTTAAACGGAAAGATTCCCCTCGTCGGAAAGTGAAATCGTGTGTCAAACGGCGGCTTGCATTGCAAAAATAGCCAGTTGATTGGGTTTTTACGGGTGGATTGGCGAGACCGCTAGGAATTCAGCCGGGACGGGAGCCGGCGGGAGCGCAGGGCGGGACGGGAATTTAAAATTTAGATAAGCGAAAAAACATTCGCTCGGCCCCGAGAGGAGCTGGAGCCGGCCCGGGCGCCCGGTGCCTGCCGGGATGCTGCCGGACCGACAAATAGACGAATAATAATCGCGGAGCGTAATGTTTGGGATAAAGATAATTATACCTATCTACGTACTTTTATAAGTAGGTACACACGTACACATAGGTTCAAAGCCAATATGAGATTACAGTTCAAGTTTGTAACTGTTTATTATCGGCACAAAATATTTCTCTCTTGTAGTATAGTAGTATTTTGTATCCCTGGTGACCACCACAATATGCCTACTACTATCATAATACTAATAACATAATACTATCGACACAATAGTTTATATGTTGCAAAAGAATACCTCGCACACGTGCCCAGTCTTGGCCGAGCCCCGATCACATCGCATGCAGTACGCGCAGACTCGCAGGTTTTAAGTTTTATTGTTATCGCTTTAAAATACAAACTCCAACTCCCCAAATCAAGTTCAATATAATGAAAAGGAAAAATGTTTTATCTACTCCCATACTGAAATTTAGAGATTAAAAAACTAAACACAGAATCTTAATGTCAGTCTTTTACGCACAAGCCATCAAAATAAAATTAAAAAAGTAACTTTTCTATACAGCTTTTTATGGACAACTGTGTCGAAAAATAACTTTTTTTCCATATCGATACAGCATCAGCCCTGGGTTATTAAGCAGGTTGCAATGCAAATGCATTGCAATTTTGCAATAATCTTCTACATAATCTGTGAACGCGCATGCGCACCACGTATGCTTGATATGCAAATGGATTTATAAGTAAGAAATAAAGCTGTTAAATTAACTTCATGGTTTTATTTAAAATATTAATATCATATATTTCATGAGATTAGATAAAGTAGTGTATGAAACTGCACATAATTAGGTCTTAAAATACTCGTGTGATGCTATTATCGCATTCGCCTTCAGCTCATGTGATAAACTCACACTCGTATTTTAAGAACCCTTATTATGCAACAGTTTCATAAACTGCTATTATTTGTAAAATAAAAACCGGCCAAGTGCGAGTCGGACTCTCGCACGAAGGGTTCCGTACCATTATCTATAAAAACGCCAAAAAAATCACGTTTGTTGTATGGTAGCCCCCTTTAAATATTTGTTTTATTTTTGGTTAACTATTTATTTTTAAAGTGAATATATAACTAAATATTATGTGAGTATTTCAAGCGTCTACCTATTGCCATTATCAATTGCGCGCAAAAACGAGCAAAAAAAACACGTTTGTTGTATATGCACAAATATTAAAACACAGAATAAAATAAATATTTAAGGGGGCTCCCTTAAATATTTATTTTATTCTGTGTTTTAATATTTGTTGTTATAGCGGCAATAGAAATACATCATCTGTGAAAATATCAACTGTCTAACTATCACTGTTCATAAGATACAGCCTGGTGACAGACGGACGTACGGACGGACGGACGGATGGACGGACGGACGGGCGGGCGGACGGACAGACAGCGGAGCCTTAGAAATAGGGTTCCTTTTTACCCTTTGGGTACGGAACCCTAAAAAGAAGAATGAATTTATTTTATAACACCCAAAGTATTTAAGTATGTATTTTTTTAAGTTGTTTTTTTTTTACTTTTACAAACTCCTCAGGTTTCTACAACTAGTTATGTAACTCCTAAACTGTCACTGGTTAGGTAACTCCTAAAGCGTCTATTGAATTGTCATTGATTAATTGATACTGTGATGCATTTTGGGGTATGAGTAGCTCACCTTGCCGACTAGCGAAAGAACACCCTCTCGACTAGCGAAAGAGAGGTAGGGCACAGCGTATTTGTAAGCTGCCTGACTAGGGAAGTAAATGAATTTATGAGGTGGAGGTACCTCCACCTCATAGAATCATCATCATCATCATCATCATCATCAGGTCATTTTAGTCTCCACTACAGGAGCACGACCCTCTCTCGTCCGTCCCAGACAGAAGGAGGATGTGGCCTACGCTCCCCACGCTGGCCAGACGGGTTGGGGAGGCCTGATCGATGTTTTATAATGTTATAAATATTTCCCTTATTCGCCATGTACGAAATCCACGGGAAGAGACGGAGTGATTCTATTCTAGTCTGCCGGAAACCACACGGCCATACCTCATAGAATACCAAATAACATTGTTGTGTTCCTACGAGTGAGTAAGGTCACCAGAAAGGAAGGTGTTGCTGTATTGGCATCGGGGGTGGCGGCGCGCGAGCGATATTTTATGTTGCGAGTGTTAATACGATAACTGCTTCACATCACGTAGGACTATGCTCGTATGCCACCCGACGCAGTATGTAAAAAAATGCGACTCTACTTATGGGTAGAGGCGAACATTTTGTGGCATTCATTCGATTGTTGCGGTGGTACTGCACGCATGCAAAGGAGAACATACCCGGTACAAGCAGTGCGTGGCCACCGGGCGATCGTCGTATTTTATTGCCGCACAATTACCTTCACGTATCGCATGGTCGCATGGACCCGGGCGGGCCGGCCGGCGGCGCGGACCACGCACAAGTGGTGTATTAAAAATAACAGTGACTTTGTTTACTGCGAGGTGACTGCGAGGCTACTGATCTGCTAAACTTTCGTGAAGTCGGACAGCTCTAATGTAAGCCCGCGCTCAGCTCGCGGTCGCGGCGAAGTAATCGTTCGGTTCGCTGCATGGACGAGTCTCATAATTATGAAAAAGTATGATATTTAATTAGCATTTCTAAAAACGGTCGGTGGGTCAGGCGCGGGCGCGGCGCCTCATTCGGAGCGGAACCCGCGCACTTGAGAAGCAAATTACTATGAGAGCTCATTATCGCCCAGCAGATAATTGAAAATGGCGAGCTCATTATAATATTTAGACGATTATTCATCATAATTATTAATTCCCACTGTACATACATTATGTCTCTGCTAATTATAAATTAAATATCTGTGCGCATACAATTGTGGTTTTTGTTTGCTTTTTCGTTGTGGAAAAGTTCGAGAACTATACTTTTTGTTCGTGTTTGTGTTTGTATTATTTAGAAATAATATCTGGTGCGGTTCCGTCAGCTTTAATTATAGAGCTCAATGAATCGCACCATATATTATTTATGGTAAAACAGTGCTATTATTAAATAGCACTGTTTTACACGACAGCGAGAGGTGGCAGCTATCTCAAGAACAGTATATCATTTTTTTCTAGTAAAATATTATAAATATTAAATTCCTTATGCAAAGGGAAAACCAAATTTATGGCTGGAATAAGAAGCTGCTGTACCGTTACTAACAAAGTAATAACATAATTAAATTGAAAAATATAGCTTATTCACGAATTAGCATATGTATAAGTTTAAAGTAAATGATTACGTAAAGAGTGCAGTCCGCCGGCCGGCGCCGCGTGCCCGCGTGCTGTACATTCCGATGTATTACATATTAAATGCGGCACTGAGATCTTATCGCCGGCTTATTATTACAAATTAAAATCTTACACCATTCGTTAAATTACGGCTGCGTACTGCGAGATAAGGGACCGAACACGACACCGGCGCAATTAGCGGCCGAAGGGAACTGTAGTGCAACGACGCGCTCGCAGCGCGGGAGTTCAGCGGGCGCGCGTCACGAGCTTGCGGATGTCAGCGATCGCGGAGAAGCCTGTGTCTGTCAGGCGTCGAGCGCCGGAACACGATCGCGGTTCGACACCGACGTAGCATTTTGACTTCGGCCGCGAAGCTCGGCCGAGCGTCGGCGGCAGCTCGCTCATTAGCATATTATATCCGCGAGCACCGCATTATAACAATAATTACAGCGGCCGTCGCTCTGACAGCTCATCGTAATTAGCCAAACGCGGCTCATTGTAATACACGCTACCGACGTGCGCATCACATCACCGTACCTACATCGAGACGACGCAACCTCATTTGAATATATTAAAAAGCACGTTTGCGCGTTGAACTTTCTGGATACAGCTACACGAATATTAAGATAATCGGTTGGAATATGCCATCTGATAAGCTGGAATGATGATAAGAGGCGACACGGGGGCGTAGTGCGTGCGAGTGCGGCGATCAATTGTCAAGTCGTCACGCGAGGCGCCGCGCCGCCCGCCGCGTGCATCCTCTCGGTGCATAACGGTCGCAGACGACGCTCTCGACTGTCAACGAATACTCAGCACTGTGGCCGGGGTGCGCCTCGCGGGCTGCACTGTGCACTGTGCACTGTGCACTGTGCACTGTGCACTGTGCACTGTGCACGGCACACGGCCGAGCGGCCGGCGGCTGCGGGCGCGGCGCGCGGCCTTGACCGCGGCGGCCGAGCTGGCCGCGACAGGTGCCGGCGCACTCAAATATCAACATATGTCACTCACCCCCGAGATATTGTTACGATACCGTTACCCGCTCGTGATGAAAACTAGATATTTCTCAATCGTAATTTCGAGATAAGAGGCGAGTCGATTTATCGGGAGCGCTCGCCGGCTGAATAACGGAAATGGAAAGGTAGACGGCGGTCGCGAATAGATCGATACTGAATTTTATATGACATTAATTGTATTCAGAGTCGTTCCGTTAAACTTTCTTGCGGTCACTTGCACGAGTGAGTCACGGACGCTCATAGTGCACTCTTTACAACAGCGACGTCCGGTCCGCGGCGAATTACATCGTAAAGCTCAGCGACGTCACACTGCACACTGGACGCGGGCAGCACCTACTGACTTTATACAAACGTCCAAAATAGATGTACCTGTCTAAGCGATTCTAAGGGACCTTGGGTAAGCATCGCATTTGCGATATCTAGGAGTATCCTAATAATCTATATGCCACATAATATATAATGTAAAATGCCGGTGGGTACGAAATGCATGATGTACTGGGATATTTCTGGTTATGAAATATTATTTCCCATTGCATTTCATTTTATTTTCTGTGCGCTTAATTTTTTTTCATATGCCTATCAAAATATTCTTTCGTCTATCAAAATCTATAGATAATTATATAGAAAATATACTAGGTACTGTAGACACATAGATAACTAAATAGATTAAAAAAAAACGTACCTTACAGATGCAATTCTTGTACAAGTACGCAATATAGAAAGATGACCCGGACACGCCTAGCCTTAGTATATGTACTCGTATGTATGACAACACTTCGGTCAGTTTGTTTGCATCATACATATGGAGCGACGCTATGTGACAAAGTGAACCGAGCCGTAATTATTTATTTCTGGAAACTGAGATAATAGTGCTTGTATCTAGGGTTGGCGAACCGTATTCAAAAACTATTCAATTCTTTTTATAAACCTTTTATATTACTATAAAAGGTTTATAGTAAATACCGGATTTTTTTTATATATCAGAGATTTCTTCAAAAATACTAAGTTACTCCTGTAAAAGCTATATACTTATATGTAAGTTCGTACTAGCACGTAAACTGTTGTGTTTATAAACACTAAACTGTCCAGGGTAGTCACATAGTCACATATTATGGACATAGTGATATCATGGGAAAAAATATTTGCAGTGACTCTTACGCAGACTGCAGAAGGTTCAAATTAGTTTGTAATAAATATCAAAGTAAAATGCATCCACATATCTAGAGCTAAACAATGCTATCACGGTAGGGGGGTTGGTCCACTCTTTTTCCTATGATCGTGTGTAATTCATTCTGTAATTGCGTTGTCACAGTTTGTTATGACACAGAGCTCAGGGCTTAACAGATAATAGAGACAATAGGACACGTTGAAAGAGTCCACATTGTGACTATATATGTCGCCTGCAGGAGACTGTGTCCGGGTCACAGTTATATTTGTTTATGTCATTCGACAGGTTTCAGGCGTATCGTCTGTAACTCCACATTCAGGACAACGGCCCTATGCCTACAGCTAATTCTCTCCTGTACACCAATCTTACGGTTATATTACAGGATTGCGATTCTCTGGCCCAGTAAACCAACCAGACAAGAGGGCCTTTACCCGCTCCGGTATAATATCCAATAAACCAACCAGGCGCTCAAGTAGATCTGTAGCAGGTCTTACTCCCTATTCGCCTGCAAGCAGGCTACTTGAGTTCTCTTAAGTCGAGTGGCTCATGGCGGCCGACGCTCGGTTTCCCAAGCATCGGAGCCTGAAGGACGAGACAAGACCGAGGCGGTAAACCGGGCCCGGATAGACTTCATCGCGCTGGATCCCGTCTAACAACTCCTGCCTAATAAATAAATATAAATAAATAAATATTGTCACACAAATTACACAGCGCCATCTAGCCCCAAAGTAAGCGAAGCTTGTGTTATGGGTACTAGACAACTGATAAACATACGTAAATACACTTTTTTTTTTGTAAATACATACTTATGATACATAGAAAACACCCAGACCAAGACAAACAGACATGTTCATGCACACAAATGTTTGTCCCGTGTGGGAATCGAACCCACGAGCGTTGGTGTCGAAGCCGCGTCCTTGACCGCTACGCCACCGAGCTCGTCTTTAATTAACTAAAATTACAGTTATATTTGTTTATGTATTTTAGGTTGAACCGGAGCGCAATTATCAATAACAATATTTTAATTCCGTCTCATCTAGTCTATATTGCGTGCTATATAAAAGTACAAGACCGAGCGTGGTCAATTTTGTCAGCTGGAGGCGTCCAGAATTCCTCCAGAGGTATAGGAGCCGAGCTGGACGTCAATCTAGCTGATATGCAATGACATCATGTGTCGGCAAGATAAAGTAAGCGAAGCGGTTGTTGTGACTCTACATTTCCCATTCAGTCATAATATTGCTGTAGATTTACGCTAAACTAAAACAAAGAATATTAAATATGCGGCTAAAGTAAGTAGTAGTAACTTAGTAACTTAAGTTGGTGGTCACATCGATCAATAATAATTTTAAATAGACGTTACATTAATAACCGCCAAGTTGAACCAGATCAACAACAAAACGTTTACATTTATATGCTGTCCTCTCATTGTCTTATGCTTTACTAGAAAAGATCTCTTATTGCATAACTCCGTTATTGTACAAATTTATTCTCAAATTTTAAAATTTTTAAGGGCGCACGTGATGCCCCTGTTGTTGTAGGCGTCCATAGGCTACGGGAACGGCTTTCCATCAGGCGGGACGTATGCTTGTTTGTCGCCTTAGTGATATAGAAAATAAAGTTTACTGCAATATATCGCACCGCCGGCTGTCAGCCCTGGCGGAGGCGGCCGCGGCGCGCGAGCGACGTGCGGCCGCCGACGAGAACCATCCGCGGGGAGAATGTGGCTCGCTGCCGGACTAATTACACTGTTTTAGGAATGGTCTTTTATCGGTCATCAATCAATCAGGGAAAAGACACGTATGTTAATAGAACCGATACTTCTGTAAGTGTTAAATACGGCTGGAGAAATATCGTCCTCTTTCCATACTATCCGCAAATAGACTCTACTGGATCGATTCATGAGGTTACGGGGTCCATTCCGATTTAAAGCAAAAGATCGGGCATCCCCGGTAAAGCCCTCTCGGCGAGTGAGTAGGTCGAATTTGAATGCGCCGCCCGATCTGCCCGTATTCTAATGGGGCTCATTACCGCGCGATTGATTCCGTGCGCCGCCGCCGACATCTCATCCCAGCTCGCTTATAATCATGTTGTGTTACCGTTCGCCGCCGCATAATGCGCCACACCTCGCTCGCGCTGCAATAACCCGAGCGGCGAGCGATTTACAAAATAAATTTAATGGATTCTACCAGATCGTATCCAAATTGGACTAACGTGTTTTGCAACACAACACTTACATCAAATTGAATTCTATATTCATGAAGAAAACATTATTGTCGGTATCGTGGCAAACTGCCGTGAGAGAGATTGATGAGAAATGCGTTCGCGGTATTTCTAATATGTTACAGGCATACAATGAACTACTTTATCATTTTTAACTCCCTTTTTCGCCGCCGTCATATTATTTACTCAAATCGATATAGTCACGAGGAATTACCACAGTACACGATAGAGCAGTAAACCAACTCTGTACAAGCGTCCGAATGACGTATTAAGTGCGTAGGTACAACAAGTCATAACTGCTATACGTCGCACTTGCACTAGGTCGCATACTCTTAATAGTAGGTAGTAGCGTTTAAAAACAACCGGTCGTATACTACTCCACGTAATAATTATTGAAAAATCATTGAAAGTGTAAAAGCTCGGTGTAAGAGCTCGGTATATACATATAGTGCTATAATGTCTCCATTACCCGGCAGTTCGGATGACAGACGAGAGAGTTTAGCGTGCGCTGTCTGCAGGCACGTTGAGAGATGAGCCCGCGAAGGGCGCGCCGCTAATGAATGCAGCGGCCCGCGGCCAACGGGACCCTAACGTCCGCGCAGGTGTCCGTAACGGGACCGCGAAAGGTCACCCCCGCCGCGCCGGTAGTGTCGTGTATGTATTAGAGGCGGCAACCCCGCGACCGATTGAGTGATCGGTCGCGGGCTGTGGGCCAGTGTCCACAACCAGCGCTACACCGGTCACTCAAAATTGTTTCCAGTTGCATTGATGCCAACTAAAACCGTATAGTATACTGAATTCAAAGAAATGCCCTTTTTTCGTTCGCTCGATAGCTTTATGACAGTTATTACAAATCGCAATAGTTTCAACAAAACATTACGGTAACAAAGTAAACAAAAAGTCGAACGTCAAAACGAGATAATTAGGCGGGTGCAGTAAAAAGTCGTCACCGCTGATGTTCTATTGAGCTTTCTTTTACGACGGAGGCGCTCGGCCGGGGTTGTGCAATTCTAATTCTTTAAACAGATTTTTGTCTTTTTACACTTAAATGTTTAGTGCCATAGTTGTAAACTAGAAAGTGTCGAGCGACCTTTTTGTGGACGGACCGTTGCTTCGTTCGATAACTTTCCCCGGCACAATGAGAACTATAATTGCTTTAAAAAACAGTCCCGGTCGTAAAAAGTAAAAAACAAGCGCACCATCGGGGGGTGTTCTGCGAAACGGGCGCCTCGCGACGAGCGGAGCTTAACGGTAATTTATGAGAGGCCGCTGCGACCATCTCAAGTAATACAATCTAATTTCTTATAACCGATAACATGATATTCAAAAGATTCGGAAACGTCGACGATGAGCACGTCTCGTAAAGCTCGCGACAGATAACATATCGTATAATAGGGGTGAGTCGATACCGCGGTTCTACACAACTATTGATCGAGTGAGAGATTTGAAAAATATAGGCTCTTGATTATTTATATTTCTGATTAGTGGGGGTTCGGTCGATCACGCGAACTGCCCATCGGCTGGTAATTAAAAACATCGTCTTGTCGTTGTTATTTATTCAGGGCTACCGTCGCCGGAGTCGCCGGGCAGCGCGGCGCTGGTGATGATCTACTTAAACTGGAATCGGTCGTATATATTATGTACTAGGTATCTAGCACAATAGGGCGTGGACGTGTCAGATTTAGCACATTTGAAACAGATATAATATACGAGGAGATCGAATGTTCTTCGGGCATCTAATATCCCGGTGGACAATATTTTCAAAAATAAATGGAAGAGAGAGAACTCACCCGAGTCCATGGCGGCCGGTGGCGCAGGGCGGCAGTAATGAATGGCGCACGCGCATCCCTGCGCCCTGCGCCCCACCCGCGACCTAGACCAGTCTAGCCCTAGGAGCATTATTCACCCCGCTATCGGCAAAAACTAAATGTCAGGTGATTTGAAGGGCAAGTGGAGCGGCGGGTCAGGGGGGAGGGACATAACGGGAGCACGAGGGCAAGCAAACAAAGTGCGAGACCTTTAGCTCGGGCAATTACAGTGCGCGGGCGCAGGCGAGGCGGGCAACCCTCCGCGGCGATAACGGGACCCGGCGGGGCGCGAGAGCAGATACGTTACTTACCCCGGCGTCCAGTTCTGAACTTGAGTTGAACAATGATTACATGAAGTTTAAACTGCAATAGTTGTGGGACTTTCAACGTTTTTGCCAAATACCTAATTAACACTGGGTACGTGATGATGATGATATAATTGCGGCCCATCAGGCACGTTTTGGACTAGCGTTTCAGTGGTCGCCCCTTTTTATTATTAAATATATTGTGTAAGAGTATTACTCATTTTTATTTATTTTTGTTTATTTCGGTTTCTGATATAAAAAAAGACACAAATTAATTAGGCTGATTATACATAGATCGCTTTTCTAAATAGTGAGTTCTGACAATAACTATTCATCTAAACGACAGTATCCAAAGCGACTTCCATCTAATCAGTAAGCAATGATAGTAAACACAACACGCGCGGCGCGGCCGCGGTGGTGGGAACGTTGCAGCTCGTGTGCATTGTGTCGTGTACCTGCTCCGCGTGAGGAGTGCACCGTATTCTCCATATTTTTTGCCGGCGCATAGAGACTCGTATACTTTCTCAGAACGCTAAATGCGGGCACTGGGCCCACTCTATATCGATATTTATGGACGCACTTTGATCGTAGATTAGCGTACCGGTGACAGCGTGAAAAAGGATCCCTGTGTGCGCCCCACACATATCCAGCCCGACGACGGCCTACTCGAACGCCTTATGCCACCTTAACCATATCCGTATAAGGAGTATAATCCCTTAATACCCGTTTCGCTTCCGACGCCGTATAACAAAGGATTTGCATACGTTGAAGCTATTTTGCAGTTAAAAGTTTTTTGCTATTTAATTTTTTGTCGCCGCAACCGTACATCCATCACGGAACCTACCTGTTTGAAATAGAAAACGGCAAAAAATGGAATTATTGAAATGGTAGGTGTGCACGTAACGACTCACACGTAAAAACGTCGATGGAAAAAATAAATGCGATGATATCAGGGCGCGGCGCGAGGGTCAGACCCGCGGACACGCGGACATGCGCGGGATAACTCTAAACTAATTGATATTTCATAACAACTGCAATTATAATTGGAAAGTTAAACTAAACAACCAACTATAATGATTTTTCAGAACAATTATGCACGTACAACATACTGCAGTATGAATATTGAAACTAATCGAAAATGATATCTTACGAAATTATAAACGCGCGGCCAGTTGCGGCATCCACAAAGTGGTAAATGGGCATACGATTAGCCACTTAATGATATTATTGTGTATGCAAATGAATCCGCGGAAGAGGAAAAACTGTTAATGAGGTGACCTTCGAGGCTGCTAGGCGCGCCACATACTACTTCGCGTTTTTACACGACCGCCGGCCGCTTCAAAACATTATTAACTAACACACATTATTTGGCAAAAGATTTAACTATCTGCGTAACATGCGTTACCTAACAGAATACAGTCACACATGAAACTACTGTTACCCGTGTAGTCTAAAACGTACAATGTATAGATGTCCTTAGAAAAGGTATTCCAACGACCAACGACTGACTCCATCTAATATGCTTCTAAGCTGCATCAGGAGATTATTGTCAAATTCGTCACATCACCCTTGATAGTAGTGGCATTTCACCACACGCAGAGAAAGTTATATTATTATGTATATCCGCCACATATGTGATTTTTGTATGTAACAGAAAACAGAAACATTGAATGGCGATATAAATAGAACAACCCATACAGACACGTAGTATGGTCTACGACAATCACGCGATAAAGTTTTCTATCCTTTAATGGAAGCATGTTATATTATTTATAAGTTGTGTTCTCACAAAGTAAAAAAGGCTTTTTGTACATGACAAGTTCAACATCCGAGCGGCGGTCGTGCCGCAGACGTCGTGACCGACTGCCGCCCTGGGATTCTCAATGAAAAATAGAATTATGCATTTGATTCGAGTACAATTATTATATCGCGCCAACTGTGGCGCTCGCTCTCGTGGAGTGGACGTGGAGTGGACACCCGCCAGCGGGATTGCTGGTAACGAGTTTATATGTATATAAGTTTTAACAAGAAATAGCTGGAGGTGTGGAAATAATATATCTAATCGAAACGGCTACAACGGAGTCAGGCTACAGATTCGCAAAGCCTGCACCCTGAATAGCTGCAATAGCAGCCATTACGAGCCACAATGGCGCGTCACATTAAACTCGCCATTAGCATAGCGGCACGGCATTGTGTGCGAACATCCCGGCACACATTTAGCAATAAATCTGAGGATAAAAAAAACGTTATTCACGTCTCACGGGCGACAAAAACTAATGGAAATGGAAAGAAATATGCAAGGTATAGTGATTGTTCGGCCAACGATCGGAGGTGAACGGAGAAAAAACGCGGGCAGATGCGCGCGCGCAGGTAGCGCGCGCGCATGCTAATACGCGTCGGTGGACGCGGCGCGGCGCTAGTGGGCGCGGGGCCGCGCTCGTGTGTTATAACTTGACGTAGTCACTCGCATAACGTAGCTCATGCCGTAAGAACAGCTAGCGACAATGTTCTGGTGTAACTTTACTGCTCACTATCGTAGAAGAGAAAACGTGAGTTTAAAACGAAAGCATTGTCTCCCAGATCACCTTTGCGTCATTTATTACATTTCATAGCTGCGGAGTAAACGTTTGTGTGGATCGGAAATTATGCGATTTATATAATGATATTATTTTAGCTCCACCTCCACACACTGAAGGAACCTTTTGACCAAATTTCAAGTTGGCGACGAATTAGTGAATCGAAACTTTTTATCTAATAAAAACAAGTGTAAAAATACGTTTGGAGGAATTTATATAATATTGCATAGCATTTACATATACACATTTACGAGATATTTTCTATTACCGCTAGACTAGAGACCGAACAACGGTACGATCGCAATAATAGTTTTATGAGCACGGTTGTAACGTCAGTGCAAAAACACAGGAGTGCCATATTGCAAGATTATTTGTGTGATTACGGTGCGTTTGTAAAAATTCAGAAAACTAATATTCTTCATGATAAACAGAAAAGAAACTATAATAATGTTCCAAATGACAATTGCCAATAATTGCCATAATCGGAAAAGACAATTTGCAATAAGCTTGAACAATGTTGAAAAGTATAACAATGTTAAAAATCCGTGTGGTAGTGGACGTAGTTGGGCCTTCTCAAGTAATTAAGTCATCTTAACGATGCTGGAATAAAAAGTTATTTGCATTTAGCTATTTAGGCGGTGCAACTGATAGTGCCCTTACACTTACATAGACCTATTAATGTTTATTCTGGTACATATGTTATACAAACTGTAAACTTGTGTCTAAACGTTACTTTTATTTTTGTCACAATTTAGTCTTCTTATATTTATCACCATGTATTCATTAAGTAATCATATGTTTCTGCCAAATTATAATTACCTTCAAGTCTGGAATGGTCGACTGGACGAGATCCCATTGATGGGATAAGTCCGCCATTGAGTACATAACTATTGTATTATCATGTTATGTTGTTTTATTTTTTACAATAGAGACTTTACAACAACAACAACGTCCCATTGTTAACTGTTCATGTTTATTATTACCGTTGCTGCCTCTACCTGTCGCACCCGACGGGCTTTAGCAGAGTATTATACATTTTTACTTTAATACTTGGATATCCAGGCTGCGACTTTATTTCTTTCAATATCCTATATTATTCATAATACACTATATAATATTTCTGAAGAGTTCGGCCTTTTCCGCGGGACTAACTCATCAATACCGTAACCACCGAAGAATCTATATATATAAATTAGGGGCTGAAAGTTTGTGTCAGAGTGGTGTCTGGTGGGTGAAACAACATTGTCTTTATACATTAATTTTTACTCGGACTCTTCGACCGGCATCGGCCCATAATCATCCTACTGTTGGGATACGGGCCTGCCTTCAATTGAAGGGGGGTTTAGAGCATACTCTACCACGCTGCTCCAAAGGCAAGTCTAGTGTATTCAAGCCGCCCAAAGGTCACTAATTTGGCTTAACGACTGTCACTGTGACTGACATTAGATTAATAACAATAGCCGGGATCGACGGCTTAATATGCCCTCCGAAGCACGGAGGAGCTCATGCTAAACAAACCCATCCATAGACAGGATACGGTTGACGTTGCATAACTTGCGTCATCGCTTGCACTGACCTGCGCAACGACTCCATCGAGCTCCTCAACTGGACTCTTCAATAAAACAATGAATTACGTATTAACAAAATTTTAGCCCTCATAGGGCTAAAATTTTGACCCCTAGAGGGCTAAAATTTTGTTTAGTGAAAATAATTTCTGTTTGCAGTTTATCATATAATTATGCTTCACAATATTGACCGGAAATTTAGAACGCTATCTTCAATATAAAATAAATATTTCCGCTTTCATGAAAGTTCATCAATTAAGAAATTAAAATATGGGTAACTTTGTATGGTACTTTTAAAACCCGAAGCACTGAAGATACATCTATGAAATTTAATTAATACACGAGGTCGGAGAGAAGATATGCAATACTTTGAAGAGGGACAAGGAAAGATTGAGAGGACAATAAAATTTGAATGGAAAACTTAAAAAAAGTGTGTTATGAAATGCAAAATTTTAATATAGGTAGGACAGAAACAAATAAATGTATAAACTTAGAGTAGATGGAAAAGAGAAGAGGGTAAAATGGAAAAGAATCATTCACCATACAGAGAAAATATTGAGGGAAAAGATGGATGAAAAAGGGAAATTACGACATCACCTGTAATAAATTTAAACCAAAACTACTAAAGACGTTAGACGTGAAATTTGAACATAATCACATAAGGTGAAAGAGAAAAAGGTTTGATAGTTTTAAAAACAGAAGAAGTTAACAAGACGAGGCGGAGGATAAAAAAGACATACAAAACCCATATAATTTGTTCAAAGTCTTCGCAAGCGAAGAAGTGCAGAGCTAGCTTAAAAATATTCTAAATGAGCTGGTGCTTAAAAACCCTTCACATTTCACCTCATCAACTCGACGCAACGACGATATTTGTAATCTAGTAAATGCTTTTTTAATTTATAGAAATTATTGTTTCCTGTTAGATATTTGAAGAGTGCATGCCGTGCAGCGATGCGTCGCCCGCACTCACTCCCGTCTCGTTATGCTAATTCCGGATAATAATAGCTAATTAAGACGAATAACGCCCGTGCATGTGTAATGTTGTAGCCGGAGCGCCGCGCGCACCAACTTACAAGTTTAACATCAGACAAGTAATGTTGAACGACAATGGACTTGCAGTTGCTTAGTTACACTCTGCTGCTTGTAGCGAAGTAAAGGTAAAGAGAGGTAAAGTGCGGTTGCAAACACAATCATTAATTTATTTGGAAACGTGAATTGGTCCAGCAATAAGACCGTTAATAGGCACGCGAAAAAATAGGAAAACGCAGAACAGCTATTTTTACACTAACAATTGGTGACTAGATACGAAGTTATTGCACGAGCTTATATATATTGTTACTATTTTTAGAAATGAAACTGTTTTCACAAATTGGATTTATCCGTCGTGCCATTTATAAGATGTTAATATGCACTGCGAGAGCTCGGAGAGTATTAAATGAAAATCTACAAACTGGAAAAGAAAAGACAACCGGTCGCATCGAAACGACGGCACGGCTGCTACATTTTAAGGAGCGTAGGTATCTGAGTTTTTTGTGAATTTCATTGAACGCGTCCGTCGTCAATAGACGGACTCGCAAAGACCCTCGGTTCAGACTTAACACGAGTCAGATTGAACGAGCACCGGTAGCTGCGAGCGACGAGCGACAACAATGCATGGAAATTAATGGCGTCTTTTTACAGAGTATTCATTGCACAACCGGAATAAATGGACCGTTTGAAGAAAGCTATTGTATGGGTAATGCAATGCAGCCGGGCCGCCCGCCGGCCAGTGCGGTGCATGTCAACTGGAGAGTGCTGGGCAGGTGCCCACTGGCCAGGGTTGCGTCTCGTATATTCACGCTGACTATGAATTTATGAGCAGTTTGATGCTTGGAATTGTTATACATGTAATGGACTTACCATCACTGACAGCACTTGTGCTTCATTTACCTTACTAATGTGGTTGCAAATTATATTTGTCCCTTAATAATTTGTAATCGTAACTCCCCCCCAATTAAGTTTCGTATTTAGTCCAGCATAAATACAAGAAAGTAAATAAACAATTTTTCTATGTATAATATGGCTTTAGTTAATACTAAAATGTTCTATGTAATTAACTTTTTTTTTACCAGCTTTTCAGTGCCGCTTGTACCGGTGGTTTATAAACAGTTTTTGCCGCTAGTAGAAATTTGGTCGTTTTGTTATCAAAACGAAATGTTATCTAATGCCATAATTAATATAAATTGGGGCGATTTAGTAAGAAAATAGTGCAAGAATCAGCCAGTCGTGATTACAGTCGAAAAAGTTTGTCACGTACGATCGGTGGCAGGGCGGTGCGGCCACTTGCAAATGTTTCGTAATGAGGCGTGCGTGCGGAACAGCGCTGGCCGTCAGCACCGGCAGCTCGAGCGCCTCCATTCACAAGCCGCGGCGCTCGGCGGCCGGCTCCACGTCGACATCGATACCGGCCGCAGCGGCCCGCCCGCTCGGCGCCGCTCACTTACTGAATGAACCCCGGGCACGTTCCCTCGCCGCCTGCGACACAATCACATTGTGATGACGAAGTGCTCATCATTGATCGCATGAAGTGGTGCCTTTTGAGATGAAAATAGACATGGCATCATTATATTTATTGTAGACTTCGTATATACCTAAGCTAAGATTTTTCAGTTCGCGAGAAACTCTTAGAGAGATCTCTTACACTTGTCCATCCACCAGACCAGTAAACTTGGACTATGCTGTGATTGAAGGCTTGTGCTTTTGTCTCTACTCTTTATTACTGACAATACGAGGACTCCTCGTGCATCCACAATGTTCTTATTTAATTTGGTCAATAAAAGAAAGAGGTTAGTTTTACAGGCATCTCGACAACGAATGTTTATTTTCCGCCTTTTGAACGAGTAGTTGCTTATTTCATTGAGTCCATTCTGTTGAGTCCATTTTCAGATCGATGAATGAATTCTTTCTAACATCTATGTGAGTTTCCATCATCTAGAGACCGTGTTCCACTGGTCAGTGGTTTTCTTCAGGAGGCCATAAACCCTCCCTGACCGATACTGACTTACACTTAAAATAGGAATACATACTCGAGCATATATATCTGCAAGGATATTAGCTTTCGACTGTTCCACTGCTTTGAAGACGCAGTTTAGTCAGTATTGTTCGTACCGGACGTCAGGGAGGCCACATCTGTATCTGCGCCTTTCTTTATCCTCAGTGGTCCGGAAAGAACTTGATTACTTGAGTAATTATGTTAGGCGTGACGATTGACAAAACATCGACAAGTATTGCTCAGTAAGTAATTTTGGTACACTCAACGCATTTTATGTTGACTGGCACATTTCTCAAGCTACTGTGTGGAAATTGGCCGATGAGTTTGCTCTAGCCTATTGTTTCAGCTCGCTCTGCAGTAAGAATACCACACCTCGAGTACTTGTTCTCTGCTGGATCTTCAGACTTCGACCAGGTATTTTAATTTTTAAGTTAGTCATTAGTATATCTTATTGAACAATACAGATTTATAATCTTTCCATCATCATCATCATTAACAGTCTCAAAATGGTCATTAATCTGACAAAGATCAGATTCATTCGTAGAATTGTTTTGTTTGTCACGTTGCCGTTGATATTTATGACTCGACCGCAAACGAACAGATGAGGCAATGTGGCCGTACTGTTCACTCGTAGCCCACGATATGTCACGGGCGGGGGTTGGGGGCAAACGCGGGAAGTATTTCTATGTATTCAGCTTCAGTAATATTACTTTAACTGTCATGAAATATATAAGTGAGCGATGGAGAGGGCTATGCTCGCGGTTTCTCTGCGGGATTGAATCCGATACGAAGAAATCCCACGGAGAACCCAAGTTGTCGACATAACCTTCAGAGTTTGCAAGCTGACGTGGCAATGGACGGGTCACATCTGCCGAGTAAGTGATGGCAGACGGGGGAGGAAGGTATTAGAGTGGAGGCCGCGCGTAGGACGTCAAAGTGTAGAACGACGTTAAAACATAAAGATGCTTATTTTGTGTATTGTCGCACTGCGTTGAGATACTAAATCAATAAGTCAATAAATAATCTGAAAATTATATCATTTTGTTCCTTAGAAAACATAAATTTCACGCGACATTGTGTAAACCGTTATGTATTACTGACCGAATAGTGCAATAAATTAATAACAATTGCAAAAAAATCGATAGTTGGGGCAATACAGATAGTCTGAGTTTGCGGTCGCCGGGCTCTGACGCATCACCGGTTACTTGCTAAATTATATACACAACAAAAAGCGCTAATTGCGTGCCGGGAGTGTGACCGATGGAAAATGTCTATAATATCTGTGCCGTGCGTCTTTTGGTCGCCGGTGATTTGAATAAACCGGTGTGTGGCGGCGGGCGGCGGGCGGCGGGCGGGCCGAGCGTGACACACGCGCGACATAAAAACCGCGCCGCGCGCCGCCGCCCGCTCCGAACTCGGCTTTTTTCCGAGGCGATCCATTCATCCCATAATTAACGCGAATAAAAAACGAGCCTAGACGAAAATTGGAAATGTCTCGGTGTCGCCGCGCGGATGCACAAAAAGCGACTCGGCTGTGAATTTGTATTAATTTAATTATGTTGTCGTTTTGTTTCGGAGTGTGACGGCCGCCGCCGGTCGCACGGGAGTCGTGCTCCGGCGGCCGCCGCCGGGAGGCTGCGGCCGAGGGAGGCCATTACGGCGGCCGTTCGCCGGCTCCCGGCCGCTGACATACAAAAACGTAATTAGATAATTTAGATATTCCACGCGCACCTTCCGTAATATTCAAATGAGAGCGCGCGCGCAGCCGAATGTAGTCTGTATGCACTCACCGTTAAGGTCGAGCACCATCTGCGTGTTGAAGAAGCTGCTGACGTCACCGCGGCCCGACACTGCAACAACAATATTATAATGTAATTAGAGATAAGAGTTAATTACACGCCGGCGGAATGTTTCGGCAGATCGTTAAAATCGCGTTTAGCGAGTGCCCGCGCGCGGCCCGCGCCCGTTCACACCTCGGTACCTAGGGCCGTTCATTCGCAGAATACATTTCCCTTTTCGCTCGGGTGTCATATTGAAAATTATACATACGGTAATGTTCAAACAAATGTCTATAGCTGTTTATACGCAGATCATTACATTACAGTGAGTGGTGAGTGCGTGTCGCGGCGGACGCTGCACCGCTGCACTCACCCCTCGGACGACACGGGTTTGCACTAAATCACCGTCGCCGGTGTCGCACGCTCCGCGCAATGAAAAATCTTGAAACTTTTACAAGAGTTTGGGCGGGAATTGAAGGGATATCTGTTTGAGCTGCGAACTAGACAAGGCAAGACACGTGGGGAGTCTACGAAAGTACGAATTAAATGATATCTTGGTGAAAATATATATCATCATCTGAAATTTCATAGTGGTCATAAGGAATTCTTCGCTTATCTCAGGTAATTGGTTTGATACGGGGAGTGTAAAAATGATATTTTTGATTTCAATCACAAGCATACAGAACACCTAACGTGAAGCGGTTGCCGACTAGCCTACGAACGTGTACACCTCAGCTTCCTACGCAGCAACTCAGGAATATACCTACTAGAAACCTCACTCACTATTGCAACAATCGTCCAGGGATCGAAAGTTGGTATTTGACTGAGGTTTTCTTATTTTGCTAATCGAGTTACTTATTGCATAGACTAATATTTTTTTACGATTTGAATTTGTGTTTGAATTTTACATTAAACACAATATTAGACAATATATAATCTATCTACATAGTACGAGAGCGACCCTGTAAAAATATATTTGCTCTATATTCATATGAATAAGCTAGTAAAAAGTATTAAACTTGATGTAGATCACTCCTGATATGATGAGTGGTTTCAGAGAAAAGGTTTTCCTTTGCGAGGGCTGAGCGCGAGTACCGGCTGATACGTACAATAATTATTGTGTACGCACGCCGCGCCGCGTCCGTGTGGGCGGCGCGACCTTCGGAAGCTGCGGTCGAGTAATGCCCGTAATTTTGGGCAGATACTGTTCGGCCCAGATACTGTCCAAGATGCAGGCTGGCATTGTGAAACATCGAGTCTCCGTGGACGTTCATTAGAAAATTATATCATTACCACAGATATTATTTCGTAGACACAAATTGAACCAAACGGGAAGTTAATCGTCGATATCGTAACCTTTTCGTAAATAAATTGATGATGCAGTATAAGAGGAAGGCTCTACTAACCTCAATATTGTAGTACAATTTCTATCACTCAAACTTGACCCTCTAAGAACTAGTCTACTTTTTAAGCAAGACAAGCCTACGTTAAGAGTTCGATTGATTTAACAATTTATATATCTTATGCCTCTGCCTATGCCTATAGCCTCCCCAACCCGTCTGGCCAGCGTGGGGAGCGTAGGCCAAATCCTCCTTCCGTCTAGGACGGACAAGAGAGGGTCGCGTTCCTGTAGTGGAGTGAAATGACCTGATGATGATGAATCTTATGTTAAATTTGCCTCTAACGTGATCAAGAGAAGAGAATACGAACAAGAATGTTCAACTTGGCGTGTATGTGTCTCACCAATACTAATATTCCTGGACACCGCGCCAACTAGTCCCCAACTAAGCAAAGCTTCTGTTATGAGTACTAGGTAACTGACAAATATACTTAAATACATTTTTTGTATGTTGTAAAATAGAAAACACCCAGAGCAAGACAAATAAATATATTAATGTATACAAATATTTGTCTTGTGCGGCGATCAAACGGGAACAAATCGCGACCCTCGGAGTTAAACAGCCATTGCTAGCCACTTGGACAACCGGGCTCGTCAACTATTGCAACTCTCTGATTTTATCAAATGTAATGAACTTTGCAAGAAACAGTGTTGATGTTTAAAATAATCATAATAGGCACCCATTGTCATTTAAATGATACATATAGCACGGAATAATATGTAGACCTGATGCCTTATTAAGTGAAGAACACAATATTACACTTATGTTTCATTATTTTCTTAAGTGTGCGTGTGCACACGCGTCCTACATTATTGTAAGACCAACAATCGGGTCGATATTTTATATTCGCCGGGATACCCGAAATATTTTTGAGCCATTTTTAGTAGGTCATTGGCGGTTTGCAATACTCTTAACTCAAAGTTGCAGTTTCAACTCTGTATGTTTCATTTTCAGTGAGAAAATAATCATTGACCGATTGTCGATCGTATGCGGGGATCGTATAGCATTTAAGCGAGTATTTAGAAACGTAAAAGGACATACACTATTGTAATTGTTCATTATAAGTTTTATCAACAACCATCACAAAGTAATTGTGTATTTACAAACATTACATTTCCAAGGAGCTTAATTATTATTGTGATAGACACCGGGCAGGCGGCGGCGGCGGGCGGTAAAAAGCTCTGGCATAAAATGTAGGCTCGCATTAAACGATCAGGGAAATAAACGATGCGTACGGGATGGTTACTATTTAAAGCGGGGTCAGGTGGCGGCCGGCGGCCATCGCTCACGACCCCCGGCTCTAAATCGCCGGCCGCGTGAAATACTGCGCCGCCCGGCCAGGATAATGTACCCGCGACCCTCGGGACCGACTTCTATACTCCATAAATCGTCCCCATTTGGCTAGCCCGCGAATCAAAGAAAGGTAATTCGCAATGTTTAAATCCAATTTAAAAGAAGAAAGAGCGAGGGGCGGCGCGCGCCCGCTGAATGTAAATCGGGGTGATCTGCTCCGACAAACCGTTTATTGTTATCGCGAGCGCGGGTTAAAAATTATTATGATTTGGTATGCGAGCGGCGACGGCGCGGGCGAGGCAGCGAGGGGAGCCACTCGAGTGCGAAGCGCCGCGACGCGACACATGTCGCGAACAGGACGACATCACAACACGACAATCACGGTGCAATGTTGACAAAATTAAATACTAAGTAAGTAGTACGTTATGTTTTTATTAAATACTAAGTACACGTATGTATTCTGTGTATACCTACTACATCTCGATAAATAAGTATTCATATGTTCAAAAACATAGCACATGTTTATTAAAAGTATATATTAGAGAGAACACATAGGCATTAAAAAGTAACTAATAAATATATAATAATTTTAAAATAAGTATCCAAGTTTGTAATAGGGGTGTAACTCACCTAGTCGTGGAGCACCCTGCCGACTAGCGAAATAGGTTCTAGCAAAAGAGAGGCAGGATACAGCGTATTTGCAAGCTGTGCGACTGGGAAAGTACCTCCCCTCACAGAATACTGCAGCCAAATAACCGTTCCCTTGAGGGCTATCGTGTTCCTGCGAATGAGTGAGGTCACCAGAAACTAATAAGTTGCTGCGTTGGCAGCGTGGGTGGCATGGTTGGCGTCGCGCGATCGATATTTCATGTTGCTGACGTTAATATGGCTACGGTAACCGCTTCTCATCAGACGGGCTGTATGCTCATGTGCCACCTGACCTAGTATAAAAAAAGTTTTCAAAGATTTGAGGGTACATACATGACTACATGGCAGATCACATTTACAATAGCATCATGAGCCGCAGTCTAAAAAGGCCTAGAAGTGCGCGAGATGGCGAGACGTCGTGAGGGGAGCACAGACAGCTCTCAATGCTCCCTCATGACGACTACGACCGCATGCGATCTGTCACGAGAGTATCGCCGGGAAACCATCCCGGTTAAGTCATTCCATATTGTATTGCGATGGTATACTTTTATAATACATTTTTCGTTTATTTAGTCGTTACAGTAAATTTGTAATTAATTTGAATATTTTGGTTAGGTCTTCATCACATCCTTATAAAAAATGATAATAGTTGTTGTTCTGACGTATTAATATATTGGTCTTTTATGACATATTAATATATTGGCCGATTATGGGTGTACGACGACCGTACTTCATTCAAAAACTACAGGGACTCGCCGACTCGAAATAAAAATTCCAGAGACTCCAGACGAACCGTGTATTAAAGTATATACATTAGTCACCACACATTTGCCACACAGGTTTATGCTAGGTTGCTAAGGGGGTATTTAATTACTCACGCTCTGATATTATGTAACTATACAAACCAAACCATAGCGCGTTTCAGAAAGTCAATCAAAATAAACAGCGCCATCTCTTATCCCAAACTAGAACTATTATTTCTATGAGTTTGAACATCCCGCCCACCATGGACAGAATGTCCATTACTCCGCCCACCATGACATCTCACAATAATAAAAACAAAACTTAGTGGACTGTATATAAATTATCTCAAAGTTCATGGTGAGTGTATAATAATAATAAAATTTAAAACAAAAACCAAACATAACTTCATAAAATAAAATAACAGAGCATGAGTGTAAATAAAATCTTAAAATAACAACTTTTCGTATAAAAACAATAACAATAACACTTCTTACTTACTAATGGGCAATATACACAGTTTTGTGACAGGTCTCTTTACGATTGAGCCTTTACATCTAATGCTAACCACACGCGTGATTCCATCCACTCCAGGAAACTTTTCGACAATTACACCTAAAAGCCACTTGCCTGGTGGTAGACCGTCTTCTTTTACTAGAACTACGTCTCCAGTGTTCGGTTCTGGATTTTGATAGGCCCACCTATAACGATTTAAAAATTGTGCAAGGTATTCTTGTGACCATCTGCGCCAAAAGTCCTGTACCATCCGTTGTGTCAGCTGCCATCTTCTAAGATTACTGACATTAGACTGCTCAAAATTCGTATCAGGCACAAGCACAAGTGGTTCCCCGATAAGGAAGTGACCAGGTGTCAGGGGTGTAGGATCATGCGGGTTACTACTCAACTGTGAAATTGGCCTAGAGTTTAGACAGGCTTCTATTTGAGTAAGCACTGTGCTCAACTCCTCAAACGTGAGTGTCGAGTTGTCGACGACTCTTTTTAAGTGGTACTTGGTCGACTTTATCCCTGCCTCCCAAATACCACCAAAATTGGGGGCATGAGGAGGGATAAAGTGCCAGCTTGTACCTTCTTACGCTAGAGCGTTAGCTACTTCAGTAGCAATGCTAGACCTTTCGTCAGCCAACAAAGACTTGAGTTCTCTGGCAGCGCCTACAAAATTCGTGCCATTGTCACTATAAAGATCTGCACAATGGCCGCGTCTAGATACAAAGCGTCTAAAGGCAGCTAAAAATCCGTTGGTACTCAAATCGCTTACTGCCTCTAGATGCACAGCTCGCGTCGCCATGCACACAAAAAGGCATATGTAGCCTTTATAGGACTTGTTTCCTCTTCCTTTGGACATCCGAATATTTATTGGCCCGGCGTAGTCTGTTCCAGTCTGATGAAAAGGTCTACTGGGCTGCACTCTTGAACAAGGCAGCTGCCCCATTAGTTGTTCTCTAGTGTTTGCGGTATAACGAACGCAAGTCGTACACCTTCGTATGAAATGCTTGATTTCATTTTTTCCATTAATCACCCAATATCGTGACCTTAAGTAATTGAGGGTGAGCTGAGAGCCTCCATGTAGAGTTTTTTCATGGGCATCAGCTATAACCAATGTTGTAAAATGTGACTTGTTCGGTAAAATTATAGGATGCTTAGTGGATTGATGAATAAGAGCTCTTTCTAAGCGTCCACTGACCCTCAATATTCCAGCGTCATCAAGAAATGGGTTAAGCGGGGTAAGTTTACTCCTTTTGTTTACATTTCCTGTTTTTCTTATGCTTTTTATATCTTCCTTAAATTTACAATTCTGTACTTCCTTTATGCAGGTATCTAATGCATTTCTTATTTCTTCACTAGTTAAATACGTTGTGCAATTTGATTTCTTTCCCTTCATAAATCTTTTGCAATAAGCTATAACTCGCACTAATTTGCGTAATGTTGAAAATTTAGTTATAATATTATTCTCCTTATCTTGTTCATTTTCATTGCTTACTCCCACATGACATGTTCTTTTTTCTATTTGTGTCTCGAATGTTTTACCCTTGTCTAATTTAATTTCTTTTTCTTTCAGCCACCCTGGACCAGTGAACCATAAAGTAGCGTTCTTCATTTCAGATGGATTGACACCACGAGATGCTACGTCTGCTGGATTGTCTTGCGATTTAACGTGAGACCATTGATCCCTGTCCATTGCTGTCAAGATTTCGGAAACCCTGTTAGCTATAAACGTTTTCCATTTTACAGGATGACAACTCAACCAAGCAAGCACCACCGTGGAATCTGTGTACGCGCAGATGTACTCCCTTTTGATTTCTAGAACTTCTGCTACCTCTTGCAATAATTTAGACAGAAGTACAGCGGCACATAGCTCGAGACGAGGAATGCTTACCTGCTTGATTGGTGACACTTTTGTTTTTGCTGTTATTAAATGGACAGAAACATTTTCGTCATCATTTACAACTTTTAAATAGACAACAGCAGCATACGCATCGTTGGATGCATCGGCAAATCCGTGGAGTTCTCTTCTAGCATCAGTTCGGTAAGTATTTATCCATCTAGGTATAGTAACATCCTGTAGTTTCATCAGCTCATTACGGTAAGTGGTCCACTCTATCAATAGATTTTCAGGTAACACATCATCCCAGCTTATTCCCGATATCCACAACTTCTGGATGAATATCTTGGCAACTATAATCGCTGGCGCCAACCAACCAAGCGGATCGAACAATTTAGCAATGTCAGATATAACTTTGCGTTTAGTAATAGGTTCATCAATAGGAGGAAGATGTACCGAATATTCGAAAACGTCCGTATCCTGATTCCATTTGAGTCCGAGTATTTTAATTATATTATCAATTTTTAGACTTAAAGTTTGATCTGTTTGATTTTCATTAATTGCTTCCATTAAAGCCTTGCTACTACTTGTCCATTTCTGGAGTTCAAAACCACCTCTCTTCAATAGTTCCTTTAGTTCTGTATAAAGTTTCTTTCCTTCTTCTACGTTTTCGCAGCCTGACAGCAAATCGTCTATATAAAAATCCTTCAATACCTTTTGTGACGTTTCAGGAAAATCCGCCGCTCCATCAATAGCTGTTTGTTGAAGAACTCTGACTGCTAAATAAGGAGCCGATGCAGTGCCGAACGTGACTCTCAATATGCGTAAATGTTTAGGGTCCTTTTCAGATTTTTCACGCCATACTATGCGCTGAAAATCAGCGTCTTTGTCTGACACCTTAATTTGCCTGTACATTTTGATAATGTCAGAGCTGAGGCTGATTGGATAAACACGCCAACACATTATAATATGACGCAAGTCAGGTTGAAGTTTAGGCCCTACCATCAAGTCGTTATTAAGAGACACTCCGTTAGTTCCAGAACAAGAGGCATCAAAGACGACCCTAAGCTTAGTTGTAGTTTTATCATCTCTCACCACAGCGTGATGAGGTAGGTAAACGGCTGGTGACTGCATTTCGCTTTCAGAAACTATTTCCATGTGACCTAAAGCGATATACTCGTCGATCACATCTGCATAATGAATCTTTAATTCAGGCATTTTTAACAATCGCTTTTCTAAATAATCTAACCTTTTCTTGGCAATGCCTAAGGAATTACCATATAGGCATTGTGGATCTGAATCTCGAAAAGGGAGCTTGACAACATACCTACCTTCACTATCTCTTGTTGTCGTGCTTGTAAATAGTTCTTCACATTTTTCTTCTTCCTCTGTCCATCCTTTTCTTTTCTCCAATTTTGGTTCATCTTCTAATTCCCAAAATTTTTGCAATAGTTTATTATCTTCCATTGCATGCATGCATATGACGACAGAGTTGTGATAGTTTTTAATATCTTTACAACCGGAAAGCACCTTTCCAGATAAAATCCATCCCAGCTTCGTATTCTGGGCCACTGGCATATCTGGACCACACCTAATTAATCCTTCTTCAATAATTTGGCTGTATACCTCTGCCCCCAGAAGTATATCAACCTTGTTAGGTGTGTTGAATATTGGATCTGCTAACCTAATGTCCGGCATGTTTGACCACCTCTGCACAACAATTTCTTTATCTGGCAGCAATGTGGTAATATTTTTTATTACATGAGCCCTAACCTGTAATACAAAACTAGGATTGGAGAGTGATTGTAATTTAAAACTGACCATATATTTAGAGGTCACTACGGAATCCCGATCACTTCCTAATCCGGACACATAACTTTTGCATAGTTTCTTCTGCAGTCCCAGTAATTGAGCTGCTGACTCCGTCATAAACGAAGCTTGCGATCCTTGGTCTACAAGAGACCTGAGAGTTATGCATGTGCCTGATTTAGATATTACTCCTACCAAAGCCGTTGCAAGCAAAACTTGGCTTTGGGAATTAATGTGGCATGTGGTAACGTGTTTAATAGGTTCGTCTTGTTTATCACTGATATTTGATGGTAAAGAACTAACATTACTGACAACTGGTAATACCTTCGAATCATTACTAGTTGGAGTCGACGTAGTTTGAATGTGAAGCAACGAATGGTGCTTCCTATGACAGATTCTACACTTGGATGGTACTCGACATGAATACACCGAATGGTTTGAGCCAAAACAATTAAAGCACAATCTCCTAGACTGCACGAAATCACGACGTGTGTTTGGCTCCTCTTTTACAAACTTCTTACAATTACCTAACTTGTGAGTATCTGAACAAAATGGACATTTAATTTTATTTGTTTCAGCGATATGGAGAGTCTTAGCTTTCACAATCTCCTTAGAATACTTCTTATCAAGAAATTCGAGTGATCTAAATCGTTGACATAAAAAATCGGTAAATAGTTTATAAGTAGGCAAAGATTCCTGAAGATCACTTAATTTGGCTTCCCACATTTTTCTGGACTCTGGATCTAATTTTAAACATAAAATATAAGTAACGATCATGTCCCAAGTGTCTGTTTGCAGACCTAAATTTTTTAAAGAGTTAATACACTCGTTGCTGGTATCCAATAACTCCTTGATTGCACTAGATGACTCAGTTGTAATATTTCTTTGACTCATGAATCTTTTTAGTACTGAGTTTGCAATATAGCGTTTATTATTATACCTAGACTCAAGTTGATTCCAGCAAATAGTATAATTATCACCCGTTATAGGAACATGACGTAGAAGTTGTTCCGCTTCTCCTGATAGATGTGACTTTAGGTAGTGTAACTTTTGTACGTTATCAAGTGAGTTGTTAGTATGTATAAGAGAAGTGAACAGATCCCTGAAACTAGCCCATTCAGTGTAATTTCCAGAAAAATTTGGTATCGTTATGGTAGGTAACTTTACGCTATGATGTGAATGATCACTTGAATTATTTTTCGAAGAATTTGCTTCAAAATCCAAAGTTAATTTCTTCTTGTATTTAAGGCTCAATATTGATTAGCACTGATTACTATTAATTGATGAAAGAAAGTACTCACAGTTGTATGTCCAGTATTCACTCACTCACATATCCATAGGTGTATCCATTGATTTGACTCCGGCCTTCGTCCGCTGCATGTGACGTCACACTCCGATGCACTGCATTCACTCTTTCTAGGGTGTAGTCGGTTGTACTGCACCACCCATCCTGGTCCCGACTACGCGCATAGGTACTGAACGTGTATTGCAATGCGAGCAATGGTGTCCGCCCTTGACAACAATCTGTTGCCCGTGGGTGCGAACGAGAGGTCCGAGTCGTTATTAGCCCATCCAAACTATCCAGCTTAGAAGGCCAAATGTACGACGACCGTACTTCATTCAAAAACTACAGGGACTCGCCGACTCGAAATAAAAATTCCAGAGACTCCAGACGAACCGTGTATTAAAGTATATACATTAGTCACCACACATTTGCCACACAGGTTTATGCTAGGTTGCTAAGGGGGTATTTAATTACTCACGCTCTGATATTATGTAACTATACAAACCAAACCATAGCGCGTTTCAGAAAGTCAATCAAAATAAACAGCGCCATCTCTTATCCCAAACTAGAACTATTATTTCTATGAGTTTGAACAATGGGATAATACCGTATAAATTACGAATGAAATGTGCGCGTAATATACCGTTCATTTTGAAAGTCAAAGATATTATTTTGATCAAAATTGTTAATGAAATGATTTGTTTCATTATTCATATTTACTTTATTGTGCAAGCAAATTCATTTACATCACCACGATAAATCAAGATCAATGTATGTTTTATACGAATATTATTAGGACAGATACGTTGAAAAGGGGCGTTTATTTCCCTACTATTTAGTTCTGATTTTATTTACCTACTTAAATAAGTTTTTTTAAAGATTATATTTCTCATTCATAGAATTTAAATCTCTTAAAAAGACTCAGCATGAGTAGGTGTTCCGTTGCCTCCATGTCGGGCGCGGGCTGGGTCGGGCCGCGGGCCGCGCCGGCATGAATGACACGACACCGATATCGCAGGCGTAATGAGTGTACACTCGCGCACACGCAAACACTCATAAACATGATATTGAAGCAAATTTAGCGAATGACAATAGACTTCGCAGAAATATGAAGAGATCGCGTGGCCGATAACAGCGTGTGCATGCCTAATGTCGCCTCCGTTTGCGAATCGGTATCAATCATCTCGGAGCTCCGAGTGGAACGCGAGTACTATAAATAACATTTATAGCCTTTCTAGCGATTTACATAATAAGTGTGTATGCACTCTGGCAACGATGCTAATTAGGAAAATAACACCGGCCGGGAGAATTACAGCTAAATGGAAAGAAGTATTCATAATACTTATGTGATCCATTACGCAGTAACCGTGAATATCAGTTTTTTTACTACGTTACGGGCCAAATGGATATACAGCCTTGCTGATGTGAAACGGCGTCCGTATCCTATAGACACTTGTAATATAAGAGGTATTGCTCGTGAGCTGGCTCCCTCCTCGCCACTAAAGTGACAGTCACTCCTCGCACCTGGCGACCTCACTCCCTCGCAGGAATACAAGAAGTCAACAATCCTCAAGGGACTAGTTATTTGCCGCGATATTCGCGAGAGTCGCCACCACGGCAGTATTATATCCATACGATGACTATAAATATTTATAAGATGACAGATAATTGAATAGTTGTTAGGTTTTCATGTTTTGTACCGCCTGATGTGTAGTCATATTAACGCGACATGAAATATAATATAATATAATAAAGCCGCCATCTCCGCTGTCAACGCAGCAACTCCTTCCTTTCTGGTGATCTCACTCGCAGTTCACATTTTCAATCGCGATTTTGCTACTCGAGTTTTGGTTTTTAAACTTTTTTTACATTTGCTTTTAGGGTTTTATATGCCCGAATCAAAAAATCAAATTTTCTTCGAATCTACTGAAGTGATTTAGTTGACCGTGTTTTGGTCTATTTTGAAAATATACGTAGCGACGGTTTCATCCACATCTCTGTAACCATCTCGTTAAGTTCAAATTGCAGTTTGCCTTAAGTTTCTTTTCTATAAATAAGTTAACGATTGGCAGGTATGCACAACTTGTCAGCAAAATTTGTAGGTACATACGTATGAAACTTATTCAAGTGAATGAAGCGAGCGATTTACTGAAGTACAGCAACCGTAATAGTATCGTAGAAGGAGGTATCCGCACTATCCGGCGACGTGGTCGCGACGAGGTAAGTTACATGCATTGTATCGGTGGAAAGAATAAGCGGCGGGGTCGTCGACCGCGGGTGGTTAATTGCGTCTCATCCCCGGCTGCCCTCCCCTCCCGCGTGCCCCTCGCCGCCCCGCTCCATCCCTGGGTCACGCAGACCTTCGCACGACGCGTAACGACCACAAACAGTTGGCCTATATACGAAAATCGATCACACGAAACGGGAACAAGTTCAACCTTGCAGGACGATGTTTATGTCGTCGACCGATGACTCCGCACCACACCGACATACACAAGTCGCACGAGTACCATTAGGTATGGCATGACCGCGACACTAACTGCCCTTATGCTGACCATAAGTGACATAACACAACATTTAAAAATTTCATAAATCACCCTTTCCATCTCAGGTTTTGCTCCAAAACCGTCGTATCTCTTAGAAATCTATACTGATAAACCAAGTAACAGAACAAAATGCACGCCAGTAAACAACAATCTTTTATTTACAATTAGTTTAATGTATTAAAAGTACTATTAGTTAGATGTAATTTATGTTGACATGGTAGTTATATGACAACATGCGAATTCCAAGTTATATCATCGTTGGCGGAAACTCGTGCTCTAAGACTTTGTGGTCGAAACAACACTGTGATCTTGAGATGCATAATTCGGTACTAATAAAGAGTTGTACACCGGAAGTCAGAAACTAGCAATTTAATTAATATTATTTTGTTTATTTTCTTTAAAAAATGTCTCAATTGAATTGTCTACAATGACAATTACACAGAAATGTACGGGGTAAGTATTATATGTAAAATCGTAGTACTATTACTCATTATATGGTTTACCACAGTCTCTCATTTTAATGAGAAAAATCCTTACTGATTTATCAGATCAACGCATATCTCAAACCATTACTCTTACTAGAATATTTGAAAAGTAGGACCAGAAATAATATTTTAATGTATAAAAAGTTATGCAAATGTCATTTTCCACTTACTTACTACACTGGCAACGACCCAAAGAGGATCCTGGCCAAACCAATCCTGCCGCCATCTGCTTCTGTCTTGCGCCACTTGTGGATTTAGTTGTAGAGTGTCAAGATCCTTGGCCATTTCATCTTTCCATCTGTATCTAAGGCATCCGACAGGACGTTTTCCATAAGGTTGTCCCACAAATGCTCTTCTATTTGCCCGACATTCTATCATTCTCTCTAGGTGGGCAAACCAGCGAAGTCGTGCTGCCTTGTACTCGCCAATGATATTGGACTCAGCTACCAGCTGGTCCACCTCATTGTTCTTGCGAACTCTCCGTGTGCCGTCTTCCCGTTTCATTGGTCCCAGAATTTTGCGGCGAATCTTTCTCTCTGTCACCAATAGTTTGTTTTCCTATTCAAGGGTTATCCAAGATTCGCATCCAATATATAAGAATCAGTCTAATGATGGTTTCTTTGTTGACGAAATCTTTGTTTCCGTCTACGCTGTCGTAGGCCTTAGTAATATCATGTACAAATTGCAATTTCTTCTCCTTTTTTTTCAGATAAAGATTTGGTCTATAGTGCTTCGGTTTCTTCTAAATCCACATTGGTAGTCCCTTAAAATCTTCTCTGTATATGATTCCAACCGACCCAAATGAACAAAGAATAGAATCTTGTATGAAGTTTGCAACGGCGCAATACCTCTAATATAGGAACATTTCTTGCTGGAACCCTTCATGTGTATGGGGCATACAAAACCCACGTTCCATACTGACGGTTGTATCTCTTCGTTCTAGATTTTAGTAATAAGCTCATATATTCTCAATTGCGCTGTCTACCGACCATACTCACAGAGTTCTCCCGATATATCGTCAATTCCAGAGCATTTGTTGTTTGTGAGTGGCATGATTGTCTTTTTAACGTCATCAAAGCTAGGTGTATCCACACCCCCTCGCATGGCTCGGTCACCATCTCGGCACCGGCGTAGTCAATAGGTGAATCCAGAAGCTCTTTAAAGTATTTACGCTACTCTGTTCTTAGGTCATCGGGATCGGAGCATCATGCGTATGACGTACCCTTTTTAACGGTTCTTATTTTCTGATAGAACTTTCTACTCCTTTTAGCTTTTATAAGATTGGCATCTCCCACGGAGATCAAATATAATAGATGTCAAGTTTATGAAAATATGTCTCAGATGGACTCCAGTTCCCCACTCTTATTATATTTCATTTATGTAACGCATTTACATTAAGTTATATTGTAGTAGAACTATGCAACTAGTCTCCAACCGCCATCGGTCGGACCGAATGAATACATCAAGACGACCGAATTACTATTCATAGGTGTTGTTCCAGCCAACAGCGGCTCTCTCATTAACACGTGAACAACAGAGTATCGAGGACGTTAACAAGCTTCAAACTGTCTCGGTGAATAAATTAAAATATTCATGTTAAACCTACTCCATTATTGTGTGTGTGTTTTTGTTGGGACGCAGCATGTGGCAATTATAGCCTGCCTGATGGGCATTGTTATAAATAAAATAATATTCCATGTCATCGTTCAGAAGTTTAAAGTAAAAATAATTGTTATTGTCAAGACGTATAAAATAAAACCGACGTAGAAAGTTAACTTTGTTTGCAGCTATTGAAGATGGTATAACAAAAAACGCCAAACAAAAATTTAAACAATAGTTTGTACAAAGACAAGTTTATCTCTGACTGAGATCTTCGTATCAACTGCGAGTATTGAGTATCGGTTAGAAGATGGTCGGCTGGCATTTAATACTAACTTAACATTACTTGCGATAACGTCGGCGGCAGGTGTTGAGTATAAATAAACATTGTGTATATTTAAAGTTCGTCAAACTGAGTTTACCTCTGTGTAAATCTCGTGTCATCGTTTATTGTAATACTTATTTCGAGTTCATATATATTGAGTAGAGATCTACTGATAGAGCTGATAATTAATTACGTTTCAAATTAAAAAAGAGTACGTTCCACAGACATAGGCCATTAATGACCCAATCAGCCCTTCTGTAATAAGATTCTTTTTAAGAATTGATCGACTATCCTACTGCTATTATAAATATGAAAGTTTGTTAGAATGGATATATTGTGTTGGTTACTCCTTCGCGGGTTAACGGCGAAACGGATTTGGCTAAAATGTGCAGCATAATAGAATACGATTTGAGTTAAAACATAAAATACATTTTTTTTTTCTCAAGGCAAGCACTTTGTTTTCGCGGGGCAAAGCCGTGAGCAGAAATTAGATAGACACAGATTATAGTGAATACAATTAAAACTGAAAGCGGCCTTATAACTTAACTATAATTAATTTTAATGAAATAAATCCCATGCAGTATAACTCCCGTGACGTATCGCATCCTATAAATCTAATATCGTTTCGAGTGCCGCAGTCCCGGGGTGGGTACAGCGCTAAAATTTGTGGCACAGGCGGGTTTATTAGAGGGGTAGGTATGCGTATTTGCTCCCGGAAAAAAACATATTTATGTAAGAAGTAGAGCTCTAGGCAACATATAAATGGATTCATCTCCGACATCTTAACATCTGTTAAGACGACTGTTAACAACGTGCGAACCGGGGACCCCTGTGTTGCCAACTTAGCGAACTAAACGCGCGACGAATAATTTTCTGCAAAGCAAACATTTAGCCACCGGCGAGCTGCGCCTAGTTAACGCTCTCCGCCATTTTTTTACTATTTTTTATATTTACATGATGAAGTAGCCTGTTTTGAATAAACCGGCGGACGCGGGTAGGGTTACCAGACGAAAGAATAGTCACTCTAGAAAGGCAAAATATAGAAGTAACTGAAATTTTAGAAATTGAAAATAAAATGTACCTACATAACAAAAAATAAATAAATATTAATCAGTGACTAGCCTACCTCTTTTTATCTACAAAGAAATGATGAGAATACTTTGTTACGTATAACTTTAACGGCTCGGTATGTGTGTAAAGCCTGCTGGCTTTTTAGCATATTGTAATATAAGATCTAATGTAGTAATGTTATATGTTGTAAGTAAAAAAAAAAAAAAAAATTTACATCGACGTGGTCGGCCACCTCGACCATTGAGACGGAGGGTTGTTGTTCCATCAAGGTATCTATTTAAATAGTGAAGAAATATACAGAAAAGTCGGTGAGGAACGGTGAGGAAGTTGCTTTTTGGACCACTAAGATGGCAAACAAGTATACGACTTTTTGTATACTTAGATTAGTTTGTGGGGTATTCTTGTTTATACCTGGTAGCCCTGGCGGGCGTCGGCCGCCGCCGATGCCGCTTCACGCTACGTTAATTTCTGTTATTAGCTGTATCGCCGCTTATAACTTGGCTAATCATATTTGGCACTAACATTACATGTTTAATGTGCCAGTTAATACAATAAAGCTAAGTATACCGCTATTTGTTTTTGGGATTACGGATGTTTCAAAAGTATTGTACCACAGTAACAGAGCCCGGGCGCCTTAGACGATGCACCGAATAATCTTCGCCGTGCACCTGAAAGGTAGGCTAGTAGAAATCTCGCGCAGAGATGAACTATAGGGATACGAAGTTCAATAAGTATCATCTCTAAGGCCAAAGCTTACTGTACATCCTGCCAATATATAAAGAAACGAGGCTTCCTGCAATAGTATCAGATATGTGTGATGACATAGTTGGGTAGAAGGAAAGAACTTCTACTTTATAATAAATGATTTAAAATAGTTTACATTCGTGAGTCGCGTGACAGAAAATATCACTTCTGCATTTAAGTTAAATTACTAATTTCATTAAAAAGTGATTATTACACATAATCCTCATTTTCTAAATCTCGCACATAAACAAACCTGCAAAACTAAGATCAGACGAATACTTCAAACAAGAGAATATAACGTGAAACAAATATCATTCAAAACGTATAAACATTTAATTAAAACATTACGAGCCGCAAGTTGGTAACGTTACTCGTATAAAAATAAACATGTTTTATGAAGGGAACATAAATAATAACTATTGTTTGGTATTTAACCAGCTGTGGGTATCTGCGCCGCGGAGTAAAAACGCGATATAATTTATACATTAGACAGTGAAATAAATGATTGTTCAGAGGAGAGAGCGCCGGGCGTGTGGCGAACTGCGGCGAATTACAGCAATGTTACGAGGCATCGGACATTTTGCATTGCAAGTGCACTGGGGTGTATGAAACTATCACCCTCTTTGACTCCCTACTCCTACCAATTTCTTCTGTTTAAGTTCGTTGTAACTAGCCGCCGCCGCTTTACCCTTGGGATGGTAATGGTTTTCATTATTCATTGTCTTTTTGGCTGTTGACGCTGTTAATCCTGGCTATACAGGTGACACAGCGATGGGAATGAGTGGTGGGTCTGTCACCACGCTCTTTAGAATAGGCTCTTATAAATGAGACCGAAGTACTTCCGGGCACGCATTTCGAGCCCGGCTGGGAAAGTACCTTTTAGGATTGTTCTGTTTCTGTGATTGAGTGAGATCACCAGACGTGAGGAGATGCTGCGTCAGCAGCCCGCTGCAGTTCGATGTCAGCGCGCGAGCGATTCTCCTTGTATTGCAAGAGTCTATAGGCTACGGTCACCAGTGCCTGGTAACCAATGTGTTATAAAAAATACAGCAGATGAGAGTAATGCAATCAAAATGAGTAGTAAGTAATGTTACTAACTACATAGCATTTCAGCATTCATGTTCCGACTGCTTTAAAATAATGATCTTTTAATCTTATTCAACAAGTTACTAAAGATAACGATCATAAATGGCCGGTGTCCAGAGAAAGCCACGTGTTAGGCGAGGAAGAATAAACTGCAGAAAAAAATCTATAAATAATTTAATTGATAGTCGAGATAATTATACACAGTCATAACTAAATTTGAGATGATTTCTTACCAAATATGTATTTAAAAAATATTATTTACGAGTTTTACGCTTATCATCAACGAACTGTAGAGTTAATTTTGATTTAAAACACATCATTATCGTATGACATAAGCTTTGAAATTGTAACCCTAAAACGGTCAGTGACCTTTTATTTTTATGTAACGTTTAGTACGATTGTAACATTTGTAACAGGTGGTCCGTGCGGTGCGGTGCGGACGGTGCGGTGCGTTGCGTGCGTCGCGCTCGCAAAGTTCACGCCGCTCCCAGCCCGCCGCCGCCCGCCGCCGCACCGCCGCCGCCCATTACCGCCGAATAACGCAACGATATTATTACACTAGTAAACAACGCGTGACTTCATCACCACCGATTCACTTACCCAGATGACATTATTATGCTCAAATTACCTTCGAAAGCGGACTTCCACATCGAATACATTACGGTGGTTTGCTGCCAATTCAATAGTAATTTTATTATAATTTGATGTGAGCATGATAAAAGTATCTCATTACCGGCATTGTTTCGCGGCCGAGGGCCGCCGGAGTAGGGATTGCAATCCGGAAAACCGGATCCGGTAATCCGGCGGATCCGGCATTATTAAACGGTTACCGGATCCGGTACAAATATACCGGATCCGTACTACGGATCCGGTGCTAGCAATTTTTGGCAAAATAATAGATCTCTGCATGAGTAGGTACTTTAAATGCATTGTGCGTGGTGTCACAATTAACACTATTTATTTTCTACGATCCTTTTTACAAAATAAAAATGATTTTCGCATGATATACTTATCATGAATATTAAGACAATTATTACTTAAAATTCTACTTAAAATAATTATTTATCGTAAGCTGATTAAACTAAAGAGTTGTAATAATAAAACAAACTCATTATTGTGATAATTGTGCCATTCTTTAGACAGATTCATCAAATCATGATGGTGTATGTCATAAATAAAGGACTTGTTTGTTAGCATTCTCAAATACTTTAATGATTATTGTGAACTCATCTCAGTAAATTACGTAAGGTTAATTATATTAGATTTTATAATGTTACTTACTAAAATAATGGATCTATCTTTGAAAGTGAAATATAAGAAGACTGAGCTATTCGTTAGTCGTTACATCGTTAAAATTTTACTGGTTACCTATACTACTGGATTTTAATTGTTTGCTCGTTGTCTAATCTTACCATTAGATTAGAAATAAAATTGATTTTATATATTTTTTATAAACTACCTATATAAAGTATGTACATGTCACTTGATTCACTTACTAACAGTTCATTTTGAATTGAAAAGCGAAAATCATTCTGATTTGATCAATCCGGCCGGATCCGGTCGGATCCGGCCGGATCGATGGGAATCGGGTCGGATCCGGCCGGACTGAAAATGATGCCGGATTGCAATCCCTACGCCGGAGACATCCAGCGGGCGGTGATCACCGCACCTGACTCCGCGTTAACTGCCCACCTCTAATGATATACTGTCGAGTGAACGGCAATGTCTACATTTATATTTGAAACGGGAAACGATAAATGTTATTGCTGGGTACATGCTGTGTGACTTACATACTCGTATACGTAACTAAAAAGTGCAAAAATCCAATTATGGGTAATTCAGTGTAATTGTAACTTCTACAGTATCATAGGTACAATATTATAGCTTTTACGGGAACGGATACTTTTTCATAATAGAATAAATAAATCATACAGTGAAATTTAGAAATACATATGCCATGATTAATGTAATACCCAGACTGGTTATGCTTTAAGTTTTCTGCATTTTGAAGTAATTAAATAATAGATTGTTAAATAAACTTCATTACTAACCAAACATGAAATATAGGTTAAAATATAAATAAATATATTCCTGGACAAATTTCTTCCTGGACACACGGTCATCTAGTCTCTAACGAAGCATAGCTTGTACTATGGGTACCAGATAATATATATATATATATATATATATATATATATATATATATATATATATATTATTAAAATACTTTTTTTTTTGTAAATACATACGTATAATACATATTATCAGCTAAATAAAATGTGTGTGCACTAAAAGCGTTTATAAATGTCACTATTAATTTGCTTGAACATGAAAATATCCGTTATTCTTACCTAACATTATATTTTTAGTAACAATTACAAATCACCTAGTCCAGACAATAATATCCGTATAAATTGTAGTTTATAGAGCAAAAAACAATTACTTTTGACAGGTTAATGTCGAGTTTTATGAATATTTAAATCAAAGTTGTATGTGTTAATTACTTAATCTGGCAGTAACAAAAACTATATGGAATTTAATAGATTTTTTGTCAACGTATTTAGATGAAACTTGGTATATTTTTCAGGCTGAGATGACAGGTGAGATAGCTTCTGCATTACTTAGAGCGCCTAATTATATTTGATATAATATTTGTTAGTTTCGATGGCAAAGCTAACCGACGCTTACGTAACGGGCGTTACGTAAGCAAAGCACTGAACGAGAACTAAGCACCTCACCGACGGTTTGACAAAATTACGCTGTTACCAAACATATTTGTTTAGTTGAATAAACGACAATAAAACATATTAATAGAGCTCCCCCTTCAGAGTGATAAAAAGCCAGCTCGGGAGTCCTCAATGAAAAGATGAAGTGTGGGGTGGCCGGGGAAAGATTTGGCACGCGAGAGAAAAAGTGACAAAGACGGAATAAAGAGAGTTAATATTATTTAGCGAGGGCGCGGCCCCGGGGGGCGCAACCCTTGCCGGGCCCGGACTCCCGGACCTGCACATCACAATACGGTACACTTGTAATACACCTGACCCCGCGCGTTAAAGGATTACGTCTTGTGTCACCGCCGCCGTCGTCGCCGCCGCCCGACAGCTGGCCTGCTCGATAACTATTTTTTCCCTCCACTGACGCTCTACGGCGTAGCAAACTCATGTTAACCATTAATTTAAATTTATTTTTAATTTCTACTTTCACTTTAAGACTTTTTGCACATAGAAGTCAGAGTTGCCAATAGATTTTCAAGGATATTTTGTGCTCTCCTTTTTCTTTAAACACTAAAAACATAAGTAGGTAATATACTTTATCTAATCTCATACTGAAATTTACACATTAAAAAACTAAACACAGTATCATAATGACAGTCTTTACGCACAAGCTGTCAAAATAAATTTAAAAAGTTATTTTTCGATACAGCTCTTCTATGGACAACTGTATCGTAAAATAACTTTTTTACCATTTCGATACAGCTTCAGCCCTGGATACAGGTATTTTAAACAGGTTGCAATGCAAATACATTGCAACTATGCAAATTTTTTCTACATAATCTGTGAACGCGGCGCCGCGCGGCGCGTCGCGCATGCGCACTACGCATGCTCGATCTGCAAATGGATTTTTATGTAAGAATTATAGCTGATAGATTAACTTCATGGTTGTATTTAAAATATTATTATCATATATTTCATGAGATTAGATAAAGTAGTGTATGAAACTGCACATAATTAGGTATTAAAATACTCGTGTGGTATTATTATAACACTCGCCTTCGGCTCGTGTTATAAATTCACACTCGTATTTTAATAACCCTTATTATGCAACAGTTTCATAAACTACTATTATAATGTACATAGGTCGGTAAGAAGAGTCTGCAGATTTTTTAATTTCCCCGTGCCTCTACTACCTCTTTATTAATTTTCTGGCAAAAGAGATACATCGGCAAGAACTGTGTTTTACGAGCTTATAAATCCGAGTCTTCTCTTTACGGTTTTGGCTAGCGATCTCTAGTTGCCGCTGTAAGGGTAATGACACATGACAACTTAACACAACACGGTACATTTGACATGCGTCGCAGGGGTAACATATACTGGCACCTATCGTCACGTAATAATTTGTAAGAAAGGAAGAAATTTTATTGAGAATCATCACGAAGGAAACGGTGGAATATAAAATCTGGATCTTAATATCCAGATTTTATATTCCCCCGTTTCCCTCGTCTCTTTTCTTCTCAAATTCATTAACAAAAAAATAACTTCTAACATTGAACTGAATTGTACTAGGAACGTGTCATAATTACATTTTATTTTTGGTCATTGGAAGCCCATCATTTTTAGGCGACATAGGAAAACATTAGGTATACTGTGTATGAAGTGGTGAACATAGATAAATCAGGGACCTAATGAACCTAATATATTTTTATATCATCATCATCAGTACCCTAAAATCGAGGATTTTTTTTATTTAACTACTTAGATTAAGACAATTTTTGATTTCATTGAGTTCTATTTGATTATTTAGTTTATTATAAGCTTCTTACAAAATACAGATTTAGATATTCAATCTAAGTTAATCGTTTAATTACATAACGCTTACAATATTAGTATGTAATTAATTAATTAATCACTCCATGTCCCTACAATAATTAAAATAAAATAACATTTAACTATCTATCAATTTAGTAATGTCGTGCCACGACATGTGTACTTCCTATAATTTTACTAATCTTTTATACAACATTGTACTTAAATTTGAAATATCGAAATATTGTGTTTGTATGTTTGTGACCCCGTCACGCGTGCACTTGAACAGATTTGGACGAAATTTGGCACACAGAAGATGTTCTTGATTAACCTAAAAGATATTTTTCCCCGGCAGTGCGTTTTAAGGCGACGTAGGGTCGTAATTTTTTACCAGGTTTATTCGACAACCATATGTACTGAAGCATTTAAAAAATATGTGTTATAATTGAACACCTGATACTTATATCTTATTCCTCGATTCGTACAACTAATGACAATTATTTTGATGTCTTTTTCATTAAATAAAAGTAAATGCCCTAAATCCCTTCGATTGCGGGGAACCCCGCCCCAACCATGGGGTGAAGAAGAAGACAAATCGAGAAATAGTTTAGAAATCGACATATGTTCGCGATTTTTCTATCCATCAAAGTAAAACTAATCAAGTAATAAATCGAAGAATAAGATATATCAGGTGCTCAATTATAACATATATTTGTTTTAGTGCTTCAGTACATACCTATCTATGGTTATCAAATAAACCTGGTTTAAAAATCCGAAATTACGTCGCCTTAACAGGCGAAACTAGAGTAAACATAGTTATTCAAATAATAATATTAAAAAATCCGACTTCAAAAAATAGGAGGACATTTAACATTTTAATTAGGTACTATCGAGCCTTATACATGTAGTAGGCCGGGATGTTACCGGGATGATACTGGTACTGTTACCACAAATAATTTATTTTATAATTAAATATTAATAATTTATTATATTATTATCATACAATTACTTGTAATGTTATACATATGAATGTATTAAGGTACGATTTAGTCATAAATCAGATTACAATAAAAAAGTATCTAGTCAAATTAGGGAATTTAGGATCGCTATTGATCATAAAATGTCGAACCTTAACTTGGGTATTTTATAAAGTTTAATTTGAAAGTGTTTTACTTTGTAAATTTGTACGAATAGAGGCCATCTTACAGCGAAGTTTGATCACCCAGATATTAAAGCTTTTCGAAAAAAGCAATTAAACACAACATGTTGATTGTACACATTGTGTAGACTATAACAGTGTGTATGGTAGTGATGTTCTTCATATAATGTATGTATACACCATTCCACAGCACAGGTTCGCTGGAAGAGTTCTCTTAAAGATATAAGCTCGCCTTTGCATAACTATATTATGTATACTACCTGTACTGTATAATTTATATGCAATAAAGAATAATAATTAAAAAAATCCATGTTAACATTTGGACGTATGACAAAAGCTGTTACTTTTAATTAAATTAAAAGTATAGTAACTTAAATATAGTGAAAGACGCTGCAAGTTTAAATTGTTAATATCTGTAGATTTATATCTTTTCTGAATTTGTACGTTATCACGTACAAATTTAGAAAAGATATAAATTTAAACTTGCAGCGTCTTTCACTATATTTAAGCTTGTAAAACTTTATTATATAAAGATGTGGGCGGGATTAATTTATTTGCTGAAAATAGCCTTCGCGAGCTTTGAGAACGTCAGCAATAAACATCTGAAAATTAACCATTCTTAGGAGTCGCAAAACAAACAGATCCCACGTCTGAAAATTAATCATATATTTTAAAGCTGCACTTACAAAGAGAACAGCGTTGTCAGAGAACAGAGATGGTCATTAATACATATTAAAAAAAACGGAGAAAACCGCTGTCATCTATAGTAGCATTAGCTTGCGATGGCGGCTTCGCCCGCATCAATGTTCGGTTATCGCTCTAAAAGCACAAACTTTTAGTCATCCCTAGGAAATAGCTAATTTTCCGAGGTAAAATGTATCCTAATATTTATTCTGGACTTTTAATAAGTTATGTGCAAAATTTCATCGCAATTGGTTTTGTAGTTAATGCGCGAAACTAGAACAAACTTTGTTGGAAAACAGTATTACATGATACTATTTCTATGCAAATTCAAATTCAAACATAATTATAAGCCAATTAGTTCTGGCGGCCACTTAGACACGTAATATATTATATATTTTTTTTCAAATAATGATTTATTATATATACCTTTTCAATTTAAAGCCACACCATTAAAAGATGAATAACATAATAATACGATACGATTAAAAACATTTTATCTATCTGTCATTTTGTCTATTATACAATTCGAAATCGCTGAACACATATCGATTAAATTTGTAACTGAGTTAGTCAAAAAGTAGAGTTTAAATTATTTAAAGTATACTGTGTCTTGATTATTATGTGAAATGATAATTCGAGAAAAAAAAAATGTGGAATAAAATTCTATAAAACAACGTAGAATTTACTACTTTGTGTACAACCTATTTAATTATATTATAGTGTACAGTCAATGACACGGCGTATAAGTTGAAATATGTCGACATTAGTACCTAACTGTATGTGATAAATACCTGCTACAATATTAACGCAGTGATATTATGTAACGAGTTGCAATAATGCAGCTCATGTTTATTCAAACACCGTAACGCAATTAAAATAACTGTTTGGATCGATCAGCAGGCAATTAAAATATTTTAATTATAATTATATTGTAATAATACTGCAAATTATTAATGGAAGAAAACAATGTGCTGCTGCGACCCTCAGTTAAGGACAAAAGGACAAGCGTGAATAATATACTTAACAATAGTGCTTTATAATTTCCTTGAGATGACAAGTACTAAACAAACTTTTTTTTAATCCTCGGCCCCCCGGAAAACAAATTTTATGAAGATAGTTGAAACAGTTTACGAACGCACCAAATATGTGCAGCTACATAAATAATATTTAATAACATAAATGCACAAACCCTTAGCAATTATTATTCGATGTAGACTCTCAGAGTGCTCGTATAAACAATAATATAATTCCTACACTATTTTATTGACAATACGTGCCCGTTATAAATATTATAATTGCATAAACGAGAGACTAATAGTTGTTACCGGTCATAAATACCGTAAAGATAAAAAAAAATATGATACACAAGTATCTAAATTTGTTCGGGTTAATCTCAGAAACTATTGCTTTTATATTTTGTATAGGTTGTTTTCACCTAGAAAAATGGATTAGAGTATTTTGTGAAAACAAGCTTCGGTATTATGACATTCGTGAATTAATTCTACCGTGCAGAACCGGGGCGAGCTGCGAGAACTGTAAAACACTTATTGTACCACCAAACATAGAGCCAGGGCACGGTCTAACACAAAAAAAGAAAAGGGTACAAAATTATACTAGTCGCTCGCCGCAGACTGAGACCTCGGGATATTGTTTTAGATCAATCTTCCTATTCCAAAAACAACTTAATCAATTAAAATGACCCCTGAAAATATCAATTGTACAGCACGTAAATTGACATTTTCCTATCTACCTACCTACAAAGTTCTGTCAAAATCAGATTACACGTACTTTATATCCCAGGGTGTTTATTTTCAGGTTAACTAGAATAGATATCTGAAAAACTACTCTACCTACTTGTTTCGTCGTCTAATGAAATTAAAAAATGTATTGCTTCACCTACATAATTACTAAATGTCATCATAATTGGAATACTGATTCGAGAGTCATCGTTGCACAAAATTAAACAAAAAAATTACTTTAATTTAGCGCCCCAACTCGATGTGTACCAATCTCGTCCACTCCGCTGGCTCGGTTGGATTATAAAAGTACGATTTGAAAACTTGTGTGTGCAACAAGGTGCTTATGTTGGGAAACTAAATATTTCTTTTTTATACTGCTAATGTGACAAATAATCATACGAATCACCTTACTCTTAGTGGTTACTAGTCTATGAGCAAATGCAATACCAGATGCATTATTTAAATTTAATCAAGTTATTATACATATTAGGTAGGTACGTTACTAAATACACATAGATATACTCTGTAATATTGATAATTAAATATGATAAATGATAAAATAAAAAAATGCTATGAAAGAAGAATATCTGCTTTCGCCACAGGTCAACTGGTAGAGAATACTCTTAGCATTACGTCCGCCTTTGGTATTATTCTTGTGGTTAACAAAATTTAAATAGAAAAATGTAAAAGTAATTTTTAAGTAACTCCTTAAAAGGAGTGGGAGAAGGGAGGACGAGTGACAACACGACGTGTATTTATTTAATGTACCCACAGCGAATCTTTTAGGTCAAATTGTTTCGATGACTTTTTAAATGCTTTTTTTTTAATTTTGAACAATAAATGCCCCTCTAAATTGGTCAAGAAACGTCAACATAGGGGAATAAATGCATTGTAATGTCAATTCGTGAATACTCACAAACTTCTGTTAAATTTTCCAAAAATTGCAAATTATAAATGAGCTAAAAAAAAGTAAGTAATGTTACAAATAAAACTTTTGAAATTAATAAGAGATAAATTGATTTGAAATGAGAATTGTAATACAAAATTAATAAATGGTATGCTATTAAAAATATACCTCGATGTGTATGTTATACAAATAATCATATCGTAAACATAAATAAACAGGCATTAAAATTAGGGGTGTGACTGGTGGTGATAACACCGACTCTACCTGACAGCGGCCGGTGAACAAACAACGGAGTCGGAAGTAATAGGTACCTACTTGTAATAAATTACCTACAGGCACGTATTGTTGTAAGTATTATATTGTCAATATTGTTGTATATTTGAGGCTCTACCGCGCAGGCATGAACGACTTGGTTTGTTAATTTTAGCTTTTCGATTAAATTTCGAATAAAGTATATATTTTTTTATTTAATTGTTTAGCAATTTTGTAACATTGCCTTTGTTTTTGTAAATTAGTGGACTGTATCAAATAATTTAATATGTAATTAAAACTGGACAATTTTACATGCTTAAAATTTTACATAAACATTTTAATATGCTTTCTTGTATAATGTTTTATGTTACACGCTTGCAAACAATGAATAAACGAACCATTATGAAACGTGTACAACCAGCACACATATTTACATCTCTACTTTTTATTTTGGATGTTATGTGTCCGGTGTTATAGTTCTGAAGTCGAGAGTTACATTTACCATATACTTTACACTAACGAAGCCCTCGGGCGCCGCGGCCGCGGCTGGCCCTCGTCGTAAAATTATGTTAATTTCTCGTTTTTACATCTTATTTCTGCCTTATATCAATTAACATTGTATTATTTGATACAAACACAAATATTGTAAGACTCTACCGTGAAAGTTTTCTATGCACTCATAAATATTTAAATCCTTCGCCATCAATAATACATGCATGCATGTGATTGCAAATATCCATTATATCAGTAAAACAAGTAAAAGCATCTTACCTGAGTCAACCGCGGGAGTGTGTACTTACGGCCTACGGAACAATCGTATTGTTATTGTTGAGTTTCGATATTTATTTGGAATAAAGAGTGTCTGTTCATTCGAGAGGGCTGTTGAACTCGGCTCGAGGAACAGTCTCATACGTAGAGGTGGCTGCCGACCGCCTCATTACTGTTCTAATAAACATTTTAGTGCGTCACGGCCGGGCGACTCCGCAAATTTGTGGCTCTTATTATTTTTAATATAATATACGAGAGGAGCGACTAATAAATTCAAGCGAGCCCATTACAGTAGACTACGTGTGTGTGAACACTTTAATACTCATAATTAGGCAATTAATTTTGTGCTCAACCACTAAGTCCACAAAGTCGGCGGCGCGGCGCGTGCGAGTGCACTTTGTTGCACCGGCCGCGAGTCTCGAGGAGTTTTATTATGATGTTAATACCAATTTATAGCAAATGTGAGAACAACAAACGGTCTTATAGGTATGTGTTAATCAACGCGCCCATCGATACGGAGTCGGATGCAGCGGCGACGTTAAGACACCGGGCGTAGAGCACGAGGGGCACGAGCACGAGCCTCGACACACATCACTGGCACGGGGCGCGCACTGCCGGCGCTGGGCCGGCTACTGACCGTGGCGGTCCTGCAGGTGCAGCGGCAGCGCGGGCCGCGGCGGCGGCCAGGCGGGCAGGTCGCGCAGGCGCATGGAGCAGTCGAGCGGCTGGTCGCGCAGAGCCAGCGCGGGCATGGCGCGGCCGCGGCCGCCGGTCCTGGGTCGCGCCGTCTCTCCGGTGCGAGCGTCCGCCCACCGAGCGCGTCCGTGAGACACTGCCGTGCTGTCGCCGCTTTTTGCGGAGGTTTTTTTTGTGCGCGGGCGGGGGCGGGGCGGGCGCCGGCCAATCGCGGCGCGCGCCCCCGCCCGCCCGCGCCGCCCGCCGCTACTCTTATTTACGTGCCGTATATTAAAAGGGTTTTCCGCGTGCCGTTATGGATTTTCCTACGAGGCGTTTTACATATCTACGGCGGCGAGCGGCGCGGGGCGGCCGCCGCTGGACGCGAACGTCCTTAATCGCCCGAAAGAATGCGCTCCGGGACTTCGTAACAAAAACTTCTTCGAGAGAGCTTTCGACAAAAGGTAAAGCGAATCTTGGAGGAGATGCGAGGACACTCAGTTTTTAGCGACCGGCACATTTATTTGTTAGTAGTCCGACTAGTAGTGTAGTGTATCGTGGAGGCAGCTCTCCACCTGCGTGGCGGCGGCGTTACGTCACGGCGCGCCACCGCAACTTAGGGCGGGGTCAACGACACCTGCTCCCACAATCTCGGTGAACTTGAACCCGCCGAGAGTTCAGCTAATCAGCTAATTAGCCATTTCTCTGTTTGCAAGTGTAGCATCGACGCGCGGGACAGATGACGCGTAGCAGTTATTTACACTGAAGTGTACATATAGTGCACTTGAAAACAATAAACTCTACATCTTCAGACATAATTTAAACAGGTTTGAAGTTTAAATACAAGTGACAACTCATGTTTTTTGTAGGCTTAATAACAGGTAGAGCCTTAAAATAATCAGGTCGAGATAAATCAAATCACGAACAACTTAAATTATTTATAATACATAAATGATAGACATACCCGATGAGTCCAGGACATGACCGAGCCCAGGAATAAAAACGACAAAATCGCATGCGCTTCATACCATCTCATTCGTCTGGTATACTGGTCTAGAAGGTGCCTCTCCGCATGCCCCTTAGATCCAATATTATCGGCGAGATGTTACACCTTCGGTTTACAGACGATCTAATAAAATGACAGATACCTACATAATGGCTAAATTTTTTAAGGATCTCATTCGAACGCTAAATGATTATCAACGGTAGTTCTCGATATCTGGGACTGAAAATGAATATTCACAAATTTATACTATGTCAAATGGCAAACAAACGTACGGCCCACTTGTTCGCGTGTTGCCACCATACAGTTAACGTAGTTACTCTACAAGAGCTTCAACTACCTCATTCACTCATAGGAACAGACTAACAGACTGATTTAGATTCTGACAGTTAGCCTGCTCTTCAGATTTAAAGTTATTCAGTACGCGATGTGGAGAGTGCATAGAGTGTCTTTAAATCATAGAATTTGCTAGGAGCAAATACGACGGAAAACCAAAGTCGACATATTTCTCAAAGTCAGCAAGTTGATATGGCAGTGAGCTGAATACAAGGAGGAAAATCCTAGAATGACGATTGAGCATTGAGCGTCTTCCTCATTGTGACTCCTTCTAGGATGACCTCAGTACGATAGTGGCATGAAGAGGAAAATGAAAGATCGCATATTGTGGGAGGTATCAGGAATAGCAGAGACCTTCCTTGTTCGATATAGTAGATATATGCTAACTATGAGTGTTAAAAAATAATTAAATCTAAGGATTTAATGTCCTCAGTATTAGAGGTAATGTAGAGCCAGTATCTATAAGCGTGGACATCGTAATAAGTAATCGTCGACCTGAATAACAAGACACCTTTAATTGTTGACTCTACCTACTACAACTACAGCAATAAACATAAACCCTTCAGTTTATTGAATTATTTAAGAAATGTAAAGAAAGTCCTTAAGATAATATCCATTTCCTATGTGTTATCCTGTATATTTAACGCCGGTTACGACGCTTTCTAATTCCACCCTTGTAACAGTGGAATCATAAAAAAATAATATTTGCAGTAATTTTGCTCATCGAATGTCATTAAAAACGGGAACATAGAAATGTAAGAATCGGTCGGGACATTTATAGAAATGCCAAAGTAATTGGCTGGACGTAACGACGTGAAGTTACCTACTCGGCCATTGTGGGCGACTCTACACTAATTGTTTGGAATTATTTCGCCTCAAGTTATCATTAGGTCGTCACTTCACATCCTTGTTTGTTGTTGCAAGCGCTTGTTGAAATCATTATTTCAGTTACAAGTCTTTCGTGACATTCTTTTCGAAGTATTCTTCTAAATTAGCCTTTTTATGGGTAATTAGATACGAGTACCTATTAAGTATACCTATGATATAGAATTGTTTTAAGTTAAATCATTTCCTATAAATTGTTAGTGAGTCCTGCGATTATATACTTAATGATAGACAAGTCTATGTATCTAGTGACCGACATATACTTGTATGTAATATCAAATGAAATGAACAAAGAGTTTTCTCAAAGAAAATATATATTTTTTTAATTTTGTTTATTAACTAGCTGGAGCTTGCGGCGTCGTCCAAGGCATTGATTGTGGCTACCTTTAAGGCTATTTTAATGTTTGTTTTAATTTATAAAATTTTTAGTTAGCTCCATGAGCCAAACGTTCAAACGACATAAAATATGAAAAGGGTAATTTAAATGATTATCGTATAAATAGCACTATTCTCTATATATTTTTTTTTTAATTACGGATGGATGGTTCAGCAATATAGGCATCGACCGTCGACAGCTAATCGAGCTGCAATTAACCATTGCTTTATAGAATTTGCGGTATGTATAATAAAATGTACTAAAATTGAAATTTACTGGGAAAGTTGTTTGGTATCAAGAGAACAATCAATTTAAATAAAATTAAACAATGTATTTAATATCTATCAGTCACCAATAATTATCAATGACCCTATATAAACAGAGATAAGATATTATCTAACTTAAAAATGAATCCGAGTTATTTGTATCAGCTACAGGTATCAACAGTATGAGTGCACTCCAACAGGTCATTAATTATTGCACGATATGTGAAAACACAAATTTGTCGTGTAACGCCCTCGGGAAGGACACAAGTTGAAATTGAATAAATAAAAAAATGTATGTTCTTCCAGATCTCTCACAAATTCTGTAACAAAACCTCAGCTATGAAATGTTAAGTAATTTGTCGAGAGAAGAAACAATTTTGAATTTTTGATTGTGTTATGTAAAATTTCATCATTCATGTAAGCCCGATTAGCCCTAAGTAAATTAAGTAATCGCTTAGGGCATCACGTCTTTGGGCAGCAAGAGTGGCTAAAAATATTTGCTAGCGCATTAAAAGCGAGGCCCGCTTGCTCGCTCGCTCGTTGCAGCATTCGGAAATTAAAACAGTACCTAGTCTTTATCCGGTACTGGTGTGGTGTGGGTGAGGTTAGGTTTTCAACACTCGTCTTGGCCGCTGATGGGTTCAGCGGCCAAGACAAGTGTTGAAAACCTGCAGTGGAGCGGACGCTTTACCTAACTCATCAAAATTACATTCCCTTAATTTAGGTGTCGAATATATTTAATGATTTCAAGTGTACCGTTGACTGCCATTAATCAAAGAGTGCGTGTCACAAGTCAGGGACAGTCAGGGTGCAGCGTGCGGCAGCTATTGTGTGTGCCGAGTGTCGCCTGACCCGCGTGCTGCGCTCGTGCCATCCTCACCTCCGTGTCTCTTATCGCCGCGCGGTAAGCGCGAGGTTGGCGTGCGTCGCGGGATGTTTAGACATTGTTGTGAAATATGGGTCACGCGGTGACGTCATTGTTCGCGACATCTGCCGCCCCCGCACCTGGCCGCCCCCGCCCCCGGCCCCCGCCCGCTCCGCGCCGCCCGCAGCCGCCAACTCCCCCGCAGCGCATGCAGATTTATTTTATTTTGGTAGAGAACGCCACTTGCACAGATGTAGAGTCATTAGAAAAGACTTTTATCACCTGATGGTAAGCGATAACCACTGTCTATGGACATCATTAATACCAAAAGGTCACTGATACATTGCTATCCTATTTAGGGAAATGTAGCTCTTTTCTTAAAGGCCCATAATACGTATTTCTTAAAGGCTCGTAAGTTCAGGAATCCAATTGAGGGCAATTGTAATGCTTCCTTTGATGTCGTTTATGGTATACATCTAATTTATAACATTTTAGATTTGTCTGAATTAAGTATTGGGAGAACAGATTGTACGACACACTGAATGTAGGTAGGTACTTATTTAATGACGTGTTCAGCAAATGGCAACTGTATTAAAAATTTGAACTTTTTTTTAGAAAACAATTTTGAAACAAAAATCGATTTTGTCTCTAAATTTGGCCAATATTCTAGCAACAGTATTTTAACAAAACAAAAAATAAATAAATATTGAATTATAGATACCTAACTCTGAGAGTATGAATGTCGAGTGGCACAGTGAGTACCTGTGGGTAGTATTTCGATTGCCGCGATAATCCACTTCCTCGTTCAAGTGAACAAACATTACACCGTTAAGCTGAGCAACTTTATTTAACAAATTAAAAAATATAAAAATGATTAAAACCAAAAACAATAACTAGTATTTAAAATGGGACACATCCAGAACTATCATATCTTTGGCATCATCTCACATTGTGTGGATAAGGGTAGTGTCAGATGTGTGACGGCCGATAGCGGGTCGTCATTAGTTTATCAGTGTCGGGAGTTGGATGGCCGGACCGTGCCAACGGTCACCACGACCGGCTGCCGGGAGGAACAGATGTGATCCCATACACACTTATACATAAACCTGATACTAAATAATGATAAATAACCTATAAAAAGTCCAGCGTAGATGATATCGTACGTTTATTTTATGCCTTTGGCCTAAAAAGTTGTGCCACATCTCATCATAATTTTACTTATCGTCTCGTCGTGTCGTCGTATAACACAAGCTTTGCGCTTAATTTGGGACTAGATGGCGCTGTGTCAATTGTCCAGAAATATTTATTTATTTACTAGCTGTCCCGGCGAACTTCGTACCGCCTAACAATCAATGAATGTCGTGGTTCATATTAGCTGAACTAAATTTATGATTTTATAGAATTAAAACAATGAATAGTAGAAAATAATAGAGAAGCTCGATGGCGTCATTGCGCGTGTCAGTCTAATTGAACACGCAAGTTAAGCAACGTCGACCGTAGCCTGTACACGGATGGGTTTATATTACCTCGAGCTCCTCCGTGATTCGAAAGACACGTTAAGCCGTCGGTCCCGGTTGTTATCATTAGCTCATCTTGAGCTCCTCCGTGCTTCGGAAGGCACGTTAAGCCGTCGGTCCCGGTTGTTATCATTAGCTCATCTTGAGCTCCTCCGTGCTTCGGAAGGCATGTTAAGCCATCGGTCCCGGTTGTTATCATTAGCTCATCTTGAGCTCCTCCGTGCTTCGGAAGGCACGATAAGCCGTCGGTCCCAGTTGTTATCATTAGCTCATCTTGAGCTCCTCCGTGCTTCGGAAGGCACGTTAAGCCGTCGGTCCCGGTTGTTATCATTAGTTCATCTTGAGCTCCTCCGTGCTTCGGAAGGCACGTTAAGCCGTCGGTCCCGGTTGTTATCATTAGCTCATCTTGAGCTCCTCCGTGCTTCGGAAGGCACGTTAAGCTGTCGGTCCCGGTTGTTATCATTTAATGACAGTCGTTAAGTTAAGTCAGTGGCCTTTAGGCGGTTCGAAAACACTGGCCTCCGCCAACCCGCAGTTGAGCAGCGTGTTGGAGTACGCTCTAAACCCCTTCGGTTGAGGGAAGACCCGTATCCATAAAAACTGAAGATTTCATAAAAATAAAGATTTCCTTATTGTTAAATTTTTAAAAAAAAACGTTTTGTTTTATTTTTTTTAGTTTTGAAATAGGTTTTATCATTTTGGTGATTTGTAATTGTCATTTCTTTTGATGTTTACTCTGATTTGATTCTTGCGCTCGAACCCCATGGGAAAAGCGTTTTCACCCCTATCGATTTGACATTTTTAAATTTTCATAACAAATCACAGACAACTTTCGCGACATAAAAGTGACACCAATCGATTTGACGTTTTGATATTTGACAACCAATAAATATCGTAATCCCTTTTTCAACTGACACTTTCATTTGTATGGGAAAATGTTTTTTCTTTTATTTTATTTTTTCGAGAATTTTCCAATGTTTTTAAGAGTTATTCTGCTATTCGAGACGGAAACAAATCCAACAAATCAAAAACCATGGCAATCGGTCCAGCCGTTCTCGAGTTATAAGTGTTGTAACAAACACGACTTTCTTTTATATATATAGATTTATCGTCGTAGCACCGTAGCTCCCAAACCGATAGATACCAATACCATTGTATTATGATAACGTTTCGTTGAGCCTATGTCAAAATAAATGTTATTATTTATATTTGCTGTATCATTTAACTTTATTAATGAAAATTCCGAACTTAATGACAATTTTGAGGGCGCTTATTGGAATTTTTATATCAATTTTACCTACATACATATACGATATTGAAGTTAGGTTCCAGAAAACTTAATTACTAATAAACCAGGCAACATTGCGTTGTTATGTTGCTTAATAAATATTCATTTAATCATTACATTAAAACATACTACGAATAGGAGCCGTCACCACATACGAGTCGACTTATATGCACATACCGATAATATTAGCAAAAGTCTAAAATTATGATTGATTTTCTTACACAATTGCTGAATTTTTAATACTTATCGACGTGTACGCATTCTAAACATGCGAACGCTAATGGAATTACTTCAGTCCATTACGGTCGTATAACTCGAAAAACTTTAATTATGATAATATCATACGCGATATCACTGATACCTGGATAAATGCTCATAAATCAGTTAAAAATTTCAATAATTATGTTCTTTAGCCATATAGAGTGTAACGGGTTCAAATACGTGCGGCCCGTGTTACGCGGAGGCCCGGGCTTCAGAGAGGTAGCGAGGGATTTATGTGGCCGGGTGGGAGGCGGGCCTAAGTATTAGCGATTCAAGTATCGCGCCGGGCGATAAATGCCCGGCCATTATCGCTTCCTGCAGCCATCGCCGTCGCCATCCGTCGCCCGTCGTCCAGCCATTCACATGTGGAACAAAAACACTGAGATCCCGATCCCATGGTGAACTCATTAAAGGTTGTGCAGAGCTCTATATTCGTGTTTCATTCATATTAGAGTACAGTCGGTTCCCTAAGATAACTAACCACTCTGCATACATTATTGAGCTGAAGGCTTTATATATAAGCGTATATAAACGAAAAGTCATTCTTTGAAATGAATAGGCTTCAAAACCACTGAACCGATTTTGATGAAATTGTCACAATTAAAGATCTCGATATGCTTGGGTTTGTGTCGAAAAAAATTGAGATCAATGACGTTTTGCGGAATGACCATCAAAAACATTTTCCATTGAAATCAATGGAAAACATACACTCAGGGAATTTACTCGCTCCACACAACCTCGCTTTAGCTTAAACTATATTAATTTCTCTGTGGAAAACATTGTTTAACAATTGTCTTCGAAGCTGACGTCAGGATCTTTGCAACTAGTGACTTTGCTGTTACTTATCAGTAGTCAATTCTGAATGTTATATTATTATATATATTATTTATATATTGTTATGTCTGATGATGATTCGTTCCATTCTGCCTTGAACTTAAGCTTCTCTTCAGGAGATAGCACGGGGTCGTTAAATGAACCAGAAACGTTAGGCACCCTTCTTGAGACTGCTTTAGTTGACACTCCCTACTGCTTCAACGCCTGCCACCTTAACGCTCAAAGTATACCCGCTCACTACACTGATCTTCTTGAAACTTTCTCTTCAACCTCTTTTCATGCTGTTCTCGTGTCGGAAAGCTGGCTTAAGCCATGCCTATCTTCTCTTTCTTACTCTCTTCCTGGATATATTTTGATCCGTAATGATCGTACTGGTAAAGGCGGTGGAGGTGTTGCTGTTTATTTACGTAGTGACATACCTTACACAATATTGACCTCGTCCCCGTCACTTTATTCAGGTTCTGCAGAGTATCTCTTTCTTGAAATCTCTATTAAGGGGACTAAAGCAGTTCTTGGAGTCGTATACTGTCCACCCTCCATTGATTACTTTTCTCACTTTGAATCCATCTTAGAGCCACTCTGTTCGGACTACAGGCATCACATAATCATGGGTGATTTCAATACCGATCTCTTAAGCAATACTGTGCATTCTCTTAAACTGTTGAATATTATTAAGTCAGTCAATCTCTCTATTCTGCCTCTAGAGCCTACTCATCATAACCTTATTTCAAGTGACACTTGGCTTGACTTAATTATTACTTCTTCTCTTGAACTTGTCACAAAACATGGTCAATTTTCTGCTCCTGGCTTCTCTAAACATGACCTTATCTTTCTCCAGTATAAATTGAGACCGCCGAAACTTAAACCCACAATCGTGTGGATGCGGAGTTACGTGCGAATAGATCACACAAAATTAAAGGAAGACGCATCTAAGTTAGATTTTTCCTCGGTTTTTGCAGCGTCGACAGTACATGAGAAAGTCTCACAACTTAATAACAAATTGCTCAAACTGTTTGATGCTCATGCTCCATTAAAAGCGGTTAAAGTTAAGAGGCCTCCTGCACCCTGGATTACTAGGGATGTTCGCTTGGCCATGACAAAGCGTGATCGCGCGTTTCGAATCTTCAAGCATGACAGGTCTGACGAAAATTGGAATTTATACAAAACTGCGCGTAATAGTTGTAACCACATGGTAAGAGCAGCTAAACGGCAATATTTCCATATAAATGTCGTTAATACTTCTTCAGCCAATATATGGAAGTTTCTGCACTCCCTAGGTATGGGTAAATGTCCTTCTCAACCGCAAGTTACTTTTTCTCCTAATGACTTCAATAATTACTTCGTAACTTCTCCGTCTTTTGACCCTTTACTTAAATCAGCTACTATTGCTAAAATATCTTCCATGGCTCATCCTGACACCGAATCTTTTGCTTTTTCTCCAGTATCAATGGATGAAATACGTGCAATAATAAAGTCAATCAAGTCCAAGGCAGTTGGCTGCGACGATGTGAGTAGGGATATGATTATTTGCATTTTGGACTTAATTCTCCCAATCATTGCTCATATCGTCAATTTCTCGTTTCTAGAAGGTGATTTTCCTCTTTTCTGGCTAAAAGCTTTTATTATTCCTGTTCCTAAAATTCCCACTCCTACCCAGCTGAAAAATTACAGACCTATCTCAATTTTACCCTTCCTTTCGAAAATCTTAGAAGCAGCTGCTCATAAACAAGTATCTTCCTTTGTCTTCTCTAACGCTCTGCTCACCCCTCATCAGTCTGGCTTTCGCTCAGGGCACAGCACTACTACTGCTCTTCTCAAAGTTACAGAAGATATTAGGTTGGATATGGAGGAGAAAATGGTCACCATAGTCGTTCTTATTGATTTCTCAAACGCATTTAATATGGTTGACCATGACATTCTACTTGCCATCCTTAAAAATCTGAACTTCTCATCTAGCGCGTTGGATTGGTTTTCCTCATATCTGCGTGGTCGCCAGCAAGCAGTGCGTCTGGGTCGTGAATTTTCTGCCTGGAAAGATTTGTCTTCGGGCGTGCCGCAGGGCGGGATCCTGTCGCCTTTAATGTTCTCTTTATTTATTAATTTCCTTTCCTTGTCGTTGTGCTGTTCTTACCATTTCTATGCGGATGACCTGCAGATTTATGTACAAACTACTGCAGACGATGTAAACATGGCAATTACTCAGCTAAATTGTGATTTGTACAGAATTAGCAATTGGTCTAAAGACTTTGGCATTTCTGTGAATCCTGCTAAATGCCAAGCTATTGTTGTGGGCAGTTATAAGCAAGTCGCAAAAGTGGATACCAGTTCTGTCTTACCTGTCATGTTTGAAAACTGTGTGATTCCTTTTAGTCATAGTGTGAAGAACCTTGGGCTACACGTTGATTCCACATTGAGTTGGACTACACAAATCGCAGAGGTAAGTCGTGCGGTCATATCCTCTTTGCGATATCTTAATCGGTTTCGGAATTTTCTCCCCATTAATATTAAGGTCACTCTTGTCACATCTCTCATATTCCCAATCATTGATTATGCTGATGTCTGCTATCCTGATCTAAATGAAGATCTTCTTAATAAGCTGGACCGGCTTATCAACAATGCTATTCGTTTTGTCTTCTGTCTTCGTAAATTTGATCATGTCTCTTCCTACCGGTCACAGCTCAAATGGCTTCCCATTCGTCAGCGCAGACAAAAGAGGTTGCTCTGTTCACTTCACACTATTCTTAATAATCCTCTCTCCCCTGAATATTTAAAATGCAAGTTTCAATATCTCTGTGACTCTCATGAAAGACAGCTTCGATCTGCCAACTCTCTTGCGCTCTCTACCCCACTTTTTCGTACTGGCTTTATGTCAAACTCCTTCACCTTACAAGCTTCACGACTCTGGAATGCACTACCTGATAGCCTCAGAAGAATCGTGAATAAATTTAATTTTAAAAAAAAAGTTCATGCGTACCTCTTGGACAATTTGCCAAAACTATGAATCATCCTCATATTCATATGTATATGTATGTATATAATTTTATATATATTATATATTTTGTTATTTATGTAATGTGTATGTATGTATATTTTCTGTTGTACTATATAATATCGTTGTTAATTTATTTTTGTATGCCGCATTCGTGTATATCTGCTCTTCCCGAAGGTTGTCTGGTAGAGAATGCTATTAGCATTAAGACCGCCTATGTACCCTTAAATTGTGGTAAATAAAGTTTAAATAAATAAATAAATAAATGTTATACTCTTTTAATCATATACACAGTAACTTTACAGATCCTATAGAACTCATTTATTTCAAAATTCTTTATTGATAATAAAATACAATACAGTGTAGGTATAATGACACAGTCAATTATCACATACAAAATCATAGAATAATAATGTTACACATGATTTCACCGGCTGCCAGTTGCTTTATGGAAACTATTGACAATGTTGAATTAAAACAAAAGTATGGTATGGTGAAATGGGGAGGATTTCACCATACCATCGATGCGCTGCATCACCGACCATTTATACCTCCAAGGTAAACAAAATAGCAGCCAACGCCCATACGCACCGATGGCAGGCACCATGGATTTATTTGTAAAAATAATAATATTCTACCACTTAATATTATTATGTGTCCTTTGGAAGAACAGATATTACTATAGAAGTATTCGGAAGCGAATTAGAATAGAACGACCGAACCGAAGTTATTATTAAAATATGTTAAAAATATATAATAATAATAAGTTTTGAACTATTTTGAATCGTCTTCCCACAGGCAAAATTATATAAATTCATTATAATGATTGGCCGTGTGCTTTCCGGCAGACTAGAATAGAATCATTCCGTCTCTTCCCGTGGATGTCGTACAAGGCGACTAATGGGAAATACATTATAAAACATCGATCAGGAGTGTAGGCCAAAACCTCCTTCTGTCTGGGACGGACAAGAGAGGGTCGTGCTCCTGTAGTGGAGGATAAAATGACCTGATGATGATGATTATAATGATGATATTTATTGCAATCATATTAATTGCGTGGTGCCATTAAATACACAATAGTGTTTTAAATCAACAAATTCCATAACTGTACACTTTTGTAACGTTTAATATCTCTAACCTGCAGAACATCTCTACTTGGAATTTCCCTTTGTAATTCACTATTCACTAAATACACCCATATAAAGTATCTGAGTATTATAATAACGGTCATCACATGTGATGGTATACTCAGAGACAAAACCACCACCACGAGACACATAGTTCGGGAAGTGGTAATAACTAGGTGCGTTAGTACCACTTCCCGAACTATGTGTCTCAAGACAGTCCCAAACTATTGCGATGGGGTGGTACGCAAAAAGCTTTGAGAACTTATGCTCATAGAGCAAGCTCATTTTTAGGGTTCCGTACCCAATGGGTAAAAAGGACCCCTATTACTAAGGCTCCGCTGTCCGTCCGTCCGTCCGTCCGTCTGTCACCAGGCTGTATCACATGAACCGTGATAGTTAGACAGTTGAAATTTTCACAGATGATGTATTTCTGTTGCCGCTATAACAACAAATACTAAAAAAAAGAATAAAATAAATATATAAGGGGGCTCCCATACAACAAACGAAATTTTTTTTGCTCGTTTTTGCTCACAATAACGGCAATAGGTAGACGCTTGAAATACTCACATAATATTTCGTTTTATATTCACTTTAAAAATAAATAATTCAATTAAAATAAAACAAATATTTAAGCGGGGCTCCCATACAACAAACGTGATTTTTTGCCGTTTTTATAGATAAATGGTACGGAAGCCTTCGTGCGCGAGTCCGACTCGCACTTGACCGGTTTTTTTGTAATGAATGTGGGGTAAGTTTAAAAGGAAAGATGTGCACGCGATACTGTTTTCAGAAGGATAAATACTTTTCTATTAGAACACAGTACTTTTCATTTTACTAAAGGTTCCTAGTAATAAATAGTTCAAATTACAGTCGTATTTTTTAAACAAAATAAAATTAAATCTATGAAGATTAATGAATCTTCACAGATTAATACTTATTTAATAAATAAAATCTGTTTAACTATTTATTTAATTTGTGGTACGTACTATTTATTTATTATTTAACAAGTGATTCGTGTGTATCTCTGAAGGGTGTTCAGTAAAAATTACAAACTGTACACAGAGTCACAATATGAAGAAGATTGAGAACCCCTGTTTTTTATTGTAATGTATACTTCCATTGTAATCTTGTACCTACAGTGCTTGAACGGCGATACTTTATGTTATTATATATAAGTATACTATATTCACTACTCACAGGAACATTGACAGCTCCATGTTGTACATAAGAATAAAAAAGGGATGTAATTATCTTATCAAGATCTTTTGAGCCAATCAAATAACAATTCCCTAGAGCGTTGTTGTGTTCCTACGAGTGAGTTGCGAGCGTAAATATGTCTACGTTAACCCCTTCACATAAGGCGGGCCGTATGCGTTTCTGCCCGACGTGGTGTAAAAAAACAATACATTGTAATACGGTGTACTGACACCGATGGCGGCAAGTGTCTCAGGTGTAAAAACGGCGAAAACCTCGTCAATCGTCCGCGGTCGGTGCGTAAACAATGAAAAAGCGGTCGGTGGTGACCGGCAGAGCGGGAGTGCGCTCGTAAAAGTAGGCTTCTACCTAACCTTGCCGCGGCGGGCCGCTCATTGATGCTTTTTACAAGCAGCAACCATCGCGTCTCCACGATCAGGCGATTCTTGAGAGCAAATTCATCGGTAAACTACTGGACATTTGTTTTTTCTTGATCGCAGCGGTGGGTGACAGCAGATTGACCGCAACATTGGTTTACAACAGTACATACATATTTCTAAAAGTGACTCTAAAACTGAAATAGACATATGAATACAATGTTGAGGACACCACCGGCAGAACAGAACATTTAAGGATTTCTCCGTGTTCGTCTCCGTATGTCACAAATCTCCAAAACTAAAAATGGAAATTATCTATAATTTGTTAGAGTGCAATGCTGTGGTTTATTTATAGAAATATAATTCTAGTAATCTAGTATATTTATGGAGTAATCACTAAAAAAATGGTTTTATAGAGCAAGGTAGGAATATTCAGTAGAAACGAATAAAACAATAACAAACAGACGATAAATTCTGTGTAAATTCTTGTGTGTGATAAAGTGTTGCTATATAAGTCTGGATTTTGAGACTACTAAAACTATCTAGAGTTGATGCGTGAGATTGAACTGTAACTTGATTTAACGGATCCCTGTGGCACAACTAGTCTCATTGGAGTAAAATAATATATAATTAGATAAAAACAACGATTTAAAAAATCGTGTTATCAATCGATTGCATATTAAGTCCCATGGGCTTTTTCTAATTTACAAAATTTATGAATATGTATACACACTTAAGCGAATAATTATTTTTTCATTCGAGTGGCGAAGTTTGCATCAGGGATTCTCTTAAGATTGCTTTGTGGACCCGTACAAATATTGGAAATAATCTGATTATGAAGTGAACTCACCTGTGATGACGGTGGGGCGGGCGGGCGGGTCGCAGGCGCGCCGCAGCACCTTCTGCAGCCGGCCGGCGGGGTACGCCAGGCTCGACAGCCATGGCGTCGGCTCGCGGCGGCGCTGCAAACAAACATCTCGGTTAATTCCAGTAGGAGCCTTCCACGGTTTTTTGCCCTTCGACTCGTTCTTTAAGACTCTACATTTGGTAGGTAGGGTTACCGTTTATGATATTATTATTAATTTAGATACTTTGTTGATCTCAATAAAATAATACCTACAAAAGATAGATTTAATGTTTAAATTATTCTCTACCAGTCAAACTTCGGAAAGTGCAGACATCCTAGGACAAGGTTTAAATGAATTAAATTGATATGACGTAAGTAGCTCAGCTGCACTTGCCTTGCCGTGTAATAGCGAGGTTTGAGATATGTCTTTATAGTTAAACACAATCTCGCTTACACGTGGTGTATGCTGTGGTGACTAATAACGAGTGTTGAAAAAAATATTATCAGAGGCAACAAGAGCTCCAGTAGTGGAGTCCCGTAGTGAACCGCTGCGCCAAGAGAACTGGCTGGACTGAAGGGAACGAAGAATGTTGTTGTATTCAAGTGAGTGATCAAGACCACTAGGATGCTGTTGAGATGATCTGCTTTAACAGCGGAGAGCACTTCCTGTATAGCAAGCTATGGTGGTATCTTCATATCAAAGTAGTATGCTTGTTGGCGTTATGCTTTTAAAATATGAACAACACATCTATCCAGAACTAAAAAAAGCTTAAAATCCAATCCTTGGGAGTAAGTAGTTCATTACCATCTTTGAGCCAAGGTTACCTGCACGTAGTGTATCCTGCTGACTGACAAACGAGAATTAGGGCACAGTGTATATATAAGCTTCCCGACCGGCGAAGTCCCCAACTCACCGAACACGCAGCCAAATTACAATTCCCTTGAGCGTTGTTGCATTCCTGAGATTGAACGAAGTCACCAGTAAGAAAGGAGTTGCTGTGTTGGCAGCGGTGGTGGCGGTACGCGAACAATAATTGGTGTTGTGAGCGTGCGTTTATACGTCTACAGTAACCGCTTCACATCACGTGAACCGCATGCTTGTTTACCATTCAACAATTGCAGTAAAAATATTGTATACCATAAGATATCTTAGAGCATACCAGGTTTATTTACGATTTACGTTTTCGAGCAACAAATTTTATAAGAAGGCCATAAAACCTGAACACTCCCGGCTCCCGGCACGTGCCGCTCTCCGGCTGGTCCCTTCGACAAGTGTTCACTCAACATAAGGAAAGTTTGTAAACGCATACACAGATGGTCGTGCTTTTTGCGATCGCCGTACATATTGTAATGCCATGCCGTGACACGGCCTACGGATTCATTAACATTTGGAGGAAGTAAATGAACGACGACGTTATGGGCAATTCGTAACAAAACCTAACACAACGCTACTACTAAAATGAATACCAATGACATTTGTACACGGCACGAATGCGTAAATTTGTGCAAGCATCGATGAAAATTTGGTCTCAGATTTGTCTCAAAAAGAGATGAGGTGGGTCGAGGAAGTGATCGAAAGTGACGATAATATGGTCTGACTGATCCACACCATATTATGATGTGGATCAGTGTGGACTGAGGGCTGATATTTGAATCACAGCGCAGTACAAGTGTTGTACAGGGTTACGACCATGTCAGCAGGTAATTACCGGTCGAGGTCCTTAAGTAATGCTTTGTTATCAAAATAGAATTTAATGTTTTTGTTAACAACTAAATTAATCAAGGCAATGGAATTAAAACTCCTTTACCTACGTATTTCATAGGTATTTTCTTTTTTGCCAGACTAAATCCCTGGCACATAAAAAAAAACGTTGCGACGCAAGTGTAGGTAAGCCGAAGCCGAGTGGTGTGTCGCCGCAGCAGCGCCGGAGGCCGGCAGGTGCGCGGCGCCACACTCTCGGCGTTAGACCGCCCGTTCATAAAAAGACAAGGCCGCGCGTGCCGCCACAAAAACTCAACCCTTTGTCGCCGCACTTCTATTGCGCGTTTTTTATGCGCTCGCAATTATCGCCCGCTATCTAACGCCGACCCTCGCTACCGGAACAAATTAACTGTTAGATTCTCACGACGTCTTATTAACCGTCCATTTGTCCGATGTAGTCGACCGATTGTTTACTGAGCCCTTTTCTTTGAGAATCGGATACGACATACGCGGGAGTTCGCAGAGTGGAAGCCGCGAATAGAACGTCGCCCAGAAACGACGTCGACCTGGATACATATTTAGCGAACGTGAAGCCGTCCGTACATAACGCGGACTCCGTCCCTTTTTCAGACGGAATCAAAATATAAAGTAGTGTAAAATACATACCGCGAGAGGCGGCCGCGGGGCGTCGGCGTCGCGGCGGAGGCGGCGCCGCTCTCCGTCTCGCTCGGTAATGTATTCACGTTTCCCGAGCCGCTCATTTTTTATCGCAGTCGCGCGGCGCATTAGAATTTCCAGGCGAGAAAATCTCACGCACACCGAAGTCGCAGCGCACGGCCCGCGAGCCATTCGAGGTTTTACGGCGAGGCGCCGAGGGTCGAGAACGCGGCGGCGGCGGGAGGAGGCCGCGTGTGTGCAGGCGGCGGCGGTGTGAGGCGAGGGCCGGGAGGGCCGTACATTGTAAATTCGCGCGGGGCGGCGCGGCGCGCGGGGCCGAGTGTTCGGCTCGATAAGAGCGTCCTCCGCGTCTTCCGCTCCGCCGCCAGCACCCAGCGCCGCCCGCCGCCCGGCCCGGCCACAGACCGATGCATCATGCACCATATAACAACGATATGACACAAATTATGGACGCATTCATGTCACAGGCCTAGCGACCATCGTAGGCGTAAACTAACCCGTAGCCGAGAAATGTCGTCACAATTTTCCACAACTGGCTATTGACAGTTGTATATATACATAAATCCTCCACCGAAGAGGATTGTGATACATTAGCTATAGTTTCATGATGATGGTATTGCTGAACGAAAACAAAATGCTGCTGGGAGAACAAAGTGGATAGTTTTAATTTAAAGTGTGTATATTTACGAAGCCGTATAAAATATATTTGTGTAAGATGACAACACGCTGTAAAACGTCGCGCTAGTCAAACACAATAAAACTGTGGAGAGTCGCATGTCGCAGCTCCGCGCTTTGTTCCGCCGTCCGTCGTCCGTCGTCCGCGCGCGCGGAGGCTGACAATACGCGGGAATGCAATAAATCCGCAGAGAATGTCCGCGCCGCGCCGCTCGCCCACGTCCGGCCGCTGACGTCGTCGTTGTGCCCGCACGCTGCAATTGCTCAAACATAGGTGCCAACATTCTTAAAGTCATAGCCACGTCAACGTAGACGTCTACATTTACGTCGAATCTTCAGTAACAAGCGAAAGATGTAAAATAGCGTTATTTATGACAATTGCTATATGGACGGGCCATAGGCGAACATTACGGCACTAAAATTAGCTAAAAAGCACTTACTCAATAACTACGCATCTACACATGCAGTAAGCAAAGAAAGAGAAAGAACGTGAACATACTGGATAGCATTGTACTCGTATCTAATCTTTTCAATAATTGTTATTGATTAACGGCGGTGAGTGGCGCCTGACTGAGTGAATGTCGGGCAATTACCTTGCTTTCTTTTTGCCACAATAGAGGTAGGTAGAATGCATCTATAGATGACAGCATGTTAAAACATTATAGACAAGATAATTTACACTGTATACTGACGTCTCTAATAGCATAAATAATATTAATATAGAATAATAAATTTATTATTATTATTATATTATTATAAGTAGTCGCTTACACTCATAGCTTATCCTCGGGTATACCCCGAGGGAGTGAAAGCCAAGGGTTCCCTATGCTACGGCCTGGTTTGTTACTCGACTTTCCTAGTGCACAGGTGCATTGCATATGCACTTACAAATTTGTCAATAGCAATCAAAAAAACATTCTATACTTCAAATGATGAAGAATAAGAATAAATGTCAAGACACGTCAGCTCGGGGCAGGAGCACCGGCTTGCAGTTTGTGATTCGGTTCATAGACGAGAAGTGGTCACTGGTCACGTGCTGTGCAACCTTCTAGAGGAAAACTCCTCTCGTAAAAAAGAGGAAGAGCTCGATGTAGAAAACTCTACATTGAGCTCTTAAGATGCGGAATGAACTGCCTGCCAAGGAGGCCAGGAGACTATTGTCTGGGGTTCTTGAAGAAAGGTATTAAAGAGTTTTTAAGTTAATATCTCTGGTGACGCAAACATCCATGGGCTGCAATGACTGCTTACCACCATCAAACAGGTCGTATATATTTTTTTTTATATCACGTTGGCTGTCGAACAAGCATACGGCCTGCATGATGTTCACCAAGTGGTTTTTCGCCGTCTTTAGAGCCATAATCAACCCCACATGCACATGGTACACCCTGCCGACTAGCAAACGAGACTCTGGTGAAAGAGAGACATGGACTGTGAAGCTTGACGCCAGTCTAATCACTTTACTTCATATGTGTTAAATAACATACTCTTGAAGATTATTGTGTTCCTGGGAGTGAGTCGGTCGCCGTGTATTGTCAACGACAAAACAGTGGTGTCGTTTATATTTTTTTTTAGGTAACCACACCACTGCCGACTAGTGATGTGTAATGTGTGCTGCGCGGCTAAATGCCGCAAGCATATGAGTGGATAAAAACAATAAGTTACATATGTTTTAACTTTTAATGATTTAAGTATTAGCTGCTGAACAATGTGTCGTTAACAATGCATGGAGGTCGCAACACGTAAGGAGATGCTGCGGTGCCACGGAAGTGTGAAGAAACTTCTTGAATTGCAAGCGCCTATAGGCCAATAAGCTATTTTCCAATGTTTAAAAATTGTATAAATTATTTAACAACATCGTAAAATACACAAAACTATAAAGATCTGCAAAACTTTCATTCTAATATCTTCAGTCAGACTTTTTTTTAGCGTCCATCAAAGTTTGGCGGGAAAGTCCATTTTAAAAGTATGAAATTATTAAAAAATAATATTTCCATTGGAGAAGCTATAACAAATGCTATAACTTTTATTATGATACTAATTACATAAACGTAATATTTAACATAGCTGTCGTACAAATTTCTGATTTGATGCATACAAAATACAAACCTGTGACGTCATAATTCGGTAGTCTTTTGTATGGAGCGTTTTGGGGCAGTCTAAAAATTGTGATTTTCAAATTACTATATCTCGAGAGATTTTTGTGCTATCGATGTAATTCTATCACCTATCGTTATATTATGGAGACGTTCCTACATATCAAACCGAAAAAAATGTTAGTCAAATAGTCTATTACTGTGACTGTATAGCATCAGACGAACGAACGTTTGTTAGGCAACTGGGGTGATATAAAAAGAAATATGTAGCAATGTTGACAGCGGGAAGACAGAAAACTCTACCTATCAATGCATTCGTTAGTTAAATACCAATTTGCCCATTACTACAGTATAATATGTTATTACAATATTTTATGGTTTCCATTTTACCTCGCGTAACGTTATTTTCCTCCGCCCGAGATAACATCAGCAATATACATATGAGTACATATATTCCTGCAGTTTATGGACTATATTTTTAAACGGGAATTAATTCTAGATCCCATGTATTTTAAAAGTATATGTTATTTTAATTTTCATAATTTTACAATTATGCTAATATGCTATATTAATTTTACAGTGATGGGCATCACCTATGAGATAAGAAATCCTCAATATTGCCAATGAGCTTAGTTATTCTACCGGTCCATTTTAGTAAGAACTTTCAATATCTATTGAAACCCTATCTCGATAGATACTAAAAGTTCTTTTCTATTCTTTACTGAAAGACAAAATTATGTTAACAGATCAGATCCAGAAATGGTTGCATAGTGTGCTGTTCTAGAGGAGTATTCTACCGGGAGCTCTCAGGTTTGGAATGGACTCCTGGTAGTCTTCCCAGTAGACTACAGCATTGGGTTCTTCAAGAGAGACACGAAGGAGTTTATGCAGGTTCTGATGGAGGTTCTGCAATACTTTAAGGATGGCTCCGGTGTTGCTAGGTCTCGAAGCCTGCTTGTATCAGCCAGGTTGATGAAAGTTTTGAGCAATTTATTATAGGCAATTTTATATGCTTACATCATCATTCATAAACTATTGCCTATCTAGTATATACTATTGTAATTACGAGTACATACAACTACATACTTCTTACTGCCACAACACAAAACATAATGAGTTATTGCCATAAAAGGCGCGGAAGAAGCAGCGTACAGAAGCAACAAATGAACTCTTCAGTAATTATGCAGAATAGATCCAACCGACAAACTAAGTCAAATTGAAAGATATACACAGCGAGAAATTGCAAATCGAGTTATATATATTGGCAAAATATTCTAGCAGTTCGATGATAACATTTACTACCAATACTTACACTGCGTGATATTTTTACTCAATAAACTTTGAATAGCTTTAACTTAAAAGTAACAAATATCGGTTGGATTTATGCTGCATAACAGGGTCGCCATAAAGTCTTTTCGTTTTCAAATTCAAAGATTCAAAGTGATAGTTAAAATAAGTGTACCTATCTATAAATAAATACTAGTTCCTGCTACATGCTAGGCTATGTGATTAAAAAATATTGAAACATGTTAACTTCCACAACTTAATTTATTGTAAATTTGTGATAATGGACATACTGATATTTCTTCATCTCTCCTGTCACCAGTAAACAGATTTGGATGCAATTTGGCATACATACATATATAATTATGTTCTGGCATGACAGATACTTTTTGTGTACTGAGCTCCTGCGAGCCAAAACCGCAAGAAGTAGTTAGTTTTAAAATAAAAATAGGACACTAGAAGATTATAAACGCTTTTATCACCTTCTAGTACACACATTAGCATGCAATAAATATCCCTTTAATAAAATTGTTCGAAAACTGTCCGAACTACTGTTAATGCCTCTCCAACTTGTTTAGAACCGGCCTGCTTATAGAATACCGACGAAAGGGAGGTTCTTGTTATGTTTGTTTCGGTTTAGATTTGAAGGTCAAGGTATCAGGTGCGGGCGGCCGGCGGCCGGCGGCGGGGTCAAGGGCGGTAACGGGACCCGCCGCTGCACAATGCACATGCACTCACCGGGACACCTAATACCAGTATCGCGACATTAACTAACTGGAACGAGTGTGTCTGTATTACTGTATATCGTTCACTGTGGTTAATTTTAGGACGGTGACGAACGAGTGATGTGAAATTAGAGAAACTATAACCTTTGAAAATATATTTCTATTATCTTTCAAGAATTCCAAAAGCTGTACAGTAATTTCTGTGCACCCTCCTAGTAAGCTTTTGTAGATGTCAAGTGACAGGAAGTCCCGCTATTCAAAACGACTTTGTTCCTTAGACCTAAATATAATATTTAATAAAATTAATCAAAATAAGAAATTCGCTTGTGTGGCGGGGAGTGCGTGTGAGATAATGTGAAATGATATTTGTAGTGTTCTCAGCACCACGATTGACCCTCGGGACATTATGTGTCCAGTAGTAGGGACTAGCAACTATTCGGTAAGTTAATGACACTTCGAAAATTGTGTAAGAAAACAGAAATTCAAGAATAAAAATATCCCATAGTTAACCTGGGCGACAATTCGCCATTTTGTAAACAGTTTTAGAATTGCAGTAAAATTTAAATAAATATACAATAACAGTTTACACAGTTTTGTACCTTACTAAAGTGAAAATTATTTGCCTCCGCGCCCTTGTGGGCACTTAAACGCGTCTCACACTTTTAGTTCATTTACTGATCGAAAAATTGTCTAGTCAAATTAGACACTCGATACGCTAGAATAAGTCTCATCACCATGTCGAGGTGTAGAGCGGTTCGGTACAGCAGTACAGCACAGGTCTGCGTGAGCGGTGCGAGTAGCAACCTTGTGCCAGACAAGATGGAAATCGCCTGCATTTCGGCGAATTTGTTTAATTATCCGGTGTGGTGATTGCGGCGTGCGTGCTCGTCTCGCCGCCGGCGCTTTATGGACGCGAACATTATAAAATGTTTGGCGTTTTATAGTCGGAGGTGCCGTAAACCGCGCTCGTTAATCGCAAACCACCCGGCGAAGGGCGCACACGGACCTTCAGTATCGCCGACAATGACACCAAACGAGCTGGGCCAAGTAGCACCGTGGTTTAAATAATAGTCTCCGAGTAGTGTGGCTCATTATGGTAACACGAAGGTTGGAATAAGTCGACGACTGAGACGATTAGGTCACTTGTCCATATGAGACCTGAGATGAAGGTGGCGATAGCCCACGACTGGACAGAGAATAAAATTGGGAATTGAGGAGTCAACATGTAGTGAAACTGTAATCATTTGTAGTTAAGTAAATATCACGTAAGTAAACCTCTGCACCTCTGTCTGCACATGAGACAAGTTCTATTGTATGCATCATGAACTCAAATAGTAGAGAGCACGTAAACCATCATGTGGGCCTGTCAATGCATGGGTGAAGAAAATGCACGTATTTACGATGTCGCGAGAGTGGCGTTCGACAAAAGGCGACAACAATAAAAGTACTAACGAAGCTATAATATTATCCGTCGACTATAATTCCGAGAAACGAGACTCGAGCTGTTCGAATAATAGATTGAAATCGATAAAATAAATGACAGGTAAAGTGTGTAAACAGCGTCATCAACTAGCAGCCAGCGATCTGTATGTGCGGCGCGTGCGTCCATTACAATGAGGCGTCGCGGCGGCGCATGGCAAGTGCCGCTTCGGGGAAGGAAGCACCTCTCGGAACTGCGGCGAACACCTGCGCAGGAGTCATACCGGCCACCGCGCCGCCGCATTGTGTATGTGGCCAGTGATCTCTCATTAAGTATAATCCATTATCTCGGCATTCAATCACTGATTCAATACGAGTTTATGGGCTTCCGATACCCATAAGTAAATGGGTTACAAGGAAATTTGACTAAATGATCGCGGGCTGCGTATTAATTTGAAACTTGTAGGATATTAGGAAGTCTTATAGCGAGCCGGTGTTTGGACTTTAACTATTCATTAAATTATAAGAGCGCGAGCAGCCATTACAAAAGTCAACAGCGGCTGGGTTAATACTTTTTGTATATATTTTTTTAAAAGCTCTATTTATTCGTGCAATCTTGATTACCAATACAGTTGGTACTAAGAAGGAAATATCTAGCTAATATTTTATTTACAAAACTGGGAGACAAACGTTCATGTGGATCACCGGATGGAAAGCAATCACGGCCAATAATATAGAATATCAATAAGGAGAACATTCCCTGTGATACAATTTATGTATCGACATATAACACGAAAAGGGACGCATCATCTCTACATGTGGAGAACTAGTCCAGTTCGGCGACGATCCGAACTCCGGTCGAGCAAGCACTGGGGCGCACCGGCCCGGAGACGTGCGCTGTACTTCATTCATGCCGACCATGGGCCACAGTATCAGTTATTGCCTAGCCATACGCCTTGCATAGTTGAAGACGATGCCGAGGTGTCAAGTACCGTCTGGCTTTACTGATGACACCAATTTTCCTGGACGGAAATTTTGCCTTCACTCCTGTGTGAAAAACTGAATTGAAACTGAATCGCTAAACTAAAACTATAGCTCGATATTTTTAGATCCAAGACACCAATATGCTAGGGCTTGAGGTAGCTTAGCGTCAGCCCTCTTACTCTTCCAATTCAAGCGCATTGTATCTTTGAGGGATTACCAAATTCAATATACCTATCCTAATCCGAGATATATCCATATTATTAAAATCTGACCACAGCTTTAAAACAACAGTGTTGAGTTCCCTGTCTATTTCAATAGTTAGTATAATGGATTGTACGATATAAACATTTTTTTTACATCCATTCATTATGCAACAACTTATACAAGTCTGTGTTTGTACTCCAAGTTATTTGTAACTCGCTGTTGCCAGCCTTCGCCTGCCTGGTCATCATTGCTTTAATAAAACTGTTTCTTCTTGTGGGAGTAACATATTTTTTCAGGATAAATAATAGCCTATGTCACTACATCCAGAGGGCCAATTCTCGTAACAAAAATGCAGTCAAAATTCAGTCTCAGTCTAATCTCGATCTCACAAATGTCACAAAAGGTATTCTACTAACGCAAAATACAACGTCAATTGACACTGAATGTGGTTTGAAATTGGAATGTGATCGAAAGTTGAACAAATTAAAACGGCATTCCCCTAACACTTTGCATGATATTGATGTTTGAACGAAACTCTCATCGGTATTCTACTGTCTAATTATACGTCATTTTTGACATTTCAATGAGATTGTAAGTTGATCGAAATGTGACTGATACAAAGCTGTAAATTGTTAGTTCCAACGATCATACCACACTGTGTTAAATTAATTAAACGATTAAAATGAATTGTCTTCGTTGCTGGCGGTATTTATTAATTACTCCACGAGCTGTAAGAACAAGATGACGTCGCTCTGTGCAACACCGACTCATTATTATGGACGCATTCGAAATGAGTGACCGGGAGTTTATAAAAACTTATCGTTTAACGAAAACAAACAATAGAGGTATAATAATATATATGAGGAATAAGAGGAATTATAGTCTCACATCCGTAATGAGAAGCGACGAGGCGGGCTAAATGCGACCACCAAAGTAAGTTTCAACTTATAAATTTATCATTTATGTTCCTACAATACTCCCCAGAATAATTACACTCTGCAACGTAGTAACAAAGTCAACACAGTCCTAAATATTGTGTTTTATAATTATATTCTTGATTTTTTAGGTTTTCACAGCACTTGCATTTTTTGGAACTGGATCATACCAAACTTTGGTTGGTCAAACTCATATAATACCAGTCATGCTGTATCTGATGTATCTCAACCAAGTTACTGGTGCACTGAACATGGCAGGGATATTTATAAAATACATTCAGCTAACATTAACAACGGACATTCGGGAAATAAACAAGAGACAGTAAGTAAAGTGACATTTAATAGAATAAATATGTAGCGTATGTATTTTCATTTATTTATTGTTAAATTATTTATCAGTAAAAAGTTACACATCTTTGTCTATACATAATAATGATTCTTACAAATTTATAATTTTCATTTGACTTGTGAATCCTGTCCACTCTATGCTCAGTTCATTGCCCTAAGGTTGCCTTGAAAAGATATCTCAACAATAAGGCCACCTTATTGCATATACAAGTCTCATAATTTTATTGATTCACTGTTCTCAAAGCATGATCGGTCTGTCCATAAAATTGTATTAGGAAACAATCACCTATTTTTTAATGTATTTAGGTATAATAATGTGCCTTAATTTAAGGTTTTATTCAAAAGTCAGAATGCTTGGTGTCGTTGGCTACATATATGGTATACATGTTTGTATCATGAAGTTCTTAGAATGCAAAGAGGCATATTATTGTAGGAAGGGATACCATTCTCTTAATGTGATGATAGTAAATGTAAAGAAATAATAGTAACTAATTTGTTTTAACATGTACATAGTAATTTAAGTTAAATATAATTTGTTTTCCAGATTTGCAATGCAGACCTAAACAATTTATGTGTGGACCCTCTAGTCCAGGGAGCAACCACAACTCCACAATGTGTAGAGACTAGATACCATCCTCTCAATTATTATTTATTAATTTTAAATGAGAATGGAGAAGCGAATTTTCTTTTAGGTAAGTATGAGATGTTTCACAACTTGTATAATTGTCTACAAACCATACTCATCGTTATATAAATGTTACACCACGATTTTTAGAGCTAAAGCCTACCTCACCTGCATGTGGTACACTTAACGAATAGCGAAAGAGGCTCTGACAAAAGCGAGGTAGGGTACAGTGTATCAGCTGCCCGCCTGGGGATGTACCTTCACCTCACACAATAATGTAACCAATTAACAATTCTCTTGAGGGTTGTTGTGTTTGTGCGAGTGAGTGAGGTCACCAGAAATGAAGAAGTTGCTACGCTAGCAGCGGGGGTGAACACTGGCATATGCATCAATACTGTCATCTCTCAAGTTTATAATTCCTACATGAAATTAAGATAGTCTAAATTTATAAAAACATTTGTTGTTACAGGTGATAGTGGATATTCTTTAAGGAAAAATTTATTAACACTAATTTTAAACATGGCATAGGGTAACCTGGATGCTTATTATTACAACATTCAAGTCAAAGCCCAGAATGTTATGGAAAGGATCATAGAAGTTTTGAAAGCCAGATTCAGGTACTGAAATTCAAATATAGATAGGATAAAATATGTTCAGCTATTGTAAAAGAAACAACTAAGTACTTAATAAATTATATATTTATAATACAAGCAACATGGTATATTAAAAAGGCAATGTCTTAAAATTACTATAAATCACTTTTATTAGGCATCACATATTTGAGATAACATGGATTGCAAAAAAATATCATTATTTGTAGCATTCAATGTAACAAACAAAATATCAAGAATCACAATTAGAATAAATAACAATAGATAATATAATTAAGTTTTAATTGTTGCAGATGTCTGTTAGTAGTCCGGAAGCTACAGTACAAACCAGAAATGGCAGCAAAAATTATGAATGCTTGCTGTGTGTTTCACAACATCCCAAATCGCTCCCATCTGAGAGTCTAAGATTTGTCGCAGTGTGAACAGGAGTAATAGCGAAGGTTGCAACTTCAGCAGCATCACATCGAAGCAATCCTGCTGGTCGCTTCCCCTGCTGCCGCTATGGCTGCAGGGCAGAGCTGTGCTACAAGCTCTTGTCCGAACTCTGTGGGCCAATAAAGTTTCAATATTAATAAATAGTGCTACCATACAAATCTAAAGTATTTTTCTTTTAATCCTATGTATTTTCTTTAAAACAACAAATATTTAAGAAAGATTTTAACCCTGTTTGCAGTATCATAACCAATACCAGAGTAGAGTAACTTAATGTAAACATTATTGATAGACAAAATTTGAGAGCCACGTTGAGTCCAAATGGGCTCTGAACAAATAGAATCAACGTAGCTCTCAAATTTTGTCTATCAAAAGAAAGGCCATTATCAACAGCAATTTTAACATCATCTGTGCCGGGGGCATAGTCAGGGATTACCTAATAAAATCACTTAAATTCGTGGTCAATAATGTTCACACTATGTTACACTGCGCTTGTATTGGTTATAATACGGCAAACGAGGTTATATTCATTCACTAATTTAGCACTGAGATTTAAAATACATAACTACTACAAGTTAATCACAATATATAGGTACTTACTTTCTTCATTCGTTTGCAGTTAAGGGCACCATTAAATTCTGAATTTAAGATTTGTGTGCATTCTTGCTAGTGGCGTTTTGAGAGTGCGTTTCCCTCTTTTGCACGCACTCTGCCAACAACCAATGTGCGATGCTGTTCCATAAAAACAAGCAGTAGCTCTAATTGACGCATGGAAACTTGTTGGTTGTACATAATGATAAATTTTCGACTTTATAAATAAGTAGATGAATGCGACAAAATTAACTTTCTGTCAACGTTATATACAGACAAGGCAAGTTTGACAATTCTTTAAATTTTCGCGGGTATAGTTTTGACAGTTCTTTTTTTTAATCTCTATGATTATTTAACGAGCTGCATATTTTATTCTGTGTCTGTTGAAATGTGGCATGCGATCGAAAGTGGATTTTGAATTGATCATCATGAGACTGAATCGAGACCGAATCGAAACTGAACCGAAATGATATTGAAATTAGATCGTTAAAATTAAGAGCAGAATACCATATTTCGGTCAATTCATAATTCAGTCTCGATTCAGTCAAGTTTCGTCATGTGTTGTAAGATAATTAGGAGAATTGGCCCTCAGATCTTAAACTATCCCCGCCAAAAAAATGTCATTCCATTGGTTCTTTTCGATATGAAAAAAAGGCCAAACAGACACTTTCACATTTACAAGTTAGTATCGTAGTATGGATACAACAACCGAGTGAGTTCTGCTGATGAAATTCGTCAATAATAAACAGCCAGTTCGATTATTTCGATAAATCAGAGTTGTTTAACGCGTCCGGCGCACATATGCGCGTCACGAGCGGCGCAGGTGTGCGGCGCGCGCGCAGCATACAAACGCGGCGGCCGCTGCGGCCCGCGCACTCCAACCTCGACCTTATGTACACGCATCACGTGCTACGTGGCCCGCAACACTTTAACCTCGACGACATTGCCCACTAACTTTACATACCATTTTTTACAAATCAGTCGTTGAATGTAACGTAGTTCTCGGTATATCTGTTGCAGATTAAATGTAAATACACGCGTGATGTCAATGCGAACGACTGCGGGCTACACGCCGTGTTTTTATTTTCAAATCGCCTGTTGATTTGCAATTGAGATAGTTTAGCGAGAAGTAACGAAAGTGTCGCGACGAGTTGATTGTGACCGATTTCATTTAGGGCCGCCGCGCACGAGCAGCAGAGAGCGAGTCGCCGCTGGCGGTGCGCCAACTCATTATTGGCACTCGGGTGCGATTTACGATTGGGCGATTAAAATGCGACCAATATGAGAAGGGAAGATGAGTTTATAATTTTATGGCAACCATTAATATAAGGGTCACCCATTTAAGTATTTCCGTAGTACTTACGACCCACACTGAGTTTTCCTCACTAGCATAAACGCATATACGTTTACGTAGGGCAGGTAGAACATAAAAATGGCACTGGTTGGCTGGAAGAGATTCCTAGAAGGAATAAGCCGATCTTTGTAAATCACAATATTCTTATAATTTTATGCCTGTTCACTTTGTGATTGTAATAAATTTGTTCAGACAACACAAGTACTTACTTGATAGTAGACATGGCGCGGGTACCCGCTTAGGATCCGTTACCCGGCGGATCCGGCAGTTTTTTAGGATCCGGCCGGGCAACGGGTAATGACGCCGAATGATACATTGTCTTTAAATTACCCGGCACTGCCGGGTAATTTAAAGACAATGTATATATTTAAAGCATAACACCGAATATTATTGAAATAAACATTTATTAAACTGAAACAAGAAGGAAAATACAAATGGTATTATTTTAATACTTATAGTCTAAAATTGGTAAATTGTGGTGTAAAAAACGAGCTTTTCCGCACGGTTCCGATCTAGCCTGCTTTGTTTTTTTTTCATATACTAAGCCAGCTTCTGAAAAAAGGCGTTCGCTGTATAGTGAGCTTGAAGGTGTTGCCAAATATTTAGCCGCAACTTTTTTTTAAATCCGATAGTGTCCGTGCTTTCGACGCCAGCGCTGCGTCGCGGTTCAGTTGCGCGCGAGCGAGCATGTTAACGCCGCCGGGTACCCGGACGGGTACCCGGCATTAGTCGTGCCGGATACTCGCGGGTAGGGTACCCGGCAAATCCATTACCCGAGCCATGTCTACTTGATAGGGATCTCAGATCACAGCAATAGGGACACACACTTGTATAGCCCCAATTAATATCTATTCTAAAATATAGCAACCATTAATAAACATTTTCATCTTACATATTTAAATTTAATACAATCTGTTGTAGACAACACTCATCCATTTATAATCTACTAAAAATTTGACTTAAAAACTTCTAGCTTTCCACCGTTTTCCATCATTTTTTATTTAATTTATGTTTTCTTATCGGTATTGTTATTTACTTAATCTCCTATCGATGTAGTGTGCTGCAGGCAGGGCACCGCCACGTGCAGCGGGCGGTGGCGGTGGCGGAGGCGCGGGCGATGGTGCGATGGTCGTCGATACCGCGGTATGGTAATATTTCGCGCGCTCGTGCCGCGCCGACCGTTTTAATTATACGATATCGAGCGCGCGCGATCGCTAACGTGAGCGGCCGCGCCGCGCGGACATAAATCGCACCAAATTCATATCGACATAATTACATTCTGCTTTTACATTGGAAAATAATATTATAACATGCCTGCGAGTACCTTCGGTCGGAGTGACGCGGCTTGCGAACGATATCATTTTGAAAGGTTCTTTATACATGTTAGTTACTTATTATAAAGTTGGACTCCACGTGAAAGCTCATAACTTTTAAAAGTAAAATAGTGCATAATATGTATTCTTATTATAAGTATATAAAATGTTTGATTATTAAGGGTAATTATATAAGATTGCATTTCTTTTTTTACTGCTGCTTATCTGCTGGAGGTAATCTAAATAATTCAACCGATTTTATCAATATTTTCACGAATATTAAAAATGGAAATTTAGGGTGAATATAGGGTGGATGAGATAACGGATATTATCATACATAACGTCCAAAGTGAACGATCCAAAAAAGTAAATTTCTGCCATCGTACGCCATAGAACCCAGAACATACTTTGCATAGTAGAGAACTTTCATTTCAAATTAAATGTAATAGGTATGTATGCTACTGATGACTCACCGATCGTCCCTACGCAAGTGACAGTTCAAAATATAGAGTATTAAGCGCAGTAACGACAGGTATCACGATCGTGATGGAACGCGCACGTCGTCTCATCTCGCCGCGAGCGTACGCAAATGCGTAGCTGCCGGTACACTACACTCGCTACCAGTGCGTACGTCGCCGCGTTCACCGGCGAGGACGCGTCGGCATCTCACATCCACAGATAATAAATCTAGTGTAATCTATATGCGCTTTCCCACGAGATGCGACAGTTCCCGCCGCGCCTCTACCCGCGTGACTCTACCGTGAGAATGAATATTCATAATCTGAGATAAGGCGTGCAAGATTGCAAATATATTTCTAAAGCGTTCTCAGTGACGACTGACGATCCATATAGTGGGTCGTCAGTCGTCACTGAGGAATTTGCATGTTGGAAAAAGAAACAATTCATTTCAGAACCAAACCTTCCCGAGATCTCAAATCGGTCACAGCCCCATTCGGAACAAAATTGCAGATAATTTAAATTTTATTGGACCTATATTTTTTTTTTAATCCGAGTTTATTATAGCTATGGTGTTTGAAATTTTGATGTTCGATTCGATGCTTGTAAGATCCTATTTTTAATTCATTTATTATAAAAAATCATAATGGATAACATAATTATATCGGCTGCATGTTAACACTAGAACATTAATTTTTAGTCAATTGTAGATGGCGCACGTGTGCATGTGTAAACCACAAGAGCAGCATCGCTGCTTATAGCCAAGTAGGTAACACCGAGAAGTAACGACGAGTTGGATTCAACTAGAGACATCTTTTTTTTATATATAAATAAACATTGTCAGACAAATTAGACAGCGCCATCGAGCCCCAAAGTAAGCGAAGTTTGTGTTATGGGTATTAGACAACTGATAAACATACGTAAATACTTTTTTTTTTTGTAAATACATACTTATGATACATAGAAAACACCCAGACCAAAACAAACAGACATGTTCATGCACACAAATGTTTGTCCTATGTGGGAATCGAACACACGACCGTTGGTGTCGAAGCCGCGTCATTGACCGCTACGCCACCGAGCTCGTCAGATTTTTCTTTGTCGAAGTGGAACCTACCTAACTGAACCGTTTGCCCCGAGTAGACATCGAGAACTTACTTATTATAATACCGATGCTCTTTGTAATGTGTGTTGTACTGGCAAGCAGCAGCGCGGAGCACGTGTGCCGCGGCGGCAGCGCGGGCAGGCGTCGATTACCGCCATCGGCGCGGGCGCGCTGCTATTCAATTCGGCCGCGATCGCCGACCGATACCTGCCCTCGTAAAATTTTTATAGAGCTGTCTGCGCCGCGTCCGACATTATTACGTTTATTGGCACTAAGTGTATGGATTGATGCCCTTGATGATGATGATGATAGCACGGGGATCATTACCGCAGCACGAGAGATGGACATTTATCACATACGGCTCTTGACTTGTACATAATCTCGTAGCACCTGGATAACTTGCCAGTACACCGTGATGGAGTTGTGAGTGTGAGTACGTCGCATTTCCATGAATATGTAAATTTTATTTATATTTGTAACTTACTCCCGCGACTTCGTACATGTATATCCTGGTATCCCGTGGGAGTTTTCAAAAATCCTTTCTTAGCAAATGCTTACGTCATAATAGGTACCTGTATGACAAATGTCAACCCGATCCGTCCAGTGGTTTGAGCTGTGCGTTGATAGATCAGTCCGTAACAGTTGCTCATATACACATACAAGTAGATTTTCTTATACCACTAAGTAGGTATCACTTGGCTATGTTGATTACTCCCTCCTTTTATTTAGTTTCACCGTGGTATCTGTCCTCACATCTTCCTAATTAAATTTCACACACTTCCTTGTGTCCGATAGGCCTGAATTTTGGCATACTCTTTTGGTTCTCGCGTCAATGCACAATTTTTTAAATGCCGCCATTTTAATCTAATAAGGCGACCCTAATAAAATAGTAATTAATAATTTCCAATATAACCCCTAAATAAGGATCAAATAAAAGGATTTAAATGGATTAAAACGGAATGAAAGGATCTTTAGAAAATAAAAATGTTATTGTAAATGTTACAATTTCTATGCCATTTTAAATTTTTCCATGTGTTCAGTTTTCAGTTTCATTTAACTTCTCACAGCTCTTGATGCACTGCGGTGAGGTAGAGCACAGGTAGTTTAACACTCCCTCCTACTTGCTTACACCTTACTGACAATTACAGCTGCCCACGGTTACCCCCGAATGAATCGCTGGAGATTTTAGGGATCTTTAACGGTGCCGATAACATCTGGCCGACCCACCAGATATTTCTTTATCACTGGAATAAAATACATCTATACCAGTAAACAACAGTACATTGAATAGAAGTCGGTTGCGATAGAGGGTTCCGTTGATCAAAACTGCCAAACTCCCCATAAAAAGTTAGCTTGTTTAAAACTATGAAGGTATATGATAGTGTATAATATACAATCAAAGTGTAACGAATGACCTGCAAAAGTTGCTAAATAACACCGGGTTCCAAACAAGCGTACAACCGGTGAGATATAAAGCTAAGTCTCCGTAGATAACTAACACAGCATCTCACTTGGTGACCTCACTCACTTCTCCTCAAAGGGCAGTGATAATAATTAGCTGCGGGTAATATTTCCTTCGTAGCATCCTACGTGCATGTAAAGTTGGCTTTAGCCCTATACATATATAGTGGTGCACCATTTACATGCACCTCACATGTAAAACAACAATAATAATAATAAATATTCCTTGCCAAATTACACATTGCCATCAACTCCTAAACTAAGCAAAGCTTGTCCTATGGGTACTAGATAACTGATATAATATATATTTTTTGTACATACAAACTTATAATCTAAAGAAAACACCCAGACCAAAACAAACATAATATTCATGCAAACAAATATTGGTCTTGTAAGGGGATCGAACTCGCGACCTCGAGTCAAAGTGTTGTTAGCTATTTGACCACCGGGCTCATGAAATGTGTTGGTAAATTAGTCGCAGTTTAATTAGATGGGCATCGGACATCGGGCGTCGATAGTAATTTATGCGACGTAGACACGCGCCGCGCCCGCCGCCGCCGCCGAGCGCAGCTTGTGCCAGATTTGACAGCCATCTGTCGCGCCTGGCGGCCGGACCGGGCCCCTCGCACAAATGTTTCTATTTGCCATATTTCAAGCCTTTAATGACTAATTTGTTACAACTTAAATAAAAACACGCGCTTTGAAAATGGGTTCATTTAGATATTTGAAGGGTCCCAGGTTTTACCTTTACTGATTTGTGACTAACAACGAAATGCAACACTTTTTTGTAGTTGCATGATTTTGTAATGGTAGATGACCATTACAGCTAATTAATATATAATATAAAAATACATAACATACTTATGTACAAACTATTTCTGATACTTATTGACTCTATTTGTGAACAAAATCAGTTCTTTGATTTAAGTAGGCGTTCATATTTCTGTACCCACTGATCTTGAACAAAATAATGTAGCTAATGTAGGTCCGAGGTGGAAGAATGTTTGACAAACTTTTTCTTTATCTATCTATATATCGCACGTTGAAAACAAAAGTGACACTAAACAAAATTTGGCAATATCTAGCTACAGCGACATCTGAAATCTGCAGAGAAAACTACGTCTCCTGCAAAGATCCGTTTTCAAATAGTACCCTTGAATTTTACTAGATGTCACCATGTGTCACTTCATACTTTCAAAATACGTGCTAGTTCGTCAAACAAAAACCGACACTAAGTCAGTTTGCGTCGAGTCACCGTCGACAACTGTTTCATTGGGTAAGTTAAAAACTGGCATATTTTGTTTAGTGTCACTTATAACGTAATTTTTCATATAATTAAGAGAATATAACAGTGACATATTTTGTATAATGTCGCTTATTGCGTAAGATAATTAACAAAACTCTGTGCGGGTTTACCCATAAATGGCACTATTGTGTTTAATGCCAATCTTGCACTTAAATCGTCAGGTAATTTATGATTTTCTAAAAACATAAACAAGACAATGTGTTTAGTGTCTTTTTATCGGTTAAGAAAATTTACGTAAATAATTATTAGTACAGATAACACATTTTTTGATTAATGTCATTTCTTCCTTTCTTAACAAACTATCAAATTGCTGAGGTGAAGAATGTAAAATCTAATACAGACAAGCGACGTGACTCTCATGAAATCACATCCGAAACAATAATCGACGACAATGCAGCGACAGTTAGTTACCAAGCTCAAACCGTTAATTTTGAGGAGACTTGTTACCGATCATCACTCTGAAACACTGCTAGCTGAATATACCTACTCATAACTGGGAGCAAAATTATGAAAATATAGAGACAGTAGATAATGCCCTTAATACTACTCCAAATACAGTTGCGGTTGCTCAGAATGCTCAGATGTTAGAAACCCAAAAAATGCTTTTCACTTTGAATTAAGCAGCAAAAAAACCAGAGTCTGTAAAACTTTCTTCAGAAACACTTTGGGTATTAGTGAGAGATGTATCAGGACTGTTTTGGAAAATAAATGCGACGTAACTGGGGTAATGGGAAAGATCGTAAATGGGAAGGAGAAAAAAGAGGAAGGCATCAGAATATAAAAAGTTGGCAGATTGTTTGATTAAAGGTCACATAAACAGCGTGCCGGGTATTGGAAGTCATTACTTACAACAAACTACCAGAGAATTCATAGATGGAGGAAAAACAGTGGTCGATCTTTATACAGACTATAAAAATGATTGCGAAAAGAACGGATCACCTTGGGTTATGGAGCATGCTTACCGCAAAATTTTTAACGGAAATTTTAACATTAGTTTCTTTGTGCCCAAGAAAGACCAATGCGAAGAGTGCACAATTTTCAAGCGCTGAAGGAAGGTTATGTAAGGCATTTGAAAGAAAAAGAAAGAAGTCGAGAGGAAAAGACCAGCGATGAAGAAAAAGTATCAAGCAGTTTTATTATTGCATGCTATGACTTCCAAGCAGTAATGACAGTCCCTGAAGTATCAACTTTTTACTACAAGTCAAAAATAAATTGCTCTAACTTTACCATTTCGGAACTACAATTTGACAAAACTCAATGCTATTTTTGGGATGAATCCCAAGGAAATCGTGGAGCTAACGAAATAGGAAGCTGTGTTTTGAAGTTTTTCCAAAAAACCTTTTCAGAACCTAGTGAGGAACTTGATATAAGTAGTTTTCTATTCGGATAACTGCTGTGGCCAGCAAAAGAACAGTTCATCATTGGCATGTATCTTTATGCAATATCAAATTTTAAAATACGATCAATAACACATAAATTTTTAGTCAGAGGCCACACGCAAAATGAAGGAGATTCAGTCCACTCATCTATTGAAAAGGAAATAAAAAAATGTCTAAAATCCGGACCCATTGAGATGGCTACGTGCCTTCTCAATACGTATCTGCTGTAAGAAATGCAAAAAAAAAAACGAGGAACGCCATATACAGTAAATGAAATGGGATACCACAATTTTGTCGATATAAAACAACTACCGGTTCCAAAACTGAATAAAAGTGCCGGAGATCAACTTGTAAAGCTATCTGATATAAAAGTCTTAAAATTGAGAAAAATGCTGACAATGAAACTAGAATTTCCTATAAAACGTCCTATTTTCATGACTTTGAAGAGTTTAATTTGGCTAAACGAACTAGAAGTAACCGACCATTATTTCGAGAATTTGGAACACTAAGTAAATAATTACTTATCAGTTTATGAACAAAAGTGACACTATGCTGATATTTTTTATTTATTTAAGGCACTAAGTAAAATACCATCCACAATGTGAAAACAAAAGTGACACTATACTGAACTTTTTTTTAATACTAATTTTTGGTCATACCTACCTGTTAATGGAATTAAAAGTAAACCGGATACTAATAAATTAATACCTAAACTATTATTGAGAGCAACAACTGTACATATATTTCAATTCAAAGTCGAGTTATGATCGTCACAAAAAATACAAAAACTTTAAATGGCCATACTGAAAAATCAAGGTTTTCGTTTAATGTCACTTTTGTTTTTAACGTGCGATATATAAAAGAGTAAATCACTCACTCATCACGAAATCTCAGAAACTACAAGTGCTAGGAATCTCAAACTTTGCAAGGGGGTTCCTTTTAGGACGTAGGTGCTCACTAAGACGGGAATTTGGAAAATTCAACCCCTAAGGGGGTGAAACGGGGGTCCAAAGTTTGTATGGGGAACCAAGATTAGTTGGACTATTTTATACGAAACTTCACATGAGCACTTCTGTAGATAAATGAGTAAACACGTGTTTCAGGATTTTTCAAAATTCAACCCCTAAAGAGGTGAAATGAGGTGCAAACGTCTGAAAATCGTTATGCGTATTGTTTTTATGGTTTATCGGGACGCTGATTCCGAAAACAACAGCTATTTTATATTCTAACATAACCGACGTGACACAAGAGCACTCCTGTGGGGGGTGCGATGGGGTTGAAATGTCATAATATCAATATGGGTGTTGATTCTATGGTTTTCTGAGACGTCAATTACGAAAATGGCATAGATTTGAAAACATTGACACGAAATTTCCATCTCGGTATAAAAATCCAAGATTTGGAACACCTGATGCAGAACCATAAAAGTTCAGCTAAACTATAGGAAATCTAAAAATGACGCCTTAGCAAAAGTTGTTCAGCCTGATGAGCATTTTTTATTGAGGTATAAAAATCCAATATTTGGAACACCTGATGCAGATCCATAATGGTTCAGCTAAACTATAAGAAATAAAAAAATGACGCCTTAGCAAAAGTTGTTCAACTTGATGAGTATTTTTTGTTGGGATATAAAAATCCTAGATTTGGAACACCTGATTCAGAATCATAATGGTTCAGCTAAACTATAAGAAATATAAAATTGACGGCTTAGCAAAAGTTGTTCAGCCTGATGAGCATTTTTTGTTGAGGTATATAAATCCAAGATTTGGAACACCTGATGCAGAACCATAATGGTTACGGTAAACTATAAGAAATATAAAATTGACGCCTTTGCAAAAGTTGTTCAACTTGATGAGTATTTTTTGTTGGGGTATAAAAATCCTAGATTTGGAACACCTGATTCAGAACCATAATGGTTCAGCTAAACTATAAGAAATATAAAAATGACGCCTTAGCAAAAGTTGTTCAGCCTGATGAGCCTTTTTTGTTGAGGTATATAAATCAAAGATTTGGAACACCTGATGCAGAACAAAGCTAAATTTATTTGCATAAATAACATGGTGTTTACAATAAATTATAGTTTAAAAAAATAACTAAAAAACACGCTATAATAGCAAATAGAACTAAAAAGCTACTTAAAAAAACAATAAATAGTTTAACAAAATATTGATTGTATTCTAAAAAAATAACCGCGCAGTGCTACTTTTATTGTTACCTGCTACAAGTTAGACGCAATCGTTTTATTTATTTACAAAGGTAACGTGGTCTATTTAGTCAGTTTATTATAGACGTGTACGCTTAAATTGAAATGGAACGATTGGCAAATGCACGCATTCTTCTGGTTTGTGCGAATATACGCACAAATCAGAAGAATGCGTGCATTTGCGGGACGCTGTGTAGGAAGATTTTGTGATGCAAAGTCTTTTAAACAACGAGGGGAAACTGTTTTTTATATGCTTCAGGAGGGACTGGAAAAACATACCTGACGAGAGCAATCCTCGCTGAAATCAGGCGCCAAAATAATATCTCACAGCAGCATCGCCAGGTATTGCAGCCATATATTACTTCTAGGCGGAAGGACGCAAATACAATGTTCAATATTATACTCGATTTATACAGAACGGACCGACGAACACCGACATGCTTTGTGACACGACACTGTGACAAAGCGAAAATGTTTCAGGATTGCTGTCTAATCGTTTCAGATGAATGCGAAAAAAAACAATAAGGCAGTAGGAGCTATAGATTGAACTTTACGTGCCCAAGAGTTTTCAAAAATATTATTAAAATTTGGGGAAGATCTCCTTCCTGAAGTAAAGTCAATGTTTAGCAGCGAAATATGTATAATTGAAGCTGAGATTCTCACTGGGAGTGGTGCCGATGAAACTGTATTTATTCCGCGTATACCACTCTTCCTTCATACGGCCGTGTGGTTTCCGGCAGACTAGAATAGAATCACTCCGTCTCTGCCCGTGGATGTCGTACAAGGCGACCATGGAAATAGTTTTTGTCCCAGAAATTACCTATTATTGTTGTTTATTGTACCTGTAGGGCGGTTCTATGTTCGACTGTATGTATTTTTTTTTTAAATCAATGATTTCTCCGTCAATTGTACAGCAATTTTAATAATTCTTATTCGTTTGAGAGGGTACACTCTCCAGGTGGTCCCAATTTAAAATGAATGTTGCTAAGCGCAAAACTCGAGAACGGTTCGACCAATTCTGCTAATATTTATTTTAATATTTTCGTTAAGGTATAAGGAAGGTTCTTATGGACATAAAAATTGCGAGGAAAAGAAAACAACACTTTCTACCCGTGCGAAGCCGGGGCGGGCAGCTAGTATCTCTATATTGGTATAATTAGAGGTAGGTTATGTTAAGTTAGTTACAACGGATGTTCTTCGGCTAACAGTGTTTTGGGACAACCGTATGTTTCTTAGAGCTGAAGGAGGATTTCTGTCGGTGATAGTTATGGTGGTGTCAGGTGTCATCCAATTTCCTGTGACACCACGGCTGCAAAACTTGCCACAAGTATAGTTAGGTACCCTCCGTTGTAAATATCTAATCATTTAAATAATTAGACCCAGTTAAAATTAAAAATGTACGCGAAATTAAATGAATTTCGTCAAAGAACCTCACGGGCTCTCTTGTGATCTCATAGTTTCAATGTTGCAAACATTTCTCGAACACATCTCGCGTACTAAAATATTCGGCACCTCCAACCTTTGTCGTACCATTAAAAAGTGGAATTCACTGCCGGCACACGTCTTCCTTCAGACAAGATCGGATTGTTTAACAATCCGATATTGTCAGAAGTCAGCGATTCGTGAAGAAGTAATTTGCGGATCAGCATGGCAATGTCAACTGACATGACGCTGAGGTCTCCTGTCAGTTGCGTCAGCGAAATGATGCCTGTTATAAATAAAAGGGTCAACTTAATGCACGATATTCTAAAGAGTGTGTTTCTCTGTAGCGTTGGTCATTGATATTCGCACGAGGACGGCGGCGCCGCTCAATTGTCGGCGTCTTTTTTAATTCCGCGCAAATTGCCCGCCGCCGGCGGTAACGGCCCGTTTCCTCGCCAACCGTTTTTACTCACTGAACGGCAGCAAAGATGAGTTAATCACAATTGGAGGCCAGGCATTTGACTTCGGTTGCCGCTTTCCCATGCTCACTCGAGGGCGCCGGCACTACTTAGTTATGTAGGTACATTTAAAATAATTCGGAAAAAGTCATTTGACCTTTTTAGTTAGTGAAACTTTAATTTGGGCCTGACCACTCACCACAGCCTATAGAAGCTTACAACATAAAATATCGTTTGCGCATCGCCACATGTACTGCCAACGCAGCAACTCGTTCCTTCGTTCCTGGTGATTTCACTCACTAACAGGAGCACTACAACCCTCAAGGAAATTATTATGTGGCTGCTTCTTCTGTGAAGGTACTTCTTCTTTCAGTCGGGCAGCTTATAATTTGTCCTACGTCTATAAATATATTGTGTCCTACGTGTATCAATCATCATGTTCATTTTAGTCTCCACTACAGGAGCACGACCCTCTCTCGTCAGTTACAGGAGGATTTGGCCTGCACTCCCCACGCTGGCCAGACGGGTTGGGGAGGCTTGATCGATGTTTTATAATGTATTTCCCTTAGTCGCCTTGTACGACATCCACGGGAAGAGACTGAGTGATTCTCTCGTCTGAGTCTGGGTGTTTTCTATGTATTATAAGTATATATTTACAAAAAAAAAATGTATTTAAGTACATTTATCAGTGGTCTAGTACCCATAACACAAGCTTTGCGCTTACTTTGGGACTAGATGGCGCTGTGTAAAATGTCCAGTAATATTTATTTATTTATTTATTCTATTCTAGTTTGCCGGAAACCACACGGCCTAAAGTTCCTTCATATTATAAGATGTTTCATTTTAGTAGATTAGATTTTTAGATATGCAAAATACTGAATTTTGCATACCTCTTGTTGTCCCTGTTTATGAATATGTGGTATGAATTTCATGTTTTAGTTTGTGTCCTCTTTTGTTTTTCAATTCCTCCTCTCTACCATTCCCCAAATTTCCCCATCTTAGACAGCAATTAGTAAGTAAAACTTTTTTGCGTATCTTTCACTCTATGCCATTTTTCTGAGTCGCTATAAAAGACGTCCATAAACTAATATCTAAGCTCTTCACCCATTCAGTTGCGTTTCCATTTAGACTGAGTAAGTCCAGAGGATCGCCACCATATTTTTTCTTTTGGCCTCACTTTTTTCTCTCTTTCCACTACAGTATCTAAACTTCCTATTTCTCGCTGTCCGCGAAGAGAGGAAGTGTCTTACACTTACTCTCTTCAACCCCATGTTCAAATTTCATATTTGGATCTTAAATGATTATATTAAAAAAAATACAATACTATAAATTCGAGTTATAGAATTATAAAACAAAAACCTCGCAGAAAAATTCGTCTAGATATTGTTTTTAACTTTTATTATTTTTTTCCATTCATTAGGTATTTAGCTTTTTCGAATGTAATTAAAAATTATTTGCAAATAACTAACTCCACGCGTACGAAGTCGCGGGCGGCCGCTAGTATTTAATAAATAGGTAATAACACAAGAAAGCCCGCACCATCTGGGACCGATCTGGAACCGACCTGGGACCTTTTTTATTGTAAAAATCAAAGGTTAGCGTAGATTAGTGGTAATTGTATTTAGATTAGCTGGTAGAAATCACAGGCTTTCTATATCAAAGCAGAAGATGTTTCTTTATAACTTAAACTTAAGAGTTATTTTTGGAATCAAAATATTCGATGGGAATCGGTTACAGTTTAGCAGTAGGGCCCCTGCATTATATGCCGAGCAGAGTCCTGCTGTGAGACCTTGGCGTGTTTAATGAACGCAGTAATATTATGACGCCATATTATATCATTGATGCATATCGTAATAACTGCTAATTATGCATCGACACAATCTTTCACCTGCTTGCATATCAGGTATGCAAATCATGCGAACCAACTCGTCTGCACGTGGGACGTTCTTGCATGGCCGAAACCCGAAACACTTTTGTTCACTTGTGTAGTCTTTAGAGACTTGAGCTTTGCTACAGCGATATTGACGATATCTACAGATAACCAATTTAAAATATTGGATCTCAACACAAAATAAATAAACGCCAATGATATTTTAAATAATATTAAACATATGAATGGCGATGATATTGCAGCGCGACGCACGCTCGGCTGCCAATTACGGCGCCGGCCATCAGATAGCGCTAACAAGACGATGCGTATCTGTCGCCGCTGCCGCGCGACCACACCGAACATTCAAATTCCGATACCAAATGTACACCCCCGCGGAATAAACCGGCTCCGTGCGGACCGAACGTCGACTCATCTGCCTACGAGTTTGAGTTTAATTTCGCTCGCATGCGAGCACGGAGTACTTTGCATGATGAACGCGGTGGCGTGAATTACGCGAGCGCAGGTCGTTACTGCGGCCCGGCCAGCCGCGGCCGCGCGGCCGCAATGTGAGCCTTGCGCCGCGGCCGCAGCGCGCGGCCGGCCGCACGCGCGCCGGCCCAGCGGCGGAATATTTCACGCAGATGGCGCGATAGAGAGGCGATTGTGCGCGTGCGTCGCGATAACGCGTTATCACCGACACACAGCAGGAAGGACAAACAGAAGCTATGAATCAACGCGGCGACAATACCGCCCGCGACACGAACGACCGGCTCCTTTTGTTTTAACGTTGCATAACAAAAGTAAACGAGCCGAGATAAACCACCCCGCGTCTATTACGCGGATAGCCGCTATTGTGTCGGCTAGACTCGTATATCGTCGAATATAAGTCGGTCTGCAGCGGCGACAGTTCATAATGTGGGCCAATTTAACGGCGGGTCAAGATTGCCGGCGAACGGAACGAAGCATTACGTCGGAGGCGGCACCTTTGAATAATTCGCGGATGATTCCGCTAGATTTATGGCGTTTAACCATAGAGGCGGGCGCGGGCGGCGGCGGCGCGGCGGACAATTAAATAATTTGCCTACCCGCGCCGTCCGCGCCGGCGAGCGGAGCCATTCAATGTAATTTGTATGTTTTACTTCTTATTAATATGCGGTCATTTATCAAATGCACGGCGAGACAACCCGCTATTATACTAGGTCAAACCAATTTCAAAACAAACGTATTCGAATGGTCGGGTTCGGTTAACTAAACAAGAATTTAAAGCTATTATTGGACTAATTTAAACGCGATCCTTGCGAAAACCACTATAATAATTACTTAATTGTAGACTTCGGTGCTTCTAACAGTTTTAAATCACCATAATAACAAGGCCGCAGGGCGCGTGGGGCGGGTCGGGTGAGTAACGACGCGGGTACCGGAGGCTCCAAAGGTCGGGCTGGGTCCTCTCTATAATTGTATTTGTCGGTCCAATTGGAAAACCAAGAGGATTCACAGCACGGGCTTGTCTTCATCGGTCATGCAAGAGAGACAAGTTGGGCGAGCGACATTCTTCAGGAATGAAAGTATGATGAGATAATGCCACAATGACGTCGAAGAAAGTGCAGCATACCTCTCAACATGTTTGAGTCACCTCGGTTGACAATTTCTGGTACTTTGAGATTCAACTATCGAAAGTGTTTAAGTATTACACTTACCCTTTACGTCTCCTATACCAGTCCAATGTCTAGTCCACTTTGCAATAGTTCGAAAAGTGGACTAGTCATGGGTACATTGTTCCATGAATATCTAGATAATTTTCAAGAACAAGCTTCTACATTCATATCCATGTGAAAACCTATCAAGTGGTCCGAGAAAGAGAAACTTTCCAATAATTTGGGCTTGTATCACGAGGTGTGGACACAACAATTTATTGTACCTGTGGTGGTGACTGTAAGTGGTCTTACTGTGAAGAGTCGCCTTGAGAGGCTCTCGCTCGGTAGACAGTTGGATCTGGAAGTTCAAGAACTAGGTGTAGAGATTTTCTTTCTAACCCACGTGTCTCTAATATCATAATATATTATCATTTTATTTCAAACCCTGACAATCCCAGCTTGTGTATTTATTAAAATGGTAAATCGTAAGAGGAATCGTGAATAAACAAAACGGGAACTAAAAACATTGAAACGTCAGTTTTATTGCCGTCATCGTCAATGATAAAGATGTAACAAAGTGTAGTTAGTACAGGGAACGTTTCCCAACAATTTGTAATTAAATTGTTGAGGCGTAAAGTGTTCCCAGTGAGTGGAAGCCGGGACCGCGTCACAAAAACGACGACCGCGCCAATTACACTTTGAGAGCTCCCCGTCTTCCCAGCGCCGCCGCGGACGGCGCTGCCGCTGCTGCTGCGGCGGCGGCAGCAATTGTATAATTGGCGGCTATCAATTGGAGAGCCGAGGGTCGCTCACGTCGGCGCCCGGTCGCCCTCTGCTCCCACGAATTATAAGGTCACACATTCATAGAGAGACTGCGTTTTAAGTGTAACTGTTATCACAATATAATAATAGTCGATGATGTCATTTCTCTTAATCAATGTTGACGGAAGCAACAAATACGACCGTCGAACTGAGGCGGTGGACCGCAGGCGGCGGTGGGCGCGGGCGCGGGTGAACGGCCGGCGACAGGTTGCATCGTTACCGATATTATTTAAAGCTCTCCAATCTAGGCTCCTTATTATTAGTAGGCGATGGGTATCGATAATGGCGGTCCCCGCGCCCGCAACAATGGCGGGGACGCGGCGCGGAGCGGAGCGGTAATGCTGCGCTTATCGCAGATGAGTTACGATTAGTAAATTGGCGAGCGGAGAAGGGCGCGATCGGCTTTCTAATAAATTTAGTTCGCTCCGCGGAATTACTAGCGCATCTCCGGGTAACCACCTATTCTGGAATCGCGATATTTCGAAAAAGATAAAGCCCTTTTGCGGAGAATATTACTAGACATAAAACAACAGACGTGATATTACGGCGGGTCGTCAGCCGTCCGACGCCGACGCTCCCTTGCATGAGCGTCTCGTATTTTGTGTGCGATCCATTGCATCGGGCTGATAAGTGCTCATTAGACTCTCCATCGCTTCTCTATCGAGATAGTATCGGAGTACGAGGCATAATAGCTGCCAATCGGGCCGTGCCGCTGAGTCCTATTCGGTGACAGACAGTCAATGTCAACATTGGGCTACCTTGTTATTGAGCTCTCTCTCTCTGTCCACTGAAGGGAAATGAGACAAATTACAGGTAGACTCTAGGTAAAGAACGTAAAGCGTTTTATAATTACTTTGCTCTATATTATTACATTATCGGTAAACCAATAATGTCATAATAATAAATGTCTTCATGTACTAAGATTAACTTCCGAAAAGGAGAAGAACAGTGACACTACTTTGCATTTTAGTACTTAGTACGTCGATTACACTAGCGGTTTGCTGTTTTTGTCCATCGAAAGCCTTTAGGTGGTAGTGCCAGAGTTTTAATAATAGACTGGATAGAATTTCCTTATAATATCAAACTCTTATTAGAATTCAAAACGTGTTCCAAAACGATTGCACTTATTGAAGTTGCATTGATATATGTTATCAATAGGTCTACTGCTAATATTAGAGTGACTGTGTGAATTCTGTGATAGATACAAATTCTTTCAACATTTGAATGATGCTTACTTCAGTTGCTGCTGCACGTAGCAGGCACAGTCGGGGCGGGCCGCTAGTCTCTTCTATTATTACTACTTTGAATGAAGTATACAAATTCTCATAAGTTTGACAAGTTACAATGGGCAAGTCGTACAAAACAAGTTACGGTAAGAGACAAGTTGTAAGTCGAGTTAGACGGCGGAAGGAGAGTCGAACGGGGCGGGCGGGGGCGGGGGCGGGGTGGCCCACGGGCACTTCTTATATGATTAGCGCGGAAGTTCGCTTTGATTGACGTAATCTTATTAGAAAAATACAAACTTTATCATTTGCGCGCCCTCCTGCCATCCTCCTCGCCGCTTTGTCACAACGCAACTCACATTCAATACTTACTGTATTATGAGATAAATTCGTATTCCTATCGAAAATTTGCGAATTGGTAAAAGTACAACCCAACTAGAACTGTTATAACTGGTCAACCTGGTAACCACCACGGAACTTACTTTTTTCATTGAAATCCTGTTGTATTGCAGATTTTTTTATACGTCGGGTGGCAGACAAGCATACGGCAGAGTGCAAGCGCATCCCACTCGTGGGCATGCCAGTACAACAACTTATGGGGCATATAATATATGCCTCATTGCAACCTGTTAAGATGGTAGCCGCTTTACATAAATTGCAAGAGCTGTATTCGCCACCCGAGTAAAAAAAAATGTATACGTCCTAACTTAATGCCCACTACAGATGTTATAAAGTGTCAAGAATTGTAGCAAATGCAAAAATGATCCATAAACAATTGTTCGCAGATGGCATTATAATGATTTGCCTATAATAGGCGGTGAGAACGCGCGCGTGTCGCCCGCCCGCGAACCGCGCACCGCCGCCTCATTTTAGATTTCACAGGAGACGCGTGTTGGCCACACATCACGACAGAGATTATTTATATTGTAATCACATTCAATTCACAACCTGTTGATAGTAAAAAAGATGTATTCACATGGTGAAATAATTTTCCGTAGCAAAAGGTAAAGAAGTAAAAAGGTGCCTTTATAGTGTTCTTAACTTTTATATTGTCCATAAGGTTGGTAGATTATGATTTTCGCCTTTTGTATAATAGGGTATAATATTTAAGATTAAGTAAATAAATAATAATTCAGTAAACTAATTACTTCAATTAAGCAATTTTAGGTCTCTTGAGAGTAATTTATACCCAAATTTGCTACTTAAACATTTCGGCCTTGTTGTCAGTTTTTTGGAAAAAAATACCTTAAAAGCCTTTTCAGGTGCATTTTTCCTTATACTTTTGTATAGATAATTAAATTTGTACAATTTGAATCTAAGCCCAGTACTCTACATATATTGGTAACAGAGACACAGTTAGTCAAGTCGGTTTCATCGAGTCGTTAGGAAATTTTATTCTATATAGGGAGTAACACTGGCATTATTTAATATTTTTTCTAAAGACCTATCTACATGTATTATTCGGATATCTTTATTATACACTTTTGTAAAGCTAACCAAATTTGCTACACATTGAGGTAGAAAGATAATAGTAAGCTGAATATACTTAAAGAAGTTTTGTTTTAAAAGGTTTTTTCTTAGAAAATTGCTGAAAAAATGCGTTGATTGAATAGAGTGTTCAGGGTTGCAATTTTACGAATAATCTACTCTTAAGGGACCGAACGACATACAAAGACTAAATGTATGAGTGTCGAAATTGACTTGTTTGTTTGTTATAACTTTATTGTACATCAAAAATATAATAACAACTAAAATGCAAAACAAAGCAGAACAAAGACGAACTTAATTTTGACAGGGACCCTTAGAAGGCCCCTCTAAGGCTTAGAGTATCAAAAGGATTAAAATTGAAAGCGTGTAATAACAAAGTAGCTACAATAATAGCAAAGTACAATATTCGAAACGCTGTCTGCATGCACTGTAGAATAAATATATGATTCACTATATAAAGTTTCATTTCACTAAAATAGCAAATAAATTATACGGCTCGCCTGATGAATAGCAGTTATCATAACCTATAGAGACGCTTGCGACATATACAGATCAATGTATAATTCATAAGTATCAACCTAAACCGTTGTCTCAAATTAAAAAAAAAATATTTTTTATATATTTATTGTTGGTGAACTTAATGTAAACACCAGATTTTAGTATACAAAAATACCTCCTAGTATTATCCATATTATTTTGGTTACATACAACAGACGTGAAGTGCCTCCATAACGCTAAAGACCTTGATCTATTGCACGTATCGTCAGCAACAAAGCGGTGTTCACACCTGTCGTAATAGCGGCGATGCACGTGACATTTGAATCGCGCGCGCGCCGCCGTGTCAACCGACCCCGTCCAATGCCCGCGCATGCAAACGTGCGATCCACGGATCAAGAAGGCTAGATATCGCAATCAAACAACGTGCAGAGGTGTTTCTATCAGTCCTTTGTGTTACAAGCGTCCATATCTATTTCTGTGTTCTGTGGCCCATAATTATGCAACCATATGAAAATGATTATTATCAAGCGGTTATTAAGCTTGTTTGGTGTATTAATGGTAACAAAAAACAGCCCAAGTGTGTAGCTGAAGTCTATGCCTTGCACAATTTTGTTCAAAAGCGACGGTGACTAGTTAACATACTGCAATGTAACGTTGAGCTAAAAGAGTTTAGCTTCGTTGAATATTCGCTAAAACGTACAATACAGTACTCTTCGTTATATTGGTTTTCATATTGATAAGCATTTCAAAAGTCGAAAATTATTAACGTCTGCTATGTATTGACTTTGTTTTTGTATAGCAAATTAGATATCACTTAATAGAACCCATGATGTCATCAACTATCATGATGAGTTTTCTGTCATACAAGCGGAATCCAGTATTGTTCAGATCTGTGTCGTGGTGGCTACAATTACCTGACGTAATATATTATCCATTAGCCTCCGGCCACCGCTGGCCACCAGATGACATTCGCTCTATGGGAAAGCAATCATTTCTTATTCAATTTGTTTCTGTGTATGGCTTCATTTACGATGGCTGACAGGATAATAAATGCAAAATTTAATTAGAGCATTACTACAGCTAATTATTTATATGTAAACCTTATTGTAATGTTCCTACGTTATTATAGACAGATCATGTATTTAATCACTGTTAATTCCTTCTATACTATCATGTTTTTTTGGAATAAATGTGTATCTGTCGGTAAATATATCTAACATAGTTTCCATAAAATTGTATCATAATTCCTTTGTTGCTGGTATTTCTATCGAGCATTTTTTAATCGACAAAGCATTTCATTGCCTGTTGTTACAAAGTTAACTTATTTGTAGAACCAAGTGTATATTTATAGATTTTTAACTTAATTATATTTCCAAATCAATCATCGCTTTCAGGCAAAACTTGAAATGAGTTAAGTATATAACGTTTTTTTTATTAAAATCTATCTTGGGACGTTTTTTTTGCTGTGGTTCTCAATCAATGAGACCTCGGACCTCCCGCAAAAGTAAAGTACTTACGTAGAGCGTCCTAGTTACTTTGGCAAAATAATGTTGGTAACATTTGTTACAGTTAGTTTGATTGACGTATTCTTCCGGACAATGAAATAACATATTTTGTACTGTATGAGCAAAACTTATACTTTTGGACACTTTTGGACTGGGCCAGTTCTTAATATAGATGATACGGAAATTGTTGCTGCTGTAAGCCTTCATATGAGCGGTAGAAGGCGGTAGAATTAATGGCTGGTTAACAAAAGATCAAAAAATATTCAACTGATATTTCAAAGTAAAATGAAATAATTGCTATTATGTAGCAGTGCTAAAGCATTGCAATTACTGTTCTTAACAGATGGTAAGGGTAAGATGAAAAAAATTGGGAGCACTCGATAATTTCTGATACTTAAAGTGGGCGTTGGGCGAAAAAGTTTGATAACGTGTCGACCAGGCGAATTTTATTTTATATTCTTACTAGCGACCCGCCCCGGCTTCGCACGGGTGCAATGCTGATACTAAATGTACTACAGAAGGTCTTTGCGCTTTGTCCTATCCAGTCCTTCCCCAGTTATAGGCACACGCCGCCGGCTCCGCGGCCGGTACCGCCACAGCCGTTATGTCCCTGCATTTTAAATGTGTAATATCTTCTAAACTATTCATTTAAATTACATGCTGTGAAGGGCCATATTGATCTATATTAAATGCGCAATGTATTTAAGGTACTTAATTGGATAAGGATTAATTCTGTATTGCTTAAAATCGCTTCGTAAATAAGGCATTATTTCTTGTAAAAAGCAAAGGATAAAATAACGGTTATTGTGTGTTACCACTAAGACATAGACATATACCATCGCGAACTTTTTTGTAGACCATTTTAAGGTGAACAATACTGTACTACATTATTTTGATCTATCTCGTTGGGTTCAGCCAGCGTTTGCAATGAAAGAGCAAAAAAATGTGTTTATTTACGACATCACATTAGAAACCTCTAAATTATCAGTGTTTTTCTACTATGTTATGCATATATTATACATATAAACTTTCCAGTTGAATCACTCTATCTATTAAAAAAAACCGCATCATAATCCGTTGCGTAGTTTCAAAGATTTAAGCATACAAAGGGACATAGGGACAGATAAAGCGACTTTGTTTTATACTATGTAGTGATTTGAATAGCCATCGAACGTGTAATCATACGTGATAAACAACCAATAAAAAAAAAAGTAAGTGTGTTAAATAAATAGGTACTTATATAACAATGTTTGACAACAATTGGCGCAATCGGAAAAACTATAATAATAAGAATATAAAGGCCCTTTACGGTTCCAATAGAACCAAAGAGACAGTTTTAGTTGATCCGACGATTTTCGAAGCCTAATAGAATCGTTTAAGACATTAGTTAGGCCTTAAGTAAGACTGCCGAAAATCAATACCACGGTCACACATTAAGGTTTTTTATATGAAAAGGTCTTAGAATCAACAAGATTTGACAGTGAGCAGGCCACATGACCCGCGAAACCGATCAGACACAGTTCTGTGCTCCCGTCCAGGGATCAATGTGGAGGAGAGAGTAGAGTTATGATAAATGGGGGTTCCATAGTAGTAAAAATCGTTTATTATCGCATATAGAGTCTAGGATATCAAGTTTAAAAAAACATTCAGTAAATGGTTACTGGAAAAAACTTTCTATACAGTTGACGAATTTTTAAATTATTCAAAAAATAGTTAGCTCAAGCTTGTCGGTGCATGGAGTAATTCCCTAAAATTGTGACTATAAATATTTGCATGCTATCATAAAATATGGCTAAATAGGTATAAGCTACTTTACTTTTAAGATCCAACCACATTTATTGTACCAACCCTATTTATTGCAAATAAATCATTTGTATTTGTATTTGTATTTGGATTTCCACGGTTCTAGAAGTTCCTGTGCCCTATCAAATAGTGGAATGAACGGCCTGTCGAGATTTTCATAGGACAGCATGACGTTCTTTACATAGGTCAAGAAAATGTTTTACGGAGCACTGGCAACGTACAACTGATGCCTTTGTAACAACCGTTCAAGGCAACTGTAACTCGTTGACGAGTGCCGTATGTTTGTCACCTGCGTGGTGTGAAGAGATCGTTTGCGAGTCCGGCTCGGGCGTCCGGCACTCGGGTCGCACACGTCGCTTGACGAATGCGGTGCGCGGAACGAATGAGGATATCTGCGCACGGACATTACACCGCATTTACACTTTATTACCGCCTGCCGCCGCTCTTCTTCAATTTTTAACGTTCGCGTGCACCAGTACGATGGCTGTGAGAACTGAACGTCATTACATAAAACATGTACGTTGCTGTGAATTACTGAGCTTAAACCGTGCGTACTATTAAAATAAGTTATTTTGAGAAAAACAATTGGAACGTCGTTCTGCGGCGAATGTCAGTTTGGTACGTATTTGAATAATTAATATTGATACCGCTGCTGGGATATTGGTCTCCTATTTTGAGAGCGGTGGAGTTCACTTAGGGAGTCTAAAGCATACCTACTCCATCATGCCGTTATACTGCGGGTAGCTAGTGGTTCAAGTCGCCCAAAGGCACTATCTCTCGGTGTACGAACATAAAGTGTAGTAACCTCGGCCGATCTATTATTTAATCTATGCCTCGGTATGGTAGTTAAAGCGATAGCAGTTACATAATAGTTCATAAGTCTATAATAAAACATATAGTGCTGAGACACCTCAAGTTGACAACAGAACAAGAAGTTTAATGTTCGATTGGTAACTAAAGATAAGTCATTTGATACGGCACATATCGAAGGTTATCTGTACCTAAGTTTATGTAAATCCCCTAGCATTATAATATGGCTGCTCGTATTTCTTTGTGAAGTCAAAATTCAACGTGATTGTTACCCCATCGGTAGTCAGGGTAAACAGTTTAATATCGTCCCCGGCGGCGGGCGGCGGCGGCGACATTTGAGCCCGTGCTGTCGACACCTCGTATCGCCTGCCATCTGCAAGTTAAGGCACTTGCACACCGATTGCGAACTTATTGGCTTTTGCAACTGCAATTTATTATAGTTAACACATTTGCTGTTATCAAGACTTTGGATGCTATGAACCGATAATTAATTTATATGAACCTGCATACAAATGTTTGTCTTGTGGCGGACTTCGAACCTTCGACCTTTTATGCCAAAGTAGCCATTATTAGCCATTCGATCACCGGACTCGTTATAAAACATACATCAAGCATTAAGTTAAGTCTCCAGTTTTACAACTGTGAAATAACCGAATCAAATTTTGAGTCGTAGTTTATTCTAAGCGTACAAACATACTAACAGACAAACAATCTAAAAATAATTTGCTTGAAATTTAATTGTTCCTATAGGACCCTCGTATTATTTTTTCTTAAATATCTCCAACGGAGAGACAGTTACAATTTCATTATATGTAAAGATTTGAAGCATATGGTGTCACTGTGTGTGCCACAATCCTTCTCTGGCGATGTCGCGTGCTCACCCCTTGCTCGCGACACACGAGCCGCCGGCCGCTGCCCGCTGGTCGCGGCCGCGGGGACTCTCGCAGGGCTCGGCTCGGCGCGGAACTCAACCCCGCGCAATATGTTTATGAGACGTGCGCACGTCGCCGAGGTAATTCAATAATAGCTACCGTGATGGATGGCCCGCGTAATGCCAGGGGCACGAACAAACAGCGTTTTGTATTCATTGATTGATTATTACTAATTGCATATGTTAAGAAGAAAGATCTTCAGGAAGCTTGTTTCAATTGGGTCATGTGCTATGGACGGGCCTGACGGTTGCTAATTCTACTACATAAATATATTCATCATCATCATCATCATCAGCCTGTATCTACCCACTGCTGGATAAAGGCCTTTCCCAATGCTTTCCACCATATGCGATTCTCCGCTTTCCGCATCCGACCGAGGACCGCAAGTTTTTTGTGGTCGTTGATCCATCTAGAGAGGAGGCGCCCTACGCTTTGTCTCCTCATACGTGGCCACCACTGTAGGACTTTCCTCCCCATCTGCCATCGCTGACGCGGCAGATGTGGCCAGCCCACTGCCACTTCAACTCGCTGACTCTGAGTAGTCGAACAAACTCCAAGCAATGCTCTCTCCATGGCTCGCTGTGCGACTTTTAGTTTGTGAACCAACCCAAAGGTCATCGACTAATGTAATAAATTAAATTGATAAATATATTAAGTAAGTTCTATAGGGCAACCATAGGACAACATAGTAAGGCCTCTTATTCGTTTGGTGGTACACAAACGAACATGTAAGATCGCGGGAACCCTTTTATTTTCAGTAATATACAGTATATTGTTCTATAGAACGCAGAAATTTGACGGAGAACCTAAGTTGTCGCCACAGATTTCAAAGTTAGCAAGCCGAAATAACAGTGGGCCGGCCATATCTGGTGAGTTAGGCCGCGGGATGTGGATATCGGAGGATCGCATTCGGGGAAAGTATTGGCAAAGACCTATATCCAGCAATGGTTAGAGACAGGCCGATGATAATGATTGTTCTATATACATTTTCTTTCAGACAGTATGAGAATAAGAGAGGCAGTTGCTCAATATAATTACTTACTTTGGGGTGTAAGTAGTTCATCAAGATCTTCGAACCAAATCCAACATCACCTGCACGTGGTGCACCCTGCTGACTGACAAACGAAGCTCTGGCGAAAAGAGAGGTAGGGAGCGTAATTGTAAGCTACCCGACTGGGGAATGTACCTCCACCTCACAGAATACCGCAGCCAAATAACAATTCCCTTGAGGGTTGTTGTGTTCCTGCGAGTGAATGAGGTCACCAGAAAAAAAGGAAGGAGATACTGCGTTGGCAGCGTGGGTGGCGGCGCGCGAGCAATATTTTACGTTGCAATCGTTAATATGGCTACGATAACCGCTTCACATCAGGCGGGCCGTATGCTTGTCTGCCACCCGAAGTAGTATAAAAAAAAAGCTTATATTCGATGATTTCAACAAAGTTTGTCAGCAGCCAGTGCAGACTACGGGCAATAATAAAGCAGTTTTATTAGTTTTAAGAGCAGTCCACGTCCTGATACAGACGAGCCACTAACCCAGGATGCTTCAACATACCTAGTCATCAGTCATGTTTTATTCCTCTTCGCATGTAATTTTTATGTATAATTACATCGATATAGTTACGTATGATATAATATGTTCAAATAAGTACCTACGTATGACGTATTAGACCATTACAGTGCATATGGTCTACCTACGGGTAAATAATCATCGTAGCCTATGGATTCATACAACATCAGAGGAATCACTGTAAGACTCTGTAAAATCCCGTGAATGTGTTTCTTTAGCCCATGCTGTGTTCATGTCTCATGAGAAAAAATCTATAGTAATAAGGTCCCCAAAGAATCTAATCTACAAATTTTAATAAATTCGAAGTAATTTTGATGGTGGTAAATGAACCGGTAATCTGCGATGGCAGCTAACAGGCTGACATGGCGGCGATGCAGCCGCAGGTGCCGGGTCGCGAGGTCGCAGCACGCGCCACGCGCACCCCGCCCGCCGTAATGCGCCGTAATCGACCGATGAGAGCACTATAACGACTCCTTAATTATTTTAAACACACTGAACCAGGTTGTTCCTTAAAAGTTCTTTAAAAAAATCTCAAAGCAATCCACATAAAAAAATGGATCGTCACGATCTTTAGAGCCAAAGCCAACCTCAGCTGCACGTGGTGCATCCTGCCGAATAGCAAAAGAGGCTCTGGCAAAAGAGAGGTAGGGTGCAGCTTTTTTGTAAGGTGGCCCACTGGGGAAGTACCTCCTCCTCACAGAATACCGCTGCCCAATAAAGGAAAGATTTGCTGCGCTTATGACCGTCAATAATGTAACCGCTTCACATCCGTAGGCCGTATGCTTGTCGGCCACCCGACGTGCTATAAAAAAATTTAGAAACCGCCTCATCTCAAAAAAAATCACCTCCTAGGTGAGACTTGAACCCACAACAATTCGACAACCGGTGTAACCCGTGCTCATCCAAATGAGCTATCAGGAAGGAACCTATGTGATGAATGGTGATGGTGACGATTTTATCCATTTCAGTGTGGAGGAGAATTTAACCATTTTTTTATATTTAGATAATTTCTGGCAAAAACTATGAAACAATCCTAGGATTGCATGCTTCGGAGGGCACGTCAAGCTGCGGTTCACGCTGCTGTCATTAGATGACAGTCGTTATTCCAATTCAGTGGCCTTTAGGTGCATGCACCTATGGATGGAACAAAACAGATTTTTAAATATTATATTTCAAAAAATAAATGCTGCATTCAATGAGAGATCTTAATCTCGAAGTTGGACTTACTGAGATGGACAAAGATATTTTTGAGATAAACCACTCGTTACGATAAAAATGGTTTTAATTTGTAGCCATTATGATACAGCTACCGATATCAAAAAACTATTGACTAATCCCAAACTGTACGAAAAATTAAAAAAAAAAAAACCATAAAAAAGTGTTTAATATCTCTGCTATTTTTTAAAAGTTTTTTTCTAAAGCGAGATCATTGACATAGATTTAACTAAGCTACAAATTGATATCCATACAAATAACGTTATTTGGAGTACAGAAAATGTATGACTGCTAAAAGTAACATGAAACTCAGGTACGAAAGTTACAATTTCGGTCAATTCTTTAATTTGTTCCAAAAATGGCAAAACGAAACCCGTCACAGATTGCTTCCACATAAATGAAATACGAAATGGTGTTTTTTCCATCCTTTTGAATAAATTAAACAACTGACAGAAATTGTAACACTCAGTACCCAGTTTCGTATTACTTTTAGTCGTATGCACTTAGGTGTTATTTAAATAAAGCTATTGATATGGATATCAAATTGTAGCTTAGATCGTAGGATATCTAAAAAATAATAAAAAGTCAATGCGGCGATCCCGTTACAGAAATAAACATAGATACATACTATATACTAAAAATATCTTGAAAAATATAGTAGTTTTTGTTCTATGTATTTATTTACCACAGTTTGCGTTAGAATCTAGTTTATCACAGCTGCAGTACCTTAACAGCTACGAATGAAAATATTTTTTGTTGTGACACATTTGTTTTATCTGAAGTATTTTAAAGGAATTCCAAATATGAGCGTCGTGTGTAAATCAGCAGGGTGCACCAAGTGTAGGTGAGGTTGTTTGGGCTCACAGACCATGATAAATCTTACAAAATGTGTTCCAAAAACGTAATAACAAAAATAAATTCATATATTTTGGTGTTGCATAAAAGTGGTCTGATTCTGGCGGTGACCGCTCGCTTCACAAGACCGAGTCTTTAATGACAGGTGTAATGAGTATTTTTTGAAAAATGGAAAAATTCACCTGACCCCTAGGTGGGATGCCCCCTAGGGGGGCAGGTGAATTTTTCCATTTTTCAAAAAATATTTATCTGGCAAGTTGGCCAAGACAACTATTTAAATAATAGGTGTAATGAGTTCCATAGGTCCACGTTGGTCTCAGCCATCTTATACAATTAGGCCCAAGATATTTTTTTTCTGATTTTCAACCTTGGTCTGATTTTGTACGGTGACGAATTTGAAGAAAAGTAATATGTTTGGTGTTGTCTTAAAAGGGCTCTTTCACAAAATGAATTCACGACCCCATATGTTCGAAATTTTCTGACCCATGTGAGCAATTTCAGTGACAGATCGGAATCATAAAACCGAGACTAAATAATGTATTTTGAAGTGCTCTTTCCATCTAAAATACATCTAGCCATCTTATCCCTTCCGGCCCAAATCCCCCAGGGGTCTGTGACTCTATGTTATGGGAAGACACTAAATGTTATGGAAAGCTTGTCGCAACACATCAGTTAAAACTACACTCAAATCGGGTAAGCCGTTTTTGAGATGAACGTGCACAAAATCACAGACAAAGAGACAAAGTTGTAATGACATTTTTGGCCCCGTGACCTAAGTGCAACGTGTATAAATTGTTTTTTTTTTATAATTAATGTACCTACAGAAGATATTTCTGTAATATCTCCAAGTGTTTGGTCTACTCTTCTCACAACCAGAGGGCTGGCCTATTTCTCGCCCAGCATGTAGGCACTGCCATCCAACGTGAAATGGCCACTTAACCCTTTGACGGCGACGTGGAAGAGGTTTTTGTCGCCATTTAGTTTACTATATTTTATTACTTTTAATTGATTTTGTTATTTCCATTTTGTTCTTATATATAGTCAGCCTACTTAGTTCTTATTTTAATTGTATATTTTAAAGTTAGAAAGTAGTTAGTCTAATTTCATCAAAGAAATATAATATTTAATGCTAAGTAATTCCACGTAAACCTAGTTATACATTAAAAAAAATATAAGAATGGTAAGAAACGGCTCGTTGACGATTTCATTTAATGTACTTATGTTTTGATACCAGAGACTTCAGTTTGGGTCATCATCTTTATCTAAATCAATAGCGCTCCAGGATCTCTGCCAACTAATCTCAATATTTATTAGATTTTTTGTATGAGAGGGACAAGGACGAGCACGTGGGTCATCTAATGGAAAACAATCACCACTGCCTATGGAGATCAGCAACACCAAGATGTCGCCGATCCGTTTCCAGCTTTTTAAAGGAAATATATACTCTGTTCTTGAACGCTCCCATGTCGTAATTGTTCGAAAATACCGCTGAGGGAAAGATTCCACAATATCATTTCTAACTGTATAAAACAAAAAGATTATACTCCAAAGTGGAGTCAAAGAAATCATTTAGACGCCATTATGCTCCAGTTGTAAAAGATCCTCCAGTGTTCTCAGTGCAGCGTGCGTTACTCAACTGTTTTGTAGGCAGGAAGCCGGTGGTAATTTCGCGAGTCGGCATTAGCATTCACATTGCGACATGAGGCGATTTCACATGCGTCGCACAGACGGCCCCGAGCCGCCCACTCCGCTCGGCCAATGCCGCACCAAACAACCATTCTCACATTTGCATATATATGCTAAAACGCCCAACAAACATTTGAAACTGTGTTCTCACTCTGCAATATTTAAGTCGTCATATCGAATTTAACGAATGTCTTTCTCGTTATATCCCTGAACATATAAGTAATATTGCGTAACATAACACAGTCAACATAGACTAAGTATGCTGTTGTATACCTGTGTTGTGGAAGCCAACGGACAACATCAAACCTTTTTGTTAGATCTCGTTGGAAATTAACGAATTTACAAAAAACAAACCAGTAGATAATAGTCCGATTTCTACGTATGTACCTACGTATTTTTTATTAACGTAATGGCCTGCATTGTTTATATCAGGTGGCATACAAAGACGTACAACCTGTCTCGATGTAAGCAGTCATTATAGCTTATAGTGACGAAACATAAGAGTTAACAACACAATAACAGTCGTGACAGACAGACCTCGTTATCATTAACCTAACTAATTTTCTAAGTCCTTTACCACATTGAAACTTTTGATTACCTTTTCGTTTGCCGCATACGTAGTTAACCAAATTTAATACCATACCAACCATACCATACCAATATAACCGATGAATGAAACTTTTAAGTAGTTTGTAAGCAAAATTATGTAATTCACATTGGATATCCGTATGAAGTTTTGAAGCGGTGTTTGACCTGTGGTTTGACACCATGCGCTTAGGTTTGGATAACGTTATGTGGCGGTGTAAAGTGTTAATATTTCTTTTTGGTTTTATATGTATCTCCGACATTCTTCTATCAACCTCACCTGCACGTGGTGTTACCCTGCTGCTCGACTAACGTAACGACTAAGTAAGGGTGTAAGTAGTTCATTAACATCTTTGAACCAAGCCAAACTTACCTGCACGTAGTGTATCCTGGTGACATACAAACGAAGCTCTGGCAAAAGAGAGGTAGGGCACAACGTATTTAGAGGTATAAACTGTTTACTGAGGAAGTACCTCTACCTCACAGCATTTCACAGCTAAATAATAATTATCTCAAGGGTTGTTGTGCCTTGTGAATGAGATCAATATCAAGGAAGGAGTCGCTGCCTACGACGCAGTATAAAAAGAAGGAAAATAATAGTAGTTTATGAAACTGTTGCATAATAAGGGTTATTAAAATACGAGTGTGAGTTTATAACACGAGCCGAAGGCGAGTGTTATAATAATACCACACGAGTATTTTAATACCTAATTATGTGCAGTTTCATACACTACTTTATCTAATCTCATGACATATATGATAATAATATTTTAAATACAACCATGAAGTTAATCTATCAGTTATAATTCTTACATAAAAATCCATTTGCAGATCGAGCATGCGTAGTGCGCATGCGCGACGCGCCGCGCGGCGCCGCGTTCACAGATTATGAAGAAAAAATTTGCATAGTTGCAATGTATTTGCATTGCAACCTGTTTAAAATACCTGTATCCAGGGCTGAAGCTGTATCGAAATGGTAAAAAAGTTATTTTACGATACAGTTGTCCATATATGAGCTGTATCGAAAAATAACTTTTTAAATTTATTTTGACAGCTTGTGCGTAAAGACTGTCATTATGATACTGTGTTTAGTTTTTTAATGTGTAAATTTCAGTATGAGATTAGATAAAAGATCTTTTAACATTCAGGCTGAATGTTATTATTATTCGTAACACCTTACAGGTCTCTATTAGGACTGCAAAGTCTATTGATATTTGTAAATATACCTAATGCTCTTTGATAAAATCTTTTGCTAATTGGCATAATATATAGTATTTAAGTATGTAAATAAAGTACCACCAGCTCCACAGTAGAGTTGTTTCCATAGGTTTCCATTATGATTCATGATCTAAAATTTACCTACACTATCATGGTCTTTTTATTTTGATAGACCTAATTGGTCTATCAAAATAACAAGGCAACCATATGCAATATTTATTATTAATAAAATCATAGTAAGTATTATATAAAAGCATATTTAGTAATGAAATCATTAAAATGGAATTTTAATATTAATCTGTGTGTAATAATCACAGGCATAGGTCGCCACCTCCGTACCTAAACAAAGATGTCTTTAAGAGCTCCATGGCAATAGGATTTCTTTTTCTTCTAATCATTGTAACAGCTGACACCTTTCTTGATATAAATATATGTAGACATGGCGATATTGGCGACTTTACAGCTACCCCTATACTCTTTAGCCCGTCCCGTAGGGACGAGGGGAGGCGGGCTTACCACGCATTCCCACCACTGTGTCTCCTGTGTAGCCAGGATTTACAGTGGCGACCACCAAAAAAGGTAATCAACAACGAAGGCCATTGTCGTCCCGGGGTAAAACTACGGCTGCCTTGGAACTCGAACTAGAAATCAGTAGGAGTAAGAAGCTTTTGGAATTTGACTTCCCTTCTTAACAGTGTGAGAGACAGCAATATGGCAAATAAGGCATTAACAATGAATAAAAGCCTAAAGAGATGGCAAGTCAAGTGAAGCTCAACTGTCGTGCATCACGGATTTTAAGTATCTAACACTATTGAAAATTTCCAAATGGGCCAAATTTCTTCTAAATCCGTTCGTCGTTTACCCGTGAAATAGTATCAAACATTCATACATCCTCACAAACTTTCACATCTGCACTAATATTATAAAGCTGAAGATATTTGTTTGGATGGACACGTTAGTCTCAGGAACTACTGATTCGAATTGGATTCTTTTAGTGTTGGATAGAGCTATAGGCTATATAAAACCGCGCTACGACCAGTAGGAGCATCATCAAGGAAAAACGGGGAAATTCCCATACAGGCGAACCCATGGCAGGTCTAGAAAATAATATTAGTAGAATTTTAGGATTTCTTATTAAATTTTTATGCACCTGTTATTTAGACTATCATTGCGTGACATAAAGCAACTTACATCAAGGAGCTGGACTACAGACAGATGATATAAAGGATAAAGTGGTTGAATGATTTGGTTGGTTGTGACCTTGTGCCCGTGCAGGCAACTTTCTCGCACTGAGGCTTTCCTATTTCAGTTCGGAGACGTTCTTTTCTTAGTAATTCAGCGCGAGAACTGTAACTCATAGTCACCCTGCCAAGAGGAGTAGGTAGGTTTTTTGAAAAATAAAATTGTTTTAGAATTATCACTTAATTATTACCTAGTTAAATTATTAGTTTTCAATTAAATTCAATTAAAATAAAGATAATGTATTAATTGAAAACTAAAAACTTAGTAATAAATGTTCTTACACTTTATTTTAATGAACACAATGTGAGTTGTATATCATTGTTGAAAAGACTACAAGTTTCGTAATCTTCACTATTTTGTACCTCTCATGGATTTCTTCAAAAACATTACCTTTTCTAATACAAAAGGTAAAAACATCAGTTTACAAAGCTCTCCAGAAATATTTAATTTGAGCAGGAATTTAGTAATGGTGAGAAGAGTCTCACCATTACTAAATTATATTAGGTGGTAAGACACCTACGCGACAGTTACCTCTCATCGCCAAACAGTCGATTTCATTACAACTAACCACCTAATCTTTATAGAGTTGGTGGTTAGTTTATTAATAATTAAACATAAAAATATCTCCAACTCTACGAGTAAAACTTGGTTGGAATTCTGTATCACGTTACGTGATCGACGCGAGGTCCACAGTGAGCGGTGTGCGAGTGTGCGCAGGCGCGGTGCACCCGGTACATGAGCGTCAGGGCGGCGGGCGGCGGGCGGGGGGCGGGCGGGGCGTGGCCGCGGCCGCGATTGGCCGCCGCATGCAAATGCGCGCGCCGCCTGCGCCCGCGCAATCACGGCGCTGCCATCGCGAGCCCACCATTGTCTCGGCGCAAAAACTCGACGACTGGCCGCAGCTCGTTTGTCGGGAACGCGTACGGGCAAAAACTGCGGAATGCGCATAACAAGAAACGGCAAAAAACGCCGGACGACACGACGCTTTTTACTCTCGATTTACGACCCCGCGTCGCCGCCGTCGAGCGACCGGCGACCCTCGCCCGCGCATCTCGCCGCGTCCTCGATCTAGCATCGACCCGACCGCGGGTGACGACGGGCCAGTTTTTAATCTGAGTAAAAACTAGGCAGCCGGCGGGTAACGAACCCGCCCGCGAATTAAACGCGGCTCCGCGGCGGCTCTTACGATATCCAGCGAGTCAATTGGCGACAAGGCCATTACTTTTAAATCGCATTTACATTGAATGCGCTACCGACGGCATCCGAACGTCGAGATGAGACGCTCAATTAAAATAAAACGATAAATTAACAGACACGGCCGGTCGCCGCCGGCCCCACTACCGATTTAAAGAAATAGCAGGACACGCTGACACCGCCAGATAGAATCAAATCGCGCGCTATAGTCATTTTCGCAAAACAATATGCGAGTGAAAGCTGTAGGTAATAAGGTAATTTGGTGTAAGTATCTCGTTGAAATCTAAATAGCTGTGTGTCCGTAGCGCGCCCTCTTAATGCGAAGATAAAGTCCCGAGCAGCGCCGGGCGGCCGCTGCTGGCCACGTCCTGGCGCGCGCCCAGCGCACGCATATTTATGAGCGCTGCGTTTAGACAAACCACTTTCTTTGCTGCTATTTAAGTTTAGTGGCCATTTGACCAAACTGTTTCTATTTAACTACCATCTGAAGGGGACATTTATAAACATGCCTAATGCTCACAACGTCTCTAAAAGACTCAATAAAATGTATTAAATATAGGTAGAGTTTAGATTTTGTGTTGTATTGCAACTAAAAATACCATTTAGAGGCAAAGATTTCTTACCTATTTGTTTATTTCGTTGTTTTACGGACATCGTCCCATATTCATCCCGCTGGGATCCGATCGCCCCGCAATAGAAGGAGTTTAGAGTTTGGTACTCCACCACTCCGCTCAACTGCGGGTTGGCCAATTTGTTTCAAGACGCCCAAAAACCACTAACTTATTAACGGACTCCAAAAAAGGAGGAGGTTCTCAATTCGGTTATATTTTTTTATTTTACTCTGTCTTTTATGGGTTCTCTATTGTCTCTTAAATATCTTGAAATATGTGTTCACTCATTTATCTATAGAAGTACTCGTGTAAAGTTTAGGATAAAATAGTACAACTAATCTCGTTTCCCCATATAAACTTTGGACCTCCGTGTGACCCTCTTAGGGGTAAAATTTGAAAAATCCTTTCAAGTAATTTCATGTCTACTAGGTAAAATTTTTAAATCGATGCCATTTTCATTATTGACGTCCCAGAAAACCATAGAATCAACACCCATATTGATATTAGGACATTTCAACCCCATCGTACCCCCACAGGGGGGATTTTATTTTATGTCACGCCGACTACGTTTGATTAGAAAATAGTTGTTATTTTCGTAATCAGCGACCCGATAAACTATAAAAACAATACCCATGACGATTTTCAGAATTTTTCACCCCATTTCACCCCTTTAGGGGTTGAATATTGAAAAATTCTGAAACACGTGTTTACTCATTTATCTATAGAAGTACTCGTGTAAAGTTTCGGATAGAATAGTCCAACTAATCTCGTTTTCCCATAAAAACTTTGGACCCCGTTTCATCCCCTTAGGGGATGAATTTTGAAAAATCCTTTCTTAGTGTACCCCTAGACGTCATAAGGAACCTACGTGCCAAATTTGGAATCTCTAGACCCGGCGGTTTGGGCTGTGCGTTGATATATCAGTCAGTCAGGACTTTGAATTTTATATATAGACTAGCTTTCGCCCGCGGCTTCGCTCGCGTGAAATTCGGGGCAAACACGTGTTTACTCATTTATCTATAGAAGTAGTCGTGTAAAGTTTAGGATAAAATAGTCAACTGATCTCGTTTCTCCATAGAATTTTTGGGCCTCCGTTTCACCCTCTTAGGGGTAAAATTTTAAAAGTCCTTAAAAAAACTAATTTATATCCACTATGTTATATTTTCAAATCGATGACATTTTCGTAATTGACGTCCCATAAAACCATAGAATCTATACCCATATTGATATTATGATATTTCAAGCCCATCGCACCCCCACAGGGGGGATTTTATGTCAAATCGACTACGTTTGATTAGAAAATAGTTGTTTTAGTAATCAGCGACCCGATAAGCCATAAATACAATACCCATGACGATTTTCAGACTTTTTCGCAGCATTTTAGACATTTCAACCCTATCGCACCCCAATAGGAGATGATAGTCACGTTAGCCACGTTGAATTTTATAATCGTTGTTGTTTTCGTAATCAGCGACCCGATAAGCCATAAAATGACGTTTTTCAGACTTTTGAGACCCATTTTACCCTTTTACGTGTTGAATTAAGAAAAATTCTGAAACACGTGTTTAGTCAATTATCTATAGTACTCGTGTAAAATTTAGGATAAAATAGTCGAACTAAACTCGTTTCCCCATACATACTTTGGACCTCTGTTTCACCCTCTTAGAGGTAAAATTTTAAAAATCCTTTTAAGTAATTTCTTGTCCACTATGTTATATTTTCGTAATTGACGTCCCAGAAAACCATAGAATCAACATCCATTTTGATATTATGACATTTTAAACCCATCGCACCCCCACAGGGTAGATTTTATGTCACGCCGACTACGTTTGATTAGAAAATAGTTATAGTTATTATTTTTGTAATCAGCAACCCGATAAACTATAAAAACAATACCTATGGCGATTTTCAGACTTTGTCACCCCACTTTAGACATTTCCACCCCATCGCACCCCCACAGAGGGGATTTTATGTCACGTCGGCTACGTTTCACTAGAAAATAGTTGATATTTTCGTAATCAGCGACCCGATAAACTATAAAAACAATACCCATGAAGATTTTCAGACTTTTTGGCCCTATTTGGGCTTGAATTTTGAAAAATCCTGAAATACGTGTTTACTCATTTATCTATAGAAGTAGTCGTGTAAAATTTAGGATAAAATAGTCAACTAATCTCGTTTCTCCATAGAATTTTTGAACCTCCGTTTCACCCTCTTAGGAGTAAAATTTTAAAAGTCCTTTTTACTAATTTTATATCCACTATGTTATTATTTTCAAATCGATGCCATTTTCGTAATTGACGTCCCAGAAAACCATAGAATCAACACCCATGTTGATATTATGATATTTCAACCCCATCGCACCTCCACAGGGGGGATTTTATGTCACGTCGACTATGTTTGATTAGAAAATAGTTGTTATTTTCGTAATCAGCGACCCGATAAGCCATAAATACAATACCCATGACGATTTTCAGACTTTTTCACAGCATTTTAGACATTTCAACCCCATCGCCAATAGGAGATGAAGGTCACGTTAGCCACGTTGAATTTTAAAATCGTTGTTGTTTTCATAATCAGCGATCCGATAAGCCATAAAAACAATGCCCATGACGTTTTTCAGACTTTTGGGAACCATTTTACCCTTTTAGGGGTTGAATTTTGAAAAATCCTGAAACATGTGTTTAGTCAATTATACTATATAAGTACTCATGTAAAATTTAGGATAAAATAGTCGAACTAAACTAATTTCCCTATACAAACTTTGGCCCACAGGGGGATTTTATGTCACGCCGACTACGTTTGATTAGAAAATAGTTGTTATTTTCGTAATCATCTACCCGATAAACTATAAAAACTATACCCATGACGATTTTCAGACTTTTTCACTCCATTTCACCCCTTAAGGGGTTGAATATTGAAAAATCCTGTAACACGTGTTTCCTCATTTATCTATAGAAGTACTCGTGTAGAGTTTCGGATAAAATAGTCCAACTAATCTCGTTTCCCCGTACAAACTTTGGACCCCGATTTCACCCCCTTAGGGGATGAATTTTGAAAAATCATTTCTTAGTGTACCCCTAGACGTCATAAGGAACCTACGTGCCAAATTTGGAATCTCTAGACCCAGCGGTTTGGGCTGTGCGTTGATATATCAGTCAGTCAGTCAGGACTTTGAATTTTATATTTATAGATGACTAGCAAAGAACTCGTGCTTAGCTACGGGAACACTCCTGATTTTTGTCTATTTTTGTTAAGATTCCAGATATTTAATTTTTTCCCCATAAAGGACTGTTTCGCATTGACCATTATTACAAACATACACCATTTAGGTTAAGACGTCCCGGTAAACAATATTTTTGGCATTCGCACCAGGAGCCAAAATTGCAAGGCTTCCAGGAGAACTTACTCGTGTGCAAGCTACATACAAATGATCATGAGAGAAGCAGTCCTGTCTCAAGTCAACCCCAGCGACCTGATCTTTGTTAATGGTCATAGCGAAACACCTTTTTGGGAAATTGAATAATGAGAATGCGGGGTATAAAGAGAGATTCCTCAAGAGCGCATCCCTTACTGTCCTCACTCAACAACTGTAACTCATCGTTCCAGTTGTTTAATACTTGAACAATGGTGGCACGAACCTACTCCTCCGCTTTATGCAAGTGGCCTACCACTTGCATATGAGTACCATATATTAGGATATGGAGCGGAACAGGCCAGCTCCATCACCTTCCACAGCTATAATGGTATGGGGCATCCTCACATCTTCGTCAAGTATAAATTTAGTCAATCTTGACGTCATTGTTTGAAAAATAGGTACCGAAATTTTCGAAAAATTCTGATATTCATAAAGTCGGTAGTGTCGGTACTTAGAATAGGTTTTTCAATTAGTTTTCGGCACCAGATGTAGCTTCATTTGAAACCGTCATGGATAACCCCATGGTTTGAAATAATCTCTCTTAAATGCCCTTTCCTTAATAACGAAACCATAGCGCGCTATACAAATGCTAGATATAGTGCCATCTAGTGATGAGTTAATTGAAATATAAATACCTACCCAGTTAACCATAAACCCATACAATTCCCCCCCCCCCCCCCCGTTACTCATAAACATCCCCTTTTTGTAACTGACTCCAAAAAAGGAGAAGGTACTCAATTCGACTGTATTTTTTTTTATGTTTGTAACTTAATTACTCCGTGATAATCGTGATCCTTCGTCCTCCGTGATCGTGAAACAGATTTGGAAATAACTTTTTTATTTGAAAGAGTGTGCTTCCAAATTGGTCCCTTATTTTTTACCTACTAATTTGTACATACCTAACTCCTCAATCGAGGTATAATTTTGGTGCAAAAACACAGATATCTGCTATTTTCTTTGTTTTTGCCGCGGGCAGAAGCTAGTTGTATAAACGAGTAGCTTTTGCCCACCACACCAGTGACCACAGTACTAATTCAGATTACATTATGCGAAATATAATACTATATGAAATACTACTACTATAAATACTATATGAAAAATACAGTATGCGAAATTTGATTCAAATCCGTTCAGCCGTCATCCCCTGAAAGAGTACTAAATACGCATCCATACATCGTCACAAACTGTCACATCAATAATATTAGTAGGGATGTCCATCGATGCAACAGACGAGCACTACAGCAGTACGCTAGCAATGACATATAACGCAAATCACAAGCCAACATATGGCGGCGATTTGTCGCGGGTGCGGTAAAAACGCAGAGGTTCGTTAGAACCGCGTCCGTGATGAAGACATCCGCTATAAATAATAAATGAACGCGATTAATACCGCGCTCCTCTGGTCTGCTCGCGGCTTATTAGTCTGATGGTCAGACGCACACGAGGCTGTTACATGTAGAACTGTGATAGCGAGGTGGTAGGTAGACGTTTAAAGGGAGCATTTTGAATTATCTCACAAATATTACAATATGATCTCTTGCTCCTCGCATATATTCTCGACATTGCGATGCCAGACACTCTGAGGGTGTAGTGGTTTATCAACATCTTTGAGCCAAAAGAGAGATAGGGCAAGGCTCTAACAGTATAGCCTTATCCACAGCAGGCAAGGTACGAATATGTTTTCTGTGGTACTCCCACGATTGAACTTAAAAGTGTTGAATGTCACAGTAACGTTACAAGCAATGCAGATGGTAGCGATCACAACGCTTTATTTTTGTCAGTAATTTACTCCAAAATCATGAAAAAAAAACTATGTAAATGAGCAACATACTCGTATATGTGATCTAGAGTAGACAATATGATAATGAGGGAACATAAGAGCGCCGTGTGTCGCCGCGATGCGCGCCGCTGCGACGACGCGCGGACGTTCATTACGTGTCTCAAGTGACGACGCACGCATTAGAATCGTTCCGAATACACATTCATATTCAATTATGCGCGCGAACAAAAACTAGTCGCGCATTTGAATGAGTCGCGCGCGGCGGCGGCGGGCGGCGGGCGGGTAACGAGGAGCTCGCGGCTGCCCAATTTACAAATAAAACGCGGGGAACGTCCGGCCGCGGCGCGCAAAAACCCGCGCCGGCCGCCCTGCGCATATGAATGGACCACTTTTTGCTGCGCGCCCGAGGACATACTATGTCGCTGCAGTAATCTGTGCAGTCCGCAACCTGCACTCTACACTTGTGAATGCTGCATATAATTGTCTTCTCCCAGTAACCAGTAACTATTAATAATGACATTTAGTACAACTTATATGACAACTAATGAGATGCACTATGTGTAGCTCACCAGAGATCATGAAGAGGTGTCGGGTTGGCAGTCGCAGTGACAGCCTGGGAGCGACACATCATCTATGTCTATGTACAGACTGCAGTCTTACTGCATCAAGTACCTATAATAAAAAATAAAAACTTTGTAAATCGTAATAAGTACAAACAATTAATGTTACATTTTAATATTTACCATGTACAATACCTTAAGTATTATATGCGTGAGATATAAAAAGGGCGGTCGAGTACCGAGCGTCAGAGTAGGGCCGCGGAGGACAGATCCTGAGATTGCGCGAGCCGGGAGCGCGAGCGCACGTTCACCGGCGTTTTTGCGACGACGCGGACGCGGCGACGAGCGCGCGATGCGAGCATGTCCGGCCGAGACGAGCCGCACGGAACATTTTAATATATTATTTCCACAGACACAGAGTGTCACATTTGAAACGAATCCCGCAGGTATCTGAGCCCGGGGGTAGGGACCGCTACCGCCGAAGCTGAAGCTGATTACCATCGGATTTTTTGAACGCCAAAATGACAGTACTGTTTAGATTGTTGGTATTTTTTTGCGTTTAGCTCAGCTGGTAGAAACCATAGAGCTCTACCGACTAAGCTGAAGAAGTTTGACGTTAACTTAAATCTACTTTTGCGATCAAAAAACCCGAAGGTAATCGGGTTCAGTTTCGGCGGTAAGGCTGGTTCAAATGCGACAATAAAATAGTAAATATTCCTACAGACTTAGCATGTCATAGTTGAATCGGTTGCGACCGACATCCGGTTCTTACAACAATGAAATAATTAACACACGATAGGGCAGACACAGTTATGGAATTAATTGGCTAAAAGTCGATACTCATCAGTATTGAGGTCTTGTCAATATTTACTCACAAAAGAATAATTGGCAGAGTGACTGATGTTAAATCGATTATAGAATGACCTGACGATGCCTACACAAAAGATGGAAATTACAGTGACAATGTGTAATCCATGTGTTCTGTACGATGATTGTCAGTAAATTAAATCGTCCAAAATGAAATCCTTGTTGAATTAAAAGCCTTGACTGTGATTTACATCACTAAATATATGCAGCGCCACATGGTTCACAGACCAAGTATATAGACATGGTATGTGTACGTGGCGAGCGTGTCAACAGTAGGAGTCGGAACTCTAACTTAGTATGGATAACTATTAGCCGCATAAGTAATAAATCGTCATTTTCTATTCTTTAATTTGCTTTATGCTCTTATGACACAATACTATACAACTAGCTTGGGGAACTCAATGGCGTCGTTGTGCGTGTCAATCTAATCGAACACGCAAGTTAAGCAACGTCGATCGTAGCCTGTCCATGGATGGGATCTCGATCCTCCATGCTTCGGAAGGCACGTTAAGCCGCCGGTCCCGCCCGTTGCCATTAGATGACAGACGTTAAGCCAATTCAGTGAACTTTAGGCGGCTTGAACACCCTGGCCTCCGCACCCGCAGTTGAGCAGCGTAGTGGTGCATGCTGTGAACCCTGTGAACCCCTTCAACTGAGGGGAGACCCGTTTCCCAGTAGGGGGATGAGTAAGGGTTGACGATGACAATACAACCAAGTTCAACCAATTACAACACTAAGTTTTTAGTAGTATATTGCCTGCCTGTCGTTAGTGTTGCCAACATTTCTACGGCGAAATATAGTATTTTATGAAAAAAATAATAAATAGGCAATAATATATTTGTTACTTATTTATTTTTATAAAAACTATATTTTTTTGCACTTCTTGCATTTTTTAACCATGTTTTGTCTAAAATAAAAGTGTCATATGCTTTATTACATTCAATTTTAAGATTAATGTAAATCAAAAGCTCATTTTTAGGGTTCCGAACCTCAAAAGGAAAAACGGAACCCTTATAAGATCACTTTGTTGTCCGTCTGTCTGTCTGTCTGTCTGTCTGTCTGTCTGTCTGTCTGTCTGTCTGTCTGTCAAGAATTTCTATGTCGAGAATGCGTGGAGGTATCAAGCTGAAATTTGAACTGTATACTCAGGTCTACGGTCCCATGAAGTTAAAAAAAAATCAAAGTGCTAAGTTTACGTAGAAAAAAGTTACGGCCGTTTATTCAGCAAAAAACGCATATTTCGACACACTCAAGGGAATCAAAACCTATAGGGTACTTCCCGTTGACCTAGAACTATGAAATTTGGCAAGTAACATCGTTATAGACTACAAGTACAGGAATAAATCTCAAAACTATACATTTGTAAATAGATCTTAAAAAATAGGGGGTCTATATTTTTTATATGGTGTCGAAATTTCAAATTGAAACTACTAGTTCAAATGGGGTATCATATGAAAGGGCTTGATGTACACATTGCGAAATATATTTTATTTATTTTTTTCGACGCATTATTTCTTATTTATAATGAAAAATATCAAATTTAATAATGATACTACGTACCTACGGAACCCTCGGTGCGCGAGTCCGACTCGCACTTGTCCGGTTTTTTTTATTAATGAGACACTACTTCTGTTTCTTTTTTCCAGCCATTTCGAATTCATAACCAAAAATAGCCTTTCTGTAAATGCCGAAGTGGAGGGAATAGAGAGCAGGAATGATATTACTTTAAATAAATTGGGTAAGTTATTTTCAGTATTTTTTAAAATATGCTGCCATTTTTGTCCTGTAGTTTTTTCAGTAAACTCACTACAATCTTTTACTTTTGCAAAAAATTCATTCAATGTTGTTATTTCAGCGTAAATATCATCCATTGCGATATTAAATTTTTCTCGTAAATTTTGAATTTCAAATATTGCCTCACAGTCATTAAATGGAACCTTGTTTTAAATTAAAGTTTTGGATTTTGCATAACCAATTGCGTTCACCGAAATCAAACCATTTATTAAGCTAGTCTAAACATTTCTCAATAAAAATCAAAAAATATTTTGAATTTCCTTACTTTCTGTAGGGCACTTCACTTCTAAAGATTGCAACATTTTTTTGGTTTCATAACTAAAAAAAATATCTTTTTTACGTTGTCCTGGCGCCGATTTTAAAGGTAACATAATATTATACACATTTAAGACTGTGATATTATTGCCGTCAAGTTGCTCATGAAATCCAAAAAGATTTGAACTTTACTATTGCCATTTATTTCATTCATCATCAAAATACTTTGAATACGTGTAGGACACTCCTCTAAACTAAAAAAATAATCACTCAAAGCCTTCCCATTCAAAAGTATGTTGTCAGCACAAGGTAGCAATGAAAGCCATCTAGTACCGACATGTCGTTTCAGCTCATGCCATTCACCTTCAACAGCAGCAACAATTTTTTAAGCTCGTCTCTACGGCCTGCAGAAACTGAGAAATGGTTGTAGATTTTTAAAATTATATTTTCAAAAAATTCATTGCATACTTGACTGTGTTGTGAACTATGTGTGCGTGACAATTGCCCTTCACCAGATTAGGAAGTAGGTACTTGTTCAATGTTTCTATATAGAGAATGGTGAATACCAAAATTTGCATTGGTGTTATCTGCACTCGGCCAGACACTCTGTCAAAGGAAAGGTTGTGGTTAGTAAGTGAACTGTTAATGGCATCAAACATTCCATTTGCAGATTCATCGCAATTTTCGTAAAAGTCTAATAATTTATTTTGAATACCATTATATATCAAAATATCGCACAACTAAAGGAAATAGTTTTATATTTTTTCTATTACCTACTTGCATCAGTTTGCAAACAAAAATATAAATTAGGGGTATTTAAAACACTCGGCAATGTTTGTAATGCAATGAGATCCTAAAACCTCGTTAACTATTGCTTCCATTTTAGTGCGTCGTAATTGTATATTAAATGCGGTTTTAGAATCGACATATAAGATTTTGTTTAGTTTTACACTACAGTCCATGCTGTTATAGGAAAGATTGTGCTTCACAGTATGGTAGGTTAAAGCAAGTTCACTGGCAGACAATTTGTCATCACAAGTATTTGCAAGAGGAGCAGAAGTAGAAGAGTCCAAAGATCCAAAAAGCTATCTAATGTTGAAGTTTTTTTGCAAAGTTCAGCTTTGAGTTTGTGGTGCTTTGTTTCACCATGTTATTTATCTGCAATACAATAACATCTTAAGTACCACCACCATCCATCATGCAAATGAAATCAGGAGACATATTTATTAAATAAAAACAATACAACCGACCAGAGAAGATATCTTTGTAACATAACCTAAAATAACTCACCTGGCCAATGCCATTTTTCCCGATAGAAAATGTTATATTCTATGGTTTACATTTTATATCTATATATATAAAAGAAAGTCGTGTTTGTTACAAAACTTATAACTCGAGAACGGCTGGACCGATTGCCATGGTTTTTGATTTGTTGGATTTGTTTCTGTCCCGAATAGCAGAATAACTCTTAAAAACATTGGAAAATTCTCGAAAAAATAAAATAAAAGAAAAAATATTTTCCCATACAAAATGTTCGTGGTTGTCGTAGCTGTCAAATGTGACGTTGTCGTACCAGCCTGGCGCAACTCAAAGTAAAAAAACGACTCTATGAATCGGAAGCGAATTTGGTACAAATTCTGATTGTTTTCGCTTCCATTTCATACATATTAGAATTACGCTATTTGTATGGCACATCCGTCTCTTAAAACATAGTGGTTACATTCTCTTTGGTACGTGCGTACGCCAAATGTATGCGTGCGTTCAGAAATGTATATTAAGCTTATTATAGAACAAATGTCATAGATTAAAAACAAATGTTAACTCTATTGGTCTCATTTTTACGTCTTGAAAGTTGGCTGTGATTTGTTTTGAAAACAGTTTTGTGGATTTAAATATTTATTGCAAAGAGAATGTAACCACTACGTTTTAATTTATTGGTTCTAAAATATTTATGCGTACGTTCAGAAATTTAAATCAAGCTCCTTAAATCTATATAATATATAAAATAATGTCGTATCTTGGTCGGGAAAGTATTAAAAACATTGAAAAATTGACGAAAGAATTAAATAAAAGAAAAAACGTTTTCCCATACAAATAGTGCCAGTTAAAAAGGATTGGAATATTTATTGATTGTTATGTAAATGTCAAATCGATTGGTCTCACTTTTACGTCGCGAATGTTGTCTGTGATTTGTTTTGTGGATTGAAATATTTATTGTTGTCAATTGGTACTTTTTTTGTGACTTTGTAAAGTACTGAACTTATTATTTACCCACTGCTGGGATACGGGTCTTCCCTCAACCGAAGATGTTTAGAGCATACTCCAACACGCTGCTCAACTACGGGTTGGGCCACTAACTTGGCTTAAAGACTGCCATCTAATGATAAACACCAGGACCGACGGCTTAACGTGCCTTCCGAAGCACGGACGAGCTCGAGATAACATAAACTCATCCATGAACAGGCTACGGTTGACGTTGCTTAACTTGCGTGTACAATTAGACTGACACGTGCCTCACGCCATCGTGCTTCTCTATTATTTTCTATTATTCATTGTATTAATTTCAAGAAATCATAAATTTTGTTCATACGAGTATATATATGTACATCACCGAACACTTATAACTCGAGAACCGTAGGACCGATTTTCATGGTTTATGATTTATTGGATTTCTCTCCGTCCCGAATAGCAGAATGACCATGAAAACATTAGAAGATTGACGAAAGAATAAAATAAAAGGAAAAACATTTTCCCATACAAATGAAAGTGTCAGTTGAAAAAGGATTGCGATATTTATTGCCATAATGGTTGTCAAATATCAAAATGTCAAATCAATTGGTGTCACTTTTATGTCGCGAAAGTTGTCTGTTTGATTTGTTTTGAAAATTGAAAAATGTCAAATCGATTGGGGTGAAAACGCTTGGCCCATGGAGTTCGAACGCAAGAATCAAATCAGAGTATACATCAAAAGAAATGACAATCACAAATCACCAAAACGATTAAACCGATTTCAAAACTAAAAAATAAAACAAAACTTTTTTTTTTAATTAAACAATAATCTTTATTTTTATGAAATCTTCAGTTTTTATGGATACGGGTCTTCCCTCAACCGAAGAGGAATAGAGCATACTCCAACACGCTGCTCAACTGCGGGTTAGCGGAGGCCAGTGTTTTCGAGCCGCCTAAAGGCCACTAACTTGGGTTAACGACTGTCATCTAATGATAACAACCGGGACCGACGGCTTAACGTGTCTTTCGAAGCACGGAGGAGCTCGAGGTAATATAAACCCATCCGTGTACAGGATTCGATCGACGTTGCTTTACTTGCGTGTCCGATTAGACTGATGAAATATGTTGAAATTGAATAAAAGAATAGGCTCCCAAAATGATGTTTATTCTATAGCCATCACAAGTAGAATAATCCATCGATATTAAAATTACGTACAAAGTAAGTAGCGGTGACGAAACTCCTTCCAATCTGCAGACGTTGCAGTTTCATGTTGTAGGAAAACATTTAATTATTATGTTACCGTACAACTACAAATAACGTGTATATTACAACTCCCCCAAAAAGTATCGGTTCACCCCCGCTTTTTATAAAAAAACAAAAAAAAACTGTATGAAAGGAATTTCGCCTTACAATTAAGATTTTAAGCTAAGTAAAATATGCTAGTTCTAAGATAACAAATTGTTTTTAAAAGTAATATATTTTCATTAACTGCTTACAAAGGGTTTAGTGTTATTTTTATGAATTAAATATTCTTTATTATTTTTCAATATTTTTACATTAGGACTAATATCTTCTAGTACCTTAAATGGACCAGTGAATATATTATCTAACTTATCGCCTATTTGATTTCTTATTAATACAAAATCCCCTGCCTTATACACAATAGGATTACATGTTTTATCATAACGATATTTTCTTAATTGCTTACTCTGCAGTAAATTTTCTTTTGCGTCTATTTGCGCCCTTTGTAGTCTAAATTTAAGTTCCAGAGGATAGCTATCAAAGTTATATAAAGGATCTACTGCAGTTTGCAAATTATTTGGTAATAAACAGTGCTTACCAAACACTAATTCGTAGGGCGAATATTTTGTCTCCGTATGCACAGTAGTATTAAAACAAAAACACCAATATGGTAACCATCTACTCCAACTAGTTTTATTTTGTTCACATTGGATTCTGAGATAAGCACCTAGGTTTTTATGTGTATTTTCAAGCGCACCAACAGTTTCGTGATGATACGAAGTAGAGCTTAATTTTTGGATGCTAAGTAACTTACAAATTTCGTACATGACGGAAGACATAAATTCTGTGCCCCTATCTGTAATAATTCTTTTGGGTATACCGTATCTCAGTATAAAGTTATTTACCAAAGTTCTAGCTACAGTTTCCGTGTCTTTGGTTTGGAGTGCGTAGGCTTCGACAAACTTGGACAAATTGCATTGTAGTGTAAGAATATACTTGTTGTTATTATTGTCTGGCATTAACGGGCCCATAATATCGAGGGTGATACATTCAAGAGCACATGAGGGTGTTGACGTGATAACCATAGGTTCTTTTACATACCTATTTGTGTGTTTTTGTATTTGACATTGTTTACACTTTCGTACGTATTTGACAACGTCATTAGATAGGCCTGGCCAAAAATAATGTTTCCTAATATTATTCAGCATCCTGTTAGTTCCTGCATGACCACTAGTGGGTAGCAGATGAAAGTCATTTAAGATTACTTTCTTTTCGTCATTATCAGAAACTCTAATTAACTCTTTCGTTATCAATAACCGCGGCACATTAATGTTTAATTTCTTTACAAAACTTGCAAGTTTTTCTATATATTTTTTAGTTTGCTTATTTTTAATTATTAGTAACTCAGCGATGTTTAATTTACTACACAAGGATTCTAGATCTCTCACTAACACCTCTGGGGTTGATAATGATCGAGACGCTAGAAAAATCGCTGACTCCTGGGGTATGTACGTACATTGTTTCTCGGTTGATATAATAGCCCCAGTCATATTAATCCATTTATTAAAAGAGTCAAATTTTAATTCTACAATATCCATTGGCTTTTTCAATACCTCTACAACACTGGGACTAGGTAGGTCAGCCAGGTCGATAGGGCTGTCCGGTGACAGGTTATGTTTGGTTTTCCGCGACTGCGCACGAGTCATAACTGCCACGACTTGCTCTTGCATGTTTTTTAGTTCATTAGAGTCAATAGTCACTATACGGCTTAACGCATCTGCAACTACATTTGTTTTGCCGGGTACATACTCTATCTCAAAGTCGTACTCCTCTAAATACAATCTGAATTTAGTCAATCGACTTGATGGATCTTTAAGCCCAAAAAGATAGACAAGTGGCCTATGATCCGTATGGACCTTGAATTTTCTACCATACAGGTATGGCCTAAAGTGTCTTATTGCCCATACTATAGCTAGTAATTCAAGATCTATTATAGGATAACGGCTTTCAGCTGGGTTTAAAGTCCTGCTGGCATAAGCTATCGCCTGCCCATTACTATTAGATAAGACCGCGCCTAATCCGATGCGTGACGAGTCTGTGTGTAACAAAAATGTATTATTATCTGAAAAGTCTGGAAAAACTAACGCCGGCGGCTCTATAAGTGCATTTTTTAACTTATGGAAGGCGTTATCACAGTCTGTCGTCCATTCGAATTTTACCTGTTTTTTACATAACTTATTAAGAGGATAGGAAATTTTTGCAAAATCTCTGATAAAACGCCTATAATAGTTCGCAAAGGCTACAAATCGTTTAACGTCGTCTGCGTTTTTTGGCACAGGGTAATTTTGTAATGTCAAAATTTTGCTGGGATCGGGTAAAATGCCTTCTGGCGTTATCTTATGCCCCAAGTAAGTGATTTCGGTTCTTAGGAATTCGCATTTTAGTGGATTAATTTTTAAATTTACTTGTCGTAAACGTTCTAAAACTGTTATAAGATTTTTAGCATGATCGTTTACTGATTTTCCTAAAACGATAATATCGTCTAAATATACTATGGCTTCTTGGTAGTTGATGCCTGACATTGCAATAGTCATTAATCTAGAAAAAACACTCGGTGAAGTTTTTAACCCCATCGGACATCGTTTCATTTGATACGTTTTGTCCGTGGTGAAAGCAGTGCATTTTCTCGAATCTTTATTTAAAGAAAGTTGATACATCTTGTCCAATTTAAACGCTGTATATTTTCTTGAATTTTCATGTAAATTGAGTTGGTAATAACTCTGTGTTAAGTCTAATTTGGAAAAATAAATATTACCGGACAACGAATCTAATATCTCAGTTATGTTGGGTAGTGGGAACTTGTCATCGACAAGTTTATTATTTAATTGGCGGTAATCTATAACAAGACGCCATTTTTTTAAATTAGATTTATCCATTTTTTTTGGTACAAGTAACACTGGACTGGACCATTCTGAGATTGTTTCTTCTATTATGTCATTATCTAACATTTCTTTAACTTGTTTTTGAACTTCCGCTTTCAACGCGTGGGGTATTCTATATGGCTTTGAGTAAACAGGGCTACTATCTTTTAATGTAATAGAATGTTCCATCAAATTAGTGACTGATAGCCGATCCCCTGGTAAATGAAAAACATCAGCATATTTGGCACAAATTTGCTCAATATTTAGACGTTCATCATTATTTAAATAATTTAATTCTAACAAGGTGAATAAACTTTTCACCCGGTTCGCTGATATCTGTTCTTTACTAAAACTACAGATGTTAAAATGATTTAAGTCAAAAATTTTTAAATTCGAAAAATCAATTTCTACGTCGTTTTCAGTAGTGTTCAGTACTTTAATTGGGATAAGTCCGTTGTTGGGACTAGCCACTGATCCCGCAAGAAAAACTCCTTTTTGCAACTCCGTCGCTAACGTTACACAATCTTCGACACCTTTATGAGATATATATTTAATTACTCTACAACGAGCGGGGATCACGTGTTTGTAAATATTTGTACTATGATTTATGGGTATACAGACTGTTGAACAATCATGAGTTAACTCTAAAGTGTTGGACTTGTAATTAATCACAGCATTATATTTTGTAAGAAAATTCTCTCCTATTATGCCGTTAGAAGTACACGACATACCCTTGAAAATATAAAACTTTTCAGTAAAGGTTACGCCCGCATAGTGCAAATTCAATAAAATATATCCTTCCGACGCAAGTTTTCCACTGACACCGTTTATTAACAGCTTATCATAAATAATTTTATCTAATAATTTTTTGCAATATTTATTTAACCATTCATACTTAATTACACATAAACTTGCGCCGCTATCAACTAATAAATGTAAATAATTACCATCTCCTAAACTAAATGTTACATTATTACATGTATTACAACTAAAAATAAAATTACTATCTTTATTAGTCGCGAAAAAACTGAGTGTCATTAGGTGTATTATTAATAGCTGAATCGTAATTTTGTTCTAAATCGGCGGCGGCGTGTTCTGCTTGTGGCGCGTCCGCCTGTTGAACGTGCGAAACTTGAGCGCTGCCACTGTAAGCGGCACGCGCCCCACGTGTATGGTTACGGTAACTTTGATGACCGCGCCACGACCTACTTATACCGGACACTATTGTGTTTCTCTTTTGAAATTCGTTATTTCCATAATTTCTTTGAAAATTATTAAAATTATTATTAGAACGAAAACGCCCATCACCACGACTACGATTTGCATAGTCATTTCGACCCCGATAGGAATGCCATTGCCCACGATGATTAAACTTCATCACATCATATTCTGGGGTGGCAAGAGCCTGCTCATCGGTGGCAGCTCTGATTGCCGCGGGTAGCGTTTCAAAATGTCTAGACGCAATGATAGTACTTAAGCGCTCGTTTGATAGACCGTCCGCAAAACGTTTAATGGCCAGTTTTTCGTTTATGGGATGAAGAACTTTGTATTTGTTATCGTCTCCATCCGCCTGGGCTAAAGTTAAATTTACAAACAACTCTTCCAATCCCGTACCGAAGTTTTCTATTGACCTGTTACCTTGTTTAAAACGAAGAAGTTGTGTCTGCAGCGAGACAGCAGATTTTTTTTGTATAAGCAATGACTTCATGTCGCGAATTAAGTTCTCAACTGAGTCATAAGAGGACCGAAGGCGAAGTTTGGCGCTGGGTGACAACCTAGTCTTTAGAACAAACTCAATAAGTGAAGGCTTCAAAGAGTCGCTAATCATTTTACTATACAACATAATTGCATCGATAAGTTGTAATGTTATTTGCTCTTGCCCCGTCATAACGGGTAGCAAGGCTATCGCTGTCTTTATGTCAAACGTTGAAGTCATCGTAGATTCCGAAATAAACTCTTGATACTCTGAGCTCGAATCAGAGTCAGTAAGCTGCTTTTCTGAAGGAACTAACTCCTTAATACTGTTAAATACTAAATTAATATCGCCTACAATTTTATCTACTAATACTAAATCGGAGGTGGCTATCTCAGAATCGTCAATTTGTTCCTTAACACGAGACAAAATATCCTGCAACCTTCCGTAATATGATTGTGCTTCAATTAATTTATTATACGCTAAATTCGAAGCGCGACGCTCTGGTCCTAATTTAATTAAGTATTCCTTTAAATATACTAACTTTTTAAGCAACTCATTTAATTCCTTAGACATCTCATATTATGAGGGTTGCAGAAAAAGAAAACATAAAAGTATAGTTTGCAATGTACTATCAAAATATTTATACTAGATCTATTTGAAAATGAAAAGAGAAAAAAAAAACATGTCAAAAATTAAATTGAAATTAAGTAAAACTATTTCTATTTTTATTACTTTGAAAATAAGGTAAAAATTAAACACTTACTATCATAATGTTAATTGGGTCACGCCATTCGAGTAGGTACACGTGTCGAGTCGCAGCTCGATGACGGTTTTATTACGTAGGCTCGGGTACCACTTTTTTCGTGCTGCTCACGAAGATATTTTCGCTGTGCGATGATGCAATGACAATCCTGGATTGGGCCGGGAATACCCTGGACACCGGTCTCCAACTGCTTAGCGCCATCCAATTTATTCTTTCTTCATACGTTTGCTTGGGGTTGCGAAAGTTCAAAAGAGGAAATGGTAAGGTTCCCTCTGTTTATTTCTTGTCGTAAGACAATCACGTATAGAAAAACTATACCAAAAAATATAGTTAGCGTCGATATAGCAATTATTAATCTCCGTTATTCCATTACTAGTCTTCTCTCTTGATAATCTTCTTTTTTGATAGTCTTCTTTCTTGATAAATTTCCTTCATGATAATCTTCTTTCTTCAAACGCCAATTAAATTTCTTTTCTTCATTATATTCATTCTTCACGATATCGGTTCAAAGGCAGGGTCGCCATGAAATATGTTGAAATTGAATAAAAGAATAGGCTCCCAAAATGATGTTTATTCTATAGCCATCACAAGTAGAATAATCCATCGATATTAAAATTACGTACAAAGTAAGTAGCGGTGACGAAACTCCTTCCAATCTGCAGACGTTGCAGTTTCATGTTGTAGGAAAACATTTAATTATTATGTTACCGTACAACTACAAATAACGTGTATATTACACTGACATGCGCAATTATGCCATCGAGCTTCTCTATTATTTTCTATTATTCATTGTTTTAATTCCATAAAATCATAAATTTAGTTCAGCCAATTTGTACCACGACATTCATTGATTGTTAGACGGTACGAAGTTCGCCGGGACAGCTAGTTGTAGATATTTTGGGGATCTTTAGTAATCCTGTCATGCAGTCTTTCCCACTCAGGTTTATTTATATTTTTGGAGTCTTTTTTTGTATTTTTCGCTTTTTAATCGATGTTAGCGGCGCATTTGAACTTGACACTTTCGTCATCAGTACCACTTTCTTCCATGACTATTTTTTTTATTTTGGACCTCAACTTCTCAAAAGAAACAACACAATCTAATTGAAAATAATTACGAAAGTCCCTATACAAAAATAAAACAGTCCAAATAAATTATTTCGATGTTGTCAATTTGACATTGACAAGTTCGGAACCAAAGACAAAGGATTATAGATACGTTCGGATTTCGGAAGCACGCACGCCTCACTCAAAAGTTGTAAAAGCGCGTTCATAAATGTAAAAAATAAGAATCTAACAAGATTTCAGTGTTGAAAATATAGTATTTTTGCGTACTATATATTACTTCAACAATATATAGTACACAGACCTGAAATATAGTACAATACTATATATTATAGTACGGTTGGCAACCCTACCTGTCGTTGTTAAAGTATACAAATTTAATTGCATACCATTTCCATCTGATTTCATTTGCGTGATAAGTTTACATGTGGTTAGTGCTGACTAGAACAGTGATGTAGCTAAAATATTTTTATAATTTAGTATTAAAGCAGCGGCGAGTTCGTGACCGACCAGTATCGCAAATCAGCCGAAAGCACAGCGCGGGCGGAGCGGAGCGGCGCGGAGCGGAGCGGTGCGGAGCGGCGCGGGCGCGATCATAATACCGATACAGCCCTGACTTATTGATTCCCGCTGCAATTAGAGCGCGGGCGGTGGGCGGCAGGCGGCCGCGGCGGAGACCGCGCGGTATACACGGATTAATTACACAGACACACATTACTACAAACGTATTGCTGCCAAATAGATCATCGCTTTCAAAGTGTTCGCTCAAGTCTGCAACTTCGCCTGTGCGCTTGAGGATCCTGGTTGGTATACTGAATCTACAAAAATTCTGAAACTATTCAGTAGTCCCGTCAGAAAAAATCAATCAACAACTAAGTTTGTTTATCGTTATATCTACATGTAGCTAGAGTATATTATTCTGTGATATAGCACCTTTAGAATAATAGGTCTGATCCATAATTATTTCGAGATGTAGAGAGAGCAGGGAACTCTAAATGTTCCTTAAATTCTATGGTCATTCTATGATTTTTCGATTTATGAGTTACAGTCATACGATGACTATCTCGAAACTAAACTAGACGGTCATTCAAGAACTTATAAAAATATTAATTAAATATGAAATTAAATACCCTTAGTATTTACATACCTTCATTGCCTTCATACAACAAGAACTGTCAAAATTCTATTACAAGATACAACTCAAAATCTCAAAAACGAGTTCGTACGCGCGGGATCTCGTATCCCGCGGGAATTAAAAAAAAAATTGCTACCGGATACTTCGTAATAATTCCCACACACACATTTCAACCCGATCTGTCCAATGGCTTGAGTAGTGCGTTCATAGATCAGACAGTAACTGTTGCCCTAAAAAGATACAGATTAAAGGCTAACATTTTGTTTAGACAGAGGCCACTCACATTAGATACCGCACGTTAGATGTATTGTACCGCTTCGAGGTCACCAAACCGTAGTAGAGCCGAGAAATGACCCGTAAAAGATATCAACAGGCTCATTTGAATTCTCGTAGTACAATTACGAATATGTTATTTTACTTACATGTTCATATTGTGTTTACTTAACGCAGTTACGTTCGAACTTTACCATCAACAACATGTTCTCCTATAATGTTGATACGGTTGATTGTTGGCACTTGGTGGAACATTATTATCATATTGTTTTAAAATTACGTGGAACAGTATAAGTACTTTATTATAATATTATGAACATCTTCTCCTTCTACATTTTCTCTTCTTCTTTTCCTCTTCTTTAAAGACATTATTATTCCAAAACACAATAACATTCACTGCCTTACAAAAAGTGACAATTACTTTGAAAACTTTTCGCATTATAATTATTCACTTTACTACCGAGATTAGAATACTTAGTATGAGCGCGGTGTCACTGCCAGCGGAGCAGCGGAGGCGGAGGCGGAAGCGGGCGAGGGCGCGATGCTCCGTCACTCGTGACGGCGACAGGTTTGTTGGCAAAGGGCGCTGTCCACTCACTGACCACTTTCACCGTTAGTCGGTTCAGCAGGCCGTATCTAATATCGATATTAATTATCGCTACACGTTTTGTATGGACTTGTAACACGTATCCTTGTATTTGATACAGTTTATCGACAATAAATCAACTATCACTGATAATTTTAAAGTGAATGAATTTCCCTAAATCGTAACAATAGCTCATATAATGAATCACAATTTCTTTGCTTACGTATTATTCATGATTAGCAAAGTTTGATTACAAAAACGCCATTAGTGCTATCAATCTGTGCCTATCCACTCATTGAACATAAGCGTTTCTAATGTCTTTCATGAGGTGCAATTCTCCTCTTCCTGCATCAAAACATTTCCGGTTGCAATTTAGAGATCCAGTTTATTTAGAACACGAGTTCTAAGGATCCTACATTGTGATATAAGTATTTAATATTATTTCAGATTTAATAATAGTTATTCTATCATCATGTCCATTAGGACATGATGAAGATGCCATTAGGCACCATAATAACACATTTTTATATAAAATGTACATTTATCAGTTGTCTAGTACCCATAACACAAGCTTTGCGCTTAATTTGGGACTAGATGGCGCTGTGTAAATTGTCCAGAAATATTTATTTATTTTATTTATTATCATCCAAAACATATACATTATCATCATCATATCAGCATGTACTCCTCTGCTGGATATAGGCATATGCGATCCTCCGCTTTCCGTATCCAACCACTACCAAGCACTATTTTGAGGTCGTCGGTCCATCTAGAGAGTGGGCGCCCTACGCTTCGTCGCCCCATAAGTGGTATCCACTCTAGGACTTTCCTCCTCCATCTGCCATCGCTATCTCGGCAGATGTGCCACTTCAACTTTCTGACTCTGAGACCAATGTCGACCACTTTGGTTCTCCGTCGATTTTCTTCGTTCCGGATTCGATCCCTTAGAGAACTCCAGGCATTGCTCCCTCCATCGCATGCTGTGCGACTTTTAATCTGTGAATCGGCCCAACGGCCAGCGTCCAAGACATGAGGGCATCACATCTCAATGAGTTTCACCAAAAAATATACATTTATTGTAATTTAACTCGATCGAAGATTAATAATATTACCGACTGAAAAATTAATTACAAATTTTGATAGAAGGAATAACATTATACTACAATCGTGGGATAATTATAAGCTGGTACAAATTAGGCATTTAAATTATCAGGTATTTTTCGTTTGACATGTTGCGCGATATGAAAATGTCCATAATTGTAAATCTTTACACGAGATGGTATCGAGTGAGTTTATCATCACGCCGTGAGCTAGGACAGATAGCCATCGCGTATAAACAACGTAGCAATACAAATATATGGGAAGCAAAAAGAAGTAACGTGCAAGCAACGGACCGCGACACCGTGTCCACCGCTGGCCGCCTGTACTCTTTGATTCTTTCACTTCTTGTCCAATTATCCTAAGTTATAATAACAAAATAGATGTATATTATACATTACTTATTAAAAAATAAATAATAAAAATGCCCTTTAGTGAAAATCCAATAAAGGAACTCACAGAAACCTGTTTTAGATGCAATGATAAATCTTTTAAATTTTAGACGTGTAAAAAAATATTTCTTGCTATTTCTTATTTTGCTCCTCATATAAATCAGACATTAGGCTTCAATATATTACCCTAAGTTTAAAGAAGAAATGATAATTTTAATTGATATAAAATATTTTAAGTTGTAATAAATAAATTTCAGAACTGGCCTTGGCACCCATTTAAATCTCACTTCTTTTGTCGTCGAAGTCAACAACAAAGGCATATATCATAATATTGAACTTGGCTCTCATTTCACTTTTATGTTTTTGATAAGATCATACATACATATTAGAGTTAGCAAGCAATGTTTTTTTTACTTTGTATTTATACTTGTGCGTATAAATAAGCAAAAAAAAAATTGTCCAGTCCAGAAAGTCACGATGAGAATCTTGGCGATGAGAAATACCCACACAGTGTAGAGCACATCGAAATTGTTTAATTTTAACGATTGTTACGCATGGTTGATACCGTTTTTAACCGGTTCAAAGGTCACGGACAAGTTGACAATTACTATCTACTTAACGGTACAATTAGACTTTATAGCTTCGAGTGCAGTCATGAATGGGTGTAATTAATATAAACGGCCAATACTTTAATTGTAATGGATGCGTGGCACGTCGCCGCGCGGCTCAGCGTCGAGCGGGCCGGGCGGACGAGCCGCACAAAAACCCCCGGCCTGCCGCCAATTACAGTAGCAACTAGTTTTTAAGTCGCGAGAACTTTCTTCCATCTCCATATTCATTACAAAGAAAGGGTGAAATTATACGCGCGCAATGAATATGCTAACAGCTGCGTGGTAAATGCTAAAGTTGAATAACACTGCGTGTGGACCCAGTGCTAGCGGGCGGCGGCGAGCCTTGCGTGCGCGGGCTGCGGCCTGATTTATTTCATCAGCGGCTGATACGTCCAACTTGTGGATATCAGATCAGACTATTAATTTCATTGCCCGTTGCATGATTATCGTTTATTTATACATGTACCAGATATGGCGTTTACTGACATAAATTACGTTACGGCGACGCAGCAGCTACCTAAATGTCACGACTCGATGGCTTTGTTTTATTGTTACTGCACCTTCGCCGGCCACTGTCGTCGTATATGTAAGTAATCTAGTTCACTGGGTTTACCACGTATTCATCGGGACAATTACAATTTCAAATCATAATTATGGCGTGCAACTGTGTTGGGTTTTTTAGTTTTATTTCACTCTTTCGCGTAATTCTTAGGCGAATTATTTTTCGCCGTTTAACGTTTACGAGGCCTATGTATACGGCCTCGTAAACGTTCTTTTAAAACAATTTCAGCGCATTAACTACAACGGAGGCGGTGAAGAGAGTACGAGATATCATTACCAACAACAACGTTACGATTTATCTTGCATCTCCAACTACCGCCCAAACTTTTATTGTGTTGCGGGCGCTCGTGGGGCGGGCGGGATGCGCGGGGCGGCCCGGGGGGGGGGGGGGGATCCAGTAATGATACATTCGCACGCCAAAGTGAGGTGCGAGGTAATAATGAGTTATGTACGTGATCCAATTATTTGGGCGCGCGCTCATTACGCGCTAAGTGTGAAATATGGCCGGCTTTATTACTACCATCGCTGACTTGTCGAGCCCCCCGGCGGGCGGCGGGGGGCGCGGGGGGCGCGGGGGCCCCCAACCCCTTCGGGAGGCGTCTGCAGCGCTGCAACTGTGCCGCACTAAATCATCATAATGTGAGGTGAGCGCGAAAACGTGTCGCAGAACAACGACCCATGCTTGGTGGACAGATGGACTACGGTTTCCAAGTTGAAATTTAATAGCACTCGAAACAGTAATCTAAAACAGAAACAGCCATATTTTATTATTTAGATTTCTTTACTGCATCAAAAGGAGGCAACCGTATTTAAAATTAGCATTTCCAAAAACGAAACTCAGTGGTAGCTTTTCATATATGCAAGGACTTTTTAATTCCTGTCCTCCTGTGTCTTGTCGTTCAATATTGTTATATAAAATATTCACATTTACACAGAGACGTCATACAAAACCATATTGACGCAACGTAGTGTCTACTGTATAACGGCACTTAGCTACAACACCGCATTAGTTAAAATTTGGCGTTTCTGATATTTGAATTTATGAGATGCATAAATCGAAATTTTGTATGTGCTAAATTGCGATGTACGCAATGTCAATAGGTAAGCGAAGATATTCAGTATATTTTCTTGTAAAATTACTGTTTAAAAAGATATTAAAGTATAACTATTTTTTTTAAGTATCTACCTAATGCCCTATCAGCGGCGATGTATCTGCCAGCGAGGTCAAACTGACCTGTCAAAGGAAAGGCCTGAGCTATTTTTACGAGGCGCCGGCGACCGGTTGCCGAAGCGTGAACTTGACCCGAGTGACCGGGAAATTGCGCCAACGGTACCATCACCAGCTCACCGTGAAAGTATGGCGAAAGGGCGGGACGCTTTTTGCTCCGTCGACGGATGAATGGACGCGCGACGGACAAAGAATTTGCAACAAATTGGTGATGCAGTCCGCCACTTGGGCTTTGTTTGCACGGTTTTTCTTCGCTTCCATCATTTGTAGCAGTTTTTCATCAATAAACGCCACACGATCTTACTAGTCTATTATATATTTTAGTATGGTAAATAGTTATGTATTTTCAAGACACAATAACATCATGCTATGTTTAATGAGACATGGAAGAGCGAGACCTCCTGGCACAAGTATCTTGAATACTTAATAGGCTGCTCTCAACGATTTATGTCAAACTGATTGATGATACTGTGAATAAATATTTTTCATTTTTTCATTATTTTTTTAAAGTCTGTTCACGTATATGACTAATTACCCATTTACTGGGTATGCTAGTTATTCTCAATCCTAGATTCTTACAACATCAATATCCACATCACGAGCAATTCACTGTATGACATGTTCACGCCAACATTTACCAAAGCGTTCAGAGTTTTGCATTATCACATTCGAGAGCAGTTCACATAGGCAAGTGCATATCAGGTGACTATAGTCGGTCGTAGATGCAGCGGCCGATGGCGAGGGAGGCGCCTCCTCTCTCCAGAGTTATTCCATTAATTAAAGCCGGCGGGTCGCGACCCCCGGCCGGCCGCTCGCCTCCCCCCGCCGCTCGCTAAAACAAAGCAAGCAATAAAGAGCGCAGGGCTGTCGTTAAATCTCGCGATCGACGTGGAATGCGCCCTTATGAAAAGAGTTTGCACGTTAGTCGCGGCCGCGGCGTTGCCAAGGCTCGCAGGTGATACTCCTTAATTTGTCATGTCAACACTATTGATATAATAAAACACGTCCGGCAACACATATCCATTTCCAGTCATTCCAACAAAATAAGTTAACATAGTTGAAGTTTGTTGATACTGTTATATACTATTTATTTATTTATATACGTATTGTACTTGAATTTTGATAGTTACATAATTCTGTTGGTAAGACTAACATATGCATACTTCTTTAAATGTTAAAAGTAAAATCTTGTGAAGAGTCAAGTGTTCTCTATATCCACAAACCATAAAAATATAGCTTGGTTGTTTCGCGGCCACAGACAATCCTAGACAACCAGTACACTCACTTCATAAATAGACCTTTAATTAATTCATAAATAGACAAATTGTACAAAAATGAGTTCAAATGCAAATATACCGCACAACAAATATAAGTACTTTATGTAGAAATCAAAACATGTTTTAATTACAAACTATGTATTTATTTACATAGTAATAATGTCCTACAAACCAGACGAACGTTAAACAAACGAGCCACTTGTTTCGGCAACCCTACCACGATTCTCCCACGAGGACTCGGGGCGGAGGAGGGCGGGCGGGGGCGCGGGCCGCGGGGGGTCGCACGCTGTTAGAATAAAACATTATTCATAAATAGGATATTACGGCGGCGGCAGGTGCCGCCCGCCCGCTGCAGCCGCCCGCCCCGCCGCCCCGCCGCCCAGGCCGGCCCGGGCGCAACAATGCACACCGAATTTTCTTATCTTAATTCACATAACATGTTATTTATTATCTTTGTGTTATTTTATATATAATTTAAACTTAAGTATTAGAGTAAACACCCATCATGTCATTAACCCTGACGCCAATGTTGGTTAAGGATATTTCAGAACGATCGTGCAGTCCTTCATTGTGTCCGCATACAAGTACTGTGGCCTAGTGAACGCAAAACAACTTTGTGGACTTTTAAAAAAATTAATTACAAATAAGTCAGACTATGAGTAATAAATAATAAACATCCATCGAACCTCCTGGACAAATTACAGTGTGTAAATACAGTTACAGTGTGTCCAGGATGTCAGGATGCCATCTAGTCCCAAACTAAACAAAGCTTGTACAAAGACATATAGGTTTATATGGTATAATCGATATAATACTTCAATACAATGTTTTTATCTGGTCTAAGAAGCACAAAGGAATGTTGTAAGTTTAAAGATACGATTTTTATTTCGCGTCATTGTTGTTTCTTTTTCTCAAATACAATAGCGCTTTATATTTTTTTATATGACAGCGATATATAACGTGTATGTATGTATGTGATCGTATGAGTGATTATGGGCATCGAAGTTGCCAAAAGAACGGACCGATTTTGATGTAGTTTTTTTTTTTGTTTGAATGGTGACTGTTGTAAATATTTTAGCTATGATTTAAAAACATTTCCGTTTAAATATGAAGATATTTTTTTAATCCAAATTCTATTATAATCAAATCAAATTACACGTGCAAGTATTTCCACACACTTGACCAGGTTTGTGTTTGAACAATTTGAAAACTATTCCTTTTACTTCAATGATGTCTCCGGTAAGGCTTCGACTAATGCAATAAAAAAAACCGTTAAAGCAATAGGTACCTTTAAGTTAACAAAAAAAAAATATTTAAAATTTTATAGTTTAGGTTTCGACTTCTAGTGTCTTAAATAAGTTCCGTCGCCAAAACCTAAATAACCACTAAGATCCATCGAAAAGGTTCCATGATCGGTTTTTGTGGATTTTATGAGTAGCTCAAAATACAAGTTCCTAATGTATATGTATGACGAGCACGAAGTTGATTGGTAAAGTAAAGGCAACTTGTTAACATAAGGTCGCGAGTCCGCGGACAAACACCGCGCTCCAATTTATTATTTTGACTCCCCGCGGGCGACTGTACACAATCAATAATGTAGCGAACTGGCGGATTGTTTGCCCTCCGTGAGCATTCGGCGGGGAATTTTCAATCGCGCTTGTTTGACCAATCATTTGAATTGATTTTGTCGACTGTGAGGCGGAATTACAGTTCAATAATTTTCTTATTATGTAAATATCAGTTGGCTAGGTTTAATTAAATAAGTATGTGCCCCTTCCGATTCAGGTTTTTCCTGAAGTGTAAGAATTTTGAAGTATAAGTCGCAATGTTAGCGTCACCTGCATCTGGTACACCCTTTCAACTAATGAATGAGACTTTTGCAAAAAGTGAGGTACGGCACATTAATCTTCAATGTAGAATGAGACGGGTTGGGGGTGAAGTATCTGAATTTTATAAAAGGCTGGTTGTTGTGTTTTTATTTTTATTTTTTTTCCTATACTACGTCGGGTGGCAGACAAGCATACGGCCCGCCTGATGTGAAGCGGTTACCGTAGCCATATTAACGCTCGCAACATAAAATATCACTCGCGCACCGCCACCCCCGCTGCCATCGCAGCATCTCCTTCCTTTCTGGTGACCTCACTCACTCGCAGGAACACAACAGCCCTCGAGGGAACCGTTATTTGGCTGCGGTATTCTGTGAGGTGGAGGTACATTCCCCAGTCGGGTAGCTTACAATTACGCTCCCTACCTCTCTTTTCGCCAGAGCTTCGTTTGTCAGTCAGCAGGGTGCACCGCGCTTTTGTTCAAAGATGTTGATGAACCACTTACACCCCAAATTGTGTTCCTGAGAGTGAGTTTATTAGTAATTAGTTCTAGAGAAGTTGCTGATACTGATGTGATAACGCTCGTGTACTACTCGTATTGTACGCCTTCATATGTAACCCTATTCAGGCGAGCCTTACGCTTGAATGGCATCCGATGAAAACAATTCACGCTGAATATTATGTGTTCTTATCAGTTTTCTTACAGTTCCCTATGTTTCTTTTTTACACATTAGCCTAAGAAGCGGCAGCAGACAGCTTCCAACTAATTTTATAATGTGAAAGTTTATGAGGATGTATGGTTGTTCCGCTTTTATTGCTGAATGGATTTAGTATACTATATTTCTATACGTATGTCAAACTTGATCCAAATCCTAGAAATATCCAGTGCTTTTTCAGGCTTGCTTATATACGAGGTTACGATTAGAAGCTAGTCCTCTATAATAATTTATTTCTCGTACCTACTCGTTGATACTGGTGTTTCTTGGCACTAAGTGGAAATATATCAACATTTTGATCTTATTAAAATCACTTGTACTGTTGCACTTTTTTTTATACGACGTCGGGTGGCAGACAAACCTACGGCCCGCCTGATGTGAAGCGGTTACCGTAGCCATATGAACTCTCGCAACATAAAATATCGCTCGCGTGCCGTCACCCCCGCTGCCATTGCATCTCCTTCCATTCTGGTGACCTCGCTCACTCGCAGGAACACAACAACCCTCAAGGGAAATGTTATTTGACTACGGTATTCTGTGAGGTGGAGGTACGTTCCCCAGTCGGGGAACGTACCTCCACCTCCACCTCCACCTAGCATACAATTACCCTCCCTACCTCTCTTTTCGCCAGAGCTTCGTTTGTAAATCAGCAGGTGAAGTTGGCTTTGGTTCAAAGAGGTTGATAAACCACTTACACCCCAAATTTTTATATAGTGGACATAAAAATTAAAATTATTGGTCACTTTTTTTAGGGTTCCGTACCCAAAGGGTAAAAGGGATTAACAGACAGCGGAGTCGCAGGACTCCGCTGTCCGTCCGTCCGTCGGATCGTGCACCGGCACCATGATAGTTAGACTATTGAAATTTTCACAGATGATGTATTTCTGTTGCCGCTATAACAATAAATAGTAATATACAGAATAAAATAAATATTTAGGGGGGCTCCATATAACAAAAGTGTTTTTTTTTCCTCGTTTTTGCTCGATATTGATAACGGCTACAGGTAGACGCTAGAAATATTCACAGAATATTTAGTTATGTATTCACTTTAAAAATGAATAATTAAATTGAAATAAAACTAATATTTAAGGGAGGCTCCCATACAACAAAAGTGATTTTTTTTGCCGTTTTCATAGATGACTAGCTTTCGCCCGCGGCTTCGCTCGCGTGAAATTCGAGGCAAAAACGTGTTTACTCATTTATCTATAGAAGTACTCGTGTAAAGTTTAGGATAAAATAGTCCAACTAATCTCGTTTCCCCATACCATTTTGGACCTCCATTTCACCTCCTTAGGGGTAAAATTGGAAAAATCCTTTTAAGTAATTTCATGTCCACTATGTTATATTTTCAAATCGATGCCATTTTCGTAATTGACGTCCCAGAAAACCATAGAATTAACACCCATAATGATATTATGACATTTCAACCCCTTCGCACCCCCACAGGGATGATTTTATGTCACGTCGGCTATGTTGGATTACAAAATTGTTGTTGTATTCGTAATCAGCGACCCGATAAACTATAAAAACAATACCCATGACGATTTTCAGATCTTTTCACCCCATTTTAGATATTTCAATCCCATCGCACCCCAATAGAGTATGATGGTCTCGTTAGCCACATTGAATTTCAAAATCGTTATTGTTTTCGTAATCAGCGACCTGATACACCATAAAAACAATGACCATGAAAATTTTCAGACTTTTTGGCCCTATTTTACCCTTTTTGGGCTTGAATTTTGAAAAATCCTGAAATACGTGTTTACTCATTTATCTATAGAAGTAGTCGTGTAAAATTTAGGATAAAATAGTCAACTAATCTCGTTTCTCCATAGATTTTTTGGACCTCCGTTTCACCCTCTTAGGGGTAAAATTATAAAAGTCCTTTAACTAATTTTATATCCACCATGTTATATTTTCAAATCGATGCCATTTTCGTAATTGACGTCCCAGAAAACCATAGAATCAACACCCATATTGATATTATGATATTTCAACCCCTTCGCACCCCCACAGGGGGGAATCTATGTCACGTCGGCTACATTTGATTATTAAATAGTAGTTATTTTCGTAATCAGCTACCCGATAAACTATAAAAACAATACCCATGACGATTTTCAGACTTTTTCACCACATTTCACCCCTTTAGGGGTTGAATATTGAAAAATCCTGAAACACGTGTTTACTCATTTATCTATAGAAGTACTCGTGTAAAGTTTCGGATAAAATAGTCCAACTAATCTCGTTTCCCCATACAAACTTTGGACACCCGTTTCACCCCCTTAGGGTATGAATTTTGAAAAATCCGTTCTTTGTGTACCCCTAGAAGTCATAAGGAACCCATGTGCCAAATTTGGAATCTTTAGACCCAGCGGTTTGGGCTGTGCGTTGATATATCAGTCAATCAGTCAGTCAGTCAGTCGGTCAGGACTTTGAATTTTATATATATAGATGGTACGGAACCCTTGTTGCGCGAGTCCGAGTCGCATTTGGCCAGTTTTTTTACAACAACAACAACAACAATTTTATTATTATTATCTAAGTATTTGATTTATCTTACTTTGGCGCAGATCGCACTGCACTGTCGCAGCTGGTCGTACATAGCGAGGCCATAACTAATTATTGAGGTCAATTTTTTTATGGTACGTATGGTATTTTTTATAAGGTAATGAAAAACACGTCGCTTGATGGATCCTTCATCACTTCATCAGTCAGGCTCAGTTCCGGGGAGTGAAATGCAGAGCAGAGATAACAGGAGACACATCTTTGTAATTATCATAATCATCATCAGCCTGTGTCTCTCCTGTCCAGTACTGGACATAGGCCTTACCTGATGCCTTCCACCATATGCCAACCTCCGCTTTCCGCATCCAGCCGCTTTCGTCGTTCCCTTGAGGTCACCGGTCTATCTAGAGGAATTCGCATAACACAGTGTACGGTCTACCGTACACATACGTATTATCTATACCTACATAGATATAAACATTTATAATAATTAATATTCTTTCAACATAACTTTAGCATAGCTTGCAATATACGCCGTATGTGGCTATGTTGCAATTAAGCGGTGAAGACAATTAACTTATTAAATTAGTGTACGTCTAACACTCGACGGGTTTGGTCATTTACTAGCTCTCCTCGGAGTTACCCAACCCTCAGCTCAGCTCAGCATCAGCTCTTAACTTACAGCATAGCTCTATGTAAAGGTCCCCATCAAGGTCCCTTACAACAGTCTGGGACATATCCCTCATAAGGATAAGTACGTACGTAAGTACCATGCTTGTAAATTCTGTTACATTTTAATTACGGTGCGTTATATAAAAGTTAATGCCATACAATTTTACAAGCAAACAAACAAAATTAGTATTTTTTAAGTATAATTAGCTTTCTGCGTCAGTCCGTTCTTTTTGATCAAAATAGAGGTATAATGGGATAGCACGCCACTCATTCCTACAGCATCTTTTTTTATGCTACGTCGAGTGGCAGACAGGCATACGGCCCGCCTGATGTGAAGAAGATGTCACTGTAACCATATTAACACTCGCAACGTCAAACATAGCTCGCGCGTTGCTTCCACCGACGCCAACTTCCTTTCTGGTATACTCACTCACTCGTACGAACACAACAACCCTCAAGGGAATTGTTATTTGGCTGCGGTATTCTGTGAGGTGGAGGTATATTCCCCAGTCGAAATGCAATACTTTTCAGAAAATAATTATAGGCGCGATCTAAAGGTTACGCCTGCTATTATTTTCCGATTGTACAATACCACAATTTCCCGGCCCAACCCTCAAGGGAATTGTTATTTGGCTGCGATATTCTGTGAGGTGGAGGTACTATCCAGTCGTTGTACCCTACCTCTCTTTTGACAGAACCTCTTTCGCAAGTCGGCAAGGTGCATCCCGCAGGTGAGGTTGGCTTTGCGTCTAAAGGTCGTAGTGAGCCCCTTACAGCCCGTAGAATACAGTCAGACCAAGACACACAGTCATAATTCGTGCACACTAACATTTTTGTACGGGAATCGAATCTACGACCCTTGATAGCCTTTGGACTCCGACCGAGGTCTACTTTATAATGTTTGTAAAGTACATAATAAATGTTATGTCCATCTCGCGCTCGCCGGTGATAATGTACATAAAGGTATTAATTACTGCCTGAGGGGGTGCGCGGCGGGGGGCGGGGGGAGAGGGGAGACACTCGCCCGCTTACATTTAAGGGCATCTGTGCCGTGAGAAACACCGTGAGACCGTATCACGACATGCCGCAAACAGCACATCACTACTCTCGGCTATATCGCCTAACAGCAATTTGAATATTCAATGCGGTTGTACAAAGTACATACGAGTAGAAACATAAATACTGAACACGCAATGTATGTGTTAACGCACGATGTGAGCGCAGTACCGTACGGCTGCAGTGAACCAATGTCGCTGTGCATTTTTAACATAGATGCAGGCGCGTTGCGTATGCGACTCGTTAATATTCATGTCTGTGATTTGCCGTGGCATAATGTAACTTATTAAAAGGTAACCCCCTCCCCCCTCCTCCCGACCCCGGACCCAGTCCCTAAGTCATACAATTTGGTGTGGTTGAGATCGTTTGCATCTTGAATGAAATGAAATATAAAAAAAAAATGGTTGTCAGTAAGTCGGTTTACGGACTATAATTTTACGTGATTACGTCATAAGAAAACAGCCGATGGAGTGGAAGAAAGATAGATGCGTCACAAGCCGAAAGCTTAATCCGATCGTGCCTCTCTATCGCTCGTTCCGCGCTCTCGCTTGCACGCTCAGCTCAGGCGAAACGTGACAATGAGTCATGCTTTTTCGTACGTGCGGCTGCACGGCCGGCTAGCCTTCATCGATTTAAAAGACGTTATCGGGTCAAAAAATTTACAACCTATTGGTTGTAAATTTGTTGACTCTTCTTCTTTCGTGACTTTATTAGTCACGTGAATGAGAAGTAGCGTCAACAAAAGAGATCATTAAGTAATCAGAGCTGAGAATTAGAATAAAGATATCTTAGGAAGTACTTTATTATTATTGGGGTGTAAGTGTCTTATCATCATCATCTTTGAGCCCAAGCTAACCTCACCTGCACATGGTGCAGCCTGCCGCTCAATAGACGAAGCTTTGGCAAAAGAGAGGTTGGGCGCTGCGTAATACAGGCGGACTGACTGGAGAAATACCTCCCCCTCGCAGAAGACCATAACCAAATAACATTAGAGCCCTAGTGATTTAGCCACCATGGCAATTGACGGGCGAGGCTCTGGCGAAAGAGCTTACCCAGCCGGACCTGATTGGGGAAGTATCTCACAGAAGAACGCAGGTAAATACCCTCGTGGAAACCAGGTAGGAAGGAGATGAAACAGTCAGGTCCTTGTGGCGGCCTGGCGGCGCATAAGCGATACTTTATATTGCAAGTGTCTATAAGCTACAGTAACTGCTTCGCACTAAGCCGTAACACCATTCGTATATCATTAGTACCTATATAGGTAAACTTTAAGTGATTTAAAGAAATTCCTTAAAATTTTTAGAAACAACTTGATTCTTAATCCGCCGCCTAGGCCGTTTTACGAGACTAATCGATAAGGAGTAATTTAACGAAAGTTTGAGGTGTATATGATTCATGGACATCTTTGAACCAAAGCCAACCTCACTTGCACGTGGTGCACCCTGACAAAAGAGGCTCTGGCTCAAAGAGTCATGGGGCATAGCGTATTTTTTAAGCTGCCCGATTGCTGGAAGTGCCTCCGACTCACAGAAAACCGCAGCCAAATAACAATTCCATTGAGGTTTGTTGTGAACCGGCGAGTGAGTGAGGTCACCAGAAAGAAAGAAGATCACCAAAGGGTCGCCGATCCGTAGCCAGCCTATACTCCTTGTATAGGCTGGCTACGGATCGGCGACCCTTTGGTGATCTTCATGGGCGGTGGTGATTGCTTTCCATCAGGTGACCCACATGCTGCTTTGGTGTCTCATTGATAATAAAAAACGGAAAAATTGTTCTCCAATATACCTATAGCTTGTAGTCATACCTAGTAGTAGTTGATTGTATGACGTGGCGGAAAAATAGTACATAAAATACATGATTATTAAATTGTTATTACAATAATAAGAAATGAACCGCTTCATGCAATAAGAAGTATGTACGGAATGGTAGTGATTATGTTTTATGGCTAGGCGCGGGCGATATCGGCGCAGCTCGCGGTGCACATCGGGCGGCATTCTGGACGCCGCACCGCACGGAGCCAGCTTTCTTCGTAATCAATTTGCCTCGGCGGGAATTATTTACAGAAATCAATATTGTCTCTGTTGCGTTTCGGAACTTTTCGCAAATATTATTTTTTCCTCTGAAACGCAACACGAAGGTTGCCATTGCAGCGTTGCCCTCTACGTGTATGTATTTTTGAAACAAGGGCAGGGAGGCAGAGAGTTTATTCCCTAATCTTGTGTTTGTGGAAGAATTCCCTCTGGAAATGCACAATACGCGATCATTTTTTTTTACATAAAAATAGCATACGGCCAGCCTTATGTGAAGCAGTTACCGTATCCGTATAAATGCTCGCAACACAAAATATCGCTTGCGCGTTTCCACCCCAGGCTGCCGATGCAGCAACTTCTCCCTTCATTGTGACCTCACTTACTCGCAGGAACACAACAATACCAGGGAATTTTTATTTGGCTGCGGTATTCTGTGAAGTGGAGGTACTTCCCCAGTCGAGCAGTTTGTAAATATACTCTGCCCTACCCTCGTTTGCCAGAGCCTCTTTCGCAAATCCGCAGGGAGCACCACGTACAGGTTTGTTTGGTTTTGGCTGTAGAGATCGTAGAGATCGTTTTACACCCCAAAAATATAGTTAGTTTCAATGTATGAGAGATTATATCCGCATGTATTTGTATAATTGGCAAGGTAATTAGTTCCGTACATACGGAATACCAATGATGAGCAGTGCAATTGTAGAGATTGTAGGCATCATTGTCGAAATATTATAGTGTATTTTACAAATATTTTACACGACTTATTAGGTAGGAGCCTACCACACAAAAGCTCTCCTTTGACTTTATCGCAAAAGGTAAAAGGTAAGGTCATCGCCTACTCTCACATCTTCGCACTACTCATAATAGGCTTCTATGTCTGCTTGAAAGTCGTATACTCATTGTCCTCTTTAGTATAAACAATTAGCACGGTACTTGACGGGTTGGTTTTTCCCAACGATTTTACCTTATATCCTTAATTGATATTTTCTAATTGTAAAGAGCTGCATAAATATGCATTCAGTTATCATGCTGTGAAGAGTAGGGCCACGTAGGGCCGCGGCACTTGACGCATGCACTTGACTCAGGATATACACAGGCACACACAAATACCATACAGATACACAGAGAACCTGTGTGATGCAAACCATCACATTATATCACAGTTGGCCGCTGATCGATTGCAAACAACATTATTATCATTTTAGCCAAAGGAAATAATGATTGCTTAAAAAAACCAGTATTATTATTTCATCAGTTATAGTTTTCAAACCGCCTAAGGCCACTGACTTTTCTTAACGACTGTCGTCTAATGACTACAGCTGGGACCGACGGCTTACCCTGCCTTCCGAAGCAAGGAGGAGCTCGAGAAATAAACCCATCTATGTACAGGTAGGTATGTACTACGGATGATATAGCTTACGTTGCGTGTTCCATTACACTGACACGCGCAACGGCGCCTTCGAGGTCTTCAAAATAACTAAAGTTATTTTAAGCCGTGAAAACGGCTGAAGTTATTCTAGTGCACCCTGCAATATAAGAGTATAAATACAGTATTATTATGCTTTTACCGGAAAAAATATTGTGTTTATGTGGTTACATATCTACTGACATGACAGTACAGTAATAAACAGCGAGGGAAAGGGCGGCCGCAGCGGCAGCTTCTCGGTACCCGGCAGTGGTCGCTCGGATATGATTGACACCCGACAAAAAATATTATTCATTACGTGGACGATTATCAAGTGCATGTCCCGGGAATGCCACTTAGAAATCGGAATGAGATCGTTCGCTCGGCGGACAAAAACTCGCAGCGCGCCCAGATATCTCCGCCGGCTGTCATATGATTCCTACATATGCAACGAGTAAACATAATGGCTAATTATGTGTCTTTTTATCACTATATTATGCAAGATTATCTTAAAGCTTAATATGTTTCAGCAGCGCGGGCAGAATGGTAATTAATTACACATTGTATGCCTCCTACAGGCGAAGACTGAAGTAGGTGTTGCCAAAGTATATTACAGGACAATTTATTGTTTATTCAATTGTCTTTGTATATTTTGTTTTTGGGCATAATATAATGTTTATGGTATCAGACGAGGCAATTCTCATAATTATTCAGTTCCGATCCAGTCTCGATTTATGTCACAAATGTCACAATTTGGTATTCTAGTATCGCTCTGATACTTCAGTCTGATTTAAGTATAATTACGATGAATAAAATCAAGTTAATTTTTAGTAAATTCATAATTCAATCTCGATTCAGTCAACTTTCAGTCAGCGACACTTTGCATTCTGAATACACAAAATACAAAAAACACATGAAATCATCTACATCACTAATAAAACAATAAACATAATTCTGACCCTGGTGACTGGGTCTGCCACAGCTGCATGTTTTTAAGGCTACTTAGACCACATATAGTAAACATATAAAATAACCTTCCCTGAATGTTGTTGCCGAAGTAATGGCTAATCCATAGGAGAATTCAAGAAGAGATTGGTGAACGGAACCTTTTATATTGTTGACTTATAGGACGGTGGAGATAGCTAATCATCAGGTGTCCCATTATGCGTCTATTTCCTTTTTAAATTCATATAAACTTTTCTGCATCAAACCATAATCATCCCACTGTCAGGATACGTGTCTTCCCATAACCGAAGGGGTGTAGAGTATACTAGTAGTTGAGCAGCGAAGTAACGCTGCTCAACTGCGGATTGTCGGAGGCTAGTGTTTTCAAGGCTCTCTAAAGCCACTCACTTGGCTTGACGACTGTCTTGTGATGACAACACCTGGAACGATGCTTGAACACGCCTTCCGAACCTCGGCTCGAGCTCGAGATAAATAAACTTCGATTGGACTCCCTCTCTACACGCAGAGATGTATCCTCTCTTTGCGTTCTATACAAATTATATCACGGGGAGTGCTCGGATGAGCTGTTTGATTTGATACCTCCTGCTGAATTCCACTATCGTAAAACTCGCCATAAATTAAAATTCCATCCATATCATCTTGATAATTGGCGATCTAGCTACTACAGTACGTTTCCTAAGACATTTTATACCACGAACAGTGAAACTGTGGAATCAACTTCCCTCAGCGGTATTTCAGAACAACTACGACATGGGTGCCTTCAAGAACAGAGTTTTCATTTTCCTTAAAAGGCTGGCAACGGATCGGCGACCCCTTGTCTCCATGGGTGGTGGTGATTGCTTTCCAACAGGTGACCCACATTGCTCGTTTGCCCCCTCTTACATAAAAAAAAAAAACTGATCCATGGGCAGGCTTCGGTCGACGTTGCTTAACTTGCGTCTTCGATTAGACTGACACGCGCAACGCCACCATCGCGCTCCTCATAGAGTCTACATTAAAGAAAAATCTAAGTCACACATCAAGAAACTTTTCACGCTGTGAAGTTACATGGTGTTTATAAATATTTTCCGTATGCACAGAGTGCAGTCGCTCCGTCGCTCAATGGGCGAATAAAATGTCATTGAGGCGCGAGTCGGCCGCGCCGGTCCGGCCCGCCGCGCGCCGCACGTCGCCAGTTTCATAGAAGCTGCCGTGTCCCGGCGCGCGCTGGGAACCGCCACAATTACGCAGCAGCTTCCCGGTGACGCCGCGTTTTTCATCACCTTTATGAAAATGTATGAGCGACGCGGTCACTCACCGACATGCCATAGATTTGTCACGTGGCTCGCACGGGAAGTCTCGCACACTCGTCTAACATTTAATTAGTAATGTAATACGTACACTTGGTGCGCTAACACGGCGCTAAAACGTAATGTCGTTTGCGATACTTCCATCACTTACACGACACTTATCCGGCGATGTGTCGAGGACAAACAACACTAATTAATTGTGTTTTGAGTAAACATTATATAATCTGTGGAGCAGTTTCCGAACACGTAGTCAATTGGTCACGTTTTATTTCCCTAAACAATATCCATAATAAGTTAATGGCGGTATAAAACAATGCGTTAGGCCCGCGGCGCGCGTTCCGGCGGCGGGCGGGTTACATACGTTATTTACCGTAACCCGAGCCGGTATTTTAGCGTCACCGCCGCCTAAACACTTTCGTCATCAATCATCGGGCGGAAGGCTCGCCGCACACCGCGCTCGACGCCGCATAAATACACGCAGTACGCGGTGCCATCGCGCACCATAATACACTATTATCGATCATTAAAATTACATGATACGAATTTTTGAGGTCAATTTTAAATGACGTAAAAAGGGGTAGGGGGGTCGATACGTCAACGTCGTGTACAAAGTAACTGTCATACACGAGTACTACGGTTCCGACATATTATTGAAGTGAAAGCTTCTTTAGCGGTGTTGTGCACTTTTTGGGAAGGGTAAAAAATGTTAAACTCGCGTCAGGACACGTGACCCTGATCGAGTATTCGTAAGACGGAGGGAGACCAGGAGAAGAGGAGAAAATGTATGTTTGCTCCTGCTGTTTATTTTTAATGTAATATAAATTGTCATGTTTGTGTACGATAGCGCAATAAATGAGTATTGTATTTTACCACATAAATGATAGTACTTTTATACTGATAAATAAAGTAATTCATGCAAAATTATTCCCTTATCCATGTCAAAATATTCAAAAATGCACAACGTTAATGTTCAAGTTTTCACTTCTGCCGGCACTCACGGAGTGAAGCCGGTTTTTTTTATTTTTCATCTGAGTTCACTAATAACTTTTAATTAGGTGGAACAATTAGAATTATTATAGTTCAATAGAAACATTACTTAAATACGGTGGTGTAGTGTAGAAGCTAAAGTACCTAGTAAATTCTTTTAAAAACGCCCAAACTGTTTGATCAAGGATCTGGAGCCCTGCCGCCGAAGCTGAAGCCATCCAATATTTTAATAGCAAAAATCAAACTTGAACTTAGATGTATGGTACTTAATATGTTTAACTTAGCTGGTAGTAACCCTGCAACTCTACAGACTGAGCTGAAGACACAATAGACTTCGATTTATCATCAGGTCATTTTAGTCTCCACTACAGGAGCACGACCCTCTCTCGTCCGTCCCAGACAGAAGGAGGATTTGGCCTACACTCCCCACGCTGGCCAGACGGGTCGGGGAGGCCTGATCGATGTTTTATAATGTATGTCCCTTAGTCGCCTTGTACGACACCCACGGGAAGAGACGGAGTGATTCTATTCTAGTCTGCCGGAAACCACACGGCTTAGATGTTTGTCAATAATATAAAAGTAAGATTTATTTTTAGAATCCAAATATTCGATTGTAATCGGCATCAGCTTCGGCGGTAGGGCCTCCGGTCGGCATCGCGCGAGTGAAGACTCTGAATGGCAAGCGTATTTAGGTTACAATGATTACTTACAAGCAGACTGTATTCTTGTATTCTCTAAAAATGAGAATATGTGCGGAATATTGCATGATATGCTGGCATTGATACGTGGTGGTACGTGGTGGGCTCGTGATGATCTCTTATATAATAGTTAAATTTATTTTAAAAATATAAAAATAAACATGCACTTGCAATAGGCTATTTGACTAACATTTTTTTCGGTTTGATATGTACGGACGTCTCCTTAATATAACCATAGGTGAAAGAACTACTTCGATAGCACAAAAATCTTTCGAGATGTCGTAATTTGAAAATCACAATTTTTAGACTGCCCCAAAACGCTCCATACAAAAGACTACCGAATTATGACGTCACAAGTTTGTATTTTGTATGCATCAAATCAGAAATTTGTACGACAGCTATGTTAAATATTACTTTTATGTGATGTCATAATAAAAGTTATAGCATTTTTATTGCTTCTCCAATGGATAATATTATTTTTTTATAATTTCATACTTTTAAAATGGACTTTCCCGCCAAACTTTGATCGATGCTAAAAAAAGTCTGACTGAAGATATTAGAATGAAAGTTTGCAGATCTTTATAGTTTAGTATTTTAAGAATTGTTAAATAATTTATACAATTATTAAACATTGGAAAATAGCCTAATAGGCAGTATTCAAGAAATGTAAACACTGTAGTCGCTATCAAGCCATAGTATAAGTATTATGGGAGTATGTAATAAGTAAATATAGGGATTGCACGTATAAAAACGAAAACGATTTGCCGACTGTTACCTATTCATACATTTATTATTATTGCGATTTCATTTAAAGATATAGAAAGATATCTTACGCCAGATTTAAAAACTTGCTAACAAAAGTGCGTTTATCTTTTATCGACCTCTGCTTAAAAATAAATTAAATTTAAAAAATTAAGAGGAATTAATCTTCTGCGGCTATTAGTAATTGACGGCGTATGGTTTGTATAATGGTCCGCGGGTCGCATCGGAAGCCTCTCTCCAAACAGAGCCGAATGCGGGCCGCTTTTTTTGTAGCTAATGTCTGGCCGGCGGCGGCGCGCGATCGCCTCGATTAAGCTTAATTTATAACAATTATCGCGGCACGTAAACACAATAGTTAAATTCGGAAACACCTTCATTAGCCGCAGCTTCTCTAGCGGCGGGTTTGTTTGGACTCTAGTTGCGTGTTATTATTCGTTTTATCAGAGAACGCGTTAAACTCAGATCATAGTAGACTCTTAGATCAGTATGTTACCCCTAGTAAATGACGTCATGACCGCTAGAGCAATGTATGAATATTTCAACATCCGCCAATAACCCACCACTAAAACTCCGGTCATCTGTTCTACAGGCACAGCAAGCAAACTGTCTGTGGGTGATATGCAAGATACTCGTAACTCGTCGTAAGTAGATTTACTTGCCGCAAGTTCAGCTCCCCGTGAGTAAAAAAGAAAAAGTTCAAAGTTCCCCGCTGCGAGTGTGAGTGTACACTAAAATAATCTTACTAATATGCACGGTTTTTATAGAATAGCATAACAAATTGTATTATAACAGTTTTGGTTTTTTTATCTGTTTCCGGAATTGCACAAAATTAATGTCGTATACGTGATGTCGAGCCAATATTATGAGTATGTCGAGGACATTTGTCGTGCTTCGTAGTTTATATACTGCCCCATACGTTTACTGTGCCGAGGTAGAGTTATTATAATCACATTAGAAAGACGAAGGTTGCGGTCGCCGCCAGTTTGCGGGCACATACTCAACTTTATTATTCAAAATACCGAAGGAAATTGCTAGATAGATCGATGTGGTAAAGATTGTATGGAACCTATGTATGCAAACAGCACAAATCGATCATTGTGGCAGGCGGGAAGGTTCATGTACGTCAAACACATTTTTTGACAATGACTTATTGTGTTGTCAGTGTTTTTTGTCAAAGGACTCAAACTGTTTGTGAATACAAAACCATATATGCGGATACATTCTAAGTGAAAGTAATCTATCTCATGTGAATCTATCTCACAAATGCTGTACATTTCAAGGCAACGACGACTTGTTCCCTGCAACTATAACAAACTGTACCAAATTTTCTGCTCTTTGGTTGAAGTCATATATTTTTTAACTTGTTATACGATTTTAATTATCACTAAGTATTTACATCGTAATATGTGGACAGTGAGACAGGTTGTCATGAGACACAACAAAACCAATGCTTCCTAAGAAGGTCACGAGGGTGTACTCCGAAATTAGAATTCCAAGTATTTGGTAGTTCCTTCTGTGAACGTCATTCGATTCGGGCTTGACAGGACCGCGGCAGCAGGATTTTCTTTGTTTCCACGGAACGATTAAGCTCGTTATCTGATGCCTTCACACAACTATGTCGTCGATGTCTCATGCACTGTATTATATCTGTGGTGAGGCATCTGAAGCATTTGATGTGCAAACATTGTAACAGAAAATTAAGAGCCGAATTACAACGGTCGAGGTCAAGACGGATCTTGCTGTGTGGAATAAAAAATTGAGTAATTTTTGTCACTCAATCGCGACGGGCGGCGGCGGCGGCGGCGGCGGCGGCGGCCGGCGCGGGGCGTCTCAAATATGAGTACCGATGATATTTAAATGTCTAGAGAGGCTTTGACGAGCCGCCGCCGTCTGCTCGCGGCATTCCGCTCCGAGCCGCAGACGCCAGCCGACCAATCCTTTACACATTGGCAAGGAACTGGCTACAGAGTTTATCATTACAATATATTAGGTATTAAAACAGTTTGTTTAACGTAATATAGACTACCCTTTAATCGAAATATTGGCACCATGCTCCGAACTGTGTCATAGGTCATCAGGGCGCTCTCACGGACGGTACATACATGTCAGAATGGCACACACTTAGCCTATTTCTGATATTAGCGAAGAATCCTAACTGTCTAATCCTAACTAATCCTAAATCCTATCTGCATTTCCAAAAGAAACTATTTCTTCCTGATTAAATAGACTTCAGTAGTTATGATGTGGTACCACATCGACGACTCACTGAGTAATCACAGAGTCGTGTGATTTACATATTTTTAGACGAAAGGTTTCAGAGTAGGCTCCAAGAAGTCTTTGTGTTTTGAGTTCAAGATCGATATACCTGACTTAATCTTGCATATGATCATAGAACTGGTGCTAGACCTTAAATTTTGAAAAATATAATTACACACAATATTGAAACAATTTTGAGGTGAGATTCTGCCTTCTTTGTGTATCCTACTCGACTGACCATGCAGCTGGTTTCTAGCTATTATTGTATTATGATACAAAAACTGTAGAACATCAAAATGACAAGCTTGACGTGTTGTTCGTCTGTATCTTATATGTATGTGCAGTGTCTACGCCTACAGGCACTCGTCACCTCGCTCAACTGAGGGCTGGTGAAAGCCATGTTTTCAACCCGCCCAATAGCAAGGACTGTCACTTAATCACTACATCATCACCGATAGCTTAAAATGCCACCTGGAGCATCTATGACCAGCATCTACACAGGCTATGGTCCATGCTGCTTAATAATTTGAGTGAAATGTGCGAAACATCCACCCTAACGTGAAAAAACTGAAAAAGAGCTTCCAAAAAAACTAAAAGAAGGGCAAAAGTTATCACAATATCTCGAGTAGTCGAGTAGCATGGTGTTTATTGGGTTGACAATTTGGGCATGAATTACTCTCAAGGTCATAACAATAAAAAACATGGTGCGTGGCTGTGTCATGGACACGGCCGTGTGTCGTCAATATGTACTAACATTATCTCAAAATGGCAGCGCTTCCACCTTTCCCGCACGAGATGTTCCATAGTCCTTACTTAGCGTAATAAATTCTTTTATCTTTCATCTATCCTCTGGTGTGATTGAATTTTGGATGGAGATGATAGATATGTAGCGGCAACGCGAAGTTGTATCGGGATTTTGTTATCATTCGTTTCTTTGAATTGCCTCCCTGTGCCTGTGGGAGGCATCTTAAAGGCGTATACACGTCAAAATTGTACATATTACGATGTCTGATAATGATATTGACTGACCTATAATATTATAATTACATAATTGTAATTTCAAAATACATTATAAGAACGCATCATCATTTATGTATGTATTTTGATTTGCATTATAACATTCATGGCTCTACAATATACACATAGGTAATTAAAATACACAGGAATAGAAGCATCTCGATAATAAGCTATGTCGTACCTGTACAAGGGCACGAGAAGACTAGTTAAAGGTCATAATGATATGTATGGAATCTGGTGGTTCCCTTGTAACATAGCGGGCGCGCGGCGCGGCCCGCTAACGAGGGCCAATCGTTTGAATTGGCCAGTTTTTGCCGCGCGCTCGGATGCAAACACGTCGCCGGACTCGCCGCGAAACACCGCCACCGCTTTTTTGGAACTTTGAATAAATGAAATATTCATTCTCGGCCACAAACACATATAAAATATGCCTGATAAGCACACAATGCTCGCGAGTACACCGCCTCGCCTACAGATGGCATACGACGCGAATAAAGAGTTTCAAATTAATTAAGCGATTTGATTCTCACTCGACCGGTCTCCGATATACCCCTTACATAATACCGGTTCGCCTCGTCGAATCTTCTCTAAGAAATATAAAGAAAAACATGGTTTTTTTTTATAAGCAAATAAGCGTATGGCATGCCTGTTATGAAGCGATAAACCTCACTTAGAGACACTTGCTACGCAGAGTATTACTCGCGCGCTTAGCTACTAAGACAGCAACTCCTGTCCTGATGACCTCACAGGAATACAACTCTCCAGAGTTATGTTCCTGTATTTGTTATTTCGCTACGGTCTACTGTGCGAAGTGAACGTGTTCCCTCAACCGGGCTGCTTATTTATTTACGCTGAACCGGATCAGATTTTTGACTACTTGATTCGACAAGGTGCATCACGTGCAGACAAGGTAAGCTTTGATTTAAGGATGATGGTGAGCCTCTGAACACAGCATTTTATATACTTGATACATAATCATGAAGAATTGGACCTGGGAATTTACGACTCTATCGATAAATAAATATCTATCGTGTACAGTACGGAGGAAATAATATTTAAATTGTGTTAATGTCGGAATAGAAGAGTACCAAATTAAACGATTCTTTTACAAAAACGACAAATAATAAAAGCTTGGAACTATCATTTACTTTTAATTTAATTTCATTTGGGAGGTAATTTTTTCCATTTTTCAAAATATTTAATTGAACTTGTGAAATAAAATAACAAAAGTAAAAAGAAAATAAAATATACCTATAACTTCAATGATGGTAGAGATACTTTTTGTATAATTTCCTACAGAGTTGCGAGAACTGTTCTGCGACAAGATCGCGGGTACCGAGCGATAGTGTAAGGTCTCACTGCGATTGATTGTTTTTTCCGCAATATGAAATCAAATATTCAGCCAACATCCGCGATTAGATCGTCTGTGAGCGTTTGCATCGTCCAGAGCTCCCACGGACGGTCGGCGGCGGCGGCGGGCAAAAAGTGAACTGGAGGCCAGGGTGCGGCGCGGGCAGCGGGGGAGCGTTCGCGCGTGCATGCCGCGTGCATACTGATGCTGCGGTAATTGTCGCGCACAAAAACTAAACGCATGATAATCGAGGAAATGCCACCTGGACCCGGACGAGTCGGCGCTCGCCTCGCTCGCCGACGACGTTCAGTCGATTCGGCCAAATTCCGACACTGTACTCCTCTGTACTCATAAGGCTCTGTGATTCAGCGTGAAAGGCGGGGGCTGGGGACTCCGAAATTATAAATTTATTAATTATAAATAAAATTGAAGTTTCACTCGATAGTTCGGAGTTCTCCAAATACGTTGTGGTACGAGGACACAAAGCTTACCTTAGTGTTCTCGTAGGCGCAAGCCGTACTTGTAGACGCTTAGCAAAGTGTACCTTTGCATTGTGTATGTGAAGTTGAAATAAATATAAATATATACTTAGACAGTGGCTTTGCTAATGGAAAAGTCAGTATCTTTCGCCGGAATCGACTAATTATTCGTATCTGAAAATTTGCGTATGACGCTCGGTCTAAACGTTTCAGCACTCGGTTTTAAAATTAGCCTTAAGTATATCTTATAGCACGGGTTATAAGTGGCTCATCACCATCTTTAGACCCAAAGCTAATACGATACAACCTGAAAGCTATCTAACATATGCACGTGGTGGACCCTGCCGCCGTCTTGCTAACGAGTCTTTGGCGAATGAGATGTATGGTATGTCAGTCAGTCCTTCCTGACTGTGTATGACCTCCACCTCACAGCACAGAACATTGTAGCCAAATAACAATACCCAAATATCCTTGAGAATAGTTAGGTAGCTGCGAGTGAATGCGGTCAGACGCGAGGAGATGCTGCTTTAGTACTGGTGTCACTGGTCTCAACACTCAGCACACGAGACAAAATACATACTCGTATAATAATATGTTACTAAAAAATTTGCAACTACGCAAATAATATACCTACTTAAACTGCAAAAGTTTATTTTAACCCACGATTGTAAATTAAAAAAATTTGAAAAAAAAAAGTTAAGTAAACTTAGCTCAATAAAAAAAATACAAATTAACTAAAGCTAATCGTGTAACAAATAATAGCTGCCTTCGGCAAATATTTGGACTGTTTATAACTAAACATATGGCATTGATAAAAAGATATCAAATAGTTTTAAAATTAATTAAAATTTTGTGTATACGTGCGGTTTTTGATCGCCTCGCCTTAATAATCAAAATTATTATCTTGCCCTTTATGTGAGTCTCGATAAAGAGCCGATGAGGCGACGGTGCCTACGGACGGACGCGCCATGTTGAAAACACACATTACATAACACTGCACGCGTAGCACGACGCCGTCTTATCATTAAATTGTTTTGGAATTAAAGACGATTATTTAAATTACTTTTTTATTACGTGTCGTTCCTTCATTTTAATTACTACACATATTTTAATCAATGATATAGTAATCATAATCAATTTATCTAAATCTAGGCCGAGCTATCGCTACATTCATTTATAGAGCTTAATATAGGTAAATGTAATATGTACGCACTTCTCCATTCAAAACAGAAACAAACTGAGATTTACATTCATGTCGTTTTATTCGAATTACGAATTTAATTACTTGAGAATAAAATATTATTCACAGACAAATAAGTTAAATATAAATAGCAGATATGTAAACCACAGACTTCTTGCTACGCTGATGTAACATTTTACATAATTACTAATACTTTTTGTATCCAGGGGCATCAAATGTCCTTGTTCCTTTTTTAAAAACAGTTAACCGTAAGCAACCGAGCCCGGGTCGCGTAGACCGCTATGAACAAAAATATTGTGGCAATAACCGTAAATATTTTTTCTGAATATTGTTGATCCTATACCTAATGTTTGCATAGTTTACAAAAACACACTCATGTTTGAATAATCATTTAAAAATAAACAGTTGCATTACGTCCATGACGAAACGCAATGACTTGCAAGCGCGATGTTAGTGACAATGGCCGCGAAGAGGACGCATAATTATGTATGAGGATGCGTTCAGTTTTTACCTCCCTCCCGAGTCCCGCCGCGGTCCGCGCCGCTCCTCGCCGCCAATTCCCCGGCAATGCTTTAATTGCCGTAATCGCCGGCCTGTCATTTGCCTCGGACTGATTTAACATCTACGACGGAGTTTTTTAGTAATCTCTCGTAGATTACTAAACTCTTAATGACCGTGAATTTTATCCAGCAAGTCACTATTGACTGTTATAATTGTATGCATCGCACGCAAAAACTTGTGCGGCGAGATCGCGTATCTGCATTTATCAATATGATAATTGTGTACAATACAATGTAATTGGAATGAATATTTGCAGAATTGTTTATGCTTCAACTGTTATGAATGTTGAGGGCCGCCTTACCTGTCTTGTGACTATGCAAGATAATCTTATATTGGTGGTTTTGACTGAAAGAGTACGACTCTATGTACGGTGACTGTGCCTGAATGATTTGCACGCTGAATGATGCGTCAAAATCTGTTATTGCCCTTAAGTTGTGTCCCCGAAACGATTTTCGTCGTATCAATTGAAAATACTTTTCATTAAATGTAAAGCATTACAGGCGCCGCAATCCCCGCTGCTAATTAAGCATCTTCTAAAGTATTTCTCAAGAATGGTGACCTCACTCACTCGTTACTTTAAAGTACTTAGTTCTAAAAAGAGCATACTAAGACGAGATATATTTGAAAACAAAAACAGTTACGTAGCAAATATATCTGCTAATAAATTATAGTGCAAACGAAATTTGATAAGCGGGCAAAGTGAGCCTCGCAGCACGACCTTTATTGGTTCAGCGGTCGGCCATTACGAATAAACAAACCGAAGCATTAGAACTGGTGGCTAGATCGCGAATTTATGTCTACAAATCATATTTGTGTAATACTTGTCAAGTGCAGCGCTGCAGCGATGCAGTGCAGCCCGCGAGGCGGAGCGCTGCAGCGCCGTACGCGCGAGAGTGCACATCCAATAAGCAAGTGCAATAAAGGAGCGAATCTTCTCACGCGCGGGCTATTGTAATTGCATGTGCTCCGAGTGCCATAAAGCAAATGGCCGAGTTTGAATATCGCTGCCAGTTGGACGGTACAGTGTATGTAACTGACAGAATAATAAGAAAATATAATTATACGTCGTCGAAAAAACTAAAATCAATTTTTCCATCACGTATTCATAAGTGCATAAGTAATTAAAAAAAAATAAGATATTGGAGTTTAAATATCACGGTATAGACGTTTACTGCGTTTTATAATATTAGAGTTTCAATAGTTACGTAGCGTACACTTTATTGTGTGTGGGGTAGAGGCAGTAAGTTACCTCGGCGCGGCCGCGCAGGCGCAGGCGGCGCTGATAATCTAGTTAAATTTATTTATTGAGACTGGCGGGCACGCTCGCGGCCCCACGCCGTTTATTACAAGGGATAAAAAGTAAAAATCAACCAGCTAGTGCTACACTAAATTTGTATACACTTGTTGCATTAAACATGTGTGAATAAACATAGCTTGAATTGAAGTAAAAAGCTGTGGTAGCAAGTAGAAGAATTTAAATAAAAATAAAGTTGAATGCACTACTGAAACATGTATAGTCGGATGTTTTCTGTTTTTTTATTATTTATCGCCGAATTTTTCAAAGTTTCTTATCGGTGCATAAACGAATGAAAAACAAGATTGAATATTAAGTAGTTGATATAAGTCCACTTGTACTAGAATGGTAATTATCATGATTCAGGTGCACTCATTCTTCGAATCACGTTCGGTTTTACAAAGTGCAACAACACTTCGTAAACAACACATTTTAGATAATAAATCATCGGGGGCAGTCCAATCCTGCGTATTATGACAGCTAAAGTGACAACGTCAAGCGCCACGATATCGTGAGGATGTATTTACTGCTCTTGAATGTTTGTGAGACGCGTCGGCGTCATCGCGAGCATGGATCATGTCTGCAAATGAGGGTCCTTGCCGGCGGCGGTGGGTCAGCGCAGGGCCGATCGCGATGCGGCGCGGCGCAACGCGCGCGGCCGCGGGCGCGGCGCATCGCAGACACGGAACGACCTCATATCGAGAAATTTACGCCGCTCGCGATTCCCGCAGTTTCAAACTATTTATAATGTACAATCAAATTTATTGTTTGTTCCGCATGTTATTGACAATTGTTAGATAATAAAATATTGCTACAACTTACAAATACGCTGTACCACACCTCCCATTTTGCAAGAGCCTCTTTCGTTAGTCGACAGGGTGCATCACTTGCAGGCCAGATTGGCTTTAGCTCTAAAGATCGCGGCGAGCAGCTTACACCCCAATCAAGTTCTGTATGATTTGAGCAATATCCAAGTAAGTATGTTGTATGAATTGAATCTATACGTCAACCCAAGTAGTTAAGTATATTATACTAAACTGTCTTAATGCGAAAAAATGTGATTACAACTGAAGTACCTACAATGTCATTTTGCCAAACGAATATCCCACGTAGTGTTTATTTCTCCGTAACTTCTGAATGATTTAACCGTTTTCGAAGTATGTGTTATTTCTCCATACTGTAATGTCGAAAACTGTGGTCACAGTAATTTTGTATTTACAGCAAACAAAAATTTCGTTCATTTTTTATAATTATTATTAACTTACGACCTATTTATGTGTATTAGGACAAATAAGTCGTCTACTGCCTTTAAGTTGAAGAAGAAGAAGAAAGAAGAAGAAAATATATTTAACTAGCTGACCCGACAGACGTAGTCTCGTCGCCTTCATTAAGAATAGTGAATTCGTTTCGCGCACGCTGTCAAATAACTGACAGTTCTGTCAAACGCCATAAAGTTACATAAGAAATGGTACCTAGTATATTCGTTCAGTTCTCGTAAATTTTCTTTTCCATGCAACTTTCTTGTTTTTTCTTTCATACGAACCTTCTCCTTACAACAACAAACAGAACAAAAAAAGACTTATCAAAATTGATCCTGCCATTCATACCAACCGTGACCAAGTGAAATAGGGATTCATTTTTGTGTATATAGATTAATATCGTAATATGAGATACAATACACAATAACATATAACATATTAAATATAACGTTACATACATAACTCATTCATGATGCTAATTTGGCCATCGCTCGGCATTAATGCTGTGAAATTAACACAGCGCCGATATTCTGCGACAGCCAACAGGTGCCGACACGGACATTATCGAACGAGTAATATATTAATTTATCCGGGTTTTAAAGTCCCTGTATACAGGGCTATCAGGCTATCTAGTACTTATAATGGAGGACAGAGTGCTTAGTGCTACTTTTTTGGGCACATTCGAACATGCTAACGCTGACGGTGTAAAGGCTGACCAAATTGAGAAAAAGTTTCATATTGTGAATTCACCAGACGCGTGGTAGATATCCAAATTAGCCAAGTTGCTCACTTCAAAATGTGAGCAAGTCAGCCACATAATTTTGATGTGTAACACGTGTCTTATAAATTCACAACATGAGAGTTCTAACGCGAACTAAAAGCTCGCACTAAGCACTCAGTGCCCCGTAACACATACCGAACAGACCGACGGCAGCAGATGACACTGTGTGTGGCACTAGACAGTACAGACAATGTCCGATTGACAGCTGACACGTCACCTCCCCCACCTCCCATCTCACCGCTTCTCTGATACTAATGAGTTCTTGCACACTTATTGACTACATTTTTCGGCATCCTTGAAGTAAGGACGATGAAGTGATACAAAATAATTTGATAATGGCGGAATAATCTTCAATTGCTATCGCCAAACAAATAAGAGACAGTAGAAGAATGAGTAACACTGACTCAAACCAACAAATATGGTGATGGAAGGACGTGATGCGTCAAGTAGGTAAGTCTTCCTTGATAAACATAAAAGCAAATTTGACAATGGCTTATACTTTTCAAAATAATAAGCTTTATTTTTGCTCACAAAAAAAAAGGATAACAACAATCTTAGCAACTTCTACGTGTGTAGCAAGTTTTATCAAAGTTTTCTTGTCCGGCCGTCCATACTATATGCTGGTAGCTTCCCCAATAAACTTAATCATCATCTGGTTACTATTACTTATACTGTGGTAATAGTGTGGTACGATGACACTCATTACACGCGACGCGCGTGATTTCGAGTGATAACGTGATGACTCTAAAGATATTGTGACCTTGAACGCGAACAAGCGCCTTACACCAGTAAATTGCTACTGATATAATCCGATATGGCCGCAAATTTAATAACATGTCAACGAAATGTAATCAATTAAACCGATAAAGAAAATAAATACTGAATCTATAAATTAAATGATAACTAATAAAAGCAATACTAGGAAAGAAACAGGTGCGCCGGGACGCTAAACCATTCGTATCTTTAGGATTGTTATCAATTAGCGAAGCGCAACGCGGGACACCATGGACACCTAATACACGTATACACGTAGATCAGTAATAAAAATATACCATGCTAGATGCCAAACAAAACACCACCTGGAGTTTGCAAGAACAACTAGTTTGAGGAGTTGGTAGCTGAGCTTAGTATCAGAGGCGAGTACAAACATGAACGCACCACGATTAAGCTGGTTTGGTCACCCAGAGAAAAGAAATGGTTTTGCTCTGTAGATGGTGAAACGGAGAGCTAGTGGAGATGTTACCTATATAATGACAAGAAGCAGATGGTGAACAGAATATATGTATTTCGGTAGAAAAATATTAAACAAGATGTCGTTCGAGAGTAAACAATTTTGGTTCCTATGGAAATAGTAAGTAATCAAAAAATACATCTAAATTCAAAATATATTAAAAAAATTTAAATTATAAAAGAGTTGGCAACAGGTGGTGTTGAGGACTTACACTCCGTCATAACCCGAATTTATCAGAAATTCTACCTCCGTGGCTGATTGGATAAAAATGGTTACTAAAAACTCGCACAAGTACTAGGTGTCCCAGGTTCAATTGCTACATTCCTGCAGTTTCCTTTCTCCTGTTTACTCTTGCTGCAACACTATCTTCAAACTCTATTGACGTATTCCACCGCAGTGTTCGGTGTTTTTACACCTCTCGGTTTAGTGTGTTAGCCTTTGATGCTTGCAACATAAGATCCCTCGCGGGTTGCTAACTTTGGGCCAATCTTCCCTCTATACGAGATCGGTGACGGTACAATAAAAAAAGTGTGTGGTAGTTTTATCATGTTAAGAAAGTGAATCATCACTTTAATGGAGTCTGCTGCGAGTCCAGTTAGGCCAACTCCGCAGCTCATTATGTAAATCACCGGCCTCAAGATTACACCTCTGACTTTGTCGTCCTCCCTCCCACCCATCCGCCGGCCGACCGGAGGACGTGTTGTGTTGACTGAGCTACGTAATCCCACGCCGAAGATTCACGTGTAGCTGTAAGATGTCCTGGTTTATAGCATAAGGTCGTAGTCATGCGAAATTATTCCCATAATCCACCTCGCTTATTTTCATTAAAAATTATTTAGTGGTGATCTGCATAAATCACGATAGATTGCACAAAATTGCAGAGCCGTTGCCAACCCGCAGTAATTAGCGTGCCCGCTCTCGTAATGGCTCGGACATGACTAAAAGAACAACAAATTTTCCAATAATAAGCATGGTTAGAGCGGCCCGGCCCGGCCGCCGGACGATATTGTCTCCGTAGACTATCATTTCTCAAGTTTACCCATGCATTAGTATTGCGCAACTAATATTAAAGCTTATTCTGCGTCGGTTTTATTATTTATACCGGGCTGGGATGTGAAAGCATTGATTAATATTGTAATGAGCGCGAGGGACGAGCGCGCCGCGAGCCGCCCGGCGACGGTTTCGCTATATTCGCGGTCCATCGCGCGGCGGGACCGCCGGCCGCGACCCGCCCTGCCATTTCAGGAACAATAGAGATCGGCGGACGGGTTACCGCAGCGCGGCGCGGCGGCCGCGGTACCGGCGGCGGTCAGTAATTGTGTATAGTTTGAGATAATGGCGGCGGTCGCGGGTGCAATTATTTTTATCCGAGCGTCGTCGGGCGGCGTGATTTGCGTACGCGCATTACGGCGGACGGCCGGCGAGCGGGCGGCCGTCGGCCGTAATAACACGTTCACGACGTGAGAGCATCGCACTGTCTCACAAATCGTCTCGACGTTATTAACATGCACAATCGCGGCATTATGTTAAGTCGAGATAAGAGCCATCGCGCCAGACGTTATTAAACCGCCAGCCGCCTGCCGATATTCAAATATAATAACGGGTAATCTTTTTAATCCGTCAAATTTAGACGAAATAACTTTGCTCGCCTTACGAGTTCCCTTCGAGAGAAACACGAAGATAAATAAATGTACGAAGACAAAACAAACAAAAGTGCATGTGAATAAACCCGCGCTCTAATAAAACTATGTGAGGAGGTGCATTGCAGTTAGTCATTATGTAATCAGCGGGGCGCGGGTCGCGGCCGCCGCGCGGACTATTAAAATGACCGGCCGCTGCGCGCGCTGCCTTTGATGCCGCGCGGCCGGACCACATCGCGACACTACCGGATCTCGGCGAAGGCCCACTACGACTCGTTTGCTCTGCACGCATAAAACAGACCCTCAAGATTATATTTAATCATTTCCTACATTCACTAAACACAGCGTGAATGATTCCTGCAACCGAATCGAACTATTGGCTCTACTTGTCTTTGTGATTCTCGAATGAAGTATCCTCTTTAGTGTGAGTCATTCCACCACAGAACAGACAGGCTATATCATGCCGCATCCAACATTCCAACATCAGTGTTGTTAATATAAGATGCAGTGAACCTAATCGATAGGATAATGTTTACGAGTAGCGAAACGTGTTCGGACAATCACGCACACCGCCGGCCGGCGCGCGAGTTACTTTAATAAGCATAAAGCAACCACTGACCTGCTCGAAATTGCTAACATTGTCCTGGCTACACACTCTAATCTGCCATATCGAGTCAGAATAGTTAAAACGACATGACAGATTTATGACAAAACCAATTAGCCACTCTAGTTAACATGTTTGTCTCTTTCGGAGTTAAAAGTCATTCATAGTTAGTTGATGGAGATTTGTGATCGAAATCCTTTCACAACGCATCAACATTAATACAGTGATTTCTCACTGTATTAATTAAATAAACACCGTCAGAATGTTCAGCATAAGGCCGTGGGAGCTTTCATGTTACAAAGTACTAGCTTCCTGTTCCGCGATTTGTGTGCATTTTGTACTAACTTCAAGGATTTCACCTGTGTTCACCACCTACCTATATTTTATAAACTCCTCTGGCTCCGTCAAACCTTCCTGTTTCTTCTCTTTTACACTATGCCCAAAAAATCTACCTTCGGTCATTTTGGTTTGAACTATGAACATTTTTTTATCTCTCCTTTTTCTGCCCATTTTCTCTCTATATTCTCTTATCATGCTGTTTCTGATTTCGTATTATAAGCTTCTCCTTTTTAGGGTTCCGTACCCAAAGGGTAAAAAGCCTATTACTAAGGCTCCACTGTCCGTCCGTCCGTCCGTCTGTCACCAGGCTGTATCTCATGAACTGTGATAGTTAGACAGTTTAAATTTTCACAGATGATGTATTTCTATTGCCGCTATAACAACAAATACTAAAAAACAGTATGAAATTAATATTTAAGGGGGCTCCCATACAACAAACGTGATTTATTTGCTCGTTTTTTCTCGCAATTGATAACGGTAATAGGTAGACGCTTGAAATACTCTATGTGAGTATTTCAAGCGTCTACCTATTACCGTATATTTAGTTTTATATTCACTTTATAAATAAATAATGAAATAAAAATAAAACAAATATTTATGGGATCTCCCATACAACAAACGTGATTTTTTTTTTGCCGTTTTTATAGATAATGGTACGGGACCCTTCATGCGCGAGTCCGACTCGCACTTGGCCGGTTTTTTATTTGTTCTCTTTTCTTTTTCTAGGTTTCCCCTTTTGTCTTTGTTTTCCGCATCATGTTCGATGTTCAAATTTAACATTTATAACAAATATTTTTTTATCTCTCCTTTTTATGCCCTTTTTCCCTCAATATGTTCTCACCGTGCCGTTTGAATTTCGTATTTCTAGCTTTCCTTTTTTGTTTTCTTTTCGTCTTCTATGTTCCTCTCTTCCCTTTGCTCCTCCATGTTTAGGCAATTCTTTGAGTTATATTCAAATTTTGCATTTATAATTTAACGGTTTTTGTAAGTAGGTAGGTATTTAAGTTTGAAACTATTATCCTATCGCCCCTTTTTCTTCTCCCACCAAGTCATCAAATTTTTGTATTTTTATTAATCAAATAAATACACTTCTGGACACATCTATTGGCCCACCTTGCATTTTCAGTTTCGTTTGGTCCTAGCTAAAATTTTATATTAGGTCGAGCAAAAAGTTTTTATGCAGTTTTGAACCTGGCACATTCATAATTTCATTCAATAGTCTTTTTTTGAATTTCGAACACAGAATTTAAAGAAACAAAAGACAATTTGGAGGCTGTTCGTTGATATCCAACAATCGAATACTAAGAAAACTTTATTTTATTGGTTTACTTGGATTTAATTCTTGAAAGTGTGATTTTTCTCTTTGGTTTTGCAACAAACATTACTTATTCTTAATATTAAAGTGAGGTTCTATCAATAATCTATGGATACTTCGCCTGAAGTCGCCGCCCAAGCTGTGGCACTTATCCAGGCCGGACACAGCCAAAGAAATGTGAGTGCTCAACTTAATTTATGTCGATCTGCGGTCCGAAATGTTTATCGGAGGTACCTAGAGACTGGCGGCTTTGTTCGTCGCCAAGGAAGGCCACGAGTTCGGGTCACAACTGAAAGGCAGGATCGATTCATCGTGACGACCAGCTTGAGAAATCGTCACCTTACCTCCATTGAGATACAAAACCAACTTCGTGACTTCCACGGAGTATCTGTGAGCGCTCGAACTGTTCGGAGAAGGTTAAAAGAACGCGATATGGTACCACACAAGCCAGCTAATGGCCCCAAACTAACGCGAGCCCACCGAACAGCGCGCCTTCATTTCGCGCGCACTCATTTAAATTGAACTCAGCAGCATTGGAGCCGTGTACTCTTTTCTGATGAGTCTAAAATTGTGTTACATGGCAATGATGGAAGGAAGAAGGTCTACCGACGTAAGGGAGAGCGTTTCGCACAATGCTGCTTTGAAGAGAGGGTTGCTTATGGCGGTGGCTCATGGACTGTCTGGGGCGGTATATCCGCGAGCGGGAAAACTCAACTTGAGGTTGTTACGGGACCACGGCTGCCAACATTAAATGCTGAAAGGTACATTCGTGAGTGCTTAGAACCTCACGTGATGCCATACGCGGACTATGTGGGCCCAAATTTACTTTTTATGCATGATAATGCAAGAGCCCATACGGCCGGCATCGTCAGGGAATATCTTCGGAATGTGAACATCACAGTTATGGACTGGCCAGCAAGAAGCCCAGATATGAACCCCATTGAGCACATGTGGGACGAGCTAAAAAGACGTGTTAGGGCTCGTCAGCCAGTTGCCCAGACGATGCAGAAGTTGAAAACTGCCATAGAAGAGGAATGGGGGAGGATCCCTCAAAATTTCATAGAGCGGTTGGTAAACTCTATGCCTAATCGTATGAGAGCTGTGGTGGCAACACGCGTTATTAAATTAAACTTTTATTTGATAAAAAATGTTTTTTATTCAAAAATCAACTGCCTTAATCAAGGCGCATACCCGACTTGTTAGGCGTAGCTCCATGTCGTGTGGTATTCTGAATTCAAATTTAAAACAATATGATCGAAAAAGATGGTAAAATGTATCAGGTTTAAAATTGCATCAATAGTTTTTGTTCAATCTAGCAATCATATTTCGGTAGGGGCCATCGAAACCTAAACTCTAAGGTGGGCCAATAGATGTGTCCAGAAGTGTATTTTTGTTAATCAAAGTTTCATATTTTTGTTCTCGCTACATTTGTGGTAAACAAAACATTCGGTTTACCTGATGTAAACGATCACCACTGACTTGGGGCCGTCCATTAATCACGTGAGGTTTTTTTGCAATTTTAACACCCCCCACCCCCTTGGTGATACTTGGTGAGGTCTTGGAAATCTACACCCCCCGCCCCCCCCCCCAAATCACGTGTATTTTTTGTAGCTACAAAGAATCTTAAAACTTTTAGAATATTAATAAGGATTTTTGTTATATCACAAGGTGTCAAACAAGCATACGGTCCGCCTGAACGAAAGCTGTTACTCTATGGACGCCTGTAACACCAGAACCATCACATGCGCGTTGCCGACCCTACACGTACGAGCGTAAAAATGATTTCAGTTGGTTTTGGTTATAAAGACGATTTCGAGCTATGTGCTGTGATATCGCAAATTCATGCACATCGGACGTTAAATGTCGATGGACTCAGGATCGTTGCAAAGGTCAATTTAACAATTTTGAGTAATGCATGCAATGGAGCCCCGCGCGCCGCGGCGGAGGGCGGAGGGCTATGACGGCGGCGCGGTGCGGGCGCATGACGCTCGCTGCGTGATTAATATGATTATTTGATTGTTTAATCGCGCGCGCACGCGAACGCTTCCTTCGTACTGATAGGGTTCCGCTAAAACCATCTTATAGCGGCGTTGAATTAAGAAGGTATCTAAAAATATCTGACGGTCGACGGTATCTCGGTGGTCGAGTGACTACATTAGTTTCTAGTCTAGTCTAGTACCCATAACACAAGTCGCGATAACAACAATCGCTTACTTTGGGGCTAGATGGCGCTGTGTAATTTGTCTGACAATATTTATTTATTTATTATTTTTCTCAATTTTTTTTTACGCTTCGAACACTGGACGATGGTAATAGATAGGAAGAGGGTCGATGGGTTTAAGACTGCTGGCGAAATATGCTTCGAATCCTTTTCGAAACCTTTCGACCCTAAGGGAACTCAAGTTCGACACGTAACAAGCCCCTGTCAACGGTGTACTTCTACGAGATACTTCAGTACTGACACATAGCAGACGCCGAGGTGCAGACTTCCTGGAGTAGCTTTTAAAAACTGCGAATATGGGCAAGGGGCAAGCAACCATGAGGACGAAGTCCTAAAAGTTAATCCGACCAGGTGTTCGGGGAGCTACATCTCTCCATTAGACAGAAGACCACAGTTATTGGAAGAGGTTGCTGAAACGCTTGCGTTTTACGTGGGGCGCACTAAAAGTTTCCGGAATGAATAAGAAAAAAAATACTATTAAAGGTCAAAAATGAATTTATTGTTTCTCAAAATATTCCCTGTGCGTAAATGCACTTTTTCATTCGATTAAACCAATTTTGAAAACTTTTGTGCCACTCCTCCGTGATGACCTCAGAAACGTGTTTTTCATACTCTTCTGATGCTGAAAATCGTTGACCGCGTAATCGGTTCTCAATTTTTGGGAACAGATAAAAGTCACAAGGTGCCAGGTCGGGGCTGTATGCAGGATGGCTCGTAAGTTCTATGTTTTTCACCTTCAAAAATTCGCTGTTGAGCTGTCAAATTACATAGCTAGCTTTTAAATCCATGTTAATGTAGACACGTAATTTTTAAAATGGCGTCACAATGTAAAAACAACAGTCAGTCAGGTGAAACAAACTGCATTATAACACAGCCAAATAGTTCCATTTTCAAATGTTGTAATTACTTTTTAAATATTGTTTATGTAAGTGGCCAGTTCCGGAAACTTTTAGTGTGACCTATGTAGTCACGATTTCATAATGAGGGGCCGACTTAAGGAGGAGGAAGACTAAGTAGTTAAAGTGACATGTGACCACAGAACTAATAATCTTTATTATTAATTATATTCACAGAACTAATAATCTTTATTATTAGTTCTGTTTATGTGACTTACATTTTGTCTGGAAAGTGTTTTAAATGTATGCTTACATTCCCTTATGAAAGTTAATCAAGTTGCACAATTTTCGTAATCATAAGTCGTATCTCGTCTCGTATCGTAGGTAATCGTAAATAATGTGCACTTTTTAAACATTTCCGATGGTAACATCGCTGCCAGCCCTGTGTGGAGAAGGCGCGCTTTGCTTGCCACCGTCATTACTAAACTTAGGAACCTTACTATTATGGATAATTCCGATCCGCGGACTTTCACAGTTATTCATTTAACTATAATGATGGCGCGTGCATTACGGTCTCCATGGAACCCTTACAAAGTATATTCTATGTGCATCGGTTCAACAAAACATTTGCTGGGATGTTGGTGGCAAAAATTCCAGTCTGATGAGGCCAAACTTGGCGTTATATATTTTTCCCCCAATTTTCTTATTATGGTCATAGGCAATCAGTGTATATATGGCCGCAGCAGCTGGGACAGAGAGGACCAAAATAACCAAGGCAGTTGGCATTAACTAACTAGCGACGGATGCACGCAAAGAAATTTCAAATTCATCCATCAATCAAATTGCTTTTATTTTTGGTATCAAATATTGATAATATGTAAATTAGATTATTATTAGCTAAATAATAGAAAACGTCAATTGAAATTTGCTTTTCCTGTGATCAATAAACAACAACCCAATGAAATTGGGTCAATAACAAAAATACTACTTAGTTTAGTATATAGTAAAATGAAAACCGTTGTTCATGACCATGTCTTCACTGACTACTTGAAATCGGGCCAAATGTACAAAAATAATGATGGGCCGTAACTAGCCACATTAATATTTCATTTTTGTAAATTTGGCACGATTTCATTGGTCGTCTGTGTAGTATAAGTATTCACTTTCATATTACCAACTTAGTTACGACTGACCAAGTTTTTGACAGCATTCCTCACGCTTCAGCAGCGTTCACAGGTTACGAGAACCATTTATTTGCCATTTGAGTATATAGCTAAATACTTGAGTGTACCACATTGGAGAACTTGGCAAAAAACTCCACGGACATTGGACGAATAGTCATTGATTTGAAATGAGCCTAGAACCAGAAGCGTGATGGTCGAAAGATGTGGTCGGTGGGTGGCGGTGCGGCGGAGGTCTCCGCGAATCGCCCGCAAAAACCGCCGCATGCCGCGCCGAACCGCGGCATTCAGGATTTAGAATTAATCGAACATAAGCAGAAACTTTAAATTCCCTTAACCGGCTGTATCTTGTCGTTTTATACCTAAATATATTAACTTGATGTGTACACCATGGTTTAAACAGTATATGTTCTTCCCGTGACAGATAGGTATGTTGTTAAGACTACGTCGCAAGTTTGCCTGTCAAATTCCATAGAATATACAGCTGATGACGTAGGCAAGTTCAAACCATGTGATCACATTTTTCAGTAAAGAAACATACCAGGTGTCCTTTTGCCATGATATATAATTGTCATAACAACATTAACAACACACAGGAACAAGTCTCTCTTAAAGACTGCTCTTCATTTATCGAACACGTGAGTGACTTTGCACTTTTAGAACCAAAGCCAACCTCAATTGCACATGGTGCACCTTCTGCCCTCTAGCAAATGAAAAATCTGCCGAAAGTGAGGTAAAACGTGACGACTGGGGGAGGACCTATACCTCCACAGTATACCGCAGCCAAATACCAATACCCTTGAAGATGGTTGTATTCCTTGACAATGAGTGAGTTACCAAATATCTAATGTCGATACTTGGTGGGCCTTTCGATAAATTCACTTTTTTTTGTTATATGTATAAGAGGGGAGCAAACGAGCATGCGGGTCACCTGGTTAAAATCAGCAAACACCAAGGGCCGGCGATGCCAGCATTTTAAGGGAAATATAGGCTCCATTCTTGAAGGTTCCCATGTCGTAATTATTCGGAAATACCGCTGAAAGAAGTGATTCCACAGTTTCACCGTTAGTGGTACAAAATATCTTAGGAAATATCCAAATGTAGTAGATCGCCAAATTATCAAGATAATATGAATGGATTTTAAACTTGCGTAAAGACAAAACCGGTCGGTAAAAATGCCGACGCGCCAGCAACACTCTTTATATTGCAATAACTGCTTTACATCATGCGGGTTGGACGCTTGTCTAGCACTCGCTATGTTTTAAAAAAGCTAGGATTTTATGACAGCCCTGTCACAGGCTAATGTCGTATAAAGCACTTTTCTCAGTACCCAATAGACTAATGAATGATATACGCCGACAGGAATGAACCCACGATAAGGGATAGGGGTGGACATTAATAGAAAGTACTTAACGGAATTAAAAAGCCATGATCTCCGTTTACTGTCGCCGATGTCATCAGGTATTTAATTGAACAAATAGCTGGATGGGGGGCGAATTGCCGCATTCGTATCAATTGGGACCGGCTAATTTACCAATAAACGGATGCGCGGCGGCGATCGACCGGCGCGGGCGGCGCGCGGCGCTGGGGCCAATTGTGTAGCATCTGATAACGCGCATCTGGTGGTCACCTACAGCGGCGACTGGTGACCGCGCCAGATGGACATGATAACCGTCTAATAAACTACTATGTTGTACACAGAGAATACAAATTAATACAAATAATTGTTGTATGACGATGGTCAACATAGTCGTAGTAAATTTGGGGTGTAAGAGTAAACCTCTCTAACGAGGCTCTGGAGAAAAAGAGGTAGGGCATAGCGTAATTTTAAGCTGCCCGACTGGGGATGTACCTCCACATCACAGAATACCATAGCGAAATATCAATTCCCTTGACGGTTGTTGTGTTATTGCAAGTAAGTGAGGTAATCAGAAAGAAAAGAGTGCTGCGTTGACAGTAGGGGTGGCATCGCGCGATCGACATTTCATGTTGCGAGCATTTATGTGGCTACAGTGAACACTTCACAACAAGCGAGCCGTATGCTTATTTGTCACCCGACGTGGTATAAAAAAAGTAGAATGTGTACCTATATGACAACATCCTATTTTAGCCATAGCATGCTATATTTAGCTTCGGCGATTAGCGTTTTTGCGATTGCATCGACGTATCATCGCGTTTTGTCGACTGGATGTTATAGTAAGTATATGGAAAGCGCGCGTTTTGGTGTCTGCGTCGACGCTGCAATACGTTTTAGTAACTTGTTGCATTTGGTCGCGTTATCGAATGTACCTACTCCGTCAAAATGCCACTAACTTTTCGTTTAGCCAAGAATATTTTGACGGCTTGAAAACACTGGCCTCAGTCAACCGGAGGTAGTTATTTTAAAACCCCTGCGATAACTGAAGGCAAGACATTAATAAAATTATAAAAGATATCATCTGATAAAACAATTTATTTTCAAAGTTCCAGGCTTCGTAGTTATTTAATTCCTAAATATGTTAATGAGTTACCACAAGAACTGCAAAACATGTATGTAAATAACTGCATATGTATGTAAACATATATATCAAAAACATTACATTCGAAATTAATGTACAAAATAACATAATGTAATGCAAGACAGGCCAGCTCGCAATAAAATATTACTGCGACTCGCTACTTCACATATAAACACACTGGATTTTCGTGATACGGAATTAAATGACAAATGTATCTAATTATTAGATATGTATAAATGAGTTTTAAAAAAAAACATATTTATCATCAAGTGTAAATTTTACCATTTGCGAAAATTTGGAAAAAACACAGCAGAAAAAAAACTTAGCATAACTTTATTTTTAATTATTTCTCTGTTGACTGCACTTGTATCGGTTATCTTTATTCTTTATCTTCTTTATCTTATCTTTATCTTATAAAAGAGTTCTTCTATATTTATTTTAAAAGATTTTGGTGATTTCTGACTTTTCGAGTAGGTACTCTTCTTAACTCAACTGCCCCCTTACCACCATCTCTTATTGCGATTCAATAACTGAGTAGATTGCTTATTCATACCAATGAATAAGCGACTCTGTTCCATTTGAAATAGAGTCGCTTATTCATTGGTATGAATAAGCAATCTATTCAGTTATTGAATCGCAATAAGAGATGGTGGTATGGGGGCTGTTCCCATTTAAAGATTTTTGTTAGACAGAATCATAAAGTGAAAAAAGTTCTGTGATAAATGTATTTTTTTTTTGCTGCACGGAGCAGTAGTACAGCTAGTTTTGACATTGTAGTTGCTGAGAAACTGTTTTAATGACTCGTAATTAAAATGTAGTCAAAATTCAGTTCCGGTCCAGACTCGATCTCACAAATGTCAAATTTGATATTCTTGTATCATATTATAAAACTTTAAGACAAAGAAAATTTAATTAAAATAAAATTATGTCGAAATACGACCGAAAATTAATTAAACTAAAGATGTAATTTTGCCAACAATAAGAATACCTAAATATTAATTAATTAATGATCCTGTGTATATTTTTTAATCAATACCCAATTCAATTTCGATTCGGCCATTTTTCGTTCTGTGATCGTAAAATAATTACGAGAATTGGCCTTAAGAAATAGTACTTACTTGGAGGATGTTGAATTACAACATCCTCATGCCTTAGACGACACAACCATACAACCCTTTATCCACCAAGATACCTTGATGGAACTGATCAGGGTGGAATCTTGAGACGGTGCACTAAGACACCTGAACCATTGTATACTTATATATAGGGTCACGCACTACCAACTCGACCCAATGAAGAAGACCGACTTTAATTTTGTATATATTTTGGTCTACATTCGTAAATATTTTTGTCAGCGAGGAAATCAGAAGGAATCTGAATATAAAAAAAAAAACATTGCTCTCATTCGATATTTTTTCTTATGAGGTTCAAAATACTATAGGGTCCGTGGAGATTGAATTAGTTACAGCAAGAATAGCAAGAACTTTTCCCATACATTTTGTATGAATTCGCTGTCTGTGAACTACCCTTACGCTCCTAATTCCACCCTGTATTATGTAACCTACACGGCAACTTTTTCTGCAATATTTTTGCAAAAGAGTTGCATCATTAAACAAGTCTTATATTACAATCAATATTTTTCTATGTATCATAAGTATGTATTTACAAAAAAAAATGTATTTACGTATGTTTATCAGTTGTCTAGTACCCATAACACAAGCTTCGCTTACTTTGGGGCTAGATGGCGCTGTGTAATTTGTCTGACAATATTTATTTATTTATCTCTAAGTTTAGTCTATCCAGAGGTTTCACCATTCCCGCAAGTGTAATTCTTTTTTATATATATCACTAAAGTGGCAAACAAACATACGGCCGCCCGAGGCAAAGGAGTAACTTCTCTATTTTACCTCTTAGAAGTCAGATCCGTGCATGTTATCTAGCCATCTGTCGCCTTTTCAAGAATTACGATTTTAATATATTTAAACGTAATTTAAATGTATTACGATTTAAATTACCTATGTTAGTTATCTTAACGAACTCAGAGTTTATCGAAACAGTAAGATGTGTGAAATCAAAACGACCGGGTTACGAACTTGATATTGCGAATAGACATTTCTGAGTAATCGTGCACTAATGAAAAATATTAATAAATACATTACAAATATTGTACTTCATGATATAATGGGCCTAACTACAGATGCGTGACTTAAAGTTAAATTATAGTGATTATTTCATAAACGAAAAGGTTTAGCATCGTAATGAACGGAAGAGTGATTTATAGAGTGAATAACAACTTTTGTATATGTTGTAGAGACGCGATCATTCGGCCAGAACTGACGACGAGGAAAACTGAAGAGATGCCTAGTGTTGGGAAATTGTGAGAGTCGCGAGCCAATAGTTCAGAGCTAGACGACGGGCGAATAGCGCGGGTGCGCGCGCGCCGCCCGCGCGACACGCCCACCGCCCGCCGCCGCCGCCCGCCGCCCGCCACGCCACCAGGCTGCTGGGCTGATCTCGACACGAGATAGCCTCATCCACTGTTCATAAACATTATCCCTATGATACAAGGTAATGGTACACACAAATGTTTATCGATCTTAAAGAGATAAATAACGGTCGGTGGAAATCAATTGAAGTGGCGAGATCCAAAATTGAGGGTATTTTTTCTAAAAAAAATCCATGAGTTTTTATAAATTTTTACTGTGTTTACAGTGAGATTTTTAATAATGCGCTATTTTCTACTCAAAGTACCTACTCAATATATTGAATACTTTATTATAATGCAACCTGTTGCAAATTTCAAACCTTCCTATGTATACCTGCGTAATACCTATGTATTTTCTTTTAAAAAATAATAGATTGAGCCACTAAAAAATATTAAATGTGCAAATGGAATAGGTAACAGGTAGGTTAGATATGTTTTATCAACTTTAGCAATTTCAGATGGTTGCTTTACTCGTAGGTACATCATTAAGGATAGTAATTTAATTCTTGCTACTTAGCACTGGAGACTTAGTAGTGTCACTCTGATAGTGAGTGGATTCAACACAATTCCATTCAGATGCATGTTTGTTGATTATTTTTTTGAAGAGAACTAGGAAACGATAATAATAAAATTATGCTGCCCGATTGGGAAAATGAGTACCTCTACAACTCTGTAAGGTAGGTACAGTACAGTGTAGGTCTTTACCTACAGTACAGAGGACCACAGCTAAATAACCTATTGGTGGAGGCCTAGAGAGTTGTATTTTTTTTATGTGTTCGGCCAAAATGTCTTTACCTTGACTGATGGAAAGCACATCTGAAAACTAAATGTGAGGACCGCCAGTACTGCGCTAAGCTCAGTGAAGGCAATAGTCCACTCCTTGATGACCTCTATAAGTATTTCTTTACGCTTCGTCTTAATAACCCTGGATTGTAGGAAGAGTGACCGAGGGAAGATACATAGGCCGGCAGCGAATTCCTCAACTCAATAGTTCGACTGGGAAATGAATTGTCGAACTTTTTGGTAAGGTCTAACAACTGTGTCCTATGAGGATGGGATTTCTGATCAGCACGAGTGGCTCTAAGAAGAAATGAAGAAAAAGGAACCAGATTAAAGAGACTTTCCGTTCCTCATGAAAGATACGATAAAGGACACTCAAACTACCAATATCTGCGAAGCTTTAGGGGCTCAAGCATTATTTCATCTAAATAAATCATTTATTTTACATTATTATACATTAAACCATTTACCTAGACGTCGTCACCACCTCGCACCTGGTGAGCTGTTGTCACCACCCGACTTAGACTTTGTACAGAAAGAAGTCAATAAAAAAATTGGATTCATTCGAAAACACCAACCGTTCACACTTCGGCACCAGCACCCAAAAACATGAAACGAATAACTTAAACTTAAACATGTCCGGCTCATGTTTCATTAAATCGATCACGGGAACACGTCAACACGACTCGATTCATTTATCTGCGGCGAGCTGAACGAGTCGGTCGGGTATCAGGAAACGCGAGCGCTGCTAAATTCGTCAGGCGGAGTTTTTGCGCGCTGCGTGCCGCGCCTGCGCAAACGGGAATCGCGGGCAGACGACGATACCCGTGGGAACTCGAATAGGACGCTACAAACGATAGACGAATAATGAAGTATCCCTTCTTCGTAAGACAATATATTATTCGTCACAAATGTATCAACTCCAAACTCGGCGATACGTAAATGGTCAATGAAGATAAACCCTGTATAATATTAATAATCTCTAGAGATGGCTATCTACGGTTATATAAATACATGACACGAAAAAAACCTTACGCTCCTAAAACATTTCGCCACTAACGGAATATTCAGACGCATCTCGTTTTCTAATATCGTTATTGAATAAAACTTCAGAGGACCAAAAACAAAAAGAAAGAATCACAGAACCAATTCGAACAATGCAGCTCATATAATAATGATCGAACTTCATTTAGGTTTGTTTGATCTTATATTATAAATAACAAAAAATCCGTTAGACCAAAAAAGTAGCAATTAAGCCACTAAAGTGAATCTTCAAAATTTGATGTTTTATAATGCAATTTAAACAAAATTATATCGGATTCGATTTTATCTCTCAAATTTCTTTTCGTTATTATACAAATTTCAATTCTTATGAGTACAAATTCGTAAAAGCTAATACAAATACTTCAAAGCATTACATTTAGTGCTAGGTTATCATACCTCGTTTGACACGGCAGCACAGAGTAAGAACACAGACATACAGTTACAAGTAGGACACTCAAAAAAGAGTGCTAACCTAGTGCCTCTCACATTTAAATTGAAGCAATCGGTTCAACTTATTAATTCCGAGGTAAACTAGTAAAGGACCTTGCAGAAAAACGCAGCTAATTACCAACACTTAGATAATCTTTGTTCAGTCCCTTCGAGTAGGTAAATAAGAACACCACAATTAATTCTCATTAAATTCGTTGTGAGTTCCGAGGCAACCGTAGTTTTATCCTCGGGACTGCAGCAAAGTGTATATATTCTAAAATAAATTATTCTGATCCTTTGCTACAGTGAACTTCACTGTTCATTGCATTTTCGTTGGTCCCTGCTATTACTCCTGGCGACACAAGACAGCGTGAGGATCTGTGGTGGACTACCGGTATAGATTTGATCCATCCAATCCGATCCGAAACATTTTACAACTAATGTTCATCGTATTAATATTGCCCTCAGCTGAGTGTTGTTTCTTTTGTACGGACTATTCTCAAAATCTGATCGAGGTTTTTCATATGGTTTTCACAAATAAGGGGATTATCGTCAATGATTGTTGGTTACTTATGAACATTTTGCGCAAAAATTATATCTCTAATTATATAAATTGGGAGATATAATTTTTGCGAATAAGCCGTCGGTGATTATATTTGTAAATTAAGTCAGCAAAATTGTTCCTGACAACTTCCTTGGTTTAATAGAATGTTATCAATAAATCTGCAAGAGCCCAATGGCATCGACGAGCGTGTCGGTCTAATTCACACAAATACAGCAATGTTGACCGTAGCCTGGCTGTGGGTGGATTTATTTATAACGGGCACCTTTGTGCTTCGAAGAGTACCTTATGTCGTCGATCATTAGATGACAATCGTTAGACCAAATCAGTGGCCTTTGTTGAGGCTTGAAAACACTGGTCTCCGCTAATCTGCAGTTGATCAGCGTGGTGAGGTAAGCTCCTCAGGGGTAAGAGGAGACCCCATTTCCCAGCAGTGGGCCGAACATGATGATTGATGCCGAAATAAGTAAATCATTATAAAATATACTAAGTGTGTAGAAATGCACAGAAATCAGAAATACAAAACATCCGTGTGCTATAAATAATACCCTACATAAATTAGGTGCAGCATTTATAACGACAAACACGGTGGGGTTCGGTCAAACGTCCAATTTTAATTATGCACGATATGACGTGATAACTCCGATAGCCCGCGATAGCCGGGCACACCAGCAATTAGTATAATTTAATTGGCGATGGAGCGATACGATGGTAATTGTTTGGTTGCCGCGCCAGTGCGCCTTGTGCGCGCTATCACGGCCCTGTTCACCTGCGTTTGGCGATCGTGGTAATGTATGCGCGATGCGATCGACGGCGAGGACCCGATCGAGGGGTAGATGACGGCCCGCCAGCGTCACTCGGACACATGCCGCAATAAGTTTCCACTTATCTAGTAATTGTATCGACTTTGGCACGAACCTGACATTACATTTTTGGAGATATGGAAAACAATTGGGTTGCAATTGGGGTGTAAGTGGTTCATCGACAACTTTGAACCAATGCTAACCTCACCTGCATGTGGTGCACCCTGCTGATTGACAAACGAGGCTCTGGCAAAAAGAGGAAGGGCATAGCGTATTTTTTAAGCTGCCCGACTGGGGAAGTACCTCCACCTCACAGAATACTGCGGCTAAATAACAATTCCGTTGAGGGTTGTTGTGTTTCTGCGAGTGAGTGAGGTCACTAGAAAGAAAGGATGGAGTATAAGGCTGGTAACGATTCGGCAATCCCTTGGTGTTGCTGATCTCCATGGGCGGTGGTGACCCACATACTCGTTTGCACCCCTTTTATATAATAGGTAGGGGAAAAAGTCTTTTCGCATTATAGTATGTATGAACTTGTAATAAAATCCCTTTGGTTATACTATTTGTATCTAGCAGGTTTTGATATCTATAAAAAGTTTAAATTTTAAAAAAGATAATTCCAAATTCAAATTAGGTAAATGTTTGATTTTCATTTGTTTTTTTTACTGTCAAGATGAGTGAATCTAATGAAGAAATTCGATACATTTTAAAATTTTACTACAAAAAAGGTAAAAATTCAACGCAAGCTGCGAAAAAAATTTGTGACGTTTATGGACCTACTGCAGTGTCTGTGAGAGTAGCACAAATTTGGTTTAAGCGTTTTCAATCCGGAAATTTTGATGTCAAAGATGCACGTCGCTCTGGTCGCCCTGTTACGGATAAAATGGATGCCATTTCTGAAAAAGTGGAGCAAGATCGGCATATCAGTAGTTACGACGTAGCTGAAGAACTAGGAATTGACCACATAACAGTTTTGGCGCATAAAAAGGTCGTGGTCAAAGACCGGCCAGGCTTCAGAGACTCTGGCGAAACCCGGGTTAACCCGCAACAAGGTGATGCTGTGTGTATGGTGGGATTGGAAGGGAAGATATTCATTATGAGCTGTTACCGCCAGGCAGGACTATCGATTAATAGAAGGGGTGTGATTTTTCATCATGATAACGCTAAACCTCACACATCTTTAGCCACTCAGCAAAAATTAAGAGAGTTTGACTGGGAGGTGTTAATGCATCCGCCGTATAGTCCTGACCTTGCACCTTCTGATTTCCACCTGTTTCGGTCTCTTAAGAATTCTTTAGGCAATGTCAGGTTAACATCACGAGAAGACTGCCAAAACCACTTGTCGCGGTTTTTTGAACAGAAGTCCCAAAATTTCTATAGTAATGGGATCATGTCTCTACCTACAAGATGACAAAAAGTTATCGAACATAATGGCACCTACATACTTTAGTTAAATGTAAATAAACTTTATTAAAAAATGTTTTGAATTTTCATATAAAATACGAAAAGACTTTTTCCCCAACCTAATAAAAAAAAAACAAGTAGGCATTTACTTGTTTTATATTAAAAAAAAACAAGTAAATGCCTACTTACTTGTTTTGTATAAAAAAAAACAAGTTGGCATTTACTTGTTTTTTTAGGGTTCCGAACCTCAAAAGGAAAAACGGAACCCTTATAAGATCACTTTGTTGTCCGTCTGTCTGTCTGTCTGTCTGTCTGTCTGTCTGTCTGTCTGTCTGTCTGTCTGTCTGTCTGTCTGTCAAGAATTTCTATGTCGAGAATGCGTGGAGCTATCAAGCTGAAATTTGAACTGTATACTCAGGTCTACGGTCCCATGAAGTTAAAAAAAAATCAAACTGCTAAGTTTACGTAGAAAAAAGTTACGGCCGTTTATTCAACAAAAAACGCATATTTCGACACACTCAAGGGAATCAAAACCTATAGGGTACTTCCCGTTGACCTAGAACTATGAAATTTGGCAAGTAACATCGTTATAGACTACAAGTACAGGAATAGATCTCAAAACTATACATTTGTAAATAGATCTTAAAAAATAGGGGGTCTATATTTTTTATAGGGTGTCGAAATTTCAAATTGAAACTACTAGTTCAAATGGGGTATCATATGAAAGGGCTTGATGTACACATTGCAAAATATATTTTATTTATTTTTTTCGACGCATTTATAATGAAAAATATCAAATTTAATAATGATACTACGTACCTACGGAACCCTCGGTGGGCGAGTCCGACTCGCACTTGTCCGGTTTTTTTTTTATATAAGAGGTCTAGTTTGATATTTTGGTTTCGAAAATCGTACCTCAGTATAAATTGGGGTGTAAATTGTTCATCCCCATGTTAAGAGCAAAAGCCCTAACTGCATGTTCTGCACCCCGTCGACTAACTAACCAGGTTACAGCGAAAGTGATGTAATGCATGATGAGTCGTACCGAGCAAATACCATTATCATACAGAAGACCGCAGCCAAATAACAATACCCTTGAGGGTTATGTTACTGCGAGTAAGTAAGCTCACCCGACGAGAAGAAATGCAGCATTGGTAATGTCAGATGTAAAGCTATTCTAAAGATGATTACTACCAGCACAGTATAAGTAATAGTACTACATACTACTAGCCTAAATCGAAGGTTGATTTTCGTAATAGTTTTATTCTTCCTATTCATATTATTAGGTCGGTGTTTAACGATCTTAATCATCGTCAGAGTCTGACCACCAGACACACGACAGATCGTAGATCCATGGTCATCGTGTGACCTTATAGCTGACTGTATGTAAGCCAAGTAAAATTTTCATAGTTACATAAATTTAAAATATTAGTACCTATAATGGTTTAGCCCGGGGCTGGACTTGCTGGGAGCCGAGATAGAAAGGCGAATCCAATTGGGCTATGCGGCTTGTGAGAAACTAAAAGATGTATTCAAGTTAAGGCAAAACTTAAAGACTTGTGTTTGTGTTCTTCCTATAGTAACTATGCTAACTAAAAATGTGCATGTGTCCACATTGACTGCCTTACTGCCGGGATGGTACACATGCTAAAAGTAGCACATAGAGCTATGGAAGGCTCTATGCTATGTATCTCTCTGCGGGATAGAATAAGTAATAACATCATCCGCCAAAATAAATAAGGTCACCGACATCGGTGAATGAGTCGCATGCCTGAAATGTAGATGGGCCGGACATATCTTCCGTAGAGACGATGACAGATGGAACGTGAAAGTACTGTATTATCGACCCTGGACAGAAAGACGAAACATAGGCAGACTAGCAGCCATATGGTCGGACGATGGACGGAAAAAGACGGATCCATCGCATCAAGTAATAAATTGAGAGCCAAGGAAGAGGCATATGTCTAGCAGTGGATGCAATCATGCTGAGAAAAAGAAGACGAAGATGTTGGTTTAGGAGGTTTCCTTAACTCTATCAAAGTTATTTACGTGTGTAACAGAAGATTTTTCTACAATAAATTGTTTTTGCGTAATATGTCACTCAGCTCCTCAGCGGAGAGGAACCCAATGACACGTCATATGAATTGACCCCGTCAAACAATTTAGGCAGTAGAGCATGTGAAACAAATGAGACATACGAGTACATACCTACATACGTAATAAAAAACAATCTCCCACTTGATCGACCGTTTTGCTTTCCTCCTATTGACGGAACCATGTAGAGTAACTGACTTATATCGTTTCACAAATATTATTACAGGTTTTTGTCCATGGAGGTGATAAACAATCATACGACCCGCCTGATAAACCATTACCGCAGACAGGTGGTATATAAACAATGATATGACATTTGCAAAAAGTGAAAACGCAATAATTCAGCGTCAACGAGCATGTTCATGTCAATTGAAAGTAGTTGCGTGCCCACTGCCATTACATCATGAGTATCATTGTTGGCTTCACACGTGACACGTCGTGTCGCCGGGTGATCTGTGACCATTGTGTGACTGCCTGAGTGACGTGCATGAGCTACCATTGGCCACTATTTGTTTAAAAACTAGGTATGTACTAAGTACAGTGACATACTAAAATGCAGTATTTGCGAAAGAAATGGCTTGCACCTGGCAAGTTATAATGAAAACTGTTTTAAAGCTCACGATGTTGCATTGAGGATTATACTACTATTGCGGGCACGTAATTTCAGTTTTTGAGTTATATATCGAGTTTGGCACGTGACTGTACAATACATATCATTTATGAAAAAGATTTATATAGTTTGAGGAATCTGGCGGTCAAAGGACCAGCGATGACCACTCACTTTGTTGTTACGGATTTGATCCATAATACAACTGTTTATCTTGGCTTGGGTATCTTGATATTTGGCCCATTTTGGCCCATGTAGCAATTTATACCGACTACTGAACTAACTGGAACTGGAAAACAAGCGTACGACCCGCCTCAAGATAAGCAGATGTCGCCTCCCGTGGAAGCTAACATCGTCCACGAACAAGAAACATCGTTCATGCGTTTCTTGTAAACACTTAGCGCATTTTAGTTTTGAGTTAGTTAGTTGTTTTATAGGTAATTCAATCAAATACTTCTACCTAAGTTCAGGAGTAAGCAACAGAAAATTCTAAAATAACCCACGCCTACGAGCTTTCCCCTTTCATACGCATCAGAGCATTATTTGCTACCCGGCGGCACTGCGGCAATTAGAAACATCATTGATTGTCTAACATTGCAGAAACTATTTTTCATGCCACTAAGATGGCAAACAAACATATGCAGCCCGTGTTATGGAAAGCACCACAGGGCATCACTTGCGCATAGCCTATAAAACGTCTTTCTGAATTCAAAATCATTGAACCTACCAGTTATACATTATACATTAGAACATATTCTCGAAAGCATACTTCCCAAACAGTTACGCGATCGCAGAGCACACATAGTAGATGCATTATGGCGGCGTGGGAGGTGTCGCAACGATGCAAGTTGGCGCATTAACGTCGCCAGCGGCCATAACCGGGATATACGAGGGCGCGATACCAGGTACGACCGCCGCCGCCCGCCCCGGCCGGCTCCTCGCCGCTGAATATTGGACACCAGTGAAATATCACTCAAGTTACGCAGTAGCGCAGTGCGATGTTATTTTTATAACATGCATACTGACACAGATAATAAACTAATATATTATAAACATGTTATGTTTAGATAATGTCTACGATATAGACTAAACAACAAAACAACAAAACTTTATTGCAATGAGTCGTTTGGCATTTTTGACGCGAATACGTGTTTAAAATTGCTTCCATAGAGTGTCATTTGGCAGCACTGTAGCATAGGGTCCAATCATTTGACAATTCATAGCATCTTGTCAAATGTCTCGTTGAGGTCTTGTTGTCTTGTCGTCTTAACGTTTCACTGCCAAAAAATTCAGTACATTTTGACAATCTGGTCCCGACGCCTACCTAGCGACATCTAATGTCAGAAAACATATCAAACATCCCCATTCAAAAAAACTAATAAGTAGAAAATCGGGGTCTGTTTTACAGCTACAAATCTAACATCTCCATAAAAATTCTATCACACCATTGGATAGATGAGGGATCAAATAATTTATTACGGTAAGTACTATGGAACATCGCGTGACGGGGAGGGGGCAGCGCTGCCATTTTGAGATAGTTTTAGTCCATATAACGTATTCACGTACAACACACGGCCGAGTCCACGACACATCCGCACCCCGTTTTTTGTTTTCTTGGCCTCTAGAAATATGATAAAATGGTTCTCACATTGGAAAACTCTTCTTGTATATGTAAACCGACGAATACAACCTTATCATTCACAGTTTCTGTCTGTCATTCAAAAGATCATTCATATTTTTACAAATTTTATAATAATATAAATTACATAGATAATAATTTATCAGTAGACACGAAACACAGCCAAACAGAGCGCTCGTAGCGATCGGCCGCGTAATCTCACAGAATTACTTTACAACTCCCAGTATCTGTTAAGTATATGCACATAAATGTAAATTAAATATTAATCATAATTGATTACGACGAATACTATAACTATAATCTACCTACCTACATTACAACTTATCTTTTAATTAAATATATGCAGATAGAGACAGTACCTAAATTAAATATTAATCGCTTGTTGATCAGTTCGACTACAATATCTAATCTCAGAATGTAAATTATACAAATACAGGTGTGGTCATATGAGACAGCACGAGTAATTGGTTTTCCAACAGTTTAAATTATAAACATTTATAATCGTAATTGTATAAATTTTTCCATGAGGTTCCATGTAGTCATGCAACTTTTATCATCGGCGATCGACAATGTAGCTGCTTTTCGGAAACTAGATGTAGCGACTGAACGCTAGCATCTCAGTCAGACTCGATCGGTGTTACTATAGCGTTGTATATATAGTCGTTATGTATAGTCATTATATATATTATCATTATATATAGTCGTTATATATATCAGATAGACAGCCTAGATATCAGGTAGACTGAAAGCTACACCACGCACACTTTTGAATGTCGGGCGTAACAATTTCAGCTTTACCATCAGCTTCACCATTCATCCACTGGACCATGTTGGTTCAGTGTTTTCAACAAAAGATAAAGTAAACGCAACAAATGGACCAGTCATGTAGCATCGAAACAGTGGCTAAAACGCACGATTCCTCTACTGCGACCTATCGTACCGAATCGCCAAAACGCGACGCAGCATCGCAAATGCAAAGTGCATTTGTTTTCACAAATTTTATGCACACAAATGATTAAATCGCCGTTGTTGAGTTGTTCCAAGAAGTACTGAAATACAGCAGTAAAATTGCACTATCATTATCATTCAAGAAGATTGCTGACTATATTTTTCAGTCAGGAATAATTAAAAGAAATAATACAAAGACGGACACTAAACTACTTTGTTTCCAGTACCGTAAAACAATTTAATAATAAAAATAGCTAACCGTTTCCCGTTCTTGAATAATTTGCTCATAGCTTAAAAACATTGTGGTCACGTGATTTGAACTCGCCTACATCACCAGCTGTATTTTGTATGGAAAATTACAGATTTTGACAACAAAATTCGTGATATAAGTAATCTTGGCAACATATAGGAAGAACAAAATAATATCTTGTGCCTTTATTGTTTTGTTATTAATTAAGTATCAGTACTGTTCCACGTAATTATATAGTATTAATGACATCATTGGTTGAGACACAAACAACATCTGTTTAACGCCACAAGGCGAAACTGGTCGGTAAAAAAAAATAATTACATGGAACAGTACAAATGATCTATTATTAACATAATGTATCAACAAGAATAACTAAATATTTCCCCGACAAATACATCCATATTTACATACATAAATACATACATATTTGTAGTTCTGTAAACTCCTGTAACTTGTAGCGATATTTTCGTGTAAATCAGATAACCTTTATCATTATAATCAGAATACGTTTATTTACAAACCATTATTATTGTAATGTAATATTATTAGTTAAATTAATACAATGAAACAGTTTAAGTTTTCTGTAGGTAGCATAGAAAGAACTTTATATAATTTTTAATCATTTAAAAAATAAATAACATTTTTTTAAGGATACCCTGAACAGACAAAACAGTTCCTATAATTTTATATACTTATAGATTCTGAACATGTATAAAAAGTTAAAGGAGTAACATTTTCAGCGATGTTTTCTGAAAGACAAAACTTTTTTTAACACATTTCAAATATATTTAAATTATTTTAAACTATCTGCAAAAAAATTAAGCGAAAGCTTAAAAGCACGCGAAAGCAGGATGATTTATCTGATAATATTCACGTTATATAAGAAACGCATGTAATGAACCTTGATAAGCGTGTTAATTGCCACATTATTATCATTTATATTTACAGAAAGATCTTATTTTATTTTTAATTAGGATTAATGAAACGATGATAGCGTCATTCTCCCGCCCGACTCTCTTAACTATCTATCTGTAATTGCTCGAATCGACGCCGGCCGGCTCCATTGTAAAATTCTACGTAGCCTATATATATCCCGTCTGATAGCGTATTTGTGATATGTCTCTCTTACTTTAATTCTCTATCTGTCAACAATATACCTATTATATTTTTTATACAAGTAGTTACCTAAATAATTAATTCGAAGTGATTCATACCTGTATGCGATATTGACTAGGTATATGATAGATATATGTTTTGTAAGTCTACCTATATATAGGAATATGTTATCTACATATGAAAGTTACACGCAATACGTGCATCTAATAATGTACGCGCTAACTGCTTACCAGAAAGCAGGTCATATACTTACCACCTTAACGGTATAATATAAAATACAATCATAAATTTTCATATAAAGTTTGCACTATCTAACAAAGTATTTACCTACATTGTTCATATCTTATTCCAATGTTCACTATAAAATTGAACGTGCAAAGCAAACAAACATTTGCAATTGTACACACACAAAGACGAGCCGGGTGCGGCCGACGGAGACTCACACTTGTCACTATCGCAATGCAAATAATACGATTCACGTACTAAGAATTGGCACTTGCGAAATTGGAATCAATATTCAGTCGATATTAATGCAAGTTATCGCTGAATAAACATGATCGATAACGTCACGTGCTTGTTTGTGCTTCGGAAGTATGTGGGTCAGAGGCGCACCTGTCGCCTGCCGCCCGGCGCCTGGCGCCCGTGCCCCGTGCCCCGTGTCCCGTGCCCCGAGCCCTGAGGGACCGCTCTTCTGTTTGTCACAGGAGTGGATTGAATCCTTAATATACTGGTCATACCTGGTCAAAAGCATTTACTATAGCCTATTAAGTGTAATAGCATCACTAGCAATGCTTCCTGTATTTCCAGTGGGAAATACAGGGAGCATAATTTGACATCCCTGATTCTAACACAGCATCTCCTCGTGTCTGGTGATCTCACTTAATCGTAAAAACAAAACAATCCTCAAAGGTATTGTTATTTGGCTGCGGTCGTCTGTGAATAGAGTTACTTCCGAAGTCAGGCCCGACATTACTCTATATATCTTTCGCTAGAGCCTCATTTGCTAATCGGTAGGATCGGGAGGACACCACACGTAGAAGAGAATGTCTCTAAAGATAAAAGATATAATGATTTCTTCTCAAAAGACACTCAAGTGACTATCTATATCCGTACTGACAAACCGATCGACAAAATCAAAAGATATATTTATTTTCTCTACGTTTTAAGATCTAATAAAGCCAATATGGCATCTATAATGATTAGTAGCACTACTAGTAGAGCGAAAACTCTACATTCCGATATTAAGTGGGAAATTAAACTAATGGCTGGTTACTACATGAATAAACTAAAGAGCAACCATCAACCAAAACGCAAAGTTTAAAAAATAACAATTGCAATCTGTATTTGATTTACGGGAATACCCTTTTATTATATTGTTATCATCAAGTTGACTCCGTGCTCGTTGATTAGCTGCGACATTAATCCAGTAATGATATTACTGCTGTTACATAACCAATGTCAGTTTGTGCACGAAATCAATGCATGTTTTTCTGTATTACAGATTCATATTTGACTTTTCAGTCTTGTTTTATGTATACCAACCTTTTACATTTTCCAAACATGCTAAAAACTGTACAATCAATAACATAACCCGTCTATATTTTATTATCATAAGTACTTATCTACTGAAATGTAAAATTAATGAGGGAGAAACCTTTCTATAAAACGAGGAGGTAATGTATGTATGAACGAAGACGTTGAAATCTTTAACATAAGATCAAATAAAGAACCGTGACAAATCAAAACAGGAGAACCCAATATCTGCATCAAGGAAATGGAATACATTATCAGCGTATCACTTAGATAACCTCATTTTATCCGCTCACATTTTGATCTAGAAAATTGTTCGACGAGTTCACCTGTCTTCATGCGCCGGCTTCTCTTTAGTATCGATAGCTATTCATTCTACTTTATTATTATATTTTTTACGTAATCAATACAATCATTCAAGTAAACCAACAGTTTTAATTAACCCGCTCGATGATTTACGTAGTTATTATTGTTAAAGACGGAATTCGTGTTATAAACAGCCGCTGTGAAACTGTAACGTTACAATAGTTAACATGGTGTATAATATTCTGAGAATTATATTAATTACTAATATATTTCTCTTTTATATACAGTTATAACATTAATTAAATATTATTATATTATACTAAAGTTTTTACAACGACCGCAAACGAAGCTTAATTGATAAAATATTATTCTAGCTGTTATTAGTGAATGTATATTTACTAATGATATAAATTACACAGCGCTATCTACCTATAGCCCTATCTATTGTTATATTACAATTCTTTAGAGCCCGAGTCAACCTCACCTACACGTAGTGCACCCTGCCGACCACCTAACGGGTCTCTAGCGATAGTCGCCAACCCGCCTGCCCATAAGTCGCTGCGCTGTACCCGACAGCCCTGCTATTCAGAGCCAAGGTGGCGGATTTTATTACCGATACCTTCAAGAACAGTTATCATATAATAATGAATGATGATATAAATAATATTATACCATACCCATACTAAATTCCATCAGAAATCGGTTCCCGTCTCCATTCGCGTGGGAAATGTATGACTATGCTCTCCTTATCGTCTCGGCGCTTTAATATATTCGTTACATATCTCTTTGTAGTCTGCGCAGTGGTGACTTTTATTGTTGCAAAAATATGAATTTAACCTAAAATACGCGTTAACATCAAATTTTATAGAGTACATTTAGTGCAATATGTGATCCCTTGGGCTTTATTTACTTTATTAATATAAATTATGCATTTACGTAATACAGAAGACCGCGTTTTTATCTATTTCAATCAATTGTCTAATTGCGAGGTAAGACAATTACCCCATTTTTCGGGTGAGTTTCTACGTTTTAACGCTTGTGGCATATCAATGGTATTTATAACATCATTGGTTTAGATTAGAGCTACAGCGACCGTTTTACAACAGAAAAGTCGTATGCTTGTTTGACACGATGTGAGACTTTTCTCACAACGAATTACCACACACACACACCTTTAGATTAGAAATTGACTATTTTATCGATAAAAGGTCAAGTTTTATTCGATATTGCAACAGGCAGGGAAATAAAACAATCAGTAGATTAACACCGCAAACGTGGACATACATTGCAGTATGTGATTAATGAACAATTTCCTTTACTTTTTATAAGTATAGCAAAATGACGAGGCGCGATAAGCTGGTTAGAGGAAATTATAAATATTCATACCGATGCATCACAACTCACAAGAACTTGCATAAATCAGTCGATGTTTAATCTTATCAATTAGTAACGACGTATCGTTAGCTGTAGGTAAGTAGATTTTGAATCGCTTTATTTTAGATTGTTTCAGATGACAATAAACCGGCCAAGCGCGAATCAGGCTGTCGCACGGTCCCGTATCATTAGAAAGCTATAAAAACATTATCTACATTACTTGAACTCTAACAACGTTAGTACAAAAAGAATCTAGAACTTCGGTCTATGTCTGTGTTTTTTTTTCTTGTGCTGTAAGACAAACTCTTGATTCTATGCCAAGTAGGGATGGACAAAATTTATTTTTTATTTTATTTATATTTTGTATTTTACGATAAATTCCCAATAAGTACACATAAATGCCCAATAAAAGCTCAGTTTTTTGACATTAATAGAGAATTTATATGCATTAATTGGAAATTTATCGAATATACCCGGCATTGTCAAAATAAATTCGGTGAAGTACCGTTGCCACTAGAAATGTTTTGATTCCCTTGCAAGTGTCAAAATATTCGCTATACACGGTCGTATCTTTTGACTTCGTTGACTTAGAAGTTTGATTTTATCACAGCTACAAAGAATGCAAACTTATGTATTCAATATTATTTTCAACTTGATACCTCCACGTGTTCCTGAGAAAAAGGTTGACGAACGGACAAACAAACTGAAAAAATATACAAGGTTTCCTTTTTTCTTTTTGGGTTACGGATCTCTAAAATAGCATAATAATTAATAATGGAAATAATGATAAGGTTATGTAAAGTATGTCCGTTGAATGCAGGCGAATACGGATTTAGGTCTATACGAGTAGGGCGCCGCCTGTGTTCAGTTAACAGTGAAATCTGTAATTAAAGGAATTCTAACGACTTAATTCTCGATGTTATCATATCCTATAAAATCCGCACATCCACAGTTGAGCCGCGTGGCGGAGTATGATCTAAACTGAAGCATACTCGTAATAATAATCTCTGGATCTACTGAACCGATTTTTAAAATTATTATACCAATAGAAAGCCGCGTTATTTGCGAGTGCTTTATGTCATATATTATCCCGAAAAATGAAAAGACTTTTTCGTAAAAATGTTTACCGCCCAACAGAGTGGGCACGGGTCAACTAGTATCCTATAAGCACGTATTTTTTCTATATATAGAATGTAACTTAATATGTACAAATTTATAAAATACACGTACTTACATCACTCGAGTTTACGATTGGGGAGTATTTTGGAATTGATTAGAAATTATTATGGGACATGTCAGAACAGGTTTTGGGGCATGTTCGAAGTGGTAAAGCGCTATGTTTGAAACGGTCTTGGGAAATATTAGTAATGGTTTCATGATATTTTATGTTATAAATGTTTTCAAGTATGTCAGAAATAGGATTAGAAGTACGATTTAAATGGTTTGGGTGTGTGTTAATTAGTAAATAATAGAATATCAGCGGAAAAGAAACGAGTTTACATGTACAATATATTTTATTTTAAACCGACTATGAATTAATTTCACTATATTGTAATTGTTGCTGGTGTGAGTGTAAATAAATGTCGGAAAATCAATATCACATATCAACTTCACTGCAAAAAACGTTGACAAGGTCTCGAATTATTTTTGTGATGTCCACAGTATCATCAGCACAGTATTCTTGTATGATGACACTGATGAAAGAGTGTACCACCCACCATTGGGAGACGTAGCCCCATTAGACGTCACCTATTTTATGTTTGTGTGTTAAACCATCAAGGCATCATTTAACTGCCATATTAACAAAGTGACCAAACTCTTGGAGTTTTTCACAAACTTTACAATAAACATTATACATTGAAATATATTTAATAATAATTGTAAGTAGATAATAGACAATACCTGACTGAGGTCCATGTACGCGTGCGGCAGAGATCTCTACTGAGATGAGCGCCAGTTCGCAGCACCACGTGAATTCGGCCAGCAGGCGACACACGCGCGACAGTAGACGTGGCGACAACACGCGTCAAATCGCGGCTGACTGACGTCGCACCATTCAGCTGCACGCGACAGTACACGTACTGTCACGGTGACGCACCATGCAACGGTTACAACGACACCACAAGAACCTCGCTACTAACGTAATGGACGCCCGCGCTAAGTTCTTATACGTTAAACATGCACGAATAACTAAAGAGAAGATAAAAAACCGACAACAAATATAAATTTGCTAAGCTATATCTCTATCGAATATTACTAATCTGGTAGATTGCATTAATTTCAATGTTAAACTGTCATTAACAAATTTCTTTTAACCTAACTTAAATCAAACTTAACCTTATTATATTTTGAAATTATAGTTAAATATTTTTTTATAAATTTATTACCGAAGCAAGAATTTAGTAGAACAAGAAAAATTGTATTCAGTATTCAGATGCAGATTTTACTAATATTTTAAACAACAAATTTTAAGAACATTATTGTAGAGGTTGTAAAAAATGGAGTCGTGCGTGGTGCGTGGAGCGTGAGCGCGAATCGTGCAAGTTACGTTGTCTGCGGAGATATGCGATGTTTGCACACGATAACCGATATCGAGAAAGTTATCGTAAGTAAATAACTTGGAAAAGACCACAACACTTACCGTGGATATGTTATGGCGTCACATGTTAACATAGTCGGCCCTAATTATCATACAACTGTTCTATAAACAACCAATGTTTGGTCAAACTACTGCTTTTCACATAGTCGGTTGACCGGACAACTGAACTGCGTGTCGCGAGAGTAGAGGCTTGCTGCCTGCCGATGGATATAGGCCTCCTCTAATGCTTTTTCTTATTTGCGATCTTCTACCTTCCACAAGGCATTGTACAGTCGATAAAACACAAAGAGAGCCAATTTCTCTCCTCAGGCTTAATTGCTCAATATGGTCTGTAAGTTTCACACCCTTGGTTACTTACTTCACTAACTTCTGAAACGAACCTAAATCTGCGGCATGAAAATCCGACATTTTTGCGGAATCTCGTAGAGCTTCTAATCAAGTATGTTGAAGCTTCCGAATATCGACTCGACTTAGTCTCTTCAGCGAGATCAGAGGCAGCAGACAGCATTACAATCAGCTGGTCTTCGCCGATAGGCCCAATCCAACATGACCCAACGTAATCGGTGGGCTTATGTTTTGAGAGCCGTGATAGATACATCGATAGATACTTCGACAGTACTCATACCTCTTCTCTGAACCGAATCCCAAGGTGCAAGCTTAATAGGTCGCAATAAGAGGTGTCTACAATTCTAGTTTTGAGTATGTAGGTGACAGTGGCACATTCAAAGTGAGCATTGAGAGATTTTCTTGCCGAATAGTTTTAATGTACCAAATTTGATTTTATTTATTCGGACAACAAAACAAATTACAACCATTTTCTAATTCATTTTAAGTAAAGTTATAGAGTTTTAGTGTAGAATGAGATTCTAGATGGTGGACATTTTCTGTGTGCTGACCAAATTGTTTCTGTAGGTTGTATAGTGCAAAAAAAGCATACTTTGCTATTAACATTAACAATATTATTTGTTTTTTTATGAATTAGTGTATTAATGTCTGTAAGATATATGAAAACACATACTAAACTAAAGTAACCAAAAAATAAACTAATGTTAAAATTACTTAAAAATAGAATATGCTTAAAGATAGAATATGCTTTATTTGCATGATACAAACTCTCTTCTTCTTCGTTACGCTCTTGACAGAGCAGTCGTGGTCGTCATGAGTGAGGATTCGGGGTTGTAGTTATTCGCCTCACAATATCCCGCCATCTCATCCGATTTGAGGCACTTCTTGTGCACTCATTCAGTGGGCCGCCCACGGCAGATTTTATCTGGTCGGTCCACCGCATGGGAGATCTGCCGCTTATATCCTCGACTCTACCCTGAACCACCAGGCGTTCGATGGAGTCACCTTCGCGTCTTGAGACGTGGCCGAAGAATTTTAGTATACGCGATTGTACTAGAGCAGATAGTCGCTGCTTGATGCCGAGTTGTTGAAGTATGGAGACATTTGTGCGATGTTCGGTCCACGATACTCCGAGCATTCGTCTCCAGCAACACATCTCTAAAGCGTCTATCTTTTTCAATAAACACAAAAAGATACAAACTACAGAAACAATTTAGTCAGCATACAGAAAATGTTGCACATACTTGTCCTATAAGTGGATATTTTCTGTATACAAGGCGGCCTTATTGCTAAAAGCAATATATTCAAGGCAACCTTAAGGTAACGTATACATTAAATGAAGTAGGTAAGGTTCACAAGACGACGGACAGATGAAAATACCTAGTATAAAATAACACTAATTTAAAAAATGTAATTAATTTTCGACTCAAACGTCGCCCCCCCCCCCCCCCCCCCAAAAATTGTAGGCTCATACGTCCAAGAGGATTTTTTTGTGCCCAAAATACGGACGAGCGGCCGCGGACGCAAATGAAAATCGTTATAACTGGCGTAATACTACAGCTATATTGAAATAAAAAATACCTATGGATAGCTTATAATATACAGAATGAGACTACATTGTCACAAATTGAAGCTAAAGTAAAAAATAAACAAAGAAAAAGTCAAGTATATCAACATTTTGCTCGAAAATTTTTTTTCGAACAAGTTTTTATCAATAAACTTTTCATTTCGAAGCAATCAGACTTATATTGAAATAAACTACACTATTTCAGCTTTAAAATGACATATTAATATCTTTCGTAGGTTTACACAGCGTGGAGAAATAAAATAAATAGTATCAGTACTACTCACCAGTCACGGATTCGTCTCCATACAAAAATCACGACGAAACCCGGCGGCCGCGCTGACATAAAATGTCATTATTTACACATCCCACTATATTTCTGTTAAAAACTATTTTTTATATGTTCACAATACACTATTATTCACTTATCTTGCTTTTAAAACACTAAAATAGCATATTAATTATTGTAAACAAACAAACACAACACCGCCATTGTTCCGTGTTCCGCGCGCGCCCACTTTTCGTGTTCATAAATAAACATGAGTGTTTCGAAACTCATTTAACTAAACACACACACGAAGTACACATCACAACGATTCTTTTGATATATAATAACCGTAGAAATAAACACTTTAATCACAATAAATAATTAAAATACCCGAGCCGACCGCCAACAATAATGGCGGCGCGCAAAAAACTTGACAATAATAAACAAAACTTTTGATTTTAGAAAAATTTTGTACTGCCAGTGTCACTTTTTAAATTTTTGACGTATAATAGACTATATCCATCTTATTTTTAATAAAAGTTTCAAGGCTCTGGATAATGAGAAGTTGGAAAAATAAATTTTTGAAGACGGGCTTCCTGCGCGACGCGCGGCGCTGGGTCCTATGTGTTCCAGGACGTTTCGCGCTACTTTTTCAGTTTGTATCGAGTGGTTCCCGTAGACGTTTGAGCGGTTAAAAAAAACGAAAAAGTTTTTGTGTAGATCTGTATTTTTCATCCAACAAAGCCCTTTTTTTTGTCTACATAACACAATAAACATGATCTATTGAATTTTTTTTTTCATAGACACTACGAAATTTAATGTACAAGGACCCTAGTTAATTAACCTAACGAGTAATACACAGTACCATACTGTACGTTGCACTTTCAAAAAAAAGGAAAGTGTGGTAACAATTGAACCAAATGCAATCACAGCTGCTTACGACAATTAATTTGTATCTTTAAAAGACAACCGTTACTGACTGATCTATCAACGCACAGTTTTAACTACTAGACAGATCGGGTTTGAAATTTAGCATAGATACAGGTAGATATTATGACATAGGCATCCGCTAAGAAAGGATTTTTTAAATATTTTCGCGGGATACCGGGATACTCGCGTACGACGTTGCGGGCGCTAGTTATACAATAAACTTAAGAGGAAAATCTGTGAGGTGCACTTCATCTACTTACATAAAAGCAGTTTGATCCCGCGGCGGTTAATTTTCGAAACCATGTAATGAAAAGCCTTATAAATTGCGTGTGTGGTTTGAATTACTATTAACATCACAGGGTGATGGTTTGAATTACAGATTATTGTGGTTTCATAATTAATAGGTTAAAAGATTTGTATAACATATTTTACATTATTTTGTCAATATAAGATTTACCTATAAACTTCATTCTTAATTTATTACATTTCTAAACAATTATTATAAAAATAATATTTGATTGATTTTTTAAATGTTTGTTTGCAATGGATATAAAATGAAAATTACTTAATAAATTTTCTATATCTATCCAATAAAAGAAAGCTACATAATCAGCAAGTAACAAAAGCTGTTTGACCTCTACAATAATGTTCTTAAAGTTTGTAATGAAAATTTTGTGATATCTTCTTAGGAAAATTGCAATAATTTAGCGCAGGCTCAAACTTTGTTAAGCTCAATTTTATATGTTTAAAAGACAACTGTTACTGACTGATCTATATCAACGCACAGCTCAAACCCCCCGTCGGATCGGGTTTTTTAGGTATATTTATACATAGGTAGGTAGCTATTATGACGCTCTCGCAGGAACACAACAACCCTCAAATGAATTGTAATTTGGCTGCGGTATTCTGTGAGGTGGAGGTACTTCCCCAGTCGAGCAGCTTAAAAAATACGCTAGCCCTACCTTTTTAAAATTTCTTCAATAACGTATCAATACAGTAGTATGTATAATTATATTGGCCGTCAATAGATATATATGCCTGTGACAAACAGACTGTCAGCACGATTATCACATTATCAAAGAAAGTAAACATTGCGTTCGTATCAGTTACAAATGTTACAATGAAGATTAGCTATATTTAGAGTTTGGTTGTGCGAAATACAATAAACGAATTGATTCAAACACAAATACATTTCTAGCGTAGGTAATATCGGAACAAATTGATATGTAATCGATCAACCGGCGCACCTGTGTTAAATAATAATTTTAACAAGTTATATCAAAAATAATAATTTTCGCACAAATTACTCAGCACCGACTAATGACAACCGAATGCAAGAAATATTGGAGCTAATATGATTAAACATATCTTTAATTCTAGAAAATATAGATTCACAGTGTCAAACAAGTACACGACCTGCCTTCAGCTTCGTATGCTTGTTTGTTTGCCACTTGGATAGGTATGAAATTGATGGAATCTATACTAGACACGTCAAGCGATCTGACTTATGTCAGCCATTACTTAACAAGATACTTAACCAGAGGTTACGAAATCAGAAATCTATTTACCTATCTAAAGGGATTGGACATGGTGCATCCCGTTGATTAGTGAACGAAGTAATGGTGACAGAGATCGTAAGCAATGATCGTAATCTATGAGAGCTTGCAACAACTCGGGCATCACTCACATATTGCCAACCTTGTAAAAATCCAGCATATATCTTATATGAAGATTCCTTTGTTGAAGAACCCCATGCTGTATTCTCTTGCGAATATCGGCAGGGAGTTTATTCCACAACTTGAGTTTGTGGTCGAGAAATCCTTCTGGAACCTTATAGTACGCGATTATTTCTATTCAAATGTGTGAAGATGAATTCCGTTGGCGAGCAGTTCTTAAGAGTTGTTAAGCGGAGTAGGCCTGGGACAGTGTTCAGAAAAGTTACATGAAAATTACCAAACCTACTTATTGTATAATTGGTAGAACGCAAAGGGAGAGAAAGCTTCAGTAAATTTGGACCAACTCGTCGGTAGGTATTTCTAAAATTATTGTTACTTCACAGAGCGCCGTGCGAGAAAGAGACAGTTCCAATGATACACAATATATTGCCCAATTAGCACACATTTTTCACGAAAACCGTGTTTTATAATTATGTTATTTGACAAAAATGGACGAAGAAGCAAATTGAATAGTCGTTTGGGATAACTTGAATTACAGAAAAACTACTCAATGTATTTACTCATAATAAAGTTATTCTAACTTTCGAATATATAAACCAATGCCTGATGATTTTATTCTCGTAGCGGCATTTATTTACGTCCAAAGTTGTGTAAAACTTGGTGACAAATGTAGGATTTTTAAGGCTTATAATTTCCAAATAATTGTTTTTTTTTTAATGTGATAATGTGCAACAAGCCTAGATTATGTTGGGACAAATTCATATCGTTCATAATTTTGGGCGTACACCATCAAGCATCAACCTAAGCAAGTGTCAGGAACTGATCCTGTTCTTCTTCGTAATTTGATTATGATTTTGATAGTGTGATTGTGAGGCCGGCTTTGACTTAAAACATGTTGACGCGAGTTACGTCCAACACTCCACTATTTCAATGTATTTTATTAGTCATTTCTTTTGGTACACTGACCTCACCATTTAGCAATGAACAACGAGATTATTACAAAATGGTGATTTTGAACATTTTTTTAGTAATACATATATTATATTTTAAATGTGGTGTTTCATTCTCAACGCACAGTATTACGAAAATGATTTTTGTTGTTTTTAATAAAGAGTATTCTCCCGAGAGCTATCAAGTTGTAGAAACGCCTAACTGCTGTTGAGGTGAAAGTAAGAGAGGAAAGGTGTTGAATAGATTTTTACAGGGCAACAGAGACCGAGATGCTCCTGGTGCTACACGTATCCATAGGTTGCGGTAACTATTTAACATCAGGCATTTTGATCTACCTACACTACTTCGCGTGCTTCTACCACCAATTAGTTCATGCAAACTACTGCCGACCGATACCCACCCACTACCGTTAGTAGATGTATCTTGCCGTGGCTACTTTGGTCGTCTCCGCTCCAGCTGCTGCGGCCGGCTTTGCGACTCTCAAACAAATTGACAATGTAAATTTGACTTTCACAAAATAATCATCATCATCAGGTCATTTTAGTCTCCACTACAGGAGCACGACCCTCTCTCCTCCGTCCCAGACAGAAGGAGGATTTGGCCTACACTCCCCACGCTGGCCAGACGGGTTGGGGAGGCTTGATCGATGTTTTATAATGTATTTCCCTTAGTCGCCTTGTACGACATCCACGGGAAGAGACGGAGTGCTTCTATTCTAGTCTGCCGGAAACCACACGGCGCTGCCGGAAACCAGACGGCGCAAAATAATACCTGAATCAATTAAATATCTATTTAACATCAAGCGTGTCGTAAACTTTTTGTGACTATAGGATATATAAAATAATCCCCGTGGGTGCTATCTACGCGAAGTATAAATTAACGAATTAGTTATGCACACAGACCTAGGACTTTTCGCAAGATCTGTGGTTATGCATAAATAAGTATATGGTCGTATCGTGGAGGGCGGCGCGGACGGCACTGACCGATAGGTGACGATAGCGGCGATGTTTGCACACGATTAATACGATAATTACAATGTTATAGTGGTTACACACAGGCGACACCGGCCCCGGCACCGACATCGACACCAACAGACGGCCATCACTTCGAAACACACAAGTTTACTACAAACTATTCACGACTGAGAATTGGTAACTATCACTTCAGATATTGTTATTTTATCAATTTCAGTATTTATAGCATTTATTTGTTTCTACAGACACGTACAAGACATTTTTTGAAAAAAAAAAAAGGGCCCGGCCCACTACACGTTTCTGTCGCTGTGTCTCCTGTGCAGCCAGAATTAACAGCAGTGACCACCAAAAAAGCTCAACAATAAAGTCCACTGCAGTCCCGTTGGGTTAAACTGCGACTGTCTTGGAACAATTAATTTATTTAGGAAAAATTAGTACAAATGAATAAGAAGCTTTTGGAATTTGACTTCCCCTCTTGGCAACGTGAAATACTGGCAAATAAGGCATTAAAACCCTAAAACGATGTCGTTAGTCAAGTGAAGCTCAACTGCCGAGCAAGAAGTTGGTAAGTTATTTAAAACTAAGTGTTAACATAATAGCATATTCAGACTATTGTTTTATTTGAGAAATGTTCAAAGAAACCTCGTTTTGATTTTATAAGCCCTTTTGGATGACACCCAACTCGGCAGGGTGACATCCAATTTTATTTTTTTGGTTGGGACTTTTATTGACGTTACGGCCACAACGTTGGTTATATTTAAAAAAAAAATAGCCTGTGGCACTTGTACCATAAAAACAACGAATAGCTCATTAGTCAGCTAATTTATAACGCCTTATTGTTAACCATATTCTGTGAATAAAGTATCATTCATTCATTCATTCAAGTTCAGTTTTTCAATTATGATCGAACACCCATACTAAGTATTACAGTCACATACATAGACTGCCAGATTCATTGCTCTTCCATTGCTTCGCCGTTGTCGGGTAAAAAGGATCCAGCTCATAAAAAGTACAAGGTTGTCTGAAAGAGATCGCTTCAAACATTGATAATATGAGTCAAAAATTAAATTTACTAGATATAAAATTAAGTAATTGAATTTATTGTTTTGTAGTAGTTAAGTATTTTACAATAAACTAGCGACCGGCCGTTGTTGGTTCATACAAATGTGCCTTATAAACAAGCCTTCCGGAGGACATTGTCAAAATCCGTCGCGTGGTTTAGGAGGAGTTAGCGCACAGACAGACAGACGTGGAAAGCTACTTTGATTTGTACTATGTATATGTATATAATTTAGTCAATGCTGTGATAATGAAGTATAGTTACTCAGGTAATGATAACATGGTACAAAATACATTTTAGCGCGCAAGTTGCACGCCTACCAGGCTTCCAACTTGCGCGCTAAAATGTATTTTAAAATTAAAATGGATAAGTTAAAAATGTGTAAATTTCTTATGAAATTATTATAATATATGATGGTGATAAGCGATAATCTAAGATTCTGAGATGACTGAGGTTAAAAGTCACTCATTCATTGACTCTCTGTCTATAGAAGTGTTTAGTCAATGTAATACGAAATCTCGAAAACTACCTCGAAAATTGAAATTTGGCAAGATATATAGATTACATACTAGCAAAGTACCCGTGCTTCGCTACGAGAATATCCTGATTTGCGTCTATTTTTGTTAAGATTCCAGATATTTAATTTTTTCCCCATAAAGGTCTGTTCCACCAAGTCTCAAAATTGAAAGTCAATCGATTTCCATAGAGGGTTGATTTCAACCCCTATTTTCAACCTCTTAGAGGTAGAGTTTCGGAAAATCCCGTCTTAGTGCGTGCCTACGTTGTATAGGGAACACATATCCAAAGTTTCAGATTTCTAGCTTCAGTGGTCTGGGCTGTGCGTTGATTAGTGAGTCAGTCAGTCAGTCAGTGAGGACAAAGCCTTTTATTATTATAGATAAGGTGTGTCAGAGACGTCCGCGAACAACAGAGTTTGCGACAGAGCCGGTTGGGATTGGCTTTTGCTGCTTTGACTCCGAGATCGCGGGTTCGATTCCCGTACAAGACAAACACTTGGGTGCATGAACATGTCTGTATGTCTTGGTCTGGGAGAAAACACCCATGTATTATTTGTACCTACGTTTTTTTTTTTTTTAAATGTATTTAAGTACCTACATTTATCACTGTCTCTAGGCGACCAAAAGTATTTTTTTTTATACTACGACAGGTGGCAGACAAGCATACGGCCCGCCTGATATGAAGCGGTTACCGTAGCCATATTAACGCTCGCAACATAAAATATTGCTTGCGCGCCGCCACCCCCGCTGAATACCGCTGGCTGCGGTATTCTGTGAGGTGGAGGTACATTCCCCAGTCTGTTAGCTTACAATTACGCTCCCTATCTCTCTTATCGCCAGAGCTTCGTTTGTCAGTCAGCAAGGTGCACCGCGTACAGGTGAAGTGGGCTTTGGTTCAAAGATGTTGATGCACTACTTACACCCCATAAACACCATTACACCCAATAAATAGTACTCCGCTGCGCTCCGACCTTTATACCAACAACATAGAAATAGATTGTGACAAAAATGTACTTTGATATTAAAGTAGTAACTTGAGTGTCGAGTAAAAGTAAAGTTAATAGCCTTCGATCATTAGTACTAGAAATAATGATCGAAGTTGACAGAAATATTTTTTCATTTGTCATTAGTGAATTGCCGCGTTCAAGGAGCTATTGTTCATGTAAAGAGGTATCTAATCGGTGTATAGCGGAGATTTATCATAAATCTGTGAGTTAGATCATACTCCACCGCAGTTGAGCAGCGCTTAACTACTGTCATCTACTGACAACTGCCGGGCCCGACGGCTTTACGTGACCTCTAAAACAACGGAGGAGCTCGAGATAAATAAACCCATCCATGGACAGGGTACAGTAGGCGTTGCTTAACTTGCGTGTTCGATTACACTGACACGCGCAATGTCGCCATCATTACTCAGAGTAAAACATTGTACAACATAAAAAAAAACAACACAAAATGTAACAAAATTACATTTTAATTACCATCAATATTATTACACTTCGACCACTTTGATATGTCAAACGTCGATGTCTGCTATTCTCTAAATCCAATCGCGTCGGTCTAAATCCGCTCCAGAGTGTCCTCCATGACGATTCGGCCTACGCTGTGACATTTTCAAGACGGTGTGCGGTCTGTCAGCCTGTAACATAGAAAATTTTCAAGTTTGAGTTGCTTTCCCACATTTTAAAAGCTAAACAGCCCCTTTACCACCATCTCATATTGCGATTCAATAACTGAATAAGCATTCTATTCAGTTATTGAATCGCAATAAGAGATGGTGGTAAGGGGGCAGGTGAGATAGGGCACAGCGATCTTTAATTAATCAGAAATAGTCTGAATGGGAAAGTACACTTCAAAGACCGTTGCCTTATCATTAGCAGCCTGTATCTACCTGCTGCTGGATATAGGCCTTTCCTAATGCTTTCCACCGTGTGATCCTCCGCCATCCGCATCCAACCGCTACCAGCCACTTTTTTGAGGTCGTGAGTTCATCTAGAGAGGGGGCGCCCTACGCTTCGTCGCGCCCTACGTGGCCCCCGCTCTAGGATGATGGAGAAATAACAATATCCAAAGAAATGTAGTGTTCCTGCGAGTGATTGGGATTTTGGTGAACCAAATGTAAGCAGATTGGTGTGTTAGATACAGAAATGCCAGTACGCGATTAATTAGGAAAATATTTTTTTCCTGTGAGCACGTGATATCGTCAAGAAGCTCCCGAGAAAGTGCTGCGCTCGCAGAGGGATGTTATATGCCAGAATACGTGTAATAAATTTTCGCACCTCTCAATCACAGCATCGCCATGATCACAACGAGGGCGCCAAGAATAGCCGTTTTTCCCCCACTAAAATGGCATAGAAGCATGCGGCCCGCCTGAGGGGCGACGGTGTAGAGGTCTCTTCACACCTATTTTGAAGAGACACTTTTACCCTTAGGTTGGCAATCAATTTCTATAAATTAGTAGGCTTTACATCAGGCGTGTCGTATGTTTGTTTACCGCCCAGCTGATAAAAAAGGTGTGTGAAGCGCTGCGTCACGCCGTGCGCCGCCGCCGTAATGGCCGCCGGCGCCGCGGCGTGGGAACCGGCCGCGGAGCAGCGCCGGGCTCGTTAGCCTGGAGTAAGTGGAGCAATCAGGGCGCCGCGCTAATACTACTGGTGTTGAAGACTCCGTGGTTATGGCGGCCGTCCCACTCCCGTAATCGTGTGAAACTATTTATAAAACTGTATTCTATATGGACACTAGCTTCCGCCCGCGACTCCGGTTGATATCATGCTCATCAGTCTGTATCTACGCACTGCTGGATATCGCAATCCTTTCCACCAATTACGTGTCCCGCATCCATCCACTTCCAGCCGCTTTTTTGCGACTCATTTACAGATAGATTGAGAGAGAGTGAATATATAAATATATATATATAAATATCAATATATATATATATTCATATATATATAATATATAGGACAGGGAGTCCACAAATATTGTAGAACTACTTTTTCTAATATTACTACTTTTGATACACATGAGAACTTGGACTATTTTTTACGTTTACTTTTTTGGTCGCATATATAATAATAAATATTCCTGGATAAATTACACACCGCCATCTAGTCCCATGTACTACATCAGTGATATAATACTTAAACACATTTTTATAAATACATACTTATATATAAAATTCTCGTGTCACAGTTTTCGTTGCCATACTCCTCCGAAACGGCTGGACCGATTTTTATGAAATTTTGTGTGCATATCGGGAATCGGCCAACATTATTTTTTATACCCCTAAACGATTAATGTATATGGCAAAACAACGTTTGCCGGGTCAGCTAGTAATACACAGAAAACACCCAGACCAAGACAAACAGATATGTTCATGCACACAAATGTTTGTGTAGGAGTCAAAGTGATCATTGTTAGCCACACGACCACAGAGCTCGACAAAAATGTAAATAAATTATTTATTTTTTCGAGAAATTATTCATAATGAAATATATGTATTTAATTCTTAGATACATAATGTTAATATAAGTATATTTACTTTATGCTTAGATACATCTGTTGAGTTTACTTATGACCGCTAGCTGTCAGTTTGACTCATGGACTTCCAAAGAATACATTTATCAGAGTCGCATATCTGATAATGTTAATCTACTTATTTACATGTTTATAACAACATAATTATCCTGCTCGGACCAATGCACTGATATAACAAATTATTACGTACTATATTTCTAATAGAGAAGTTCGATGGCGTCGGTGCGGGTGTCAGCGACGTACCTGTCCGTAACCTGTCTGTGTTTGGGTATATCTATCTCGAGCACCTCCCTTGGAGGCATCTTGCATGTTGCATCCGGGGTAGTATACTATCTGGCTTGGTAACAACAAGTGAGATACCAAGCCCTCAGACGATTTTGCAATTCATATTTTATTGGAATCGATGTGTTAGAATTTCTCATCTCTCTCGTAACTCACTGTATTAGGTCCCCAATAGCGTTAGATTGAAATACGTGGTGCACGACAGTTGCGCTTCACTTGACTAACCATCTCTATAGGCTTTTAATGCCTAATTTGCCATATAACTGTCTCTCACATTGCCGAGAAGGGAAGCCGTGAGGTTCAAGACAGCTGCAGTAAAAATTGACCTGCAAACCCTGGGATTAAATAAATAAATATTGTCAGACAAATTACACAGCGCCATCTAGCCCCAAAGTAAGCGAAGCTTGTGTTATGGGTATTAGACAACTGATGAACATACGTAAATACATTTTTTTTTGTAAATACATACTTATGATACATAGAAAACACCCAGACCAAGACAAACAGACATGTTCATGCACACAAATGTTTCTCCTGTGTGGGAATCGAACCCACGAGCGTTGGTGTCGAAGCCGCGTCATTGACCGCTACGCCACCGAGCTCATCGGACATAGGATTGTCTTTTTTGGTGGTGGCCGCTGTTAATCCTAGCTACACAGGAGACACAGTGCTGTGAATGTGTGGTGGGTCACCGTCCTCCTTTGGAGGGTACGTTCAGCCGTTGGTCCCGGCAGCTGTCATTTAGCAGCGCGGTGGAGTATGCTCAAAACCCCTTCGATTGAGGGGTTGATGACTACTATTAGTTATTCGGTGTATTATCTAGAAACTTATTCAAATACTGGATCTGGATAACAGGATCTATCCGAGAATTAAGAAAATATATTGAAAATCAAGGACGCCGCTACTCGAACAAATAAAAAAAACTTTATAAAATGTAATTAACTGGGTCACGACTCAATAATTTGAAACAATCAGGGGATCCCAAAGATTTAAATGAATCGTCATAGCAAAATTATACGTTTGGTACTGTCATAACTATAGCACGAGATCGTGACGAGATTAGATACAAAAATCTCGCAACCAGTCTCGAAAGCCCTAAATCGACCCAGGAGCATACCAAATTTATTCATAACAAAAATAAGTACAGCCCCGGCGCTGCAGCGCTGGTAGCAGCACGCCGGCCGACCGGGGCGATGACAAATTTATCGCGCGGATAATAAAAATGCTCGTAAAAATATTACAGCGGCCGCCCGCGCCGCGCTCCGCCCCGCGCCGCCGCTGGGAGGCGCGGATCCCGCGAGAAATAACACACTTTGTCTTAGAGGATCGCGTCCAATCGCTGACTAGATGTGAGAATCGCTGGCGATGCGGCATTTATATATAGGTATACTAGCGATCTATCCTGGGTTTATCCGTATGGAATAATATAAATTAATTATACATATAAACCTTTTGGAAGACAAAGTCTAGACGGTACTGGAAATCATATCATAAACCGTCATGTGGTTTAGGAGGAGTTACAAGGAGATGCGCAAAAATACAGGCAGACGTGGAAGGAGTATTTTATTTCTCAAAACATGGTAAACAAGCTCTTACATTCTTACTATAATCATTACTTATAACAATTTCTTCAAAAAGGGTGTGAAGAGGTTTTTACAGGGTCGGCAACACGCTTGTGATGCCCCTAGTGTTGCAGGCGTCCATAGGCTGCCGTAAATGTTTCCATCAGGCGGGCCGTATGCTTGTTTTCCACCTCAGTGGTATAAAAAACCTTGGGGATACATGTTTTGCCACTTTAATCAACGTAGCGAAAAATAAATCGCAATTTAACTTTAGCCGTACATTTTATACTATGTATGTACCTATAGATTAACCATCATGATGATGGAGCTCGATGACGACGTTACACGTGTCAGATTAATCGATTACGCAAGAGAAGTAACGTCGACCGTATCATATTTATGGATGGGTTCCTCTGAACTTCGGAGTACTTAACCGCCGAGGCGTCGGACCCCACTGTTCTCGTTAGATTACAATCATTAAACTAAGTCAGGGACTTTTGAGATGGTTGAAAACTCTGGGCTCCTCCATCCAGCAGTGCAGTCCAGCAGAGCAGCGAAATCATTAACACGGGCAGTATCATTGTTTCAGTTCTAAATAATAAGCAAATACCAATTGTGCCATGCGTATGTATTTTTTAACGTAAAACGATAATGACGATAACGACTTGCTACCGCAGACCTCTGTGCATTACGTATATATCTGTGCTTGCTTACCGCAGGCAACATAAAACATGTCGCTTCGGTGAAGGTGATGACTGATGACTTAGCTCTGAATACGTGCCATGCGCGATTTTTAAGCTATAGCATAGCTTCTATCGCGGGCCTTGAGCGCGGGGACCGAAACCAGAAATTCCGTAACGAAAAAACCTCACGCTCCCCACTCCGACGGGCAAGGAGGTGTGGCTTGAAGGCCGTACATCGTCTAACGTCGTTTCAGTTCGGCAGTCTTCGACACGGCGTTGTGTGCGTGCGATTAGACGTATTGTACGCCTCTACGAAACTCGTTTTATTTATTTAATAATAGAAAAATGTGTAACTTGAATTAATATCAAAGAAAAAGCAATACTGTATGAAGAAAATAAATAAATAAAATTATAATTGCATAAGTTCATACAAAATGCTATGCAATAGCTTTACCGCGGCAGTCCCCGAGTGCCACACGTCTTTTTTTTTTTATAATTCTTTATTCATGATAATTTCTTATAAACTTATGAAATTACATATGTACCAACCGACGCAAACCATAAACGGTTTATCCGCGGTTTGGTGAGTCGTCCGTTACATTTATGTAGTGTTTCTTTAACATTAATTTTGGGTTTTTGATGTTGAACACCTTCAAGTGCAGTCAGCCTTGATATCAAGGTGTTAGGATACTCATTTAATGTAGATTACATTATGTAACGGTGACTAAAGCAAAGTAACCTTTACCTGCGGCCCTCGTCTATGGTAGAGCATATCTCCTGAATTGCGAGATCAACGAGATTAGTTAATCTCGTACATTGCAGCCTTAATTTCCTTATATCTCGTCATTTGGAGTGTAAGTGACTCATCAACATCTTTGAACCAAAGCCAACCTCACCTGTACATGGTGCACCCTGCTAAATAACAAACGAGGGTCTGGCAAAAAGAGTGGTAGGACATAGCGTATTTTAAGCTGCCCATCTGGGGAAGTACCACTTCATAGAATACCGCAGCCAAATAACAATTACCTTGAGGGTTTTTGTGTTCCTGCGAGTGAGTAAGGTGACCAGAATGAAGGGAAGGAGTATAGGCTGGCAGCGGATCAGCGTCCCCTTGGTGTTGGTGATCTCCATGGGTTAAAATTATTTGATGGGTGTCCTATTATAACTCTATGTATTATCGTATAATATACATTTGAAGCGACCGCGGAAATGTAGACAATTTCGTAGATCGATGGTTAGGCGGCGTTTCGCCGGTTACGATATTGTTAGCTAAATCGGGGCTCTATCGGCAATCGGCCGGCGACGTTTACGAGAGCGGCGTAACGCGCGCTCGCCGACAAACGGGATTTGGCGGACATCTATCTCGTTTAGTGTGATTGCGACGCAACACGATATCATGATACAAAGTCATATCAACACACAACGAGATATTTACCTAATATCATTTCGATCTTGATTTTACACCTCCGGCGAGATTCAAAGACGGCCGTAAGGTTGTAAAGCCGTCGTCACATGTATAACATCACCACGTAGGTGCACCTGGAACATAAGTAAAAGACAAAAAATCAGAGACTTGCCTAAATAACTAGCTATAATACAAAAGCTATCGCGATGGAAATAATACTAGATAAATAAGCGAAATGATAACACAACAAACAGCGCATGCAATAATATCACGAATCCATGGGCGAACAACAACAGACACTCGAGCAAAACAAAACAACCCTCGGTTTCTGGCGAACGCTACGCTGCACTCCCCCACGCGGACATAACGCGCGGGTGCAAATTCGAGCTGAACATGCAAAACTACCTACTACTAAACTACTACGCACACACCGTCAAGCCATCGCTGCCGAGGACAGTGGCGAAGTAAGTTGTAAAGGAGATGTGCCGGTGCAGCGTGCACCCTCGCGGCGTAGAGGCGCTACGCGGCGCGGCGCGGGCGGCGGCCGACTTTACGAGCCATATTTATGACTCACTCGCTGGACACTTCTCCGTTTTTTACGATATACATAAAAGCTGCCGTGAAAGATTTACGCGAAATATATTCCAGCTAATGCTGATTGCCCGCCCGTTCCATTGTACTAATGTTATTGGAGAATACGCAATTCGCCCGATATAATGTGCCGACGCAAATATATCTCTGAAATGTTATGTAGATTGAATTGTCCCGGCGGAGCTAGTTCTTGTTAGGAATCGCCGCGCTCCTCGATAGAAACGAATTAAAACGTTACTTTCGTTTTCGTATCGATATGACGTCGTAGATATTGTCGACGACAGAGCGCGCCGCGGGCGTATAACTTAGCGAATGATCAATTTTTTGATAGTGTCATTCGCGGCGACGACTCATTTCTTGCGACAACATTTGATTTGAGTTCCGCAAATTCAATTTGTGGCACAATGCCGCAGAGCGGGCAGGAGGCCCGCGGGCTGCGAGCGACGGACGCGGCGCGCCCGAGCCGGACGACGGAAAGCAAACTGGAACCCAAATAAATATTCGCTTTAGCAACAATCGACCTCGCAACTCACACAATTACGGCGGAATGGAAAACCTTAGATAAATAAAATGGGAAGCGGCCGGGGCGGCGGGCGGCGGGGCGCGGGCGCGGACGGGGGTGGCTTTTTCGCAAGAACAGAAAAAAGCGGAGGCAGCAAACACAAACATAGAGCGAATGTAGCGAATTTCCAAAGTCCATTCGGTTTATTGACATTCGCGAGGGGCGGCCGGCCGAATTCAAATCCCCCGCCCGTTGCGATTTACAATAAATTTCAAGCGGAGAATATGTTTGCAATATGTCGTAGGTAGGTGGGGCGCGGCGAGAGTTGCCCTTCGCCCCCGGGGCGCACCCGCTCGCAGCTTTAAGAACCCAATTTTAAACACTTGCGCTGGAATGTCGTAAGTTGTTTACAACGTAATCGAAAATAGCGAGGGCGATTTCCCTCCCGGAGCTTTGAATAAAGTTCAAATCATGTTATCGCAAATTTCGGTGTCCCGCGGGCCGCGCCGGGAGGGTCGCGTCTTAGTGGCGGGTATCGGAATGTCTTTTTTACAGTTTTTGACAACCACGGGGAATTTTATATTGTTGTTATTAAATTATATACAATTATACTAATCTTAGTTATCTTAATTGAGAGAATGATGGGCATCTAGGAAATAATATAGCCAAACACGAGCTCGGTGGTCGAATGTTTTAGCAATGGCCACTTTGGTTCGTTTGTCTTGTGCGGGTTAGATCCCCGCACAAGACAAACATTTGTGTGCATGAACATGTCTATCTTGGTCTGGATGTTTTCTATGTATTATAAGTATGTATTTACAAAAAATAATGTATTTAAGTACATTTATCAGTGATCTAGTACGCATAGTACAGGGTTTGTACTTAATTTGGGACTAGATGGCGTTGTGTAAATTGTCCAGAAATAAAAAGAATAATAAAGTAGTTACTGTAATTTATGCACTAAGGTAATACCTAAATTTATTTATGCACAAGGGTGCAGCAGCCTGGCATCGACTGCTACCTGTGGGCTCTTGCAACTCCAACTTTCACACAAGAAAATCATCGATGCACAAAATACAATATCCGACCAGTACAAAAATAGCAGTATAGTGCGGGCGCGTCGCTGTGGTGAGAGATGGTGGTATATTGTAGCTGCAGTCAGAGAAAGCACTGACAACGAAAATAATGAAGATAAACGGAAAAATAACATTCCTACCTAATATTATAATCGTGAAAGTGAAATAGACATGCAAACGTTTTTAGGGTTATAGCTGCACTGTATGTTATAGCTGAAATTTTGTACAACGACAATTTTAAGAATGGAGAAGATAATACGTTACTCTCCCGAATATTATACGAGCGGAACTGAGAAAACGGAAGCCAGTAATATACATGTGAAAGTATGTGACAATTTTTCAACGTTTGTGACTCAATCACGCGTAACGACTAAACGAGATTAGATTTATTTTACTTTAAGAACAAATATATTCTAAATGGATGTACAGAAAATTTAGTTACATGGGTGCCGGAGCCTTGCTCGGCGAGAAATAAGTTTTTCTTAGAACTGAGATATAGCCTAATCGATTTCTCACCTCGTTAAACCCACATATTGTAAATTTCAAATTATTGGAGAGATCGTCGAAGAATTGCTCGATTATTATTCTAGAAGTATGTAATTGTTTACGGTCCAGCCGTTTCAAAGATTAGCCACAAAACACACAGAAAGTCATATTTTTTATTATTGTGTTTTAAGGACCTAAGATATACCTAAGAGAAAAGCTGTTATTTTGATGTTACACAGATATTTAAATTTTATTTTATTTGTATAGATGACAGTCCTTTTTCCTGTCATCGACTTGATAAATACATGTACATACTCGTACATACTAGTATATCTATATATATAAAAGAAAGTCGTGTTTGTTACAACACTTATAACTCGAGAACGGCTGGACCGATTGCCATGGTTTTTGGTTTGTTGGATTTGTTTCCGTCCCGAATAGCAGAATAACTCTTAAAAACATTGGAAAATTCTCGAAAAAATAAAATAAAAGAAAAAACATTTTCCCATACAAATGAAAGTGTCAGTTGAAAAAGGGATTACGATATTTATTGGTTGTCAAATATCAAAACGTCAAATCGATTGGTGTCACTTTTATGTCGCGAAAGTTGTCTGTGATTTGTTATGAAAATTTAAAAATGTCAAATCGATAGGGGTGAAAACGCTTTTCCCATGGGGTTCGAGCGCAAGAATCAAATCAGAGTAAACATCAAAAGAAATGACAATTACAAATCACCAAAATGATAAAACCTATTTCAAAACTAAAAAAAATAAAACAAAACGTTTTTTTTAAAAAAAATTAACAATAAGGAAATCTTTATTTTTATGAAATCTTCAGTTTTTATGGATACGGGTCTTCCCTCAACCGAAGGGGTTTAGAGCGTACTCCACCACGCTGCTCAACTGCGGGTTGGCGGAGGCCAGTGTTTTCGAACCGCCTAACACGGAGCACGGAGGAGCTCAAGATGAGCTAATGATAACAACCGGGACCGACGGCTTAACGTGCCTTCCGAAGCACGGAGGAGCTCAAGATGAGCTAATGATAACAACCGGGACCGACGGCTTAACGTGCCTTCCGAAGCACGGAGGAGCTCAAGATGAGCTAATGATAACAACCGGGACCGACGGCTTAACGTGCCTTCCGAAGCACGGAGGAGCTCAAGATGAGCTAATGATAACAACCGGGACCGACGGCTTAACGTGCCTTCCGAAGCACGGAGGAGCTCAAGATGAGCTAATGATAACAACCGGGACCGGCGGCTTAACGTGTCTTTCGAATCACGGAGGAGCTCGAGGTAATATAAACCCATCCGTGTACAGGCTACGGTCGACGTTGCTTAACTTGCGTGTTCAATTAGACTGACACGCGCAATGACGCCATCGAGCTTCTCTATTATTTTCTACTATTCATTGTTTTAATTCCATAAAATCATAAATTTAGTTCAGCTAATATGTACCACGACATTCATTGATTGTTAGGCGGTACGAAGTTCGCCGGGACAGCTAGTATAATATATATATCAATTATGTATTTATTCATAAGGCAACTACTGTACGAGCTTGTTGTATTCAGACTAGTTCTCACCAAATAAATTGACATTTATCACAAAAGTAACTTAACAACTATGTATTACCGGATTTCATTTAATATTTATTTTTCACAAATGACCTTTGTTTCTCACTAACGACGCACGCGAGAAATAAATCATAAAACGTGGGTAGGCAAAGGATATTCTGATAATAAACCGTCTTCAGAGAGAAATGCTCGCCGCGCGCCCGTAGTTATGTTATACGGTGTCCCTCATTACGCCGGGCGGAATTCCACTCTTTATTTATGAAATAAAAATGAAAACATTTCTGCGGCGCTGACGAATGGCCGCCCGCCCCCCGGCGCCCCCCACTCATCCCTTCCCTGGCCGGGGCGGGCACCCCGCCGCTATATGCGCCTCGCGACATATAATTCACACACCTTGTACAATAATAACTTTGAATGTATCCAGAATACTTCTGTAATATTTTATACATTTTTAAGTCCTCATTCGGATATATGTAGCTCATCGGATTTAAAGCTAAAACATTATCTGCACGCTGCTCTTCAGCCTCTCATCAGAATCTATCGTGCTACAACGCATATTCTTCCCACTGCTGGGATAGAGGTCTCCGCTTAATCGATACGAGATATAGAACATGAGCCACCACGCTGTTCAACTTGACTTGATTGACCGCCCAAATGCCACTGACTTTAGTTAACGACTGTCATCCAATGACAACGACCGGGACCGACGGCTTCACGTAGCGCCGGAGCGTGCTTCGCTGATGAAGCTCGAGATAATTAAAACCATCCATAAAGAGTGTACGTTCGCCGTTGCTGAACTTGCGTGATCGGTTATGACTGTCACGGGCAACGACATCGAGCTTCTCAATCTGTACACCCTGCCATTAGCTTATCAGACTCCTCACGAGCAAGAGCAGCAAGGCACAGTGATATGCAATAAGTGACCCAACTGGAGACCTAGTTCTCCATAGTTGGACAACCTAATCTATGCTTATCTATACTAATATTATAAAGCTGAAGAGTTTGTTTGTTTGTTTGAATAATAATAATCTCAGGAACTGCTGGTTCGAATTGAAAAATTATTTTAGTGTTAGATAGCCTATATTTTAAAGAAGGCTATACGCTATATAACATCACGCCACCACCAACAGGAGCGGAGCAGCAACGAAAATTTGGAAAAAAAATATTCCTTTTGAAGGCTTACGTTGCGTGCGCTGCGTAAACTTCCTATGGTCTTACCACGATAACTGATATTCACGACGACGAAGTCGCGGGCAACAACTAGTAAAGTACAAATTTGTGGAGAAAGATGAGAGAGAAATTATCGTAACCCATTTGTAGATATATTCTACAAAACGGTTACGATACTCGTGAACGTACAGAAAGACAAAAAAATCCAACCTTTATTAGTATTCTTATACTGAAATTTAGAGATTAAAAACTATACGCAGAATCTTAATGTCATTCTTTTACGCACAAGCATGTCATTCTTTTACGCACAAGCCATCAAAAAAAATTTAAAAAGTTACTTTTCGATACAGCTGTTTATGGACAACTGTATCGAAAAATAACTTTTTTTCCATTTCGATACAGCTTCAGCCCTGGGTTCAGCTATAATAAGCAGGTTGCAATGCAAATGCATTGTAACACACTCGTATTTTAAGAACCCTTATTATACAACAGTTTCATAAACTATTATTATAAATGTACTATGTGCCCCGCGGTGTTACCCGCGGTTTATTAGGGAAAATAAATTGTGTACTGACGTGAAATAACAACTATTCACATTTTTAGAAGCAAATCCAGGATGTCAGCTAACTCCATACCAAATTTTATTAAAATCTCTGCAGCCGTTTAGACGTGAAGAAGTAACAAACATACACACACTCATTCACAAACTTTCGCCTTTATAATATTAGTGTGAAGTGTGATTATAAAAACAATACGCATGACGATTTTTAGACCTTTTCATCCCATTTTAAGCCTTTAGGGGTTGAATTTTGAAAAATCCTGAAACACGTGTTGACTCATTTATCTATAGAAGTACTCGTGTAAAGTTTCGAATAAAATAGTCCAACTAATCTTGTTTCCCCATACTTTACTGTGATTTCCCATGGGCATAAGACATTTTCCCGCAGTAAAACGTAGCCTATGTGTTAATCCAGGGTGTCAGCTAACTCCGTACCAAATTTTATTAAAATCTCTCCAGCCGTTTAGACGTGAAGAAGTAACAAACATACACACACACTCACTCACAAACTTTTGCCTTTATAATATTAGTGTGGAGTGTGTGATTTACCTAGTAATGGTAACAAAAAAAATTTTTTTTTAAAAGAATTGAAGTCTTGTATCTCTTATATAGTAATACAAATGTATTATTATATACCGTACTATATTGTACTGTTACCAATTTTGCTAGTAAAAGAAACCAATTTGAACCAATTTTGCTAGTAGTTTTTGTGATATCTTAGGAATTCTTTGAAAAAAATATTCAGAATTCAAGTAAGTATTAAATTATCGACCACTAATCGCCACTCACCGCGCTAAAAAACATTTTGAAACAACATAGATTGATATTAATCAATTACCATCTGGGTTCGAATATCATACATAACGTTAAACATAAATCGCATTAATTCCGATTGGAATAAATATACATAGCGGGCTACAAGCATGTTAAAGGGCATTCCGCCCAGTTTTTATAGCGTTTATAAATTCATATGTCTACCAAATATGGGAGATAATAGCCCATTGGAAGGCCTACTACTACTACCAGCGACAAGTATATAACAACTTTGAGCTAGAGGGGTAATTAGCAGCGGTGGGAACTGGCGGCCGGTGGGGCCACGAGCGCACTGTCGCGATTATAGTTAGTTTAATTTGGGCGGACGAGCGCGCGGCGCGGCGGCGGGCGCGGCGCCCGACCGGAAAGATTTTTCAATTACCAACTTTGTGCCGTTCGCTCCAATCTCGGTGCACAGAGCAGCCGCGGTCGCAGACTCTACAATTTATAATGACAATAATAAATGCTACCTTATCGCATTTATTTAATATTGTTTTGGTATTCGTTAACTTGTTTGAATCAACTTGAACGCAATTTATGAACAGATTTAAATTCAGTTGAGGGGAAATTTAAAATACAGACGTCACATGCTAGTTGCTACATAATAGTCACATACTAGCGATTACTGATATTTAAATAAATATAACTAAATAAATTTTGATAAATATGCTCACAAATAACATATATGTATTTATGAGTATATTTATCTAAATATCTTGATAAAAAAAATACAGATTTACTAGGAAATACTATATTTTATATTACACAAATAAACCAGAGCACAGTATTTATTTTAATTAAAAATTTAATAGAAACCGCGATATTATTTTATACATTGATATATATAACGTATAAAAATACATAATGTATAAAAACTAGTGATGTGTTGGAGCTCCGTAACCGAAACCGAAACTATCGGATATCCGAAATAAAAATCAATCCGAAACCATATTCCTGGACAAAGTACACACTGTCAACTAGTCCCAAATTATGCATAGCTTGTACTATGTGTACTAGGTAACTGATATAATACTTAAATACACTATTTTCTTTTTGTAAATACATACATATAATACAAAGAAAATACCCAGACCAAGACAAACAGACATGTTCATGCACACAAATATTTGTCTTGTGCGGGAATCGAACCAGCGACACCGGAGTCAAAGTGGACAGACAAAACCGATATAAAAGTTTCAGATAATTTCAGGAATCTAAATGAGACACATTTTGATAGGTTTTTGCCGGCCAAGACGACATACTTAACTAACTGCGTCGCCCGACGCTTGCATCGATTATTTACATAATAATTACATTCTTCTGCATAACTATTTATACATTCGGTTGAGATTAAAATTATCTAAAACAAATAAAGGCCCATTCTATTATGGCAGATGATTTCCACCGCTTGACATTGGAGGAGTTAATAGATGATATGATTTTGCCTTACTCCAAAAGTAGCTTCTCGTGATCTGTTGATTTTGGATTTACTTGAACCTTGTTCTATTTTTTTAAAGTTTACCTTGTACTAAAATTTTCCTTTTACAATTCCTAATAGAATTAATATGAAACTATCCGTAACAATCGAATAATCCGAAATATTTCATATCCTTAACCGTATCCGAATCCGAAATCCAGAACATCCCAGATAGAAACAACGTTACCACTAATTCTCCAGACACACCAGATCCTCAGTATTAAAGTAACCATAGTTGAACACTTGACTGGGCATGTTACTATGTATCCAATTTGATTATGGACCCGGATTCTGATTAATGGTCTTTGCTAGTCTGGCTCAGGAGTAGCGAGCGAGCGCTCCCGCATTATGCAGATCAAAAAAATGTGTAGCAAATACTCCATAAACAAATAGTACTTATTTTATTATTATATATTGTATCAAGTTTTATGTTACTCTGTGCACTGTGGAATTCTTAATATCAGTGCGCGCTAACTACGACCGTATAATATTGGCTGCTGGGCGGAATACTTCTCCTCCCGGCCCGCGCCGCCCGCCGCCGCCCGCCCGGCATACCAGCGCCGCGGCGCGTGCACACTCCTTAAGGCGGATTTCACATTTAGCAGTAATTACATCTATGACATAATACAACACTGCTACAACACTGGAGGATCTCGGTCGTATGTTGATCTCGATGCTTCATCTCGATCCGTGGGGCTGGGGATGAATTTCGACAAGACGAAAGTTATGTAGATACGATTTTCTCATCCCTGCCCGGTAATCATAGACAATTCAGCTATTGAAGTGGTTAAAAACTATGTCTACCTCGGATATTCGATACAGCTTGGCCGGGGTCACAGCGTTCGATTAGACTGGGCAGCTTTTGGAAACTCAACACATCGTCGCCGCACAGACACCCCAATACTTGAAGACTAAATTCTTCAAGCTGTGCGTTCTCCCTGCAGTGACCTAAGGTGCAGAGACTTGGACACTGACCATCAGACTGGTTCACAGGCTAAAGGTCGTGCAGCGAGCGATGAAGAGGGCTATTTCTTCTTTTCAGAGAGAGTTATTCTTTCGCCTTCAGAGTTTGCAAGCTGATGTGGTCGCGGTCACATCTGCCGAATATGTGATGGCAGACGGGGAGGAAGGTATTAGAGTAGAGGCCGCGCGTAGAACAACGAAGCGTTGAACGCTCTTCTTGTAGATGGACCGATGATTTTATGAAAGCGACTGGATGCGGAAGTTGAAGGATCGTATTTGGTAAAAAGCGTAGGGGAAGGCCTATATCCATCAGTGGGTAGATACAGACTGATGATGATAATGAAATCTTTGGCAGTTGAACTATTCATAGGTGAGTAATACCAGGAGCGGCAATAATGTAGTGTCAACTATCTCCACAACTACTTACCATCCTTACCTTACGGTGCCAGTACCGTCAACTAAGCGGACAACTAAACGCTCACCCGTTTTAGAGTTTTCTGCTTATAACTCATGCATTAAGTATAATAAAAACCGGCCAAGTGCGAGTCGGACTCGCGCACGAAGGGTTCCGTACCATTATCTATAAAAACGGCAAATAAATCACGTTTGTTGTATGGGAGCCCCCTTAAATATGTAATTTATTCTATTTTTTTGTATTTGTTGTTATAGCGGCAACAGAAATTCATCATCTGTGAAAATTTCAACTGTCTAACTATCACCGTTCATGAGATACAGCCTGGTGACAGACGGACGGACGGACGGACGGACAGCGGAGCCTTAGTAATAGGGTTCCTTTTTACCCTTTGGGTACGGAACCCGAAAAATGGAGAGTAAAATCGGATGTTATCAAAAACGTTACGGTGATCCTTAAAGTAATATATTTAATTTAAGATCCGATCAGCAGAAAGAAGGAATTAAGAAGTAGAGTTACTTCTTCAGTCGATTCAGTCATTTAGTACTTTATAAAATTGTATATATACATTTCTATACATCTATTATAGAGAAGAATGGTATGTATAGTCAATAGATGCTTGCAGAAGGAGCCACTTGTATTGTTCAAAAACTCGTCACAAAGTGGTCCCTATAGAGGGGCAACGAGTGTGTCGTTAGCCTAACACTCTCCCGATTACACGGCGTACTAAACGCTACTTTTAAATTGGATTCCTGCGAGCGAGCTTTGTTCCGGCGCGCGCACAAAGGAGCGCGCTTCAAACCAGTCGGACCGTACAACATATCCCATTGACGAGCGAATACTTCGGAACCATTGTCAACTCACTCACACTGTCTCAACGGTTACTATTAACAGGTAATGATACTTGGAATAAGATGCTATACAAGTGTTATAAGTTTGAAATCTCGACAACGGACGAACGGCTGTATCGATTTATGTCGTAAATAGTGCAGCATTGAAGCTGAAAATAAACAGAGATCCTTAGAGTATATATTACTACTGTATATATACTCTAAGAAGAGATAAATTCTTTTTACCCTCGATGGAACGGAGACGGTTTATGCGTTTCGGGTGCGAGGATGTTTGTGCAAATCAATGTTGCCATTTATCTCCAAAAGTACGAGTCCGGTTTTGATACGGTTTTCAGTGATGGGTTCGGGTTTGATTGGTGCATGTTCTTAGATAGGTGTTACGGTGATAACTCACCAGGGGGCGCTGCAGTAAACATTTGTTTGTGCAAAACCAAAACTACTAGTCTGATTCTGATGCGGTTTTCATTTGTAATACCTATGCTTGCTCTCTAAAAAGTTTGAAATAAAAACAAAATTAAGAATTTTGAAAAAACCCACGACGGTTAAAACGTAGTTGAAAAATAATTTTGAACCCCCGACTTAAAGAATTTATGCTATGAACTTAATAAAAAAAAAAAACAAGAAAATCCGTCGGTGGCTGCCATCTCTATTTTAAATTTCAACATAAATATAAATAAGTATACAAGTTACTATAAACCTTCCAAACTAGTTCATTTAATGGCAGCCCCGTGGGAATAGCAGTATGACTAAATCGCTTTATGACTAAATCTCGATATGACTAGATCGCTGTATGACTTTATCTCTATATGATAATAGAGTATTTTGATAAGCACAACATCCTGCACCCTAACCAGTATGGCTTTCGCAGGGGAAGTTCAACGACACTCGCGTGCTTTGAACTCGTAAAATTTATCACTGAAAGTATTAACAATAAAACCTCAGTGCCCGTAATGTCTATATTCCTTGATATGAGCAAGGCATTCGACTGTGTCAATCACACTAAACTTTTAGAAAAGTTGCAGCACTATGGCATCCGGGGCAGAGCATACGAATGGATTAAAAATTATTTAAAGAATCAATTACAATGCACTGAAATAATAACATTAAATAAAGCAAACAGAGTAGTTAGCAAGAATAACTATAGATCTAGTTTCAGAAGCTGTGATACGGGTGTCCCTCAGGGAAGCATTCTAGGACCATTGCTGTTCTTAGTATATATCAATGATCTCCCGAATAGTATCGAACATAAAAGTATACTCTTTGCAGATGATACAACATTATTAGTAAAATGCGACAATATTGATACATACGAAGCAAATATTAATAAAGCACTACAAAATATAATGGTTTGGATGAATGCAAATGACTTGCAAGTTAACATAGGCAAAACAAATTTCATTCAATTTTCATCTTACAACTCAAATCAAATAACATTGAATGTAGAATATAACAACGACAAGGTAGAAAGAGTTAACACTGTAAAATTTCTTGGCGTTACAGTTGATGAGCATTTGAATTGGAAGGCTCATGTTGATCAAATATGTAATAAGTTGAACCGTTTTGTTTTTGCCTTAAAACGACTCAGGCAAACTATTTCAAAGGAAGCCGCAATTACCGCTTATCATGGTTATGTAGCATCTGTGCTGAGCTATGGTTTAGTTATTTGGGGTAACTCTGTTGAGATGGATAGGGCCTTCAAGGTGCAGAAAAAATGTATTCGTGCCATCTGCAATGCCTGGGTGGATGACAGCTGTAAACCACTTTTTAGAAAGCTAAATATCCTTCCACTGCCATGTTTATACATAAGAGACATCTGCACATTCGTGGCATCGCATCCAGAATTCTGGCGCAAAAGAAGGGAGGTTATACAGAGACAAACTCGAGCTATTATCATGAGCAAATTGTATCAACCAACATGCCAGAAAGATATTTATAAGAGAAATGTTTACAATATGTCCATATACCTGTATAATCTGCTTCCCAATGACATGAAACAACTGAATGGTAAAGCTCTTATGACAACATTGACTGTGTGGCTATTGGAACATTGTTTCTATTCCATAAAAGAGTACATTGACCACTCTAAATCACAAATTAAATAAATTCTATTAATCAATGTATAATAATAATGAAAACTTTTCTAAATTTTATAAATAATTTTAATAATGACATGAAATTTGTACCGTAAATGTAATGAATACTATTTTTAATGACTACGATGTATTATGACGAATGACAATTGTATACAAATGATTTGCATGCCTGCTATCAGGCGTAATACACGGCACAATGTATATTGATATAAGACCTGTAAAAAACTGTATTAGCAAATAAATGATTTATGATTTATGACTATATCGCTGTAAGACCGAATCTCAATATGACTACATCGCGGGTAGACTAGATCGCGTTTGAACTAGATCGCCTTAAGACCATATATCGTAAAGACTATTTTTTATAAAGTAAAGTTGTCTACATAATTAGAAAATTCTAATCTTCTTCTAGGTAGGTATGGGTCAGGGATTAGAAACCTTCCCTTAAGACGGGTTACTTCTCGATAAGAAGCTTTAAGACTACTTTTCGAAACTTGGAAAATAAAATAAAAGGCGTCAATTGAATAATATTTATTTACTTATGTCATGAATGAAAGTAGTAATTTGGTTCTATTTGTTAATATAAAAAAAAAATATACAAACTTGAAATGTAAATTACGCCTTAAATGAGGGCGATTTAAAACGCAGATTTACTTATATTTACGTTTTAAATCGCTGACATTTGACATAGGGCATTTAGACCCCTTTTTTCTTGATATTTTTTTAATTCAATAAAAATAATAACAACGTAGGTTTGTGTTGCATGCGCACATTGAGACGACGATGCCATGCCTCCAAACTATTATTTGTCCTGTGCTTATCGTTTGCACAGGAAATAATTACAGTATTCTTCAGCCATTGCCTGCAAAAGTAGCTTGTGAATGCATCCATTAGTAACAATGACGAGCTCGGTGGCGTAGCGGTCAATGACGCGGCTTCGACACCAACGCTCGTGGGGTCGATTCCCACATAAGACAAACATTTGTGTACATGTCTGTTTGTCTTAGTCTGGGTGTTTTCTATGTATCATAAGTATGTATTTACAAAAAAAATGTATTTACGTATGTTTATCAGTTGTCTAGTACCCATAACACAAGCTTCGCTTACTTTGGGGCTAGATAGCGCTGTGTAATTTGTTTGACAATGTTTATTTATAAAGTACATAATTTTTATAAATAATATTAGTATGATTGTACGTCACATCGCTATAAGTCAATCTGATAACAAGACGTATGCGTATATGGTCGGATAGCTATTTAAGCCAAACGCTATGTAGTCATATCGAGATTTAGTCATAAAACGATTTAGTCATATCCAGACTTGATCCTAAAGCGATTTAGTCATATCCAGACTTAGTCATAAAGTGATTTAGGTATATCGTGTAGTCTTATCGCGAAGTAGTCCTAAAGCTTCTAACCCGGATTTTCTTGGGTTTTTTTTATTAAGTTCCTATCATAAATTCTATAAGTAGGGGGTTTCAAAATTATTTTATCCTTTTTCAACTACGTTTTAACCGTCGTGGGTTTTTTCAAAAATTTTATTTTTATTTTTATTCACTATCACAAGTGTTCAGAAAATACTTTCTGCTCCTGCTAATTTCTTCTGGCTAAATTCATTGACTTTTGGTGGCTACACACGACATACAGTGGTGGGGGTATGATGGGTCCATCCCGATTTGAAAGCACAAGGATAAAACAATCAATGTAAATTGAGAATCTCAAACAGTCTTTCCAAGCTTTGTTATTAGATGGGTTAAAGATAACCGGAAACTGGAGATGGAAGAAAGGAGTGCCCAGAGAAGGTATGTATGAACCAAATTTCATGGCCATATCGCTGAATAAAATAAATGTGACATACGAAAGGAAAGACAGATATTAATGGATTCTTAACTGACCTTACTTTTATATACGTCCGCCTGAAAATAACTAACCGTAGCTTATAGATGCCTGCATTCTTCTAAAGCCCTAGCAACGTATGATGCTTCTGTCGTATATTCACGGCCTTTTTGAAGAGCTCATGTAGGAAAACAGCGACCGGCAGTTTATTTTACAACTTGATATGACGTGCGTGAGAGGAAGTCAAACTTTCTGGAACTGTAATATTCGGCGACTTGGGTTCCAATGTGTGAAGATGATATTCCTGTCAATGAGCTAATGGGGATTTGACATATTTTTATAGCTAAAAATGTAAGAATTTCGGTGCCGGTAGAGATCTCGTCTACACGTACGTCAAAAGGCAAGATATGTAATTGATACACTATTTAGTGTGACCGTGGAGTGTTAGACGTACGTGAGGAGATGCGCATTTATTATTATCTAGAATTTTCTGGATAATAATAAAAATATTAATTAAGAGTAAGTAAAATGTAGCGTAAAAGAGTTGATCCCATATTGGTTCGCCATTAACGAACTAATAAAGCGCGTTTAATATAGCGTCAGGGCGGACGGGGCGGGCGGCGGGCGGCGAGCGGCGAGGCGGACGTAAAATGCACTTAAAATTATTAAAGTGCAGTATGAAATGAAACATTTTTATGTGCAGTGAGACTCGCGAGCGACACTCGTTAAAATAACGCGGCCGCGCGCCAGCGCCACCCTGTGGTAAATAAATCAGAACACTCTTGTTGGAACACGCACACGCCCTGTGTTCGCTGTGTACAGTTAAATGTTATCATTACACCAAAGTACATAAAATGCCGTCCTATCATACTATGAATAAATATATCGGAAGCAAACTTTACATTGGCAATTATCAATATACTAAATTAATTAGATAAATTAAACGGGTCACTCACGTCTTTTTGTCGGGAAAGCCGACTAGTTTCGATCTCAAAAGGAGACCTTCTTCAGGGTGAATGTCCAGACACGTCCACCCTTTGTCTCTCGCGCCGGACACTCCGGAGCCGCCGGACCGGAGTTTTAATAATATTATTATCAATATAGATTAAACGGTAAAAGCTGTTTTTTATGGTTCCGTAGTAAACAAGTAACCCTTATAGTTTTCCCATGTCCGTCTGTCCGTCCGCGGCTTTACTCAAATTCTATCAGTACTAGAAAGATCAAATTTACTATGTGTGTATATATTAATGACGCCGACAAAAGGTAAATACAAAATCTGAAAAAAAAAAGATATTTTACGGTACTTCCCATACCTACATGTAATGTGGGGATCCTTTTTTTTTGCTATCCTGATCTTGGGTATCGTTGGAGCTCTTTCAAAAATGTTGCGAGTGTGAGAATACCATTTTTCGATTCTAAGTTCCGTTTCTGAAATATTGAAATTTAAAGCGCTAATTTTTGGTTTTTTTTTTTTTTTTTTTTTTTTTTTTTTTATACTACGTCGGGTGGCAGACAAGCATACGGCTCGCTTGATGTGAAGCGGTTACCGTAGCCATATTAACGCTCGCAACATAAAATTTCGCTCGCGCGCCGTCACCCCCGCTGCCATCGCAGCATCTCCTTCCTTTCTGGTGACCTCACTCACTCGCAGGAACACAACAGCCCTCAAGGGAACCATTATTTGGCTGCGGTATTCTGTGAGGTGGAGGTACATTCCCCAGTCGGGTAGCTTACAATTACGCTCCCTACCTCTCTTTTCGCCAGAGCTTCGTTTGTCAGTCAGCAGGGTGCACCGCGTGCAGGTGAAGTTGGCTTTGGTTCAAAGATGTTGATAAACCACATACACCCCAAGGTCGAGACAAGTGTCGCTCAAGCAAATGTTTAGTCGTCAAGCCTATTAAAACGAGTAAGCAAACAGATTCTGGTCTTATTATATATTGATAATTAGACACGATGGTAACACAGGAGAAAAAAATAAATTTCCATGCACTATGCTCCTGTGCCTGAAGCACACGACGAAAGTGTATTTACTATAGCTCTAACAAAAATGCATTTTCTTGTTTTAAGATCTCAAGATAGTAATAATAGCGCAGAGTTTTACAAGAGTAGTCAGTGCGCAGGGTTCCCCTTGAGCCGCGTACATCTTTAGTGACGGGGCGCAGCGGCACGCGCGCATTCATTATGCAGGTCGGTGCATACATTGGCACCCCGCGCTTCACCGCTCGAGATCGATACTGCACCCTCGCACGCCGGGAGAATATATTATGCCGGTATTTGCATAAGCTGATGAGTGTGTGCCGTCATTATGTATGTGCGAGCGTCCCGAGGGTGAGATAAGATTTGTTTAGGTCTCCGCATCGCCAAGAGGCGCACTCGGCCAGCGTGAATCATTCACAGTTGAACTGATATATAAATGTTATCTCAAAGGATACATATATTAAAAATATTACTAACATGTAGACAGATCATTAGTGTCATTATCATCATCGGCATCTGTCCTGTGTTGAATGAAGACCTTTCCTAATACCTTCCACCATAGGCGATCCTACACTACCACCATCCAGATACATCCGGTAATCCGATTGAGGTCATCGGTCAATCTTAAAGGTGGATCGCCCAATAGTAGCTAGTTATCTTCGATTGGCTCGTTAAGGTAGGTGGGCGGTCACAGACGCTGCGCGCTGGTGTCGACTGCCGCCAGACATCGTACACCATGACATCATTATCATCAGGTCCATTTTAGTCTCCACTACAGGAGCACGACCCTCTCTCGTCCGTCCATCCTAGACGGAAGGAGGATTTGGCCTACACTCCACACGCTGGCCAAACGGGTTGGAGAGGCCTCATCGATATTTTGATAAAGTATTTCCCTTAGTCGCCTTGTACGACATCCACGGGAAGAAACGGAGTGATACTATTCTAGTCTGCCGGAAACCACACGGACAGACGTATAAATCTCCCGGATTCATATGGACATAACCGAACTCTTTTCCGGACATTCTTGTCTGAACTCTTAGATGAAAACAGTAATATCGTAGTTAAACTAAAGTTTTACCTTCTGAAAAGCTGTCACAATGGCAATGTTTGATGTGGTGGATATATGCCGAGTGATAACGATTATGATGATAAGTACAATAAAAAAATAATTGTTAGGAGGTTACCAGTAAGCTGTTGCACAACAGGCTATTTGGCAATGTTAAAAAATTGTATAAATTATTTAATAATGTAAAACATTGTAAAAAACAACAATGTAAAAAATTGTATAAATTATTTAACAATATCGTAAAATACACAAAGCAATAAAGATCTGCAAACTTTCATTCTAATATCTTCCGTCCTACTTATTTTAGGGTCGATAAAAGTTAGGCGGGAAAGTCCATTTTAAAAGTATGAAATTATTTAAAAAAAAATCCATTGGAGTAGCAATAAAAAATACTATAACTTTTATTGTGATCCTAATTAATAAACGTAATATTTAACATAGCTATCGTACAAATTTATGATTTGGTGCATACAAATTACAAACCTGTGACGTCATAACTCAGTAGCCTTTTGTATGGAGCGTTTTCGGGAAAGTCCAAAATTGTGATTTGCAAATTAACATATCTCAAGAGATTTTCGTGCTACCGAAGTAATTCTTTCACCTATGGTTATGTTATTGAGGCGTTCCTACATATCAAACCGAAAACAATGTTGGTCAAATAACCTACTGCAGCTGTAGCAGCAAGGGTGCAATAAGCGAGAAATATTATTTGTATTGCATGCATTAGACATAGACTATGGTGCCTGCTTCACATCAGGCAGAATACTGTTCGGCACCCGACGTATTACAAACATATACAGAGGGACATACATATGTATAATTTATTGATATGTGCTCACATACTACGTAAGTTGTGGATATACAAACCGTATAAGGTTATACGGTTTATTATAATTATTAAAATCATTAAAATAATCACGTACACGAACTTCATTACAAGGAATCAATCGCGAGGCGGCACTCGGCTAGCGGAAAGGGGGTTAAGGGGGAGAGAGGAGGGTGCAATAATTAGGCGCGCGGATTAGTCGCGCCGAGCAAATTAACTTGAAACTCGATGGCTTCCGAGGCTCTATTTTAGAAGACAATTGCCGGCGTAATTAAGGTCGCAGCCAATTTCAATTAATGAGGGGAGGCAGGTATTCCGGCATCGGAGGGGGAGGGTTGCCGGAATTATATCCTCCGGCAGTTCCAACGAGTTACACTCGCGGAGGACGGGCCGCGGCGGTTTATTGCAAGCGTTCCAGGCGGCGAGATTAAACTGCAAGATTTAATATCTATTTAGAGAGCTTCCGAACAAGTTTGAGGGGCAAATGCTGACTAGAGGAAATATATCCTTTACTGTTTATACCAGTGGTTATATACGATTACTAATGCACTATTACTGCCGAGTCAGAGCTATGGGTAGTTTATTTAAGCTCCGCAAAACATACTTCTGGTAAAGATAAAGGATTTTTAAATTAATTTTGCATCATATACATAATTTGTTGCAGTTTTATATTTTTGTCTAACTCCATGTGAAAAGAAGAAGAAACATAACATAATGTACCTAAAGCTTAAATACTTTGCAAAAATTTGTTCAATGATGGTCGACTCGGACTCGAAAGTCCAACTTGAGAGCCGAGCCGAGTACTATACAGTAAATTGTTTTTGTTTATTTCAGAATCAAGAGTAATATGATATACTGCTATAAGAGTGAATTAGACACATATATACAACCTTATATTCAAAGAGCTTTAACATATTATCGGTGATAAATGCTAAATGTCTTCACTTACATTCTAGACTCTACATACGTGAAAAAACATTACATTATCTTAGAACGCAGACAGAAATCAAAAATACATGTATAAATTATTCATAAGTGTGCAGTGAAATATTATGAACGCAACTAGTTTGCGAACGGTGTACAATGAGTTGTGTCGTGCGAGGAGGGGCGGGGGCTGGGGCGGGGGCGAGGCGCGGGCGACTGCAGCCCGTCGCCATGGCAACCGCCCCCGCCTAATCAATTGCAGAAATATGTACGATCCATTACCACTATAACTCGCGCCCTAGCATCCCCCTCGTAGCTCTTAAACGGCGGGCGAAGTCGGGACAGCAGAATGTGCTACGAGAGCTCATAGTTAAATTGTCGCTTTATACGGGAGAATGCTCGGCGACATTACACACACTTCGGAGAGCGAAGAAAAGATGTATAGTCGAGGCGGCTATCGACAGTGCGGTGAGGACGCTATGATTGCGACTTTAGCTTAAATAAATTGGCGTAGCACTCAATTTACAACTTTCATGCTAAGCACGCATATAAAAACAGACAAAATACAGGTAATACAACCATGTAAATAGCTAATATAACACAGATAAAACATACATTTAAGCGTGAATAGTGATTTACGTACTTGTGCTACCGGTTACGTAGTTCGTAGCTCGTAGCGCGTCGGGAGCTACGAGCAGCAGCCGCGTAGCACGCTCCGCCCTGTAATTTATTGTACAAAAACAGGTGTACGATTATGAACTTCGTTCGACATATTAATAAATTATTGTTATATTGTAGATTTATTTTATTAAACGTAAGGCATGAATATTATGTAGTCATCTGGCTATCTCTACCGAAATTTTGCGTCAATTATAATCCCAAAAGCCACTACAGACACATATTTATTATATTATTAGGTAACTTCAAGTACCATTCAACGTATCTCCCTAGCTTGAAAGCAAATGCAAATCTTAGGAGAGGTATACCTTAGTCTATTAGGAGTACCTAGGCTCTTACCGTCGAGGTGTCTAGTAACCCTTCGATTCTTTGTGCACCATTCAGTCCTATCCAAAGACATGACAATCCAAAAGAGTCGGCGTATCACTGAGGCTTGCATGAGGCCGTGTACCGTATAAGATAAAACTGTGGGATTATGTAATTTACTAATCCTAATTTGTTCGTTTTGTAATTGTTTGTGTTGCCACCTTTGCAACTGTTTTTTTATAAATCTATATGTAAATTATATATATCAATATGTAAATTAAATAACATAGTATAGATTCCGTCAGACAGGTTGGTTAAGAATATCAAGCATCGTCGGGAACAACATTTCTAAGATAGGTTAATTTGATTAATTCTCCGCTCTTTAATACTTCCGAGAGCACGGAAAGCTGGCCTAGTCAAAAATCCAAGTAGTGAAAAAAATTATGCATTATTTTTGACCCTATACGAAATCTGAAATAATATTTTTTATTCTTATTTTATTTATTATATTCCTTTGTAAATAAATATACCGGATAATGAACCTGCTAACGTCCTTTTTAACTTTTAGTAGAATATGAGTATATATCAAAAACAACAATACTGATTTTTAATCAATAGTTGAAAACTATTCCGAATAAAAACAATGAAATTTTGCCCGCGCCCTCTTGTTGACTGGCTACCTACCATAGATTACAATACGTTTTTAAGGCATTTAACTTCCCTCAGTGGTATTTCCGAACATTTACCCATTGGTGTTGCTGATTTCCATGGGCGGTGGTGTTTGCTTTCCATCAGCTAAGCCATCGCTCCTTCCGTATGCTCGTTGACCCTCCTCTCAGAAAAGAAAATAAATTACCACGTTCGGGGAAATTATGGTTTTATATTCAATTCTATATTTGATTGTTAAGTGTACATTTTATGGTTTTACTTGAACAGAGCACCAACTTAACACCCTTTCAGGATATAGCAAACGATGGCAACATAGTTTTTTAATAATATTACCAAATTTAACAAGTTTTTTCCTAATTTATATCATAATATGATTAGAGGTAACGAGTCTAATCATAGAAGTAACTTCCTTCAACGGTGTTATCGAACGAATACACTTTGGAAGTCACATTGGATCAGTGACGCTTTTTGTTATTAATATCTATAGGCTGTGATGATTGCTTACCATCAGGTGACTCACATTGAAATCGGATTGATTCATTTGAGAGCTACAATACTACAAGCCAAAACACAATGACTCCCGTCTTTTTGAGACAACAGCACAGACATGCAGACATATTGCTTTTTATACTACGTCGGGTGGTAGACAAGCATACGGCTGTCGTGATGTGAAACGGTTACCGCAACCATGTAAAAGCTCGCATCATGAGATATCGCTCGCGCGCTGTCACCCTCGCTGCCAACGCAGCAACTTCTTCCTTCCTGATACATACATATAGTATTTCATAGTAAGGATCTGAAGTTTTGTTACAGCTGGGGGTCGCTGCTCGTAGCCAGAACTGCCTGTCGTGTACGATGCTCGCGTTCGCCGCACAGCACGCGTACTCTGGAACAAACGAATAAACTGGGTGAAAATATTTTAAAATCTTTGATTGTTAAACTAATTCAACCATTAAATTAAAATCGTTTAGTAGACGATTAACCAAAACAAAGACGTTAGAAAACCCATAATTATTATTACTTTTCTCTTATAAACAATGAGTTACATATTTATACATATCATTAGCAATTTTTTGTAACACAAGGAAAAAAATATACGCAATAATACCAAAACCGGTCGTTTGTGTCAATTATTACAATTTTCGCTTTTTCGTTTGCGGACTGCGTACAAGATGAGACTTGTCAATAGCCCAGGATGCAGAACATGCAAGGAATCATACGAGACCATGAAGCACTTGATGTGTCAATGTGATGCCCTAGCTGGCAAACGAATGGCAATCCTAGGAAAGGCATACCCAGACCTGGAGGACTACAGGCTCTTCTCAATTAAAGATGTACTAAAGTACATAGAATCTCTAGACACTCAGAGGAGAGTTACTAAAGACTAGGGAGTGCACAAAAGATCCGACAGGGTCGACGTGCCACCGGTGCTACAGCACTGGACCCATTTCAAGATTGCGGACTACGACTTGTATCGGTGGTGCGAGTGGTGGCGCTACTTCAGCAGTGCTAGTCCCTTGACATAGAAATATTTTAATGAAAATCGTATACCTAAATGTTGACCCACGTCCTCTCGATTACTGGCCGATTAATTTTCCGACCAAGTATTGGCAGTGAAAATTTTTATCATTTATTTAGAGTTAAATTCAGGCAAGTAACTAGTAATTCATCATATAAATCTTTTAAAAGTGTTATATTATAGAACGAATATAATAATTTATTGTTTGTATAACATGAAATAAATAGTCGGATGAAGATGTGATATACGAACTTAATTTGAACGAATCGAACAAACTGATATTTGTAATAAGATATTGTCGATGTTGTTTTATACATTTTATATTAAAAAACTGGCTTTAAAAATTTTGGGTATTGATATTAACATTGTTTGAAGACACAGCTTTTGCCCATGTCCATATTCTTTACATATATTTTGATAGAATACCGCTCGACTCTACCGCCTGGATGGCAAAATAATTAATGGGAAAAACTGCGACCATAAAGAATAGAGGCAGCGCGTCGCAGTTAGATATACAACTATTTACATAGTCATAAGTGCATATGACAGCGAAGCCCAGGGTGGCGCGGACGACGGCGGTGCGAGGAGCCAGGGCCGGCGGGCGGAGGGGGCCGGCCGAGGGGAGGGGGAGGACCGGCCGCGGAGGAGGCCAGCTCGCAGTATAATCACACCGACGACCGCTGCACTCTCCCGATGATATTTCTCATATTACCCCACCAATTAATTGATAATGCGCCCCACGCGAACCAATATTGCCCGCTACACCTGCTACTGAAAGCTAAGATTAACATCGGTTATTGCTCCACTATTAATCGTTTGTTTAATTCGTACGCAACGGCCCGCAAAATTAATTACGTTCACTAATTGTATCGCTTCGAGAACCGCCTCCTTAAAACGCCGGCCTCTTCTCCCTCCGTTCCACGAGTAACTTTTAAAGGGCGTCCACACTCCATTATATGATTTAAAAATCATATTCAAAATCGCCATTATGCCAAACGAGCGTGCCCGCTATTCTATTACCGACCCTTGCCGGAATAAATTCCATCGAAGCGCAATAATAATAAAAAAATGTCGAGAGCTTGTCGCGTGCAAAAGACGTGCGGTCACGCGGCCCTCCCGCCCCTCGCGCCCCCCTCACCCTCCGACCCTCCCGCACGAATATAATATGCATTATGCGAAATCCGTAACTCTTATGCCGGCTCTGGAGAATACCTTAAGAAGTTCCGTCGCCGGCGACTTCGTGCCCTAAATACAGCGCCGTAGAGTCGTGAACGGCGCGCCGCGCGCGTGTTTCTCCGTCGTTAGTGCAGGCGCGTACGGGGCTTCCTCGGGGCGGGCGAGGCCTGCACTCTCGAGATAACGCCGAGTATTAATCATAGTATTATCGGCCGGTGGCGGCGTCTTTGTTATGACACCGCGTTATTGCAGTTTTTTCTCTATCTACCCTCGAGCACGCGATAAACGGCTCGAGAGTGCATTTTCCGGGACAGATGTTTTAGTAATCCGGGAAAGTCGCCGAAATCGCTCCAATAAAACATTCAATGTTATTATGCGATGACGTCTTAAGATAAGTGCACTGTGCACTCGTGTTTAAGACGTCACATACGGAATACCATCAGCATATATTTCGTAGATATGTTAACATAGACTGATTTTATCATTTTTTATCAGTAGAAAGTACAGTTTAGAACCCTTAACAAATTTACGTGCTAATCAAAGACAGTAATAATCTAATGTTTGGCTGTTCGGCCAATATGTTTTGCGTTTCGATTATAATGTTGTGCATTGACGTTATTGGAGCAGTCACAGCTACAAGTGGGACAGTATGTTATAGCTGTAATATAGTATACTAATAACTTGGAGTTAGAAGGTAACAAAAGATAGTAACTATATTGTAACAGCAGGTTAAAAAGATTTTGTAAAAAGTTGATATAAAACAAGTTGCAATCGGTACGTACGTAGGTACGTTACTTATACAAATAGTACAATTACTATCATGCTTTACAGACTTTTGTCATGTTACTGAGAGTCATATTTCAATTCCCCCCAGCAACCTATTACCCATATACATAAAAAAACCGACTCTATAAATTTTATTTACATGTACCTACAAATACAGATATTTTTTTTAATCCTAAAGAACTGCGCAAGGGGCCTATTCGAATGAAGTAGCCGGAACGAATGAAAAGCATATTTTTTGTATAAAATGCAAAAAGCTATGATAATCTATCATCCGCATCATCAGTTCATGTGTCGGGTATTCATAAATTCGCGAGAGTGACCGCCGGAGCCCGACCCGCCACCGGCAGCTCCACGGAACATGAGCAGCACATTTTCCGCGGCATTTCCTCGCCGGTGACTGGCACATTTGAACACATCTGACGGCCCCCGCGCGACAACAATTTGTGTATGATAAATGGATGGGAGAGACACGACGGAAACACGATAGTGCTCCCGAGGGACCTCTATGATATAAAATTTTGAAAAGTGATTATCTTATTTGCTTTCTGAATATTATTCTCGTTTCTAGATGACAGAAGTTCTTTTCCATGTTTGTGGTCACGTTCTTCATAGCAGACAATAAACTTTATTGTTCATAACACGAAAATTACGAAATGTAATATGGAAGAGGTTTTTATATTGTTTATTTTTATATCATGCTTCGAAGGGCACGTTAAACCGTCGGTCCCGGTCGTCCAGGACAGTTGTTAGGCCAAGTCAGTGGCCTTTGGATGGCTTGAAAACATCGCAAACCTGCACACGTGGTTCTTTGACGGAAGGGGAAGGTGGGTTAAAGGAAAACTGTTTCAGAGTACTCACCATGGTAGAGCACTAACTGGACTACTAAAGATGATATGTATATTATCTTCAGTAGAAAACATACCAAACCCAACTTAACACAGTATTCCGGTCGCTTATTTAGTACTTTTTAGTCGCTTAATTTATTATTTTCCAAATAAAGTATATAACATAGAAAACCAGGGTTTCGCTTAGCGTTCTTTTCGTGCCATCGTGACAAACGATATGTAGTAAACATGATAGTATATTTACTACATATCGTTCTGACTGCCTAACAAACTTAGCTATTTGCTAACTAATAGCATTCTATAGCATTATTACATTAATTTTAATTTTATAGAAGAAAACTACAGTTTCTCGAATTTATACATTGCTAGATCGATTTTCATTGAAATTTTTAAAACCTTTTGAGATGACTTCAAAAGGTTCTAAAGTAGACCTTTCTAAGTTGAAATGACGCGGCTTACGCACTCGAGGAACCTTCAACCTAAAACACCAAACCCCGAAATTTAGAATATAGCAATGGAATGGCATTTTTACGTATGTTCTGTACACCTACAAGTCCACCCCTTGCACTGCCCTCCCGGCGCCCACGATTAGGTTAATGACTATTATCTAATAACAACAGCCGGGACCGACGGCATAACGTGCCCTTTAAGCAAGGAGAAGCTCGAAGTAAATGAGCCCATCCATAGATAGACTACGCTCGATGTTGCTTAATTTACGCGATTATTATAATTTTTTTATATGAGAGAGGGAGAAACGTGCATGCGGGTCACCCGATGGAAAGCAATCACCACCGCCCATGGAGACCAGCGACACCAAGCGGTCGCCGATCCGTTGCCAGCCAATACTCCTAGGTACCTTCCTTTCTTTCATCATATCTTTAATCATAATGATTAATTAAACTAACACGCGCAATGCTCCATAGTCATCTAGCTTGTGGTAGGTTAATACTTGGTTAAATATGATCGAAGATACATTTCATCACTTCAATAATAGACTTGATCAAATGTGCAAAGTAAACATTTGCCTATCATCCCTAAATGTCTCCCGTATTGATTATTCCGATGTGTACTTATAATATTTCCAATATTGATAGTAGAAACACAACCCGGAAAGGATCTTGTCGGGTGAATTTGTAAACGGGTCCCTCGACATTTTCGACATAAAACTTGTGAAAAGTAGTTATATCGGCGGAGAGCGGCGCGGGTCGAGGGGCGCGGACGGCCGCGGCACACGATGTAGCGATAGTAGTTAACTGGCGGGCGATAGAGGGCGGGCGTGTGCGCTGAGGGATCATTTTTCACGTTTCATGAAGCGCTCCGGCGCGGGCCAGTGGATTAAAATACATTTCGCTAGTCGCCGGTGATGGATGGCGTTGCTGCCCCGAGGAGGGAAAGGGTTGCCTCCTCATCCCGGCGGGTCCCTCCGCGCCCGACGCCCGCCGAGGGGTCCTCTCGACCGGGGCCGTTATAAACGACCAGACAATGGACGTGCGATTGTACCTATGATATGAATTTGTAATTTCACTTTTCGGAGCTTTTTTATTTTTTTGGCAAGCATGGATTAGGACCAGGGTTCCCAACCGTCCGGTTTTCGACCGGACTGTTGGGTTTTATAAGGAATTGTTGGGGTCAGCTCGCTAATTTCCGACCCGATGCAATTTGTGCGGTCACATAAAATTTTGATCGCGACTTTTAAAAATCAAAAATGTTAAAAGCTAGAGCAAGTACAATTTTAAGAAAAAATAATTTTCATACGCCTATATTTTGTTTTTACCTACGTGTTAAGTTGATATATTTGCATTTTTTCCTAATAATACTCTTTCATTGATACTTAACGTGTCTTTTTTTCGATTTTGACCAATTAGGATCAGATTAAATTTGGTGTCCGGTTAAGGCGGTTGAAAAAGTTGGCAACCCTGATTAGGACCTGCTTTATATAAAGCGGTTATCGTAACTTATAAATACGTATTTGTAACACAATAAATATAGTTCAATATACTACTAATACATTCTTGTACAATAACTCTCTAAATAGAAATCATCCTTTCAATAGAAATCAGCAATGCTGTATGAACAAATACTCGTATGGCGGACAGACATTTTCCAAAGACGATACAGATTTATATATATATAAAAATGAGGTATGGACCAAAGAGAATGTAACCACTACGTTTTAAGAGACGGATGTGCCATACAAATAGCGTAAATTCTAATCAGTATGAAATGGAAGCGAAATTCGCTTCCATTTCATAAAAAATCCTTCCGATTCATAGAGTCGTTTTTTTACCTTGAGTTGCGCCAGGCTGGTATGGACTGTGTCATAGACACGGCCGTGTGATGTACAATACACGTGTACGTTGCCCTAAAATTATCTCAAAATGGCAGCCCATCCCTCTCCACCGCACGCGATGTTCCATAGTCCTTACTTAGCATAATAAATTCTTTGGTACTTCATCTATCCAGTGGTGTGATTGAATTTTCAATGGAGATGATAGATTTGTAGCTGCAACACTAAACTATATCCCCCGATTTTGTTATCAATAGTTTTTTTGAATTGCCTCCCTAAGGAAGCAATTTTCACGTCAAAAAAGACAAGACCTTCACCATGAAATTACGTCTCCAAAGCGTTTTGTGTAACTTAAACTCGGGGAAAAAAGGTTTACACTTAAGAACCGAACCAATGAAATGTTTTTCGTGTCGAAGCTCTTATGAAAGCATTTCTAAAATGTGATATAATTATAATCAGTATTGACGCTGAAGTGAAGTGATTACTGACTAATAGTGATGAATATACTTTGTTTACGTCACCGCTGAAAGAGACCTTACTAAGGAATTGCTATCAAGCGGCCGTCTTTTGTAACATGAGGTTCTTTGCCGAATAACCGATATCTCGCTGAAAATAAGTTACGCCTGTAATGTGAAACGTAGCCGGCAAAATATTTCAGACAAATAAGCAGTAAGTGAAAGCAAATATAGGAAAAAACCTTCGATGCAATACATGTTTGCGTAGTATCGTGTTTGTCGGCAAAAAAGCGGACAGACGTTTCCGATGTTTACTTAACGGACACGATGTACAGACAGAGTAAATATGTACTATATATACAATACAGTATACTATAATGTTTTTACCTGAAATGTTTTTGTATTGTAATTTATTTGATGAGGGTGATACATTATTGTTCCAAACTAGGAACTAAAATATGAATTACCGATCACTTTAGTTCAGCATCTCTATCGCCATCCCTATCTGCCCGGCACAAGCTCCCGGAGCCAAACGGTACATGAATTTAGCAAAATAATTAACAATTTATATAAAGTGATATTACAAAAGCTGGAAGTGGATGGATGAAGAAAAACCGGACAAGTGCGAGTCGGACTCGCCCACCGAGGGTTCCGTACGTTGGATCATTATAAATTGTTCAGAAATCTAAACCCCTATTTTTTAAGATTGACAAATGTATAGTTTTGCGATTTATTCTTGTACTTGTAGTCTATAACGATGTCACTTGCCAAATATCATAGTTCTAGGTCAACGGAAAGTACCCTATGAGTTTTGATTCCCGCGAATTGCATTGCGAATGTGTCGAAATATGCACTTTTTGCTGAATAAACGGCCCTATATTTTTTTTTGCCATGTGGTTTCCGGCAGACTAGAATAGAATCGCTCTGTCCCTTCCCGTGGATGTCGTATAAGGCGACTAAGTGGTGTCGCATTTGGTGGAAAGCATTGAGAAAGGCATCCAGCAGTGAACAGAGACAGGCTGATGATGATGATGATATAATAATATAGCATATTGATTTTGTACCGTTAACAACCCCTACGATATATTTTTTTATATTACGTCGGGTGGTAGACAAGCATACGGTCCGTCTGATGTGAAGCAGCTACCATAGTCATATTATCGCAATCTGAAATATCAGCAATTTTTCGGTGACCTCACTCACTTGTAGGAACACAACAACCCTCAAGGGAATTGTTATTAGGCTGTGGACCAAAGCCTAATAACAATTCCCTTTCCCGTGGTATTCTGTTAGATGGAGATACTTCCCTATTCAGGCCGCTTATAAATACGATGTACCCTACCTCTCTTTCGCCAGTGGCTCTTTCTCTAGTTGACAGGGTGTACCTCATGCAGGTGAGATTAGCTTTGGCTCTAAAGATCGTGGTGAACTACTTACACCCCAATATGTTTACCAGATCGTCTGACTACAAGGACTGCAGCGCTTTGCGGTCTTTGGTCGACTCTACAAAACCATTTTCCGCACGGCTGTCAGTTCTTCGAGCTTTATGGCCCACCCAACCCATTGCGACTTCAGCCTGCTGAATTAACGCTCGCAATCGCGCCGCCATCCCCGCTTCCAACGCAGCATCTCCTTCCTATCTGGTGACCTCACTCACTCGCAGGAATACAACAACCCTCAAGGGAATTTTATTTGGCTGCGGGATTCTGTGAGGTGGAGGTTCATTCCCCAGTCGTGGGTTGTTTCCAATGTTTAAAAATTGTACAAATAAATTAACAATATCGTAAAATACACAAAACTATAAAGATCTGCAAACTTTCATTCTCATATCTTCAGTCAGACTTTTTTTAGCGTCGATCAAAGTTTGGCGGGAAAGTCCATTTTAAAAGTATGAAATTATTAAAAAATAATATTTCCATTGGAGAAGCAATAAAAAATGCTATAACTTTTATTATGATACTAATCACATAAACGTAATATTTAACATAGCTGTCGTACAAATTTCTGATTTGATGCATACAAAATACAGATCTGTGACGTCATAATTCAGTAGTCTTTTGTATGGAGCGTTTTGGGGCAGTCTAAAAATTGTGATTTTCAAATTACCATATCTCGAGAGATTTTTGTGCTATCGAAGTAATTCTTTCACCTATGGTTATATTATGGAGACGTCCCTACATATCAAACAGAAAAAAATGTTAGTCAAATACCCAATTACGCTACCTTCCTCTCTTTTCGCCAGAGCTTCGTTTGTCAGTCAACAGGGTGCACCGCGTGCAGGTGAAGTTGGTTTTGATTCAAAGATGTTGATGAACCAAAAACGATCCATTAACGATTAAATGTCTAAAATCTAATAAGTTTTAAGCTTTGCAAATTCTATCAAGGTTTGATTCAATCGATCCAAATAATATTTTTAGCATAAAACACTTGAGACCCCCATTTAATCGTGGAATATTCCTACACACGAAGACAAGCACTTGTAGCCGATTTTCATTTTTTGGTACACCGCGATGTGTCAGTAAAACCGTCAAAACTTATTTGCTCTCTTCTATGTACACAAAAAAGAAGTTATTGTTACCAAACTAAGTAATGTACCAAATTAATAATCGTGATAGGCATTTTTTTTATTGAAAACATATTCAAATTCAAAATATCTTTATTCCTTGGACTTTATAAAGCACTTAGAAACGTCGTACAAATTAAATATAAGAACATGTATAAATCATTACTACTCTAAATCCGCAGAGCTTAGATTCACTAATAAATTATAAAGCGATTCGATACTCACATGTTATCAGATAATATAGGTAATTAGATAGTAGAGAAAACATTTGGTGAAGATGTCCACAAAAGGATAAGGGCTTCCTGTTTATGTGTCCAAACAGAAATGATATAATTGCTGTGTATAGATTTGCTCAAGTAGTTTTCTCCTGCGACCAAGGGTCAGTCATAAAAAATGGGGCGTGGCTGTGTCATGGACAGGTCGTGTCTTGTACGTGAATACGTTATATGCACTAAAATGATCTCAAAATGACAGCGCTTCCCCGTCCCCCGCACGCGATGTTCCACAGTTCTTACTTAACGTAATAAATTTTTTGATCCTTCATCTATCCAGCGGTGCGATTCAATTTTGGATTGAGATGATAGATTTGTAGCTGCAACGCCAAAGTGTATCCCTGATTTTGGTATCATTTTTTTTTTATTTGCCTCCCTATGAAAGCAATTTTAAATACGTATTTAAGTCATGAACGAATAATGTATTTTTTAAATATTTAATACAACTATCACTAACCTGGTACACCAGTAGATAAAAGTCATAATTATATTCTTTAAAATGTATATTTCAATCAAGAATTTTTCACTACGCGATATACTCTTTTGAATCTAATTTGAACTGAACATACCGCTACCTCAGTAGACTCCTAGAATTCAGTGCATAGGTCTTCTTCACTACTGCGCTCGCGTTTACTTTGAAATTATTTATATGGAAATATTGGTAGCGGGCTCTGATAAAACGTTTCGGATATTTTGATATTTCAGCAAAAATTTAATAAATGTGAATGTTTGTCAAACATATATTAGAAGCTCCTGATGGTGCGTCGCGATCGCCGGACGCCGGACGGCGTGCAGCGCGCCCGTGCCGGATGTTTCATTTCCTACATCCACCACTTAATGCCGACACCGCCAATATTGCACAGGGAGCGGTGGCATATCAATGTTTACTTGTTCCCTGTCTACACGTTATATCATTGAATGTCTCCTCCACACATGCCTAGGCTGACTCAATGCTGTTATTCTTGTGTTCGATATACCAATACGGTGTAATTCACGTCAATCAAATGACCCGCCTAACTTAAGCCTTAAACGTTCTTTTCGAAAAAGTTGCCAATTAAATAACAAATGATAAAATAATTATTGACAAGTAGAAATTGTATGTTACCGATCACACTGATTTCAGATTAAAGTAATTTACGCTAGACCATACCTATTCCCGATATGCGCCTATGGACAGAAAATTAAATGTTTGATTGAAAAAGTATGATTAAAAGGCTTTAATCACGTGTCTATTTTGACGTTCCAACGAAACATCAAACAGTAAATAAATAAATGATATCCAAAAAGTAAATCACATTATCATGGAAATTAGTATCTTGTTCTTTTGTATTTATCTCTTTATCTACTATAAAATACTTATAGTGTATCTCTGTCTCATGCGATTTGGTAAAATAATGTCCTATTGGAGCTCGTTGATAATAAGATTTATTCGCACAGACAGTGTAATATACTTTATCCTAGATATAATATCTAAAATTTTCGTGACGAATACCTACCAACATTATGTGTTGGAGCTGGCAAGTCCATAGACGCGTGGCTGCAACTCGACACGGCACTATATCGCGCATTAGCTGATTGCAGACGACGTCGCCAACACCGCCATAATATTTGCCGGCGCGCCCGGCCTGCCGTACGTGTGACAAGCTTGATACATTATTGTCACACAACACTAAACTCATACTCATACTAAAGTGATAGACAATTTAACAAAAAATAAATGCAATAAATATGCAACATGTACAATAGAAGGCCAGGTGTACAGTATACAGTACAGTAGTACGTTTCACTTTCGCAACATTACAAACACGTTGTTCACTTAAAGTTCATTGAAAAAATATAGCAATAAAAAACGCGTCAAAACGTCTCGTCGCGTGCGTCTAACCAAACATAGTGCCAAAAAACAGCTGCAATCAAAAAGGGTTGCGGAAGGGTTGCAGCCCTTGAGTTCCAACCCTATTTTTAAGGCACGCGGCGAACTCCACGGTGAACCCTTTGCATACGGCGCTCCAATAAAAAAGGCCGGCGCGTGCATGCGCGTTTTGATTTTAAACTGATTTGAATATAGAACATTTACATACAGATCGCGGCGGGCCGCGATTGGCTAGCTATTTGCGTACGGTCTTGCGCACTGTGTACGGGCCGGGGTTTTTTAAAGCGACATCCGACATCGTCGTTTGATTCGCCGACACCCGAGCAACCGGTGTCATCATGTATAACGTTACACGCACCTGATGTACATGTCGCATTGTTATGATTTATTATTAGGTACATTTCACTACTGGCCTATGTTTTATCAGTTCAAAAATTGTTTTTTTTGTCTCTTATGACTGCCAGTTCTTACTTTAAAACTGTCTTAGGCATTATCAAGTAGAGCTCATCTAAGCTGACTTGAGGTGACCTTTCACTTAACTGGTCGTATTAGGGGTGTGTGTGTGTACTAATATGAATAATTTCACGCGTTCGGACTATTTGTGACATGTTGGACAATAAATCCGAGAACAATTTTTAGTAGGTATGCTCTACAAAGAATTTCAAAAAATGTACTTGCTCGCATCATCACATAATAATATGTATCACATGCAAGTGCAGAACATAATTATTTCGTACCAACCCATCACACCCGCCAGCGACTCAAACGGGATAGACAGCATCCAAGAATTATGTTGTAGGTACACTTATGTGAAATAAAGTTTATTTTACATAAGTACCGCTTAACTTAAATTTATCTAACACGTAGCATGGTGGAGTATGATGCCCTGGTCCCTTTCAATCGAAACGAGGCCCGTATTACAGTTGTGTTTAATTATTATACATAGAAAAAAAAATAAGAACTATATAGTAAAATTTTAACAATGCGCGTGTGATGCCTCTGGTGTTGCAGGCGTTCATAGACTGCGGTAAGTGCTTACCAACAGGCAGGCCGTATGCTTATTTCCCACTATTTTGGGAATACAAAATATAAAGAATAATATACAGTATAAATAATAACTTCGCCAACCCGCAGTTGAGCAGCGTAGTGGAGTATGCTCTAAACCCCTTCAATTGAGGGGAGACCCATATCCCAGCAGTCGGATTATAAGGGTTGATGACGAATAAATAATATTTATATAGTTTAAATAAAGATTATTATCTTAATAGGATCCTCGATCATCACCTAGACTCCGAATGTATCTTTTCCGGCTGAGCGACGCGTGCCTAAAAGTAGAAACGTTTGAGTCTACTTGGCCACTGACTGAATGACCATTGGAATTGTATTTTTACGTGTGCTTTGTCTATATTTTAAATTTCCTAGTGTAAACACTAGCGCAACGCGGGAGTGAGGCGCGTCGTTTCAGCTTCATTTGTACTAAAAAACGAATAACTCGAAGGAAATCAAGCAAGAGCCCGCGCTCTGAGGAAATATGACAGCGAACAAGCTTCTGAGACTACGTGAAAAAGATTTCAAGGATCCGATCACAAATTCTGCTACACTGCACATTTTAAGCAAGATGTTTGCGTAATATTATATTATCAATATTAGGAATCAAAGAGCAAAATATTTTGAAGTGGTAAAATTATAAATGACTCTGCTAACCCTGTCTTCGCCAAAATTCTGATAATTTGAATTTAATAAAACACCTCACATGTATAATATTTTTTCTAATAAATATTGTTCAATAACTTACGTCGCTGAGAAATATTAAAGAGGTATTCCGTTTAGAGTCAGATAAAATTGGGAAGGATTTTAGAAAATCCTCACGGAGTTCTGGAATACGAGATAAAGTTAATTGTTCATGTAATAACAAAGCCAGGTCGAGCCTGCCTCTGCACGGAGGCAGACTCGACAAGTCCAGGTATGAATAGGCACGTTTAACAATTCATTATTACATAAACGGATTCCGCCTCCGGCAAACATTGCTTCAAAGTTTCTTTATTTCAGCTAGAATTGTCCGGAAACCTCATTAGGGGGAAGTCGTCCCTTTGTGCTACAATCAGAGTGCGGGGGAGGGAGCCGGGGTCGTCATTATCGAATTGTTTAAAATAACGAGGGGTCGCGTTTGTCTTGCTAGTTAGCCGCCTTGTGCTCTGTGCTCGTACACACTTGATATTCGGACGGTTGCTAGTGTTGCTACCACCCGCATAAATCCGCACTGACTAAGTAAAACGCTCCAAATTTACCTCAATCCATTGGGTTTAGAATAATAATTATTGATGTAGATATGACGGAACAGGATAATGTCCAAACTATGAAGTATTAAAATGTATTGTGATATTTTAAAATACCACAAAAAGCGACAATTATTAACGAAGTCTGAGACGTACTTCTTAACCACAAGTAACTTACAAAACATAGGCTGGCTATCAACAGAACTCGCCGGATCTGTTTAAGCACTTTAGGAAAACTAGTTAGGACAGGTAATCTTATTCATAGACTAATTCTTGGTTATGTTAAGCCAAAACATTGTGGGCGTAACTGCTCAAGAGATATTTGAATTTTATACATTAAGGGTAAGTTAAAATATCCCTGGATAAATCACACAGCACCATTTTCCAAAAACAAAAACTAAAACAAACACTCCCAAAACAATCATGTGTACTAAATAAATGACAAAGTCAAAGAGAAAGAGAAAACAGACATGTTTATGCACCCAAATTGCGCGGAGATCGAACCCGGCGAGCGTTGACTTGACGTCAACGCCTGGTGGTCGAATAGCACATATCCCCAACCTAATTCGTCGATGGCGTCGTTACCGAGAGGTAGCTTGTCAATACACACACACATCATTACGAGACATGTTTACACGGTCTGAGGATCGCAAAAAACGCTCCATTTGGTAATTAAATTGTGCCTCGGAGCTACAGCGGGCGGAGGGCCTCTGCAAACTTGAAGATCAAACAACGACCGGCCACGGACGGCCATGCTACAAATTTTTTGAAATTGGACATCCCAGTAACTACAAATACATATGTATTTGTTTCTTTATATGTTGTGTTCAAATAACGAACAGTCGTGTCGTTATTTGAACACAACACAATATCAGGGCTCTCATTAATATATCATGTGTCAAAGAAAGGCAAAGCAACCTGCAACCTTAACCAAAGGAAATATATTGAGAGCCTCATCTCAACAGCCTCCAAAAAACTCGGAATCCTGAACAGGGTGCGGCGGTTCTTCGCGCCGGACCAACTATGTCTCTTGTATAAGACTCAAGTTCGGGCCTGCGTGGAGTACTGCTCGCATCTCTGGGATGGTTCCGCCCAGTATCTCCTCGAGGCTCTCGATAGGTTGCAGCGACGAGCGGTCCGCATAATTGGTGACGAAGAGGTTACAAAAAATCTTGAACCTCTTCAGCTCCGCAGGGATATTGGCTCACTAAGCGTATTTTACCGCCTATACCATGGTGAGTGCTCTGAAGAACTGTTTTCCCTTATCCCTTCCTCCCCTTTCCGTCACAGAACTACACGTGCAGGCTCGCGATATCACAAGTTTACCGTTGGGATCATCCCTTCGCGTACTAAAAAGTTTGGCAATTCCTATCTATGTCGCACCATTAAAAAGTGGAACGCGTTGCCGGCATACGTATTTCCTCATTCATACAATATGGGATCCTTCAAGCGAAGCGTGAAGAAGCATCTTGTAGGCCAGCATGGCAGCGTCAACTGACAAGACATCAAGGTCTCTTGTCCGTTGCCGATGCGATTGGGGCTCCTCTTTTCGCTTACCATCAGGCGAAGTGGAGCCAATATGCTGAGCTAATATAAAAAAAAAAAAAAAAAAAAAGCAAATCGAACCGTATTGCGGAAGCACTTCCATCGGCAGTGAATTCATCCTTACATGTTGGAGCCAAACTGGGCGCGTAATGTGCGGTTCCAGAGAGGTTTTCTTCCCTAAACTCTCAAATTGTGGAATGAACTATCTGCCAAAGCTTTCCCAAGACACTACAGTGCGGGGCTCATCAAGAAAGACGTGAAAAGGTTTTGAGCATTCGCAATGTGTGTGTAATACCTCTGGTGTTGCTCTATAGGCTACGCTCTATGTGAGTCCTTACCACTACGCAGGTACAACCCTCCTGGTGCTTATCTGCTGCCTTAGTTGTGTAAAAAGTGGTTCTTTATTTGCAAGAATACCGCTGCCAAATAGCAATACTCTTGAAGTTTGATGCGTTCCTGCGAATGAAATAGGTCACCAGAGCCGTGAGAATAAATGCTATGTAAACTGGCGGGGTCCCAGCGCGCGAAATATTTTGGTATTGTAAGCAACTAAGTACCTACATGCCACAGCAACCGCTTTTCATACAGAGTTTTGCAATGATATAAAAAGGATATACAATCATAGTTTAAATAGGTACCTAAATGCTTTAAATAATATATGTACGTTTAACAGTCTATAGATAGGGAAAATTATTTATTATTACAGCACGTAGATAATACACAACCAATCAAATACGTTATTAGATCGCTGTATCAGGAATAAAATGTATGATTGGATAATTTGTACAGGCGACTTAGAATAGATAAATCAAAATAGATTAATTTGTTGCGAAATAAACACGCCTAAGGAAATCATTTTTTTTTATTGGTGCATACAGGGTGAAACGATAAGGTGACCTATTATTTACACCTAAACCACACCTAAACTATATAAATGACTAGGTACCTACTGATCCTGAAAATGGCGGGTGTCATACTAAATGTGTGGAAGATGGAAACATCGATTTTCCCCGTGGAAATAAAATGTTTTTATGGGATAAAAAGTAACCTGCGAGTGAGTGAGGTCACCAGAAACAAAGAAAGGAAGGAGTAGGTATACTTCAACACTTCGATGTACCGATAGTCAATACGGCATCGCTGGAGAGATTCAAGCACAGCCCATGTCTCGACCGAATCAAAGGAAAAAAAAACCGGACAAGTGCGATTCGGACTCGCCCACCGAGGGTTCCGTAGGTACGTAGTATCATTATTAAATTTGATATTTTTCATTATAAATAAGAAATAATGCGTCGAAAAAAATAAATAAAATATATTTTGCAATGTGTACATCAAGCCCTTTCATATGATACCCCATTTGAACTAGTAGTTTCAATTTGAAATTTCGACAACCTATAAAAAATATAGACCCCCTATTTTTTAAGATCTATTTACAAATGTATAGTTTTGAGATTTATTCCTGTACTTGTAGTCTATAACGATGTTACTTGCCAAATTTCATAGTTCTAGGTCAACGGGAAGTACCCTATAGGTTTTGATTCCCTTGAGTGTGTCGAAATATGCGTTTTTTGCTGAATAAACGGCCGTAACTTTTTTCTACGTAAACTTAGCAGTTTGATTTTTTTTTAACTTCATGGGACCGTAGACCTGAGTATACAGTTCAAATTTCAGCTTGATACCTCCACGCATTCTCGACATAGAAATTCTTGACAGACAGACAGACAGACAGACAGACAGACAGACAGACAGACAGACAGACAGACAGACAGACAGACAGACAGACAGACAGACAGACAGACAGACAGACGGACAACAAAGTGATCTTATAAGGGTTCCGTTTTTCCTTTTGAGGTTCGGAACCCTAAAAAGGAAGGAGTAGGTATACTCCTTCCTTTCTTTCTGCTGGCAACGGATCGGCGACACCTTGGTGTTGCTGATCTCTATGAGCGGTGGTGATTGCTTTCCATCAAGAGATCCACATGCTTGCTTGCCTCTCTTTCACGTAAAAAAAATCGGTTGTCTGTAAAGTCAGTTTACTGACGATAGTTGAACGTGACAACGTCATAAGAAAATACTGATAGAATGTTTGCATTTTTCAAAATAAAATTTTAATGGAACGCCTCAGAGCGAGGTAACGCGTTTTTTCGTGCGTGCAGCCGGCTCCATCGAATTATAAGACGTTGTCACGTCAAAAAGAAACTATGCAACGTCTCGGACCTTAAAATATCTCCGTAAAAAAAATCACCTTTCGACGTAAAAAAAATCACCTTTCGACGTGAAAGAGCTAACACACTTTCACATGTATAATATTAATATGGAAGTATGTGGATTATATACTATTTGATAGAACTTGTAAAGCAGTTTCTGCTTGACTTGTAAAGCAGTTAAGAAATCCAGATCACTTGTCATTTCCACCCTGTACAGTGCAGCGGCGGCGGAGGCGCGGAGCGGTCTCCTGGACTACGGCGAGGGTGCGCACAAAGGCTGGGACATGCACCTAGCAACGAAATTTATGGTTCTATCTTAAACACTGCTACTGACTATTAGTCTATGATTAGGTTTCCATTGAGACGTTTGAAATTCTTTGAATGCGCTTACTTAGGTTCGATTTTCAAAAAAGTATTTATATCCTAATTCAAATACTATTGAAAGGCAATGAAACCTGCAAGCAAGAATGTTAGTACTTACATCTTTTATTTTCTTGTATACCGCTAAATGTTCCAATTTACAAAGCAACTTACAACATCGAAGATTTTCATGCAAATCTCACACCTCAAAGAAGACAGCAGCCGGATAACAATATCTTTATGGATTGTTGTTTTTGACCAGACAGACCAGACATTGCAGTAGCGTAATTTTGGAATTCTACAAAACGAGAAATTAAAAAACTTTCGAAATACATATGTATAGGCAACAAGTAGACGCACCCAAAAGACTGTAATCTAACTAAGCTGTCACAAAGTTTAACACGTCATCGCATGTTCACTTAACAACCTTTTACAACTGTGATCTCTTTCAATTATAACAATTCGCGTTTTAATATATATTGTCAAATTAACGAAGCTCTAGATATATTTATGAGCGAACTATAAAGGGCAATGCTGTCGCCAAAGAGTAATTTATTAATATTATACGTAGCTAAGAATTTTGTCTTATTATTTACGACCATGTTCTGTACGACCACCTGACAGGTCGGGCAAATAACACATCAAATAACCAACAAACTGTTCAAATTAAAACTCGATTCCTTTGTACTTACTTGATATAAGAAAGGTTGCGGATTGGCACCGACCTGCCGGAAAAAAATAAACTATGAACTTTAAAACAACATGATAGAGTAGACATTTGACAATAAGAATGAAGAATAATTACGTATCCAGGTATTTATCATTAATTAGGTGAAAGTAGAGCGCAATGGAGTGTTTAGTCGTGCAAAAACCGGCGGGAAGTAAAAAGAGTTCAAGGCGGACACGTAAAGGTCACGAGACGTGCACACGTTGCGCTCACTCGCACGACCACGGTGTAATTGTACTTGACACTAAATAGTGATAACAAATTTCTTGGTTTAGAAAGTGGAAACATTTGCACTTTGAAAAAATAGAAAGAATAGAATAAACAGTTAAACTCAAATTTATACCTATGCACGAGTGCACTTCGTGAAAATCGTCGTCAACGCTTATTCATCCCACTGCTGGGATACGAGTCTCTCCTCAATCGAAGGGGTTTAGAGCATACTCCTCCACGCTGCTCAACTGCTGATTTGCGGAGGCCAGTGTTTTCAAGCCGCCTAAAGACCACTGACTTAGCTTAATGACTGTCATCTAACGACAACAGCCGGGACCGACGGCTTAACGTGCCTTCCAAATCAGACTGACACGCGCAACGACGCCATCGACCTCCGCAACCTCGTGAAAATACTACAGTAGATTTTTTTATATTACCTACGCCGAGTGCCAAAAAAGGATACTACTCACCTTTTTTTTATACTACGTCGGGAGGCAGGCAAGCATACGGCCCGCCTGATGTATAGCGGTTACGGTAGCCATATTAACGCTCGCAACATAAAATTTCGCTCGCGCGCCACCATCGCTACATCGCATATCGCAACGCAGCATCTTCTTTTCCGGTGAACTCACTCACTCGCAGTAACACAACAACCCTCAAGGGAATTGTTATTTGGCTGCGGCATTCTGTGAGGTGGAGGTACATTCCCCAGTCGGATAGTTTACAATTACGCTACCTAAGTACCTCTATTTTCGCCAGAGTTTCGTTTGTTAGTTAGCAGGGAGAACCGCGTGCAGGTGAAGTTGGCTTTGGTTCAAAGATTTTGATGAACTACTTACACCCCAAACACTTACGCCTCATCTGATGTAAAGCGATTACTGCAGCTTATGGACTACACAAGAATTGTTAATCCAGCATCTCACAACAATACTCTTGGTTATTGTTATTTGGCTACTTCTCCAGTCGAGTTCATCTTCGTTATCTCTCTTTCAACAATCGTTTGTTGCTAACCGACTTGATGCAAGTGAGTTCGCCTAAGAGTTTTAGAGTTTAAGTTAGTGCTCATCACTTTCATTAAAAAAATGTGAGAATAGTCATAATCCAATTGTAATACGTGTGTTTATAACGTAAGTATCTGGTGGTTGAGAGGTAGAGAAAGAGAAAGACCATAGGAAAATAAATAAACCTCTATTTATTTTCCTATGGTCTTTCTCTTTCTGTACTGTGCAGCCCTGACAGCCCAGGTAGTCATGCTCACTAAAGTGTTCAAACTGGTGGTGGTGTCGTGTGGCGGGTCGCCGCATTCCCAATAAAATGGTTGAATGCGGTGATGGCTGCCCCATGCATCAACTCGTGAACGGATGCTGCCAGAGGGGACTGGTCTGCCCTGGCTGTCATGGTTGCAAGGTAAACAATAGGAGCAATAGACGATAACATATAGTAGTAATATACAATAATATAATTATTAGCATAATAGCGACGTGCAATTTATATTGTAAGAATATTGTAAGATTAAAAATAGAAATTTGTTAATAAAATTGTGATATAAATCAATAATAAAAAAATGTGTGTTTATTTTCTTACGAAGCTAGCAAAGAAAAGATTTAATAACCTCTTCTACAAGACTCGACTATCAAAAGAATTGACAGTAGATATCTTTAATGTTGTTCCAATAACCTATTCTATGAATTTATACCGTGCTTTAGTTCACTTTACAAGCAAAAAAGTCTAAAGGTAACAGGACGACATGCAAACAATTCAATTCAACCAATTCTGTGTCAGGGCCACGTGACGATTAGCGGCCATTGTGTCCGCCGCCGGGTGGGATTGCTGGACATGCGACCGGTCTAGTCGACAAGTATCTACCTCACTGAAGAGGCTGAATATTACAATGACGTTGAGAGGAACGAAATTAAATTCCATTAATTTCGACGACGTGACGAGCTCGGTGGTCGAATGGTTAGCAATGGCTACTTTGACTATGAAGTCGCGGGTTCGATCCCCGCACAAGACAAACATTGTGTGCATGAACATGTTTATTTGTCTTGGTCTGGGCGTTTTCTATGTATTGTATGTATATATTTACAAAAAAATGTATTTAAGTATTATATCAGTTATCTAGTACTCATAGTACAAGCTTTTCGCTTAATTTGGGGCTAGATGGCGCTGTGTAAATTGTTCAGGAATATTTATTTATTATTATTAATTTCACCCTTGCACTTCGTTTTACGCGTTTAATAAGCGATGTTTATTGCGACAGCAAAAATTGCACATAAAGAGTAGGTGTAACGCCACGATTACATAAAAAAAAATACAGATATGTGACACTTTTTATATGTTACTTAAGTTTGAAATCTACTTAAACGAATAAGTAATTTTAAATTTGACAACGATACTTCGCGCGACATAACTAAATTCCTACTCATGTCACAAAAGATCGGCGAAATTAACCAGGTTATAAAAATCAGGTCAATTAAAAGAAAAATGTACCTTAAATAAAATTCATAATCATTCGACGCAACGCAAACAGCGCATAAATGTTTAATTGATTCAGATAAAGTCATAAGTGTATTATAAATGCGTACTAAATGTAGATCACGATTGCTTAGTAATATATACTCGATAATATAATATAAATTTAGTTATGCGCAAATAAAATTGTACTTATTCGTACTGGGTGCCTGCTCAATATTCGAAGATAAAGATATATTTAAGTATTTATTTGTTGAAATGTGGGCATAATGCTTGGACACCTCAACGGAGTACTCCAAGAAAAAACACGAAAATTGTGCCGAATGTCCATGTTGTGTTCACCCCAGTCACAGTTGGGAACTCCGTTCTCGAAGTTATTGATGATTGTTACCTGGGACAAACAGATCAGTCAAGGTAGGTTCAACTTCGACAGAGAAATCTCTCGTCGAATCCAACTCGGATGGCGTTCAAAAAATTGCAAAAATACCTCTAAGATCTCGTCCAAAATGCCTAAGTGTCTCAAGATGAAAGTCTTTGACCAATGTGTATTGCCAATGATGACATGCGGCACAGAGGCAGGCTCCTCATTTGAAAGCGCAAGATTGGATAGTGTGCAATGGGAAGAACTGTGCTCGTAGTATCTCTATGTGATAAAGTTACGAAAAAGTATATCCATAGTAGGATTAGAGTTACCGACATAGCTTTACGTATCAATAGGCTGCAGTGGCAGTGGGCAGGCCACATAGCACGTACAGCTGATAGCCGATGGGGCAGGATAGTTCTGGAATGGTGACCGCGGACAGGAAAACGCAGCCGACTCGCTACTAGATGGATCTACGACCCGAAGATGATCGCAGGCGGTCGACAACCTAAAAACGATCATTGTGGAAGTCTATGCAGGAGACCTATGTTCAGCAGTGATCGTCCTTTAGCTGAAATAACGAAGGCTTACAAACGAATATCTGTCTATTATGGTAAATAAAGGAACCAGAACCGAATCAAGACAGGATATATCTTTTAATATAATGCTACCTATGATTCAAAACGGTATCCTCTTCACATTAGGTGGGCCGTATGCTTTTCTACCACCTGACGTAGTATAAAAAAAAGAATCTGAAGGTTGATTAGAAATATGTATTATAATACACACATCGTGCAGCACCAAACACGATCGAGAGCCTACCGTGCCGTCGCAAGTAGTCCACGGGAGACGACGCGTCGACCGCTCTCATCCCGCATAATGCGTTGAAAAATTTGCCTCCGCGATCAATTTGCGCCCATTACACGGGTCAGAGTTCGGAGCCTGACGATCCTAATATCTGCACTTTTAACTCCTCTGTGCTATTGCACTACAACCTTTATTATCATGCCTTAAAAATCAAAATCCAATTTTTATACAGCGTCTCAATAATGCCGACGATTTTAGTCAACAACACCATTTTTGGACTTTGACCGTAATAAGATAGAGTCGTGTTTCGTTTGCGTGCGGTGTTCTGTTTGATGATAGCGATACAAGGCGAATTTGGCGGCGCCTGCATAAGTATGCTAATTCAGGCAATTGGTAGCGGAGCTATTAGTGAATAAGACAAGACGGCCACGGCCACACATTAAGTGGACGCTGTCATGAGTATAAATTAGTGTATTTAAATTAATACGACAATTAATACTCGACTGAAGCCATCAACAGTAGTCGTCATCGTCTTGTATCTATCCACTGCTGGATATAAGTCTTCTCCAATGCTTACCACCATATGAGTTACTCCACTTTCCGCAACCAGACACCACCGGCTCGGCTTCCGCTTGAGGCCACAGTTTCTTCTAGAAACAGAGCGCCCATGTCCCAACGCTGCATCGACCCACGCAACCTGCATTTTACCAATTTCCTCGCCTTTTTTTTTATACTACGACGGGTGGCAGACTAGCATACGGTCCGCCTGATGTGAAGCAGTTACCGTAGCCATATTAACGCTCGCAACATAAACTATCGCTCGCGCGCCGCCAACCCCGCTGCCAACGCAGCATCTACTTCCATTCTGATGACCTCACTCACTCGCAGGAACACAACAACCCCCAAGGGAATTGTTATTTGGCTGCGGTATTCTGTGAGGTGGAGGTACATTCCCCAGTCGGGTGGCTTACAATTACGCTCTCTACCTCTCTTTTCGCCAGAGCTTCGTTTGTCAGTCAGCAGGGTGCACCGCGTGCAGGTGAAGTTGGCTTTGGTTCAAAGATGTTGGTGAACCACTTACACCCCAAAATTCATCTACAATCACTAACTCGATTTGGCTGACCAGCTACCACTTCAGCTGTGTGGACAATATCGCCATGTCGATAATTATCTCAGTCGAATTCCCTAATTCGGATTCGATCCCTTATAGGAATTTGTGAGCCAGCCCGACGGTTAGCACCAAGCCTCTGCACCGTAGATCATGGCGGTGAGTACATTTAAGTTATACACAGACAGACAACTTCGACCTGGCCGGTAGAGCTCTCTGGTTTCTTCCAGCTTAGCTAAACACAATTATAGCCAATCTAAGCTATAGTTTGATGATCTGAATCGGCTTCAGCTTCGGCGGTAGAGTCCCTGGTTGAAGCTGTATTAAATAACAAAAGATCGTAGATCAACTGTTACTTGAAGTGCGTGCATATTTCAATGGTTACATATTTCAATCCTTAACAAATATTCAAAAGAGATTTCTTAGAGTCTAAATAATAAAATTCCAACTGCTGATACAAATTTTATAACATAATCTCGGACAAGAACTACCTATTTGACAACGCCTAAATTACATAATACCATGAAGAGAAAGAAATGTATGAGCAAAATCCGATACAATGAGAAATAAAACGGTAGCTGCTCATTATCGTGCGCATGCCATTCTAAGTGATGCGTTAGTTTTTGTCACTCCGCCGGCTCTGACCCGCTCCAAATAGGAATGCAAACCGAGGTTTTGTTGCATGCCTCTAAAGTTGTACCGTTAAATTTGAATTCGTTTACGGTGGGTGTGTGTGTGCGCCGACGGTGGTGTGCTGGAGCGGCCGGTATGCGCATGCGCGTTGTCGCAGACTGATGGATGACAGGTGACGTCGGCGCCGCAAAGGGCCAGGGGCGGCGCAATCCCGGTCTCACAATATTATCTAGACTAGAGCTAACAGAAGAATGCTACATATCCGTTAATTAAATTGAAACTACGCCGCGGTTGCTCAATGATCCGATCCGAACCTCATTACAGGGCTAATGATAAAAAAAATTGACAGTTCATTTTACAAAATCCAAAGCTAGCACTAATTTCTCCTGATTAAATTCGTTATTAGTTTTCAGGTGTAGTTTTTTCGAAGGGAGTGCAATGAACATTACTTAGCTTTCATTGTCAGTTGGATAGTTGCCGCTATTAATCCTATTTAATTACTCTGAAGACAAAATGAGAGCAGCTGATAGTACAAAGTTAATCTCAACTATTTGATCTCAGAACCCTACTATAGAGAGCGTCGAGTCTAGATCTAGTTGGATAGAATACTAATCTAAAAGCTATAAGATTGTCCGGTGTATGGTCTAGACGAAACGTAACAGAACATACCTGAGTAGTTAGATATGTTGTATAAAAATAAGATGAAAAGTGATAACACACAGGATGACATATATAATAATTAAAACGTTTTTTCCATCACCACTCAAGATTTAGGGGGAAAAGTGGTGACCCATCATCACGAGCCAAAGCCAACCTCGTCTGTACGTCATTCACCCTGCCGACTAGCGAAAGAGGCTCTGGCAAAAGAGAAGTAGAGTACAGAGTATTTGTAAGCTGCCCGATTGGGGAAGAAGGTACCTCCACGTCCTCCACCTCACACACAAAACACCAAAGCAAAATAACAGTTCCCTTGATGATTGTTGTGTTCTTGAATGATTGAGGTCTCCAGAAAGGAAAGAGTTACTTCGTTGGCTGCTGGGTGGCGACGTGCGAGCGATATTTCATATCACGAGCGTTAATATGGCACGGTAACCGCTTCACATCAGGCGGACCATATGCTTGTCTGCAACCCGACATAGTATAAAAAAATTACTAAAATAGCCTTGCCAGACAGATTGTTTGAGAAATATCAATGTTATATGTATTATGATTTTCCCATTAATTGCTCGACACATCGGCAAAGGCGTTAAACATTATTTTATGTAATTTGGACACTAAGCCTGAAACGAATAAGTAGTACAAGAAACCATTATACGAATATCTATCACATGAGCACATAAATGACAAACCAGAATTTAATAACTAACCCTTTAGCAACCCTGACGGAGATGCCACGAGCTCATTAGGCATTCACAAGCGGGGAGACCACGACGGATAGCGAGCCACAGATCTCGCGATGGACTCAAACGGAACCGACTAGCTGCCGTGGTATTATCATAAAAAAAGTTAAGAATAATTGATTAGCAATGGGCGATAGTAGACATATCCGAGATTCAGCAACCCTGGCAATGCGACGGAGACATTAAAGATTCGCACAGCCGCGGCGGCGGGATGCGAGGCGGCAGATCCTGCGGTGGGCTCAAACGGAGCCGCAGTCGGCGCGCCCGCCACATCACACAAACCGAACACTTAGCATAATATCACTATGAATAATAAAACCAAACGCTAATCATTCAATCATCGACCGCAGCTAATATAAAGCAATACTCGGAGAAGGTTAAGTAAAAATCGTACGCAATATTCTCCTGATGATATTAATATAAATGTTGACTTCCAACAAATAATAATAATAATAAAATAAATAATAAATATTTCTGGACAATTTACACAGCGCCACCTAGCCCCAAAGTAAGCGAAGCTTGTGTAATGAGTTCTAGACAACTGATAAACATACGTAAATACATTTTTTTTTGTATATACATACTTATGATACATAGAAAACACCCAGTCTAAGACATGTTCATGCACACAAATGTTTGTCCTATGTGGGAATCGAAACCACGAGCGTTGGTGTCGAAGCCGCGTCATTGACCGCTACGCCACCGAGCTCGTCAAATTAGTTTGGTATTCCCAAAAATTCGTGGAACTCCGAAGGCAGACGTAGTTTTATCGTCGGGTCTATAGTGGACTTCATTGTTCATTGCCCTTTTGACCAATTTAGTCGCCGCTGTAAACCCTGGCTATACAGGAACACAGTGGTGGTAATGAGTGATGGCCCCTAATTCCATTAAATTCCCAAAATATATATTGAATTTCGTTTGCATTGAGACTGCAGTAGATATTTTTGGTAGGGGAAAATATAATGTGCTATCGGGTACAATAAAAAAGTAAACAAACGTACCACGGTGAAACTAAATGAAATCTTGTAGAAATCCAATTTTTCCAAAATTATGTTTAAAACTTCAAGTCACAGCTTATTAGAGACAATCACTCTTATTAGAGACAATTTTTATTAGTTTAAAACTAATTAGGAGTTGGGTAGTCATATGTCATGTTTTATTGTTAATTGAAATAACTATGTAGGTATACAACTATAAGTTGAAGTTCTAGTTATATAGGCTGGTTGTGTTTGTGAATTAGATTATGCTAATCGAACTGAGGTCCCGCAACGCACTCTACCTCCTCCTCACTTAAAGATTACATTTATCACCACCTGTATCTACCCACTGCATATTGCTGCATATAGGCTTCCCCCAAAGCGTTTCACCATAATGTGCGATCCTCCATAGGACTTATCTCCTCATCTACTATCAATGTCTTTGCAGTTGTGTCCGGGCCACGGGCCACAGCCTGCTAACTCTGAGAACCACGCTGACAACTTTTGTCCTCTGTCGATTTTTTTCGTTCTGAATTCATCCTTTAGTTAGATAGGTACTTCTCTCCATCACTCGCTGTGCGACTTTTAGCCTGTAAACCAGCCCCACGGTAGCTTTCGAGTTGAGAAGATTAGTTTAGAAAGAATAAACGAAAATTGTTATAAAAATTGCATACTATATTAAATTTAAAATGATTACTAACCCAGCCATCCAGACAGAAGCAATAAAACACACACGCAAGGCAATATTATGTATCCAATATAATTCTCCAATAGGACATCACACGCCGTAACTTGTCATAATAATCTGTAGGAATAACAGAAATACTTCGTCTCGGTACGTTCGCGGTACCTTAAAAATAAATCTATGGTCGTAAAATAAACTAGCGTAAGCACATTAGTCACAGAGCGCCGGCAACCTGGGCACTGGAAGAAATAAGGGGTGCGAGGAGGGGGAGGGGAGTGTTCTGAGAAACTGCGCGTGCGCATCCTGGCGATCATAAATCGCAAACAAGAATTTGGATATACGAAGGCGTAGAACGTAACTTGCGCACGATCAGATAGAAATTCCGAAATTGAACTTTTTTTATTCTTACGGGCACTTTATACCTACGTCTGACTAAATTTTATCGTTCTCTTTTACATAATTTCGGAAATAACAATTGCTCAATAAAAAAATTGGTTGCCTGTAAAGTCGGTATACGGGCGAAAGTTTTACGTGACAACGACTTTGAGTGGTAAAATGTTTTCGTCTGTTTCTTTTTATGTCTGTCTCTCTCGCTCTTAGAAGGGACGCGTGCCTTTCACTCGCTCTCATTGTAGGCGCATAACGTGAGCCAGTTTCTTGAAGTGTCACCCGGCTAACCAATTTATAAGACGTTGTCACGTCAAAATGATCCAAAGAACATAATCATTACAAATATGTCTGTCTTCAGCTTGCCAATCAAAAACAGGCGAATTATAAGCTGTTATTTATTATATTTATTTACAAATAGCTGTTACACATCTAGTTGTAAATAACCTGGAAGACACGTTCACATTTATAATATTAAAATAATAGTAAGTAAAAAGTAACTAATTTCAGAGGAAAATACTCTAACGTGGTAATACTGTCAGAATCCTCCTGCATCCATCGATTCGGTCGATACGTCCGCATCTGATGACGTCATCCGCGCGTCGAATCTGATGTCGACATCAGAATTTTTCTAGGATTTCTGAGGTTCCTTCTGAATCGGACAATTCGGCTCGGATAGGTGTGCGAGGTGTCGTATGATTTAATATAAAGAAATCTAAAATAATTCGGGTCGTTGTGTAAATGTGCGTTCAGTTACATAGTTACATGTTATTATGATTTTGAACTTACAAATAAATAAATTTGCACAAGCATTCAAATCACTGAACAGAATGCATAACGAAACGCACCGGTTACGTTCTACATCCGTCAGCCAAGCATGCGCGGCGTTTAATTGCGTTTAATACTAATTAAAGCCATAGTTTATACGCTGCGGCCGAGGCCGGTACGACAGCGGTGCACGCACTGCGCTTTTTGTGCGCCGGTGCACTCGATCACCACTGTTTGCAAATCTCAAGTTATTCACCACAAAAACGACGATCGACGAGCTAAGCAGCTGAAGTAGCTGACGTGTTTAAAAATACGCAAAAACCGCTGTTATGGCTGCAGTACTACGCAATGAGGATTATTTTTTTAGCACGATAGCGGAATGCTAATATTAGCATTGCGTTAATTCACCGCTAAGACGGCTAACAAGTCTCGGTGCGTTGTATCTCATCAACATTGCTAAATAGTCAATTGGTCTGCCATATTTTTGATGCATGCGCTTCATACTGCGAGTGATTGAAGGTGCTCGTGGACACGAGAACTGTTTCTTCATTAATTTTGTTTTTCTTATCTGTAAAGAAGTAGTAGCTGCGATGACACGCTTGACAGGGGTGGCGGAGCAATATTTCACAAGCGATATTTTGTTACAAGCATCTATACGCTACAGTAATCGTTTCATACCGCTTGTCTGCGTATACAAAAAGGTACATCCGCATTGGTACCATTATTCTAACATAATCTAAAACATATGAAATTTTAGTTTCAGGCATCTTGCGGACATTGCGAGATATGAAAATAAAATCGACGTTCAACGACCAACAGTGATTCAATCACGAGAAGCATTTCAATGCTTGTGATACAAGGAATATGGCTGACGTGTTACTGTACCCCAGCAGTTGCAGCTACTGCACACGATGCTTGCTGGTAGGTATAAACGTTACAAATATCCAGAATGCCGATCCTCGTAATTTTTCTACGATCGTAGAACGAATCGAAAGTTGACCGAATCGAGTTTGAATTGCGAATTGTCTAAAATTTATTTACTTACTTGATTTTATTCATTAATTCCTATTGTTGGCAAAATAAACTTTGCAGTTTGTTTAATTTTCGGTCATATTTCAACAGAATCCTACTTAAATTACTTAGAGTTTCATATTGCGATACGAGAATACCATAAATAATTGACATTTGTGCGGTCGAGACTAGAACGAAACTGAATTTTGACTACGATTTTAATTACGAGATTTGTCACTCTCATGTTAGTTCTCATTTGCGCGTGGTCTTCTGTAAGGAGAAGGCTCTTTGCCAGCCGGGCTACTTATTGATAGTGCCTTCATTTTCCAAAAATTTCCTGTTAGTTTGCAATACCACTTGCCAATGAAATTGACTTTCGCTCTAAATATGCCACTTACACCCTTATAACTAGTCGTTCGCTACGCCCTGAGACTAAAACTAAAAACGAGACCGATTACAATTGCCTCGGGAACATGTGAATTTGATGTACACCAAGTTTCATCAGAATAAACGCGGTTCGAGGATAGTACCATGTATTTTTGAATTAACCCGAATATCTACAAAAGTACTAAACCGACTCGATGGCAATTTAAACTGAAAAAATATATTTTCTATTTCTACATACCTACCAAATTTCATCAAAATAGGAACACCACTTCGAAGGTTATCGAAGATATAAATATGAAATAAATGTTTTTTCTTCTCAACTCGATTTGAAGGCCTCGCTGCCTTCGTTCGCTCGGTCAATGAATCTAATATTATAAATGTGTGTGCGTGTGTTTGTTTGTTAGTCCTTCTTTCGCGCCGAAAGGGACGAATTGATTTAGGTACATGTTTTTTTACTGTAATAGTTTTGGATCTGGAAAGTGGCTTAGGCTACTTTTTATTCCGGAGAAACAATATTTATTACTTATTCCCGCGAGAAAAGCCTTAAAATAATAATAAATAATTAAATATTCCTAGACAAATTGCACACACGGCCATCTAGTCCCAAACTAAGCAAAGCTTGTACTACGGGTACGTAGTGTACGTACTAGTAAACTGATATTATACTTTTTTTTGTAAATACATACATTAATACATAGAAAACACCCAGCAAAGACAAATAGACATGTTCATGTACACAAATATTTGTCATATGTGGGAATCGAACCCGTGACCTCGGAGTCAAAGTGGCCATAGCTAGCCATTCGACCACCGAGCTCATAATACCTTATAACATAATTTAATGAGTATAACAAATCTTCATTATTTCTTGAAAGCTCTCTTTAGTATTGTAAACTCACAAAGATGGCGCCGCAAATAAAGCCAATATGCACATGAAAAACGACGTGCAATTACCGTACGAAGCATCTTAACCAAATTTAGTTGTGCCCCCGAAATAGGCTCGGCGATGCATAAACATGTTTGTTTGCCAGCGGGGTCCCGCCGAGCCCCGCCGGGGCCCCGCGGCCGCCGCGCCCCGCTGCGAGGGCCTTCGTGCTTCTAATGGAAATATGCTAATAATTACCCCATAAACCTCGCAATATTGCACTTCAAGGCTGTAAGGATATATTAATGGAGGTATGACCAGTAAGGAGTTCACTTGGGAATCAGTATTTAAAGTATATGAATTTTTAATACATACATATTTCCATGAAAACATCCTTAATTCAAGTTCAGCCAACATATGGAAGTTTCTTCATTCACTTGGTGTAGGCAAATGTGCTGCCCAATCTCATGTCCCCTCTTTCACTCCTGATGATTTTAATAATCACTTTTCTGTTACTCCATCTCTTGACCCTTCCACTAAATCCACAAGTATTTCATATATATCTTCCATGGCTTCCCCTGTTTCAACGTCATTTTCTTTTTCTCCAGTATCTATTGATCAGATACGTAAAATCATTCTCTCCATTAAATCAAAAGCAGTTGGCTCTGATGATGTGAGTAGAGAAATGATTATCTGTATTATTGAACAAATTCTCCCTGTCATTGCTCATATCGTCAACTTCTCCTTTTTGGTAGGTAGTACCCCAATTTTCTGGCAAAAAGCTTTTATTATTCCTGTTCCCAAAATCGCTGTGCCCTTGCAATTGAACAACTACAGGCCTATATCAATTTTGCCATTCCTTTCTAAAGTCTTAGAGGCTGCTGCACACAAACAAGTTTCTGCCTTCATCTTTTCTCACGGCCTGCTTTCCCTATTTCAGTCTGGTTTCCGACCTGGACACAGTACCACTACTGCACTTCTCAAGGTCACAGAAGATATCAGAGCAGGCATGGAGAGTAAGTTGGTCACCATTCTTGTTCTCATTGACTTCTCCAATGCCTTTAATATGGTTGATCATGATATCCTGCTTGCCATTTTAAAACATCTTAACTTCTCACCAATTGTGATAGATTGGTTTTCGTCATATCTTCATGGTCGGCAGCAAGCAGTACGTATAGGTCACGAGTTGTCTGACTGGAAGGATTTAACTACTGGTGTTCCGCAAGGGGGAATTTTATCTCCTCTACTGTTTTCCATCTTTATTAACTACCTATCCTTTTCGCTCAGTTGTCCTTATCATTTGTATGCGGATGATCTCCAAATATATGTTCAAAGTACCGTGGAAAACATTAACAATGCAATAGCCGACTTGAATAAAGATCTCTGTAGTATTAGTTCATGGTCCGCAAATTTCGGTATACATGTTAACCCCGCTAAATGTCAGGCTATTGTAGTGGGTAGTTCTCGACAGGTTGCCAAAATTGATTTAAATTATGTATCTCCCGTCGTGTTTGAAAACTCAGTTATACCTTTTGGGCAATCTGTTAAAAACCTTGGCCTGCATATTGATTCTACGTTGAGTTGGACAACCCAAATTGTAGAGGTAAGCCGTGCAGTCATGTTTACCTTACGATCTCTTAATCGGTTTAGGAATTTTCTCCCTATTACTACTAAGGTCACTCTTGTCAAATCCCTTATTTTTCCTATCATTGATTATGCCGATGTCTGTTATCCAGATCTAAATGAAGATCTCCTTAACAAACTGGACCGACTTATTAATAACGCTATACGTTTCATTTTCTGTCTTCGTAAATTTGATCATGTCTCCTCATATCGGTCTCAGCTTAAATGGCTTCCCATTCGTCAACGCAGACAACAACGGTTGCTCTGTACTCTTCACTCTATCCTTACTAGTCCCCTTTCTCCAGAATACTTGAAAAGTAAATTTCAGTATCTATGTGATTCTCATGACCGTCAACTTCGATCTGATAATTCTCTTTCGCTCATTACTCCACTTTATCGCACAGTTTTTATGTCTGATTCCTTCACATTACAGGCGTCACGACTCTGGAACGCACTACCTATCCCACTGAGAAAAATATCGAATAAATTTAATTTTAAAAAGAAAGTTTATGCTAAGCTTCTAAATAGCTTAATTCAGCACTGAGTCATCTTATTTGGCATATTTATGTGTATATGTTTATATATATATATATAAATATATGTATGTATGAATGTATATGTATGTGTATGTATGATAGAATATGTATGTACTTATTTATGAATGTAATATGTGTATGCTTAGGTATAGTTTACGTATAGTATATTAGTCACTTTTTATGTTTCTTGTAAATATAGTTTTAAACCGCATTCGTGGATGTCTGCACTTCCCGAAGGTTGACTGGTAGAGAATGCTTTTAGCATTAAGTCCGCCTTTTGTACCATTTATCTTATTGTGGTCAATAAAGTGTTTAAATAAATAAATAAATACACTATGGTTAATTCATAGATCTAGGATATTTCGTTGGTACAGAAGACTGATCGTCGTATCGACGCGCTGCACGCCGTCCGGCGTCCGGCGATCGCGAAGCACCATCAGGAGGTTCTAATATATGTTTGACAAACATTTCGTCGAAAACCCTTATTCAACCCACTGTTGGTATATGGGTCTCCCTCATTCGAAGGAGTTTAAAGCGTACTCCACCACGCCAGCGTTTTCAAGCCGCCTAAAGGCTGACTTGACTAAACAAATGTCATCTAATGACAACAGCCGGGACCGACGGCTTAACGTGCCCTATGAAGCACGGAGGAGCTCGAGTTAGTAAATTCATCTAAGGACAGGCTACGATCAACGTTGAAGACTGACGTGTAAAAAAGTAAAAAGAGAATACGCGTATGTTAGAGCGAGATACAAATTTTTTATGCTTTAAGAACCCATAAAAATCAACGGGTAATGTCATTGCAATTTCAGAAAATGACTTTATTATACTATAGGTAGATTATTATATTTTATAAGAACTATTTCGCCTGAAACACAGGAATACTTCTAGTTCAGGCACATGGCAAATTATTCCATTATGTTAATTTAGACTTAAGTTTTTGCTACTTATGTATTTTCAATAAAAGATTTATTATTTAAAAAAAAAAATATAAAAAAATATAACACAAAAACTTTTGTATTACATAATTTACGGAAAGAGGTATACGGGATATTAATTTACCTACAAGTGCCTATAGCTCCTATCTTCTTCAGCGTCTTCATAAGTACTTTCATGTCTTTATGCATCGGTTACATTCACTCACTCCTTCATTTCCTGTCATACTGTATCATGTTCATTCATTCATGTACTCACTTGCCAATATCCATAAAGAACCTCGCTTTCGTTGATAAATCCACCCTCCATCCCAAATAAATATGCATCTATAAATATTATTCTGAAGAGAGGTCCAAACGTAAAGGTATATGAAGTGTACCCATGTCAAACACCAACATAAACCGACGAGCTCCCGCAATTCCCTTGTTAGTTGAACTATAAAATGTTACTTACTAAGATATAATCAGATAGATATCTCTCCCGGTGGCGGGCGAGGGCCGGCTGGCAACCCACATCCATAAAATAGCTCATACGCTTAGCGAGTTAAAAACACGCATGAGCGAGATAAGGCGCATCAATTTTTTGGCTCAAAATCCCCCGACGACGGCCGACTCGGGTAAAATATTCCCCACTTTATGCGTGGAATAATAAGGATCGCCTCGGAGACGAACGCCGGCCAACGTTGACCCCTACTGCCGGCTTTCACCGCTATCTTATAGGTATTTCTATGTGAAATATCATCTGGATAAGTATACTAGTTTAGTTTCTGCTAACTCTAACAATTAAACTCTGCTTATTATTTAAACAATTGATTTGGGCCAACTTGCCAGAATATTAGAAATATTTTAAAAATTGACAAATTCACCTCCCCCCTAGGTGGGATTTGAACTCACGATCTCTCTATGACCGCTCGAGTGCTCTTCCATAGATTTAATATATAAAATAGCCGAATTTCATCTGTAACGATGAACTGCTATGCCTTGTTCAGTAGTGTAATACTTAATAGGTAAATGGCGCCACACTGCGACTACTCAGCAGAAAATATAAAATGCAAAAATTCATCACCATCACAAACCGTCCTGGTAGCTCAATTGGAAGAGCAGTCGACCGGTCATCGAGAGGTCGTAGGTTCACAGCCCACCTAGGCATGGGAGGTGAATATTTCCATTTAAAAAAATATATAATTAACTCTAGGTACTTCTTGTTAACTTTTATAAATACATTAGCGACTTTTACATTATTTAATTTTCATAAGTTCGAAAGAAATTAACAACGGGTGTGAATATTGACTGACGTTATAAAATCTGTATTGTTATAAAATAACATTATTTGTAGGTAAAAATAACATCGCCCACATTAAAGTGAGCTCGGGGCTTATCGTGGACATTTGGCGCAAAAACTTGATAGCGCTAAGTTGGTAAAAAGCCGCGGAGGCAAAAACGCGCTCTCCGCTCCCGCACGATGTTTATTGTATGAGTCGCTGAATTTCAAGTATTTTTTCAGCTTTAATGGATTGTCCACCCCTGACACGGCTCGGCTCGTCACAGGGCCCACGGACACGCACCGACAGCTCGACTTTTTTCCGTTTCAATAAAATATACAACAGAAACCAGTAATGTTTCGTAAAAGAATAGATTGGCGTTCATAAAATAAGATAAAGTACAGTCCAAAATGTTTTAAGGTAAAAAATAATTTAATTACATGGAACAGCACAAGTGCTTTACTAATGACAAAATTTTAATAATGTTCCACCAAGTACCAACAATCAACAGCATAAACAAAATAAGATAAAAGTACATCAATAAATTGAAAATATTTGATAAAATATTATTTATTTCGTTATCCAGGCAAGAAGAAGATAACCAGTTTTCTTGCTATGATAAATTCCTGTATATGAAGTAATTTAAGTACTCTTTAATACTTATAACTAGCGACCCGCTCCGGCTTCGCCGGTGTGGGCTTGCATGTAAATATTCCGGGAGAAATTCACTAAAAAACGGTAGCAACAACCGGATCAAAATCAGTCGCAGAGTTAAAAAGAAACTAACGGACAAACTGACAGATGTAGTGATGGAAGATATCTAATATAGAAAACACATAAAGCAGGATAATTGGGTATTTGACTAACATTTTTTTCTGTTTGATATGTAGGGACGTCTCCATAATATAACCATAGGTGAAAGAATTACTTCGATAGCACAAAAATCTCTCGAGATATGGTAATTTGAAAATCACAATTTTTAGACTGCCCCAAAACGCTCCATACAAAAGACTACTGAATTATGACGTCACAGATCTGTATTTTGTATGCATCAAATCAGAAATTTGTACGACAGCTATGTTAAATATTACGTTTATGTGATTAGTATCATAATAAAAGTTATAGCATTTTTTATTGCTTCTCCAATGGAAATATTATTTTTTAATAATTTCATACTTTTAAAATGGACTTTCCCGCCAAACTTTGATCGACGCTAAAAAAAGTCTGACTGAAGATATTAGAATGAAAGTTTGCAGATCTTTATAGTTTTGTGTATTTTACGATATTGTTAATTTATTTGTACAATTTTTAAACATTGGAAACAACCCAATTAGACATACCTATTGCTCATGTACATTAATATTTGTCTTGAACGCGAATCAAATGACGGCGGTAATCGAGAAGTCGTGGGTTGAAATCCCACCTATGCGGAGAGGTAATTTTTTTCCATTTTTAACGTATTTATAATATGTATACCTCTGAAAGGTTGGCTGAAAGGTTGACTGAAAGAAATGTCTTACAGAGATATGTCCGCCTTTGTACGAATATTATTAATTAAATTGTGTATTTGTATAATGTATTATTTTTCAATAACAAGTAGAAGTACTTTTTATAAAACTAAAGTTTCAGTCCGTCACTTATTAATGTACTCGTATTATAATAAAATATGACACGGATTCACCTCGGCAAGTGAGTCAAAAAGTCAGATACCGGCACCAACACCAGACAAAACATGCGTAGTACTGCTGGCCGCGGCAGGGCGATAGTCGCGCTCCGCTGGCTACAGCCAGTCACCGCTGAAATATTAATCATGCCGGCGCTTCAGTGAATTTCATAAAGCTATGTTAATGGAATAAATTGATCACACTATTGGCCAGTCATGTTCGGGTGAAGCCGGGGACTCGGAGTTTCTCAGGCTACTTAAGTCAATTGTTTTTACATTATTAAAATTGAAGTCGAATTGGAGTGTTAGTCAGGCACTCCGGAGAGCACGATTCCCACTAAACATGTTTACTGTTACGAAGTTTTAGAGAGTAACATTACCTTTACAACTGTCTACTTTTTCGAAAAAAATATTTTGTAATCAATTACAAGCATCAGCTCGTAATTGATTACAAAATATTTTTTTCTTATAATACTACCACGACCTACTTGGACCGTATGAGTAATATTAGTATTCTATACTTAAAGTCGAGATTGATGGAATAAACGAAAGGGGATCGATTGCAATGCCTAAATAAATATTTCCTGATAAATTAATAGCTTAATACTTCACTGACTTATCCAAATATCTTACATATACTTTAAGGTTAGCTCGAAGAGATTCTTTTCGAAGACAAGTCTGCCTTTGTATGTTGTAACCATGTTGAATGTACTTATATTCTTTATTGCACATCACAAACAAATTACAAGATTTTATGTAAGTGGCATGCAAAGGCGAGCTTATCTCTAATAGAGATCTCTACCAGCCCACCAGCAGTGATACGGTATGTAAAGTAGCGGTTAAAAGTAGCTATGTGTCTGAAATATAAATAAGGTTATATAACACGATATATACTCTAATATATATAGTAACATATATAGTATCTACTTACATATTATACATTATAGGTACACATATATGTTTCATGTACAAGAAAGATATTACAAATAAACAAACCGATTAGGAACTCCGCTAACCCGCAGTTGAGCAGCGTCGTGAAGTATGCTCTAAACCCCTTCGATTGAAAGGAGACCCGTATCCCAGCAGCGGGATGAATATGGGTTGGGGAAGAAGAAGAAGGAAGCTTAATTGGGGAAATAGTCAGTAACTAACTAAACTAAAGAAAGTACTAACTACTAAAGAAAGATATGTAGAGTCAGGAAAATAGAAGGCATTACCAGTAAGAGCGGCGTAAACACAGCAAGCAATAGATTATACTCGTTGCACCAGTTGTTATCTCAGCTCACTGGATTAGAGATGAGGTTACCAGTGAGTTCCGAAGTGGCCGGGGTTCGTATCCATCAAGATGAATTGGCTTTCAACAGAACGGTTGGCGGGGTACCCGCTAAATCCGCCGCATTAGATGTTTCACATCAAAAAACATTGTAATTAAGTAAATGTTAGAAATTATTCTACGCGTATAATCATGTTTTTCTTCCTAACGCAACGGTGAAGAGTGTATCGACGCGGAGAGACAATGGAGGCCATCCATCATTTACCGATAATGCGCGCGGCGTGACAACCCTTTCACGAGGCTCTGTTTAGCGACTTCACAATTTATCTTGATCACTCATTCATCATTACCGAAATCGCGACACTAGCTTTTACGATACATTACACTACCAAAAACTCTAAGTGCCAAGTATGGACCAAGGGAAAAATAGACATCTTTTAATACTTATTCTGCGGATAAGGAGAGCCCAACATTTAGTTATACGCCAGCTATGTTATGCTGTTTCGGCCGTCGTGTCGGCTCCGTAGTCATAATGTGATGTTACATTCTTCAAGAAAGATTTCTAAAAATGAATTTGAATGATTATTTTGCAAAAGCGAGCATCTTTTGAAAAATAATACTTACTGTAATTTTTAAGCGAAATAAATAAGAAATCTCGCCGGTCTCTGAGTCTAAGAACTCTGCATCTTGATGATCTTCGTAGGTCTGAAGATCTGATACATATCGCAGGGAACCGATGGATGCAAATGACAAAAAACCGATCATGATGGAAGTCTATGGAGAAGGACTATGTTCAGAAGTAGACGTTCTTTGCACGAAACGATAATGATTTTGAAAAAAGAAAGCAGAATGTATGTAGCACATAAATATATACCTTCGCGTACAGGGGTAACTAACAGAAAAATATTATCAAGCCCAAGGAAGTGACTACCTACTTGTCAGAATGAATAATTTTACAATGGGACTGACATTGACCAGACCCAAGAGGAACTTCTCTTTACATACTGATTATGAAGACCTTGAAATGTTTTCAATGTAGAAGTATGGACATCAATGAAATTCATCAGCGTGTTTATATCAGTTCGCCTGAAACTCCAAAAAACCGTGACACATTACCAAATTCTGCGAATTCGTGTAACGCCAACTGACGCCAAGCAAAAACTTTCGCAAGAGTTTCGCGAGACGCGTCCAGTAACATATTTTCCAAGCAATACAAGCTTTATTGTATTTACAATGCACTGCACAGATTTTTATCAGTAACCTGTTCAGATTAATTTGATAGTGGTTAAATGTTTTCTTGTAAAGTACCCAGTTGCTTTACGAGAGAACTCACATGTTTAAAACTTTTCGTCCTTGCATAAATGTGAACTTGCACAAACATGTTTTCGTTGAAATAAGTATAACACAGTACAACTAGAGTACATAACTCTGAAGATGGACAAACTGAACTGGCAGAGAGAGGCCACATAGCTCGCAGGACGGATTGGGGAAGAAAAGTTCTAAAATTGTGGCCAGGGGCTGGAAAGCACGAAAGGCTCTCCACTAGATTAACGAACGATCTGCTGAACATCGTAAAAACTCTATGGATGCAAACGGCTAACATTGATTATTGTTAAAATCTAGGTGGAGGCCTATATCTAGTATATTCAGCAGCAGAAATTACTCATAAAGCTTTTGTTAGGTATAGGCATTAGTTAGGACGTATTGTGTGGATAGCTTATTATTAAGAAGTCTCATGTACTAGCTGCAAGTATCCCATAAACGTGCAAATATACATATGATAGGTATACACCTGATGGACATAACAGCCAACACCATAACAATAGCATTCCAGCTAAAAACGAAGTGAACCATGGGTTTCGTATCATTAGGAACTCGTCTACAATATACGAGAGACGTAAAAGGAATTGTTACCTGACGTTACGACTTACGACATAATAATAATATAAGCGTGTAACTATGTACTAAGCGAAAATTATAACGCGGCGAGGCATTATGCGGCCGTGAAAATACAATAAAATATTTAAGTACATTCGTCCACGCCTCGCGAGCATTCCGCCGGCAATAACCGTGGACAATATAACTTACGATTTATAATGTATCTCTTTTTATTGCGATAGGGCGGCTCCATTATGCATTGCGATATAACATTCCAGGGCCGAGATCTTGTCTATCAATGCATTATTGGTATTACAATATTCCTGTTTTCTTATGAACTCAATGATTACTAAAGTCAAAATCACACTCGGCTATTGTATTCGTATAGTAGTCGTATAGTATATTCGTACGTGAAATTAGCTTAATACACATTTGCAAATAGGTAAGAGATCTCTTGTTAGGAAATTTCTTTCAATTGTACCTACTTTTTTCTATGTCTTTCCAGCTGTTAAATAAGTCTGAACAACGGGAAAACCGCTCCATTTCTGCTGGATAGCAAAAGAAATTTCCTTTTTAACCGTCTATCCCATAAAATTAATACTTTATGGTCTGCCTTTATTAAAATTTAAAATCCAATTCAAAGTTAACGTGTACATTAAAGTTTCGATAATCTTCCAATTGGTCATTGTATGTCTATAATCGATTGTATTCGTTTGATGCGATATTAGTGTCAAATATTGGTCAATAAAAATATCTTAAATTATTTTTAATATTATCGATATGAATTTCAAAGCACAAACATTGCAAAATAGTGTATTTAAAACTATATTATTTGGGGTGTTAGTAGCTCATCACGATCTTTAAAACCATAGCCGACCGTGTCTGCACGCGGTGCACCCTGCCGACTAGAGAAAGAGGCTCTGGCAAAAGAGAGGTAAGTTACAGCATATTTGTAAGGTGCCCGACTGGAGAAGTACTTCCCCACCTCAGCCAAACCACCAGAATACCGCAGTCGAATAACAGTTCTTTTGAGGGTTGTTGTGTTCCTACGAGTGAGTGAGATCACCACAAAGGAAGCAGTTGCTGCATAGGCAGCGAAGGCGGCGGCGCGCAAGAGATATTTTATGTTTCAAGCTAAGGCATACATATTAACATATTGCTATGGTAGCCGCTTGTCATCAGGCGGTATCGTATAGCTTGTCTGTCACCCAACGTAGTGTAAAAAGAAACTATATATTTACGAATTGGCATTTGTAGAAACGAAATAATTATTGCGAGACAAATCAACATTATGAAATTTATTCGAAACTAATATAATTTCGTATGTTTGGTATAAATAAAATAAGTAGCTGTACTTAAATAAAAACCATCATCCATCTCCCCCGCCCAGCTCAAACTTGTATCTACGACCCCTCGATCATAAGCCGATAGCCCTCCCAACTGTACTACCGAAACTTTTAGGATGGTGTTAAAAATAATAATCTGAAAAGGTGGTCCAACTTAAAAAAGTAAGTAAGACAAAAGTGTCGTTCATTTCATCTGTGGGTGACATCGCCAGCGGCGGTTATGTCTGGGCATTCGGAGTAATGACCAATGTGATATTACTGCCTCTTTATGTGCGCCCAGGATGTAGCCGTGATAGTAAAATGATCTTAATACCACATAAACTGCCTTTACTTTCGGCCGACATCCGGCGATAACGAATTTCACATTATGTTGCACTAACACAATAAGTAGCCTTAAAATGGGCGAACACGCCTTCAGATTTCTGGTAATTAAATGTGATACGATATTGTCGGAAATGACATTTCTATCAAATTATTAAAGTTGTAGAGTGATGTTGTCGTAAGCTATAGAAATAGCCACCTGTCTGGTCTCGGGCACACAATAGGTATGCGGTCGCATGTACGTAGAATAAACTCAATTATTGGGGGTGGATGCAGTTTAAACCGCTCGGACCCCAGCACAAGAAAAATATTTTTTTACAAGGCACACCCTCGCGTGCGATTTAGTACTCATAGTCTAGGGGCACGCCAGCATCATATTTGTGGTTTTGAATCAAACCGGCAAACATTTCACTTGTTAGAAAACTACACGGGGTGATTTTTAAATAGATAAAGTAAATCTTGTCATTATAATAATTTATTATTTCAAATACCTACGTATCTTACAGTTTTTGGGGTGTAAGAGATTCATCAACATCATTGAACCACAGTCAACATCACCTGGTGGTGTAGAGTCTGGTGGAAAGAGAGGTAGGGCATAGCATATTTTGTAAGCTGCCCGACTGGGAAAGTACCTCTACCACACAGAATACTGGAGGAAAATAACAATTCTATTCAGGGTTGTTGTATTCCTGCGAGTGAGCGGGGGTAACAGGAAGGAGTTGCGGCGTTGATAGCGAGGGTGGCAACGCGCAAGCGATATTTCATATTGCGAGCGTTTATATGGCTACGGTAACCGCTTCTCATCAGTCGGACCTTACGCTTGTATATATTTCTGTATAAATTTTGTTTTTTTTTTCGACTTACTCTATCTTCCTCGTAATTTCCATTATCTAAAATCTCCAGTTATAGCTTTTTACTCGTACATCTTCTCTATATCCCTTCGACAATACTACTCCAGTAAGTATTATTTACTAGAGAATTTCAATTAACAATATCATTTGTAACCGGGCCTTTATGACCTGACTCCTGAAACCAATACCACAAATGGTTTTGTGGCAAATATCGATTATGACATTCATGATAGATAACGCTCTAGAGTCTAGACAATACTTATTATTTGGTGTAAATTTCATAAAGAATAGATTTACGTACCACTTCCTTAGCCTATAACAAATTCGATCAAATTGCGCAGACTCTACGAGCAACAAGGGCGGGGGCGATGTGAAAATTTAAACTAAAGCCCCAGCGATCTGCAATGCAAGGGATAATCGCGTGCATTCCCAGCATTTTGCATCGCCGGACGCCGCCCCAGCAAAAACCACTCTAACAAAGTGTAATAAAGTCCAATATTACACGCTAAAACTCTTATAAAGTTCCCATTTAGAGTATTACTTCTTTTATAACAATTTTGCCGGCTTTTGTGTTTGCAACGGCTTTACACTCGCGCGTAATGGTCACTCTATTAGCGCTGTTATTGAGTTCTCATAATGCTGCATGTGCCACTTTTTAGGGTTCCGTCATAATCAAAGGGTCAAAGTCTAAAATGGTGCCGACCGCAATATTCGCCTTCCATAACATGGCTAATATGTATTTAATATAAATATAACAGGGTTTACTGAATCAGTGAATTTTTGTCATCGCTCTTAACATACATATAATAATAAAGAAGTTTCAAATTTAAGAAACGGTTTTGCTCCTGCGCGCTATCTCGGAAACGGCAATATGAACTAAGTAGTGTTGTATATAGCTCTGTAGTGTCTTCGATCATCAATGTAGACTATTAATGATCGAAGGATAGTGTCTGATTGTTATAATCTATCTGTCGCCTATTGACAAAACGTAAACTAAAAATCTATTTTTGTGAAAACGTCATAACATGTTCAACGTGGAAATATATCAAGTCTTACAGGATTAAATAATATACTTTCAAATATGTAAAACTCCCAGCGAAAAATTGAGTTTTTAAAATGCGCAACATTAGTTAAACTGCGTGGCTGCACGGAACCTTTAGTCACAAACGTACTTTAATGCACGAGTACTAATCGTACGTCGCAGGTTTTTATTGTGACGACTACTACCGTGTGGGAATATGAGCGCAAGCAATTCACGTCAATCTTATTTTAGTAGCGTACCTACATAAATGTGTAATGTATGCGACAAAAAAAGGAGGAACATTTCACGTTAAAATCTCACGTAACACACGAGGAAAGCGTTTCGAGTATGTTAAATACAAAACAGAAGGACCGATCCTTTATTCCCGAGAGGCGAGCGCACCTTCGCAAATCGTAATCCTCTTAGAAAACATTTCCAATTTAAAAAGAATTCCACCTCTTATCCCTCTGAGGAGGGCACGCGTAAAAAATAAAAGGAAAAACTGCGACACGCACTACGCGCAGGCATGTGTGTGTAACACGGTTTTTCACTGGGCCCCTCGACTCGATTCTTTACAGGTCGCTTCTTCCGCCGAGAAAGCATCTATTGAAACTCCACTCAGGCCGTGTTAGCTATCTATTTAGTATAAAAAGGGTCGAGAATTTCTCGAGATCCTTTTTTTATCCGAAGGTGGCCCCCACCCCCTCCCAGCGCCGCCTCCCACGAGCTCTGATCCGGAGCCCGCCGTAGAGCCGTACTCGTACTTTGTACGCTATATGATCAACAGAATACACATTCTACCTAATGCTGATGTGAGATTTGTGTAAGCCAATTACATCTATAAGTATATATCAAAACAAAATACAACTGTTACGAATAAATGTTTAAAAACGACTGTAAATAACGACTAGCAATGAATCAAATATTATGAGAGCTGTTTCAAGCATGTAATATCGTTTGAGCAGAGCCACCCGAGGGCAGCAGTTGCAGCCCCGCTGTAAACCGTACCGAAGCCGCCTCTGGCAGTTCTTCAAATATTTAAAGGGCGGCCGAATTTGATTCCATCGGTTTGCAGCGGCCCCGAGCGCCCGCAATTGGATCACACGAGCGGTTACCGCGCCCGCCGCCCGCCGCGGCCCGCCTCGCCCGATCGTCATTCATGTTATTTCACTAAAATCAAGTTATCCAAGCAAATTCGATTTTCATAGCCCTAAGTAAACCCAAATTTATATCAATTCCACCACGACATTTGTGAGATTTTCTTGAAACGAAAACACTCTAACGATAGATGTAGGTAGTAAAAGACGACTTATCTGTAACTTGGTAGGTATATACATAATTAACTCAGATCCGCGTTCCGAAACGCTGGACTTGTAGTGAATGGAACAGGTAGATATTTTTTACAAAAGAAAATACATATGAGAATGTCTCGGAACCTCATAAAGTACAATTACACCTGCGCTAGCAAAACCTAAACTTATTTTCTATCAATCCTGTGGCAAAAAAATAATAGGTATCAGAGTGAAATCCACATAAGACGGTCGCGTCGCCTGGGGATCGGTTAGCTGCGTACACGGAGCATCCCAGAGGAGCGGCCCGACTTTTCACAAAGAAAATAGCAATCAAAATTTGATTTACCGCCGCGGAGGCGCCGCCACCCGCGGCCATACATCAAACCGTTCTAATCCGCGGAAACGGAGAAAGCCTAAAATCTAAGGGGATCCGCCACCGCTGTCGAATTGAAAATCCTAGTGGCACGTAGCGCCTTTAATATTTATGACCGAGTAAAAGATACGCGCTCCATGAATAATATACGGGAGCTATCACCGACGCCGGACCATTCAAATAGGAGATAACCGGTGCGTCGGCCGGTTTTTGCAGCCCTGAGCCGATGCTAACAAGCGGTACGGCATCAACGTCTATATTTTTGAATAGATGATATGGAATAGGTAATAAACTTTTATATATTCCATTATCCTGACAATTTATATCAGTGCTACGAAGAAATGTACCATTATGCGTAGAGCTTTTTAGTCGGAGAGTAGGATTGCCTGCTCTTGGTTTTGTGGGCTTAAATGTCTCTACATCAACGTGTACAGTACAGTTTACACTTAATACGACATTATCCCAGGTTGTAAGTTATGGTATAAGAAAGCAACAGTAAGTTTAGTGAATATGACTGTATACAAGTAGATCCTATACTTTTTGTACAGGCTCAGAAGTAGATATTTTACAAAGATTTCATTAAATGTTTCGTTACTAAATTAGCAGCCTCGCATCTATAATTTACTCATAAAATAACGTAATCATTGAACATAACCGTAGAGTAAGTAATATAATAAGTAAAATAAAAATACATGCGAGTACAATGCATATTTAAGGCCACCCCGAGGGCGGCCGCCCTCTCCTCGGCCTCTAACCTCTACGTCACGTGTCGAGATCGTTGCAAAATATGTATTGGAAACACACAGATCGTCCGTCGCTCAATATTCAGTGGCATATAAAACCGAATCGGACTTTTTGATCAGCCTCCGAATTACAGCCGCCGTCCGAGCTATCCGCCATCGCATATGAAATTATAGCCTTCGGATCGGAATATGATGTTTATAAAACACGCTCGACAAAAACTCATCGCGTTGGAAATTCCTCGTCGATTCTTCACCGGGGGCGGATTTTATATCTTCGGGAACATTATACCGGTAATAACTAGATAGAGCAATAAAAAAAATTACGAGCATAAAACAAAAATAGTGTCCCCTAACGGAGCGGCAATTTTGCATCGAGATCGATCGCCGAAGGGCAGTGCGGTGCGACGGAGGGATCGCGGTGAGCGATGTCGCATTAGGGAGTTTGCATGGGGTCACCGTAAGCCGTTTCCGATAAGGCCCCCTGGCGATGGCGCGCAAGTTTCGGCATTCGGCTCAATACCGGCTTATCTACGTGGCACAGCCGAGTCCAGCTCCCGTCCACTCGCCACTCGCTGCAGCGCGTGATCTGAATAATGCATCTACTCCGCCGCTCACTCCCCAAATTGAAATCATATTTATTTTTGGTCTAGTTCTACCTCACTGCTGCGGTTGTGGCTGACCACAAATTACGACATCAATAACAGATATTACAAGTCAAGTTAGTTTATTGAGGTTTACTGCTATGCAAAGTATCCATAGCATCCATATGGAATGCTTCGAAACGCACATTACCTTTACAAAAAACGTAAACTGAGCAATCAATGAGATGCGTTTTCTTTAGTATTTCGTCTCTGAACACTTCCAAACATAAGTATGTATTGAAGCTTATAATTCTGAATTCAAAACCAGGAATCGATCATAGAACATTATTTTGGACAGTAGCGGCCCACAAGAACGGCCATCGTCGCGAATCGATTACGGCCAGCAAAAAGCGAGTTGACAGCGAAGCGAGCCATCAAGATTGAGATCTCGTGTCTCCAGCGTGCGGCTCTCGGCTCTCGACTCCTCTCTGCATGATAAATCCCCTGTTTTTTACGACGCGGAGGGTGTCACGCAAAAAATGAATAAGGAAATTTACCTAATGGCTACGATTCTTTATTTTCTATCTCCATTGTCGCCGGACAATACTCTAATGGAGGGATGACGTGAACACGCACACGCTTTTATTTTTCGTTTCAAATGTTACTGAATATGTATAGGTGTCTCACACATGTGGCATGTCATTGTGTTCTGTAACGAATAGGTGCTACTTTATTCTATTGTAAACACTAAGTAGTACATAGGTCATAATGAAAAATCTTTCAATGTCTTCAGAGCTGTGACGATCCGCGTCTGTAGGTGACCTATCAAATAGCCAATATAACAGGAAGGTTCGCGAGTTCCATTCACGCACAAGACGTACAATTGGGATGTTGACTGTAATTAAAGTTTAACGTGGTTTAACTATAATAATACGTACTTAATCTAGTATTGGTGGTACTTGTAACGACAAGCTCGGTGGCGTAGCGGTCAATGACGCCGCTTCGACACCAACGCTCGTGGGTTCGATTCCCACATAGGACAAACATTGTATGCAGGAACATGTCTGTTTGTCTGGGTGTTTTCTATGTATCATAAGTATGTATTTTAGTGTCCGACCGAAACTGGTTTTTACGACCGAAACCGAAACCGAAACCGAATTTCGGCAACAGTCTCAGTTTCGGCCGAAACCGAAACCGAAACCGAAACTTTTACGAAACAATTATCTAACTGTAGGTACTTTTCTTATAATTACGTTACGTTACGTTATAATTGCTACTTGGTTATAATTATATTTTTTTTATCCGACGTCGGGCGGCAGACAAGCTTACGGCCCACCTGATGTGAAGCGGTTACCGTAGCCATATTAACGCTCGCAACATAAAATATCGCTGGCGCGCCTCCATCCCCGCTACCATCGCAGCATCTCCTTCCTTTCTGGTGACCTCAGTCACTCGCAGGAACACAACAACCCTCAAGGAAATTGTTATTTCGCTGCGGTATTCTATGAGGTGGAGGTACATTTCCCAGTCGGGTAGCATACAATAGGCTATTTTCCAATGTTTAAAAATTGTATAAATTATTTAACAATATCGTAAAATACATAAAACTATAAAGATCTGCAAACTTTCATTCTAATATCTTCCGTCCGACTTGTTTTAGGGTCGATCAAAGTTTGGCGGGAAAGTCCATTTTAAAAGTATAAAATTATTAAAAAACAATATTACCATCGAAGAACCAATAAAAAATACTATAACTTTTATTATGATACTAATTACATAAACGTAATATTTAACATAGCAGTCGTACAAATTTCTGATTTGATACATACAAAATACAAACCTGTGACGTCATAACTCGGTAGTCTTTTGTATGGATGTATTAACATATCTCGAGAGATTTTTGTGCTATCGAAGTATTTTTTTTTTTTTTTATACTACGTCGGGTGGCAGACAAGCATACGGCCCGCCTGATGTGAAGCGGTTACCGTAGCCATATTAACGCTCGCAACATAAAATATCGCTCGCGCGCCGCCACCCCGCTGCCAACGCAGCATCTCCTTCTTTTCTTTCTGGTGACCTCACTCGCTCGCAGGAACACAACAACCCTCAAGGGAATTGTTATTTGGCTGCGGTATTCTGTGAGGTGGAGGTACATTCCCCAGTCGGGTAGCTTACAATTACGCTCCCTACCTCTCTTTTCGCCAGAGCTTCGTTTGTCAGTCAGCAGGGTGCACCACGTGCAGGTGAAGTTGGCTTTGGTTCAAAGATCTTGATGAACCTCTTACACCCCAAAAGTAATTCTTTCATTATTACCTATGGTTATATTATTGAGAGGTCCCTACATATCAAACCGAAAAAAATGTTGGTCAAATAGCCTATTACGCTCCCTAACTCTCTTTTCGCCAGAGCTTCGTTTGTCAGTCAGCAGGGTGCACCGCGTGCAGGTGAAGGTGACTTTGGTTCAAAGATGTTGATTAAGCACTTACACCCCAAAGAAAGTAAAATTGAACGTTGAAACTCTAAATCTTTATATAATCACCACTAATGCATTATAGTAAGTACCAAGTAGCTAATTATTGTTTGTTTACGTACAGCATTAGCGAATGAGTTAAATTAATAACAAAATATTCAGATAGTTATGTTAAACTTGATTCTACTATAATCTATCCATTAGTTTGTTACTAAATTATTTTTCGATGTTTACTACCTACTCTTATACAATATCACAATGATAAAATTTACCGAATTCAAAACAAATCACACGAAAACTCACAAACAACAAACAAAACGCACTGCAAACACAAACAAGGCACGACCTGATTAGGCACGTGGACGCGGCAAAATGTCTTCGTCGCTTGGATGGAATTTACCGAGCCGAACATGGCCGAACACAGCGCGGGAACTCCCGAATGCAGTTTCGGTTTCGGTCGCAGTTTCGGCAGGTTTACCGCCGAAACCGAAACTACACCGAAACTCGCTTTTTTTGCCGAAACTCGACCGAAACCGAAACCGAACATTCGGTCGGACACTAATGTATTTACAAAAAAAAATGTAATTACGTATGTTTATCAGTTGTCTAGTACCCATAACACAAGCTTCGCTTACTTTGGGGCTAGATGGCGCTGCGTAATTTGTCTGTATTTGTTATTTTCAATTTAAATTTAAATTTCATGAAATTCCGATCAGTAGTTCGCGAGTACCAGCTGGAAATTTAATTTCACATTAACGTCAATATCTCAAAAACTGCGGAACCTATTTTGTTGTTCATTGAACTAAGTAAAGTTATACCTACAGGCAGTCATAATATTTTTTATTTTTCACTCTCGAATATTTTAAGATTCAGAAACTGTAAACAAACATGACAAAAAATCAATATGAAATAAACATAATACATAGGAACATTGTATAAGCTGCTACGATCTCGTAAGCGGCTCTAATGACTTCGATATAATTTAGAATATACGGTTTCCGGGGGCGGAACGATCGATCGATAGATTTCGGTCTAGCTACATTTCGATTGACTTATTTTAGGAAGATCAGTTGTCTCCCATACGTCCATGTTTACTCCTAAAAAAATCTGACATAATTTCGGTCGACATTTAATACCTATAACGCCATCTGTTAACAATATCTGTTAGCAAATAACCTACTTGACATGTTTTTATGTCTGTGAGCTATTCGATAATAGATAGATGCACTTCAGGTCCACCGTACCCTTACCCTGGTCATACCCAAGGGCGGATCCACCGTTGTGGGCACGGTGGGCATGCCCACAACCCTAATATACTTACTTGTAACGTCACACTTTCACGGCCTATTGAGATCGACAGGCTGAAGATAATAAACGTTATGTCTTAATAAAATTTAAAAAAAGCACAATTTCTGGTTTTCGGGTGGTTGTGACCACAATCTTTTTTGAGGGCTGCATCCGCGCTTGGTCCTACCTCTGGTGGTCCGATGTGAAATAACATACCTACCGTGCAACAAATTAAGTGCACTGGTACCAGAGATCTCACACACTCTATTTACATAATGGGTATATTTACCTAACAAAAATTAATAGTAATTTATCTATATCTCTCTCTATTCAAAGATTTGTAACATCTATCTGTATGCACTTGCTGTAAAACTGAAATTATAGAGAGACAAAATAAACGATTTTGAATTTGAATTTATCCCACAGACCTAGGATTTTTCGCTGCATGCTGTAGTAATGGATAAACTAATAGTTTATCCATTACTACAGCATGTTTGTAGTTTTAAATGGTACAGCATGTTGCTGTTTCTTAATACTTTACTCGATTTACCTATATATAGGTTACTCTTTATTCGACCATATGGTCATATATGACCACATGATCATATAAAGAGCTTGGGGTGTAAATGGATAATCAATATCTTTGAACCAAAGCCAACCTCACCTGCACGTTGTGCACCCTGCTGATTGACAAACGACGCTCAGGCGAAAAGAGAGGTAAGGTCATAGCGTATTTTTTAAGCTGCACGACTGGGGACGTACCTCCACCTTACAGCATACTGCAGCCAAATAACAATTTCTTGAGGATCGTTGTGTTCCTGCGAGTTAATGAGTTAACCATATCAAAAAAACGAGATTCGCTATAAGTACCTGCAGTCGCTGAAATCCAGTATTCACAAGATTTTTCTTATACTTAGGTATGTGTATAAGCAGATGTATTGTGCGCTCTTGTTGTGTTTAGTATTCATAACTAAAACTTCTATGTGTAATACCTATACCTACATAGCCCGGATGGCAAAAAAACGACATTGCTATTAAATATATGGTAAAGGAACACCTAGAAATATATTTTATAAATATATATAGAGCGACCCGCCCCAGTTTCGGAGGGATTTAATATATTTTTTTAATAGTCCTGGACAAATTACACACTGCCCTCTAGTCCCAAACTAGCAAAGCTTGTACTATGAGTACTGTCTACAGTACTTTTTTTTTTTTTTTTTTATACTACGTTGGGTGCTCATGGGGCAAGGCGGTCTTAGAATGGAGACCCTGGGAGGAAAAACGACCCAGAGGCAGACCACAAATGCGATGGAAAGATGACATCAAGGAAATTGCAGGAACAAATTGGATGGAAGTAGCGCAAGACCGAGAGAGATGGAGCAATCTGAAGGAGGCCTACACCAAATTGGTTGAGAATGGCTAAGAAGAAGAAGAAGAAGACGTTGGGTGGCAGACAAGCATACGGCCCGCCTGATGTGAAGCGGTTACCGTAGCCATATTAACGCTCGCAACATAAAATATCGCTCGCGCGCCGCCACCCCCGCTGCCATCGCAGCATCTCCTTCCTTTCTGGTGACCTCACTCACTCGCAGGAACACAACAGCCCTCAAGGGAACCGTTATTTGGCTGCGGTATTCTGTGAGGTGGAGGTACATTCCCCAGTCGGGTAGCTTACAATTACGCTCCCTACCTCTCTTTTCGCCAGAGCTTCGTTTGTCAGTCAGCAAGGTGCACCGCGTGCAGGTGAAGTTGGCTTTAGTTCAAAGATGTTGATGAACCACTTACACCCCAAAACTTACTTATTGTTATAATTTATTGATCTATCAATAAATTGTTACAGACTTGTCATTACAGAAGTATACGCCGTGTTCCATACTCGTATTAACGAGTATGGAACACGCCGGCTTTATTGCAGAGAGAATGAGTGCAATCTTTTCAAGGCAACCTTATATTGTAGCAACAAATTTGTACATCTTTTAGAAAAAGCGACGAAACCCATCAAAATATTTCTGTAAACAAAAGGAAGAATCTTTATACGACATCGGGTGCTAAACAAGCACACACCCCACTTAGTGTTGCTCGCATGCTGACACCCCCACTGCTAAAGTTCTTACAATATCCCTCAAAGCTGGCTACGAAAATTTAAAAGGTGGAGGTACTTCCAGAGTCAAACTCGACATACCCTACCTCTCTTTGCCAGTCTAGTTGTGCTTAACGACAGAGTGCCTCACGTGCAGGTTGGGTCAACCTAAACTGCACATGGTGCCCCCTGTCGTTGACTAAATTTTATTTGTACATTTTGTAAATTTGTTAAACATTTTCAATATTCTGTGCCCAACAAGGAAGTGTCACCATATTTCGGCTGCAGCCCTCCTGCACCATAGTGAGTTAATACTCTGTTTAGATCCAAAGTCAACTTTAGACGTAAACAAGGTATTAACCCCTACCATATTGCACCCAAAATATGGCGATACTTCCTACTTGACCACTGAATAATGAAAATGTATAACTAATTTACAAAAAACAAAACATAGTACCTACAAAAATAATTTAGCCAAGTCAATTGTGGTATTCTGGTAAAATAAACTAAATTGAAATAAAATAATAGGCATCTATGGGCAATAGTAATAATTTTTAGAATTTAGATTAGGTGACATGTCATAAGTGTAAATATGAGTTACTTAAAAATTATATCAAGTACATTACATTTAAAAAAATAGGCATCAAAATTCACATGTTGTAAATAGATTACAGACACCTATAAAACCTTTGCAAAGTACCAAACACTTAGATTTTTTATTATGATTATTTTGCCTATATGATTTACTAAATGCTCTAAATTTCCAGTATAAATATTAATGCATATTTTCAAGTTTTTTTCTTAAAATATATGAGTGAAATTTGAACTTACACTTCCCTGTAAGTAATATATTATTTCCACAATGGGAAATATAAATTTTGAGGCGTAGATAGATCATTTTATATTGAATTTAAAAAATGGCATATAATTTTAAAATTTCAAATATTATAAAACGAAAGTAGGAAGTGTAGAAACCTATGTCAGCCTGAAACCTAACAGGTATTACCTGTTTACTTTATTCTTATTTTTTAATATCATGATATTTGACTTCTTATAAAAAAAACGATAAAATATTGATGTCCTTTTAATGTTTAGTTTGAAATTAAATAATATATGTAAATTACAAAAATGTTTCAAAAATTAACAAAATTCTGAAAATACAGTCAATTTCTTTTTAAATTATCAGATAGTTCATAAATATTTTTAAAGAACATATTGTATTTAATTGAAATTTACATTACCTGCAATAAAATCCAGGAAAAAAAATTCCAGACACTGCATTCCGTATACAGACAACACGTGATTTTTAAATTCTCATCGGACCCGGCACATTAAATGGGCAATGCCATTGAATATTAATAATACTATTTGAATATTACACAAAAATACTCTATTTCCAACAGGACTGGTGGTTCGATGCAATGCTGCCATTGTACTGCGGATGACTTACTCGGAAGCACCCAGTGTATGGAGGCTCGGGGACAATCCGGACGAATAATTTCCAAACTTCAGTAACCCTATGCTGCTATTGGATGGTTTCCCCACACCCTTTTTGCGCGTGTGCTAAAAAATGAAAGGGTTAAACAACTTACCCCTTTTTTAGAGCACCCTTCATTTTGCATCTCTTTCTGCACCCCTACCTCGTATTGTGCATACGGTTAAAGAAGTTACTTACTTGATAATAGTAATAATTACAATTATAGCTGTTCCATTATTACTTCTTGAATCATTACAACATTTATAAATTTGAATAAACAAATTCATGTCCTGTCTCCTTCATGAATTCTGTGAAATAAGTGATTCTTACTATTTTAACTAAAACTTAAATAAGTATTAAAACACAAAACGATTTGGTAATAGTTTATAAATACTTTCATTTTGTTTTAAGCATGCAATACAAATAATCAAATATTTTCCAGAAAAGTTCATATAATACCCGCTACTAATTCACAATCGGAAGTTGACAAGTTGTCATTATAACGATTCATTTCACATAGCTGTGTGAGAAGGGTTTAACTTTACAGCGATAAAATTTCTTGATCTTCTTGAGATGTCCTTTTAACTTTTATGTATTATGTATAATTAAATAACAAATTATGTATTTATAATTATACATAAAATTTTGCAAAGAATGCAATACGTTGATTTTTCTGTGTGTCATGGTCATGAACAAAATCCAAATTCGCGTGAAACGAAACTTTTGTTAAAGACAACCAACATCTGTCAAAGCTGTCAGTGTCATTATAACGTCAATTATTGTATTAAATGTAATTGTCAGTGTTGCCAACTTAGTGCCTTTGGTAGATTTAGTGCAATTTTTTACAATACAACGCCCGAAATATTTTTTTGTGCCAAATACCTTACCTGGTGCATTTTAAAAAATCGAGTATTTTATTGCCGTATCGATGTAATGATAAACTTCAACAACAATTTACAAGTGTGTTAATAATGATATATGATTTAAAATAGTGTATACAGTACATACTGTAAGTGGATCCATATCCCAATTAAAAGAAAAAAAATAAAAATTGGTTGCCTGTAAAGTCGGTATACGGGCGAAAGTTTTACGTGACAACGACTTTGAGTGGTAAAATGTTTTCGAGTGGAAGGGACGCATGCCTTTCACTTTTTATGTCTGTCTCTCTCGCTCTTAGAAGGGACGCGTGCCTTTCACTCGCTCTCATTGTGAGCGCATAACGTGAGCCAGTTTCTTGAAGTGTCACCCGGCTAACCAATTTATAAGACGTTGTCACATCAAAAAATAGGATAATGTTTAGGAACAAACATTGCATTTATAATGATATATGGCCACTTTTTTAAAAACGTAGTGTTTTTAAGTAGGTTTGTGTAATTTACCTTTTTCGTGGCAGTGTATAGGGGCGCTGCAGCTGAAGCAAAATCAACTTTATATTACCAATCTCTTTTTGCTTTCAAGTGGCGTTTGCAATGTATGGATTTTGAAGTGAAAACTTCTTTACCGGCGTTGTGCACTTTTTGGGATGGGTAAAAAATATTAAACTCGCGTCAGGGCCACAGACATTCAATTATAGTAAGCAGACTAAACATTAGAAGTTTGAATGCACGCCAAAACAAACACACTTAGATACCTCACACAACCTCAAATACAGGGACGGAGTTACTAATCACGAAAAACATATTCACAAAAAAAGAAATCTCAAACAAATATTGCATTGTATCAAATCGCACATCGACCATTATGGGAATATCTTAATGCAATAGTATAGTATTCCTATTATCACAACTTGTAATCTATTACAAATAATACATAGAACCATAGAATTGTTGTGAATCCACTCAGAATACAGGAGATGAAGTGTAGCTCTTTCACTATAAGGTTTATTAAGCTAATTTATAAGGCTATAGCGTTGATTAATATTGAATCTGTCTACAATTATAATCATTAACTATTAATAGCCTTATTTTATAGTTATTATTACTTATTTATTATCAATGACTACTAATGTAATTTTTAGGGTTGCGTACCCAAAGGGTAAAAAGGAACCCTATTACTAAGGCTCCGCTGTCCGTCTGTCCGTCCGTCTGTCACCAGGCTGTATCTCATGAACCGTGATAGTTAGACAGTTGAAATTTTCACAGATGATGTATTTCTGTTGCCGCTCTATCAACAAATACTAAAAACAGAATAAAATAAATATTTAAGGGGGCTCCCATACAACAACCGTGATTTTTTTTTTTGCTGTTTTTATATATAATGGTACGGAACCCTTCGTGCGCGAGACCGACTCACACTTGGCCGGTTTTTTAATTATTCAGCCAGGATTTAAAAAAATACTTAGTACTTATTTAACTGTTGAATCACTGTTTTCCACACACATTTTATTGTTAGCATTTAATTTAATCTTGCACAATTAATATAAATAATGTACAAGTTCCTAAATACGTCCCTATAACAATGACAAGTACATAACGGTATCTTAGCAAAATGGCGACCTTTCAAAACATAGCGTGCGTCATTTTTTTTAACTAATCATGTACAGTGTTGGTATACATGTACACGGGATAAACATTCACTAACACCAAGATCAACTCACACTAAGATTTTAGGTTACGTTTGCTTACTATAATTGTATGTCTGTGGTCAGGACACGTGACTTGATCGAAAATTCATAAGACGGAGGGAAAGTAGACCCCACCGCGCCGGCGCGACGTAGGAGAGGATGTAATATCGCCCTCTCTTTCTACCGCGAGGCGAAAATGTATGCCTGCTCCTACTGTTTAGTTTTAATGTAATATCAATTGTCACGTTTGTGCACGGTACGATAGCGCAATAAATGAATATTGTATTTTACCAAATAAATAATGTTAGTATTTTTACGCCTATGATTAACAATACGTACAATACTAAAAATAATGTATTTGTTGAGTAGGCAGAAGTAGACATAAATTATGTTTATAAAATGTGTCAATAATAATATTTTGACCCTAAATAACCCAAACACTGTTTCGTGTGACATGAAATATGGTTTAAATATTGGGACCCCCAGAATAAATCAGTTACCCTAAATTTTATAAACACGGCAAACGATTATATAACTTTTGAAACTACAAGAGGAATTATTAGCAATAACTAATCATTTTTCGTGCAGTTTCAATTTGTCGTTCAAATTATGAATTATAAATGCTTGTCATATATAAATAATCAACCCGCGAACGTTATCAGATCGCAGATCCAGGAAGGGGCATTCTTATCGTGGGTTTTCCCATTCGCCTTTTATAATACTATTTTTATCACTATTATTTTTAATTTCAACTGGCTATAAAGTAATATTCAACAAATAACTTTTTTTTTTCCACCTCACCTATTGTTAAACTGACTACATACAACGAATAAAAATTAAGACCCCACATCACAGTCTAAGTAATATAATATGCACTTCTTGATGAATGATGATGGGTAAATTCGAAAAAATTATCACTAACATTTTTGGCAATTTTGTCTAGTTATTCGGATATACATTATAATCTAATAGATTTTGATGTAGTTAGCACTTAGCAATTATTTGACAATTTTTAAGTTAGACTTTGGCTGATTTGGCAGTTACTGGCCAAAGTGGCCAATCTAAAAGCGGTATAGTAGATTTTGACATGGTCACACTGATCCTATTAAGTTAAATTTCTACCAAAGTAACCTTGCAATAACCTAATTTTGTATTTGTAATTTTTAAGTAAAAAAATTAAATAAATTCTGTTAGAGAAGGTTTATGAGTTTGTTACAGCTAAAAGATGACTTTATATCATTTCGGAAATTGTCTAGCACTAGTTTATGCGCCATATCATATGGCCTATAAGTTTTCTGGCATGTAAGTTCAATGTATTATTTCAGTTATTTAGTTTGATAAGTAATCTAATTAGATATTTGAAAAGATGTTAATCGTTTAGAACCTATGCAATATTATTCATATATTACTGGAATTTATCCCTCTCAGCGTTTATTTTCATTAGATATTTTTCTCTGTGAAATTATCTAAAACTCGTGAATACGACCGATTTCTTGTCCAGAGCGACTAGTTTGAAATATTGATATACTAAAAATCAATATGTTTGTCAAAAGTTATATTGTATTTTAAATTTTGAAATTGCAGATCGGAGTATGCAACATTTTCTAAATGTGTTTACGCTGGAGGCTTGTATATCTTCACGCAGCTGTGTAAAATGCTCCTCTTAGCTACATTCTTTCCAGACACTGACAGTGCAAACATTAATGGAGAATACAATGTATTTATGGTTAGTAATTTTGATGTATTAAGTTCATTCAATCTTAAAATAAATATACATCTGTCTTGGACAAATAGCAGACATATAGCTAATTGTATGAGACCGGTGTATTTACTATTAGTAATTGATTACCTTTTAAATTTGTTTTCCAGGAAATCTTGAAAGCCACAGTAGACCTTGCAGAATGCAATACACATAAACGAAATCTAATTTGTGACAAATTTATTAGCTTTCTATAAAGAAATTAAGTAAGAAAAGCATTTTGCTTCTATTATTTGCATCCCTACGTAATATTATAAATGTGAATGTCCGTTTGTTTGTTACGCTTTCATGCGAAAACTACTCAACCGATCATCATGAAACTTTGTACACATATTCTTGGAGGTATCAGAAGAAACATAGGATACTTTTTATGTAAAAAAAATTTCACGCAAGTGAAATTGCGGAGAAAAGCTAGTAGAACATATTCATTCAAATCGAAAGAGGCATTTCCTATTAAGAAATTATTGTTTTTCATGTAAAATAGAAATGAGATGAAACTTCATTTTTGTCAAAGTACACTTCCCCTAACATTGATTACCTTTTAAATTTGTTTTCCAGGAAATCTTGAAAGCCACAGTAGACCTCGCAGATTTAATAGGACTATACTTCGCACTCAACGCGGTGCCGGGCAAAGGGCACGCCAAGATTTTCACGGCGGCTATTGGCTGGGCCAGCGCAGAGGTGCTTTAATTTTCATTTCATTTTCATACAAATACAAATACAAATACAAATAATTTATTTGCTAGCAAACACGGTATATAACATGTGGTATAAATAAATAACAAAAGTACAACATATATAACTTTAAATCATCAGTGAGGGAAGCTAGTAAGATTTTTAAAATGCATTGATGATAATAATATATTATTTTGTAAAAAAGACAGGGGGAGTCTCAATGTCTTCTCTTCATATTTAGACAGCACCTCATAGGTATAAGTTTGGGACTCGATTCAGGGATCATCTCTAGTATTTAGATGGTATTGGAGTAGAATGAAGTTACCCTAAGGAGGTCTTTATCCTCGTGCAATGAACGATGTGTGATGAGGGTGTGTATGTATTTGACGGGTGTGCGTCGTCGCAGGCGGTGGTGACCCGCGCCGTGCTGCTGTGGGTGGGCGCGCGCGGGTCGGAGTTCGAGTGGCGCTACGTGCGCGCGTGCGGCGAGTCGCACGTGGCGCTGCTGCAGACGGCGGCCAGCGCCGCGCTGGTGTGGCTGTGGGGCCGCAGCGACCTGCCGCGGCCGGCCGCCGCCGCCGTGCCCGCGCTGCTGGCCGCCGCCGCCGCGCGCCCCGCCTTCAGCGGGCTGGCGCCGCGCGCCGCGCTGGCCGCCGGCACCGGGCTGGGCGCGCTCGCCGCCTACGCCTCGCTGCACCACAAGTAGACCGGCCGGCCCAGTAAAAGTATTGTCCGATCGGCCCGGTCGTTCCAAAGATTAGCCGAAACGAACGGTCAGACAGAAAGTTTGTTTTTAGAAATAAGTACCGAATATACTTTCGTATGCGTCTTTAGTAAAAAAATACTGTTATTTTGAATATTATTCTTTAATACGACCAGACTGTTAATTTTTATTTATTATTATTATTAATTATTGATGTATAAATACGTACGGTGCGTGGAATATATGAAAAAAAAACTACTCTTACTTTATTGTGAAAAATGTTATATTTTGTTTTGTATGCTCAGAACCCAAAATACAGCACCTATGTTCCAGTCGTACATATTGTTTTCATACTCCTACTACAGGGTGTCCGATGAAAATTGAGGCCAGCACTGTACCATGGATCTATTATGTACTGTCAGACATGGTTATCAACGAGACTCGATAGGTGGCAGTCCATTCGAATTCTAAAACTTTTACTCGTGGTTTTTAACATGTCTGAACATTTTGTTCTTTTTTTTTATACTATGTCGAGTGCAGACAAGCATACCACCCGCCTAATGTGAAGCGCTTGCCATAGCCATATTAATACTTGCAACATAAAATAACCCTCGCGCTCCGCCACCCCCGCTGCCAACGCAGCATCTCCTTCCTTTCTGGTGACCTCACTCACTGGCAGGAACACAACAACCCTTAAGGGAATTGTTATAGGTATTTGGCTGCAGTATTCTGTGAGGTGGAGGTACATTCCCCAGTCGGATAGCTTACAATTACGCTCCCTACCTCTCTTTTCGCCAGAGCTTCGTTTGTCAGTCAGCAGGGTGCACCGTGTGCAGTTTGGAGGCTTTGGTTCAAAGATGTTGATGAATCACTTACACCCCAATTTTTTTTGCATCTAACATGCGTCTCTAAGGTAACCGTCCGTCTAAGGTAAGACCGGAAGTATCCAGGAGCATTGATTACTTACTGATTTTTAACTATATTGTGCAACATATTTGTAAAAATCAGTTATCAGAATTTAATAAATAAATATTTCTGGATAATTTACACAGCGCCATCTAGTCACAAATTAAGCGCAAAGTTAGTGTTATGTGTACTAGACAACTGATAAATGTACTTAGATACATTTTTTTGTCAATACATATTTATAATCGGCAGAAAAATTGTACTATCGCTTTAATTGACGACTTATTATAAGTAATGGAGGAACAAGATTCCTGATGATATATCCCTGAAGCCTCCCCATGAAGGGAATAAGTTAAAGAAATAATACAAAGGCGGGTTAAAAAAGACATCGATTCCAGAGGCGTCAAGCTATTTGATAAAAAATGACTATACTAGAAATATTTTATGATAACAGTGTGACCATATGTGGCAGGATCCTGCCATTTTGGCAGTATTGAACAGTTTTTCGTCAAAGACAATAATTTCCGCAATCGGTAAATTGTAATGACTAAAACCGCTGTAACTCAAATTGAACGTCACAGTTACTACTAGTAACTTCTCATGTAAGTTCAATTTATCATTTAAATTATGAATCATAATGCTTGTCATACAATAATCCTATATTATATTGATCTTTCACATAAGATTTTGATTTTTTATATTATCATCATCTTTTCAGACTATGGATATCCACTGTTAAACGTTTTATACCCCATCATTTCCTCTTAGACTTTCACAATGATCGGATTTAAGCCATCTGCATGATTGGGTTCAATCTCAATCTAGCTTCGTAGGTACATGCCATGAGGGGCATGAGGGAATCCTATCCTACATTGCAATTCTCCGTCCGCTTTCTGTTATCTATACCTACTTAGTTTTTTCAGCGCTAATAAAATGCATCAATAAAATTGTTAAATTATTTTTTTATCCGTAATTTGTATAGGTTATTTGTAATTACATTATGTTATAATTTACATAATTAGAATTATTATTGACCGCTGGTGAGGACTTATCTATGGCTCAACAAAAAATGCAAAAATGTAGCTTCGACGAATTATGTAAATGGTCACACGATATGGGTCTATTCATAAATGCATAAAATACTAGGATGATACATATTTCACATAACAGAGCTCCCTTCACACCCCGTATCGTGGCCCATCAACACCAATGCATGCATGGACCATCATCTTCGTCGTGCTATTGTCGGGCTCTAGATAATGTGAAAGAACATAAACTAGACTCTATTGGGGCCCACATAAAGATCATTGTAAGCGCAAAACTCAGGTCGATTATAAGCAAACTTAAAAGATTAAAATACAAACTCTCATATAAAACACTAAGATTACTTTATACATCACTTGCGGAATCTGTTATCAGCTACGGTCTAAGCAATTTATAAGTTGCAGCTTAAATGATTAAAAAATTGGTTGCCTGTAAAGTCGGTATACGGGCGAAAGTTTTACGTGACAACGACTTTGAGTGGTAAAATAATTTTAATGTGAACGGACGCATGCCTTTCACTTTTTATGTCTGTCTCTCTCGCTCTTAGGCGGGCTAACCATGCCCGAGTGGAAGGGACGCGTGCCTCTCACTCGCTCTCATTGTGAGCGCATAACGTGAGCGGAGCGTAACGCAGTTTCTTGAAGTGTCACCCGGCTAACCAATTTATAAGACGTTGTCACGTCAAAATCATAGTCCCAAAGTATATTAAAAATAAATTCAAGAAAGATGATCAGAGGCTTATTCAATATTAAATAACTAAAATGTATGGAAACGGGAAGTTAAATATCATGTGTCCTATATCTGCCCCCTTGCCACCATCTCTTACTAGGGGAATAAGGTCAGAGTGTAAGAAAGGGTGCGCACACTAAAAGTCTGAATTTTGACATAAAAGGTCATTGACCCGAGGTTATTACTTTGAGGTCATTGACCTTTGTGATGTTTGAAAGTCACGTAATTACATGAAAAAATGAGTTAAGAACAAAGTGTGCCATACAAACGTAGTTCCCCATGACCCCATGATGATGAGAAAATAGGGTCATAATGACACCAATACCATCACAAAAATTTCTAAGTCCCTCATGCACCCTTATCTACACTAGCTCCCTCATGAATGATATTCCGAAAAAGCCCTTTATAAAACTATGTACATCATAAAAGGTGCCTCTCTATTTTGTTTTTCAGTAACAAATAGAAAGATTATTGTAATTTATTACCATAAAATGCTAACACACAACTCAGTAATGCAGTGTAAAGTTTTATTTATTATTTTTTATTTATTCTAATACAGCTGGCAGTACTTTTATAGTTTTAAATAAGATTTTGTCAGGATTAACAGTTTTTTGCCAAAGTAAAAGCAGGATTAGGGATTTTTAGATGGTCACACTGTTATGATAATGGGCAATACAAAGATATTGAAACATTCAACATCTTTGGGGCAATACAATGGCGTCAGCGTCACCACAGTTCAAGTTCGCTGCTATATGTCTGTGTCGTACCTAGTCGTCGTATACGTATCATAAATTCTTTGGAATTGAATTGTATCTGAAGTCGTGAAATGATTTAATAGACTAAGTGATTGTAGGTTTGTTATAGTGTTTGCACCATGTATTAATGTGGGTGTATTGGAACATGTCACGGTTGTATAGGGCTATGTTATTGTTGGTGTTATTATTGTGGGTGCAAACAGTCACAGAAGCGGAGAATCCCGTAAAATGTAGTTACGAGTCTCGCAATGGCACAACTTTTAAGCCCTCAACAGACGGAGCTAAAGGACGATATGATGTAGAGTGGTGTGTGTCGACAAACCTGTCCAACACTAAGACGACGGATAGTATGGCAGAATGGAAAATGGTTTTATCGTACAGTGTCTACCGAAACGAATCCAGTTGCTTTAAGCAGACTGTACCTACGAAGCACAAACACTCGGAGGTGACAGAGTTGTTTGACTGGCGCAGCATAAACTGTACAGATGTAAGTGTAGTGTAATTAACTTATTCATTATAAGAAAAAATCATCGACAGCCTCTACTATAGGAATTCATAAGGTAAATAAGAAACTATCGACAGTTTGGGGTCACTAGCAATTAATTGCAAACAACACACCTTTTTTATTTTGTTTACAATACCCAAAAAGGGTGTTGTTTACAGTACTTGAAAAGGGTGTTAAGTTTTAATTGCTTTGTATAAGTAAGACCAAAAAATATACACTTAACAAGTAAATCCAGAATTGAATTGAATTCCAAGCAATCCAGAATTGAATTGAATTTTTGTTTGCTAACAATAATATTGGCCTGTTCCGTTGGTAAGCGGTTACTGCAGCCTCTGGACATTAGCAACTCCAGGTGCATCATTCACTCATTACCAATCATGCAAGAATCTCTTAGGGTTAACCTCTGGTATGCGGGAGAGCCGCACACAATTGCACACGTCAACTGCAAGGTGTAGCGCGGGCGACCGAACGTGCGCGGTGAGTTTGGAAACAATTTAATTTCTCCAAAAAAAATTTAAACCAACACCAATCTGATTAGTGTTCCTAAAAGCTATATACATTATGAATCATGCATTTTTTCAAATGATAAAATACTGTTTATGTTATATACCACAGGCCCTTGAACACAGACATTCGAATAAAATTCTGCCTGTTACTGAACATGAACGATTTTTAATAAATTAGATGAACCAATTATTGATTATTTCCAATAGTTAGATATATGGACAAGCCATTGAAATTAACAGTTACCAATTTCTAAAAGTAGTAGATATATAATTATCACTTTGAACTTGCACTTTTTCCCACTGTTCTTCTTTTAACCACAGACTATTCAATATGAAAAATTTTTTTTTGCCCTTTATACAAGGATGAATATTGTTTATCATAGATTAGTTACTTCATAATATTTATGTAACAGTGGCAACAGTAATTTCGGATCAGTTCTGAGACTCAGCAGTTGCCATGAGTGTATTAGGTCTGAGACACAGCATACAGAGGTTAAGTGATCACTTAAAAAACATAATTCTGAAGTTCAGTAAAGTTATTAATAATGTATTTTGTGTGTACTTTTTATTTGTTGAATATAAGCCTAATTTAGTAAAGTTTCTTATGAAACATCAATTACTTTTTCATGTATATTCAATAATTTATAAAAAAATATATTTGAAGATGAGGTGATTTCATCAGTTGTCAATTTTCATCATTGTTCACTTAGTATTGTTTGAAGTTAAATGAAGTTTCATAAAGTGCGGCCTGGTTGATCCTATCCATCAACCCAAAGAAAGAAAGAGTAGGTAAACAAACAAAATAAAATAAAATTCGGCTGATCGGTTGACAGGCAAATAATAGCCTGCTGCTCCGGAGCACAGCAGAGGTTGTTGGACCATAAATCGCAAAGGAAAGTGTTGCCGCAGAAACTTTGGATAATTGGCAAATTAATTTTTAAGTAAGAATGAAGTAAAATGATTTATAAGTAAGAAATAAAGGTGGAAAATTAACTTCATGGTTTTATTTAAAATATTATTGTCATCTGTTTCATGAGATTAGATAAAGTAGTGTACTTATTAAACTGCACATAAATAGGTCTTGAAATACTTGTGATGCTATTATCACATTCGCCTTTGGCTCATGCATGTGATAAACTCACAGCAAGTATATTAAGAAACCTTATATGCAACAATTTCATGTGTTCCCCTCTTTTTTTCAGATGTGCTTTTCAACACAACTAGATCTTATATTCAGTGGGTGCTATGTGATAGAGAATTGGCTGCCCATGCTGAGCTCTAAGAGATATGTCTCTACGCAGTACATCACCAGCAAATTGACGAAGGATTCGCTTGTAGATAATGAGGTCACAGCACACTACATACCCCACGAGTGAGTAACTGCACAAATTATTATTATATTCGGTACTTGTCTGTTGTAATTCTACTTAATACCATGAATTAATAAAAGAGCTCTTCAACTACATAAAGCCCAAGTACGACCTCACATGGAATACTGTTCACTAGTGTTCACACCTCTGGCCAGGTGCACCCCAGTATTTGTTTGCTCCATTTGACTGCATACAACGAAGAGCAGTTCGATTCGTCGGTGACCCAATAAACTTGGATTGCTTAACTCTCTCTCCTTACATGTGGAAATGTAGCATCTCTTTTCGTTCTATGCAAATTATATCACGGGGAGTGCTCAGATGAGCTGTTTGATTTGATACCTGCCGCTGACTTCCACTATTGTACAACTCGACATAAATTAAAATTCCATGTATGTCATCTTGATAATTGGCGATCTATAACAGTATGTTTCATGACATTTAATACCACAAACGGTGAAACTGTGGAATCAACTTCCCTCAGCAATTACGACAAGGGAGCCTTCAACAACAGGGTCTATATTTCCCTTAAAAGGCTGATCTCCATGGGCGGTGGTGATTGCTTTCCACCACAGGCCCACATGCTCGTTTGCATACACTGTTAGCAGAAGCGTAATCGCACAATGATTCATGCATTTCTATTTGCAGCCCTTTTGATGGATATGACAAATAACAGCTATGTTCCATTCCTTGGGTTGTCTTACAATTTACCAAACTTTGCATATTAGCTAGTGAAGCTTTGAGTGAACCAACCTGCACTATTCTTCCACGCCTCTAATGGAATGCTTTTGATTTCTAGAGCTTTATTATTTTTAAGACTCATTATGGTTCTCTTGTGTTTCCTCAAAAGTGGGAGGTGGCATTTCGCATCATTGACTGCCTCCTGCCTCCCTGGGCTGTATTGCTTCTCCTGATGATGGTCAGTTCAACAAGTCCTTAAAAAAGTCGTGCCGCATAGTGTTTACTTTTTCATTGTCTGTTACTAGGTTACCACTATCATCCTCCAGGAATTGACTTTTTGGTTTGTATCCTTTTTTGAACGACCTTATCACTTAATAGAATTTACGATACTCCTTAGATTTTATGAGGTTTTCCATTCCCTTTTCAGCTCTCTAGACTTATGTTCCCATGGGCTATTTTGTTCTGAAAGAATTTTGTAAATTCTTCCATTTTTCATAGCCTCTTAACATTCTTTGGTCCACTATTTCTTTGGTTTTTGCTTTACCTATAATTTTAATAATACAAGCTGCGAAGGCGAGCATGAGTGTCCCAAAATACACGAGCTCGCGCGTCGCCCCCATCGCTACCATGGCAGCGACAACTTTCTGGTAATTTCACTCACTCCCAACAACCCTCTAAGTCTCTAGGAATTGATATATATCGATTTTGTGGCTATAATAGCCTAGAAATTAATCAAAAAAATAAATATTCTGTATGTTGATAAATGATAACTCATTGGAAAATGTTATTTTCAGAGGCTACGTGTCTCTGCTGTGGCTCCTGGGAGACATCACGGCCTCGCAGTTTGACATGAAACTGCAACATACTCACACGGCACACGGGAAAGAGGTAAGACATACGATCATCATCATCAGCCTGTGTCTACTACTGCTGGATGTAAGCCTTCCCCAATACTTTCCATTTCACTACAGACCTAGGATTTTTAGCTATGCTTAAAGACTAACAAAACCGAAAGAGACGTAACAAAACTTATATGCGTACTGCCTAAACAAGAAAGAGGCTCGAAAATTGTATGTTTTTTTATTGTCTATAATAATGTATTGTGACATACCACACAGGACAAACATTTGTGTGCATGAACATGTCTGTTTGTTATGGTCTGGGTATTTTCTATGTATCATAAGTATGTATTTACAAAAAAAAATGTATTTACGTATGTTTAAAAGTTGTCTAGTACCCATAACACAAGCTTCGCTTACTTTGGGGCTAGATGTCGCTGTGTAATTTGTCTGACAATATTTATTATTTATTTATTTAATTTTCGAGTGTACGGCATTATCAGCCTGCTTAGTTTTCAAGGTGCCGATATTTTATTAAGTAAATAAAAATCCTATAATAAAACGAGAAAAAAGTGCAACATGATTGTGGTGTCGTGTTGCGTGTTGTCCTATACGGTGACGGCGATCCACCGCCTTTCCATCCAGCGGCTGTCTTGAGGTCATCAGAATATTGAGCAGGATCTGTCCAATGCTTCGTCGTCCCACGCAAGAAATAAATAAAGTTAAAATAAATAAACAAACAAACAAATATTCCTGGACAAATTACACACCTGCATCAAGTCGCACACTACTACTACTACTACTACTACTACTACTACTAATACTATTATTATTATACATACATATATATATAGTACTAGATAACTTATAAATAATAATACTTTTTGTAAATTTTTCAACGCGTTTCGTAATGTAGGTAGGTAGGGTTTCGTAATATACATATAATGTTATGTTATTTTGAAACGCGAAAAATACATTTTAGATTTACTTAATGTTATTTATGTGTTGATTATCAAGTGTTAATGTCTAATTGTACACTTTCTTGTTAACAGACAGCTGAAAGGTAGGTAACCTTTACAATATTCAGGATTAATAATAATCGCTAAATAATTAAGGTTACAGTGATACGTTTGCGGACCGAAACACTGCTAGTATAATAAGGTGGTCCTGTATAGCCACTACATTTGTAGTACTACGCGGGATCTTCCTATACTGGACGTGTCACGGTCTACAATCGATTAGAGGATAGTTTCCGAGAGGGATCAATAAACTAAATAAATAAAATCGTTTATCGATGTGAAGAAATTAACTGTAGCTTATAGACGCTCGCAATATAAAGAAAGGAAGGAACTGTTGATATCGCAACAACTCCTTCCTTTTTACGTCAAGGACACTAAGTAATTGTTTGTGGAAACAAGCATACGGCCCGCCTGGTAGAAAGTAGTTACTATAATAATCTTCTATGATAATGGTTCTAAAGCAGTTATTATATGACTTACTAGCTGATGGTGATGGTGATAGATGATGGTGGGTAGTTGGACAAGCAATAAGTAAATTCATACTCTCTGTTATTAAATTAATTTTTTTATTATATTTATTATAATACAGTGTTTATTTATGTTCTAATAAACTTATAAATACTCAAATCTACCTGTGAGCAGACATCTCCTTTCGCCGTCTCCGTAACAATGGAAGATATTCAACAGAGCATTGCCGACATGACAAGCCTCTTCCATAGCAAAATGGCAGACTTTCAACTTGAGTTAAACAAGGTACACAACACTTCACCCACACTAACATCACTGTCCTCTGATTTTCTGGCATTTGAATCCTTTGTGACATCGGCTCTTACTAGCCTTCAGCGACAAGTGGAACTGATTGCTCGCCAACAAGATCAAATGGAGATGCAGGGTAGGCGCAAAATACTGCTGTTTCATGGTGTTGCTGAGGAGACTGATGAAGACACAGCTGCTGTGATCATGCAAGTGGTCAAGGAGAAGATCAAGTTAAGCGATTTCACTGAGGCAGATATTAACCGATGCCACAGGATGGGCCGTACTACTGGTGAAAAGCCTAGACCCATCTTAGTCAAACTACGTGGTAGTGCTGCGAAGAGTACAGTTTGGTTTGCCAAGACCACCCTCAAGGGCACTGGTGTGACTTTGTCAGAGTTCCTCACAAAGGTACGTCACGATGCATTCATGGCCGCCCGACGTCACTTCGGGGTAACTAAGTGCTGGACCCACAACGGCAATGTAATTATCGCCAAGGATGATGGACTGAAGCAGCGTGTCTATAGTGTCGCCGACGTCAACGCGCTTATTGCCATGTTGCCTCCTTCAGCGGTGCCAGCTGAGGACACAGCCTCTAGTAGCACTGCCACTGCCAAGACTACTGCATCTTCCACATCATCGTCTACTGCATCATCTCGAGTTCGACGAACCGCCAAGAAATGAGCACGTCGGCGTCGGCATTTGTCTTAGTTTTTTCCGTAAAGGTAGGGTCGGTTGAATAGTACTACATATAATATCCTGTTTCTCATAGTGAACACTGTACATAGCTTTATAATTTGATTAGCTGCTTATCATTATACTGTTTCTTACATTATTTTACATTCACATAACTTATAGCCCAATTCAACGAATATTATCGATGTTCATTCTGTATGTACACTCATTTTTGTATTTATTAGTTGTCTGTTCTAATTTACCCACTTAGTTTCTTGTATTTTTTCTTTTGTTTATCATTACAAGGTATTTAAAACTTAAAATTTCTTCACTTTAAATTGAATGAATGAGGAATGATGATAGGTTAGCTTTAGATAGTCGGTGACATAAATCATATTTGACATTGTTGTTTTACGTTGTCATTCTTTCTTTTTATTTTTATTTTTGATAATGGCAACCACTCCTGACATACATTAACTTTTACTTTCATAAATTACATACAAGTGTGTACATATAGTTCTATAAATTTGTATAATATGCCGACCCTGTTTCTGTTTCTTTTTGTTGTTTTATTTGGAAAGTGATTAATTAAGAAGACTCATTGTTTTTTTTTATCTGCTGTCAGGTGGACGTTCAATATTGTACGTACGCGGTATTATTATTTTAGTTTAGTCTTACTTTTAGTCGTATATTTATTATTTAATCTGTTTTGTTTTTACTATTTTTATTTTATATTTATATATTTATCATTGTATTGTTTATATTTTATAAATATATATATATATATATATTTATATGAACGAAGACGATGACCAATATGTTTCTATGTCCTCTTCTTCTGGTAACGATAGTTTCCACAGCATTCCATTGTCTCTTAATGAATCTTTACATAATCAATTTTCCGATGTGCCTAAGAATTTCAACGTTGTGCATTTGAATGCCCAGAGTATACCGGCGCATTACACTGATATGCTTGAGTCTTTTAATTCTAATAATATTCATGCTATTCTTGTGTCCGAGACTTGGTTTAAACCTTGCTTACCTTCTACAGCATACTCTTTACCGGGCTTTCAGCTTGTACGAAACGACCGTGTTGGGAAGAGTGGTGGCGGCGTTGCCATCTACCTACGTGCTAATATCCCCTACAAGGTTATCTTTTCCTCTCACCTTTCCTCTCCATCTAATGAGGCTGAGTACCTTTTTCTCGATGTTACATTGTCTCATCTTCATATCCTCCTTGGCGTCGTGTACAGTCCTTCTATCACTGTTAATTATTTCTCCTCTCTCGAAAACATTCTTGAAAACATTACTCCTTCGTTTGATCACTCGATTATAATGGGTGACTTCAATACTTGTCTGCTTAAAAATGACCACCGCTCTCAAGCCCTCTCATCTCTTGTTAATGCTTGCAACCTCACATTACTGCCTCTAAATGCGACACATTTTTTCCCTAATTGCAGGCCTTCTCTCCTAGACTTAATTCTCGTTTCCTCCACTGATCATGTCGCCAAACATGGACAATGCAGTGCAGATGCCTTTTCCTTTCATGATCTCATTTTTCTTTCCTATAAAATCCGCCCTCCCAAATCTAAACCTAAAATCCTTCTGCAGCGAAATTTTGGTTCAATGGATATAAATAGGTTGCGTAGTGACGCTGAGGAAATTGACAGGTTGACAATTTGTGCAGCGGATACTGTTGACACTCAAATTGAGCTTTTTAATTCGAAATTAATTGAACTATATGACATTCACGCTCCTGTACGTCCAGTTAAGCTTAGACATCTCCCTGCGCCGTGGTTAACCGACGATATCAAAATATTAATTAAAAAGAAAAACTGTGCTAGAGCCAAGTATAAGTCTGATCCTGACAGATTTCGCGATCAATACATTCGTGCGCGGAATGTCTGCAATAAGATGTGTAGGGAAGCTCAACGCCGCCATATACACAAATCCGTTCAGAATGGTGATCCAGCCAAGGTCTGGAAATTTCTAAAATCTTTAGGAGTTGGGAAAAACCGTACTAGCTGTTCCAATACCATTGACATCGACTACCTTAACAGGCAGTTCTCATCTTCAGAAAATTTTGATTGCAGTATTAAAGATAAAACTTTAAACGAGCTTTCTTCTTTCCCTACTTCAGATTATCCTCCCATTTTCTTCAGTCAGTTCACTGAATGTGGTGTTAAGAGGAACGTACTTTCGGTAGCATCGAATGCGATAGGTGATGATGGCATCAGTTGCAATATGATCCTACCTATCCTCGACATTATACTTCCTACACTTACCATGATCCTTAACCAATCCGTTACATCTGGAGTCTTTCCCACGGCTTGGAAAAATGCCTACATTATTCCTTTACCCAAGAAATCAAATCCCACATCCTTCGCAGACTATCGTCCAATCTCCATTCTCCCTTTTCTTTCGAAAGTGCTTGAACGCCTTGTGCAAGAGCAACTTAGCCACTTCCTTTCCAGACATAATATTCTTAATCCTTTCCAGTCCGGTTTTCGTCCCGGTCATAGTACGACTGGTGCTTTAGTAAAAATCACCGATGACATCCGCTTTGCTATGGACTCGTCTCATCTTACTGTTTTAACATTACTTGACTTTAGTAATGCATTCAACACGGTAGATTTCGACATACTATTAATGCAGCTACGTTCTCTTAACATATCTCCTACAGCAATTGACTGGTTTCATTCATACCTGTTCGGGCGTCAGCAGCGTGTACGAATTGACGATAAGTTTTCCTCGTGGTGTTCTACAGCAGCTGGTGTTCCGCAGGGTGGCGTGTTATCTCCTCTGTTATTTTCTATATTTATTAACTCTATTACAACAAACCTTCGCTCCTCCTGTCATCTTTATGCAGACGATTTGCAACTTTATTCCCATGCTCCATTAAATAGTATCAATAATGCAATATCGTTAATAAACGAGGACCTATCGCGAATATCAGTTTGGAGTAAGTCACATGGCCTCATAGTCAACCCGGTTAAGTCGCAAAGTATTGTAATTGGTAGTCCCCGTCTAATTTCCAAAGTTGACTGGGTTAATATTCCAAACACCACATTTAACGGAACTTATATTCATTACAGTGACAGTGTTAAGAATCTCGGAATTCATTTCGACAGAACGATGTCTTGGTCGGTGCAAATAGCCAATGTCAGCAAGAAACTGTTTGCAGCTGCGGGATCTCTTCGACGTTTGCGTAATTTTCTTCCCATTGATACCAAGATTTCTCTTGCACAATCCCTTCTACTTCCCATTCTTGATTATGCGGACGCTAGCTATCTTGACCTCACTGAAGACCAATTGAACAAGCTTGAGCGATTACAAAATCTTTGCATTCGGTTTATATTTGGACTCCGCAAATATGATCATATTTCTGAATTTCGTTCACAGCTCAAGTGGCTCCCGATTAGGTTACGTCGCAACTGGCATATTCTCTGTTTCCTTTATTCTATCCTATTCAATCCCACCTCCCCCAACTACTTAAAGGAACGCTTCATCTATCTCAGTGAGGCACGGGGTCATGGCGAGCGTGGTTTACGCAGTATTCTTTCCCTTCGTCTGATAACTCCATCCCACTCTTCGCATTTTTACACTAAGTCGTTTTCTGTGCAGGCTGTACGTCTTTGGAATGCGCTGCCTATGGATATTCGAAATGCACAATCTTTACAATCATTTAAAATACTTTTAAAAACCCATTACCTCTCTCTCTGTGTTTAATTTATTTTCTACGTGGATCCTGTCTTTGCTATGTGTTAGGTACCTTAATGATTCTTTATTGCTTTGTATATATATGTATATATTATATTTGATATATTTATGTATGTGTGTATATATATATATATATATATATATATATATATATATATATATATATAATAGGTAGGGGGAAAAGTCTTTTCGCATTATAGTATGTATGAACTTGTAATAAAATCTCTTTGGTTATACCATTTGTATCTGGCAGGTTTTGATATCTTTAAAAAGTTTAAATTTTAAAAAAGATAATTCCAAATTCAAATTAAGTAAATGTGTGATTTTCATTTGTTTTTTTTACTGTCAAGATGAGTGAATCTAATGAAGAAATTCGATTCATTTTAAAATTTTACTACAAAAAAGGTAAAAATGCAACGCAAGCTACGAAAATAATTTGTGACGTTTATGGACCTAGTGCAGTGTCTGTGAGAGTAGCACAAATTTGGTTTAAGCGTTTTCAATCAGGAAATTTTGATGTGAAAGTTGCACGTCGCTCTGGTCGCCCTGTTACGGATAAAATGGATGCCATTTTTGAAAAAGTGGAGCAAGATCGGCATATCAGTAGTTCCGACGTAGCTGAAGAATTAGGAATTGACCACAAAACAGTTTTGGCGCATTTGAAAAAAGCTGGGTACACTAAAAAGCTCGATATTTGGGTGCCTCACGATCTCACTGAAAGAAACTTAATGAACCGTGTACTCATTTGCGATTCTTTACTACGACGTAATGAAAGCGAACCGTTTTTGAAGAAGCTTATAACTGGTGATGAAAAGTGGATCACGTACAACAAGAACGTGCGAAAAAGGTCGTGGTCAAAGGCCGGTCAGGCTTCACAGACTCTGGCAAAACCCGGGTTAACCCGCAACAAGGTGATGAAGTGTGTATGGTGGGATTGGAAGGGCATTATTCATTATGAGCTCTTACCGCCAGGCAGGACTATCGATTCTGAACTCTACTGTGAACAACTGATTAGATTAAAGCAAAAAGTTGAGAGAAAGCGGCCGGAATTAATTAACAGAAGGGGTGTGATTTTTCATCATGATAACGCTAGACCTCACACTTCTTTAGCCACTCAGCAAAAATTAAGAGAGTTTGACTGGGAGGTGTTAATGCATCCGCCGTATAGTCCTGACCTTGCACCTTCTGATTTCCACCTGTTTCGGTCTCTTCAGAATTCTTTAGGCAATGTCAGGTTAACATCACGAGAAGACTGCCAAAACCACTTGTCGTGGTTTTTTGAACAGAAGTCCCAAAATTTCTATAGTAATGGGATCATGTCTCTACCTACAAGATGGCAAAAAGTTATCGAACAAAATGGCACCTACATACTTTAGTTAAATGTAAATAAACTTTATTAAAAAATGTTTTGAATTTTCATATAAAATACGAAAAGACTTTTTCCCCAACCTAATATATGTATATGTGTGTATATATGTGTATGGGTGTACATGTGTATGGATACAGGATATGTTTGATCATATATATATATTTACTTATAGTTATATATCTATTTGTATTATACCTATTGTATAATTTTTATAACAACTAATGATGCGCCACCTACCTAATTATATCATGATTTCTCTTTTGTTAAGGTTGTCTGGAAGAGATTGCTTTTAGCGATAAGACCGCCTTTTGTACTATTTAATTTGCAACTTTCTTGTATGTATTTGTCATATTGGTGCAATAAAGTGTATTCTATTCTATTCTATTCTATTCTAGCTGCCCGCCCCGGCTTCGCACGGGTAGAAAGTGTTGTTTTCTTTTCCTCTCTATTGTCATGTCTTTTCTCTCCATAAGAACCTTCCTTATACCTTAACGAAAATATTAAGATAAAAATTAGCAGAATTAGCAAAATTGGTCAAGCCTTTCTCGAGTTTTGCGCTTAGCAACATTCATTTTAATATGGGACCACCTGGAGAGTGTACCCTCTCAAACAAATAAGAATTATTAAAATTGCTGTCCAATTGACGGAGAATACATTGAATTAAAAAAAATACATACAGTCGAACATGGTACCGCCCTACAGGTACAATAAACAACAATAATACGTAATTTCTGGGACAAAAACTCTCTTATATGTCCTTTCCCAGGAATCAGGATATCTCTGAACCAAATTTCATCTAAATCGGTCCAGCGTTTTAATTTAAGCGTGAAGAGGTAACAGCTAGACACTCTGTCGCATTTAAAATATTAGTATGGATTGGCGTTCCGAAAACCAGAAGAAAGGACACATATATTGATATGTAGACATTTCAACCCCATCGCACCCCAATACGGGATGATGGTCACGTTAGCCACGTTAAATTTTAAAATCGTTGTTGTTTTCGTAATCAGCGACCCGATAAACCATAAAGACACAACTTTTGCTAAGGCGTCATTTTTATATTTCTTATAGTTTAGCTGAACCATTATGGGGTGTAAGAGGTTCATCAAGATCTTTGAACCAAAGCCAACTTCACCTGCACGTGGTGCACCCTGCTGACTGACAAAAGAAAGCTCTGGCGAAAAGAGAAGGAGGGAGCGCAATTGTAAGCTACCCGACTGGGGACAGCCAAATAACAATTCTCTTGAGGGTTGTTGTGTTCCTGCGAGTGAATGTGGTCACCAGAAAGAAAGGAAGGAGATGCTGCGTTGGCAGTGGGGGTGGCGGCGCGCGAGCAATATTTTATGTTGCAAGCGTTAATATGGCTACGGTAACCGCTTCACATCAGGCGGGCCGTATGCTTGTCTTCCACCTGAAATAGTATAAAAAAAAATATGGTTCTGCATCACGTGTTCCAAATCTTGGATTTTTATACCTCAACAAAAAATGCTCATCAAGTTGAACAACTTTTGCTAAGGCGTCAATTTTATATTTCTTATAGTTTAGCTGAACCATTATGTATCTGCATCAGGTGTTCCAAATCTTGAATTTTTATACCTCAACAAAAAATGCTCATCAGGCTGACCAACTTTAACTAAGGCGTCATTTTTATATTTCTTATAGTTTAGCTGAACCTTTATGGTTCTGCATCAGGGAGTTCCAAATCTTGGATTTTTATACCGAGATGGAAATTTCGTGTCAACGTTTTCAAATCGATGCCATTTTCGTAATTGACGTCTCAGAAAACCATAGAATCAACACCCATATTGATATTATGACATTTCAACCCCATCGCACCCCCACAGGAGTGCTCTTGTGTCACGTCGGTTATGTTAGATTATAAAATAGCTGTTATTTTCGGAATCAGCGACCCGATAAACCATAAAAACAATACCCATAACGATTTTCAGACGTTTGCACCTCATTTCACCCCTTTAGGGGTTGAATTTTGAAAAATCCTGAAACACGTGTTTACTCATTTATCTACAGAAGTGCTCAAGTTAAGTATCGTATAAAATAGTCCAACTAATCTTGGTTCCCCATACAAACTTTGGACCCCCATTTCACCCCCTTAGGGGTTGAATTTTCCAAATTCCCGTCTTAGTGAGCACCTACGTCCTAAATGGAACCCCCTTGAAAAAATTGACACTCCTAGCACTTGTAGTTTCTGAGATTTCGTGATGAGTGAGTGATTTACTCTTTTATATATATAGACTAGCTGCCCGCTCCGGCTTCGCACGGGTAGAAAGTGTTGTTTTCTTTTCCTCGCAATTTTTATGTCTTTTCTCTCCATTGGAACCTTCCTTATACCTTAACGAAAATATTAAAATAAAAATTAGCAGAATTGGTCGAGCCGTTCTCGAGATTTGCGCTTAGTGACATTCATTTTAATATGGGACCGCCTGGAGAGTGTACCCTCTCAAACGAATAAGAATTATTAAAATTACTGTACAATTGACAGAGAAATCATTGAATTAAAAAAAATACATACAACATAGAACGGCCCTACCGGTACATTAAACAACAATAATAGGTAATTTCTGGGACAAAAACTATTCCCATAGTCGCCTTGTACGATATCCACGGGAAGAGACGGAGTGATTCTATTCTAGTCTGCCGGAAACCACACGGCCGTAAGAAGGAAGAGTGGTATACGCGGAATAAATACAGTTTCATCGGCACCACTCCCAGTGAGAATCTCAGTTTCAATTATACATATTTCGCTGCTAAACATTGACTCTACTTCAGGAAGGAGATCTTCCCTAAATTTTAATAATATTTTTGAAAACTCTTGGGACGTAAAGTTCTATCTACAGCTTCTACTGCCTTATTGTTTTTTTTTTTATTTTCGTTTTGTCACAGTTTCGTGTCACAAAGCATGTCGGTGTTTCCGTTCTGTATAAATCGAGTATAATATTGAACATTGTATTTGCGTCCTTCCGCCTAGAAGTAATATATGGCTGCAATACCTGGTGATGCTGCTGTGAGATATTTTTTGGCGCCTGATTTCAGCGAGGATTGCTCTTGTCAGGTATGATTTTCCAGTCCCTCCTGAAGCATCTAAGAAAAACAGTTTCCCCTCCTTGTTAGACCTTGCATCACAAAATCTTGCTACATAGCTACCCGAAAATGCACGCATTCTTCTGGTTTGTGCGAATATATACCAATCGTTCCATTTAAATTTTAGCGTACACGTCTATAATAAACTGACTAAATAGACACGTTACCTTTGTAAATAAATAAAACAATTGCGTCTAAGTTGCAGCAGGTAAGAATAAAAGTAGCACTGCGCGGTTATTTTTTTACAATACAATCAATATTTTGTTAAAGTATTTATTGTTTTTTTAAGTAGCTTTTTTAGTTCTATTTGCTATCATAGCGTGTGTTTTAGTTATTTTTTAAAACTATAACTTATTGTAAACACCATGTTGTTTATGCAAATAAATTTAGCTTTGTTCTGCAAATCTTGGATTTATATACCTCAACAAAAAATGCACATCAGGCTGAACAACTTTTGCTAAGGCGTCATTTTTATATTTCTTATAATTTAGCTGAACCATTATGGATCTGCATCAGGTGTTCCAAGTCTTGGATTTTTATACTTCAACAAAAAATGCTCATCAAGCTGAACAGCTTTTGCTAAGGTGTCATTTTTATATTTCTTATAGTTTAGCTGAACCTTTATGGTTCTGCATCAGGTGATCCAAATCTTGGATTTTTATACCCCAACAAAATATGCTCATCAGGCTGAAAACTTTTGCTAAGGCGTCATTTTTATATTTCTTATAGTTTAGCTGAACCATTATGGTTCTGCATCAGGTGTTCTAAATCTTAGATATTTATACCTCAACAAAATATGCTCATCAGGCTGAACAACTTTTGCTAAGGCGTTATTTTTATATTTCTTATAGTTTAGCTGAACCATTATGGTTCTGCATCAGGTGTTCCAAATCTTGGATTTTTATACCCAGATGGAAATTTCGTGTCCACGTTTTCAAATCGATGCCATTTTTGTAATTAACGTCTCTGAAAACCATAGAATCAACACCCATATTGATATTATGACATTTCAACCCCATCGCACCCCCACAGGAGTGCTCTTGTGTCACGTCGGTTATGTTACATTATAAAATAACTGTTGTTTTCGGAATCAGCGACCCGATAAACCATAAAAACAATACCCATAACGATTTTCAGACGTTTGCACCTCATTTCACCCCTTTAGGGGTTGAATTTTGAAAAATCCTGAAACACATGTTTACTCATTTATCTACAGAAGTGCTCATGTAAAGTTTCGTATAAAATAGTCCAACTAATCTTGGTTCCCCATACAAACTTTGGACCCGCGTTTCACCCCCTTAGGGGTCGAATTTTTCAAATTCCCGTCTTAGTGAGCACCTACGTCCTAAAAGGAACCCCCTTGCAAAATTTGTGACTCCTAGCACTTGTAGTTTCTGAGATTTCGTGATGAGTGAGTGATTTACTCTTTTATATATATAGATTAGAAGTAAGTTGACTTGTACTGTGTTGCCGCTAAGGCATTATCAAGGTAAACAGATGGTATTTTAAAATACTATCCGTTTACCTTGATAATGCCTTAGCGGCGAAACCGGTCGGTAAAATTAAATATAATTACGTGGAACAGTACAAGTGTTTTATTATAACATTATTATAATAATGTTCCATCAAGTGCCAACAATCTACAGTATCAACTTTAAACAAGTATAATTTTATTAAAAAAAAATATTTATTTGTACGTACGACGGTGTGCACAGGAGCCGGAGATGTCGATACGAGACAACTGCACGGTGGTGAGTCCGCGGAGCAACGAGATCGGCTGCAACCTGACGGGGCTCAACGGGACCTACGACGTGTACCTGGAGCACCACGCGCCCTGGCGGCTGGGCGACTTCAACAAGCAGGCGCTCTCCCTCTACAGCTTTGGTGAGTCATTCATGTTGTATGTTGATGATGTTGTATATGGGTAATATGTGGATAATTGTTAACAAACAATCATTTTTTTATATGAGGAAGGGGCAAACGAGCATATGATTCACCTGTTGGAAAGCAATCGCCACCGTCCATGGAGATCTACCAAACACCGAAAAGTCGCCTATACTCCTACCTTTGTTTCTGGTAACCTCACAACAACCCTTAAGGGAATTGTTATTTGTCTGCGGTATTTTGTGAGTGGAGGTACTTCCCCGGTCGGGCAGCTTAAAAAATACGCTGCGTCCTACCTCTCTTTGCGCCAGAGCCTCGATTGTCACTCAGCAGGGTGCACCACGTGCAGATATGGTTGGCTTTGGATGATGAAGATATTGATGAACCTCTTACACCCCCATTTTTTTAATATACCCACATTTTTACAAACTTTTATTAGTTTCACCGCGGTATCTTTAATCAAGTTAAATTAGAATCACTACTTAGTGTCCGCAAGGCAATCCGCAGCATTATAATAGTTTTATTTCTGGTTATTTATAAGTTGTAAAATTCCCTTCATATTTTAGGCAGGCTTACGATCGTCAAAATACAAAAGGATTGTTCTTGTATCGTCAATTAGGAAAAAAAAAACTTCATAGTTTCTGTTCATTCAATTTGTACCCCTCTTTGTAAAACGTTTCGCAGGTAAGGGACGTACTCATACTACGTGACCCTTATATTATCATTTTTTATGACACGACGGCAACGATGCTATACAATGGGGCGCCTTCTCGCGTCATGAGGCGAAATAGAGCCTTTACGCCCTATTTACACCGAGCGAGCGAGCGAGCCGCGGAATGGAATGGAAGCGTTAATTTCGCCTCATGATGCGGGAACTCGCGCGAATTCGCTGAAATGCGAGCGTATTCTATTGGCATGGCAGCGGGCCGGCCACGTTTGCCGCGGCGGGCCTAGAGTGGAGACCTCGACGGACGTCCCCCGCCTCGGTGGACCGACGACCTCAAGGAAACGGCCGGAAGCGGCCGGATACAGAAAGCGGAGGATCGTATATCGTCGAAGGCATTATGAAAGGCTCTGTCCAGTGGTGGATAGATACAGCCTGATGATGATGAGTTCGCACGGGCGCACCGACGCGACAACTTTTTGTTTCGGTACTTTTCACTAACAACACTCGGGCGGCTCCGCGCTTCTCGACAGCGGCGGGTTCGTTATTGTTCTTGTCTCCTACAGCGTCCACATAATACTGAATTTTTACGGTTTTTTTTTTTCAAATTGATAAACAAACTTATTTTTCAAAAATGACTTCTATAATTGGCATAATTATGATGCCTGAAAAATGAGGTATTAAAGCTTATGGGGTATTAAATGAAAGGACTTGATGATCGAAATGTAAATTATAAATGTTTATTTAAAAGGTATTTTTCCCAAGTGCCGTCATGCCCCGTCCTTCGATGGGCCGTGATGAAATATAATGATTGAAATGCCTTATTGCCGACGCTTTAGGTCATTATCACCTTGACTTGCTCGACCCGTCAGGTTCAAATCCCCGTGACATATGCTGATACTTTAGCTGTATATGTAATTCAAAAATGCCATTTTTCAGTCCGAGTGACCGTTATGTATGCTCAGAGAGACCTTTACTTATTTTTTCGCACTATCTAACTTATTTTAAATAATAATGGTGGCGTACCACAAAACCTCAAGGGGTTTATCTCGGTAGGCGAGCCATTGAATGGACAAACAAACAATAATGTAAAAATACTTACAATGAGCTGCGTTCTATGCCTATTTACTTATCGCTTGCCTAAATCCATTGGTATGCATGAATTCACTAAGAATTCAAGCAAGTCAAGGAGCATTTTGTATAATAGGTAGGGGAAAAAGTCTTTTCGCATTATAGTATGTATGAACTTGTAATAAAATCTCTTTGGTTATACCATTTGTATCTGGAAAGTTTTGATATCTTTAAAAAGTTTAAATTTTAAAAAAGATAATTCCAAATTCAAATTAGGTAAATGTGTGATTTTCATTTGTTTTTTTTACTGTCAAGATGAGTGAATCTAATGAAGAAATTCGATACATTTTAAAATTTTACTACAGAAAAGGTAAAAATGCAACGCAAGCTGCGAAAAAATTTGTGACGTTTATGGACCTAGTGCAGTGTCTGTGAGAGTAGCACAAATTTGGTTTAGGCGTTTTCAATCCGGAAATTTTAATGTCAAAGATGCACGTCGCTCTGGTCGCCCTGTTACGGATAAAATGGATGCCATTTTTGAAAAAGTGGAGCAAGATCGGCATGTCAGTAGTTACGACGTAGCTGAAGAACTAGGAATTGACCACAAAACAGTTTTGGCGCATAAAAAGGTCGTGGTCAAAGGCCGGACAGACTCTGGCGAAACCCGGGTTAACCCGCACCAAGGTGATGCTGTGTGTATGGTGGGATTGGAAGGACATTATTCATTATGAGCTGTTACCGCCAGGCAGGACTATCGATTCTGAACTCTACTGTGAACAATTGATGAGATTAAAGCAAAAACTTGAGAGAAAGCGGCCGGAATTAATTAACAGAAGGGGTGTGATTTTTCATCATGATAACGCTAGACCTCACACATCTTTAGCCACTCAGCAAAAATTAAGAGAGTTTGACTGGGAGGTGTTAATGCATCCGCCGTATAGGCCTGACCTTGCACCTTCTGATTTCCACCTGTTTCGGTATCTTCAGAATTCTTTAGGCAATGTCAGGTTAACATCACGAGAAGACTGCCAAAACCACTTATTGCGGTTTTTTGAACAGAAGTCCCAAAATTTCTATAGTAATGGGATCATGTCTATACCTACAAGATGGCAAAAAGTTATCGAACAAAATGGCACCTACATACTTTAGTTAAATGTAAATAAACTTTATTAAAAAATGTTTTGAATTTTCATATAAAATACGAAAAGACTTTTTCCCCGACCTAATATAAATGTTTCTTTAACATATTTCTAAATCTTTGAATTTTCCTTATGCGTAGGTTGTAAGTATTCTGGCAACATCTATATATATAAAAGAAAGTCGTGTTTGTTACAACACTTATAACTCGAGAACGGCTGGACCGATTGCCATGGTTTTTGATTTGTTGGATTTGTTTCCGTCCCGAATAGCAGAATAACTCTTAAAAACATTGGAAAATTCTCGAAAAAATAAAATAAAAGAAAAAACATTTTCCCATACAAAATGTTCGTGGTTGTCGTAGCTGTCAAATGTGACGTTGTCGTACGTGCGTACGCCAAATGTATGCGTGCGTTCAGAAATTTAAATCAAGCTCCATAAATCTATATATTATATAAAATAATGTCGTGTCTTGGTCGGGAAAGTATTAAAAACATTGAAAAATTGACGAAAGAATTAAATAAAAGAAAAAACGTTTTCCCATACAAATAGTGCCAGTTAAAAAGGATTGGAATATTTATTGATTGTTATGTAAATGTCAAATCGATTGGTCTCACTTTTACGTCGCGAATGTTGTCTGTGATTTGTTTTGTGGATTGAAATATTTATTGTTGTCAATTGGTACTTTTTTTGTGACTTTGTAAAGTACTGAACTTATTATTTACCCACTGCTGGGATACGGGTCTTCCCTCAACCGAAGATGTTTAGAGCATACTCCAACACGCTGCTCAACTACGGGTTGGGCCACTAACTTGGCTTAAGGACTGCCATCTAATGATAAACACCAGGACCGACGGCTTAACGTGCCTTCCGAAGCTCGAGACGACCTCAAGATAACATAAACTCATCCATGAACAGGCTACGGTTGACGTTGCTTAACTTGCGTGTACAATTAGACTGACACGTGCCTCACGCCATCGTGCTTCTCTATTATTTTCTACTAGCTTTCGCCCGCGGCTTTCGATCATTTTATTATTCAAGCCAAGTCTAACACGCAGCGCAACCACCTTGATGTAGCACCTTTAGTTGTACTTTAAATACAATTATGCAGTTTAGATTTTTTCATACAACATTTTTTTCCCGCTAACTGTCGTTCCCATGGGAATTTTTCAAAATACAGCCATAACTAAAATTTATATTTACTAAGGTATGCATGCATGCTAGATTGAAAACATCTATCTTACGTGATTTAGATTTTACATACAAAAGTTTTTTCCCGCTAACTCCCGTTCCCGTGGGAATTTTGCAATATCCTGATGCAACTAAGCTTTAAGTTTACTAAGGTACCTGCATGCCAAATTTCAAGCGTCTAACTTAAGCGGTTTAGATTTTTCATACAAAAGGATTTTCCCGCTAATTCCCGTTCCCGAGGGAATTTCGGGAATTCCTTTCTTAGTGCACCTCTACGGTACCTAAGCTACGTCCCTTCCAAATTTCAAGTGCCTACGTTTAGCCGTTTAGGCTGTGCGTTGATATGTCAGTCAGTCAGTTTCTCCTTTTATATATTTAGATTAGATTATTCATTGTATTAATTTCAAGAAATCATAAATTTTGTTCATATATATATGTACATCACGACATTCATTGACTGTTAGGCGGTACGAAGTTCGCCGGGACAGCTAGTTATTTATATAAGTTGAAAGCAGGTAATTAGAAACTCTTGCGGCATACAAGTTTAACCACTTGAAATAATTGTACATTTTACCCGATTGCCGAAGAAGGGTGGGTAATGTTTTAAGCATATGAATGTATGTCAAATTCTTTGACCTCTCTACGGTCTAAACTGCTTGACGAATTTCAACATATCCAAGTGTCATTTTTTATTTTTATTTTATTTTATTTATTTAATCATAAACAATTTTTACATTGTGTTTGATATCAATAGTCAAATATAAATGTTGGTACTAATAGATAAATTTTATATAATATTAATTTACTGGATATTTAAAATCATCATAAGTAATATAAGAATTGAATTAACTTAGTAGTAGAAATTATATTTTAAAATAAAATCAGTAATTATAAATTAAAATCAAGTCATCAACGAATTAAATGTCAAAAAATAAAAATAATAATAATAACAATAATAGTCCTGATAACAAGTCAAATCAGGATTATCAAACCTGATAACAATAATAATAACCATGTCAATCATTATTAACATAATAATTTGATAAAAAATGCATAAAGAAACGAAGATCATTTAAAATATTCACTAACAGAGTAAAAGTTTTTATTCAACAAATATGCTTTCAATTTTACTTTAAAGAGCCTATGACTTTCTACATTCTTTATCTCGTCTGGCAATTTATTATAAGCCTTGAAAGCTTGGTATTGTACACTGTGCTCCATTATTTTTAAATGCGGTACTATGTTGTGTTTGAGAGCCTGCCTGCGAGTTTTTACGCGTGTTTGCCTATCTTCATTTGTCTCCATTGACGATAATCGTTTTTTGAGATCTGTTAAAATTACAAATAAGTATAGACATGGAACGGTTAGTATGCCTAAAGTAATAAAATATGTTTCACAAGACTCCCAGGGTGGGATTCCTATCATTGCACGTATGGCGCTTTTCTGTATCACAAAGGCTCTTTCTTGATTGTAATGGTAGCTGATTCCCCATAATTTAATACTATATCGTATTTTTGACTCGACTAGCGCATAGTATACTTTTTTTAAATGTGTCAATGATATTTCATTCCTTAATGTCCTGATAACATAGCAAGCCGACGAGACAGAATTCTCTAGTGATGCTAGTTCTTTTTTCCAATTCAGAAATTCATCTATGTGTAATCCCAGAAATTTAATATCTGGTACAATGTCAACTTTGTTGCCGTTAAGTTTGATCTCCAGTGTTTCCGAATTTTTAACAGTTGATTTGAAGAGTATGACCTTAGTCTTATTGTGATTTAATTTAAGTTTATTGGCAACAAACCAGTCATTAAATGCCTTTAATAATGTATTAATGTTGTGTTCTAAATTTACAATGTTTTTATCAGATATAACAGCATTAGTATCGTCCGCATATAGTATCAATTTTATGTCATTTTGTACGTTTAAGATATGTTTAACCAAGTCATTTATAGATATAAGAAACAGGATAGGTCCTAAAATAGATCCCTGCGGTACTCCCTTTTTTATAGGTTGCAGTCTGGATTTGACCACATGTTCGTTATTAGTGTTCGTATTGAGTTCCACATACTGTTTTCTACCTTCTAAGTAGGATTTAAATAATAGAAGTATATTACCACGTACGCCATAGTGCTCTAGCTTTTGCAGTAGGATGTTGTGGTCAACTAAGTCAAACGCAGAGCTAAGGTCAAGAAAAAGGCATGATACCTTCTTTTTTTCATTTAGCTTTTTTACTATTTCGTCTATTAATGCATCTATGGCTTCCCTGGTTCCGATGTTTTTACGATATCCATACTGTTCATCTTGTAAAATACCATTATCTTCTAGATGTTTCAATAGTCGTGTTTTTATTATCGTTTCAAAAATTTTCGAAAATGTTGATGGTACTGAAATAGGTCTATAGTTATTGGGATCATTTCTCGAGCCTTTTTTATGTATGGGAACAACTCTAGCAACTTTTATTTGGTCCGGAAAAATATTTTGTGTTACACACATATTGAAAAAATGAGTCAAAGGTAATAATAGAATGTCAATGTTATCTTTTATCAATTTAATGGGTATTTCGTCATAGCCACATGATTTCTTGCAATCCATTGTTTTTAATATCATTTTTATTTCAAATGGTGTGACCATTTTCCACTGCATGTCATTCTGAGTTTTTGTGACATTTTCCTTCAATATGTCTATTGGATTTCTGGTTGCAGTAGGTACAGCAGATTGTTCAATGAAATGGTTGCACAATATATCTGCCACTTCTTGTTGTTCATATATTCTTTTATTATCAATTTGTAGAATGATGTCTTTGTTAGTACTTTTACTCTTTTTCTGTCTATGTTTGTTAATAATTTTCCAGATGCCCTTCGTCAAGTTTTTTTCTTTTTCTATTTCTGCACTAACAGCAATTTTTTTTGCATGTTTTATTACCCTTCTGTAAATCGTAATATATTTTGATTTATATTCTTGTACTGATAAGTGACATTCAGTTTTGTTAAAATTACACAAAAACCGCTTCATTTTACTAGCAACCCTAATGCCTGCTGTAGTCCAAGATGTTCTTTTTTGCATGCGGTTTACCCGTATCCTTTTCCTTTTGAAACATGAGTTGAAAATTTCCCTAAACGTTTTTAGGAACCCGTTTATTCCCATTTTCGTCCAGTCACGCTGCATAATTTTTTTTCGGAAAAGATTATTATTCTTATCATTAAATATTCTCCTGTTTACGTAATAATATTGTGCTTCCTTTCTATATTTACTGTTACTGTCAAGCACAAGATTACAGAGAATAGCTGCATGGCCGTCGGCTATATTGTTATGGTCCACTTTTGTACTTGTAACTTGTTCTTCTGATATGTTAGTGAGGAAGTTATCGATACAAGAAAGACCACGAGAGAATGTGTACTCGTCTTGTATAAGCGCTCTAAAATTGAACCTTGTTAACAGATTTAGGAATTCTTTTTTTCTATTATCATCTACGAGTAAATTTACATTGAAGTCTCCGCAAATGATACATTTCTTATCAAAATTTAAGTCCAATAATTTTTCTAACTTACACATAAATTCTTCAAAATTTTCCCTAATAGGATTTCTGTAAATACAAAATATATTGAGATTGGTTTCAATATCTCTAACACCACAAATTTCAAATACTTCACTCTTATACATATTTTTACATATGGATATGTCTACTTTTGGTCTGTTAGCTAATCCTAGTATTAAGGAACCACCCTTAATTTTTTTAGATCTTACATTGAAAGATGCTAAATCATAGAGATCCATATTAAATAATTGGGCAGTACTGTTATTAAGAAAATGTTCAGTAATGCATATGTAATGAATATCCCTTTTAAGAGAATCCAGATATAATTCCAAATCATTCTTTTTATTACTTATACCACACAGATTTTGATGATAAATATTCAAATCAATACTAGAAAGTGTACTACACTGACTGTTCACGAAAAAACCTGTCCCGAGGGTTGTTGTTATCAATCTCTTCAGACTGGTCTGAACCTAAGGGTAAACATTCTGTTTGTGTGCTTACACTACGTTCACATTTTTTAAACGAGTTTAAATACATATTACTCTTATAGGTTATATAATTATTTTTGTAATTTATTTGTAGTAACTGTCTTAAAATAGATCTACATGCATATAATTTGTCAAAGTATGTTTTTTCTGTATTGATTAAGTCAACTAAATGTACATTGTTAAAATTTTTACATGTCGTTTTTATCATATTATTAAGTGATACAACGTTCAAGTGCTTATTATCGAAAATCTCACCAACCAAAATATTCGTGTTTATAATGTTATGTAAATAATAGTACAGATAAGATTGGAAATTCAAAGGATTTCTATCATGTGAACCCGCTAGTATAACCACGAAATCGTCCCTGGTGAAATCTTCGCAGAATAATATAGATGTGCTTAGTATTTGATCGACACTGGCATGCGGTTTAATAACGCAGGTAACCAAATACTTAGTTCCTAATAGTCTTTGTAGTAACTGCCTCATACCTTTGCCTCTTTCGTCAGAGAAGATCATCACACGGTGCCTTTTACATACCACAGTGGGTTTGGTAGAACCTTGGTTTTGTATTACACTTTCATCGCCACTACTAGTACGGGTACAATTTTTATTTGAACAATCCTTTTCTGTGTTGTTTTCCTGATTGTTTATATTTTGCAATTCTTTCCTGTTACTGTCATCTGTCATAATTCGTTCCCGGCAATACAATTTACTTACTTCCAAACTTGATAAGTTACTACTAGTGCCATCTGTTGGCGGCGTCATTAGTTGAGAACCACTTCTGTCGCTTACGCATCCTATGTCACGTTCACGTGCTTTACGTTTAAGTGTTTTCTTGGTAGATCCACAGATGTCGAGAAGGTAAGTAATTTTCTGATCCTTAGTCGCTATTATTTTTCTTAATTCTGTGTTTTCTGAGTGCATGCTGTCTATTTCGAGATTCGCTGATTGTAACTTATTTTGTAGGTCAATAATAATACATTCCATATCCTGTATCTTCTGGGTATCGTAAGCTCTTAAATCTGGAATACTCCTGGTTCTAGTAATCTTGTTTTGTCCCTCCGGTGAAGTTAGTACCATTTCCTTGTTTTCGTCATCCTCTATCGACAATGAATCAAATGAATTTTCTGTGGATACGTTGACTGTGTACTTATTTCGTTGTGTGATATTCTCGGATTCAGATCTATTTATTTTCTCCATAGGCGAGTTTGCTTGGGGTGATTCCAGGTTTGTCTCTGTATGATTTCCCACGTCCGAATTTATTCTCTCAGATATTTTTGGTGTTCGATTTTTTTCTGTGTTTATAGGTGTAATGGAAGAGTTATTGTCAGTATTTGAATCAAGGATGCCTTTGTTCTTAATTTTTTGTGAGTTTCGATTTATGCTATGGCATTCACCACACTTCCATTTACTTTTTTGTGTCGGTGTCATTATTAAAAATCTCTTTTCTGTGTTTGTGCAATTTAAATCATATATTTTTTTACAGCTGTTACATGTTAGGAACTGTCTACCTTTAATTATTTGTTTACATTTCGCACATGATTTATCCATATTATTAAGTATAGTGCCCTCTATCCAAACTTATTCGAACTATTAAGATGTATCGATGATATCAATTGAAATCTGTCATTACTTGCGAGTGCGCTTTGTTTGCGTAGCAGACCGTAGCTATGCTTTTTATTTCTATTTTCTATTTGATGTTTGTGTGATTGCTCAATAGGTGTCGTGCATGTTTTGCAGTTCAGTCCAATATAGTATTGAAGAACAGCTGATGAGTCATATGTTCTTTGTTTACAATGTCCAGGTTTGAATTTGAAACGGAAGATTTGAAATGATTTAAATTTTCACTGATAGCTGCACAGTTTATGCCGTAAAATAACAACACAGTTTTGAGTTCTACACACAATCACTTAACATTTTGACTAAAATGCGTAATAATTGATTTTGCGTAATAATTGATGCAGTTCTTTCACATAGATTTGAAACGCGTATATCACTGTCTGTTTTTGAGGTTTTTTGCAGATAACACTTTCAGTACTTATTTAGGCACTTATATACACATATAACAATTAGTCATTAAACACAACACAGTTTATTAATTTATAGAATTATTTTAGTAAGAGACGATGTGGTATCACGTTGCGCCACTAGCGCCCTCCTCCCATTAGATTAGTTTCAACTGAGGAAGTGATATAAGGAATATTACTTCAATATAGCGTCCGCGAAAAAAAAAAATCAAGGCTAATAAAAAAATGTTTGAATTTTCCAGTCAGGTTTTTGTTTGGGTTAATGATTTCTAGTGTTTGTCAGTGCCCTCAAATGATATTGTCTACATTTTTCTATTAAACTATTTTATTGAAATATTTGTATGGCTAAAGCCCGGGCCACTTTGTGTTCTAAGATTGTATGTAATACTGTTATCATAATTTGTAGTAACCTTTCGAGTATCACGGGTTATCTCAATGCACTTGGCTCGTGTTTCTTCGGCTTTAATTTAAAACTTTTGTCCTGATTATATGGTGTTTATGTTGTCAGCCTATTCACTATCTTTAGCCTGTGGACATCCTTCTGGATATAGGCATGTTCCCATGCTTTCCACCAAATGCGATCTTCCACCTTTAGCGTCTCACACTCAACCGTGTTTTTTTCGTCGGATATTGACATATTCCGCCACTCAATGATGTTGAATTTTCAGCATGTCTATCGAAATATGCTAATGTTAACTTCGTTAATGAATGCTATATCGTCTTGCAGCTTGATGATGTTTTTCAGCAGTTTTGAAGTATATATAGTCAAACGAAATCGGAGGGAGACGCTGCATGTCACGACCTACGACTGTTGGAGTGCACTATATGATCCGTTTCCTTTATAACACTGATGATTTCCTCAATGTCTCTTTTTTCTTTTCCATTATCTTTTCGATTACGGCACCGGTTGCCCGCTTGCACAGACTCAAATAATGAATTTTTCGCCTGCACGATTCGTTCACATGTAAACGTCGAGTTACACAGTCTCACTATACTGTTCTCATCCAAAACGGTAGATCGGACATAACTATATTCCGGTTACTACATCGTAAGGGAGAACAGGCCATCGCTTCACTCGAATTCGATCACAAGCTCAGGGGTGTGGAGGGGCAGTTCTGAGTAGGGGTATCCCCGAGTTTATTCTTCGATTAGAATCGGTTTCTCTCCGGACGCGACGAGCCGCCGCCGGCGCTCGCACAAACGAGCGCCTCGACATCGTAGGAGGTTACGTATCAAAACGCGGTGGCACGAAGATTCGTTTCTCTACTCGTGTGACAGTCTATAAGGATGTTTGTGTGTTTGTCGCAGAGAGCGTGGCGCGCGAGCCGGCGCGGGTGTCGGCGGTGGACGACTCGGTGGTGTGGGCGTGCGGCGCGCTGGCGGGCGCGGGCGCGCTGGCCGCGCTGGCCGCCGCCGCCGGCCGCTGGCGGGGCGCGGCGCGCGTCAGGAAGACCGTGCTGGCCTCCTGGAGAGACAGGTCGGTCACTGCACGTGGTGTGGCGTGCGGCGCGCTGGCGGGCGCGGGCGCGCTGGCCGCGCTGGCCGCCGCCGCCGGCCGCTGGCGGGGCGCGGCGCGCGTCAGGAAGACCGTGCTGGCCTCCTGGAGAGACAGGTCGGTCACTGCACGTGGTGTGGCGTGCTCCAAGGTACATTCGCTCCAAGTTTACTCTTCCAAACTCCAAACTGAACTCCTGTGCGCCGCAGCGGTCGCTATTTATTTCCGCCGGGAAGGGTTCCAGAATGTTCTCGTAAGTACATGTATATACTACTTTCCTTCGGTAAAACATGGTAATGTGTCTGGAACATTTTCATGTCATAGTGCTTCAAACCTTATGATATGGCAATAGACATACGGGTCATTATTGCTTGCAGCGAAGTATGCGACGACTATTCTAGAAGGTTTCATTCTAGATGGTTCGCGACAAGATCACGAAAGTGTTAACGTCATCAGAAAACATCGACCGAAGGAGTGAAAGAGAGATAGATGCGCGCCGGCGCAACGTTACAAAATGAGTGAATGAATGATGTGTTTTCGTTCCTGCAGCCGGCGTTCATCAATTTTTAAAACGTTATCACGTCCAAAATGGTAAACTAACTAATTAGTTGCTCGAAATGAGCTCGCATTTTATTTTCAAATATAACATTCAACTTTTTTTTTCTTGGGGTGTAAGTTTTGTTGGTTGTGAACCAAAGCCATATTTTATGTTGCGAGCGTAATGGCTACGGTAACCGCTTCACATCAGGCGGGCCGTATGCTTGTCTGCCACCCGACGTAGTATAAAATAAAAAAGATGGTGCGATATGATGGATGGTAATGATGGTACAGATGGATCTTTCAGTAAAAGTGCTTTAACTTGGCCCATTGGATTTATAAATCCAGATTTCATGGTTTCCATTCATTTAATTTATCAAGTTTGTTGGAGAGATTTCCTTATAATTGACCCTAACGATAGATGCAATAAAAGTACAGAGTAATTTTTACAGATTTTAGTCGGTACGGTTCCCGGATGTACTAGCGAATTTACGAAAATTTGAATGCAGTTTTCTTTCTTTTCAAAAATAAAGGAATGTTTTCTTTGAGTAAAATTTTCTATCTACAGTATTAAGAGTACTTTCCCTCCAGGTGGCATTAGAAGTTTTCAATTCCTGTATATTAATTAAATTCACATTTACTGATTGAAAGAACTCATCATTGGAATTAGGTTGAACCGATTCAACGGATAACCATATTTACTCCTCAACTTCCGTGGTGGATCATTTTAATCCTGGTAAAGTTCATTTAAACAGCTGTCTTAAAATTGCTGCATTTTTTTTTCTTTCATAACAAACTTGCATGCTAATACAATTTTGTATGACAATAATTTTAACAAGAATAAAAAAAACAGATTCCAAATATTACTCTACATTTATGTATGTAGATACAGGCTGATGATGATGATAATAATGATGAAAAAAATATGGGACCAATCTGGAAGTATACTCTATCAAATCGGCTTATAAATCACGGAGTAATTAAGTAACAAACATAAAAAAAAAAAATACAGGCGAATTGAGAACCTCCTCCTTTTTAGGAGCCTGTTAAAAATGAGGGATGGGCCGACTTTATAGTCCGCCAATGTATTCCTCCTTATCATCAATGCGTCATTGCGTGTTTGGGAAAACCGTGTTTGTCAACAACGCCAGCGGCGACCCCGCGTTGAGCGACCTTTCCTTGTATTATCATAATAATACTATCGTGCTATTATTAGGTACATCTGAATCTAGTTAGTCATTCAGTAAACCAATGGGATAAATCTATATTGTGTCACACAATTTAGGTACTGAAGTTAATTTATATATATAATATATACAAGGCTCGTTTATTAGGCGCTACTTCGGCCTTTTTTTGTTGTGTTTGAAATTCTTAGGATAAGGTTTGCGAATCCATAGGAACGACAACAGGAACGAGGAGATTGGGCCACAGGGAAGCACGGGCATAAATATTAATATGTCACGCGGTCATGTCGCATCTAATAAATAGTCCGCGTCGGAAACATGCTTAAAGATAATCACAATTTCTTATCTAAATATTAGTAGCAGAAAGAGTATTTCGTGGGGTAATTAAATCGAATAACGAGGGACCCTCGAGGGAAAGGGTATATCATGTTTTTCACGGTTTGCTCGGGAAACAATGATGGAGCGATAATAGAGTGCAACGTGTGTTTCCGCAGGCTGGCGCAGAGGTCGGCGGCGGCGGAGTCCCCGGCGGCGGCGGAGGAGCAGGCGCGGCCCGTGCTGCTGCTGTACGCGCGGGAGGCGGCCGACGGGGCGCAGCTCGGGCCAGCTCTCGGGGCCCTGCTGCGGCTGGCCGCGCCGCAGGTACGTTGATGTGAGGGCCGGCGAGGGCCCGCGCTCGGGGCCCTGCTGCGGCTGGCCGCGCCGCAGGTACGTTGATGTGAGTGGCCGCAGTATGTAATCTGCCCTGTTAACGTCCCCCAGGTGTTCGACCTGTTCTCCCCGGAGGTGGTGGCCCTGTCCGCGCCGGCGCCGGCCGCGTGGCTCCGCGAGGCGCTGCGCCGCGACGCCGTGCGCGTCGTCGTGCTGCAGACGCCGGCGCTGGCCGCGCTCTACTCGCCCGCCGGAGACGGAGCCAGTCAGTATAACGTCTTATTATATTACAGCGTCGGCCGTGGTGGGCTCCATCTCCCTGGTATCCTGACGGTAGGGGGCCCCCTTGGTATTCTTCTATTCTTCAAAGCTTCCGAACCACCACTAACGATTACACTCGACGACCACAACCGCTGTCTTTAACAAATTAACACAATACAACCACGGATTAATCGATCACAATTCCGCACAATTACATTAATTAAGTCAACCAAATCCCAATTGACACACATCAAAACGAGACACAATCAAACACTGCATATTCCCACTATGGCAAAACATTTTCAAACGGCGAACGACGCCGGCAAACAATGACCGACGATACTACTACGCTCGTGTCAACCGTGACATCGCTGCAGGCGCCCTCCGCGCGACCTCTAAACGGTCTAAAGGTTTAAACAAACTCGCTTAACAACACAATCAAAAACTTTTTACAACGGCTGTGGCAAACAATCCTATACTCCGCGGCCACACCGTATAACAAAACAAATATGAGCCGGCGAGCTTTCACATGGCTCCAAACCCAAAACTACTAGGCGGCCACGCCGGTCCAACAGCCCAAAGAGAATCTCGCTTGTGAACCCACCCGTCCAACACCAATCAAACGCCTTCACCCGCCAATAAGCGAGGGCGCGAAATTTATAAACATCTTCCAATCAAACGCCTGCACCCGCGAATGAGAGAGGGCGCGAATATTTCAAACAAATACTATACCATAAAGTTCAAGTGTTAGTGGAGAGGTTCCGGGAAGGCAAAACAATTGAGTGGCGTTAGTATCGTAGGCAGTGCGAAGTTCGCCGGGTCAGCTAGTGTTGGATTTAAAATCGACTCTGGAAATCAATCGATTGTTAGTTAGGGCATAATCGAGCGTGTTGGTTGACAACACTCGTTTTCGCCGGTGCGCGCCGTCAGGTGGCGCGCGCGCGGCAGTCTCACATAGTCGCTAATGGCCGCTGGTAGGCCGCTGCATAGACTCCCCGTTCTGGAAAGCGGTTGTTGTGTTGTGTTTAAGGTTTGGGAATTCCCGACAAGTTCAAAGTCCCGGGTCTTCGGGACTTTTTGTTTTTTTGATTTTTGTTTGAAATTGTACATATTAAGGCAATTCTTTGTAAAAAAAATTAAGGTTATTTAAAGTTATTAAACGAATTCCGTTAAAAGTGAGCTGTTTGAGTAGTTGGGCATCAACAGTTGTTTACTAGCTTAAAACTTATAAACGAAATTACATAATATTTGCAATTTTATTCTTATTAATACTTAACATTATTTGTAAGAATTGAAAATATATTTTGAGTATTAATTATGGGAGTAAATAAATTTATAAAATAAGTAATTAATATTTTGGGGCTATAATCTATATTTGAGGTTATTAATTAGACAAATGTAAATGCTGAATTGAATATGTTTAGTAGTGTAATAAAAGTGGTGAGCGGGAGATGATGCAAACGTCTGATTAGGTTTACATTTGGTTTATTATTCGTTCATGTTACATTGACGATCTTATATATTCTCTTAAATGCTATACCTATAAATACATATTAGATACTACACTACACGCCCACCGGGCAAAATAAAAAAAAATATTATTAGATAAATATTTTTTTTTTTTTGGATACAAGATAATTATTATAAATTACCATTACCTGGGTAACAAAAATAAAGTCTAGAAAATCTGTGCAGGTTGAGTTACAAATGAATATAACATAAAATATCTTTGTTTTTAATCAAAAGATTCCATTTCTCATGGTCAAACAGTGCTATGCCTCTACATTCTATTTTTATATCTGATTGACAAACTTCAATAACTCTACAATATAACATTTATAGTTATCATTCTCGGAAGTCATACACTTACGCATTTCTTATCGCCATCAACTAGTCATCACTAAATTCTCTTAGCATCATTTAAAATAATTGAGCATGTTTTTTTTTTTTCAGCTCTGTGTGTTACTTATACATTTTATTATTTCATAGAGTTAACTCTTCTTTTATTTCTTCATTATTTTTATTCTTTTATAAAACACACTTTAATATCATTACAAAAGTAATCCAACATCCTCACGAAGGCATCTCGTGCGCGTCATGATCGGAAAGAAGGTTACGTCATTAATGATTTAAGAGAATTAATTTATGTATTCTTGACATATCTGTCACCTTTTATTCTATACAAGTCATTGCCATTCATAAAACACAAATTCAATCCAAACCTTGGAGTTTTATAGGATCCTACAACTCTTGGGTGATCAGTCCAATTGTTTGTAGCAACCATAACAATCTCAGGTTATCACTAATATCTTGTACAATCCTTTTTTCCATCTTTTATCCATTCGTTTTCTTTGTACACAAATTAATACAGACATAATCATTTCGTTCATGGCTTTCACATCTACATAGTTTTACAATTTTCAAATATTTCCAACATTTTTTTCTTCGCATTTTTTTTTTTTTTAAATCACGCATACTATAAAATACTATATATTAAGAAATTGCATCTCGGTGGAATGCTTAAATGCATGTATATAGAACCATTGGACATAAATATGGTTGGTTGTAATAATACTATATAACTCGAAGTTTTTTAGAGCTTCTATACATTTTGAAACTAATGCTTGCAAAATAAAAAAAATATATCATTAGCACATAATTCATAATGCAAGAATTTTATAATATAGGTATAATCAAGGTTATCAAATTCATATTCATTTGTTTACTTTGTACTTTGTTCCCAGTTCCTTTTATAGCGATGCATTCCGCACGTAATGTACTCGCACTGGAACGTTCCACTGTATCAGCGTTTCTTATTTCAATACCGAGAGAGATGCTCCGGAATCTTTAACAACACTATATTTGGCAACTTGTACATTCCACTGACCTCTCATACATACAAGTTCATACAATATCTGGCAAATAAAATGTGATTATGATTATGATTATAAAAATATTATTGAAAAAAAAAGAAAAAACTAAACTAAAACAATTAATTATGGTATACTAGTATTAATAATATTTTTATACATATGTTCGACTTTTTTTTATTTTATATTTCACATGTCTCTAATCTGAGCTTTATAATAATTATTATAAACATAATTCATGATCGACATATTGAAATTCTAAATTTATCTTTCCCATAAAAATATTAACATTATTAAACTACATTTTTTGTTATATGTAGCATAATTATATAAATATTCTATTATAATAATGAGGCATATTGTCGTTTCTATCACAATTTACCGGTAGCAACAAGACTATGGTTCTAAAATTGAAAGTGGGCATATTGAAGGTTTCTTAGTATATTACCTTCCACAGAGACTTAAGTGTGATTTTAGTATAAGCTAATGAACTACTCTTAATCCATTTTTTTTTTTTTCACCTTATTAATCAAATCGCATTCGTCATTTATTTATTTTTTGTACTAATTTACATTGGCATTTTTCCAATTGCATATCATTTTTAATACTATATTATTTTGCCTGTTATTTGTTATAATTTACTTATAATTTGTTTACAAGAATTTCATTTAAATGTAAATAAAAATATTTCTTAATTTTCCAATCATAGGTTAATATATTATTAAGTTATTTATGGCTGTCATATTATGTAATTTTTCAGTTTACATGTAATTACAATATAGAAAATTACATTATTAATTTATTACTTATATTATATGATTTTATTGTATCGAAAATTGCATGAACATAGAGATAAAATGAAATATACCTACATGATAACGACATACAATCAAGACAAAAATATATCTTTAAAAAAATATTAACACTAGAAAATGCATACTTTTAATTTATTAGTGTTTATTAGTAGTTCTCACCACACATTTCACTCGAACGAATGCACTTAATTAATACTAGCACTGATTAAGCACTGGTTTTTTTTTTTTTACACTTTTTGCACTAAATTATTTGTTAGATTTCTCCAAAACCATTTCTCGCTTGGCTCGTGGCGGTGAGGCTCCTCGTGATGACACTCAAATACGAGCCTCCGGATTCGGTAGCCAAAATGACCAGATTACATTTTGCAACAAGACTGCATAATGTTCTTTATACTCGATGACATCTATTGCAATATGAAGACCTCGGCGTTTTTGAACTTTACTTTTTTTTTATAAATCATTTTTGACTCACAGTTCGATTATTAAATTATGCACAATATACACGCGCGTCGCTCCACCGAACACCGTCAGACCGCCTAAGTGGCAAGGGTCGCCATGTAATGAAAGGTGGTGAGCGGGAGATGATGCAAAACGTCTGATTAGGTTTACATTTGGTTTATTATTCGTTCATGTTACATTGACGATCTTATATATTCTCTTAAATGCTATACCTATAAATACATATTAGATACTACACTACAGTAGTTTATATCATAAAGGAAATGTTTAATATGAGATAATATATAAAAGATTTATGATTTTTACAGAGTCAAAAATGCAATTATGAATAATGTGCCAGTGGACCAAACAGTTGACAAGGGGAAATGTCTAAATATCTTAAACACACGTAATGAAAGTTCAAATGTAGCAGAGTCAAAAAGTCAATTATCCTAACATTCCTTTTTTTTTTCACTTTTTCAAAAAATAAATCGGTTTCAATTAATATTTTAATTTTTGATACGGGTAGCGGGTACTTTAGTATGGTTGATGCTAACGCATGCGCATAAAAAAAATTGTGATGAAAAGGCCTATTAGTGAACCGGTAGTTATCTAGTAGATCACGTAGTTATTCAATAAACTTACAGATGGCGCTATGCTCCTTCAATTATCTACTATATAAAAATAAGTCGGGTTTTCCTTCCTGACGATATAACTCCAGAACGCACGAACCGATTTCCACGGTTTTGCATTCGTTGGAAAGGTCTCGGGCTCCGTGAGGTTTATAGCAAAGAAAATTCTGGAAAAATTTGAAAAGAAAAGCGGGAAAATCTTTTTTCACATACAGCGCCATCTCTAAGGAAATGGATGGAAACGAAAAGATTGAGCCACAGCGAAGCGTGGTCGGGCCGCTAGTTTGAGAATAAAAATGAATTTCGATAATCTTGTCTCGTCTCGAGTCTCAAGTCCCGGGACTCGAGACAACTAAAATTACGAAAAGTCCCGGGACTTCGAGACCCGAGACGTCCCGGGACCCAAACCCTAGTTGTGTTGCTTCGGGATAGGCCTCGCAGCACATAAGGTAGTCTCGCAACCTGGAGTTCGCGTAGCAGTCGATAGTGGTCGCCCGTAGTTCGCTGGATGGACTCGCGGGGCTGACAAAAATATAACCTAAGCAACGTGGCGTGCGCGGGGCGCTTCTGGAGCGCCGGGGTTTTGTTGCTGTGCTTAGCTTCCCGATAAGCTACAGCACATACGTGAATTCTGTCGTGATATAGTGTCGTATGTAGTGGTCGTGTTAAGTGTTACTTATTTTTTTTTTTAAATAACACGTTAAGGAAACTGTTCATTAACGTAACATGTTTAAATATTGTTACGAGCTAGGGTTCTGGATTTGGATGTAAAACGCCAATGACAATTTGCAAGGATTTATTCACGCAGGGTCTGGTCTGCAGGTCTTCACAACACGAAGTCCACACGAAGATTCCAAATCGCAGGTCAAATCGAAGTCCAATTATATCGCTGAGGTCGTAGGTTATTGCTTGTCTCGCCGGTAGATTCGCTCGAAGTTCTCTCTTCCGAAGTCCAAACTGAACTCCACTATGCGCCGCGGCAGTCGCTATTTATATCCGCCGGCAAGGGTTCCCGATTGTTCTCGAATATACATGTATGTACTTCACATCGTAACATTTCTCGAACATTTTCGTGTCATAGTGTTATGAACCTTATGTCAATAGACATACGGGTCAGTATTGCTTGCAGCGAAGTATGCGGCGACTATTCTAGAAGGTTCCATTCTAGATGGTTCGAGACAGGACCGCGACAATATTCAGGCATGTTTAAATTAACTCTTGATTTCGTTTTGTTCTTTAATAACTTTACGTCCAAAAGAGTTAATTTTGACCGTATTTAACAAACAGTGACGTGGGATAAAATAACAAACAATAAACTTTCCTTCGTACTTGAGTTAATGGCAGTAATTCATGTAAAATTTACAGAACGTTAAAAGTAACAGTATCGTGTCGTAAGTTTTAACAGTGTTACACGTTAAATTTAATTAACATAATAATTTTGTTGTTATAACTTGTAACGCCCACCTCTATTCGTATGTAATATCTATATTGCAAGCATATACCCATATGCTTCGAAAACATTTATATGCTTGCAATATAGAAAGGGAGGGGGGAAGTAAGTACCATCCGGCGTTTATTTTCCATCGTCGCAACCAAGTTTCGCAACTAGTTGTAGCTCATGCGCGACTACCCTCGTTACAAACAAACACACCAACTCCTTTCTTCAAAAAACAGAAGATAAGGTTTTGAAATAAATATATAAGAAGTTGATACTTCTTTTTCTATTTCTTACCTTCTTGTAATTGAAAATCTTAATTATTTTTAGGACGTTCAAATTCGCAAAACATTCGCATAAAATTGCGAATGCGAATGTCGAGAAATATGCGAATATTCGCGAATGCGTATGCGAATACAAATATTCGTTACATCACTAGTAGATACATGGTGATATAGTGATGCGACTCGAGCTGTTTTTACTGGAGTGGCTCGAGTTCGTTTGCACTCGAGTTACCGTGTCACCGGACCGAGTAGATTCGTAGAACGTGTATTTTATTTGTAACTAAATAAAAAACAGACTAGATTCTAAAAAAGTAGACGAAATAGTTTTTCTAAATAATTATTTCTCTTAACATATTGTTTTAATTTCTGTTAAAAGTATTGTTTATTTGTCTTAGACTGATTTTATATGTTTTGAATTGTATAGTTAGATGAAACTTGTGTTATGTTTGTGTCATGTCTTTAAAATTTCAGTTTATAATACTATTGTTTTGTCATTTTTAATATATAAACAAAAGCCTGATTTAGTCTAATTATTATCTAATAATTGATACCTAATTATCTAAGCTAAATTTAATTTTAAATAAAGTAAATTTTCAATAATAAAAAGTGCTCATCTTCTTATCTTAAATTATTATTAGTCCTTCCCAATCCGTGCAGCGGACTCAAGTTCCTCGGGGGTTGAAGCCCCCGAAGGTTTGCCCGAGAAAAGAGCACATTGCTCGAATCTCGTACGCGCGCAAGCGCACGTGTCCTACTGACTGACTGACTTCCTATCTGCAATTTAAAGTCATTTTTAAATGGCAACTTAATTAGTCGTAAGTCGTAAGTCATTCTATTTTTCTTTGTTGATTAGAGACATAAATAAGGCAAATAATATTTTAATATTGCAAAATATTACTGACTAGCGACCCGCCCCGGCTTCGCACGGGTGCAATGCTGATACTAAATGTACTACAGAAGGTCTTTGCGCTTTGTCCTATCCAGTCCTTCCCCAGTTATAGGCACACGCCGCCGGCTCCGCGGCCGGTACCGCCACAGCCGTTATGTCCCTGCATTTTAAATGTGTAATATCTTCTAAACTATTCATTTAAATTACATGCTGTGAAGGGCCATATTGATTTATATTAAATGCGCAATGTATTTAAGGTACTTAATTGGATAAGGATTAATTCTGTATTGCTTAAAATCGCTTCGTAAATAAGGCATTATTTCTTGTAAAAAGCAAAGGATAAAATAACGGTTATTGTGTGTTACCACTAAGAGATAGACATATACCATCGCGAACTTTTTTGTAGACCATTTTAAGGTGAACAATATTGTACTACATTATTTTGATCTGTCTCGTTGGGTTCAGCCAGCGTTTGCAATGAAAGAGCAAAAAAATGTGTTTATTTACGACATCACATTAGAAACCTCTAAATTATCAGTGTTTTTCTACTATGTTATGCATATATTATACATATAAACTTTCCAGTTGAATCACTCTATCTATTAAAAAAAACCGCATCATAATCTGTTGCGTAGTTTCAAAGATTTAAGCATACAAAGGGACATAGGGACAGAGAAAGCTACTTTGTTTTATACTATGTAGTGATGTAATGAAAGTATTTAAAAATTGTTACTGTAAAGTAATCTTACTAAATCTGTTTCATACTAAATTTAATTTTACAGAAGTGATTCAAGCATTTTTTTTATTAAAATAAAATATTATAAACTTATTATAGAACTTATATTTCTACTCACGTAAACTCTATATAATTATGTAATAAGTATAGCAGCTTAAAGTGATATTACACTATTAAAATCTGCACAAAAATTACATTAATATTTTTGACAAAATGTATGAATATTTTCTGCCAAAAAGTGCGTATTACGAAACTTATTTTTGACGTGACAACGTCTTATAATTCGATGGAGCCGGCTGCATGCATGAAAAAACATGACGTACGCGCCGTTACCTCGCTCAGAGGCGTTCCATTAAAATTTTCTTTTGAAAAATGCAAACATTCCATCAGTATTTTCTTATGACGTTGTCACGTTCAACTATCGTCAGTAAACCGACTTTACAGGCAACCGATTTTTTTTTGTCCCAATATTTTATATATTTTTTAATTTTATAATGCTCGTTTTTATTGTGTACTTATTTTTCGTAGTACTTACTGTGATAATTATAGGACACTCGTTCGTTAACAATGATGATGATGATATTGATCGGGGTGTCGTCCTATCCTCGTGTGACGTGTAGCTCGTGTGGTTGCAGTGGACGCCCCGCTGCTCTCGCGGCGCTTCATGCTGCGGTCGCCGGCGCCGGGCGACAGCCTGCTGGCGCTGGCGCTGCGGCTGCTGGCGCAGTCGGCCGGCGCGGGGCAGCCCTACAACAAGTACTACCTCGCCACGTGAGTATCTCGTCGTCTGCTGCGCGGTCGGCCGGCGCGGGGCAGCCCTACAACAAGTACTACCTCGCCACGTGAGTATCTCGTCGTCTGCTGCGCGGTCGGCCGGCGCGGGGCAGCCCTACAACAAGTACTACCTCGCCACGTGAGTATCTCGTCGTCTGCTGCGCGGTCGGCCGGCGCGGGGCAGCCCTACAACAAGTACTACCTCGCCACGTGAGTATCTCGTCGTCTGCTGCGCGGTCGGCCGGCGCGGGGCAGCCCTACAACAAGTACTACCTCGCCACGTGAGTATCTCGTCGTCTGCTGCGCGGTCGGCCGGCGCGGGGCAGCCCTACAACAAGTACTACCTCGCCACGTGAGTATCTCGTCGTCTGCTGCGCGGTCGGCCGACGCGGGGCAGCCCTACAACAAGTACTACCTCGCCACGTGAGTATCTCGTCGTCTGCTGCGCGGTCGGCCGGCGCGGGGCAGCCCTACAACAAGTACTACCTCGCCACGTGAGTATCTCGTCGTCTGCTGCGCGGTCGGCCGGCGCGGGGCAGCCCTACAACAAGTACTACCTCGCCACGTGAGTATCTCGTCGTCTGCTGCGCGGTCGGCCGGCGCGGGGCAGCCCTACAACAAGTACTACCTCGCCACGTGAGTATCTCGTCGTCTGCTGCGCGGTCGGCCGGCGCGGGGCAGCCCTACAACAAGTACTACCTCGCCACGTGAGTATCTCGTCGTCTGCTGCGCGGTCGGCCGGCGCGGGGCAGCCCTACAACAAGTACTACCTCGCCACGTGAGTATCTCGTCGTCTGCTGCGCGGTCGGCCGGCGCGGGGCAGCCCTACAACAAGTACTACCTCGCCACGTGAGTATCTCGTCGTCTGCTGCGCGGTCGGCCGGCGCGGGGCAGCCCTACAACAAGTACTACCTCGCCACGTGAGTATCTCGCTCGTCCCGTGTGACGGCCGGCCGGTGGCGGTCCGTGTGTAACACCCGTGTGTGTGTGTGCAGGGTGTCGGGCGTGGAGACGGAGGCGCTGTGGGGCGCGGTCCCGTTCCGGCGGTACGTGCTGCCGGCCGACGCCGCGCGCCTGCTGCTCGACCTGGAGCCGGCCGCCTCCGCCGCCATCGCCGCCGCCGACGCACAGCTGGCGGGGCTGCGCGCCGCGGCCGGGTCGTTCGCGGCGCACGTGGCGCGCCGGCCCGACTACCTGCGGGACCACCTGCTGCTGCTCGAGTGACGCACGCCTCTCGAAGGACCCGCCGCGCCGCCCCGGACCTACTCCTATGAACTCTCGTGTACTACTCGCCCGGTGCGCGGCGCTCGCCTCGTGTCGAGGGAAAATACTAAACCGGCATTTCATTATTGACCTCTGTAGCGCGATGTCGCATCGCCTTCCTCAAATTACGATTCGCCTCGTATACTCGCTTGTGCATTTTTCCTAAACGCGGCTATTATTCTCGGTGTCCCTCGATCTCGTACAGATCCGGTGATCTTTTAACCTGCTCTTTCCCTTTCTAGAGGAATTTGAACTAACGAGTAGAATTCCATCCACGACGTACCCGCGACCGCCCGAATGTCTTCGCCTCGTAAATCGTAGCCGAATCTCATTTGACACTCGGCGTGATGAAAAATATAAACGTCGTGTTACCATACTTGAATATATTTATCATAGCATTTTTTCTATACAAAAAAACACTATAATAAATATATTCTTAAGAGCAATATATAATTAAACTGCAATCTACTTTTAAACCTTAGTATCCGCCTATACCTCAAACATATCGAACAACATTATTTTTATAAAAACACACGTTGATTGTGTTACCTGATTAAGTACTAAATTCAGTCTTTCATTTAATAATACGTGACATTGTCGTCAACCGTTATTCATCCCACAGTTCGGATATGGGTTTCCCCTCAATTGAAGGATTTAGAGATCTCCACCACCGTAATTGTATGTTTTTATCGTTAAGAGATACTCACGAAGTATCATAGTAGAAGCCCGACGTTGAAGGAGGTGGGGAAAAATTTATGTAAATAGAAAATACGCCCCGTTGCGTTGATTAATTCACGTGGTACAATGAAGCAAGGTAGGTTACCTTGCTCTTCCCAGCTTACTAGATTGAAAACAAACCGATTTCTGTCGGTTAGAGGTACCGACGTGGGGTAGGTGTGTACACTGAGCGGGAGACAAGGGCGTCGCCAAGAGGGGGTAGGGAGGGGCAGCTGGCCCCCGATAGAGATTTTTTTATTTGACGTTTTGAAGTGTTCTCACAAATTATATTATAAGGATTAGCTAACTTTCTATTTAAGCTGTAGCTAGGGATGCAACTACATATATATCGAATAACCGATATATATCGATATCGAAGATCCGCCTATATCGATATCGAAAAAACTCAGAATGTCGAAACTAATTATCGGAGCCCGACCAAAACCGTATAGTTAGTTACTAAATTGAGTGAAACCATACTGAATTATCAAAATATCATTTTCAAATTCAATGGCCAATACAAATGGAAAATGTTTTCAATTTTTTTAAATGTTATTAATTACAGCAAATTGAGTAACATTATGGGTGAACAAAAGAGAACTAATCGAGCTCTTCCAACCGACCCCACTATTGCCCGCTGGTTGTAAATACAGTAAATTCAGGATGATACCATACCTACCATAAGTGCAAATAATGAAACACACAAAAAATAATCAAAGAGTTTATAGATACCAACTTATATATTATTATATTTTAATTTTGATTCAAAAATAATGAAACTCAATTTCTGTTTCAAATTTATTTCACTGATTGATTATCTCGAGATAAGAAATTACAAAATCAATGAACGTTTTATACAACTAATAAGACTATTTGATTGAACTTATTTAATTATTTTTTTTAAGAATGATAAAAACATATCGATATATCGGCGTTTTCGGCCGATACTATATACTTCGAGCTCGATCGATACACGAGTATATCGCTATTGATATATCGATATTGTATTTACATCTTGCATCTCTAACTATAGCTCATTATTATTGATTATAAGAATTAATGTACAAAGGTCTAAACATCTTACAAAGATGTGCTTTTATCATATTATATAACTATATGTAAATCTTCAGGCGAGCGAGTAAAGTAAGTTTTCCGCTTGGTTCTAATCTATAATATAATAATAATTTCAATATTTTGACCACGCATTTACTACCGGAATGGAGGTTTTTTTTTTAATTAAAAAAATATTACAGAATCCTAGTCGATGGTTGTCCGATGGCGAACTGTTTTACCGTTCATTATATTTTGTTTTGCTTCGTAATACAACTACTAGCTTTGACAAATGTATAATTAACGGCACTTTGACTCGAGTACAAATTAGTGAATAATAATTGTATCCAATACTTTGTTTTATATTTGTAAAGTTTTATGTCTACTTATTGAGTGACGTTGTTGATTTATAACTAACCAAAATTCGAGCTTAATTTCGGGGGACGGGGGTCGTCCACACTCGGTCGGAACTTCACGTACCACGATGAGGTTCAATTAATAATGTTAATAAGATCAATTTTCTATCTTTTCGTCAATTACAATTGTGTCACATTCACATCTTAGCTTTACGACAACTTAAATTTTTAATGTTTTTTTTTTTATTATTTTAGAACATACGATGGATTTTAGATTTACTGTCACCTGCGATATGAAATGAAATTATTTATTCTGTTATTGGGCTCTTGGACACGTCTTACACGTGTTTACTAATAATATTCTTATTTTTTATATTTTTTTATCTACTAGCCTTTTGGTATTTTAATTTTGATTCAAAAATAATGAAACTCAATTTCTGTTTCAAATTTATTTCACTGATTTTGGGGCTTGATCCTTTGGGGCAAGATCCTTGGCGAAGATAAAAAGCCTGAAAGAAACTTGCCAATATGTGTCTTTTTTTAGATAATCAGATATTACAACAATTACATACAATTTAGTTTGTATATATATTATAATGAATGAATGCAATGTCACAAGTATTTGTAAAACTAAACCATAAACTTAATATCCATACTAGTGTAGTTGTGTGGAGCGAGAGCAACGCCTATCATCGCCGAAAAGTCGCTTGGAAATGAATAGGATCCCTTTGAAACCTGTTCATTTACTATTCTGAAGCGTTCCACTGAACCGATTTTGATGAAACCTATTCACAATTAAAGACCACGACATGCTTGAGGTTTGTGTCGAAAAAAAAATTGAATGATCATCAAATACATTTTCCGTTGAAATCAATGGAAAACATACACTCGGAGAAACTACTCGATCCGCTCAACCTCGATTTCGGCCCCGTGGGCTACAATCCGGCCTAGTAGATTGATTAAGTTGGAAACAGAAATGGTTCTTGCCGTTATATTGGGAGAACATAATGCAATAAAATCGGGGCTCGCCGTTATTTTCCCTCCTGAATAGAAGCTTCTGTATGTCCTTCCGGTAGGTTACTACAATATCGGAGCAGGCGAATATTATCTTAAGCTTCTGTGTGTTTATTGTAGATATTATAATTATGTGTGTCTGTATAAAATATGTATAATATTGATAGATAATTGCGCATTCTCCAGCCTGAACAAATAGTTGTACATTGATGTTTGTTAATGTAGTGTGTAAGGACATCAATAGAATATGCGATTAAGAGTACATATATCTGTCGTTTTAATTTTGTATATAATTATAATAATCGGCTATATTAGATAATAATAGGTTGCAAATATTTCACCATTCTGCCGTAATGTGCCCAAGATAATTTGCCGCTTTGTACTAGAGATGTCAGTGATGGCACGTGTTACCGATGCGTGTACATTGTATATTTATGACAAAAGGGGTATACATTAGCCGTTATCGAATTTAACATTTACTATGATACATACGTTAGATATTTTTTGGCTCCTGCAAACTAGTATTAGAGAGAATATTTACTAGGTGAATGGCTGAAACTTAAAACTTTAAATGTAGGAATCAATTTGTCCTGAAGCTAATTTTGACAATTCATGTTAACTTAATTGATAACGATGAAGTGATGGCTTGATAACGTGGATGCACGTTTTGTATCACCGTTGTTTTCACAAGTTTTGTATCACAATACAAAACTTGCATCCACGTTATCATCAAAACAACTGTGATACAAAACGTGCATCCACGTTATACCAACTATATAACAAACGATGTTAGTTTTGGATCATAGTTGTTTTGATGATGTTTTTGTGCGCTTGAACATGACCATAGATTTTTTACCATTGATAAGTTTATAATGTGAATAAGATTTATAGTCTTCCCATTGTAAACGAAGTTACCGAGCGAATTTTCCAAACTATAATTCATACACAACTTTCCTTTCAAGGGTGGACACAATGCATTTAAAGATAATACGAACTTACAAGTGAAGTTCGATCTATTGTTTACATATTATAGTAGCATTGCCACTCATCAGTTTTGCGCGGTTTTTTAAAGTTTAGAAATATAGTACGAAAATGAAGCACTTCCGTCCGCCATTATGCTCCTACCGATACGTGCCACTAGGTACTATCCCCACCACACGAACCGACCTTACCTCTTCGGTGTGCCTATATAGCTTCGAATGAATCTGTTCACATAATCGAACTTGACTTGTAAGTTCGTTTAATCTTTAATTATTATGTTTCATTCTTTGAGAATGAATGTCATTCTTTGAGATTTATTGTTTACATATTGTAGATGTCTAGAAATTATGTGTTTTTTTCTTTTTTTAATAACAACTGAGTATGTAAATATAAACAAGTAGTTTTTATTTTATTTTTGAGGTATATTTAATAGAATTAAACATCTAGTAAATATACCAATATACTACGTAGATATACGAATTTTAATTATTTTTTCCATGTTCATCAAAGAAGCACAGATTTATTACATATAAATCTGTGCTTCTTATTATTGTGCTTCGTATTTATACAGATATATAAGCATACATAAACATCAGGGTTTTAAATATTAAAGTGTGTAGTGCCATTGATACATTTTAATATCTGATCTGATAAATCGTCTGATAAATCTGTATTGTCAGCTCACAGTACTCGGCATGTCGCATCTTCTACCGCTAATAAATCTGGAATATATATTGATGTGATTCTAAAAACGGCTGGTTGGACTGATTCCTCCAATGTGCTTGCAAAATTTTGTAATAGGATTATATACAATAATTTTGCAAGATCTGCCCTTAATACTACTATCGATGATAACCTGTACTGTGCGTGATGTGATGAGTACTGTGGGCTGACAATACAGATGTATCAACGCTGTCTTTAAGTGTGTCTTTTATCCAGTGGACAAAGACCAAGTCTTTGTGTGGATATTTTTTTATATGGTTGTTTGAAACTAATAAACAAACATTCGTTATTCGGTGACCGTAATGGTGCAGTTTTATTTATATAAATTAGTAGCTTTTGCCCGCGGCTTCGCTCGCGTTAAATTCTTTTTCGTAAAAAATATATATTTTATTTATTAAAAAGTTACTTCTGATAACTCCAAGAATATGTGTACACAGTTTCATGATGATCGGTTGAGTAGTTTTCGCGTGAAAGCGTAACAAACAAACGGGCATTCACATTTATATAAATTATTATAGTTGAACGGATATATTTCTGGCCTTGCGTGAAAATAAGGCAATTTTAAAAAGGGTTGATATGATGAATGGGATGAGAGTAATTATTACAAGACGAATTTTATATTAGGTAATTTAATGAGCGATGTTTGTACTCTATGTGATGATATTAACGGTAATAAGGTGGCTGTTTTAGAGGAAAGAGTTTTAAGATCAAGAATCTCATTTGGCCATTTTTGAGCCAGGTAATCTAAAATAATACCAGGGTTCCAGATTATATCGTACTTCGGAGCCGTGAGTCTTAATCTGAAAACTACTTTCTTAAGCCGTTTGATTCTATTGGCGAAAAGTGTGTACTACCTACTTAATAAAGCAGATTTATAGCAATTTATTTTTGACATAATTTTAACCATTATCAAATATTTCAGTCAAGAAATCAATCTCAATCGGCACAGAAGCTTTCATAATCATAATCATTTTTAATGCAATATTGTGTCCAAGAATGAATACAACCGTTATATTGTCTTAAGTGTTTTCCGATAGCGAAGCCAGCATAATATGAACAGATCGAGGCGACAAATACCATTTCAAAAGGGCTTGCCTGATAGTTTCCCTGCAACTAATGCGAGACTTTTGGTGTGCCTTATTTCGGCACTGCCCAGATCTTGATTTTAACTAGACAAAAAATTAGTCGTTAATTTGTCGCCCAAAGCAAAAAATTTGTCGGTCTCCCGTTAAAGAGTTATAAGATATGATTTTCCCCAGAATTAGTCGTCAATTTGTCGAATTCAGACACCAAGTATCAGAATTAGTCGACCTCCCGTTAAAAAGTTATAAGGAAAACGGAAGGAAATAAAACGTTTACTGTTGCATTTTGTGCATGATATAATTTTGATGCAAGATCTCGGACTATACTTATTATGAGAATTATTAAAATGCGTGTAACTTTTTAATTACGCATCGACCAGTTGTGTTTTATTTCCGACAAATTCAAGGCAACATCTGGGTGAAATCAGATTTTCGCTAGGTGGTGTAGTTTTTTTGGGCAGTGCCGAAATAAGGCTTATTTCGGCACTGCCACAAACAAATACTTATAACTTTTTAACGGGAGGTCGACTAATTCTGATACTTGGTGTATGAATTCGACAAATTGACGACTAATTCTGGGGAAAATCATATCTTCGCTATGTTTTGTAGTTTAATAGATCCCAAGTGGGCTGTGCCGAAATAAGCTTATTTCGGCACTGCCACAAAAAAAACCTTATAACTCTTTAACGGGAGACCGACAAATTTTTTGCTTTGGGCGACAAATTTCGACAAATTAACGACAAATTTTTTGTCTAGTTAAAATCAAGATCTGAGACCTGGGCAGTGCCGAAATAAGGCACACAGACTTTTGTGTAGATTCTGCACCATAAAGAAACAGTAAACGCATCTACGGCCCAGGCACGTGGGTCCTGTCGCCAAGTCGCATAGATGAAACCTTTTGCATTGTGTCTACTAGCAAATAAAGCCACACCGCGAGAGCCCAATTTTTGCGTAATTTCATAACGCCCATTCAGCTAGCCCCCCTGGAACTGTTTTCTATATAAAGCGTCAGCTTCAAAATTTTCTTTTATGGTGATGTATTATAAATAGAAATATTTATGTATATCCCTGGTTATGTAAATAAATATATCTGGATAATTTACACAGCGCCATCTAGTCCGAAATTAAGCGCAAAGCTCGTAAATGCAGAATGAGGTAAAACGAGCCACCGAAGAGGTAAGATCGGTTCGGTATGGTGGGGATAGTACCTAGTGGTAGGAGCATAATGGCGGACGGAAGTGCTTCATTCTCGTACTTTAAGTATTCCTAAACTTTCAAAAACCGCGCGAGCCTGATGAGTGGCAATGCTACTTTAATATGTAAACAATAAATAGCAAGGAATTAATCGGTGAAACATAATTATGTAGGTACAACAACCACAAAGGTGCTGAATTACGAATTTAATCTTCTGATAAATATTAATTAATTGTTGGCACAAAATATGTATTAACTGATTTTGCACACAATTGATATTAACAGTTATGTTTTGTGCAGAATCAATTAATATTTTGTGGTGTTGTTACAAATGTTCTAAAATTGTTACTGAATCTGAGGAATTTCCATTTTTGTCAAATGGAATGATATTTATAAGTTTTAACAAATGTATTTATAAGTGTGTTTTTATGTCTAAGTTTTTGAGTTGTTTGTGTGTAATGTTTGTCAAGTCGGCATTACTATTGTGTTGGTCGTCTCTCGTCCATCGTCGACCGTGCTTTGTTAGTGAATGTACACTTTCTTATAATTGAAAAAAATTGGAAATGTCGATTTTCATGGATGGATACTACTGTCGCGAAAAGCGATTGTGTAAAAAATACCTACTGCTGTAATTTTGTATTTGTTAAATATATTAAAGAATCCAACTCAATGTGTACGTTTAACCAAACCTCACTATACCCACTGTACCAGAGCCAAACTCCTTGTTCCTGCGCTCCATTCCTTTATTCAATTCAAATGAAGCCCGCGAACGGTCGGGGGAGGGAGGAGGGGAGGGGAGGGCCCGGCGCGCAGGTACAGACATGGCGTCGCGCTATTCATTATGGCAACCGATGTAAATTACGTGCACGAAAGAAACATATGGATATGACTGTTGACGTCCCTTATCAGGCAAGGAGATACATATCTCGAATACAAGTCATTAATAACAAATATCCGGCAGATACTGTGATTGCAGTGAACTTTAATCAAACAAAATAAATATACATGCACAACCCCAAAGTCCGCAAATAACAAATGACGTGCAGCAATACAGCTATTGAAACACAACAGTCTTCACATTTCACATACCGAAGAAGTGTATGATAAGGCACAATATTTGTAATGTAATACGGTAATACAATGGTCAATTGGTCACTCTTTTCCACTCCCTTCGTAGTAGTACCTTAGTAGACGTGACGCTATTGCTACGTCAATGTACCTACTCGAACCGTAAGAGTAGTAAAAATTTTATTTTCGAAACCATCAATTTAATAAGAGTCTCAATCTTTTTCGAAAGGCAGATGATACATTGATAAATTTATAAACAGCAAGAGATATAAAATTAAGATACATGCACGGCATGTGCAAATAGCTGGTAGCTACTTGGAACAAACAAAAAAGTACAAATAAAGAATTATTTCGAGAGAATGTCCATACAATTCCTGCAGCGCAATTTTTATCAGCGATTTATTATCAGCTCGCTGTTATATAACATGAACCTGTGTCGGCGTCGCCGTCCCGCTCGCACGCGCCGTCGAGTACTCGTTTCGAACGGCCATCGCCTGAAGCCAGAGCGAGACGCGAGATATTGCATTAAATTTCGATCCTATTCTGTAATGTTTTTGTCCAATCGCGTCCGATCTCTGCGTGTTCCGGTTCTTTGTCATCAATGGGTCGCCGGGCGAGTCCACTTTGAGTGCCTCTCCGAATCGTTTTTCTCGATATTTCGGCCGGCTTTAGAACAGTGAGGCATATTTTTACGTTTTCGGCGTAATATTCTCGGTGTTAGCTGTGAATTTGGGCGAGGAAGTGCAGTATTTGAAGCGATTCCGCTTACGCCGTTTCGCGTCCGGGGCTCGGCGGGCACTTCAGCTGACTGCGTCGTACGCAAGGCTACTACTCCGCTAGTAGTAGCCCGGCGGCCGAGAGCGCCGGTCGTCCTGCGGCATGTGGCAGGCAGCGCGCGCCGGCCGCAGCCCCGTCCCCGCTCGCGCTCCGTAGCCCAGGCCGAGTCCCGCGGCTCGACCCGGGCCGACGCTCAATAATGCTCAAGTTCCTGACTCACAAGCTGCGGACGCATTCGTTGAATGAGGAGAACGCTTCCGAGAAGGTGGGTGTCGCCGCGAGCCGGCATCGCGAAACGAAGGTCACGCCGCTACCAGAAAATGGCCGCCTCGCGCGAGAACAAAGGAGCGGAATGATCGCTAGCGCCTCTCACACGGCTCGCTTGTTGCAGGTGGAGGAGCGCGACTCCGGCACCGAGTCCGACGACGACGCCGGTGAGTGTAGCCCAGGGCCGGCCGCAGGCTCCCGGCGACGCCGGCACCGTCCACAGTTCCACGATACGGGCGACGACGATTCGATTCGCATTCATTACTATTTGCACTCAAGGTCATGCCTAAACCAGGCTAAGTTAGACGCAGAATCGAGTAGGCAGGCCCAGATGTACTATGTTCATTTATACTTAGTTAAGTAGATCCTTTCCATATTCTATATCGACGTCGAGTATCATCGGACTGCCGGCAGCCGGTGGCCGTCTCGATCTCATGTTGTTTTCTGTTTCCTCATAGAAGGATAGATACTTAATTGAATGCCCACAGCGAGTGAATACTTATCGCGTGTAATGGCTGCTTCCTGTAAGCGGGTTATTAAGAAATGGGGGACATTGTTTAATCGAATGGATTGAATGAATGGCGATGTAGTCATACATAATGTGGATACGTTCCTTTATTGGTGACCTTGGTGTTGACCTTGAACTTTTGTAGATATATTACTCGAGTTACCTACTACTATAAACAGGCTTCTCAGGCATCGGGTATTGGCTACAAACGTTCGTAGGATTCTAGTTTGACACCGTTTAAAAATAAAGTGAATTGCTAACATTGTTGGTGTAAGTTAATTTACTAAGGACTAAGTATACCTACGTATGTCCTTTGTTGGTTTTTTTTAAATCGATACATAATGTAGATGAAGGTAATTTGAAACAGAACAATTTGCCGTGGCATTGGTCCGAGATATAACGTGAACTTAACATACCTTCTTCGATAGATTTTTCAGTTACGTCTTCTTGTTCTTCTAATGCTTCTGATATCTATACTTAGTACTTAATTCCAAATGCATGGTGCTGCAATACTGAAGTATTTCCGTGTCATAAAATATCATCACTAGCAATAAATATCAACAGAATATGAGCATTTTGTGTTTTTGAATTAAGGCAGTTTCGAATATATTACCGTAATCGAAATGAGCACAATAAATACGTTCCTAGATTCTACCTTACCATTAGGTACTACCATTCTACCTTATACCTAATAACTAGGTAACTGTGGCGTGTAGTGAAGCATGTATTTTAAAATAAAAACCACATATATTGAGAAGTGCTAAGTAATTTCAACCGTATCGATCCAAGCCATTTAGATATTGTAGGTCCATTAAATTTTTGGAAAATTATCACTTGAGTGATGTCTTTTCTCAGGAATTGTTTAACCGCTTTTATGTGACATTTTAAGAAGTAAATTGATAGACAATCATCTATTCGCGTGTGTCTGCTTTGACATGTTTGTGATCGTGTAGAGGTACATATGACATAAGTACATAAGGAATTTTCCTGTCATCTGTTACCAATCCTACGAATTTAAAATTTTATCTACCTGTGGAAATCTATAAATAGTATCATCGCGCTGGCAGTGGTATCATTTAATCATTTTATATTTCCGGTGTTTTATAGAATTTTGTTAGCATGATAACATTATAATTTCAAATATCAGTTCCTACGTATTGAAAACCGGACAAGTTCGTATTATACGCTCGTGGAAAAGGGGAGCCCTTTGAGGGAAGCACGATGAACGGTACAAGGAGTGACAGGTGCCTGGTCTAGTTAAGTCGAACGACTAGTAAAATTATTAACTGTTAATTAATAAAATTATTAATTTATCATTGTAGTTTAAAAACATGGTCTTCCATTCCACCTGCAAAACATTAAGTAAGTTATATTCACAGTATTCAAAGATTTTCTGTTATTTTAAAACCGTAGACTTCTTATAGGTTTTCTGTAAATACAATGTTCAGGCATTTACAGGATTTTTTCTATTCTTTAATATATAAAATATAGTTCTTTATTTTTAGATTACCTACTTATTTTATAAGTAAAGAACTATTTATCTTTTAATATAAGAAACACTGATATTTCGATACAATCCCGCTTAAATTTAATTTTGAAGTTACCTACATATTGTGTTATGAGAATACCAAATGTGACATTTATGAGATCGAGACTGGATTATATTTTAATTACGAGAATTGCCCCTCAGAGTAAATTGTCTGAAACAGTCGCACAAATGGTCTCCTAAAATTTAGCAGTACAGTTATCAAAATCGATACAAGATTCATATCCACATTTGCATATAAACCTCCTAGTTTTCCTGACAAAATTGAAAATTAAACAAAATTTCGAGAGTAGATAAAAACTTTTAACCCCTATCTATCTCTTTTCATAACTATGGGAGCAGATGCACCGAAAATTCCCACCTGCCCCATAAAGGGAGACACGTTGAGACTGATAGGAATAGAGTAGGTACCCCTACCAAATTGAAACGTTTTTTGTCGTTATCCGTGGGTGGACACAGTTCGTCAACAATCCGCACAAATTGACCCGTTGATGGTAGATCGATATTGTGTCATTTATGTTCGTTGTTTCTTCTTTGCTACATTGTAACTACGTTATACCTGAAATGCGAGAATATGGGCCCAGAGAGCTACAATTGACGAGTTAAAGGATTACCGAAAAGCGGCGTGTCAAGAAATACCGAATTCATAAAGAAATTGACAACAAAAGAGTATTAAGACAAACGTTATCGTCTTCTCCAGATCCTTATAATAGGTAATGACGGGAAAAGACGTTTCTGTGGGTGTGGTACTCATGATCAATCTCCAATAGTGGTGGCTGTATGGTTTTTACGTCGCTATATGGACTACTTAAAATATATTTAATAATAATCGTATTTATTAAGAATCAAAAATTACAAAAAAAATACTTAGAAGAACAATGAACCGACATCTCAGCAATAGACAAAGAGAATGAACATACCATAGACAATGTTTTGTTGCGTTCCAATACACATATAGTGTCACTGCAAGAAGAAGAAATACAAATAATTCTAATGTAACTGATATAATATAAAACTACTTACTAGTCTCGGTATGTACCAAGAACGTTAACATTCTTGTTTGCCAGACGTGTGTGCAGTTGTGTGAAGGAAGCCCGCGTCAAATGCAATTCTCTCGACGTTGACACCCGTCAGCAGGACTAAACTCCCGTTTGCTACAGACTTTGTGTTCAACATACGATTAGCTTCATACAGCGGCACCGGTAGGGGCTCGCTAGGGAACTAGTTTGAAATACAGTTTGAGCTATTCATGAATACGTATTGTAGTTGGCCGTGTCTACGAACCTGAATGTAAACTGCTTCTTGGTAAGATGAGAACTACCTTAGAAATCAGCAACACCAAGGAGTCGCCTATCCGACGCAACAATTTGTCAAAATGAAGTTTTAAAGTTGCAGACAGTAAAAGGTATTATCAAAAATCTCAGATATTTTAATGTGCTTAGTGCGTCCAATATTATTGCTAAATGCTAAGACCTAGGTGAGCGGTTACTATTACCACAGTATAAGTAATAGTACTGCGTACAGTATGGCCACTCCTTGCCGCTCTCCCGTATCGACCTCACCTCCCCTCTGAGACAAATCTGGAACCGTTTGTATGACGGCGCCGCACGCACACACACATATACACGCTCTGCACAGACGTCATTGTTTATGTAGTAGTAAACGACACGACATTTGTATGGAGTGGCCGGGGTGTGGTGTGCTATTACTTTCAAAATAGAGTGTAGGGCTCCACAATCCACCAATTTATAATGATGCTCGTATGTAGCTTCTGCCGCGTGAATACATTATGAGCTGCCGTGTTAAAAAGTATCCTATCTGTTATATTATTATGTTAGTAATAATACTATCTGTGTACCCATTCAGCTATAAGTGATTAATAACAAACATCTAAAATACAAACTGTAACGAACACTAAGTTAGTGATTAAAAGCTGCTGCGACGTCAGGTACCTAGGTACTGGAAACAAAGTTTCACACCGCGCGCTAAACTCGCATAGTTGGTCAGACGCAGGTAGGAACTTCACGGGGCGTGAGTTAAGTTCCTTGGCTCGCTGTATAGCCTGTGCATAGGTCATAAAAATGTAAAAAAAAACGGGTTGCACTCCGGGAGTGCCTCCCGGAACAGAAGTGAAAACTTGAACATTAACGTTGTGCATTTTTGAATATTTTGGAATGGTTAGGTTCTATCGTACACAAACATGACATTATTATTATGAATTTAAAATAAACAGCAGGAGCAGGCATACATTTTATTAACGGCTCGCAAACAACTGCGTTTATTGCTCAGTCCTAGAATTGTTAATCTGAAATATCATTTTCGTTACGTATATTTTCCTGTTTTCGCAAATAGAGTTATAGTTTTTCTCTATGCTCATAGTCATTATCTTGAGTAGAGATCTCGACTTCATTGATAACAGTGGTACACAAAAGTCTAGCTTAAGTACCTACTTCTACTTTATGCTATTGCTGTGTTAGTCAGTTCTTACTTTCACTTTATCAAGAACTAATTCAAAACTTCCTAGTCCTAGCATTTTCCATTATTTAAATTCGTTGCGAGTTCTAAAGAAACCGTTAAAACCGTAAAGCTGCACTAGAATATTTTTTGTAATGGTTGCCGCTGTTATTCTGGCTACTACACAAAAGACATAGCAGTGCGAGCGTGACATAGCAGGGAGTGCGTGATGGGTTTCATTAATTTAGGGCACCTTAAACTCTATTCGTTGCGTAAAACCAATCTTGTCCGATTGGTGGACTTGTCGGGGTTCCCGGCGATCTGGCATCAGCGTCTTTATTAACGTTACGTGTTAAATGAGTACTCGCATCGATCGACGTGCTCACTGTCGCCGGTCCCTCGGACTAATTGACTTTTAGGGATGATAGCTAACTCTTTTGAAACATTATTAATTAAATCTTTGTTTTTAAATGTAGCTTTGATATATTAATTAGGTATATAGGTTGTGGTTTGTCGTTATTATTTATTATCGATGTCGTTTGCCTGAGTACCTTGGTGGCAAAGAAATTTTGTTATATCTTTGCTTGTTGTATACTTATTATATGCTCGAGATCTCTATCTTAACTACTGGACTAAGTGACTAAGAGTCATTTAATAGGGGTTTTTATACTACGTTGCGTGCAAACATACGGCCCGCCTGACGTCAAGCGGTCTGCGGTAATGTTTAGCATACTCGCAACATGAAATATAGTTCGCGCGTGTCCTCTCGATACTAACACTGCAACTCTTACCTTCCTGGTGACCTCACTCACTCGCAGCAACGTAACATCTCTAAAGGGAATTTGTTATTTGCCTGCGGTAATTGACTACTGACATTTACGAAGTACCTACATTAAACGCTCATTACGTGTAGTATTAAGAGACTTACGAAACTGCGAAGCATTTTCAAATGAAATGTTATTTGTTATTGAGTAAGATTATCATTTTATGGAATGTCCATTTTTTATACTACTTCGCGTGGCAAAGAAGTATACAGACCACGTGATGTGAATTGGCTAGGTATATATAAACTCTCGCAACAAGAAACATCGCTCGCGAGCCGCCACCCTTGCTATCAACGCAGCAAGTCCATCTTTCTTGGTGACCTCATTCACTCCCAGGAACACAACGCCCCCAAGCAAATTATTATTTGGCTACGGTATTCTCTGAGGTGGAGTTACGTCCCCAGTGGGGCTCACAAATACGCTGCGACCTACCTCTCTTTTGACAGAGCCTCTCAATTTCTTAAATTATTTTTTATTTCTCGAGAACTACGGGGGAAGACTACGGGGAAGTTTCAAAATTGAAGTTTTCACTCTTCCTTATGTAAAATGTGTCCTCTTTCGCTAGTCTGCAAGGAGCGCCACGTACAGATGAGGTTGGCTCTGGCTCTAAAAATCGTGCAGAGCCCATTAGACACCAAAACAATTTATAATGATGCTCGCAGCTTCTGCCGCGTGAATACAACGACCTATCTACCGTAATAAAATGTATACTATCTGTTATATTATTATGTTAGTAATAATACTATCTGTGTACCCGTTCATAAGTAAGTGGTTATTAACAAACATCTAAAATACAAACTGTAACGAACAGTCGAACACTAAGTTACTGATTAAAACCTGCTGCGACGTCTGGTACTTACCTACTGGAAACAAAGTTTCATACCGCGAGCTAAACTCGCATAGTTAGTCAGACGCAGGTAGGAACTTCACGGGGCGTGAGCTAAGTTGCTTGGCTCGCTGTATAGCCTGTGCATAGCTCATAAAAATATTAAAAAAAGGGTTGCACTCCGGGAGTGCCGGCAGAAGTGAAAACTGGAACATTAACGTTGTGCATTTTTGAATATTTTGGAATGGTTAGGGAATAATTTCGCACGAATTGCTTTATTTATCAGTTTAAAAGTACTAGCATTTATGTGGTAAAATACAATATTCATTTATTGTCACAAAGTTAACAATTTATATTACATTAAAAATAAACAACAGGAGCAAATGATAATGTATGCCATTTTCGCCGCGCATCAGAAAGAGAGGGGGATATTACTTCCTCTCCTACGCCGCGCCGGCGGTCTACTGTCCCTCCGTCTTACGAATTTTCGATCAGGCCACGTGTCCTGACGCGAGTTTAACATTTTTTACCCATCCCAAAAAGTGCACAACGCCGCTTAAGAAGTTTTCTCTTCAAAAATTACCTAATTGGATGGCTCAATAACGATAGATGTATGAAGACACAATATAATCATAGTGTCCCTTGTGAACGTATCGCATTGCCAAGACCACGATAATACCGTGCCTCTTGATAAAGACACTTTTTATGTAATTGGTGTGATGCGGCCGTCACGCAGTCTACATCGTACGACGCGTTATCGTGGCGGACGACACCGTAGGCGGCGACGGCCCCGGCCCGGCTTACGGCCATGTTGTGTGCCGTAGTGGCATAAGCATAAATAATGGACAGCAGACAGCAGCGCATCCTCGTACTACTAATAACATAATTAGATTGCAGCGTGGCGTGACGCTGTTGCGCAGCTTAGCGGTTTGCTCATCTAAAATTTAACTATTATACATATAAATGATATACCTGCGCTGCGGAACATATTAGACGGCTGATAAATAATCACACTGACTGATACGGGCTCCTCGTGCACAGGTACCATATACTTGCTAGGATATCTACAGTCACGTATGGCAATGGTTGTATAGGAACCTACACAAATTATGGGAGACATTACCACAGATTTCGATATTCGGTACATCATTTAAATGACTAGGATCACAAATTCGAAATGAATTGAAATTATTCGCTTCCGACCCGTGGTTACACTGATTTGTTACACCGGTGTAACCACTGAGCACACTTATTACCAGTGGTCACATTTAAAATAGAAATAGTTGATAGTTAAAAAGATCCTAATGGGGCTAGTAAAAAAGTTTTTCTGGGATGTGTTAAGGATGGTTTTGGGATATGATAAGGATGGTTTTGGGATGTGTTAAGTATTGTTTTGGGATGTATTAAGGATGGGTTTGGGATGTGTTAAGGATTGTTTTGGGATGTGTTAAGTATTGTTTTGGGATGTGTTAAGTATTGTTTTGGGATGTATTAAGGATGGGTTTGGGATGTGTTAAGGATTGTTTTGGGATGTGTTAAGTATTGTTTTGGGATGTGTTAAGGATGGTTTTGGGATGTGTTAAGTATTGTTTTGGGATGTATTAAGGATGGGTTTGGGATGTGTTAAGGATTGTTTTGGGATGTGTTAAGTATTGTTTTGGGATGTATTAAGGATGGGTTTGGGATGTGTTAAGGATTGTTTTGGGATGTGTTAAGTATTGTTTTGGGATGTGTTAAGGATGGTTTTGGGATATGATAAGGATGGTTTTGGGATGTGTTAAGTATTGTTTTGGGATGTATTAAGGATGGGTTTGGGATGTGTTAAGGATTGTTTTGGGATGTGTTAAGTATTGTTTTGGGATGTATTAAGGATGGGTTTGGGATGTGTTAAGGATTGTTTTGGGATGTGTTAAGTATTGTTTTGGGATGTGTTAAGGATGGTTTTGGGATATGATAAGGATGGTTTTGGGATGTGTTAAGTATTGTTTTGGGATGTATTAAGGATGGGTTTGGGATGTGTTAAGGATTGTTTTGGGATGTGTTAAGTATTGTTTTGGGATGTGTTAAGTATTGTTTGGGATGTATTAAGGATGGGTTTGGGATGTGTTAAGGATTGTTTTGGGATGTGTTAAGTATTGTTTTGGGATGTGTTAAGGATGGTTTTGGGATGTGTTAAGTATTGTTTTGGGATGTATTAAGGATGGGTTTGGGATGTGTTAAGGATTGTTTTGGGATGTGTTAAGTATTGTTTTGGGATGTATTAAGGATGGGTTTGGGATGTGATAAGGATTGTTTTGGGATGTGTTAAGTATTGTTTTGGGATGTGTTAAGGATGGTTTTGGGATATGATAAGGATGGTTTTGGGATGTGTTAAGTATTGTTTTGGGATGTATTAAGGATGGGTTTGGGATGTGTTAAGGATTGTTTTGGGATGTGTTAAGTATTGTTTTGGGATGTATTAAGGATGGGTTTGGGATGTGTTAAGGATTGTTTTGGGATGTATTAAGGATGGGTTTGGGATGTGTTAAGGATTGTTTTGGGATGTGTTAAGTATTGTTTTGGGATGTATTAAGGATGGGTTTGGGATGTGTTAAGGATTGTTTTGGGATGTATTAAGGATGGGTTTGGGATGTGTTAAGGATTGTTTTGGGATGTGTTAAGTATTGTTTTGGGATGTATTAAGGATGGGTTTGGGATGTGTTAAGGATTGTTTTGGGATGTATTAAGGATGGGTTTGGGATGTGTTAAGGATTGTTTTGGGATGTGTTAAGTATTGTTTTGGGATGTATTAAGGATGGGTTTGTGATGTGTTAAGGATGGTTTTGGGGTGTGTTAAAATGGCTGTGTATACAATTAAAAACACTTATATGATAAAATTTATTAACAAACAAAACATGAACATTCATTAATACCTTTAGGTACCCAATAGATTAAGTCACTCGCGTGTTTCAAAAAGATGCGTTATGTATCTTCAAACGTAGATGAAGAACGTACTGTACTAACACTTTACAAACAAAAAGGCTTTAAGTCCCTATCATAGGGACACATAGAGACCCTATGTGATTATAATGTATATCACTATCACAACCTGGCCACTTATGCTGGAGGTGAGAAAACAAATGAATAGCGATCCGATGCGTTCTATAGCGTTAAGCGAGTTACTATTTTGCGCCCGCGGATTTAAATGGGGGAGCGGGAGAGGAAACTCCTTTCAGTTGCGGAGAGTGTCAATTTCGTATGTAAGTACTATTAGTTATACTGTGGTATTTTTATTTTGTGGTGTAGGGGGCTCAATATCTATTAGGAGGAGGTAGGAGACTACAGCATGGGGTTCTTCAAAAAGGGCGTAAAGAGGTTTTTACAGGGTCAGCAACGCGCATGTTATGCCTCTGGTGTTACAGGCGTCCATAGGCTATGGTAACTGCTTTCCATTATCGGATAGGCGGAACGTATGCTTGTTTGTCACCTTAGTGATATAAAAATACGTGGTACTCCCTACTAAAAACAAGGAGGCAAGGTTAGTGAGAATTAGGCCATGACGATAGCCCGTCTGGAAAAGTACCTCTACAGCAGCCAAATAACAAATCCCTGTAGAATGGTAGTTTTCTGATGCTCCTGAGGAGCGCCAGCAACCGGGGTGGTAACACACAAGTAACATTTGTTGCGCGCGTTTATACACACATCAAGTAGACTGTATGCTTGTTTCCCACCCGACGTGGAATAAAAAAAATGTGACTGATTCACGAAATGCGACTTTTTTTTTAGTTTACGTTCGTAACTATCAAAAGTTACAAAAGAGGAAAAAATAATAGTTCTCTCACAACTAGTTACCAAACAGCGTAAAAAAATTCTTCTCTTGTAACTGGTTACGAAAGTTTAGTTACCTAAGTGGAAGAAGGGATTTAAATTTGGGTGAATTTCAACAAGACATTTTTATCTGTCATTTCGGTTTGATTTTTTATTCTACGCTATTCTACATATTTTGGGTGACAAATAAAACTTTATCCTTTTTGTAACATGTGCGTGAGTGGACACCTATTATCATCGAAACTTACTTTGAGTGTAACCACCGGTAATAGATATGCTCGATAGTTACATTAGTGTAACTATCGGTCATAAGTGTGCTCAGTGGTTACACCGGTGTAACAAATCAGTGTAACCACGGGTCGGAAGCGAAATTATTTATTCTGTCATCACGTCCCTGTTGGCGCTTAGACACGTCTTACATATTTTTAGTAATTATATTCTTATTTTTCATTATTATTTTTATCTACTAACATTTCGGTATTGACCATTGGCGAAGAAGAAATTCTTGAAAGGAACTTACTAATATGGGTCTATTTTTGAAGTGAAAAAATGTTAAAAACATGTGGCCTGATCGAAAATTTCTACTCTTTCTACCGCACGGTGAAAATGTATGTCCTGCTGTTTATTTTTAAATTTATAATAATAATAATGTCATGTTTGTGTACGATAGAATTTAACCATTCCAAAATATTAAAAAATGCACAACGTTCTGCCGGCACTCCTGGAGTGCAACCCGTTTTTTATTAATATTCAGATAATACAACAATTACAACTTAGTTATACTTATATAATATTTGACTTTACTGAAGTTTTTGGATACCTAGATCTATGATACTAGATATATATAATGATAGTTAAAAATCCCTCTTTATTTTGTGAGGGAAATAGAGAAGTCCTGAGAAGAATACTTTTACAGTTATGTAACTTTTACCGTTATGATTATTCTAGACAAAAATAGTCGAAATATAAACGCATAGCTTATTATTTGGAGTGTTTGTTTTGATAAGAGCGAGCTATCGCAGAGGTCGGCCGGCACCGGCACCGGCGGTGATAACCTGCCTGGCCACTCAGCCGCGCCTGTATCAGAATAGGTCGGTTTATTTTCTAGTTTCCTGTAGTGAATCGTACCTCCAATAACCTCATAATAAAAATAAACATGACATCAATTTACGTAACAATCATAATAGCGATGGCGTTACGGTAGACCGTATTAGGTATTAAATAAAATGGACTTATCAAAATTTACTTGGAAGAACCTTGATAATGCCTTAAAGCGAAACCGGTCGGTAAAAATAAATTTAAATTACGTGGAACAGTACAAGTGCTTTATTAATATCAAAATGTTCCACCAATTGCCAACAATCAACTTCATCAACAAAATAAGCCATTTATAGAATGTTCTCTCTAAAAATTGTTTCGAAATGTTAGTTACATAATTAAGGTACCTCGAGTCATGCAAAGGTGTGAATTTTATTTTGCTGTACCTATAGTTTTTTTGCTGTAAATAATTGTACCTAAATCAAAATTGATTTATGTTAGGAAATGCATTATTACGGATGGGATGCGAGCTCAATGAAGGCGTTTGTCAACCGTGCGTAGCCGATCAAATACCATTATTTTTGGCACTTCGTCCCTGCTGTAAATGCGTGAGTTTCATTGAATAGTCGTCCTATGCGTTATCAGTCATATAATTTATAATAATTATATTCTATGCTGCAACTAGATTTGTTACGTTCGTGTTTGTGACTGGCCCTGGTTGAACTCTCCGCCGAAACTCGGTCTGTGGTGCTCTCGTCAACTTGTCCTATCGTAGGACAAGTCCTATGAGTCCCTTCGGCAGCTTGTGTACACACTCATTGTGTATACGAACTCACTTAACTACTTAAGCGTTACCAGACCAAAAAGTGAGACTTTCAGATCTCCTTTATAGAACTTCCGCACATCTTGTGTCAATGTAGAGACGAATGTATATGGCAGGGAATCAGAGTAGCAAATGACATTGTCAGGAATATGGAAAATTTAATGGAGAAAAGTATGACAAACGAAGGGATAAAGTAATACAACTGGACATATATTCCAACTTGAATTCTAGTTCTACCTACAGAAGATTGTTTAAAATCTGGGGCCCTACCATCTATGCTGAAGGCGATTCCCATCGGATATTTTGGTTGCGAAAATTACACTACTGCTTAGATTTGTGACAATTGTGTTTAGCTTAGCTGGTAGAAACCCTGAAGCTCTACTCACAAAGCTAAAAATATTTGTCAATAACTTTAACCTAAAACAATTTTTTGGAATCAAAAAATCCAATGATAATCGGCCTCAGCTTCGGCTTCTGTAGGTACTTGTACTATATAGGCATTCCCAAAGAATTCAAGTTGGAATATATATGTCCAGTTGTAGGTATTACTTTATCTCTTCTTCTGTCATACTTTTCTCCATAAAATTTTCCATATTCCTGACAATGTCATTTGTTCCTCTGATAGACCTTCAATATTAAAGGCGTGTCAGAAAAGGTCATGTCGTCTTTTGATCCGAATTTCGGTATCTTCATTTAGAACGTTTTAGTTTTCAGTTACCTTTATCAATTTATTATTATATATATGGCAGATCTCGTTTGAAACACCATTTAACCCAATCTTGACTACCTACACTAAACATTAGCATATTATCTGTGCTTCGTATATAAACTACACTATCCTCGAGCATTAGCCGCAATATGTGTGCCTACGCTCAGTTCGTACGCACCGCGCATACACATGGGGTTATCAGCAGTCCTAATGAAACATTCGTTCAGCTAAAAACAACAGCTGACGTTAATGTTCTTATTGAAACACTGAATGTGATTTTTGCATTTAAAGCAGGACATATAATTGCTGTTTATACATACATGTGTCCCGTAACATGTGAATCATCATAACAGGCGTGTTACCTGGGCTCATGTGATCTATCCTCCTGAAGTCCTGACTGAGGCAGACTATTCGGATGAGGAACTTTTTTTCAATTTTGTTATCATTATAATATAAAAAAGAGATATTTATAATAAGATGAGTAAATTTGCATCAGCAGCCAAGGGCATCGCCAAGGGGGGGCAGGGAGGGGCAGCTGATCCGCCCTAGAGATTCTATTTATTTATAAGTTTTATTTATTGTACAATCAAAAACTCGTGAAGCTACACATTGGACTCTTTTTTCTTCTTCTTGAAAAGCTTCATGAGCTCTCGATTTACAATTCATACTTTTCTCATTCTCTATATCAACTTGCCCTTCCCTGAGCCATCGGCTGGCGACGCCAGCTGTCAGCAGCAAATGCGTGAAACTGGAATCTAAATTTAAATCAAGGAGTCCAAATCTCTAAACATATTACAAATTTAGGGGTGTAAGTGGTTCATCAACACCTTTGAACTAAAGCCAACTTCACCTGCACGCAGTGCACCCTGCTGACTGACAAATGAAGCTCTGGCGAAAAGAGAGGTAGGGAGCGTAATTGTAAGCTACCCGACTGGGGAATGTACCTCCACCTTACAGTATACCGCAGCCAAATAACAATGCCCTTGAGGGTTGTTGTGTTCCTGCGAGTGAGTGAGGTCACCAGAAAGGAAGGAGATGCTGCGTTGGCAGCGGGGGTGGCGGCGCGCGAGCGATATTTTATGTTGCGAGCGTTAATATGGCTACGGCAACCGCTTCACATCAGGCGGTCCGTATGCTTGTCTGCCACCCGACGTAGAATAAAAAAAAACTGGATATATTTGGACTTATAGAACAAATGCTAATTAGATATACAAATGAGCCCATGCACCATCACCCCTGTGGTGTGTCGCGATGATTACCTCGATCGTTAGGGGACACCTGCATCATTTCACCATCTCCAGTCACAATTACCATCAAATTGTCCCAAAAATATTTTGAAACGTACGCAATGGCAAATAAAAACTTGATCAAACATCCTTAAACAATCTTATGTCGTGAATAAAACATACCTCCTAAAGTGGACAAATTAATTGGAGGCCATTTCTCAGGAGCGGCGAGCTCGGCTGCTCGGCACAGGGGACACTCGCCGATTGCATTTCTTATTACCAATCAGGGATGTCGCCGGTTCCGCACGGATATTTGAACAAAATTATTGTATCGGAATACTGTTGCTTCGACGGAGCGTAGAATTCGGTTACGTTGTAAAAATGGTAACACACTTGTATCAATAACAACTACGGTGCGCGGAAAACATACTATTTGCTTAGTTCTGTACTGCGTCATACTGTTAAATTTATGATGTCCGTGTAAGGCATGACAGGGTACAGCCGTGCCGCTGCCAACCCTGCCAGCTCTGGATCTCGTTTCGTCCCGTCAATTGCCAATAGCAAGGCGGTGTGAATGGGCCCCGAGCCCTCGCGTAGCTCCCAACAAGGCGCGCCCTGCAAAAACCACTCGCTTCCGCCACATCTCGCTACTCTGTATACGGGCTCTGCTTGCCTACCTAGTTGATTCATCGCATCTCTTTCACTTTACTTGTACAGAAAAAGTGCAAAATGATTTATAACTATAAAAGAGACAAGAGATGATACAGATAAATCTTTGACATTTCCGGAGAAAATAGTCGGTGTAACCTTACAGGGAATGCAACATAGTTGTCTTCGAATCATCTTTCTCAACTAACATTATGTATGTAAAAGATAGTAGGTATGAAGTTTGAAGTCCAGTAGCCACGCACGATCACCGCAACGACAGTGATTGGTGTGATCAGTGATCACCAACTGGCATTTATCGTTACCTACTTGCAGTGTTTAGTTTAAAATTGGTTACACATTCCGCGAGATTACCAGTTTTACGAGCGACTGGCCCGGAGTCGGTTTCGCAACGTCTCGAATATTAATTAATCTTTGCATTACAGCGTTTCCACGCGGCTCTGTTTTTTTCTTGTTTGATTTTGCGTTTGCATGCTGGTGATTTGAGTCGGGTCGAGACAATAGCACTAGTAACTAATTCTAACAAACAATACAATGACCCAATGGATGAGAGTTGTTTTGCGCCATTGTAACACGTAAACGCGTTACAAAATATTTATAGTTTGTTGTTTGAGTTCAAATTGGCGCTGCGTAGTGAGAGCGTGCCTGCTGGCTACCACCGAACCGACTCTAAATCAATTCATTATTCTTATATGCCTTTTGTTTACTTTGTCTTGTTAATTTGTTACCGAATTCCACTATATGTCAACATTTGCTTCCTACTCATGGAACTGTTTTATCAATTCGAATTTATTTATTTACTTCCTTTTAGTTCATCTTCATTACTTCCTTACTTCCTTTCGGCTTCCAACCGCGGCTTCACCCGCGTGAATATCGGTCATCGCACAAACTTTTGGTTCTCGGGAATAAGCTAATTTTTTTGGGGATACAAGGTATCCTATTATTCTGAACTTATAATACGGTGTATCAAAATGTTACAGCAATCGGTTCAGTAGTTAAAGTCGGCTTGAAAGCAGACCACACAAACAAACTAACTTTCCAATTTATAATAATTAAATAATACCTAACAGGTAAACAATAATACACTCTGACGAGATGATAGCGCAGAAATAAATATAAACCAATTTAACCAAAATAGTCTGCACTTACCGTGCTTTTGTCACTCGCTGATTAAACACGGGATCCCGAATCTACTTGACGTTTTGACCTATGAAGCTGAAATTTGGAAGGCCGAGATTATTGGTAATAGATGTCGGCTAAAAACGGATTTTGGAATAGCATTTTATATTTATATGAAAGTCCTATGTTTTTGCAGTTATTATATAAAGATGATTTATGGCGGTTTCAAAGGTAAAACAAATAAACGCGGTAATATTTTTTTACACACAAACTAAGGTATAAAAATTAAAAAAAACTGGCGGGTAGACTCATAAGGTGAAGGCACTCGCCAATACAAATAAATTAAAAAAAAAAACAGTAAAAGCGAGAATAGAGTTTGTATGAAAGTATCTTTGAAGTCTGGTCAATAAAAAAAAATGTTTCTATAGGTCAATAATATCTGACTGTAAGTCAATTTTTTTTAAAATAAAAATCTCTTTACTTATAAGTGAATAATTTTTGTTGAAAATAATCACGACATAACGGTATATGTCCAAGCAAAGCTGGGGCGGATCCGTAACTTACAACTAAAGACATCTAACTTTGATCCGACTATTACATTATCAGGCGACTGCGCGGTGCCATAACATTGAAAGTAACAGAATAACGACTGATGGCCGCATTGCCTCCTTTGGCAACTTTCGGTTGACGTAAAGTATATTGCATACAAATTTGTACACAACATACCTATAAAGCATTGTGTCCGACCTTCGGGTCGGTTCAATGCCACCTGCATCCAGCCTTATTACGTAACTCGCTAGCATATTGTATGAGTACCAAAGTTTTCTTTTATGTTTGTGGTGAGAAAAAAATATTATTTTTATCCAACGGCTCCTGGCAACCTTCAAAAAGAGTGTAAAGATGCCAGGGTCCTGTCATCTGTTGTACGCATCACCGAGTTGTCTTGTGTGGAACTGGAGCGGTATTTGAGATCTCTCCCGACCTCACTAGGCGACTCTGAAGTTTTTCATCCTATTCTAAACTCATCACTCACGCACATTTATTAGAACTTGGCTATTTTTAACGAAAAAATAGATAGAGTGGGAAACTCTCTAAACTCTGGTCAAAATTTCTGTCGCATATGAAAGCAATTCAATTACCTAAGTATAATTTCAATTTTGATATTAGACACGACTTTTACCAATTTTTATCAGATTTCTCTAACGTTTACCGCTTTAACATAATTAAATTATGTACTTCAATTTTATTACTGTGTCAAAGTGGTACCTCGACCAATCCATGAAAATTGTCACTGCACTATCGCACGTGCACAATGTAGACGCAATACAATTGCATTTTGTGACGGGTTCAACGTAACCGCGGAGAGCGAAGGGCAAGTTAAAACCGATACTGCTAACGACCCGTGCAATTGAGAAAAGTTGAACGATGCGATCTATTGCCATCCATCCTACGATACAGAACATTCAACATTGTAGTGGAAATGAATCTTTTTGGTATTTTTTTTTATACTACGTCGGGTGACATACAAGCATATTAGCATACGGCCCGCCTGATGTGAAGCAGTTACCGTAGCCATAGAAACGTCCGCATCATGAAATATATTTCACGCGCCGCTACTCCCAGTGTCAATGCCGTAACTACTTTCTTCCTGGCGATCTCTCTCACTCGTAGGAACACAACAAGTTGCGGAAATTGTTATTTGGCTGTGGCAGTTTTATATTATACGCTATGCTGCACTCTACCTCTCTTTCGCCTCGTTGATCTGTCAGTAGAGTGCTCCCGTGCACCCCATGCAGGCTAACTTATATACCATTTTGCCAAGATGGCGGCGGCGGGTTGAGTGGTTAGAGCAGGGTCAGGCCCCGAGACGCGTGCTGCGGTATCGCATGAGGCGAGTCGTGCTCGGCGCTAAACAGCGACGAGGTGATACGTGATTTCCGTCAACATTTCTCTCTTGTCATTAGTTACAAGTTATGTCACGACGCCGCCCCGACCGGTCCCGCGGGCCTGTTTTTTGCTCGAATATCGTTTTTACGAGACGCTCGGCGACGCACTGGAGGGCCCGCTTCTCGTAGTAATGAGCGGAGTAATCTTACGCCGGCGTCGATGCCTCTGGGACGTCCTTCTCAGCGTTAGGCGATGGAACGTCGACATTGTGAGCCTTGAAGGCATTGGACGTGGTGCGGTCATTAGCTAGTCGGGCTGCGTGGGACTCGCGCGCGGCTTTTTACCACCGTGTTGCGACAAATCCCTCCGTGCTCGTGAACACGGGCTATTATGTAAGCCCTCAGCCTCAGCTGTCTGCTGGTAGGGCGGCGCGCGGGAGGTCGCCAACCCACATAGCCACCCTCTTATCTCCTCTTATTTCAACGATAACATGCAACTACAAAATGTATTTGCCTGAAAAATTGTGCCACTCGAGATTGCGGCTTTATTTAAAAATACACTGATAACGGTTAGTCAGTGATGGATGACATCATTAACGGTTTATAGAGTGATTTGTCACTTGTTTTTAATATTTTGTTAGTTGAACAATAGTAGAACAATTTCAGTAGTTGCTTCAGAAGGCCAATTCTCGTAATTTTTCTACTAACGCAGATTGAAAGTTGACCGAATCGAGATTGAATTGTGAATTGACTAAAATTATATACTTGATTTCATTAATTAATTATTATCAATTCTTGTTGTTGGCAAAGTAACTTTCTTAGTTTGTTTATGTTTCTCTCATATTTCGATATAATCCTGCTTAAATTTAATTTTGAAGTTACGTATTGTGTTACGAGAATACCAAATATGACATTTGTGAGATCGAGACTGGATCGAAACTAAATTTTGACTATATTTTAATTACGAGAATTGCCCCTCTGTTTGCCAGAACTGTGAAATCGGCTGTGATTGTAAATTATAAATCATTAGTATGTGTCTATTTACTAATGCCTGTTTGTATTTGATGCATATCTGTGTCTATACTATTTATACCTTCGCTAATGCCTTCCAGTCATACCATATGCGATCCTTTGCACTTGCTTTGCTGCATGAAGCTAAATAGAAAAAAAAATATCCTTCCATTAGCGACTAAACCCTCTGAGTCCCTAGGTATACATCACTTTGGGACTCTATTTATGTATACTACAGTCAGAACTCATAACCGGTCAAAATCTGTTAAAAATGCGCGACACGCACACACGCTCATTCCTGCTCTGCATAGACCTCTCTGTTTATGTAGTAGTTAAGGACGCGATATTTGTATGGAGTGGCTGGGGTGTGGTTCTACCTCATACAATCAAAAATCGGAGATCCGCATCGCGGGGGTTATTTGAGCTCTACGTATTCTAAGTCTCGTCTTCTTAACCGATTGTGTAAAGTACGGAACCGTTACCGTTACTCACGGCTCCGAGTGGCACTTAATTGGCTATTAACTGGAGGAGCACGTGCAGGTGAGGTTGGCTTCTAGAGAGAATGCTACTTGCTCGCCAAAAATAAAACCTCTTTGGAAGCACACATTCATTTATATTTCAAACTCCGTTTCGCCCGCGACTTCATGCCGCCCGCAGGTATCCCGGCATCGCCGGAGAATTTACAAAAATCCTTTCTTACCGGATGCCTTCATCACAGCCTAATTGTACCAATGTCATAATAACTATCCGTAAGATTATTTCAGTCTCATCCGTTCAATGGTTTGAGCTGTGCGTTATCCAATCAATCAGCCAGTGGTAATCTACTGGCTGATTGATTGGATAACGCACATAGAACGTTGTCCGAAAGTTGTTTACGTATCGTTTAAGTATGTAGTTATCATGTAAATCGGGAAGGTTGTTCTAGCTTGCAGTGAACATAAACGGATAGGTAGAGAGAGATGTTTCGTTGGGTGATTGATATTGCAGTGTGGTTGCAGCATAGTAGCGTTGCCCAGTTGCCGACTTTCGTTGAGTCGACTAATCTTGACGTTGGTTTATTCCGAATTAGTTTCGTATATAGCGAAGAGAGTCTAGTGCTGTACTAGTAGGCGGGCAGGCTAGACTGCAGGCAGGTCAAACGAGCAGGCGTGCAGCGAGCGAGGTGCGAGCAGTAGGTATTTCGCGGGCGTTCACCTCTGAACCGAAACCAGGTCGAGGAGGTTAGCGCGCGGCATGACTGCACGCTCCACTCTCATCAATTGTCGACTTTTAGATGTCGGAATTGAATGTTTTTCAAATAGGTACATAGCGAAAAAATCTCGGTGTGTGGGTTTATGGGCAAACATTGTGGAAAGTCGATTGATCCCAACAGAACAAATCCATATGAAAGTCTAAGCCTGTGGCAGTGGACGTCAGAACGTGAAAATTATTTATTTTGTAGTAAGCCCTTAGACACCTAAACACATCTTATACTTTATATTACGAAGAATGTTGAAAGATACTTGCCAGTACCAGTCTTTTTTCAGATTCACGATGTGTTGAATTCGCTGTGATAAAGAGCTGTTCTGAACTCTTCGTAGCCTTTGACAATTTTATGTAGCTATGTTCTGACACTTCTGACAGTAATTATAGAATTTACGTGCCAATTATAATCATTAGGAGATTATAGGTTATAAATATGGGAATTTCATATTTATTGCCAGAAGTTGTACCAACATAAAATTGTCACAGGCAGCGTAGAGTTCAGTCTTTATCAATAAATAAATAAATCAAATTGGAACCAAGGTGCACATATGGCCTTTTCTCTTTAATTAGTAATATTAACACAAAGGTAACTAATGTGAATTAATTAACCTAGTAGTCTAGAATACGTTTGGCAGCTGGCGAACTCCAATAAATGTCAACAAACTAAAACGGTATTGAACTACATTTGAGATAACTCTACTTTTTTAGATGCTAAGATGTTCAATACGACAAACTTCTGTCCGTTTTACATTCCGTCTTAAAATTAAACAGGTACAAATAAATATCGGAGAGACCTGGTGCCCGACCAAGGTAAATGTGTACCCACCTGTATTACGGGTCACCAGTCCCCTTTTCCGCAAGGAAGACAAGTTATTAACATTTGTAAAGACCTTTCAAAGAAATATTTCAAAAAGAAACCAGTTTAAACAAAGTTGATACTGTTGATTGTTGACACTTGGTGGAACATTATTATCATAATGTTATAATACAGGACTCTACGTGTTCTCGTAAACACCTACCAATAGTAAATTTTATATTTGTTGATGTGCTCTATTTATAACCTTATCGTTTTAGCGTATTTGCGTCTCTTGCAAACCCGAAACTCGCTCTATTTAGTGGCTACGCCGATTTTGATGTAACCCATCCATTACATTTCTTTCACATGACGACTTTCTATCTTGATTAGTGAAAGATGAAAGGGTTTTTAACCCAGGTCGTTTCGTGTAGCGCTGGGGTGGATGCATCGACTAACGTGCAAATGCTGTTGTATACAAAGCTATGTAGTGCGACTTCATTCTTTTTTAATTCTGCTTTTCAAAACGTAGGTAGTGAAAATTTCTGTGTTATGTCATGTGTCAACAGAAAAAAACATGTTATCAAAAACATAAGATGCATAGTTATTTATGTTTATGGATATAGTATAATAGAAAAATATATTCTTATGCTTGACACTCAAAGAGGAGCACATTTAAAAAAACTCAATTGCGGTCCCAGAGTGCACACGCACATAATGCGACGTGGCTCGCCCGCTCTATGATACCCGCAAATGTCAATAACCTCCGTTGAGATATGAACCTTTCGCGAAAGCTCCCAGTATCTTTCGATGGCTGGTCGGCGGACGTTCGAGTGGGTATGTTGCAGATTGCACACTGCAGCGGCTGCGATCGCAGTGTGGCGGAATTAACGAATTAGCCGGCAAAGTGGTGTGAAAGGTCGTCGGCCGCACTATTAGAGTAATCCGTGTGTTTGGAAGTAGGCCGACGCGCGACTGAGCCGCGCCGCGTGTGCAGCGCTCACTACTCTCATTCGCAGATCTATCTCTATATCACACACTACATTCATGCGATATACCTCATCTTCTCCTTGCTGCATACCTTCCACTGTACCTTGTGTTAGACGACAAGAATTTTCCCGAAGAACCCAGAATATTGAACCTTTGACAGGGAAAATTGGCAATTCACAGGATTTTTTTCAAATTGAAAGGTTGAACGAAAAATTAGTAGATATCACAAAATATATTGAGCTCATCGTATAAATCTAACCTGTCTCCGTATCGTTAAGCTATCGATATATCGTTTCGTTAAATGTATCTGAACACTGGATACGATTGGTGATATGTATATCAGGAATTTTACTAATAACTTAAACATTTTATCAGAAGATCTCTTTTCAACATCGTGCTTCGGAGAATGGTCTAAACCTCTTCAGTGGTAATGCCATATTTAAGACCATCCTCCTTCATCAATGTTATGAAATCCTTCATCAATATATATGGTTGACGAACTTGTGCCCTATCCTTGTTATTACTTATCCTTATTTTTAATATCCTTTCCAATCCTACAGCTCCTAATTACCTCCGAGAACGTTTTCAATTTCGCAATATAGATGGCCGACTTCAGTGTAGCAACAATCCGTTGCAAGTTATTCCTGTACCCAACTCCCATAACTATACCAAATCCTTCACTGAATATGCTGCACGTTTTTGGTATAATCTTCCATTAGATGTACATGATGTTGCCTAGTATTAACTCGTTCAAAATTCGATCTAAATGATATTTGAGTGATGAAAATTATCATTTAATTTAGTATTATATTGTAGAGCAGTGTAGTCATTATTATAATTATCCAATAAATAATACATTATTTTGATTTCTCTTTTTTTTTTTTTTTTTTTTTTTTTATACTACGTCGTGTGGCAGACAAGCATACGGCCCGCCTGATGTGAAGCGGTTACCGTAGCCATATTAACGCTCGCAACATAAAATATCGCTCGCGCGCCGCCACCCCCGCTGCCAATGCAGCATCTCCTTCATTTCTGGTGACCTCACTCACTCGCAGAAACACAACAAGCCTCAAGGGAATTGTTATTTGGCTGCGGTATTCTGTGAGATGGAGGTACATTCCCCAGTAGGGTAGCTTACAATTACGCTCCCTACCTCTCTTTTCGCCAGAGCTTCGTTTGTCAGTCAGCAGGGTACACCGCGTGCAGGTGAAGTTGGCTTTGGTTCATAGATGTAGATAGAACCACTTACACCCCAAATTCTCAATTGAAATGTAATTATTGTAGGTACATAAATAATTCTACTAATTATTGTACATAAAACCCTCGCCGGACTGGTAATGTCCTTTCTCGTATTCTATAGGATAAGTCCGCCATTGTACATTTTCTCTTTTTTCTCACCATAACATGTTACACCAGCTTGATTTGTACAAAAAATATTTTACAATACAATGATATATAGTGTTGTAGAGTTTCAGCAAATTCAATAACAAAGGCCCTCTCCCTAGACATGCCTGAAAAACTTATTTGCTTGGAACATATTATATTTATAACTCTAGTAATAACTTATTTTTATGTTTTTGTATTTTTTTTATGGAATCTTAGAGAATGAAAATTTAGAGTCAACTACCAACTTTCTTCCTCGGAACTACAATTTCGAGCTAACAGTGAACGTAGTAATAACAATGAATATATTTGTAAAACTAAGGGGCGGTTGTCACGTTTCGTGTGTAGAGTAAGTCAGTTGTAAGGCCGCCCGCACGCAGCGCAACCTACGAATGCGTGCAAGCCGACAGTTAGTCGAACACCACGCACTCATTGTATGCAACATTTTTTCTCTTCAATTATTTTCCATTATGTTTCATTCTAATTAAAGGAGCAGCTATTGTGAAAATTCCCACTCTTACCGCGACGCACAAAAAATAACATTATTGTGAACGGTGCATAGCATTTGTTCGCGGTGCCGCCTGACTGATACATACCAGACCAGACATACTTAGATACAACTTATTACTTATTATAAGCATAAGTCAGACTTACTGTTACTATTTAACCTCGTTTATCAGATTTTAAAAAAATATATCTAAATTGTCTTTAATTTAGTTACACGGTAGAGCCGACGTTCACACTACCCAGTCGGAACTCTTTGATCGAAGAGAATTCCACTTGCAGACGAGTTTACTCAACCCGTTCCTTATCAGTAGAATCCGTTCCAGAAGGTTTCTATCAATTGTTCTTTATCTCTTATTTATATAATAATATAATATTTATATAATAAGAGATAAAGATTTTAGTTACGTTTATTTATGGACTTATTAATAAACTCTGTGTATCTGTTGCAGGTGACCTTTGCACGGACGTCATCATGAAGTGGAACGACGTCACTGATATCAGTAAGTGTTACAACATCTCTTTAGGGTGATATTAAATCCGCAATAGATTGTAATCAAGGTCGATTTTAGGGTTATGGGAGACCCATATCCCAGCAGTGGTATGAATATAGATTGACGAAGATATGATCAATTTTCCGATCACCGTCGACAAATATTCCTAGTGCATCTACATAAAAACAGCTTCATTTCATCTGTTGTTGAGCTGTTCCCTGGCCGCCTGCGCGCCGCGGCCCGGCCGGCTGCGTGCGTACTACTATCGTACTGCCGTAGTAGTACGAGGACAGCTGCCAAAACCAACTCGCCAGGAATGTTCCAATATTATTTTTGTAGATAATCATTTTCACTCCGCTCTTATCTTTTTTATGTCACGAAGTGGGTAAACAAGCTTAAGAGCTGACATACTGTATACAGGCTGTATACAGTTACCGCAACTTTTAGACACAAAATCAAATGCATGAGGAGGTGGTACTGAAAGTTTAACTTAAGCGATCCCTCACGCATTGCCGATCCTGTAAAAAAACCCTTTGAGTTTTTCTTGAAGAACCCCATACTGTAAACTCCTGGAAAAACCTTCGTAATCTTTGTTTATTCTAATTGACTTCGTAAGTTTACATACTCATAACTATATCCTTATTTGTGATTTTCCAATTTGAAACATATTTACCTAAACAACAACAAATTCTTACTCAATACTTAGGATTTAGGACAAAATGATGACATAGCTCTCAGAGACAGTAAGCTACGGTGGCAGTGGGCTGGCCAATCTGCCGGGTCAGCGATGGCAGATAGTGGAGGAAAGTCCTAGAGTAGAGGCCACGTATTAGGCGACGAAGCCTAGCGAAGGACCGATGAGCTAAAAAAATGGCTGGTAGTGATTGGATGCGAAAAGCGACGGATAGCATATAATGGAAAGCATTGGTGAAGGCCTATACCCAGCTGTGGGTCGATACAGGCTGATAATGAAGATGACGATTTCATCACCTGTTGTATATGCAGGCTACGGAACACCTAGTGTGCGAGAGTCGCCTCCTACTTGAACACTTTATTATCATTTCAACAAAGTGGTTGATAAATGGATTCGTATTTAAAGGAATATATTTATTTAATTATAATACTAAACTCCTTGACTGTGACTCTTGTGAACCTACTGACAACATAAATGTTATGTAATGACATACGTTCTTTACTGTTATTTTGTGAACCGCATTCGAGTTTTGTCTGCTAATTCCAAAGGATGACTAGAGAATTCTGTTCTAGCATTAAATCCGCCTATTGCACTATTATTTTGTGGTCAAAATGTAGCTAGGTCTATTGTTGCTTATTGTTTCATGTCTCGGCTTCATTGCACCTTTATCACCTAAACTGTGCGTAGGAGTAAAAATACAGTATGCCAACAAATTACGTGTAATTATCATCGGTGGTTTAATTGTGCATATTTATTACTTCCCTGATTCACTTTGTTATGTTCGATTAGCTCTGTTATTAACAACTATGTTTTTATCGCCTGCCTTGCAATGAATCCATAGATTTGTCTATCTATTCGTGTAATATGCAATACCTTTTGCTGATTTCCCATTGCTGTTCATTCGAAGGTTTCAGTAAATACTTGAATAACGTCAGCTTGGAATGAAAAACTACTAAATCCTTTGCTTGCACTGAGTTGCAGAAGCCAATTTCATAATCCAATAACACTAAAAATGAGTTTAGATGATAATGTTGTTGATAATAATGAACATGCAAATGTAGGGCAACTAAATAATACAGGTAGTCCGTTGTAGATAACTCATTTGCTGAATCATATAGCACATGATGTAAGTCCGGTCCAATTTCATTGACAGATGCCAGACTACTGCCAATTATAATTGCCCTTCTATTGTCTCTAGTGTAACGGGCATTTGGCAGTTGTATCAGGAAAGCGTCCGCCGTCCTCTTCTAGTTCCTACTAACGGGTCTGACTCCATTCAAGCGGAAAACTTCAAAGAATCATTATTAGAAACCTAATCGAGGGCTCAGTGCCCTCGATTAGGTCTCGAGGTAAATTTGTAATGACGTTGAGTCAAATGCATTGCACAAGTTTGTAGTTCTTTATTTAGGATTTCGTTCGTTCGTTATTTATTTCGTGATATAGTTGTTATCGATCGCTGTTTATAATATATTATGGATTGCGAATATCGAATGACTGTCTCGCGGTCCAGATTAATCGTTCGTAAAGTGTGAGGCGAGCACGCGGGCCGTCGCTGCGGTCTGCCTGCGCACACGAGCCTTGCGGTCGGCGGGGCCAGCGGGGCGGCGCAAGTGCACTGCTGGCTGCTGAGACAATTCAATGTTGGCCAAAATTGTAATACCTATAAAAAACTATGTAATCGCCGCGAACCTGACCAAAGTTGTAATATAAAAAAATATGTAATCTCCGCGAACCAGTTGAGCACCATGGATCGCTGAAGCCTCTTGAAATAAGGCAATTGAAAAAATACTTTTGATTTTGTTTTAAATTACAAAACGAAAAAATAGTAACTTAATTTATTTTATGAAAACTGAGGAAAATAAGTCTGAACTAACTTTCACACTTAGGGTTCAATGTGTACATGGGTATAAAATGTGTAGGTAAAGTGTATTATTACAATAAAGTTTAATAAATCGTGGCAATCGTACATATATTTTAAAGTATGTCAAAGTAAAAAGCACCAAGCTATAATATCCAATGAACAGGGTGCCGAAAACCAGCTGTGCTGTGTTCAATGTGGGTCTAACAACTACAACAGTATTGTTCAACGAATTTTAGCTTTTGTTTTAGTAGTGTCACGTCACATAGCGGTCACCTGCACTGCAGCAGGGAACGGTCTGGGTGATCGCGTTGCGCACGACCGACGTGGCCACAACAGTCCACCATCCGAATCTTCGCTCATTGCATCTCCTGCTGTGTCGATATTGGAAATTGGAGCTTACTCGATTAAAACCCAGTGACCATGCGAATCGAATGAAACAGTCGGTCCAAAACATTATTCCTCAAAAAAAATATGGCCTTGAATGAGAACGAGTGCCGCGTGCTCGCCAAAGTCAACCGAGTTGGTATTGGAGTCGCCAGATGCAACGTATACGATACGCGACTATCTAACATTTAGCTGTATTCTGATTCAGAGCATTCACGCTTATTGATGTTCTGGTTAATGCCAGTTGAGCAACATTATCATAATTTTTATTAGCTTTTGAATCGATTGTTGAGTTTGTCATTCAATGTATGTACTTCGCTGAAGTCTGAAGTAATGTTTTTGTAAGAATGACGGACCGGCCGGCGCACGGCGGCCATGTTGCGCGCGCGCCGAATTGCAGATTACATCACTGTGCAAAAAACGTGCGCGTGCAATGCGCGATGCTTGGGGTGGGGGGAGGGGGAGGGCAATTTCGTGGGCGAGGGGGAGGGCAGGGCGGAGGGCGCGGCGGGGAGGCATGTGGCTCGCTTTAACGACCTTGGCCTTGCTCGAGCCGCGGCCAAGGTGAGCGTACAACGTTATACCGCAATTATACATGCGCCCACTAGTCTACCGGCACACGTTATGTGCCTAGTGCCTACAAACCAGAACGATGTATCCACAAGCATTGTTATGATCAGTGAAGCTCGTCGCCGCCCACGCCCAAACCGTACTATTACATAGAGTTTTTGCATTTGGTGCGGCGACTCGAATTGGGAACGCAAACACACTGGTTTTGACTTTGACGCCTTTCCAACGTTTGTTAGATCAACATGCAACTATCTTGGAAACAGGTTTTCAATAATTAAGTTGTCGATGCCTGCGGAACCGGTGTCAAAAGGCTTCGATTTGAGTTTCTGGGCTCTCGGCCATAACGTGGAGGTAGCGCGGTAGTAATACTAAATAGATAATGTTGATATACTGTTGATTGTCAAATGCATATATTTATATACCCACTAACGTACAACACGCTACGAATGATTGCTTTCCATCAGGTAACTCACATGCTCGTGAGCACCCCTCTCATATTTAAAAAAAAATACCCAATACACACGATATAACCTCCTCTTGCTTAACTTAAGTATTAATAAGTCAAACGCAATCCTTTTTAAAACAAGCGGAAATTCACTGCAGAAAATGGGCCGCACTGTGGCGCTCTCTGACCTTGATATTGAAATAATCTCAGTAAGATTCCTCGTGTATCTAGCCAACAAAATAAAACTGGTAATTGAAAAATAAACGAAGATACATTGCTTTCTTTATGATCATGTATTGAAATCAGTTTTCGTTGCACAAGTATATTTATCAGTCATCTAGTACCTATAGTCCAAGGTTTTGCTTAGTTCGGGACTAGATGGCAATTTGTAATTAGTCCAGGAATATTTATTTATTCGTTTTCCTTGTGAACTTGCTCATTGGCTCTTTGCTTCGTCCTGCCTGGCTACGGCAAGGAATACATACACTTCGCGAACCTATAGGCAGTTAGTAAATTATGATAAACAGATTTTAAATGTCTACCTGTTGATTGATTTTGTTTGGCTATTCATTGCTATGTTATATTTATTGTCACGTCCCTGTCTGTAATGGCTGTTTATTAATATTAATATTTTGAGAAATTTATTTAATGAATAGATATCTACCTGGCTTTTGGTTACGTCATATCCATGGTTTAATGCAAAAAATATATACAGTTCATTTAAGCGTAACTTTATAAATTTTCTCAAGTTAACGTTAGATTAACCCTAGACTTAGGATTCTTTGCTAGGTACTGAGATAGATTGTATCAGTTAAATTTGCAGCGCTGCAATACGAGTACACCGGCTATGGGTTTATTTGGGTTGTTTTGTCATCACACTATTTTCAAGTTGATACGGCCCTATCTTAAAATCTACACAACAAACCTTATTTTATTCTTTTTCATGGTTTTTTATTACATAACAATTGTCAATTCTAAGGTTAACATTTCTGCGCTCCAGGCTCGCCATGGACATTAAATCGGTGTGAATTGAATTTCATGACGTGTCAACAGGACGCCGACGTTAACTAAATTTAAATAGCTCAGCGTCAAGAAACAAGGCATACATAAGATATGGAGGGCCACGTCTCGCGGCCGACGCGCGACGGCTGCACAAAGGCGGTTTGTTGTTGAATGGCCGTCGCATACAGTATGAGGATGGTGCTGTCTGGTCGGACAACTTCTGTGCGCCGCGACTGGCTAGTCCCGCTCATTCACAGCACACACTTAGGTATATGTAAAACATACTGGCGATTGTTAAGCTGATAATTATATGAATATAGGTACATAGGTACATTTAGAAGATTTATACTAAGGAAATGTTTCACGAAGTAACATTAGGTAGATATCCTGTATTTTGATTACGTCACAATGTGCCATGATCAATCATCAAACGAAACAAATCATAATCTAGATGTTATCCTGGTCGTTCTTTTCTCTCACTCCGTCCGTCATCTGAAGTAGGTGATGCGCGTTCAGATGATAATCCACTTGGATGATAGCTATATTATCATGCTAATGATTATTTGTACCGTTATTTGAAACAAAATTGTAATCGATTATGATAGCCAAAACGACTTTGAGGATTCTGAAACTTTCACCCAAGGAATCAGTATTATAAAACCCAATAAACAATATTTGATACCGATAACAAACCGCATGTCATCGATAACACAACATATTAGCATAACACGCAAGCAAATTGAGAAACTAAATATAATATCAACCATGATATCGATAACATGTGTTTTGTGTAATGATTTCACATGTTCGCTATTAAAGTACTGCCCATAACTCAAAGAGTGGAACATTTTGAGGAGCAACGCATTGTCGCTGAATTGTGCGAAGCGAGCGACACACGTGTACATCGTATGTTTAGAAGCCCGCATTTGGTGGCAAATGCTAATAAACGATACCGAACGTTGTTTACAAAAAGCAGTGTTTTCATTATTCTTATCGCCTTTGTTACATCACGTCACGTATGATAACTGATAAGTCACGTAGCGATATGCCGGGATTATAAGTGGGGCATCATAACAATCGGTAGGCGAACTTACCCGATAACATATGGAAATTAAAACGTTATCTCTAAAGTAGTATTTATATATGTATATCATGCCCGCGTCGAGCACCGATACCAGTCTTTGGTCGCAGTATTACTGTGATGATACTGAGGAATATTAATTTATTTACTACCGAGTCCGTTTGACGTTCCGTGACTAGCTCGCGTCGACGGCCCATTGAATCTTGATCTGCGGCTTCGCCTTAAACTGAGCCGGTTAACTTGATTTTAAACCGTTTTGAACTTTAATCGGCTGCGTTAAGGCGGCGTAGTGGTCGCCAGAGGCGGTCGCGGTCGCGGCCCGAGATACGATCGCCGCGTCAGACGAGCCGGCTCGTTCAATTATTCACCAGCGGAACACTGCAGCTATAGGATACGTTGTTGGCTTGGCCCCTGGCCCCTGGCCCCTGGGTAACTGCAGCGCGACGGCTGCCCACGAACTTGTTTGAAAGGTTTATCCGTTCTTTATAACTATATCGCATAAAGATCCTGAATATTTTTTTTTGTGGTTTAGAATTATGGAATTTTCTTATATATAATTCAGTAAATAAATATAATAAGCTGTATATATCATTGTTTGAGAATTTTTATTGCCGTGCTTTCTTCCTGTTGTGCATGTGGTATGCGTTAGAATAAAAAACAAACCAAAATATGAATAAACGTCCCATATTTATCGCAGCAAAATCAATAATATTATATTTATTAATATAAATGTAACAAATACATTTATTTCATTCATATTGATAACCCAATCGGGGATACAATTTGGTGTTACAGTTACATATCTATCATCACCATCCAAATGTCAATCACACCATTGGATATGAAGGATTAAAGAATTTATTACGCTGAGGGTTATGTACATCGCGTGCGGGGGAGGGGGAAGCGTTGCTATTTTGAGATAATTTTAGTCAATATATAACGTATTCACGTTATATACGTGCTTGTGTCACGGACCCCTGGCCGTGTGTTGTATTGTATACAACACACGGCCAGGGGTCCGTGACACAAGCACACCGCATTTCTTTTTGTTTAGATTTGCAGTACGGGGGTAATATTATTAATTTTAAATTAATGTCGTCTAAGGCCATAACTGTTTGTTACCAAAATACTAACAAAATTTATGAATAAATATATTGTTATTATTAAAACAAAATACACTTAAATCAGGCGCATCGAATACGTCCGAATGGTGCAACAGTCGGTTATGCTCAGCCACCTCGGCCACCTCGGATGCAGCGTGCGTCTCTTTTGTTCATTATATCACAAGATTATTCATTTATCAAATTTTATATAACTATTATTACTTATTTTGATTCCAAGTCGTCGATAGTCCATCATTTATCAGTTTCACAAACTGATGCCATTTAAATCTGTTCAAATATTACAGAGTTATTGGAAATCTTGCTATGCGATTTTCACAAATCAATTATTATATAAATAAAACCTTTATCACGAACATTTCAAGAGCAACTTTCAATATCGTGAAATTTCAGTGCATTCGGTGGCACCCTCTGAAATAATTATAGCCTGTTGTCACCTGCTGCCCGCGGGGCGGCGCGGTGCGGCGCGGTGCGGTGGCCGCATGTGCCTGCGTCTATTTCCATTTGTCCAGCCGATGGAAACAAGCCCTTAGTAACGATTTTTATGGTATTTTTATACTTCCCGCCTCCGCTGCGACTACCCCCGCGCTCGCCCTCGCACCCTGCACCGAAATACTCTCACATTGATATCTACCCATACATCTGGTATTTTATCGAGCTAGAATTCACCCGTGACTTCGTAAATGGGTACCTATCCCGGTATCCCGAATTTCCAATTTTCTTCTAATTTAACTAAGCATTAATAGAGACATTCCTACCTACAAAATTTCAAATTCCTCAGTCTAGCGGTTTACGTTGCGTTCCTCATACTAGCGGCTGTACGTTGGATATTGACGTGTCAGGCAATATTTTAGTTTTGGGGTGTAAGTGGTTTACCAACATCATTGACTAGAAGCGAACCTCACCTTCACGTGATGCACCCTGCTGACTGACAAACGAGGCTCTGGCGAAAAGAGAGGAAGGTAAAATTTTGTAAGTTACGTTGGACAGGAAAGAGTTGTTGTGTTGACAACGGGGGTGGATTGCGCGAGAGGGATGTTGCGAGCGTTTATATGGCTACGGTAACCGCTTCAGTCTCTTACTTCAGGTTGTGAGGATGAATTTCCTCCCGATGGCGAGCGGTACGACTGTATAAGGAGGCTGTAAGCATCATATCGAACAACTCTTCCGAAAACAACCCATTGTATAATCGGTAGAACACACAAAGGGAGGCAGTCTCTCCTTAAACTTAAGGGTTCAATATCATGTGTAAGTTTAGGGTCGTCGACGATTAGTATTCTACCACAATAATAATTTGAAAATGGCAAACGCGGTGCTCGGACCTCAGGCGGCTCGTAGCGCGCGTATAAATTTTGACTCATAAGTTTTCATTTCTTCAAACAACAAACAACAAAATCCTGACATTTTGAAATGTTATCCAGATATGTATTTAGATTTTTCTATCTGGCAATCCTAAATATACGAGGAATATTTAAAAAAAAATTGACCTTATCATCAATAGTCTGCATCTTTTATGAACTAAACATATTGAGCCACCCTTCTCTTCCACTGACTATGCTGTTGACCCTTATACTTCTCTATTTCCCGGTTACTCTGCTATCATTCCCCATCGGTACAAAATCGTGTAGAAGTCAAAAGTTCCGTTGCTTTATCGTCAAAATGTACAAAGGTCAAAAATATATAAATGAGCTATTGTTATAAAGAACAAATCATCATTAAATGAAAAATATAAATATTTTTTTTCATGGGATCATTGAGGCTGTTAGTACATTTTAACTAGGGTTGTAACGGAGGCCTACTTAGCGGAGGCGGAGGCGGATGCGAAAGCGACCTGTATCACCTCCGCGGAGGTTAACGGAGGCGGAGGTGAAGGTGAAAGTGAATATAGAAAAAATTGAAATTTATGGTGCATTAAAACTAAGTACAAAGTTTTCATTTCAAATCACTAAAGTAAACATATACTCATAAATAAACATTACCTTCTAGTCAATCAAAATTACCACAAAATCTGTAATTGGTGTTTTCTAATACTTTTTACCGCGCGTTATTGTTCTATGATTAGGTAAATAAACCTCCGTTACAACTCCGCAAAAATTGTGCGGAGGCGGAGGCGAAGATACGATTTCTTGCGGAACTTCCGCAGTAACGGAGGCGGAAGCGAAGTTCCGTTACAACCCAAATTTTAACCAATACGCGATGTATCTTTTGGAGCGATTACACGTTAGTACTTTTTGACTTCTGCATCTTCATGTTCCGGGGATTTCACTTGACTGCTTGTTCCATAGGTCCGCCGGAGGCCCGTGTTGCTCTATGGCTTGTTCTGAGTCTCCACTCCTTTACCTTAGGTAGTTAGAGTGTGCCTTGGCCATATTTTTTTATGCCTATCTAATTACATATTTTTTGTTGGGTTCATGTAGTCGATAACTACAGCCGACAGTCGACAAATAAATCTGTTTAGTTTGAAATTGAAAATCATCAAAATATTTTTTGCATACTCTTAGCACGTCACACTGGACACTTGACGTGCATATCGTTCCCATGCCGTTCGTAATAGAGGCTAAAAGAGTATATTAGTCTGTAGCTAAAGTCGAATTACAGTATTATGCTCTTAGCTATATGCTTCCTTAGAACTTTCATGACATTAATTGGAAGTTTTGAATTCTAATTATAGTCGAGCAAACAACCTCCAGAAAACATATGTATGTGTTTGGGTGTATTATAGATAGTACTCTATCTGAAGGACTTTCAACTTAAAGTATTAATACATTACAAATTACTGAAATGTGCGTAGCATTTACGTACAGCAAAGAAAATATGGAATCTCAATTGCATTGCAAACCGCAACCTGTTGTCGTGTCCTAGTTGTGCCACTCGCTATTGTTAAACAACAATAATAAATCAATGACAGTGTACTAAGTTCGTTGAAACTGATACAAAGCATATCGACCGCTCGCCGCCGCTCATGTATGCACGGGCTCGGTGATGGACACGACCACCTGCGTCAGGAGATCTATCTTGAGTGTAATCGAATCGGCCGCTGGTATAGACGTGAGATGCTGGTTATCGTACCTAAACAAAGTTTGGCGTTGTGCGGCAGCCGGCAACTGCGGATAGCTCGCGTTGCGAGGGCGACGCGACATCGCGACGGAGCCGCGACGGCGCCGTGCGGGCTCCCGACCCGACTCCCGCAAGTTCAAGAGCAGCCCCCACGCCCCGCGCCGCACCACCCGTTCAACCCTCACCTGCTTCCCTCCTGGCGTTCCTGAATGTTTTTAGACATTATTGGAGAACTCTACATCATAATTTTCCTTTATTATTTTTCATTCATCGTGAAGATTCGGAAAGCAATTTAGAGTTCTTGATAACATCGAGTTAGAAAAAACACTCACACAAAACTGTGGTGGAAGTCATACGGTTTATTAACATAATTTATGTGCTTTATTTGCGTTCTCGGATGCACCACGGACGAGTTGCGAAGGAACATATAATCTTTGTGTACTTGTTTTTTAATAAGGTTTATATTTCCCAGCACTTGGGCGCTTGGTTCTTAACCTTTTGTCCAATTCGGTATAATAAGGTTTATTCTTATCTACCTAAATGTCGGTTAATATGGAAAAGCTTATGATTTTAAATACAGAAACGCTAACTGAGCCAAAGATAATAATAGATACAGATTGGATTTTTTTTATTTCGGTTTAGGTAGTGGTCCCTAGCCCAGTCTGTAAAGTTTTAAGATCTCTACCGGCTAAGTAGGTAAAAGATGTTTACCATGTACTGGCACTAAAGTTCGATTTCACAAATCTAAAATTGAAGTATGGAGATTGGCTTTTAAAACTAACTTGAAGGATCTGCAAATTATTGAAAATAAGGTTATATAGCGTATAATTAAGTTTAGCTGGCAGAAATACTGAGCGGTTGTTTGTTGCAGGTATGGGCGGCGAGGCGTGCGCGTGTGCGCCGGCGCCGCCGCGGCTCCTGCCTGAGCCGGAGCCCGACCAACTTTACGACCACCACTCCTCGGAGGAGGAGCTAGAGGTAACCGCGGCTGGAGCAAGAACATTGCCGAACGTGAAACATGGCCTTACATAGCGGAGCCCTGTTAGGTTGGTCGGTGACTGCAGTTGAATAAAACAATTTAATAGTTGTCTCGAAATGGTATGAACCTCATAAGTCATAACTTAATTGGCAGAGATGTGGGTTAAAATGTATAGAATTATAGAGTCACAATTGTTCTTTCTTTCTTACAAAATTTCGATATTAGTAATAAGACGTTCGTTCCATAATTATGAAATTACACAACTGTGACTCTACATTTCAACGTTACTGATTTTACGTCCACGTCTTAACCAGTTCTCCCAGCTAAACTGTCACTACGGTTACATTACGGTACTATTAAATTGTTCTATCTACATACTCTACTGCTGCCACTGACGATCGTTGTGAAAGGCTTGAGAAAACACTATCTATTCGAATGATAAAGTTGTTACAAAGACCGCTCAAGCGAAATTTCAGAAACATTTCTTATTATGAGCACTAGATAATACATTTTACGGTCAATAGAGAGTACGGAACAAACAAACCTCTCACAGTCTTCACACCGAAACATGGGAACACACAACGATCGCCGCTGTGTAAGGGCCATGTTGCACGGCTCCACCATGTTTGTGTGCATTGTTTGCACGTCTGTGAACCCATTGAAAGTCGCGTACTTACATCAAGCATTAGTGTCAGTGTCCGTGTCCGTACAAGACGGCAGCAATATTTTAAGACTTGGTAGTAGCGCCGTGATAATGCGTGTGGAACAGCCCATATTGTGAATTGTATTTGGTATATTTGGAAATACTATGAGTAGGTAATATCATTGTGAATTAGAAAAAGATATTAACAACAGTATATTTTAAGCCTTAAGATATCTACGAATATCACGATTTGGCTCACGTTTAGGTAGAGTCAATCGTCGCTGTGGTTAAAAGAGACAAATATCTAAACCCTTGCCATATTTTTGACATTTTTTTTATCTTTTTTTGCTCGAATATTTAAGCTCTATGTTTCTTATGTTCAAGTAAACCTTCGTCGTATAAAAATCAAAATTTTACTGGTAAAAATACAAACCATCTACTAGAATTGAAAAATCTGTCTATCCCTCGGTCTATTCCAGAAAGTACGGCTAGAATCTCTACGTCTAGAATCTCTCTTTTGGTTATAATCGAATTAATTGTTTGGTTTGGTGTTGGTCATCAAGTTTAGTATTATACTCGACTGGATAATAATAGAGCACTGAGATAAAGAAATATTTATATTAATACGTTAAATAAAGGTTAATTATCAGAATTAAAGTAGTGAAAGAGGTTCTGGCAAACAAGAGAGGTACGGCACAGTGTATTTGTAAGCTGCCCGACTGGGGAAGTACCTCCACCTCACTGCAGCCAAATAACCTTTGAGGCTTGTTATGTTCCTGCAAGTGAGTGAGGTCACCAGAACGGAAGAAATTTCTATTATGAAAAAATGGAAGGAATAGTTTATTAGTATATCAATACTTTTTATAATATTATGAGAAGTTGATGAAAAGAAACCTATGAAATTTAACATTGCGCACAAAATGATGATTGATTTTCGCAGAAGCGGTGAGCTTCTTACGACATAAGACATTTTTTTTTTTATACTACGTCGGGTGGCAGACAAGCATACGGCCCGCCTGATGTGAAGCGGTTACCGTAGCCATATTAACGCTCGCAACATGAAATATCGCTCGCGCGCCGCCACCCCCGCTGCCATCGCAGCATCTCCTTCCTTTCTGGTGACCTCACTCACTCGCAGGAACACAACAGCCCTCAAGGGAACCGTTATTTGGCTGCGGTATTCTGTAAGGTGGAGGTACATTCCCCAGTCGGGTAGCTTACAATTACGCTCCCTACCTCTCTTTTCGCCAGAGCTTCGTTTGTCAGTCAGCAGGGTGCACCGCGTGCAGGTGAAGTTGGCTTTGGTTCAAAGATGTTGATGAACCACTTACACCCCAAAGCAATAATACTGTACTGGGTAAGTACTTCTTTGAAATCATTCCAACCTAGGCTACAAATGTTTCACGTCAAAATAATCTGATCAAATCCGACAGTAATTTGTTGATGACACTAGTAAGAAGGTCCGGAAGTTTCTAAAAGCAGCCTCTAACAAACTTTGAATTTTTAGGTAAACGTATTGGAAGTGCAAATTATGACTGTTTGGTTCTAAAAAGTTTAGTTCGAAACAAATTCTTCACCTATACTTCTTCACCTTACCTACAAGATGTCGCCTTGCCCTTAGGTCGGAAGAGTAAGTGTCTATTTCATGTAGTGTACACGAGTCACCAAGTGAATGACCTCCAGTGACTGATGCATTGTAACCAGTACTTGTCTATTCGTGCAGTACAGAATAGTTGATGAGGCGGGGAAGACGAGGGGCGCGGAGGCGAGTAGTGCGCAAAGACAGCGGCAAATTGAGGCTATCGAGAATGGCTGATGGCATAATTGCCGCGCTCGATACCGGCTGCGGCTCAGCCGCGGCCCTCGGCCGTCCGAAGCCCTAACTGCACCTACTCACTGTAAATAATTAACATCGCAATTGCAAATTACAATGTAATGTCTCTGACCGAAATAGAGAAACGGAAATTTCTTGTACGTTATATTCATAAACGCTGCGCTGAATGTAATGCACGTAGCAATTAGGTTTGTTACAAAAGAACAAGTCATTAACGCCGGAGTTTTTAATGTTTTCCAGTTGTTATGTCTGCTCGGCTAAACCATGTCTACCCTCTACACAAATATCTGTCTGTTTTCGAAATCTTGGGAAAGTTAGATCGTTTATTTACCACGTTGTTTGCAGAGCCTTATGTCAATCCTTCAATCCAATACATTTAACAATCTACTCTACTAGTGTATCTGAAAATGTAGATTTTTCCGCTTTTTGTACTCACCAAGGAATTTCTAGAAGATTCATGATACGTGATATCCCAGTATCTTCTTTTTTAAAAGGAGCATTTTATTGCTTTTCTGTGTAATGTGCTATACCTAAAGTTTCTGCTCCCGATACATGGGGCAGCTAATTAATCATTTATGTAGCTAGTTAACGTACTGCAGTTACAAACAAGTGGCATTATTGATTGGTTGGATGCGTGATACCAATGCTCATTGGTGTCAAGTCGAGCATCACTACATCGTGATTCGTTGAAAAGATACAGTGCATAGTTCGGTTTTAATTTAACCGCTCCATTCTGTCACTGCCATCGCCGCAGTAATTCGCAGCGACACGCCGCAACCGAATTACAGCCATCGATGTCACCCTTGCCGATCGCCGGAGTACTAGCTATACCTCTGTCTAGTGCTGCTCTAATCTCCTCCCACTCGAGTCTCCCTCGCCAACGCTGCACTATTATATTCGTGATTGACATCTCCGCTCGTCGGGCTCCTCCGCGCCGCCAACTTGTTACCATGCAGGCTTTTCTGTCTCAACAGCGGGCGGCGGACTGCCTCAACGTAGGTCTGATGTGCTGTTTATTACAATTGGTTTTAGTTCAATTCTTTATTTGCTTGCCACATGCTTAGAGACGTTTTGATAATTATTACAATGCATTAAACATGTGGCAAACAGTTGGTGCATCAAAATGATATAGCATATTGAGCGGAATGCTCTCGGCTATCAGATGTTTTGTACTAAATTGAATTGATATTGGTACAGACGATGAGCTATACATTTCGATTTTCTTCTTCTGAGGCTTCGATTACTCTGTGACAGTTAATTTACATGGACATAGTTTGCCGCAAATCGAATGCGTTGGTTTGTAAAAACGTCTATTGTGAAAGTATGGTTCAAAGTTTTATCTGTAGACAAATTACCGAATTCAAGATATTAAAACTTAATACTAACAGCGCCGATGATACCGGTAGTAGCAACGCGTGTTATATCCAGATATGGTTGGTTAACTAGTTAGTTTGTCAAAAGATAGACAATATTATGAGCATGCAGGAAGGATGCTCGCGTAGTCCCCCGGGGCGCAGCGCAGTTGATTTCATTATCGCATCAGCGGAATTATGCCGCCGTGACTCGGATAGGCCACCTCGTGCATATTACGTAAAGAGATTAAAAAGTTGTGCGAGGTGAACGGCCGCCGCAGCCGCGCGACGCTCAGCGCCCCCGCCGCCGCCGCCGAGCACAATTCGTACACGACGGTAAAAAACGGCCAACTCCAGCGAAGCCGGAACACATGCTCGCTATGACTTCTTTTTTATGATCCCACATGAGAGGTCACATTTATCACTAGCGAAACTGCTATAAGGCTTGCAAAGTTACTGTTTCGTTTGGCAGAAATATGTACTTACAATTTTTTTCTGCACATGAAAATCAAACGTATTTATAATTTTAGATAATTTGTCTTCAATTTATTAAGCCCGTAAACTGCGAAAATTTACATCTCATAGCTCTAATAGGTAGCTATAGCCTGTATGAGAAATTGAAAATGTAGGACGTATTTTTTTAAATTAGCTAAGTATTTTTTTACTGCCCCCGCGTTGCGACTACAGTTAATAGTGGTACAGTATTGTGTAACCAAACACTGGTCTCCTGAAATCTAAGGTTTTATAGATATCGTCGTTGACACGTTCAGAAACAGACGTTAGTCGCAGCAGGATTTAGACATCAGCCCAAGTTGTACTATGGATTGGTGGCAATTTATGGAAATACAAGAGACAAAGGATACGTTACATCTCCTGATTTTAATAGTAAACATACTATTTCTCCAATGGTGACCTAAGTAAGATGAGATTGAATTGATAGCCCAAACTGTAAAGCTATATGAAGTTTTGAACGAGACCACACAAAATCTGACGCCCTGCTGGCAAGCTTATCCCTGAGGGGTACAGCCTCGTCTCACCTAGCAAAAGCACCTTTGTTATGTCACTTACTTATATCGAACAGAAGAAGTGACATAAAGAAAGCGAGCACGAAAGTTCCATAATAAGTATAATCAACGTGCCACCGGTTCGGTGTGCTGATTTTTTTCGACCCAGCATTACACTGTTTATATTATACTTTGAGGTTATACGTGGCTCACCCACCATCTTCCACCAACTTCACTTGCATATAGTGCATCCTGCAGATTAACTAACGAGGTTTTGCCAAAACAGAGGTAGGGCACAGCGTAATTAATAAGCTGCTCGAATGGGGAAGTATCTGCATCTTTTAAAATACCGCAGCCAAGTAGCAATTACTAAAGCCTTACAGAGTTGTAGTATTTCTACCAGTAAGTGAGGTCGAGGTTGGAAAAGAAGGAATTGTTGAAGAAGGAATTGAATTTATGTCGCAAACGTATACGCTCACACGAAAGGGCCGTATGATTATTTACTTGTCTTGTCCGCCTTCCGACGTAGTATAATAAAAAAAGTTAGATAGTATTGAAGTAGTCAGTCAGATGCGACTGACGGCGAGCAAACCGAAAAGGTAGTGACCATACATTTAGGTATTTCAATACGATATTCGCGAAAAAATAAAAGCACAAATATATAGCTTCCCATTTTTTTTATTTTTATTTATTGTTTCATTTAATAATTTCTTATTATCTCACTGTAGGTATTTGTTTACAATCGTTATCAACCCAACGGTTTTATAAAACTTATGGGATACAAACCGCACCGGCTTATCACAATCATACCTGCTTTTAAACAGGCAAGCTATACGCATGATAAGCGGTACATAGCCTACGTTTTAAAGCAAAGTTGCCAGGTATCCTGTGTTGCAAGTTAGCTTGCCGTGTTCGTGCCTGTAGGCTGTAGGTGGAGTGTAGACCCGTGGCCCACGTAGCGTGGCGTCCCAAGCCCACGGCGGGGCGGGCGGCACGCCCGGCCTGCGCCGTCACCCGCTCGTCGCCAATTCACGCTGTACCCCTTTTTACTATAAAACAATTTGCGTTTTATTCATTTTTCCGTCTGCCGCCTGCATAACATTTGTTTATACTGCGCTTGGCTTGGAATTAGAAATTCTTTTGTCTCGGTTCGTTTTTAATTGCAAAAAGGAAACGCGTAGCTTCTTGCGAAGAGAAAAAGAAATGTTATGTTTAACTTTTGAGAGGCCGCCTCGGTCGGGTATCAAAAGAGTTTTTGTAAGCATTCGCTGCGATGTCGCGAAATTACGGAAAAATCTTAATACTAGGTAGAGTTGTAGGTATTGCTGAGTTGACGGTATTGAGCTGCTTTCTCTAATGTCACTGCGCTCTTGTCGAGATGTCCGTTGAACTGGCTGGGTGCAAGTCATTGCGGACTGGCAAAGTTCTGGCTGGCGAAAGACAGACTCGACACAACGATATTTAAATCAGATACCTCTAGAGAAGCCATCTATCGTGGAGTTGCCCATTGGGGAATCATCTCCACTTTGCAGTAGAAGACCTCATTATACTTATTTGTATCATTGTACTCTTATACATCGTCCCCACACACCACGTCCTTATAAGGACTCTCGTAAATTTGTAGAGTTTAACCAAACCCCGGCCACTCCATACAAAAATGGCGCTTTTGCATGTAGTAACCAAATGACGTCTGTACACGTGCCTATGTTTGAGTGACGTTCTCTAGGGCTGACATTATACTATTATTGGTCCGACATGTAAGGGGGTGTAAGAGGTTCATGAACATCTTTGAACCAAAGTCAATCTTACCTGCACGGGGTACACCCTGCTGACTGACAGACGAGATAACAATTTCCTTGAGGGTTGTTGTGTTCCTGCGAGTGAGTGAGGTCACCAGAGAGGATGGAGTTGCTGCGTTGGCAGCGAGGATGGCAGCGCGCGAGCGATATTTAATGTTGCGAGCGTTAAGCGGTTACTGTAACCATATTATGGTTACAGTAACCGCTTCACATCAGGTGGGCGTAGTGAAGAAAAAAAAAACGTGTGACACTCGGCGACTGCCGCGGTAAAGCTATTGCATAGCATTTTTTATCAACTAATGCTCGTTTGCTCGTTCATCCATCCATCCATCCATATCCATTCATCTATCCATCCATCCATCCATCCATCCATCCATCCATCCATCCATCCATCCATCCATCCATCCATCCATCCATATCCATTCATCTATCCATCCATCCATCCATCCATCCATCCATTCATCCACCCATCCACCCATCCATCCATCCATCCACCCATCCATCCATCCATCCATCCATCCATCCATCCACCCATCCATCCATCCATCCATCCATCCACCCACTCATCTATCCATCCACCCATCCAACCACCCACCCACCCTTCCATCCATCCATCCACCCACCGATCCACCCATCCACCCATCCATCCACCCATCCACCCATCCATCCATCCATCCATTCATCCATCCATCCATCCATCCATCCATCCATCAATCAATCCATCCAACCATCCATCCATCCATCCATCCATCCAAATTGTTTTTTTTTACTTTCCATGTGTTGAGACATCCATCCACTGCACAAATAACTCTCATCTTTTACATACTCGCATATTATTTTAAACTGAATCGAGAATAAAATACAAGCGACGTCAATTCGTACATTGTGGCATTCCTTGCGAACGGTTCCAAATCGGTTCCATAGGGGAGGTGAGGTCGACTAGTGAGAGCGGCAGAGAGTGTCCATACTGTACGTTAGTACTATTACTTATACTGTGGTTTAACGTTAAACCGTCTATAATGACAAAATCAAAATGACATACTTCCAAAAGTATTATTTTCGTGTTGAAGTTCGTGTATGGTATGCTTCGATCATAATATAAGATGGTATGGCATCGTATCGAAGTGTGCTTGAATATTTATGTACAGAGATAGCGAACGCGCCTCCGAGAACACCAACCAGCGAATAAATTTCATTATCTGATTACTGAACACCACGTGACCTGACCGTGGCAATAAATAGACACATCCGTTGTGTCGTTTTGATAGCGCACTGATACATTTTATGTGTAAATTTTAGGTAACAATAAAATTTGTGTACATAGTCGGATGATCGCTTTGTGGCGCGGTGGAGCGTGAAACTGGTGTCGCCTCCTCCGCGCCGCGCCCTCCGCCGCTCGCGACTGCTTCTCTCGACTCCACAGCTAGACTAAATAACGCTAGGTATCAACGATACGTACCTAGCAGCTACATGTAAATGTACTACAAGTAATTTACATACCGTCAACAAAAGTAGATAGCTGCCTTTACGTTAAAGTTTGGATGTCGATTCGTATTGACTGATTACTATTTACTGTACATTGGTAACACATAAGTCATTCAGTATCACTCGACAACTGCATAGCTTTAAACATACTTACGCTAATGAATTTTAAAAATCTTAACAAGGAAAATGCAATAGGTAGGTTACTTATACTTCGATGAAAGGTAACACCGCACCAAGCTTATTCAATTCGTATTAATTGAGCATTCTGCAATGTAATATGTTTAATTAGTAGGTACCTAGTTCCATGCTAGTACGTATACCAAATACTATGGCCTCTATAAAATGGGTCGTTCCACATCGATCATCACCTCGCAGCGGCATCGAGCACCGCATGCATGGCACAGCATAATCGCAGTAGTAGTGAGGGGTACTCGAGGCGACCGAGCCGGCCCCGGTTGGTGATGGACGCTGGTTGGTGGTGCAGGTGATCAACGGCGCGCCCGCGGCCGGCGCGGCCAGCGCGGCCGGCGCGCCCGAGTCGCGGCGCCGCGGCGCCTCCAGCCCGCCGCCCGCCGCGCCCGAGAAGCGGAAGTGGCCCGCGCCGCCCTACAGGGACCACCTGCACCTCGACCACCACGACCAGCTCGACCAGCTCGACCACCTCGACCACCTCGACCACCTCGCCGCCAGGCCGCCCTCCGACGACGACGACGACACCAAGGTACGCCATTCTAATACACATCCCTCATTGCCCATAATTTTCGTGACTAATTTGTAAATATGACTCTTATAATAATAGGTAGGGGAAAAAGTCTTTTCGCATTATAGTATGTATGAACTTGTAATAAAATCTCTTTGGTTATACCATTTGTATCTAGCAGGTTTTGATATCTATAAAAAGTTTAAATTTTAAAAAAGATAATTCCAAATTCAAATTAGGTAAATGTGTGATTTTCATTTGTTTTTTTTACTGTCAAGGTGAGTGAATCTAATGAAGAAATTCGATACATTTTAAAATTTTACTACAAAAAAGGTAAAAATTCAACGCAAGCTGCGAAAAAAATTTGTGATTATTATGGACCTAGTGCAGTGTCTGTGAGAATAGCACAAATTTGGTTTAAGCGTTTTCAATCCGGAAATTTTGATGTCAAAGATGCACGTCGCTCTGGTCGCCCTGTTACGGATAAAATGGATGCCATTTCTGAAAAAGTGGAGGAAGATCGGCATATCAGTAGTTACGACGTAGCTGAAGAACTAGGAATTGACCACATAACAGTTTTGGCGCATAAAAAGGTCGTGGTCAAAGACCGGCCAGGCTTCAGAGACTCTGGCGAAACCCGGGTTAACCCGCAACAAGGTGATGCTGTGTGTATGGTGGGATTGGAAGGGAAGATATTCATTATGAGCTGTTACCGCCAGGCAGGACTATCGATTCTGAACTCTACTGTGAACAACTGATGAGATTAAAGCAAAAAGTTGAGAGAAAGCGGCCGGAATTAATTAATAGAAGGGGTGTGATTTTTCATCATGATAACGCTAAACCTCACACATCTTTAGCCACTCAGCAAAAATTAAGAGAGTTTGACTGGGAGGTGTTAATGCATCCGCCGTATAGTCCTGACCTTGCACCTTCTGATTTCCACCTGTTTCGGTCTCTTAAGAATTCTTTAGGCAATGTCAGGTTAACATCACGAGAAGACTGCCAAAACCACTTGTCGCGGTTTTTTGAACAGAAGTCCCAAAATTTCTATAGTAATGGGATCATGTCTCTACCTACAAGATGACAAAAAGTTATCGAACATAATGGCACCTACATACTTTAGTTAAATGTAAATAAACTTTATTAAAAAATGTTTTGAATTTTCATATAAAATACGAAAAGACTTTTTCCCCAACCTAATATTTATTGCCGATTCTAAAAAAATTAAACTTCAGCGATGTTTGCCGCTTAGTCATATACGATTCGACGAATGTTTCAGGTGGAAACTCCGGTGCGATTTCGGACGTCGCCTCCACTGGAAGCGCTGAAGCCGCGCCGAGCGGGCGGAGCGGCGTGTGCGTGCGCCGGCAGCGGGGCGCGCGGGGAGCGTGACCGCGAGCGCGGAGAGCGAGGCGAGCGAAGCGAACGAGGCGAGCGAAGCGAGCGAGACAGGGAGCGGGCCGAGCGAGCAGAGCGAGGTGAGCGAGCGCCGCCATCGCCGCGCCGCCGCCGCATGCCCCTGCCTCCGCCTCGGCGACATCGGCCCGCTCTCGACTTCGATAAAATGCAACAGGTGACTACTCCGACCACCTTGTTCTTACTGTTCATGTGTCGACGTAGTTCACTAATACCAAGTTACAAGAATTATACTTATTGTTACTTAGACATCAAGATGTTGCATGATGATGTATTTATAGAACATAGAAGTATATTTAATTCGAAATTACACATTCAGTGCTCAAAGTAGAGTCACACTATTTATCCGCTGTGGTAGAGTCATAAATATGCCTATGAGTACTATATAGAACACGACATCAACTTCATACAAACGTTCGCAATCAAACATTCCAATACCGAATCGTAGCGGGGCATATGACGATATCGGACGATACTTCGTTTCAAAAATATTAATTTCCGCAGGAAATCCCTGGGCTGCATTTCGCTTTGTTTTGATATTTTAAAGTATATTTATGTAAGTATATATTAAATCAAAACCAATGTCTGAACTGCGGCGTTGACTTTTGCGACATGGATTCGTCGTTAATTAATTATCTACTTATTCAAATTGGAATTGACATTTTGAGAATTTGTCATTTTGTGTATCGTTTCACGTCTTGGGTATTTTGCTTTTTTTGACGTGCAAAGAATTGTACTGTTCTATGTATCTACTGTGGTAGAACATATTTATTCCAAAACTGTGAATGAAATGAAAAGTTGTGCTCTATGACAGCTCTACATTTAAACATAGTGCAGAGTTGTAGCGGTTGTTTATGTATTAAACGGTATGCACATTACTCTCTCCCAAATCTCACAATACATTGCTGCAGTCAGTCAATGCAGCGAAAAACAAAATCGGTGTTCCAAAACATTTTTCCATGAGGCTACTGCATTTCTTCTACTTTCTTCAAGGAATGTTTTTGAATAGTCTCCTCTCGTGCTGCAAGTTTGCAATTGCAAATGTCAATACATTACGACGATTACGACTACGAGTCCTCAGTGGTATAAGAAAAAGAATATCGCCGAGTTTCAGTTGCTTTTTGCAGTTTACGACTACTAGTAATATATTTTATTATATGCCTGAGCATTCCAGCTCTAAACAATATACTGAGCATGCATAGAGCGATGTACGAGGACAACAAATGTAAAAATGCAATAAGTACATCGCTTTCGCGGGGCGTCGAGCATGTCGGCGCATAATGAGGGGGCACACGTGCGCTCCCACGGCGCGACCGGCGACACGCACTCGCTCTACCTGCTACAGCACTACAGCTTGGTAAACACAACACGCCGCCGCCGGCTAGCCTCAGCTTCAATGCCGTGATCTGCATGATGCATCTATCTTTACATTAATCTCTGCCTAAATAGGAGTAAGGAGATACAGTTGTCAATGTGCGTAGGACCTCTTTTAACTTTAGGTTCAGGTTTTAGAGACAGTGGCAAATACAAATACAAAAAAAAAATTGCTGGCAAACACGGTACATACTAATAATTTGGTATGCAAAATCAGGAGTGGATAATTACATTTTTATTCTAAATTCTAAATAATCATAGTCATAATGACAATGATTATTTAAATAATTCTAAATGCAACAATAAAATATCATAATCATAATGTCAATATCAATTCAATTAATTCCAGTGGTAATAATAATTGCAAATTCTAAATTATTTTGCATAATAATTATTGATAACATCGATATAATTCCAAAAATGTTAATTGCTAGCGGCTAATATCATCAATTTCTGAGTACGGTGGTTCCTAGTTAGGTTTTCCAGCGGAGAAAACCACTTCAAGAGAATGCTCAAATGCGCGTACTTTTTATTGTTATTATTGTTTAAGCTTTTTTTTATAATACAGTTTTTATTACAGTGGCAGACAAGCATACGGCACACCTGAAGTCAAGCGTGTACCGTAGCCATATTAACGCTCGCAACGTAAAATATCGTTCGCGCGCCGCCGCCACCCCCGCTGCCAGCAGCAACTCCTGCTTTTCTTACGTATCAATTTTTTCCTAAGTAACTAATCTTGGTATAAAGGTTTCTGCGGGTACCCCTTGGTGCAGCATTGCGTGCCACTTATTGGGAAACACTGACTTAGTACATAACTACATGGTAGATATAAAAGAAAGGCCTCCATCACGTTTGCCTGACTATACTTACCTGCAGGACCGGTTTCCGTTCCTGCAGGTTAGATTCCCGGTAATGAGTTGGCATGTAGGAACAAGTTCCAAAACAAACAAAAAATTACTCAACTGCTGAAATGGGAGGACAATGTTTTTCGAGCGTACATAAGTATGATATAAGTAAATTTTTCACTTCTTAGTATTTTTAACGCACCCGGTTTGGTAATTTCTTATGACTAGATATTACTGTATTATACTAACTTATACTAAGTATGATTTTTGCGTATTATTTAGCGTTGGGTTAGGTTATTATAACATAAAATAACTGCTATATTTTATGCAATGTTTTGACAGAAATTCTGGCATTAGCAGTTTGGGAGATTGTAACATAGAGACTTTACGTATAAGTATATATAGAGATAACATTCAATAATGAAGTGTTCCGTTTTCCTGAAGGTCTGCAATCTGCAACTTGAATTCTCATTTCCAAAGCCAGCCTACGCTGGGAGTTGTGGTGCTTATCACATAATTAAGATCATGTAGGTACGAGTATGTAACAACCTACTTCTTAGCACTCAATAGCTGCGGTCGCCGTGCACGCTTCATTGAGCGCTCTCAATATTCGTCATGAATGGCAGCATTCCTTGCGCGCGCAGACCGGCCGCCGCACCGTCGCTGCCGTATATGGCCAGCGGTGGAATGAAACTTGGCATTAACTTTTTATCTCGCGCTTGCTGCGTACAAATGGCAGCATAACGTCTGAGTTGGAAACGGCTGTCCATTTATGTCCACGTTCGATGTGTTTTTGTTGTGGTAGGAAGATGTGAGTGCTTGCAAGGAACGGCGACGATGCCTTGGTCTGTATTGTGGTTTGGGCTTGACATCCATTGGTCGAGATTTGCTATCAAACTGCTGAATTTAAAAAGAGATACAGAATCTTTGCACTATGCTCCTCCTATACCAGTTATAACCCTAATAGTATTTTTTTATTGATGTCAGGGGAATCTTAAGGCAATAATTTGGAATTAAAGAATTTATTAAACAACAGTAAGCACATAAGTATATAAAAACAATAACGTACGTAAACGACGAAAATTAAAATTATACCCGACTAAATAAAGTAGAGACTTAAATTTTTTTATCGGCCATTTGAGAATAAAGTGAATGTGATATACGACATGTTTTAGATGACACTAAGAACTGAGTCTAAAAGGCTGCGTATCGGCTACCCCTTGGTACGTTGGTACTATTATTTATTATGTGCCGATTATATGTGCGGTCGTGATTACTTTTTACTCATATAATACTTGTGACTCGTATAAAAACCATTTATAAATCTATATATATAAAAGAAAGTCGTGTTTGTTACAACACTTATAACTCGAGAACGGCTGGACCGATTGCCATGGTTTTTGATTTGTTGGATTTGTCTCCGTCCAGAATAGCATAATAACTATTAAAAACATTGGAAAATTTACGAAAAAAATAAAATAAAAGAAAAATCATTTTTCCATACAAAATGTTCGTGGATGTCGGACCTGTCAAACGTGACGTTAACGTGCGTACGTCAAATGTATGCGTGCGTTCAGAAATGTGGGTATAGGATAATAAGTATTAAAACATTGACAAAATTGTCGAAAAATTAAATTTGAAAACGGATTGGGATATTTATTGATTTTCAATTAAATGTCAAATCGATTGGTCTAACTTTTACGTCGCGAAAGTTGTCCGTTGTTGTTTTGAAAATTGTTTATGAATGAATGCTTGAAAATGAATATTAATTGGTTGTCAAGTGTCATGGTACTTTATTTTGTGACATAGTTACTGAACTTAATATTTACCCACTGCTGGGTAATATTTACCCACTGCTGGGTAATATTAAATACGGGTCTTCCTTCAACTGAATATGTTTCGAGCATACTCCACCACGCTGCTCAACTGCGAGTTGGCGGACGCCAGTAATTTCAAGCCGCCTAAAAGCCACTTGGCTTAACGACTGCCATCTAATGATAACAACCAGGACCGACGGCTTAACGTGCCTTCCGAAGCACGGAGGAGCTCGAGATAATCTAATGATAACAACCGGGACCGACGGCTTACGTGCCTTCCGAAGCACAGAGGAGCTCGAGATAATCTAATGATAACAACCGGGACCGACGTCTTACGTGCCTTCCGAAGCACGGAGGAGCTCGAGATAATCTAATGATAACAACCGGGACCGACGGATTAACGTGCCCTCCGAAGCACGGAGGACCTCGAGTTAATCTAATGATTACAACCGGGACCGACGGATTAACGTACCTTCCGAAGCACGGAGGAGCTCGAGATAATATAAACTCATCCATGGACAGGCTACGGTTGACGTTGCTTAACTTGCGTGTACAATTAGACTGACACGCGCAATGACGCCATCGTGCTTCTCTATTATTTTCTATTATTCATTATATTAATTTCAAGACATCATAAATTTTGTTCAACTAATATGTATACCACGACATTCATTGACAATTAGGCGGTACGAAGTTCGCCGGGCCAGCTAGTAAAATATAAAAAAGACATCAATGATAGGTGGTGATAGGTTAAACCATAACCAAGGAAATTTTATGCAGATGTTATGTTATTAAGAGGGATACATTAGTGTAACTATCGGTCATATGTGTGCTCAGTGGTTACACCGGTGTAACAAATCAGTGTAACCACGGGTCAGAAGGGAGATGATCAATGTTGTGGAGAGTCAAATTAGTAAATCAGTAACTTTTATAATAGACTAGCTGGCCCGGCGAACTTCGTACCGCCTAATTGTCAATGAATGTCGTGGTATACATATTAGTTGAACAAAATTTATGATGTCTTGAAATTAATATAATGAATAATAGAAAATAATAGAGAAGCACGATGGCGTCATTGCGCGTGTCAGTCTAATTGTACACGCAAGTTAAGCAACGTCAACCGTAGCCTGTCCATGGATGAGTTTATATTATCTCGAGCTCCTCCGTGCTTCGGAAGGTACGTTAATCCGTCGGTCCCGGTTGTAATCATTAGATTAACTCGAGGTCCTCCGTGCTTCGGAGGGCACGTTAATCCGTCGGTCCCGGTTGTTATCATTAGATTATCTCGAGCTCCTCCGTGCTTCGGAAGGCACGTAAGACGTCGGTCCCGGTTGTTATCATTAGATTATCTCGAGCTCCTCTGTGCTTCGGAAGGCACGTAAGCCGTCGGTCCCGGTTGTTATCATTAGATTATCTCGAGCTCCTCCGTGCTTCGGAAGGCACGTTAAGCCGTCGGTCCTGGTTGTTATCATTAGATGGCAGTCGTTAAGCCAAGTGGCTTTTAGGCGGCTTGAAATTACTGGCGTCCGCCAACTCGCAGTTGAGCAGCGTGGTGGAGTATGCTCGAAACATATTCAGTTGAAGGAAGACCCGTATTTAATATTACCCAGCAGTGGGTAAATATTACCCAGCAGTGGGTAAATATTAAGTTCAGTAACTATGTCACAAAATAAAGTACCATGACACTTGACAACCAATTAATATTCATTTTCAAGCATTCATTCATAAACAATTTTCAAAACAACAACGGACAACTTTCGCGACGTAAAAGTTAGACCAATCGATTTGACATTTAATTGAAAATCAATAAATATCCCAATCCGTTTTCAAATTTAATTTTTCGACAATTTTGTCAATGTTTTAATACTTATTATCCTATACCCACATTTCTGAACGCACGCATACATTTGACGTACGCACGTTAACGTCACGTTTGACAGGTCCGACATCCACGAACATTTTGTATGGAAAAATGATTTTTCTTTTATTTTATTTTTTTCGTAAATTTTCCAATGTTTTTAATAGTTATTATGCTATTCTGGACGGAGACAAATCCAACAAATCAAAAACCATGGCAATCGGTCCAGCCGTTCTCGAGTTATAAGTGTTGTAACAAACACGACTTTCTTTTATATATATAGATAATGAGGTTACATTTAGATAACTAATGTAAATTAAAAATATATTAAATCCATGAATAAAGATATAATATCTTTTCTGCTCCATCACCAGATCCAGACCACCATTTTTATGTATACCTCATCATTGAGATCATTACATAGCCTAATCATAATATCATTTTTGTCATGAACGAAAATTGCCTAATGAACATCTTCCATGTACACATGTTAACAAATAAATATATCTTTATCTTTATCAGTTGAAGATAAGTTACCTAAGCGTCCTGCAGAGTTCTAATGATGCTGCAACATTTGAACAATCTTACCATATTCTTTTTGTCAATTTCCAATTGATCAGTCTACGTGTAAGAGGCACATATCTCTTCATAAATTAGAAAAGAACTCATGATGAGCTCAAACAGCTTGACAGATTTTCCCGGAGCATGGGTAAAAACACCTCGATCACGTAAACAAAAAAAAATCATCAAAATTGGTGCCCCATTCTATTAGGAGCTAAAATGTTAGAGACGGCCACATAGACACACGTCAAACTTATAACACTTCTCTTAGTCGGGGGTTAAAAAAGGTTTCATTGAGGTTCCTGCTCATAAAGTCGGTGTATAAACAGTTTGGAATGATTTGTTCGAATTGAAAGCGGTTTCTGGCCCTGGGTGCACTGTGAGGTGCGAGGGCGGCAGTGTGTATTGTCCACGCGAGGCAGTATTAGTAACCAGTCCCCGTGCGTGTTCCAGCTGCGCGTGGGCGGCGGCGTGCGCTCGTGGCGCGCGGTGGGCGGCGCGCACGGCGGCGAGCTCTCCGTGTTCTGCTGGTGATGACGGCGCCGCCCCGCACCGCTACCGCCCGCACAGGTGAGGCGACGCTCTCAACTCATCATTTGAGAATCCATAGTCTAGAGTAGTCTACATGTAGTATAGAGTGTCTCGACGGGCTGGGACACACCCTCCTGGCTGTGGGACCAACCTTCCCATGGCTCCGTCGACCTCGCGGTCATGTGAGCCGAATCGCGGGAGATGCGCGCGGCACTTTGCTCTAAGGCTCTTTCGTGCCGGGGGCAATGCTTGACTCCCTACAAGTTTTTTATTCTTCGTCCTTTGTCCCACGGTCTATATCGAGACGGACTATGGATTCTCCAAATCCCGTTAGTAGTATATAGTCGTATGCCGCCGCCGGAGGCATTCAGGGAGACGGCGATAGAATTTTTATCGTCAGCATATAATCTTCCACTGATAAGATACAGATGTCCCCCTCATCCTAAGGGATTTAGAGTGTATTCCACGCTGTTCAGCTGAAAGTTGGCGGAGGCCAGTGGTTAAGCCGTTTAAAGGCCTGTCTTAACGATTATCATTTAAAGAGCAATAAATGAAATGGGTAAGATGGCTTAGCTTGATTGTATAAATAAAACCTAATTTAAATTTAGTAGGTAATAGGTAAATATAAAAAAACTGAACAATTGGAATAAATTGATGGAATAAGTACATATTATGTACATTATTAGCATGATAATTTAGTAGAGTGTCAGTTATACGCTATTCGTAATGTCCCCTGAACCTTAGTAGGTCCAGTTCCGCAGTTCTCTTTATATTGTAGTCGTTTAATTGCTTCCCTTATAAATACTCAGTTTGTAAAAAAATCACACAGCATTAATTTTATTGTAGAGCAGATTAGATAGAGAGATAAACTGTTTATTCATTATGTATACAAACACAACGTAGGTACAGAGGAAGCAATACAAAAGACAGCATAAGTACATTATAAATTAACGTGCATATCACGGTCAATGCAATGAATATCAAATAACCCACTAGTGATCAAATGATTATATTTTACAGCAGAGATCTCCAAACATTTTTGTCTCGTAGACTTCTTTCGTATATAGTTTCTGATTTCTGTAATCCCATACTCTATGAATATATAAATTCATAGACCCCCTTCATGTCGGAATCGACGCCATAGGGTGAAATAGACCACTTTGACAGTCAATGAACTAGAGCAGGGGTTCCCAACCGGTGGTCCGCGGCCCACCAGTGGTCCGTGAGAGGTGAATTATGGTCCGTGATACAAACTCATGATGAAACAGATTGAGCACTATTATACAAAATACTAAGATCTTGAGTTATAGAATAATGGATTTATATGACACTTGGGGACTCTACTCCCAACAAAATCCTCATAGTGGTCCGCGAACAAAAAAAGGTTGGGAACCACTGATCTGATCTGTAGAGGAAGCCTCTAAGTGACAGCGGCTACTTCTAGGTTCTTCTTCGTCACTGGCTTCGTAGATGTGCTAACTTCTGCTTACTGGCTTTGTGGATTGTCGACAACTTCAGCTCTTCGTCGAACTTCTTCCCCTCGAACTGTATCCTATAGCCAAGAAACCTCGAGCACACTGCTCTCTCCAAATGGATTTTGAACATGAGATAATAAACAACCTACCTGATAGAAAGCCATAACCGTTACCTAAAGTAGTGGCTATCATCATAAGTGTATGATAGTTACAACATTATTTGTGCGCGTGTTGTCTGACACACCTGCTGCTTCCTGTTCCTGATGCACTTCTTCACTCGCAGGAACACAACAACGGTTTAGTAAATTATTTGGCTATAGTTCTAACTGATCGTAACACAGTACCTAGGTAACATTTATTTGCCAGATCATGTTTTCTAGGAGGCAAAGTTAAGTTAACCTCCCTAGAGTATGTAGGTAACACACTAGGAAGGTTAACTTAACTGCAGCTCAATTATGGACAAAATAGATGAAAAACATGGAAACATCGTAAGTATTTTCGGATAGATTTTTTTGTTGTCGGACAGTTTATTTTGCAAACTAGCTTAGATTTGCGCCAAACTTTTGGTCATCCCTTGGGGACACCTCATTTTTTCGGAGCAAAAAGTACTGTTATTATTCTATACTTCTAATAAGATGTAGTAGGTATGTAAAATTTAAACGGCAAGCGCAACGTAGGACGTCCACCCACAAGGTGGACAGACGACCTCATTAAGACCGTAGGATCGCGCTGGATGCAAGCCGCTTCCAACCGGTCTTATTGGAGATCTAGAGGGGAGGCCTATGTCCAGCAGTGGACTTCCAATGGCTGAGATGATGATGATGTAAAATTTCTTGGAAATCGGTTCAATAAATAAAGTCAAATTCAAAAAGTCTTAATCAAAAAAGCTCACTTTCCAATTTATAATAAGTATTATACACTAATATTGACACCATGTGATAGAGCTCGTGAGGCACATTTAGGATCAGTAATCGATTTTTTTAATATCTTGTATAGTTTACAAGATAATCCAGTGAGATTACTTATCGTCTCCAGCCTGTATAACTGACATCAAATCCAGTAAAACGTTGGATTAAGTACATAATCCAAAACATGTGCGTAGTTACAAATAGTGTACGAGTATATACCTATTTATTAACGTGGACCTCTCTGGTGTTTCAGATCGTGGAGAGGCCGGTGGCTTGCCGCAGCCGTCGACGGTACAATCGGGAGCCGTTGTACTTACGTCCTCGCTTCACTCGTGTCTATGTGTTGTAGTGACGCTTGTCCCGAGGGACTCTGCATCTCACCACGAGTTGGAATCCGATGAAGGAACCTCACCCTGGTACATCTCACTGAGCCGATGAGAGACCGTGTTGATACCCGTGCCCCGACTCCATGCAGGGGAGATGATGGTCGGCAGTCTCCACTGTCGGCAGAAGCCTCGAGTCGTCTGGAAATTACCATACTGCCAGATTTGCAATAGGCCAATTTAGAACTTCTCGACATTAAACACCAGGCAACGCGTATATTGAAGCCGAACATTGCCTTTCGCTATCGTTTTCTACTAGGTCAGACACTGAAACCTTCGCCCTGGCTGTATCCAGTACTACATTAATAAGATTTGTGTTCTTGTGCAAAGAACTTTCATTACTTATTTATATTATAGTAGACATTATAATGCGGCGGCATCAATAGCGCGATCTGCCATTGATACAGATTTGCCAATTAATATTATATTAAAACTTTAGTTATGGAATAATTCCGACTTTTTAAACTTTTAATTACTTAATGAGAATTCAATTTTGTGTTTATTTGTGTTGAACTATCCCAGTGTGTACCTACTTTTAACTTTGCAAATGTACTTTTCTCATTTTAATCAGAGTCGCTATGTCGCCCGTCGTCGTACCGTGCATAATTTCGTTTTTATCGCTAAATATGTGAATAATTGGAAAATACAAAAGTTCACCTCTCAGGTTTATGCAGATATTAGGTAAACGTAAGCTCTATTCTACATGGCTATGAAGCTAACAAACAAAAAAAAAAATTTATTAGGTATCACATGATGCAGCGTTTTGTATGAGTAGCTGAAACGGACACTGTAAACTGATTGTCATCCAACGAGCACGTTCGTGAGTCTGCGAGGGAAGCACGCTCAGCGCTGCTGCTCCAACTCCTGGGTCGTAATGACCACCGTGAATATATCATCAGCAGCACTGTAATTATAAACAAACCCGAAAGATTACAAAGTCTACTGATATTTTACAAAGGCTTCTATTCTGTGAAGCTAATAATAAAAATGGGGACGATATATAAAATTTTACGGGCGGCATAGTAATCAATATTAAAAATCTAATAACGTCGTATATTTTAATGAAAGCATCTTCTTGATATTCGTAAAATTAAAAGATTTCTATTCATATACTATCTGATACGTAGATATCAAACACTAGGACGCTAGGAAAGCTACAATTTTACTTATATGTAGTTTGTGAAGTCGCAAGCGAATATCAATAAAATATGAAAATGGGATCTACTTACTCCCCATGTTTTGTTCGCCTTTCTTGTTATCTTCACGGCTCAAAATGTTCGGCAATTCATATCTGTACAGAACTAGAAAGTCATGGAAATAGCTGCTGACACACGTGTTTCCCTCCATCTTCAATCCTGGGACATTTAGTCTGCTGACGGAAAATTTAATCGGCGACGCGTCTAACTCGGACGTATTTCGCAAAATGCTGTGTGGCACCGTCATGTCACCTCAAAACGCTGCATTTCATGAATCAGAAGTTTTTAAACTTTTTCAGTCCGCGGCGCACTTAAAGATTTAGTATTTAGTGTCGGCGCCCTGGCGAGCTAGTCGAAATTGTTTAGTTTCTAAATGGTGTATCCACACATGTCCGGCGTCACGGCCGGCACGCACGCGAGCCTGCAAGCCGGTGGTATGTGTGGTAAACGTAAAGTAGAGTGCCTCACGGAGCTCCTCTTTGCTTCCTACGGGCAGAACTGGTGTGAGACGCGGCGCACAGTTTGGGAACCCCTTGGCATAAAGCATTGCACCTGCGATGTGATTATGCGCGAATTATTTCGTCACAATTACACCAATGAATGCAGAAATTTTATTAAAACTTAAGTGAAAAATATAATAAATTGGCAAGTCACTCAGTTAAATCTTGATACCCGATTTGACGACGGCGACTAACGTAGGTCTCCTTTCGAGATAGGAACTAAATTTAATTACTTCAATGAATTAATCCCTGTTAGTACGGTGGTACGGACGGCGACAGGCCGACTAGCAACATTCATAGTACCTAACTGTTCGCGTTCCTTTGTGATTGCACTCAAGTAAGTAAATGATCAAAGTACAAAGTTAAATTACTATAATAATGCGCGGCGCGCGTCCGCAGGCGCGCGCTCGCTTGTACATACGACATTGTATGTGTCGACGTGTCATCTTTGTGTAAATGTTCTTCGTTTGTGTAGAATTTGAAGATTAATTGCGCGCGTGAACGGTTCATTCGCAGCGATCGTAGTTTTTGGAGGTATTTATCGCCACGACAACGTCCGGCACGTCCCGGACGGCCGGCGGCCGGCTCCGAGTCGGCGAGCGACTATCACAAGTTCGCAGTCGTATTTCGAACGAGGCCATTACTAGGTTACATAATACCCAAAAATTACTTTAATTATATCTATTGTGATAAAACTGTATTGTTGTTTGTATCGGGTCGAGCGCCCGGCGGAGGACGGCCTCGCCCGCGGCGCCTCAACTGTTGATCTCGAATTACGACTGACGCGCGGGCCGCTCGTGTCCACGGGCCCGTTCCTGGCGATGCGAGCACCCGAGCCATAAAACGTGATTCCATCATAGATTTACATTAATTTACCATTTTTGAAATGTCAATTGATACGGCGACGAGAGAGCGCGGTAGAGTGCAATATAAAGAGGGGGTGGAGGAGTGAGTCGGACGGGGCGGGCGCGGCGGCTGCACTGCCGTGCTCACTGCACGCCGCTGTCGTCGGCGTGCAGTGTCGCGTGCAGCGCGCTGCCTCCACGGCGTGCTGCCGCGTGCTGAACACGTCCGTGCAGACTTGTGCTGCGCCCGCTGCGCTCTCTGGTCGTTCGTACAAGTTAAATCGGTTGTACCCTAGTTGTATTCTTATGTTAGATTTAGCGGGGAGACGTTTTCTTATTTGTATTGTGTTAAAATCGAAAACGAAAAGATACGACATACATATGTGGTGCGAGTGATTCAAGAGAATTTAACGATAAAGACATTTAACAAATTTTCAAATTAATAAAGTACTAAGACTTTTTTAAAATCGCTTAAAGATGTATGTACATAGTGTTAAGTTACGTAGAGTTAAGAGCAGACTTAGATGTAGTAGGTATAACAAATTGTATGGCGGTGGCGCGCGGCGCCCCTTCTGTTAACATTATCTTTCATTGTGTTACTTCATATTTTACTTGAGGGATGTTTCGTCGAGCCGCCGCGCCGGCCGCCTCGAGCCCTGCCGTCTTATAATGGACAGAGTGTGGTCGGGACGTTCGTAGTCGATCGGCACAGCGACCAGTGTACACTTAGGTACCTTACACGCAATGTTAACATAAAGGTTATGCTTCTCAGTGCCATGGCACCGAGTCCGGCAGGTCCGGCGGCGGCGGGCGTCGCAACGGCTCGGCGGTCTCCATTGTCGCTTCTCAGTTGTTATTGTTATGTGTGGACTTGTCTCGTCGACGTGCAACGAGCCTTACTGGCGATGCATACACTGGTCTGTGTTCATACATATCTGACATACTTAAATATTTTTCCTCTCAGAGATCACATTAAGGTGTATCCTTATCGCATAAGTAGTTTTTATACCGAAAAAGCTTCGAATAATGCGACGCGTCAAGTACTTATTAGGAAAAATATAGAGGTTGCAAAGACGAAAACTTTGACTTTATCCTGATAGTGTCGGTAGCCTCGCTGCACGTTGCGTACACATTCTCCAATCACATTAAATTATATTTATAACCTACATTGAGATCGGGATAGACGAGCGTCGCAACATCGAATTCAAGTAGCTACAGGGAACCTAATGCGAGATGAAAATCTGAAGCTTCGCCTCGAAGTGTTCGAAATTTTAACTGCCAATTGATTTGGACAGCCGGTACAGACTTTCTATTCGGCAGGACCGATTAAATAATACAAGTCGTTTCGTCTGATAGCGAATAAAAATAAAATATATTGAAGTTGAAAAACACAAAAAGCTTCTGAAACTCCAGATCTTCATTTCGAAGTAGTTAACCGAGATACACGATTCAATGACCGGTCGACAACAAAGAACAAGGCGTATAAAGTGTAATACTTCTACTTGGCAATACCTATCTTGCAAAAATCATCAAAACGTTCATGTTCTGATGATGTTTGCAAGGTTTTCTTTGTATTCTGCGGCTTATTAATTATTGATTTGTCATGGCCGAAACATACTTCAAAAACGATTTGTTCATTGTCGATCAAGTTAACGAATAGGAGGGCTGGTTCTCATGTGATCTACGTAAGTAGAGTATCATCGTACACATCCATAATCTGAATATCAGGGCTCGTCTGTTTCTTCATACTGTTTGTGACTGTGTTAAAGATTACTTTGTGGGGTTTCTGTATTTTTGTTTGTCATGAGCGATGCCCAATTGTATTAGACTGTGACGGTACGGGAACGGGTCACTGTTGATCCCCTGGTAGCAGTGCTTCAACAGAAATGCCACTGAAATTTAGTTGCCTGTACCATATTTATTTGGGTTGTTCTCACATGCTCCCTTTCAATGTAATAGGTAATTCCATATGATTCTTTCGATCCCTCTAACCTTAGGGAGCATATGAAATGCACAAGTTTCGTAGGCTCCCTGTGGGATCATAATAAAGGGAGTATGTGGGAGCAAGCCATTAATTTCTCACTTTAGATATTCATCTCTAACAGTGATCTTTTATCGTTCCTCGATTTTTTTGTCTGTTCTTTTGATGATCATCTGCCGAAACTTGTCTAATAAACAATAACTATCTACCTAAAGTAGTGTGGAAGGACCCATTGTTATCTCATCAAATCATCATTATGCAAAATTACTTTTATACTTAAGTTTTATTTTTCAATGCTAAACATAGTACCTATGCTTCAGCATCCCACTGGAGTAACTTGAACATCAAAATTTACCTTTGCATATTGATTGAGGGTTGTAGAAATCAGAATGACAGCCAATAAATATCGGGAGAATGCAGTGATTACGCACGCGGGACAACCCTGAATTAATTTAAACCGTTTTATTATGGAATATCTTAGCAGTTCTGAGAGTTCTGATCTTCGCCGTCTACACAACATCAATTATTCAATAGACATTTAAACACGCATCCCGAGCCGTGGTCCAAATGGAGTAGGAAGAAATTAGGAAGTTCTGTCCGCTCGCAGTTTCACTTTTGCTTGTGAACGCTTTGGACGCGTGAAGCGAAGCGATTAAAACAACGAATGGTTTGTTTGAGTTCCCAATACCTACCAAGTACCTACTAACTGCAATTTCAATCGGTTATTATTATCACCTGTTTAGTGCCTAAGGCCACAAAGTGTGAATGTAGTATTAATGCAGGCTTTGTTGGATTGACCTGCCTGTCAAGCTACTGCATCTATACAGGATATTGTTCTGACTATATTACTTGGGGATTTTAGTGATCCACCAAAATTAGTCTAAATTTTAAGAAGATTATAGTCCTTTTTGTATCCAACTTGTATATTTAAAAAAATATTCACAACAAGAGATTTTATTATGATAGATAATTATAATACTTTGATTTCTTCAATTATAGTAAAGCAAAAATAATCTTACTTGCCCGTGGCTTATCTCAGAGTTTTCTTTTCCCTAATCAGTCTGACTGCAGGTCAGGTATTCTTTCCTATGGTACAACCAGATGTACGTACCATGTCAAAGTCAAAGTCAAAGTCAAAAATTCTTTATTCTGTGGGCCCTCGCGGGCACTTAGACACGTCTTTTACAATTAGGTATATTTTTTTATCTACCAGCATTTCGGAATGACCATTGACGAGAAGAATTGCCGAAAGAAACTCTGTCAATATAGGTTTTTTTTTTTAAATAGCCATACAATATTATCATAATACAATAAAAAGAAAAATGGTATTCAACCAAAAAATGTATAGGGTTTAGTCGTGTTTAATTTCGTCAGAACTCACAGTGACTCTAAAATAATTACATTGCGATTTCAAATCTGCAGGGAAGCATGCAGTAGATAGTCACACGAGGAATAGGTATGTCCCGCGCGCGGACTGCGTGCGTAGACACGGTGGGGGAATATCCTTGGGCTCGCAGTAACGTGTAAGTTTGCAACAATCAACGGTGATATTATACAAGATAATTTATATTATGTTTTTATATATTGAATTAACAAGCGTAATAAAGAGTGAGCAATGGCACATCTTCACCGGTGTTTCATTAATCCCATGTGTTTGTGACGTCTACGCCTCGAGATGTCCGAACGGAAGTATTGAAATCTTTTGAAACAAATCTTTCTATTTCAAATTAATTTCTATATTGACCCACCATTACTCAGTCAACGTGCGAATTATGAGTACATAAAATCCCACTTTCGGCATCAACCCATAATTATCCCACTGCTGGGATACCTACGGGTATCCCCTCAATATTTCATCACGCTGCTCAACTCCTGATTGGCGGAGGCCAATGTTTTCAAGCCGTCCTAAGGCCACTGACTTGGCTTAACGACTGTCATCATCATGACAACAGCCAGGGGCGCCGGCTTAACGTGCCCTTTGAAGCACGGAGGACCTCAAGATACATAAACACATCCATAGACGGACTGCGGTCGAGGTTGCTTAACTTGTGTGTTCGATTATATTAGATTGACACGCGCAACGACGCCATTGAAACATCCAAATATTGGTTCGAAAATGGTTGTTCAAAAATCGAGACGATAATAGCGCTTTATTTGTTTCCACAATCAAATCATGTAATATCTCAAAAACTACTTACTGAACCGATGATGATTTATCTCACGATTGATATTTATATACATATCCAGATCAGACACACGATTGGAATTCTTAAATGCAACCACAATATAAGTACTACATACTTACAGTAGGGCCAATCCTTGCCGCTCTCTCGGGTCGACCTCACCTCCCCTCTGAGACGAATCTGGAACAGTTTGTATGGCGCCGCACGCACACGCGCTTATTCGCGCTCTGCAGACGTCATTGTTTATGTAGTAGTAAACGACGCGACATTTGTATGGGGTGGCGTGTGCCTTATTTCGGCACTGCCCAGGTCTCAGATCTTGATTTTAACTAGACAAAAAAAATTGTCGTTAATCTGTCGCCCAAAGCAAAAAATTTGTCGGTCTCCTGTTAAAAGAGTTTTTTTGTGGCAGTGCCGAAATAAGCTTATTTCGGCACTGCCACAAAAAAAGTCTTATAACTCTTTTAACAGGAGACCGACAATTTTTTTTTTATGTTTCATTAATCCCATTCAGAAGCCCACTCGGGATCTATTAAACTACGAAACATAGCGAAGATATGATTTTCCCCAGAATTAGTCAATTTGTCGAATTCAGACACCAAGTATCAGAATTAGTCGACCTCCCGTTAAAAAGTTATAAGTATTTTTTTTGTGGCAGTGCCGAAATAAGCCTTATTTCGGCACTGCCCAAAAAAACTACACCACCTAGCGAAAATCTGATTTCACCCAGATGTTGCCTTGAATTTGTCGAAATTTGTCGGAAATAAAACACAACTGGTCGATGCGTAATTAAAAAGTTACACGCATTTTAATAATTCTCATAATAAGTATAGTACGAGATCTTGCATCAAAATTATATCATGCACAAAATGCAACAGTAAACGTTTCATTTCCTTCCTTTTTCAGTCTGGCAAAGTTTGTCAATGCATGCAACTGTTTTCTGATCTACGAATGCTTTAGGTGTTCTTTAACACTACATTAGTTGCTTTTTACGATAGCCATATGTGAATGGGGTGGTGTTATTCTACTCTGCCTACGTTAGGCTCTCTGACTACAACGTGAATTATTAAAATGCGTGTAACTTTTTAATTACGCATCGACCAGTTGTGTTTTATTTCCGACAAATTTCGACAAATTCAAGGCAACATCTGGGTGAAATCAGATTTTCGCTAGGTGGTGTAGTTTTTTTGGGCAGTGCCGAAATAAGGCTTATTTCGACACTGTCACAAAAAAATACTTTAACTTTTTAACGGGAGGTCGACTAATTCTGATACTTGGTGTCTGAATTCGACAAATTGACGACTAATTCTGGGGAAAATCATATCTTCGCTATGTTTTGTAGTTTAATAGATCCCGAGTGGACTGTGCCGAAATAAGCTTATTTCGGCACTGACACAATAAAAACGTTATAACTCTTTAACGGGAGACCGACAAATTTTTTGCTTTGGGCGACAAATTAACGACAAATTTTTTGTCTAGTTAAAATCAAGATCTGACACCTTATTTCGGCACTGCCCAGTGCCGAAATAAGGCACACGCCACGGACAGACAGGCGGAGTATGGGACGGCCGCCTACCAGATGGACCGATGACCTGCCGAAGGTAGCAGGAGTCGTTGGATGCAGATGCAGTGGACCGTGGACCGGTAACTCTTGAAAGCTTTTGGGGTGATCTTTGTTCAGCAGTGGAATGTGGTTGAAATGATGATAATTTAGGAATCGATTATAATGTTATTTGGTTGCAGTATTTCGAAAGTTAGCTGTTTACTGAACAGAGGGAGATTCGTCAAAGGTCTTCTTACCTTGAAGATATTGGGTGGGACGCTCTAAGGTAAGTGGTCCGATCTTAATATTAGATTAACCTAACCAGGTTCCACTCTTTTCTGTCCATAATTGGATTTCCATAACTACAGTTATTTGCATTCAACGGTACTTGTCTATCCGTGGTTAGATTGCAATTAAGTTTAGGGCTTTTGGAAAAATATTATGATTTTGAGATGAGAGAGAAATGGATTTTTTTATATGAGCCGCAAGCGAGCATGGTTACTTTTCATCAGGTGACTGTTGAAAAGTAATCACCGCCGCCCATACAAATCAGCAACAACATACGGTCTTTGTATTTATTTATTCGTTAACAAAACATATTGTGTTCGAATGCATATTATAAACAAAACTTAATACTACATAAACTAATACATTAAAATTCTTCCAATGAGTAACAACATTTCTCCACAAGAAGAACTCTTAATTTTGTGTTAAAAGTTTTTCGACTACGTACACTTTTTAACTCTATAGGCAGTCTGTTAAAAAGAACCTGTTTGGTAACGTACACCTTGCTTTATCACTTTCAGATTAGGATGCATTCCTGTCTTAATAGTCTTCCCGCGGGTCTTTTCTCTTTCTATCATTTCCTCTTCAGACTCATATAATGCCTTTCCTTAAAGTTATTTAAAAGGACCAGGATATATAAACTAGGTACAGTTAAAATTTCAAGACTTTTGAAATAAGGTACACAGGACTTCCAAGACGGAATTCTTGCCATAATATGTATAGCCCTTTTTTGAGCTATAAAGGCTCTTCGCACATTACATTTAAAACTACTGCCCCAGAATGCTATACTATAGCGTAGTTTTGATTCAATTAATGCATAGTACACTATCTTTAACTGTTGAATAGTCAGCTCGTCTCTGAGACTACGAAGTGCATAGCAACAAGAACTTATTGACTTTTCGATCCGTTGTCAACCTTTTAAGTTAAAAATTGACTCTGTTCTTGAAGATGAAGTTTTTTAGGAATACTGCTGAGAGAAGTTGACTACACAATTTCACAGTTCGTGATAGAAAATGTTTTAAAAAGCGTACTGTGGCAAATCGCCGATTATCAAAATATATGGATGGGATTAGAAATGTTATCAATGACAATCAGGTGGGATATAGAGAAATTTTTCCTATGGTTCATCTCGGAAATAGGTGGGAATATGGTAGAATAAAAGAAAAAATATACGCGCGGTTACGATTTATTTATTTAGGATAGGACTCAATTCCTAATTCTGAATTACTTACAAATAAAATCACATTTTGATATTACCTACTAAAAATGCAAGACGTCAGCCATCGGTAAAATTAAAGATCGGTACTTAATAAATAACATATCAGTTCAATTCGTCTCTTATATAGTAAACGTTAGGTCATTTATCCCTAGGAGCCACACTGAAGTACTTCAACAGCGTTCTACTTTTTTTGGTGCATTTGGGCGGCTTGTCGGAGAGGGAGGGCCGGCGCGCGGGCGCGGCCTCCGCCTCCCGCGGGCTGGGCGGCGCGGCCGGGCCGTCCCCCGCGCGGCCTCGCTTCTCGCGCGCGAACCGCGTCAGCCAGTCCGTGGCCTCCTTCTTCTTGGCGGGCGACATGAGCCGCAGGTGCGGCGCCTCGCCGTCCAGTACGAAGTTCGGCAAGTCCTTCGTCGGCGTCGAGAACGATATGATCCTCACTTTGGTCGGCGACACCTTCACCGGAGACCGGGGAGATATCGCTTTCGGACTCTTCGGAGATAACAACTTACAAGACTTTCTCTCGTAATTCTTGGTGGGGGTCAGGAAGGACGTGCCGGGCTTCGGAGAGATGTAACTCCAGTCGCTCGACGCGGAGCGGGATATATCCGACTCCCGCAGGCACTTTTTCGCGGGACCGGCGTCGTCCGAGGCTCCGGGCCGTTTGACGCCCGCCGGGAGAAATTTCTCGTCTTCCTCCGGTGTCGCGGCCGCGTCCGGTTTCGACCTCTTCGCGGCCGTTTCGCCATCGTCGATATCTCGGGACGCATTCAAGAGATCGGTCAGACAGCGCTTGGTCTTTTTCCCCGCGGCGCCGGTCGCCCTGGAGCGCTTGACGCTGTAGGAGGAGGGCGTGGAGGGCGTCTTCCGTTTGAGCGAGACGGGCGTCCGGTCCCGCGCGTGCCAGTGCGCGCCGGCGTCGCCGCGCGGCACGGGCTCCGCGCAGCCCTGCAGCTCGGCGGCGGGCGGCGGCCGCTCGGGCCCGACGCGCCACACCTTGTGGCGCGCGTCGTCGCTGCACGTGACGAGCTTGGCGAGGCCGGCCTGGCACCAGGCGGCGCACGTCACCTCGGCCCGGTGGCCGGCCAGCCGCACCACGGGCTGCGAGCGCTTCACGTTCCACACGTACGCGTTCTTGTCGCTGCTGCCGCTCACGAGGTACATGCCGTCGGGGCTGAGGCCCGTCTTGATGTAGAACGTGCCGTTCTCGTGGCCGACGTAGCGCCGCTCCGGCATCGCGTTGTACGTCGATATGTTGAAGCAGTATATCACGTTGTCCATGCAGCTCGCGTACAGCCGCACGCGCGCGTCGTCTATGATCAGGTTGGTGTAGCCGTTCTTGGTGGAGCTGCCGCAGTACGGTATCGAGTGCTTCGGCAGCGGCTCGCGTTTGTACACGTTGTAGTTTTTGCGCAAGTCCCACACTTTGATGTTCCCGTCGCACTCGCCGCACGATATGAGAGTCAGATCGTCCTGGAAGACCAAGCCGGTGATGCTGATCGCTCTCTGGTTGTCTATGCGCGCTCGTTTACCGTGGGAGCCCGGCGTTTTCGGCGTGAAGCTGGAATGGCAGTTCATGAGACAGTTGTCCGGTTTGAGTATGACGGATGGCTGGGAGTTGGCGCGGATGTCCCAAATGAGTATGTGTCCGTCCCGCGCGCCCGTGGCGAACACGGACGGGTCCGTCGGACGGAACACGGCGGTCTTCACGGACCGACTGTGATTGGAGAATACCTGGACGCTTTTGGGAGAACCTTCCGCTACATCCCACAGACATGCTGTGTGATCACCTATAATTAAAAGATACTAAATAAACTTTAGCAGCATATACCTACATGGGTAATTTAAAAAAAATCCGACATCAGAGAAAAAAATGTCGATGTTATTGGCAAACAGTATCCAGGGCGTCAATGAAATCTTCGTTTATTCCTATTATTATGTTCTACCTAAACTTACCTGAAACAGTGACAAAGTTCATGTGCGCCGGCTTCCAGGCGAGGTCGAATACGGCGTTATTGTGGCATTGAAAACTTTCAACTGTGCTCGCTGATTTGACGTTTGATGTATCCTGAAATAAATATTATGACATTCACACAACCTACACTTTAGTTTTAATCATGGAGACAAATATTTGCATGAATATGGCAGGTGAAATGCACCCTACCATTGCCCTTTGGTAATGCCTGCCACCAAGGTACCAAAACGATTGAATGTTCTTATTTGGTGAACACATTCATAAACAATTTTTTTATACCTATAGATAGCCTATTATAATTTAATATAACCGTTCCAATGACCCTGCCACACGGCTATGAGAAGGAACACCGGTGGCTTTTAAATCGGTAAACAACTCTCACATGCAACATACTACGAGATGGCTATGAGAGCTATAAAATTGTAAATATTTAACAATTTTAGAGAGTCAAAGTTCAGGAGTTCATGATGATTTATCTGCAGTAATTTACTTTTATAGGATAATGACATGTTAAAAAATTGGGTAACAAATTAAATTAATTTTGGTAATCATTTTGTATTTTTGGGTTAACAATGATAATTTTAGTATTACTTTCTATAATAGGATAGCAAAATGTGAAATTTTATGTTGTAGTTGTACCTTAAAATGGTAATTAAATTTTGGTTATGGGGATGATTTCTTTGAGCCGAAGCCAACCTCATCTGCTCGTGGTGCACCTTCCTGATTGATTAAGGAGACTCTGGTGAAAGAGAGGTAGGACATAGCGTATTTATAAGCAACCCACCTGGGAATGTACCTCCACCTAACAGAGTGCTTCAACTACAATTGGTTGAGGAACTTCGTCACAGAATGTCGCAAAATGCAATAATGTAGTAGTAAAATATCATTTTGGCAAAATGTTCCTTACAAATGAAATTATGTTAACATGTCATGATCCGAATTCAGCACTTTCCTACTAGGGATTGCAATGCTGGATCCACAATCCAGCAAACCAACCGGATTGTGGATCCAGCAGATTGTGGATGGGTCAAAATCTTTAAATATTTGGGTTGTTGTGTTCCTGCTTGTGTGAAGTCATCAGGAAGGAAGATTTGCTGTGTTGGCGGCGGGGGTAGCGGCGCACGAGCGATATTTCAAGAGCGTACATGGTGATAGTTACTCCTTCACATTTGGCAGACTGAATGCTTATTTCCACCTGACATAACATAAAAAACGACATCCATTTCACGGCGCTCACACTATTTTTATATTTGTTGAATCTGAAGTTGGCGATCTACTTACACTAAAGATTTTATCAATAATATTTATGAAGCTTTCGATTTAATATGTTCCCGTGCATCCAGCATAGCACTATTATTATGTCTCTACTGACTGACTGACCTGACTTTGTGCTACTGATCCAAGAAAAGATTTTTGAGGCACAATCAACTATACTATGATAAAAAAATATTCTCACAGTCCAACTGACAACTTAATGGTACTACAATAGAATAGAATCAACTTTATTATTAATTGCTAAAATGTTAGATATATCATTTGTTGGATAGGAAGCAACAGTTTCACCCTATTGGGCATGCAATAACATTAAAAACATAATTTGATGTTGGCTTTCAATAGACAGTATATGAGTTTAATTAGTTGCTGTATTGAAGTACTCAGAAGTTAAAATTATAGAAGAAAGTTTTTGAGAAGACATTTTTTAAATTTAATTTTATTAAAGCAAAGAGAGGGTTCATTTTTATATTAGCAACAATTTACCATTTTGCTAATATTAAGCATGAAGTTTTTTTATTTTTTCATACCACATCGGGTGGCAGACAAGCACATGACCTGACTGATGTGAAGCGGTTACCGTAGCCATATTAACGCTAGCAACATGAAATATCGCTTGCGCGCTGCCATTACAGCAACTCCTTTCTTTCTGGTAATGTTGCAACTTGTTACATTACATTATAACAATATTAGGTACCTGAATAGCGACCCTGCCATCTTCGTTGGCCAGGGCGAGAATATGTTCATAGCCCGCAGCCTCCGAGAACCGGCATGCGAAGATTGGCGGGTCCTGATCGAATGTTGGTGGTACCGACGCATTCTGCAGCCCGTAGAATGACTCCTCGCCGTCTACTACCAGTCGCTTTAGGATATTATCGTAATTAAACCGGCAAACTGGAATACCATAAATAGTTTACAATTACCTACCAACCTTACAAATACGCTACACCTCAAATGAACAGAATGTAATAGAGATGTTTTAAATCAACACTTACAAATGCCCAATTGACGATCGATAATATTCTGCACGTAACTCATGACTGTATTTTCTTAAAACATCATACATGAATTGCATTTAAAATTTTCTAGATTTTCGTTAAACTTTTGCTGTTCATCTTCGGTTCGGTCTTTTGACATTTTGCAATAATGATTGTTTACGATAAAGACATTGACATTTGGCGCGAAACGAAACTTGTATTTTCTTGTCTTGCCTTTTCCAACTGGCGACCAATCCTCAATCGAAGATTATGCCGCCATTAGCTCTACGGATTTAGAGTAGTAATGATTTATACATGTTCTTATATTTAATTTGTATGACGTTTCTAAGTGCTTTATAAGATCCAAGGAATAAAGATATTTTGATTTTGATTATAAAGTTTTGTATAATTTCATACCGGCAGGAATCCACTAAATAGTTCCTTAATATTGTGTGCAATTTTACTGTTTCTTTATGTGACATTTTGGAACAACTCTACACTATGACAGTGTGAATCATAAGATTCCAATAATCGTAGACAATAATATAATAATGTACTTGCATCGTAATACGCTATTTTTATTTTAAATCAATACATAAAATTATGAAAAATTAATTAAAAGTTAGACCGTTATTTTTTATATACCTGGTATTGATTTATATATAGTGCAAGTGATACTATAATGAGTACATATTACTGGTAAAACGTCTAAACTGTCTCATAAATATTGTTCCAAAAAGTCGTGCAAATCATTTCGGATTTTCGATCATGTGTCAGGTCAGGGTTACCAGGTTGGGCGATATGTCACCGATTAGGCTACTTGAAGCTCTGCAGCAAAAAAATCAATTGGCGAGTTGTAACCTTGGGCTACTTCAAATTTCCGCTGGACGACTTGGCCATCATACTTATAAAAAAAGCTCATCGGAATACCATTAGCAACAATACCGAATACGAATTTTCAACACGAAATCCGATCGATGTACTAAACAAACAAACACAAACAAATAAACAAACAAATTGTCTTTATTGTGAACAACAGGTTTTACAGATGTTACAAGTTTATATCGATCCATTCTGTGTTCCACCACTTAGGCATACAATAATTATTAACTTTAACCAAACACTAATCATGCACTATACAGAGTTCTGTCATTCTGATAATCACTAACGCTATAGTAGCATTTATCAACTAACAGAGCATGGAATTTCTTTTTAAAATCAGTAATTTCCTTAATGCCACGTATTTCTTCTGGTATCTTGTTGTAAATACGAGGTATATCAGAAAAGACGCTCTTACTTAATAAAGCCGTTCTCGCAGGCTTGGAAAATATTTTATTTTTGTGTCTGTCACGTGACTTAAAATTAAATAGCTCCATGTTAGTTTTATCGAATAAGGCACATTCAAAAATATATAAACAGGGCAGAGTAAAAAGCTGATATTTTTTAAACAACGGTTTACATGAATCGGTCTGTTTTAAACCATACATGGCTCTGACACAACGCTTTTGGGCTCTAAAAGCAAGTTGTTTGTCGGTAGTGTTCCCCAAAACATTAATCCGTAACGCAATGTAGACGCCACATATCCGTGATATGCCGTCATTAAGGCCGATTCATTCACAATTTTGCTCAAATTGTATAGTGCGTAAGAAAATTTACTTAATTTCGTACAAATTTGTTGGATTTGCGTTTTTCAGTTCAATTTATTGTCAACGACTAAGCCCAAAAATTTTGTTGTTTCTGTATCATTAATTTTCTTACCTAGATAATTTATATTACCATTGTTTGAATTTGCAGATGTGTTTGGGCTGAATTTCATTAATTTCGTTTTTTCTAAGTTTATTTTGAAATTGTTTTTGTTCAACCAATTGATTATTTGTATTAAAGATTCGTTTATATCATTTTCAATGTTAAGAGTATTGTCATTTGTAAATAAAATTGTACTATCATCGGCAAATAATGTCATATGTTGTTTTGTTGCATAAGGCAAATCATTAATGTATATTAAAAATAATAAAGGTCCCAATACGGTACCTTGTGGGACGCCATAACTTAATTTTCTATAGTCAGATTGATATTGTACTTCACTTTTTGATTCAATACTTATTCTATCAATTTGTGTCGTTTGTTGTCTATCTGTCAAGTACGATTTCATTAATTTCTGTGCATTCCCTCTAACACCATATGCATATAATTTGTTTAGTAGTATTGTGTTGTCCACATGATCGAACGCTTTCGTCATATCCATGTATAGGGCTATAGTCGGTTTCCGTTGATCAATATTTACATATACTTTATGCAAAAGATTGTATACTGCCTGGTTTATTGATTTATTTTTCCTGAATCCATATTGTTGGGGAATGAGAACATTATTTAGTTCAAAGAATGAATACATAATTTTGTAAATAACTTTCTCGAATATTTTCGCGAATATAGAAATTTTAGCCACTGGTCTGTAACAATCCATGTTTGCTCTATCTTCTTTTTTAAACAACGGTTTAATAATTAATATTTTAAGCCTATCCGGAAATATACCCTTCTCATTGCTTAAATTAATAATAAAGCTTAATGGCGGTGATATAATATTTGCTACATCCTTAATTACAAATGTTATTATGTCATCATACCCTGTGCTATTCGTGTTTTTTAATAATTGAATTATTCTGCAAATGTCTTGTGGTACTGTCGGGGTCATAAAAATTGAGTTTAAATTATTACTTATATTACACTTGTTAGATTTATAAGGATTCGCTGTTATGTTATCTATAAAATAGTTATTGAATGTTTTGGCAATGTCAGGGTCAGTAATTACTTTGTCATTTACTTTCAATTTATCAATGCTATCTTTTGGATAATTTACTTTAGTCTTGTTAATTATTTTCCATGTTGCCTTAGTTTTATTATCAGAATTTTTAATGTAATAATCATTTTGTGATTTTTGTGTCAGTTTTATTATAGATTTATAACGTTTAGAATAAGCTTTATATTTAAGCTTGTTTTTTATATTTGGACACTTTCTAAATTCCCACAGTAGTTCTCTTTTACGCTTGCTGCACATTCTGATACCACGAGAGATCCATTTTGGTCTTTTAAAATGATATACTTTCACTTTTAAAATTGGAAAACATAGGTTATATAGAAGCTTAAACCAGTCGTGAAAAATATTAAATGCATCATTTGGGTCTGCCGCATCGTAAATTTCTTGAAAGCTTAGTTGACCCAAATATTTTTTAAATTTCATTCTATTTTCAGCTGAATAGTCACGTCTTTTTATATACCAAAATTTAAGTGAACAGCTTTTTTTAACGGGGCATTTCATCAACTGGGCTGTGTGATCAGAGATTGCAAGTTCCAATAGCTCACCATTGCAACCCCTAATATTATGTGCCATATTATCAATGCAAGTACCACTTATAATGCGAGTAGGTTCCTTGAACTGAAATCGTAAATTGTGACTTGATAGTAAATTATAGAATTCAGCTGAATATTTCGTAGATTTTAAAAGATCCAAATTAAAATCACCGCAAAGTATAATTTTTTTCTTAGATAACATATATTTTTGCAATATTTTGTCTATTCGACTAAAAAATGTGTTATAACATAATGGATTATTATTAGGTATGCGGTATATACAAATAATGTAAATTTGGTGAGTGATTAACTCAATGGCAGAACATTCTATTACATTTGAGATAGACAGATTGACAATATCATTTATTGGCCTACAAATATGGTTGTTCTTTACTAATATGCAAGATCCTCCACGTCTGTTGTTTCTACTAAAGCAAGAGGCTAATTTATAGTTCGGTATAACAAGGCTTTGTACATCATTACTGGTGATATTATGTTCTGTAATACATAGAACGTCTATAGATTTTTTAACAGTGGTTAATTCATCCAAGGATATTGTTAACATCTCTGATTTACCTATTAGACCATTAATATTTTGATGCAAAACATTTATATAATTATATACGAAATAAACTATTACATACATTGCGGTTTTTCAGTTGATCCGATACATTATTATGCAACTCAATATTACTTATCAAATAGGCTAGGTCATTAAAAATTACAAATAGTCCATGTCTGTTAATATTTTCGTAGTCACTTAAGTACATTTGTTTTGAATATGATATATTTAAATTAGAATCCAGAATGTAAGCATATTCGTATGTCAAATTATCGTGATACAATAAATTATTAAATATTTCAATTCTCTTCTATAATAATAAAAGGCTTTGTCCTCACTGACTGACTGACTGACTGACTGACTGACTGACTCACTAATCAACGCACAGCCCAAACCGCTGGGTCTAGAGATTCCAAATTTGGCAAGTAGGTTCCTTATGACGTCTAGGGGTGCACTAAGAAAGGATTTTTCAAAATTCATCCCCTAAGGGGGTGAAACGGGGGTCCAAAATTTGTATGGGGAAACAAGATTAATTGGACTATTTTATCCGAAACTTTCCACGAGTACTTCTAAAGATAAATGAGTAAACACGTGTTTCAGAATTTTTCAAAATTCAACACCTAAAGGGGTAAAATTGAGTAAAAAATTCTGAAAATCGTCATGGGTATTGTTTTTATGGTTTATCGGGTCGCTGATTACGAAAACAACAACTATTTTATAATCCAACATAGCCGACGTGACATAAAATCCCCCCCCCCCCCCCCCCCTCATCATCATCATCCCCTATAGGGGTGCGATGGGGTTGAAATGTCATAATATCAATATGGGTGTTGATTCTATGGTTTTCTGGGACGTCAATTACGAAAATCACATCGATTTGAAAATATAACACAGTGGACACGGAGTAACTTAAAAGGATTTTTAAAATTTTACCCCTAAGAGGGTGAAACGGAGGTCCAAAGTTTGTGTAGGGAAACGAGATTAGTTTGACTATAGATAAATGAGTGAACACGTGTTTCAGGATTTTTCGAAATTCAACCCAAAAAAAAGGAGTAAAATGGGGTCAAAAAGTCTAAAAATCATGAAGGATATTATTGTTTTAGATTTTATCGGGTCGCTGATTACGAAAACAACAACGATTTTAAAATTCAACGTGGCTAACGTGACTGTCATCATGTAATTTTTTTAAACTTTGATTTAACCTTTTTAAGCTGATGGAATGAGACTTGTGTGTTGACTGAAGTGTTATCCTAATAGGTTTTTAAATTTGTATTTAGCGTCAATCAGTGATTATACGATCGCGGGCGGCCGGCGCGGTGAGGACGGGACGGGTGTAGTAGTAGTTATCTAGAAAGTTCTTGCATCCGTATTTAGTACAATTATAGGTACTACATGAGAGTGGTTGCGTTGCGTGTTAGACTTGACTTGGATAATCTAAAAAGCGCGAACTTCACGCGAGCGAAGCCGCAGGCAAAAGCTAGATAGTAAAAGGCTTTGTCCTCACTGACTTGACTGACTGACTCACTAATCAACGCACAGCCCAGACCCCTGAAGCTAGAAACCTGAAACTTTGGATATATGTTCCTTATATAATGTAAGCGCACTAAGACCGTATTTTCCGAAATTTCACTCCTAAGAGGTTAAAATAGGGGGTTGAAAAAAAACCCTCTTGGAAACCGATCCACCTACGATTTTGAGACTTGGTGGAATAGTTGTTTATAAAAAAAGGGAATGTTTATGGGTAACTGATTAACTTTTGACCAGCGCCCAGCCAAGAAATGTCAAAAAATGTTATATTCATATTTGAATTAACTTATCACTAGATGGCGCTATACCTAGCATTTGTACAGCGCGCTATGGTTTCGTTATTAAGGAAAGGGTATATTCGAGAGATTATTTCAAACCATGGGGTTATCCATGACGGTTTATCAATTCCAGTAGTTACCCCCGGAGGTAATCCATCGCGCGCGTAGGGCGTAAAAGAAACTGCGTCCTTTAAATGAAGCTACATCTGGTATCGAAAACTAATTGAAAAACCTATTCTAGGTACCGACTTTCCCATAAAGTCGGTACTTAGAATAGGTTTTTACCTACTTAATATAAGAATTTCCGTATTTTTCAAACAATGAAGTCAAGATTCACTAAATTTATATTTGTGGAAGGTGTGATGATGCCCCATACCATTATATCTCCTACCACTTGCATGGAACGGAGGTGTATCATCAGGAGGTTCGTGCCACCATTGTTCACGTATTAAACAACTGAAACGATGAGTTGTTGAGTGAGGACAGTAAAGGATGCGCTGTTGAGGAATCTCTCTTGATAACCCGCATTCCTATTATTCCATAAGACCACCCAGTTCAATTTAAGAGACTTCATTTCAATTTCCCATAAAGGTGTTTCGCTATGACCATTAACAAAGCTCAGTGGCAGTCTCTAAAGGTCACTGGGGTTGACTTGAGACAGGACTGCTTCTCTCATGATCAGTTGTATGTAGTTGCTCAGGAGTAAGTTCTCCTGGAAGCATTGCAATTTTGGCTCCTGGTGCGAATGCCAAAAATATTGTTTACCGGGACGTCTTAACCTAAATGGTGTATGTTTGTGATAATGGTCAATACGAAACAAAAATAGACGCAAATCAAGAGTGTTCCCGTAGCGAAGCACGGGTACTTTGCTAGTATTAAATAAAGTAGCACAATTATGTATTTTAAATGTCGGCACACAAATTATAATATTTGTATGTTGAATTTGCTGCAGCTTTTCTCTTATAAAAACTACAAGTTCAGAATAATTACAAGTGTGCTGAAAATCACTTGGACCAATACATACAATGCAATAGTCTCTTGAAGTAAAATTACAAATTTTTGGCTGTAGTTGATTAAAAAGTTCTTTTATCCCACTGTTAGGTATAAGATAGTGACATAGTTTCGCGCTGCCGAGAGTTTCTTGTGCTATTCCTGGCACGCCATTCTTGTTTGTGCTAATTAGACATATCGACGGCGGTATAGTGGTCGTTTCGCTATCTGCATTGCTACACATATTGTGATTTGTAGGATTAATTCTAATATTCGCTTCTGTGTCTGTTTTAGTCGTAGGGGATGGTGTAATTTTGCGACTTTCTTTCTTTCCTGTGCTTTTAGGAGTCATATTTTTTTCTTTTAGTTCTGTAGCCGAGTAGTTATGATTTTTACCCCCGATGCTCTTTCGCGTTTTTTTATTATTAGAATTTTTCGTTGTAGATTTACATATTGATGTTAATTGGTTAATTTTAAGCTCATATCCAGTTATTTGCTTTTTTAGATTATTATTTTCAGATATTAAATTTGCTACCTCATTATCAGCTATTTCGAGCTTCTCTTCTAAGTTTTTTATTTTTAGTTTCAAATTTTCAATTTCATCTTGTGAGTTAGGGCGTAACTTTGACAAACTCCGGTTCAATTTCGCCTTTGGCGTAGGTGCGACAGATGAATACTCTGCTTCTGTATCTTCGTCTGTGAGAGTCTCGAATGAGTTTTGTGTCGAAACATTTATTTCGTATTTTTTGCCCGCTATTGTGTCTTGTTCCGTCACAGGACTACTAGTATTTATAGGCTCTTTTACTTTATTTTGAGTTGTTGTTAAGCAAGATTGACATTTATATGCAATTTTGTTTGCCTGTGTCATGTTTTTGAAACGTTGTAAAGTAATATTCGTACATTTAATATGATAATGTTTTCCGCACACTTTGCATAGTAGATACTCCTTTGTAATGCCTTTATTACATTTTATACACTGCGCCATCTTGCGAGGGTATTTGGTATTAATCAATTTTCAAACTATCGTCTTATTAGAATAGGAACAAATTTGTTCAGAAAATTTATTACTCACAAAAAGTCTTTGACTGTATTGGGAATCGAACCACCGACTTTACGTGTCAATGCGAACACAAAACGATGTTACCACTGAACCAGCGATATATTACATGAACTGGCGAAATTTATGGTCTCTTTAATGAATCAACGTCGACTGTGTTGTTTTAACTATCAGTCTCTTACTAAAGGTCAAAGTCCAACTTTTGAAATGGTGTTTGTTGATTCACCATCTATTAACGGATAAAATTGTAGATCATTTAATTATTTCACATTAATGCACTATTTTATTGTTTATACTTAATCTTATTTGGTTACGGAAAATTGTTTCTTAATTAGTTACAGTTCGTAATGTCACGACATATAACACTTTTAACACGCACAGTCACAGTTCACAATAAATTTGTAAATATTAGGTTGGGGAAAAAGTCTTTTCGTATTTTATATGAAAATTCAAAACATTTTTTACTAAAGTTTATTTACATTTAACTAAAGTATGTAGGTGCCATTTTGTTCGATAACTTTTTGCCATCTTGTAGGTAGAGACATGATCCCATTACTATAGAAATTTTGGGACTTCTGTTCAAAAAACCACGACAAGTGGTTTTGGCAGTCTTCTCGTGATGTTAACCTGACATTGCCTAAAGAATTCTGAAGAGACCGAAACAGGTGGAAATCAGAAGGTGCAAGGTCAGGGCTATACGGCGGATGCATTAACACCTTCCAGTCAAACTCTCTTAATTTTTGCTGAGTGGCTAAAGATGTGTGAGGTCTAGCGTTATCATGATGAAAAATCACACCCCTTCTGTTAATTAATTCCGGCCGCTTTCTCTCAACTTTTTGCTTTAATCTCATCAGTTGTTCACAGTAGAGTTCAGAATCGATAGTCCTGCCTGGCGGTAACAGCTCATAATGAATAATGCCCTTCCAATCCCACCATACACACAGCATCACCTTATTGCGGGTTAACCCGGGTTTTGCCAGTCTGTGAAGCCTGACCGGCCTTTGACCACGACCTTTTTCGCACGTTCTTGTCGTACATGATCCACTTTTCATCACCAGTTATAAGCTTCTTCAAAAACGATTCGCTTTCATTACGTCGTAGTAAAGAATCGCAAATGAGTACACGGTTCATTAAGTTTCTTTCAGTGAGATCGTGAGGCACCCAAATATCGAGCTTTTTAGTGTACCCAGCTTTTTTCAAATGCGCCAAAACTGTTTTGTGGTCAATTCCTAATTCTTCAGCTACGTCGTAACTACTGATATGCTGATCTTGCTCCACTTTTTCAAAAATGGCATCCATTTTATCCGTAACAGGGCGACCAGAGCGACGTGCATCTTTCACATCAAAATTTCCTGATTGAAAACGCTTATACCAAATTTGTGCTACTCTCACAGACACTGCACTAGATCAATAAACGTCACAAATTTTTTTCGCAGCTTGCGTTGCATTTTTACTTTTTTTGTAGTAAAATTTTAAAATGAATCGAATTTCTTCATTAGATTCACTCATCTTGACAGTAAAAAAAACAAATGAAAATCACACATTTACCTAATTTGAATTTGGAATTATCTTTTTTAAAATTTAAACTTTCTAAAGATATCAAAACCTGCCAGATACAAATGGTATAACCAAAGAGATTTTATTACAAGTTCATACGTACTAAAATGCGAAAAGACTTTTTCCCCTACCTATTATTTGGGTAAAACTTTGGATAACACTTGTGTAAGATATTTAGGAGTGATAGTTATGTTTTAAATATTTTTTAAAGTCCACTGTTTACAAATTATATTTTTTTAGAAATTTCGACACAGAGCAGTTGTTTACTTTACAGCGCCATCTGGCGAACTACAAGTGAGGTTAAACGCCTCACTTTACGACTTGTCCGTATATTATATCTTTCAGAGAAATAACTACGGCATTTCACCACACCACACCAGCCACAGCCAGCGCTCTCTGATGCTCTCTTAATACTCAACAACGTTGTTAAAAATAATGAGCGCAAGTGGTGCGTGCCGGCTTAAATAGCGCTCAGGCCAACTGGCAACCTGGTGTGGTTACCAAAACGAAATAAAGAAGAGGAAGATTACGACGGCGCGACTGATTTGCTATTGAACTAATGAAGACATTTTTGTTTTTTCTTGAATTCTTGATTGAATGTTTTATTGTGCGAAGCGAAATATATAATCCAAATTTATAACAGTGTTGTGAATGATTAGTCTGTTTTTATATTTTATTATAAATAATTATAATATGAAAAGTTGATGTACAAAGATAGGAATGGTCGTTAGCTTGCGGCGTTTGTTTTCGATTGACTGATACCGATTCGGTATAACATCATTGTACTGATGTTATTTTACGACAAATCAACAGAAAACCTCGACGAGTTCTTGCCATTAATGTGATGAAGATAGACTAATAGTTGATTGAAGTGGTTTGAAGAGTGCACTATATAGGTAAAAAAATACAACCACTAGATCCTATGTCAAAGACATCGGTATGTAAAATCTGAAGTAATCGGGTGTTGTCATTCTTGTTTGTTACTTTCCAGGTGTATGGAATGAAATTAATATAGAAAATGGACACAGTGAATGTGCACACAGTGTTTGGGGACGCGGACTCTTGCGGTAGTTCTGAGCTGAGGGCGGGCGAAGCGTGCTGGTGTTTCGCGCCGGTGGCCGGCGTCCTCCGGCTGCTGACCAGTTGTTACGTCGCGCAGTCCTCGCCGCTCGCGCACACACACTCACAGCCTCCACGGTCCCAATCTACTATGAGATACCAGCCTATCCCTTTATAAGCGCGATGGACGAAATATCGTATTGGATATACACCAAAAGAGCACCTTGTCTTTACAGTTTTGACAGCGGAGCCAATAAAAATGGCATAGATGTGTATTACCCAAAGGCTAAAAGTGTTAACAGCATTGCTGACAATCCTCCGCCGCATGAAAACAAAAAGAGGAAGTTATCACTACTTGATGATGAATCTTCACCAAAATCAGAGAGACAACAGAATCTGTACTTTGAACTTTCACAAATAAAGGTTCCCCGTGACAAGAGCGAGTACAAATCTGACACTGTCGGTTCTGATATCGACTTCAATGTGAAAAAAACATCAGTTCGAGATAAACGAAAAGGAACAAAATTTTTAAAAACAACACGTACTACTTTACATAAAAAAAATAAACTTGTAACGTCAACACCCAAAACGACAACTTTGAGAAGGAGTCTAAGAAAGGCTCAAAACTGTTTGAACAACAACAGTCAACTAAATAGTTCCTTTGAAGTTTTAAATTGTAATGTTAGTTATAATGTACAGTCCCATTTTGAAAATGCAATAGCTAACAAATCAAAGCCTATTCAAATACATACTAGCACTGATCAGACAGTGCCCAATAAACATCACAATGATAGGATTACGAAACCTACCATAGTAGCTAATGACCAGTACGAGGACTTAAGTGATGTGTCAGGGTTTACTGCCAACTACATTAGGTCTACGAAAATTCACTCCACTAAAAGGCAAAGAAAGCTAAAAAGCAAATCTACTAACAGGAATCTGATGAGAGAGTCACACCACAGTGGTCCGAGAGATGAGAGCAGAATGATAGTTTGTGTGAACAAAGCTGTAAATACTGGAATCCCACAAATGCCCACCTTGAACTGTAGTACAGACTCTTCACAGAATGTCCTGAACTCTGTCACCGTGAAGAATAATAACAGATCTAGGAAAGCTGACAAGAGTACCTCCGAGTTGAAATTCATAGAACCCAATGTTAATAACAATTTGAATACTAGCAGTGATGCTTTGGACATGAGTAAGAACACCGTCAACAATTCTGATATATTATTTCCCACCAGGACCTCGAGGTATCCCAAAAGATACAAAAATAACCTCACAAATAGTTTCATGATGATTTCGGACAAAATGAACAGTTCAAATGTGACAATCCATAACAGAAGAAAGAAGATAAACAAGAAAACCATTCATTATAATAATTCAGACCGTAAAGAAAACCCAGAGGAGAAGGTTGTTTCAAGAACTAGAAGCGGAAGAAACATCGGTTTGACTGTACGACAGCCAGAAAATTCAGTCTTAGTTTTGAGCAATTCTGCAGAAGTCAGTTCAAGAGCTAGCATCAATGTTGCTAGTCCGCAGGTAGTAGAGCAGCCATGTGATAACAGGAAACGAAGGAAACGCGTATCAGCAAGGCAGCTGGAGTTGAAGAGATCCATGGACAATTGTCAGTCGTCACGGAGAGAGTCCCTGAGAGACAGGAGTGGGTTTGCTGCATGTTTCTCTGATAGTGATGACAGTGAACCGTTGAAACAAAAGAAATTCTTTTGTTAGCAAGTGCAGAATTGTAAAGACATTAATGTTAGCAGTTTGAAATTAAAGCGATTAGTGCGCATAACTAGCGCCATCACTGAATAAAAAATCATGTGAAATAACAAATTATTAATGAAAGTTATCCAATATAAATTTATTGCAAGGATAATGAAATATTTTACGTCAGTTGCCCAACATTTCAAATGTAACACAGGCAATGGAACATCTTTTTTAGTCATTGATGGCACCAGTCAGCGAAGTAATTGTCCGAATCATGTTATAGCTGTTGTATACCCTTAGTAACAATGAAAAGTGGTGTTCATTATTTGTTATATACTCTTAATAATAACCGACATGTACTCGAGAATGGATATACTTATGATAAGTTAGCTTGTAAACTTTGTGAGGGCCGCCAGGAGACTGTTGTTCACTGATGCGCTTTGAGGACTGTATGTTGGTCGCTCAGTGCCTGTATCCAACATTGCTAATTATGTATAATGTAGCTATTTAAATAATTAGCCTAAATATTCAATGTAACCTATACTGCGTAATTATATTTATTCAAAATCATGTGATACGAAAGTCTCTCCTTTATTTCTATATATGTTACAGCCAATGTAATAAATTGGTCATTATGTATAATGCCTGGCGAAAGTAATAAATTGACAATTAATAATGAAGCTTAGTTGGCACCATATCATTCATCATCTAGGTTGACGGAGCTCCTACTTCCGATGACAGGACACAAGGAAACCCTAACCTAACCAAAAATCAACTGGAATCTAACCAAAATATGATTTATCACATTGATTAAGTATTAGTCAGTATGAATTATAACTAATTTATTACATTGACAATAACATACATTTTTCAAAAACATTGTATGTATTATGAAAATGAATTTAGAAAATGTAGAGTTATCTCTGTCTTGAAATATGATGAAATACAATAAATACCCAATTTGCAAAAAATCAATAAACAGGCATTTATGTGAAAGTACAATTGTTTACTTGACACTGGGCTATTATTGGTCGATTTCCCCATAGACATATCTTGACATTGTAGCTCTTACGATGTACGAAATAAGATCGGTCAACACAAAGGTAGTCAAAACAAGAGGTGTAAAGGTTGAAGTGCTGTACAAATGATCCTAGATGCTTTGTAGTGAGAGATTTTTTTTCGCGGTCGATCATGTCAATGTAAACAAACCGACCAAATAGAGAATTCTGATCTTGTGAATAAGACGCGTATTACATAACAAAAATATGTGGCTTACCTGCCCCCTTACCACCAACTCTTATTGCGATTCAATAACTGAATAGAATGCTTATTCATTATTTCACTCTATGCAATTTGAAATAGAGTCGCTTATTCATTGGTATGAATAAGGATTCTATTCAGTTATTGAATCGCAATACGAGTTGGTGGTAAGGGGGCAGCTCACATTTTGAATTAAGCAATCCGGCTTATTTGGATATGTAACACGCGTCTGGTAAATTCACATATTCATATTCATATTCATTTATTTCTTAACAATTAAATACAATTGTGTTGAAAATTTTCTTAAAACTAACATAGTCAATTAATTCTAAATACATAATTTTATAGTCATTCGTAGTAATTGTATGAGTTGCAATAATCAAAAATTAAAAAAAAATAATCAATAATAAAAAAGAATAATCTAAACCTGTTCTGCTGTTATTTCATATTCAAAAATGTCAAATTATTATGGTACTACTCCTCGATTTAAATATTCGTCTACAGAGTAGAAACACTTCTTCAATAAATAGTCCTTCAGTCTACTGTTAAAACTCCTACTATACAAGATACTTTTTAAATCTATCGGTAACCTATTGTATAATTTTACTGACACAATATGAAACTTATTCTCAATTTGGTCGGCTTGTAAACGTTAGCACGTTCGCACTTTGACCAAAAATCTTCCACTATGCTCTGAGATTATGAGGTGAAAGCTATGCATGTGACATTATACATCGACACTACATCCTCCAGATTTATTAATTCACATGTAGTACCACTTTACAATGTACTGGGCATTGCACAATATTTTAGAGCTAAGATTTGAAATAAAAAGTATTTAATTGACTCATATCCCCCACTCCGGTCGCCTCCAGCTCCCGCGCTTGTAACCTGTGAAGCTTCATTCGCTTTCTTTGTGCGGGCATTGCAACTACTCTTAAAATTAGTTTCAAGTTATCAAATGTAATCATCTTCGATAGTGCTTCGGTGTAATTATGGGTAAAAGGAAACTAAAGACAAGGAATCTCATACGCAGAGAAAAATACAGGAGAAACGCGTAAGATATTATTCGAAATCGGAATCCGGTTCATTGTCAACGCAAGGTTAGTGTCTATTACACTATTACACATTGTGTTCTGGCTAGATATTAATAATTATTTATTATTTGACTAAGTTAAAGATAAAAACGGAAACATTGACTGTAACATTCCATGTTCATTATTATGTTCGCTGGCTACCGTCTAGTTTTGATAATAAATCTCGTATGGCGAATATAGGTAATTATTTTACGTTATTGAGGAGCCATGGTCGCAGGGGGTAATTTACTAATGCTTTTCTAGCATTTTGAAATATTATAGACTATATTATATCGATATACCTAATTATACGTATGGTTATACTCCGTGACGAGCGCACGGCTGGTACCTACCAAGTCTAGCGGCGTAACGAGAGTACGTCCAACGACTCAAAATGATGTGCACTGCTTTCGTGCACCACTGTGGGGTAATCTATAAAGTGGATATTATATCTGACTTGTAACTTATTATGGTATACTCCATGTCGTGAACATGGCTGATCCATTGTAGTCCAGTGACGCAACGAGATTGCGTTCAGTGACATTAAACATATATTGTTCACCTATTTTAAAATAAAAACGGTGGTGCCTTTGTTTGTTCTGTACTATTACAGACGAATATTACGAAGATAGGCGACGTAGATGTTACCACCCGGATACAGAATATTCTTATGAATATCATAAATCCCATGGGACAAAAGTGATAATGATCTGCCCTTACCTGACTTGCAACTTATTATGGTATACTCCATATCGTGAACATGGCTGATCCACTGTAGTCCAGTGACGCAACGTGATTGCGTTGAGTGACATTAAACATATTGTTCACCTATTTTAAAATAAAAACGGTGGTGCCTTTGTTCGTTCTGTACTATTACAGACGAATGTTACCAAGATAGGCGACGTAGATGTTACCACCCAGATACAGAATATTCATATGAATATCATAAATCCCATGAAACAGAACGTGATTATGATTTGCCCTTATCTGGCTCGGAGGCTTCTATAGAGGGGGCAATTACGAAGTAACTCAACCCAAAAACCCACTGGAACCACAGGAGAAATAGCACATACCTCGTAATATTCTGTTCCTAGGATTGGCGATCCCATCTCAGGCAAAAGCGCCTTTATTAGCTGATATTTTTGAAGCTCCGGGGCCAAAAAGAGAGGGAAGAAGTTTTTGACCCTAAAATACCTGACGAAATTGCTAAATGCTGGGACCATGTAATTTCTCGTCCTACATTCTATGCACAGTTATTGATGGCAATACTGATAAAATAGAAATAGATATATTTTACATATAAAACAGATCTCCGAAATAAGCTAAATATTTTTAGACTTATTATGAGGATACTAAACGCAGAAGGAAACTAGTGTCAAAGCCAGCTGTAAGTGTAAGTCAAATAAGTAAGTAGGCTAGAAAATACCCTAACCAGGGAAACTTGAGAGGCCCACCCCGTTCGACAGTGCATCGGCCCTACAGGCAGGGTGGGCAGCGGGACCGCTATATACCCCAATCGAATCAATGTGCGTCACCACCGGCTCCGGACAGAGACCTGCGAGCGCCAACCAAGCAGAGCGGTAAGAACTTCAAACCCCAGTAGAGGTAATTCCTCACGCGGGTAGATTGTTTTACTACTTGGACAATTGGTATTGCATAAGTAACGATATAGTTATTTTAGGTTTCGTAAAAGGGTATATTGTTTGTACCTTTTAATGGTCCTGTTACCCAAAACATTGCCCCATAAAATATTAACTTTAGGGACATTGCAATAAGACAAAATAACTTAAAACAACTAGTAGCTATTGTTGAATGTAAGGATAAACTGGATAATTCTTAGATAAAATCCTTTTAAATCTTAAACGGGACGGTTCGTTTAGACTCATACTTACCTTAAAGAATTTAAATAAATTAATTTCTTGTCAACTTGTTAAAATGAGAGAATATTCGAAATGTGACAAAATTGAAGACCTTGTCATAAACTTCGTCACATGTTTGTTTGGTTGTTTTATGACAACACTCATTCTTTGAGCATATTTTTAGTATGCTGAATGCATATTGCTAACACTATTAAAAATTCTTGAGATCTAGATTTCAAGGACAAAGATACGAGTTTTCAATGCTTACCTTTAGGTTTGATGTCAGCGCCAATAATGTTTACTAAACTTAAACCTTGTCTTGTACTAAGTACGAAAGACAAGGTTTAAAAATTGTCATTTATTTACATGTCATTATTTGTATAGCCGATATCTATGTTTCGCCTGTGTCTCAGAACCATTAATTTACTGTAAACTTTTCGGTTTTGTCATAAATACATAGGATTTGAGTTGAATTCAAGAAACATGTGTAGATTTATCAAGAGAAAATCGGGATAAAATTAAATAGTTTGTATTAAAAATATATAGGTATAAGATTTATTTTTTCTCTATTAGAAATTTCGCTAAACTATTGGGGGTATTATGCTCAGCTTGCCCGGCTATTGACTATGGTTGGGTTAAGTATTAAGCGTCTGAAAAAAGAAAATTCATTGCTTTACAACAACAGAATAATATTTTTGATAACGTAATGCATTTGTCTACTGACTTACGATTAGAGTTCTTATGGTGGATCACCAATATTATGGTTTCTAGCAACCCAATTTGGGATACTGTATAGAAAATTCTTGTAATAAACAAAGAACGGGATGTTTCTGGAATACAGAGGAGACAAAACATCATGTCACTTTTTTAAAATTAATGACGTTTAACTGACTTAAATGTTTGGCTAACTCGCTAAACAAAAAATAAGTATTGCGTATACGCAATAATACAACACGAGCGGCGTCCCTCGCAAGATAATATAACCTGTTGTCATAATATGACAGTAGTTAAGCCAAGTCAGTGGCCTTTGGGTAGCTGGAAAACACTGGTTTAAGCCAAACCGCAATTGAGCAGCGTGGTAGAGCATGCTCTAAACCCCTTCGATTGAGGGGAGACCCGTATCCCAACAAGTGGGATGATCGCCGGGGTTGCGCAATATCGGACATAAACAGATACGGGAGTGTGCAATATAAGCATTTAAAGAATACCACCAGCGAGATCTGGCAGTGCTGTGATCAACCTCAACTAACATGTCCTAAACATGTCTCGTGGCAACGCGATCCCGAGGCATTTGATATCGATGCCTTCACATTGGACTGGGTGGGTGATTCCGCCTTTCTCGCTAATACTTAATAAAGCTCGCTAATACTTAATACAAAAAATTGTAAGTGAAGCTACTGGAAGAATGGTCGTACTATACTAGCCAAGTCAGCCATGGTATACCTTATTAAAAAAAAAAAAAAAAAAAAAAAAACAATTTATTCCAAACCCTGAGTTACTTGTAGTTGTATCTCGTTTCAGAACTCTTACCGTGGTATCAACAATACTACCAGGGAAGCATTCACAGAACAAATCAGGTAGAAGACACAATGGACGTCATGATTTCATCCTTAGCTGAGAGTTCGTTAAAATAGCAATACCGCATACAGAAAATAATGGTTGTATTGCACCTAAATTAATATGTATTCCCTTAATTTTAGATTTCCTCATGAAACAATTTAAAAATGGTGTGAGTTACTCCACCTGAAATACATTTCGATCAGCTTTGGGCTTGATCGGCAAAGGAGTGAGTGTATATGATCGTAGTTGTAGATTTGTAAAGAGGGCTTTTAAAACAAAGCCATGTCTACCGAAATACCAATCGACTTGGAATCCTAATTTAGTCCGTGATCATTTAAGTCATTGGTACCCCAACCGTGACTTGCCATTGAGCAAATTAACAAAAAGTTGGTAACTATCTCGCTTTGTCAACAGCACAACGGGTACAGAGGTTAGCATTGCTCCGATTGTCTGATGTCAGTACCAATACATTGAGTGTGGATATGGTAGCTAATGATCTTATAGAGACTTCTGCTCCAGGTCGGTCTATTCCACATTTAATAATACCTTTGATTTTATTCCCTACATACAGAACATATTTGTCCGGCAAAAGCATAAACCGTGTATATTGAAATAACTTGTCAATTTCGACGCCTTCCACATACCGAAAGATTTATTTTAACTACGAAGAAACCTATACATAACGCTAGTGCTTAGACTATAAGTCGATGGATATAGTCTGTGCTCTCAGAGAGTGGGATTGCTGTGGCCACGTTTTCGGCATAGTACACATAGTACGCGTTACACATCAACATCGGCAGCCAATCGTAAAGGTCTATCAGTAGATCTGATCAAACGAACGGCAGGACGAACAGGTTCAATAGTATTTGCAAAATTTTAGAATCAGCCGATTTAAAAAAAAAAATGCCAGTAATGCTTTTGCTGAAGCTTTATATAGTTAGTCTATATTGATTGAAGTGAAATAATTGTTTAATTGTAATTAATTGAAACGTCAGATAAAGACTTAAGTTAGATACATGATAGAATATATTACTAATCGTTTCCTTTCTTAGCTATTTCGCGTTTAGCGCTAAACATCTACATGTGAATTAATAAATCTGGAGGATGTAGTGTCGATGTATAATTAATGGTTAAACAAACTTACCTGAAGTGACGTTTGACCATAATTATATGAGACGCTACATCCGAACAGATTTATTACCCTCCTCACCCTGAACCTTTGATTAACTCAAAAGTCCTGTCCCGTATACGCGAAATATATCTCTGAAAATAATGAAGCTTCACAGGTTACAAGCGCGGGAGCTGGAGGCGACCGGAGTGGGGGATATGAGTCAATTAAATACTTTTTATTTCAAATCTTAGCTCTAAAATATTGTGCAATGCCCAGTACATTGTAAAGTGGTACTACATGTGAATTAATAAATCTGTTCGGATGTAGCGTCTCATATAATTATGGTCAAACGTCACTTCAGGTAAGTTTGTTTAACCATTAATTATGCAGCAGAATAACTTTACTAAGAGTTAAGACCGAAACATATTACAGCGTCGCTAATATAAAAAAAAATAAACCTAGTAGATATAGATAAATATCATTCTCCAAAAAACTGGAATAGAAGAATTAAGAATATTATTCTTACGTCACTATCTTTTAACCAGCAATCGTTTTTTTTTGGTATAGTTATTTTATTTGTACAGTCAACGGTCATAAGTGCAGTGAATTTTGTCAAATTCATTTGAATTTGGTAAAGTGGGTGAATGATTTATTTAACCATAAACATAGGTACGGAATAATAGGTGTTGGTATGAATGAAAGATCCATTACGTTCTGCCTTTTTCAACAATTTAGCCATGCAAAATGTCAAAATTACCTTTAATTTTGAATAAAACACGCATTTATTATTTCCTAAAATTTAATGATATAGACTAGGTAAATAAATTAATGTTTTTTTTAATATCTTGATAAATACTATTTATTCAATGTTAAAGCAAACCCCGGCCACTCCATACAAAAATGGCGCTTTTGCATGTAGTAACCAAATGACGTCTGTACACATGCCTATGTTTGAGTGACGTTCTCTAGGGCTGACATTATTCAATTATTAGTCGGACATGTAAGGGGGTGTAAGTGGTTCATCAACATCTTTGAACCAAAATCAATCTTACCTGCACGGGGTACACCCTGCTGACTGACAGACGAGGCACTGACGAAAAGAGAGGACATAGCGTATTTTTTAAGCACTTAAGACTGACGAAGTTGGTACTTCGTCAGTCGGGCTGCTTAAAACTATTGGTATTCTGTGAGGTGGTGGTCCACCTCACAGAATACCGCAGTCAAATAACAATTTCCTTGAGGGTTGTTGTGTTCCTGCGAGTGAGTGAGGTCACCAGAGAGGATGGAGTTGCTGCGTTGGCAGCGGGGATGGCAGCGCGGGAGCGATATTTAATGTTGCGAGCGTTAATATGGTTACGGTAACCGCTTCACATCAGGTGGGCGTAGTGAAGAAAAAAAAACGTGAGACTCGGGGTCTGCCGCGGTAAAACTATTGCATAGCATTTTTTATCAACTAATGCTCGTTTGCTCGTTCATCCATCCATCCATCCATATCCATTCATCTATCCATCCATCCATCCATTCATCCACCCATCCACCCATCCACTAATCCATCCTTCCATCCATCAATTCATCCATCCATTCATCCACCCATCCATCCATCCATCCACCACCCATCCATCCATCCTCCCATCCATCCATCCACCCTCCCACCCACCCACCTATCCATTCATCCATCCACCCATCCACCCATCCACCCATCCATCCATCCACCCATCCATCCACCCACCCATCCATCCATCCATCCATCCACCCATCCATCCATCCATCCACCCATCCATCCACCCATCCATTCATCCATCCACCCATTCACCCATCCATCCACCCATCCACCCATCCACCCATCCATCCATCCATCCGTCCATCAATCCATCCATCAATCCATCCATCCATCCACCATCCATCAATCCATCCAACCATCCATCCATCAATCCGTCCGTCCGTCCGTCCGTCCGTCCATCCATCCATCCAAATTGTTTTTTTTTACTTTCCATGTGTTGAGACATCCATCCACTGCACAAATAACTCTCATCTTTTACATACTAGCATATTATTTTAAACTGAATGGAGAATAAAATACAAGCGACGTCAATTCGTACGTTGTGGCATTCCTTGCGAACGGTTCCAAATCGGTTCCATAGGGGAGGTGAGGTCGACTAGTGAGAGCGGCAGAGAGTGTCCATACTGTACGTTAGTACTATTACTTATACTGTGGTTAAAGGTAAGGTTGGTGCGATCGTATGCTTGTTTACCACCCTAGTGGTATAAAAAAGTACACTCAAAGTATAGTCAAATTAGGTGAAATTTACTACTCGCCCTTCCCGATTCGGACGATTCTGCGCGCATTGGTGTACGAGGAATCTTCGTTTGTCGCGTTCGGCTCGGATAGATGTGACCTTATTCAAGAGCGATTCTTAGTAATATACTATTACTTATACTGTGGTAATATCACACCCCGGCTACTCCATACAAATATCGCCTGGTCTACATAAACAATGACGTCTGTGCAGAGCGTCAATGAGCGTGTGTGTGTGCGGCGCCATACAAACTGTTCCAGATTTGTCTCCGAGGGGAGGTGAGGTCGACACGAGAGAGCGGCAGCGAGAGGCCGTACTGTAGAAGAAGAAGAAGAAGAAGAAGAAGAAACATTTATTGTAACATAAAACAACACTATTATATTAATTACAAGCTGTTTATATAAGAGAACAGGGAACAAAAAACAGTGCTGCATTATGCCACAAATTGGACCCAGCTCAGCATTATGCTGTTGTCTGACTATATCAGACCCCAGCGCTGATTTTCAGCTGGGACCAGTTCGTGACACCACGGACGGACAATCAGACGCAACCCAGTTATTTTTTTAAAATATACTCGCTTAATCACACATACACACGCACAAATACACGCATACAAATATATATGTGCATATACATATATATATATATATATACACATGCACAAACACACACACACCTTCATACATATATATATACATATATATATTTATATACCATATATATATATATATATACCTACACTTAATAATATGGCACTTAAAAAAATAAAAATAAAAAACAATTGTAATCCTAATTAAAATATATACATCGCCGCTGTCGGGTTGCTCCTAGAAATCCTGGGAAATAGTCAGCAAAAAAGTACTATTAAATCTATCAGCTTTGGATACTTAAATATTAACAATTAATTTATGCTACCCGACATAGCGATATCACAGAGACAAATCAATACAAAAATGTCAGGCTCCAAGAAACTCGCATCCAGTGCCCTAAACCATTGCTAAAAGAGATATAAAATTTAAACCAAAAAGCGAGTGAACGAATGACTGCCAGGCGCCAATCGGTTAATGTTCATTCATGCGCTCCGTAAAAAAATTAACTTGTTTTGTTTGTTTGTGACTCAGAAAAGAAATAAAAAGAAACAAGGTTGTTGATATCAAAAAATTAAGAAAGTATCAAATCAGTAAAACTCTCACTTTGTGTCTTGTGTATACAATAATAAAAAATGATAGCTTACATCTATTACATTTACAAAGACAAATCAGACTTTGTTTTTCTTATTTAAAACGAAATAGTGTTATTTAATTATAACTAGTAAACACTACAGACACGACGGAAAATGGAACTCCAAGTTGAAATTGGTAAGTACAGGAAAAGTCGATTATATTAAATTAATTATTCACATCATAAGAGGTTATGTATAACCTCCATTAAACTATCATTATAAAAATAAGTATGGCTTATAATCTAGCAATTCGGCATTACGGTCAGTGGGTAGCTTTCGGGATTACTTGAAAACAAGTAGTTACACTATTACAATGCTCAACCATAGGTATCTGTATAGCTTCATAGAATGTGGCACATGAAATACTTTGACTGGAATTACTTCTAGATACAGACAACAGTCACCTCGTAAGCGACATAATTGCCCACGAAGTACCCATCTACATCTATATAGCAGAAATTGTCAGACTGTAATATCAACGCACAGCCCTAATTGCTGGGTTTCATTGACTCCAAATCTGGCACATAGGCTCCTTATGATGGAGGTGCACTAAGAAAGGATTTTTATTTTTATTTTTTTTTAAATTATTATTCCCACGAGACTCTGGGACGCGTAGGCTAGAGAAACATTAATTCTGAATAAAGTGTTATATATATGTGTACCCATCATTAATTGAGATTTTTTTGAGTATCTATTAGATGTGCCTTAAGGGCTGTTTTAAATGTATTTATCCGTTTTAGGGTCTGAATTGGCGGAGGAATGATATTCCAGCACTTCGTTGCTGCATATTTAAAACTACCACGAAATGCAGCTGACCTGTGGCAAGGGACAGATAATCGAGTTAATAAAGATCGAGTGGAATAGCCACAGTCATTCCGCATCCAGGCCAGCTTAACATAGAGGTAATCTGGTTGCTTGTAATTAATCACACCAAACATGAGACTTGCAAGATGAAGATAGCGGCGTGAAGTCATTTTTAAGATATTAGATCTATTTAGATATGGAGTTACATGATTTCGGGATGGAATATTAAAGCAAAACCGGGCACAGGCGTTTTGGACGCGCTGTAGTAATTTTTCTGTTTTTGCCAGTAGGCATGGGCCGTAAACTACATCAGCATAATTTAATTTTGACAGGATGAGAGAATCACATAGTCTAATTCTTAGGTCCACGCTAAGATAGGGACGGATCCTATACAGCAGTTTCAATCTGTAAAAACTATTCTGAACCCCTTTTTGAACATGATGTTCAAAGTGCAGGTGAGCATCCATAATAAGGCCAAGATTCCGTGCCTCCGCCACTTGTTCAATGGGATGACCAGATAGCATCACGTTAGGGGCCCGTCTCTTTATCTCCGCTACTTGTGTCTTAGTACCAGTTACAATGCACTTAGTTTTAGTAGGATTAAGAAGCAAACTATTTTTTTGTGACCAATTATTAATACGACTAAGATCTTCATTTAATTTTATTACAGAAGCGTCAGTATCACAAGGGCGAGTATGAATAAATATCTGAAGATCATCAGCATAAAGGTGGAATTTACAATTTTGAATAACATTAATAACATCTGCGCTGTACAGAATATAAAGCAACGGACCGAGAACGGACCCCTGTGGGACACCCCGGTGGACCGGACTACACCCTGATCTTTTGGATGTACCATCATTTTTCTTAATCTCCACCACCTGTGACCTGCATTTCAGATAGCTTGAGAACCATTGTATAGAAGCCGCATCCAAACCATAGTATGCCAGCTTTGCAAGAAGAAGGGAATGATTGATTGAGTCAAAAGCCCGCGAATAATCAAGCAGCACCAACAGGGTTCCCATACCACTATCCTGAGCAGTCAAGATTTCATCAGTAACATGCAGGAGTGCAGTTGCGGTACTGTGACCCCTACGAAAACCAGATTGAGTACTAGGCAGCAGATCGTTATCCTCAAGGTATTGTGATAATTGAGCGTAGACCACCTTCTCCAACACCTTTGAGATCACAGGCAAGATGCTAATCGGTCTAAGGTCTCCAACATCGGTCACATTGGGTTTCTTCGGAGAAGGCCACACTAGACCAGTTCCCCATGAATCTGGGAAACTAGAAGTGACAATTGATGTGTTGACAATATCTGTGATTAGATCGAGTGTATGTTCCAGTGTCAACTTTATCATTTTTAGAGAGATACCGTCTATGCCTTCCGCATTTGATCGCAATGACTTGATAATTTGAGCTACCACTTCCCTGCCCACTGACTGCAATCTGAAAACAGTTGAACCACGCCTTTGCGATTCATAGTGCGAAAGATAAGAAGGCTCAATCTGATCACTACCAGGAACATCAAGAAAATGTGCGTTTATCCTGTCCGGGTCATTCAGAAATTGGGGTAGATCTTTATTAGTTTTAGGGAGTACAGTGGACTTGAGGTTTTGCCATAACCGTTTAGGGTCACTCAAGTTCTTATTTATATGTTGTTCAAAATAAGCCTTCTTTTCCTGATGTATAGCCTCAACCACCACAGCCCTCATGTCCTTATAAAATTTTTTATGAGTATCTAGCCCTGACTTTTTGTACCTTTTGTAGCTCCTGTCTCTAATTCGCATCATGTCCTTCACAGTATCAGTTAACCAGGGATGTCCACGGTCTCGTATACATACCTTATTTAATGGTGCATGTAAATCAAATAGTAAGGTGAGATACCTGCTAAAGGTGTTAACCATATCTTGCACATTATTTAACGTTGATATATAGTTCCAATCAGTATTGTCCAGGTCTGCATTAAAAACATCAATCAAAATATCCTTGTAAGGTCTGTATATAATTACTCTAGGTGTTGGACGCTGCTTTTTTAGATCAAGTATCACTGATACCACAGCATGGCCACCGAGATCAGGAATATGTGATACCCCATGATCACGGACCCGTGCATCAGTGCATATCAAATCAATCAATGTCTCACTATGCTCAGTGAAATGTGTCGGTTCATTTACCCATTGTCTGAGATTAGTGTACTGCAGGAAGGTGTTTAGTAATATGGTTTTACTATCTTCAGGGCATAATAAGTTAATATTAAAATCGCCAGCTAATATCACCTGATCATAGTAAGAGAATGCAGCACAAGACTCCGTAAGGGCATCTAGAAACAAGTTCACATCCTGCCATGGCGGCCTATAAGCAGTACCAATAACCAGGTTAACAGAGTTTATTCGCAGGCTTATCCACATCTGCTCGACACACGACACAGGGTGAGGACATACCCGTATATTCAATCCGCGTTTAATGTAAAATCCCACACCCCCTCCCCGGCCCCCGCGAACATCAGCAGGACGCGGACAGTGCCTCAACCTATAACCAGGAATAGAAGGGGCACGCCCCTCCTCTCCTTCCCGTAACCATGTTTCGTTTATTGCTACAATATCCAGCCCCAAACCAGTTATGGCCACCGAAATTTCCTCATGTTTCGTACCGAGTGAGCCAGCATTGAATAATCCAACTTTTAAATATTTATTAAAGACCATTGTTGAATAATGTAAATAAATTATATTTAGTAAAAATTACGTGAGAGTAAATTAGTACATAAATTTGATGTTTTGTAATTGTTACTGAATGTGTAATTAATAGTGCATAGATTTGTGTATAATTATAATTTGATTGATAGTAGGAAATATTATAAATATTACATATTAGTATAAGAGTCTTCATGTAAATATAAAGATTTCTGAGCGCAAATGTCTTTGTATTTATTTTTAGAATGCAGTTATTATGTATGACACAGAACCACCCCTGACATGCAGGAGTCATGATGAGCGTCATATAGCGATGTGTTAAGCAACAACAAACCAACCGTATACCCGTCGAGCCACTACAATAGTTGATAAAAAATTCGTAATGTATACATACTACTCTATAGAAATGATAAATGTATACTATGAAAGTATACATTATATAGTATGCAACTAGTTGAGTTTCCATTTCCGTAGACTGTGCAAACAAACCAGCAGAACCAGCATATTTAATCGCTGCTAACGACATCAGGGCCAAAAACACGCACCAAATCATCCTCTGAGTATATCCGATGAGCCACACCACCATCCATTTGGCGCGCGTAAATTTTTCCCTGCTTCGTCCATACATAAGACCATGCCAACCGCTGACAGATCTGTTTCGTCTTGTACAGCAGCGACTTATTTGTCCTCGTGAGTCGCTCATTCAGGTAGAATCGCTGCGCAGTCTCCGTCATGCCCAGGTCGGCGGTAGTGGTGGTCCGGCGCACGCGCGCCGCGCGCAGCAAGTCGTCGCGCCGGCCGCGGTGCACCAGGCGCACCACGACGCGGCGGCAGCGCACGCGGCCCGCGGCGTCGCCCGACGCAGGCGGCACGGGCGCGCCGACGCGCTCCGCAAACACGACATCCCTTTCGTCCAGGGGCGATCCTATTTTGGCAGCTATCAGCGAGACCGTATGCAGGAGATTTTCACCCTTGACCTCCGGAAGGTTGGAAATTTCGAGGTCAGAGGACAGCAGTTCCTGGTCCCTTTCGTTAAGTCCGAGCTTCAATTGGACGATGGTGCGTTCGAGCTCGACGTGCCCCTCACATACGGCAGCCTCCGAGGGTCGATTCTCCAGCGCTAAGAGTCGTGACTCCAGACTGTCCATTCGGTTGGTAGTTTTTTCTACCGCAACTTTTAGTTGATTTAAGTCCTCTCTGAGCGATGTGAAATGGGCATTGAGGGCCCGCAATTCGTCCCTAATCTCCTTGCCCAAGTCAGGCTGAAGCAGCTGCGAAGAATCCTGAGGAACATTGCCACCGTCCCCCTCACCATCCGACGTTTGAGCCTGACTGAGGTCACCAGACTCGGTTGTAGCCGTCCTGTTCACATAATCCCCGCTTATCCCTTTCACCGGGGTGGCTAACTTGTCGCCTTTGGGAATTTTCATTTTGCAGGCTGGGCATAGCCAATCGGGAACTATGTCAGCGGAGCCAGGGATGTTGACACATGCCCTGTGATGCGACATGGAGCATCGTGAGCATTTAGCTGCCGATGTTGAAGACACAAATTTACCACATCCATTACAATTTTTTGGGTTTTTTTGTTGTCCTGACATATTGTCGAGAGATGTCGCTACTGCTATAATGAATGGGTTCGTATCTATGTAATGCTATTTACTGGCGCTTATATATACAATACAGGAGGGTATGTAAATATATTGTAAATATTTATGTGACCTCAGATATAATTATTTGTTACAATCCAATATTTGTTTCATTGATATTCCACCACACAGGTACACAATATAAAGCTCACTACACTCACAGACCGAGTTTTAACAAATAATTTTACGTCAATACTGAAAGTGTTATGTTTTACGACTTCGATAATTTTTTATTAAGAAAACATTGAGACAGCCTATGCGCGTAAAGGCACGTCCGTGACGTCACTGTACGTAGTACTATACTACTTATACCGTGGTAATATCATCGGTGGCAGAAATTGGCGCTAGTGTCGAGCGTAACTAATATTAAACCGATGGGAAACAAGAAAAGAAGAGTGCCTCCTCCAAAATGAATATATTTTTTTTATATATTTCGAAAACATGTTTCGACAAAACGAATGTCAATATTTCATACTTATTGTGTAGCTCTTACCCGCGCCTACGACGTGGTCATTATTTTAATAAAACATTTTTTTCCGGAATAATAAGTAGCCGTATATCACACCTTAACCACCATAAAAATCATGTCATTGTATTGGTTTCTTTTAGACGTGTAGGAAGAAGAAACAAACACACTTTCATATTTATAGTAATAGTACAGATTTAAGCATTAAATTGGTCGTGCTGCATGAAAAATCCACACTTGAATCACAATTGAATTTTCTTTCGGGTATCATTTAAGCTATCGCCAATTTAATTAGTTTTGTGTTTCTTAACTAATAGGGTTTGCCGCAAAATAATAGATTTGTCACCAAAATGTAGTCACCAAACAATTTAAAATCGATTCCACAATAAATCACCTAAAATCATGGAGATATAGGGTCTAGTACCAAATAAATGTTTTTGTATGTATTATATTGTCAATTATTAATAATTAAGCTTACTTGGCACCACATCATTCATCATCTAGGTTGACTTCGCCCCTCGGAAGGGATTTTTTCATTAAATTAAGGAGCTGATCTATTTATTTGGTGACAGATCTATTATTTTGATGATCAAACGAATTAAATGATACTAATAGTTTGTTAAGCTGATGATTTATATTTAGATTAGACAGTTTTGATTAAAATGATGGCTAATATATTTCTTGCGGATAAATATTATTATTAGGGTACTGCAGATTAGTGACACATCTAAACTTAGGTGACAGAAAATATTGTTCCCTTTTCTTTCTCGGGCCTTATGTTTAATTGGGGTTGGCTCTCCTAATCGTGTTTTACCAGCTCAACCTGTTCTGGGTCGTCGAAGAATCGATGTTCAAATTTTTCAGGTCTTTGCCAATAACAGCTTTTTTTTTCATAAGCCAATCGCAATATGCCCATACACAGCGGTGTAAAATGCCGCAAAGTATGCGCTGATCGGCTTACTTCAGAAATCGCGCACCCTGTCGTGGACAAGCCTCTTGTTCATCATAAAAATAATAATCAAATTACAAAATATGATACTTACCTACGCTACAATATACACATTCGATAAAATACGATACAAAGCTAGTTCCAAATAATACAGATTACAATAATAATTAGTTATACTAAAAACAAAAACGTTGCAACAGCATAAAATTCAGATAAATTTGTAAAACATGGCGTAATAGCAAATAAAATGGTGCAATAGTGTGGCAATAGCAAAAAACATGGTGCAATAGCCAATACATTTAGCATTGTAAGTATCTCTCGGTCCTGAGTCTATACTGAGACACTTCCTGGTCATGTGATCTTCAGGTCTCCTCATTACGTGAACGTATCAACGAAGTCATGTTTCGGCCAGCTTCTCTGGTATCGGACGGACCTAGAAATTTCCTCGTACATAAACGTTCGGCACTTTATCTAGCTAAAAGGTCCGCGGACCAGCGTAACATTCTCATTTCCGCAACATGTGTGTTTGTGTCTGTTGTTCATTAAGAGGCTAGCACTTCGAACCATACATCATGGCTGGCCTCACGGTAGCCTTGTAAACTTTGCCTTTAACTGAAACGAGCATTCTCCTATCACACAGCACGCCGCCCGCACCGGTGAGGCTTCTCCATTTTTGCCACCCTATATGCGATGAGTCATATCTGCAACGATGGTGCCATCATCGGGCACGCGCTGCCTAGGTACTTGAAACTTTTTGTTTTTTGTAGCTGAACATTTTGGAGACATATGTCTACTGATTTTGAAGCCCCTTCCAGAGCTAATCTCGGTCAGTTAGCAGCGGGGGTGTCAGCGCGCGAGCTATATTTACTCCTTGTATTATTGTAAGCTTCTATATGTCTACGGTAACCGCTTTACACGTTGAAATTGAATTGATAAATGGCTTTCAAAAATATTGCGAGTGTGAGAAACACTCGCAATATTTTTGAAAGACCTTTCCAACGAAACTAGGATAGCTAAGGAAAAAATCATTTCCAAATTACGTGTAGGGGAGGTACCCTAAAAAATATGTTTTCAGATTTTATTTATCCATACCAAATTCGAGCTTTCTAGTACTAATAGCCACATAGACAGACGGACGTGGCAAAACTATATGGGTTCCTTGTTTACTATTTAACCCTAAAAATGGCGGTATTTAGGTAATAAAAGCTAGTAAAAATATTAATAATAATTAAATAAATATTCCTGGATAAATTACACAGCGCCCTCTAGTTTCAATATAAGCCAAACTGTACTATGGGTAGGTACTAGATAACTGATATATTTTCTTATATAAGTACCTACCTATATTTTTTTTGCAAACACCTACCTAAAAAACTCAGACCAAGACAAACAGACATTTATTTCAAAACCATTTACCAAACATTCACGTCCGTCCGTGTGTATCATACGAAATTGTTGAAGAAAAAAAATTAGATAATTTTAACAAAAAAAAAAACCGACTCCCAAACATTACTCTACATTATGTAAAAAAAGTACCCTAATGCTTGAAGACTAAAGTCTTCAACCAGTGCGTCCTCCCTGCAATGACATTATGTGATATGGTAGGTACAGGTACAAGCTGATGATGAAAAAGTATGGAACCAATCTGGAAGTATACCTACTCTTTCAAATAAAAAATGTTTTTTCAAATCAGGTTGTAAATGACGGAGTAATGAAGTAACAAACATTAAAAAAAATACAGCCGAATTGAGAATCTCCTCCTTTTTTGGGGTAGGTTAAAAAGCACTAGTGGATAAAACCACAGGTTTATCTCTATGGCTAAAATTCACTTTTAATGCATGTTGACTGGTCTCGTAAGCACCTACGCTTTTCGAGGTAATGTATTGAATTTACATATAAGCACACCCCAGCCACTTCATTCATACAAATTTCGAATTTCGCGTCGTTTACTACTACATAAACGAGACGTCTGTGCAGAGCGTGTGTGAGTGTCGCGACATACAAAATGTTCCAGATTCGTTTCAGAGGGGAGGTGAGGTCGACACTAGAGAGTGGCAGGGAGTGGCCGTACTGTAATAATAGATACTATTATTTATACTGTGATATGTCCGACCGAATGTACGGTTTCGGTTTCGGTCGAGTTTCGGCAAAAAAACGAGTTTCGGTTTCGGCTGCAAACCTGCCGAAACTGCGACCGAAACCGGAACTGCATTCGGGAGTTCTTGCGCTGTGCTCGGTCATTTCGGCGCGGTAAATTCCATCCAAGCGACGTAGACATTTTGCCGCGTCCACGTGCCTAATCATGTCGTGACTTGTTTATGTTTGCAGTGCCTTTCGTTGTTTGTTTTTTGTTAGTTTTCGTGATTTGTTTGTGATTCGGTAAGTTTTATCATGTGATATTGTATAAGAGTAGGTAGTAAACAGCGAAAAATAATATAGTATAACAAACAAATGCATAGATTATAGTAGAATCAAGTTTAACATAACTATCTGAATATTTAGTGGTTAATTTAACTCATTCGCTAATGCTATACGCTTAGATTATCAATTGGTCTCCGCTCCGCTTCTACTAGATGCCGCGGCGCACTTGTAAATGCGGCAACAAATACTACGCCGAACTCGGCGTACCCGAGCCTGTTGCAATCCATTTCTTCAGGTACACTAGCATCTCTGCTCATTTGTTTTACGCACGCTACAGTATTGAGTTGCCGCATTCACGGAGGTTGTTTTTAGATAGTGCGTCATCTAGTCGAAGCGGAGCGGCGACCAATTGTTATTCTGTGGCTATACGTAAACAAACAATAGTTAGGTACTTGGTACTTCCTATAGTGCATTAGTGGTGATAATAATAATATTAAAGATTTAGAGTTTCAACGTTCAATTTAATAATTATAACCAAGTAGCAATTATAACGTAATGTAACGTAATTATAATAAAAGTACCTACAGTTCGATAATTGTTTCGTAAAAGTTTCGGTTTCGGTTTCGGTTTCGGCCGAAACTGAGACCGTTGCCGAAATTCGGTTTCGGTTTCGGCCGCAAAAACCAGTTTCGGTCGGACACTAAAGTAATAAAGTGTGCGTCGTCTCGTTCTCGAGATATCAGCAGTAACATTGAAACGTGTAATATATAATTACATTTTATCATTACTGATATGAGTTTATATCTAACTTCTTGCGAGCAGACATCGTGCACTTGTAAATTACGACAACGATGACATTGAACATTTGAGTGGATTGGATGGGGATTGATATGGTACAAGTTCTAGTATTGAATGATCGAAGGGTACCAGACGATTTTGAGACGTAGACAGTGATTTTCATGGAAATATGCCTGTTATAAACCACAATTAAATTCTTTAGGTACTTAACAAAATTTTATTTGTGACCATGTTTTTATAAATCAGTAGAAATAAATTATCAATTTACACTAATTGTGGTAATAATATTTTTTGGTATATTGTTACAGTCATGTTTGAACGAGGCTTTGGCTACTAGTCTGGATATAGCAAAAGCTTTCGATCGGGTGTGGAATAAAGCATTACTTTCCAAGCTTCCTTCTTTTGGGCTACCTGAGAAGCTTTGCATATGGATTGCCAGTTTTCTCACTGAGCTTCATCAATGTTGTAGTTGACGGAGCACGCTCGGACCCTCTACCCTTGAATGCTGGCTTACCACAAGGCTGTGTATTGTCCCCCACGTTGTTTCTTCTGTATATCAATGACTTGCTGCTAATATACAACGTTCATTGCTATGCGGATGCCAGTACAGTGGACTTAAGATACACTGGCCAAGGTAACGTTTCTCGGGATTGCGTCGATGAGTAGGTACCGAACAAAACTTGTGTCTGAGATTGAGACGTTGTGCTCAGTGGTTACACCGGTGTAACAAATCAGTGTAACCATGGGTCGGAAGGGCCTTGAACACGTCTCAGATTGGAGTAGATTGAATTTGGTGCAGCTAAATCCCTCAAAGACACAAGTTTGTGCGTTTACCGCTAAAAAGTCCCCGTTTGTCGTAGCTCCTAGATTGGAAGGTACTCCCCTTCGTGTTAGTCCTAGCATTGCTATCTTGGGTGTCGACATATCACACATACAAAACTCCCTGAACGAAATCGTAATGTTAAGATTTATAATCGGGCACAAGAGTTAAGATCTGAAGGTGTTAAGAGTTTTTTTATACCAATAAGATGGAAATAACCATACGCCCTGCCAGATAACTATAAAGCACTTAATACTATAACGCGTGCAACACCAGAGCCATCACTTGCACGATACCGACCCTGTCAAAATCTCTTCACAACCTTATTGAAAAACAGCATGCTAGTCTTTCGAGAAAAGTTGAAGGCACCAGACCACGTGGTAGTCACCCATGAGATGGACGGACCAAATCAAGGCCGCAACTGAGTGCTCGGGTTGCGAGTGCACCAGGAAAGATGCAGTCCGCGATGAATGGCGCTGTATTATCAAAATGATCACTCATCGTGATTCATAATGATGACCACGACCACTCTGACTGAGAGGCTGTACCGACTAGGAAGAAGTCTTTCGGGAAAACCTCGTGGCATTGTGTTAATTAAATGAACTCCTTGGAGTTAAATTCGCCACTTGAAATCGCGATCAAGAAATCGTCTGTAAGGTTTGGAATCGCACTGTACACGACTACTTATTTTGTTTCCGAAGTGTGACAGTCAGTCCCTGCGAGCGAGCGGTGTCATAGTAAAAATATGGCGGTGTGATTGTAGAATTCTTTCTACATTATATGGCATCATAATAAAGAACTCCTCTGAACACAGTTGTAGTTGAGATATGGCTCTCTCTCTTAACTGGCTTAAGTACAAGCAAAGTATAAGTAATAGTACTACGTACAGTATGGCCTCTCCCTGCCGCTCTTTCGTATCGACCTCACCTCCCCTCTGAGACAGATCTGGAACTGATTGTATGGCGTCGCACGCACACACGCTCATTTTCGCTCTGTACAGACGTCATTGTTTATGTAATAGTGAACGAAGCGACATTTGTATGGAGTGGCCGGGGTGTGGTACAAGTCAGTTTATTAATTTGAATTCGATGAACATCTTCGTGGCCGTCCGCGCGTCCCATCGGAGGACGAGATAACGTTCATCGAATTCCGGAATTCTGGCATTCCGGAAAAAATGTGTAACAAAAAACATGTACCTTTGGAAGCTTCATACCTACTGCTTTATAATAAGTCGTTTCATATGTATGTTTTGTTTTTTTTTTTGTTACGTAAGTACCTATATTAGGGTAGACTGGGTACGGTTGAAACGGTGGACGGTTGAAACAAAGTGAATATCTCGTGAATGGTGCGTGATGAGGTGAAGGGTACAAGGGGAGTACGTAGCGGGCGACAAGTCGAAACTTGAATTTTAGTATTGCGTCGCTCTTCGGGCGCTGTGTTTGTCTGTAGGAGGCCCCATTGTGTTTTTTGACGGAAAAGTAAGTATTTTTGTACCTACATTTTTGCAATTATTAAGATTTCGTTTATAGTTAGATGATTGAGAGTTCTGTTACAGTTGAATTGAAGTTTGTACAATATTGTAGTATGATAAGTTTTTATTTTAATTTACTATTATTCTTATTGTGAACCGTTTTATACTAAGATGGGGGGGTGGGGACAGTTGAAACATTATTTGTGGGTACGGTTGAAACAGTTTATTAATTAAACTTTATTGATTTTTAGATGCCAAGAGTACGCCAAAGAAAGACTACGAAAGGTCGAACCGACTTATTAACGTACAAACAAGCCTATGAAGATGTGAAAGCGGGATCTTCGTTAAGAACAGCGGCAGAAAATAATGGACTGAACCACTGTTCCCTGTTCAGATATATACGTAAACGAGATGCGGCTGGTAACGATGAAAATCAAGAAATGGGATATAAGGCCCACAATCGTGTGTTTACCCAGGAACGAGAGCGTGAGTTATCTAAATATTTAATTAGATGTGCAGAAATCTACAATATACACAGACACACCTGAAAAAGAAGAGATAAGAAGAGAATATGAGATCAGAATGGAACGAACCAAAGCTAAGCAAGTTCAGAAAAGATTAGATGGAAGAAAGACTAAAAGAAATACTACAAACAAGAAAAAAACTAACACGCGACAAGAATCATCATCAGAAGAAGAAGAGTGCTACTGTGTTGTTTGTATGTCAGCATATTCAGAAAGCAGACCGAGGGAAAAATGGATACAATGTATAGTATGTAAAATGTGGGCGCATGAAGAGTGCACGAAAGGTAGCCTTACTTATGTTTGCCACAACTGTGACTCCGAATGATCTCGTAACGATTGAAGTAGTTTTGTTTAAAATTTTAATTTTAATTTTCATTGATAAAGTTAATGTCTTTGTTTTGATAGTTTATAATTAAAAGTGTTGATAGTTGAGAAATATAATAGCATGTTTGCTTGGTAACTTTATTTCAAAAATATTATCGCTACCAACATCTGATTATTATTTAGTTTGAGTTGTACTTAATATAAAACTTTGAAGGCTGATTAAAAATAATGTTAGATTATAAATATAGCCAAAGACTTAAATATTTCTTCATAAAAATATTTGTGATAGTCAAATGTGCCATTACCATTCGAAAAATGTTATTAGAAGATTAATAAAACATGATAATTGGTTATATTTTGTATTATTTGCATGTGTTTCAATTGACCCCAGACACTGTTTCAACCGACCCTGGGATGGGGACGGTTCAAACAAATGACAATTTTTTTTAAATTTGATTTTATACAGAAAATACTATACAGTGATCTTAAATAACATTGCCCTGTAGTAGACAGATATAAGGTCTTTTATTTAGTATATTTCCGACATCGCTCGCTTAACAAATCCCGATGCTATACATGATAAATGCTAAAATGTTTCAACCGTACCCAGTCTACCCTATATAATTAATGTGTTTTATTCGCCGCCAATTCACAGTTTCCTTTCAGGGAGTCAAAGGTTCACTGGAATAGATCCCTTCTAAGTCCATCCTTGTACCTACACTATGTCTTATCACTACAATCTTTGTTATGTAATTTTTAATGCAATAATTAAGTTTTTACAAACGAACAAGTCTATCAATGTTAGTCTTAATGTTAGTGGTTTCAGAGGCGCAGTCACAGATAAATAATAGTAGATACATACAATGTAGTAATATAATTAAGTATTAAGTATATTAATAGCATCGTAAAATGAAAGATAATAGCGATGACAATGTTATTTTTTTAGAAAAATCAGTGAGAATGATTCAGACAAAATCTGACAGTGCTACGTAAAATGATTCAGCCCCCTTACCACCATCTCATATTGCGTGTTCAGTTATTGAGTCGCAATAAGAGATGGTGGTAAGGGGGCAGTTGTAGATTGGCAGCGTGTATGTCACAGTCGTTTTGTATAATTCGCCATATTACAAAACGGCGAGCCGTTTTAAAAACCAGGGCCGTTTTGTATTACGGCTGGTCAACGATAAGCCGAATTGTCATTACAATACGTTCTACAAAATGTCGGCACACGTTTAGCCGCATTGTAGTAAATTCTAATTGTAGAGTGACCAGACTAACAAAGTAAAAAAACAGTATTTGCAAAATAAAAAATACATTAAGAAAAAAGAACATTGTACTTAATATAAGTAACTAATAAGACGGATTCATATTAGCTCACCTAAAGTTCTTTATGATCTTTATATTGTCAATTGTTAATAATTAAGCTAACTTGGCACCACATTATTCATCATCTAGGTTGACGGAGCTCCGCGAAGCGATATTTCCGATGACACAAGAAAACCCTAACTTAACCAAAAATCAACTTAAATCTAACCAAAACATGATTTACATATTACATTGAGCAAGTATTGGTAAGATTCGTCAGTGAATATGACGCCAAATTGGTACTAAAAACTGCCAAAGAGGCGGCTATCGAGCCGCTGTACTACATTACGGCTAGCCGTGTTGATGAACGCAAAGCGCTGTATACAATGCGGTAAATTATCATTCAGCCGTATTGCAATCCGGCTTATCGTTGACCCGCCATAATACAAAACGGCCCTGGTTTTTAAAACGGCTCGCCGTTTTGTAATATGGCGAATTATACAAACCGACTACGACATGGATATGATAAGACGCAGATTTTGTTTTATGCCATTGTTACCGTGAGCGTCATTAGATAATAACGTGCGTACGTGAATTAGTTGTAAACATGAAAATAAATTTCGAGGGTAAGGTGGTGTTAGTGACTGGTGCGAGCGCAGGCATCGGGGAAGCCATCGCGGTTCTATTTGCCGAATGCGGGGCGAAGTTGGCGCTGGTGGGCCAGAACGAGACAAACCTGCGCGAGGTGGCCGCGCAATGTGAACATAAACGAGGAAATAAACCGCTGGTCATCCTCGCGGATCTCAGCACCGACGGGGGCTGCGAGACCGTCGCTAAAAAGACTATTGAACACTTCGGAAGGTAAATTATATACAAGTTTTTTTTTTGGTGTGCAAACGAGCATGTGGATCAACTTTACTGATGCAAAGCAATCACCACCTCCCATGGAGATCAGCAACACCAAAGAATCGTCGTTACCAGCTAAACTCCTTCCTTTCTTTTATTTATTTATTCAGACAAATAAAGATGGAAACTATGGATCAAAATATCATTGGAATAGCTCTCCATTCGTCAACGCAAACGTCGACGGTTGCTCTGTTTATACCACTTGGGGTAACAGACAAGCATACGGCCCGCCTGATGTGAAGCGGTTACCGTAATCATATGAACTCTCAAATCGCAACATGAAATATTTTACAAGAATCGCTAGCGCGTCACCACCCCGGCTACCAACGTAGCAGCTCCTTTCTTCCTGGTGACCTCACTCAGTTGCAGGAATACAATAACCCTCAAGGGAATTGTTCTTGGGCTGCGGTATTCTGTGAGGTGTATTATATCTACTTTCCCGGTCGGCCTGTTTACAAAATACGCTATGCCCCACCTCTTTTTCGCCAGCGCCTCGTTTGTCAATCAGCAAGGTGCACCACGTGCTGGTAAGGTTGGCTTTAGTTCAAAAATGTTGATGAACCACTACACCCCTAGTTACTTTTCACTAGAATACTTGATCTATACCACTTTTTTCGTTCGGGCTGTAAGTATATGTGATATTCACTACAAGCTTCACAGCTTATGGAACGTACTACCCACCCGTTTTAAAAAAAATATATTACCGGCATCAACCTATAATCATTCCAATGTTGGGATGTGGGTCTCCTCTCAATCGAAGGGATTTAGAGCATACCTATTCCACCATACCTACTGCCATAGAGTACCTAAAGCTACTGCTCAACTGCGGGTTGATGGACAAATAAATTTAATATTGATTGATTAAAATTAGATCAGTGACTGTCAAAATAGGTTTAAGTATCCACAGAAAGAAAAAGAAACTATAGAAATTTGAATTGAGTACACATCTATGTCGATGCCCGATTGCACAATTTCATGAAAAGCTGCTCCACCATTGCATGATATGGTCAATTAAATTTGACAAGCCCGGTGGTCTAATAGCTAGGGATGGTTACTTTGACTCCAAGGTCGCGGATTCGATCCCCGCACATGAAAACATTTGTGTGCATGAACATGTCTGTTTGTTTTGGTCTATGTATTATAAGTAAGTATATTTACAAAAGAAATATATTTAAGTAGGCACATTTATCAGTTGTCTGGTACTGCGCAAATGAAGGCGCTGCGTAAATATCATAGATTTAAAGTTTACAATGAAAACCCACTATTAGAGACCGCTGGCCATCATCTTTTGCAGATTGGACGTACTGGTGAACAATGCAGGCGTTGGTGCGAGGACTACCATCCAGCGCGCAGATATGGAGACGTTCGACCGCGTGTTCAACCTGAACGTGCGCGGCGTGTACAACCTGACGCGGCTGCTGGTGCCCGAGCTGATCAAGACCAAGGGCAACATTGTCAACATCTCGAGCATCGTGGCCACGAAGGTCGCAATAGGCAGCCTGCCCTACGCAATGTCTAAGGTTCGTTTCCACACATGCATTCAGAGTCTGTATTTCAAAAGGGTTTGGGCTGACATGGTTCATCATCACCCTTCATCCAAAACCATCCTCACCGGCATGTGTCGCACCAATTTACTAATAAACTTGAAACTGGCGATGGAGAGGTAGCACAGCGTATTATAAGCTGCCCGAGTGGGGAAGTGCCTCCGCCTCACAGAATACCGCAGAGAAATAACCATTCACTTGAGTTTCGTTCCTATTAACCTCACTCACTCATAGGAACACAACAATCCGCCAGGGCTTTAGGAATCGATATTTGGCTGTGGTACTCTGTAAGGTGGATGTACTTCAACCATCGGATACAATCTACTATCCGGCCGAATATTTATTTACCACCTTAGTTATAAGAAAAAAATATTAATTACATATATCCTATTAATATTATGAGCGCAAAAGTTTGTGTTGTTGGATGTATGTGTGTTTGTATGGTTCCCTCGGAAACAGCGGAATTGATTTGGATCTTTAGCAGAAATAATATTTTCTGGATAATAAAATAGTGTATTTTTTAATCCCGGCCGATTGAGTTATGTCTGTGAGTTTATGAGATCGAAGCCGCGAACAGAAGTTAGTTTACATCTGTAATAAATACTTATTATAGTATACGACTATATATATATATATCTCTCTTATCGATTATTACTATATTTGTATTTATATATATATCTCAGTTTAAGAGTACTGTTGTCATCTAATCTATGGGCGGGAGTGCCTAGATATCAGCTTGCACCTTGTAACTCAATTCAAAGGCGTGCTGTGAGGATTGTTGACGATCCTAAACTGACGGTTTGTTCTACTGATTGTACAATGGGGTATGTTCAGACTTCAGAGCAGTTGTTTGACATGATGCCCACAGCCTCCTTCTACAGTCACTCCGCTCGCCATCGTCAGGGAAATCATCCTCACACATTGCAGCCTAAGTGGTCGCGTAGTGGTGTGGGGTTCCAGAGAAGATTTCTCCCGCGTACTCCTGAACAGCATGGGGTTCTTCAAAAATGGCGTGAAGAGGTTTTTACAGGGCCGGCAACGTGCGTGTGATGCCCCTGGTGTTACAGGCGTTCATAGAATACGGCATTTTAAGAGAGGTAGGGTACAGCGTATTTGTAAGCTGCCCGACGGGGGGAGTACTTCCACCCTCCCTTGAGTCTTGTTGTATTCCTAGGAGCTGGTGAGTGAGGTCATCAGAAAGAATGCTGTTGCTGCGTTGGCAGCGAGAATGACGGCGCGCGAGTGATATTTCATCTTGCGAGTGTTAATTTCGCTACGGTAACTGCTTTCCATCAGGCGGGCCGTATGCTTATTTTATACTTTAGTGGTATAAAAAAAATATTACACTATCATAGATATGTCATATATATTTGACTCCTAGCTGTATGATCAATAGACACGACAGAAATAGAATAGCAGCAAGTATTCAAGTATTTATTCAAAACAATTTACATTGTGTCTGAAATTTTACAATTTATATTATATTATTAGTTATATTACATTCATAAATTCAAAATAATAATAATAAGATGATAATGTCAAAATATGTATATCAAGGAACAAATAACATTTTTTTTTATTTTTAAAATAATCGTCAATGGAGTAATATTTTTTTTCCAATAAATGTAATATTAATTTTACCTTAAATAAGCTCAGGCTCTCTAAATCCTTCAGTTCTTTCGGAAACTTATTATACGCTTTGTAAGCTTGATACTGAGCACTGTGTTCCATTATTTTAAGATTGGGAATAATATAATAATTTAAAGCCTTTCGTCTGGTTTTATCTCTTGCCTGTCTATCATCATTTGATTCAATCTTAGGTAATCTTTTTTTTTTACATGTTTTTTTTTAGCACTGACATATTCGCATGAATATGTCAGTGTGATTGCAGCCTTACTGCTGCTATTCTATTTCTGTCGTGTCTATTCGGAAAAGACACACAACTACCGAAGTGCCGACACAACCTCTTCATGTAGAGTGTGTGACGTAAATTCGGTAGAAGTACGTACTCTATTATCTCTTATCGCGGGGCGTGATAAACACGTTCATGTGTACGAAAGTACCGCAGGCATATTTATTTTTTATACCACGTCGGGTGGCATGCAAGCATGCCTTGCTTGCCAGCAGGCCCGCCTGATGTGAAGCAGTTACCGTAGCCATATAAACGCTGGCAGGATGAAATATCACTTGCGCGCCGCCACCCTTTCTTTTTGGTGACCACAACAAGCCTCGACGGAATTGTTATTTGGCCGCGGTATTCTGTGAGGTGGAGGTACTTCCCACGTCGGGCAGCTTACAAATACGCTGTACCTTATCTCTCTTAAAATATTATTATATCAATTATGTACTTAAACTATATTTAAAGGGTTTCCAATTTGCGAATAAATAAAATAAAGAAAACTGACTTCATCATCAATCTATTAGAAGTCGATTGTAATTTATATTGTTGTTGGGGTGTAAGAAATTCATCAACATCTTTGAACCAAAGCCAACTTCGCCTGCACGTGGTGGACCCTGCTGACTGACAAACGAGGCTCTGGCGAGAAGAGAGGTAGGGCATTGCGTAAGTTGTTCGACTGGGGAAGTACCTCCACCTCATAGAATATCGCAGCCAAATAACAATGCCTTGTGTTTAATAAGATATTTTTCTGCGAGTGAGTGAGGTTACCAGAAAGGAAGTGGACCGTACGCTTCTCTGACATTTGACGTAGTATAAATTTCTTTTTTATGCAAATTGGTCTGACCCTGATCAAATTTAAATGGGAACACTTGAGAAGCATCAGCTTTCAAATAAAAAAAAACGATTCAACGGTAACACCGTTGTACTATTACTTATACTGTGGTAACACGAAAACAAAATACAGTCGCATTGAGAAGTTGCTCTTATTTTTTAAGTCGATTAAAAATTAACGAAACTTGAGACTCAAAGACGAAAGAAAAGATGACTCGAGTGTCGGTTTATGGCCATTTTACAAACTTTCGTGTAAGTATATTATTATCTAAGCAATACACACAAAACGTAGTTTTAAATATTTTGTTAGGCGCTGGATTCGAGTACTTCTCAGCATTATAAGTAACTACCGGCCCGTCCCAGCATCACACGGGTGGACAATTTAGTTAAAAATATAGCCAACGTTACTCAGTGATAATGTAGCATTCTAATGGTGAAAGAATTATCGAAATACGTCCAGTAGTTTTTGAGTTTATTCGTAATAACAAACATACAAAAATAGAATGTTTCCTCTTTATAATATTATAGCAGCCCGGTACGCTTCGCACGGTAGCCATATTTTTTTTATTTTTGACATTTTTTTCGTTGTTTTACTATTATATTTTTTAAACGCAGTATCTATGTATACTTACAATCCTAATTTGCTAATCAGAAGAAATTAGTAGGAGTAAGAAGCTTGCCGAGAGTATCTCTATCTCCTCATAACTTTTAAACAGTGCTTCCGATCTTAATGAAGTAAAAAGGATTTTACTTCTAGAGATTTTACTACTAGATACCCTTGATCATAAAACTATATATTTCGATAAGGGTAAATATCTTTAGAGGAATTTGACCCACTTTTGTTTTTGTTGGAACATTAATTGAAAAATAGAACACAAAACCTCTTAATGTGACTTAAATATATTTTTTTTGTAGATTTTATTAAGGCCTATAAATCCGTTTTACATTGTTTTGTTATAACATCAACAGATTTCACATCGCACGTTAAGAAAGATTTTTGTTCTCTACCTTGTGTTACAATATTGCAATTTTCTTACGGATCCCCAATTTTTTCGAAATTAAAATATCGCCTATGTTACTTCCTGATAATGTAGCTTTCTAATGGTGAAAGAATTTTGGAAATCGGTCTAATAGTTTCGGAGCCTATTCGTTACAAACAAACAAACAAAAAAACAAACAAATCTTACCTCTTTATAATATTAGTTTAGATAAACACAGAGCTCAGTCGGCATCGATGAATTTCCCTTTGTTTTCCAGGCAGCTCTGGACCACTTCAGCAACCTGATATCCCTCGAACTGGCGCCCTTAGGAGTCCGAGTCAACACCGTCAGCCCTGGCATCACGGTTAGTTTTATAACTTATTATTATTCAACAGACACGTTCGATGATCTCAGATGATTTGAGTAAGCAAGTCGAAGTGGCAATGGGGCCCTCCCCGTAAAAAAGCCTAAAGTTGTAGTTTCATTACAATAAATACTCCACGAGAAGTAGTTTCCAACACTTTAAGAACTGTTTGTGCATTTTGGATAACTATTTATGAAATGTTTATTTTGGAAGTGAAAACTTAGTCCGCCACTGCCCTATAGTTATTACTTAGTTACTCCACTGTTGGTAACAAACAGCGTAGGAATTAATAATATTCACCGTTCAAAGTCGTGCCGCTTTCGCAGCACAATATTCCTATAGCGAAAACTAACTTTTCCCCCTTTACATCAGGCGGATATAAGATTCCTTTTGACACATAACGTTATGAAATCAAAAAGTGATTTTTTTGATTTGATAACGTTATGTGTATAGGTAAATGTTTCCTTTAAAAAAAATGTATTTTTTTTATTACCTATAATAATTTGGCAAGTCACCGAAATCCACTATTTAAATAAAAATCAATAAATTCACGCCACGAGGTGTTTTGATCCTTGTTAATAATGCTGTATCAACATACACTTTGACAAGCATAATACATTTTAGGTGAGCAATTTCGTGAAACGCATCATAAACTGCACTGATGAGGAGTACCAAGCGTGGCTGGGCGAGGCGGCGGCGGCGGTGCCCCAGGGCGAGGTGTGCGTGGGCGAGGACGTGGCCCGGCTGGTGGTGCACCTCGCCAGCGACCTCAGCCGGCTCGTCACCGGCACCGTGGTGCCCGTCGACGGCGGCTTTCGCTTTTCGAGCGCCACTCCCATAATGCAAACACATTTGAAATGAACATCCCATTAGTCAATCTGGGGCCTACCGCCGAAGCTGAAGGCGATTACCATCGGTTTTTTTGAGAACAGAAATTGGTCTTATGTTAAAGTTATTGACAAACATCTTCAGCTCAGTCGGTAAAGCCCTAGGTTTTATACCAAGTGAGCTAAACATGATTAGCATCAATCTAAGCAGTAGTTTCATTTTCGCATTCAAAAATGCCGATGGTAACCGGCTTCAGCTTCGACGGTAGGCGTGTTGTTGTTATTTTAAATTAAACGGATCCACTCAAAGTTGTGCGTGCCGTTTTATTTCAAATCCAATTCAAAATACCCACATAGATTTTTTTTTTGTTAATTTGATACTTATTATTATTTAAATCTAATAAGTCTTGGCCAACTTGCCAGATAAATATTTTTTGAAAAATGGAAAAATTCACCTGCCCCCCTAGGTGGTTTTGATCCCACCGGATTTGAACCCACGACCTCTACACACGGCGGAAGTATTCTGACCCCAGTTCAGTTGGAAGAGCACTCGACCGGTCATCGAGAGGTCGAGGGTTCAAATCCCACCTAGGGGGGGCAGGTGAATTTTTCGAGAAAATTGGATACTTTATTGTACTTACTACTTTTTGTAATACATTATAAAAATCTATCTAAACTTAATATAATATACAACTAGAAATATATACATATACAGTATACCTATAAAAATAAAGAAAAGCTACGTTGCGCCAAACAACTCCTCCGTGTCGCCGTCAAGGGGTAATGTGCCCAGAAGGCTAGCAGCATTGCCACGCTGGATGGCAATGCTTGTTCTCTGGCCGAGAAAAAGGCCAGCCCTCTGGTCGCGAGAAGAGTCGACTAGACGCTTTGAGATGTCTCTAAACAAGGTGTGTCAACTCGGACCCCGTGAGCCAAGTGTTTCGACCCCAAACGGCTCAAAATCATATCTACCGATGGGGTCAGAATATTTCCGCCGTTTAAGCCTCCGCTGATGCTGCAGCAGCTCCCGCAAAATCTGACGTACATGGAAGATGGGAATGCGCCAGGGGAACATGGAAGATGGGAATGCGCCAGGGGAACATGGAAGATGGGAATGCGCCAGGGGACGGGGATGTTGCGTCCTACACCAAGTTAGCATCTTGTTTTTAAATTTCTACTAAAATGAGAGTATATTAATATGTTTTTAGCTATAGAGATATAGTTCTACCTGCCTCCGTTGTGGCATTCAAGAAGAAAGTAAAGACCGAGTAAAAGTCCAGCATTCACTATCACTTATCGTCGCAGCAAGCCGTTAGCGCTGATCAAAAATAATCATTGAAAAGTTATAAATAAAATATTTTCCTCTGTGTCTGGAAAATAACGTGTTTATTTTCCTTCTGTGTGTACTGCATGTAACATGTATGCGTAGGTAATGTGTAAGCTTTTGGTGGCCAATTTTTACTGCGGTGATATTCTCCTACACGTCACCCGTCTATATATACAATGTCAAAACTGAAACATAATATGTTTCAGTTGGGGTGTATTTTTTCTGTGTATTTTTCAGTTGGATACCTATATGTATATTTTGGGGTGTATTTGTTCATCAATATTTTGAACTAAAGTAAACCTCACCTGCACGTGGTGCACCTTGCTGATTTTGTAAGCTATAAATTCCCAATAAGTAAACATAAATGCCCAATGAATGCCTAGCTTTTCGACATAAATAGGGAATTTAAATGTACTTAATTTGGGGCGTAAGAACCTCACCACGATTTTTAGATGCTAGCAGATAAAAAAAAAAATATATACCTAATTGTAAAAGACGTGTCTAAGTGCCCGCGAGGGCCCACAAAATAAAGAATTTTGACTTTGACTTAGAGCCAAAGCCAACCTCGCCTGCACGTGGTGCACCCTGCCGACTATCGAACGAGGCTCTGGTAAAAGAGAGGTAGCGTACAGCGTATTTGTAAGCTGCCCGACTGGAGAAGTACCTCCACTTCTCAGAATATCGCAGCTAAATAACAATTCCCTATAAGGTTGTTCTTGTGAGTGAGTGAGGTCACAAGGAAGGCAATAGCTGATTGGAAGAAGCGTTGGCAAGGGGGGGGGGGGGGGAGGGCGTCGCGAGAGCAATATTTCATGTTGCGAGCGTGAAAAACAAGTCTGATGGAAAGCAGTTACCGCAGCCAATGAAAGTTTACAACACCAGGGGCATCACACGCGCGTTGCCGACCCTGTAGAAATCTCTTCACGCCATTTATAAAGAACTTCCCTGTGGAAGTTTCCTGGAAAAACGTCCCGTCGACCGGCAGTGGCGGACTAACGCCCTAGGCAACATTGTATTTCCGGGCCGACTAAAAAAGATTTCACTTCCAAAATAAAAATTAGAAACCTTATTTTCGGGCCCCAAAAGTGACAGTAATTCCCTGCTATTGGCGAGCGGTGTGATTGTAGAATTCTTTCTACATTATGCCGATGGCATCATAATAAACAACTCCTCTGAACACGGTTGTAGTTGAGATATGGCTCTCTCTCTTAACTGGCTTAAGTACAAGTCAGTTTATTAATTTGAATTCGATGAACATCTTCCTAGACGTCCGTGCGTCCCATCGGAGGACGAGATAACGTTCATCGAATTCCGGAATTCTGGCATTCCGGAAAAAATGTGTAACAAAAAACATGTACCTTTGGAAGCTTCACACTTCTAAAGAAGTTAAAAAATGATAGACTGCAACACTGTGTGTGAACGCGTTGATTTTGAACGTTTGTATGCAGCTTCTGTACTGCTTTATAATAAGTCGTTTCAGATGTTTGTTTTGTATTTTTTTTTTGTTACGTAAGTACCTATATTATATAATTAATGTGTTTTATTCGCCGCTAATTCACAGTTTCCTTTCAGGTACTCAAAGGTTCACTGGAATAGATCTCTTCTAAGTCCACCCTTGTACGCTATGTCTTATCAGTATCACTACAATCTTTGTTATGTAATTTTTAATGCAATAATTAAGATTCTACAAACGAACAAGTCTATGTGTTAGTGGTTTCAGAGGCGCAGTCACAGATAAATAATAGTAGGTACCTACATACAATGTAGTGATATGATTAAGTATTAAGTATGTCAATAGCATCGTAAAATGAAAGATAATAGCGATGACAATGTAATTTTTTTTAGAAAAATCAGTGAGAATGATTCAGGCAAAATTTGTCAGTGCTACGTAACATGATTCAGTTGTAGATTGGCAGCGTGTAGATAACACGCAGATTTTGTTTTATGTCATTGTTACCGTGAGCGTCATTAAATAATAACGTGCGTACGTGAACTAATTGTAAACATGGAAATAAATTTCGAGGGTAAGGTGGTGTTAGTGACCGGCGCGAGTGCAGGCATCGGGGAAGCCATCGCGGTTCTATTTGCCGAATGCGGGGCGAAGTTGGCGCTGGTGGGCCAGAACGAGACAAACCTGCGCGAGGTGGCCGCGCAATGTGAGCATAAACGAGGGAATAAACCGCTGGTCATCCTCGCGGATCTCAGCACCGACGGGGGCTGCGAGACCGTCGCTAAAAAGACTATTGAGCACTTCGGAAGGTAAATTATTTATGAGTTTTTTTTTTGGTGGGCAAACGAGCATGTGGGTCAACTGATGTAAAGCAATCACCTCCGCCCATGGAGATCAGCAACACCAAGTGTCGCCGTTATCAGCTATACTCCTTCCTTTCTTTATTTGTCTGAATTCATATGAAAATTAAGGATCAAAATATCATTGGAATGACTCTCCATTCGTCAACGCAAACATCGACGACTTGGGGTGACAGACAAGCATACGGCCCGCATGATGTGAAGCGGTTACCGTAGTCATATGAACTCGCAAATCGCAACATGAAATATTTTACAAGAATCGTTAGCGCGTCATCACCCGGACCACCGACGCAGCAGCTCCTTTCTTCCTGGTGGCCTCACTCAGTCGCAGGAATACAATAACCCTCAAGGGAATTGTTATTGGGCTGCGGTATTCTGTGAGGTGTATTATACCTACTTTCCCGGTCGGGCTGTTTACAAAATACGCTATGCCCCACTTCTTTGTCGCCAGAATCTCGTTTGTCAATCAGCAAGGTGCACCACGTGCTTGTAAGGTTGGCTTTGGTTCAAAAATGTTGATGAACCACTACACTACACCCCTAGTTACCTTTCACTAGAATACTTGATCTATACCACTTTTCGTTCGGGCTGTAAGTATATGTGATATTCACTACAAGCTTCACAGCTTATGGAACGAACTACCCACCCGTTTAAAAAAAAATATTATCGGTATCAACCCATAATCATCCCACTGTTGGGATATGGATCTCCCCTCAATCGACGGGGTTTAGAGTTAACAGTTTCAAATTGATTAAAGTAATTGACCATGTAATTAGGGCTGTATGTCACTCCGAGGAGAACCTTTGTGTGGTGTAGTACAACTTCAAGAAAAAGATATTCTATTGATCCAGAGTAATCGCTAGGCGATTCAGCAATAATCTTGCAAGGAATGTTGCCACGGATGTATATACAAACTCCACCACCTCGCGCACCAACACGGTCATTACGAAATAGCTTGTAGCCAGGAAGGGAACACAGAGTAGAAGAGAGAGATGGTTTCAACCAAGATTCTGAAACAAGAATACAGTCGACTACGCCGTCTTCGAATGTAGCTAAAAGATCAGAGTAATGACTTATTATGCTCTGCGCATTGATATGAACAACATTAAATGCTTTTGAAAAACAGGAAAAAACAGAATTCAAGCTATTGTTTAGAGACGTACCCGTATTTTTATTAGAGATATCATCATCCGTATCATCATCGAAAGCGCTGCCGTAACTGTCTGACCCGGAACATGATAAAAAATCGTCATCACTATTGAAAGACATAAAATTTTAAATAATTATAGATTTGAATATATATTATATATAAATATTACAGGCGAAGCAAAATTGCTAAGATTATTATACACAATGTACTCACTTATCCCATTCGCTTTGGCATTGGATGAAAAAGATACACAATACACAACTACAGTACAACTGGAACACAGACATTAGAACCGGTTGTCATGAAAGGTAAAAAAAAAAAACAAGTTACTTAAACAAAACAAAATGTTACACTTTGATCACATGAATACAACAACACCTTGTGCAAAGCAAAAACCAAACGCAATATGATGTGTCAAGTCAATGTCAGATACGTTATGTGATGTGTCATCGTCAGCTGTCAGTCATCTCGTCTGTCAGATTGATTACATCATTTAGAAATGTCAATTGTCAAAATTACGATGCAGCAAGTTGTTTGTTGTGATTTGTTTGTGATTAATTTACAAAAGTTAGGCATAGATATTATAAATAAATTTCTTTCAGGTAGTTAAAAAATAATGAAACTAATGTGCAAGTTGGTAGTTAATGATAAAATATAGTGTGAAGTGATATGAAGAATAAATATTCACTACACTACCTACTTTGTAATGCGTTAATCGACACAATATCTACTTTTACACTACCGATTGCAAGGGCGAAAATTATGACTACACATTAATATTAGATTATTTAAGCTAAACATAATTATGAAACCTAGTGGTGTTAATTAATTATCTGATGTTTCGGCTGGAAACTGCGACGTCAATTGCTGCAATTCAGCCGCAGTTGCGACTTTTCGGCGACTTTTGTCACGGAGTTGAACTACCACCATGCCGTCAGAAGACCAACACTGCTTGATTCCAAAGTGCTTTCTTGCAGCCACAAACACTTGTTGTCGGGATTTGGTTAAAAATTCAGTCACTACAATTCCGGAACCTTTGAGTGAGGTCTTTGCGGCCCAAATCGCAGTGCGATGCCGAAGACAAACAAACCGAACAAGGATAGGCCTAGGCTTGTCCTTTTTAGTGCCCAGCCGGTGACATACCTCTATACCGGACTCGTCAACTGACACCTTCATAGACTGGTTAAAACATTTGAGTACCTTGTTTGTTAGATCATCTTCATTGTCCTCTTTTATGCCGTGGATGAGTAACACCTTGCGACGAGAATGGCATTCTAGACGGTCCAGCCCTGCCACCAGCAACTCCACCTGCGACTTGATTGTAGTGATGGCTTTCCACGCAAATGTTTTAAAGTGATGATAGTCTGTGGCAAGTGATTTAACTGTATGAGGAGCACCAGTCACAGTGCTACCTGGTTGTTGGGTCGAACTCTTCTCATACTCGTCCATCCGTGTAGTGACAAGTGCCATTAGATCACACATGTTCTTGTTCAACGTATCTGCCATATCTTTGTAGTCCATATTGTTGAGGAAGTGATTTTGTGTGGGAAAAATTATGCCAAAGGGAGCAGGTCAGTGCATTTAGTATTTATACATTAATTAGATTATTAAAATGATATTATAAATAATATATATTTAAAAATTAGGCAAGAGCAAACTTTTGAGTTCTTTACTCTCCAACTACCCGCGCTATTATATTACAATCTATACAATTTTAAAAGTACCTATCATAGATTTAAAGTTTACAATGAAAACCCACTATTAGAGATCGCTGCCCATCATCTTTTGCAGATTGGACGTGCTGGTGAACAATGCAGGCGTTGGTGCGAGGACTACCATCCAGCGCGCAGATATGGAGACGTTTGACCGCGTGTTCAACCTGAACGTGCGCGGCGTGTACAACCTGACGCGGCTGCTGGTGCCCGAGCTGATCAAGACCAAGGGCAACATTGTCAACATCTCGAGCATCTCGGCCACTAAGGTCGCAATAGGCAGCCTACCATACGCAATGTCTAAGGTTCGTTTACACACATACACTCAGAATTCATATTTCTTCAGAAAATTTGAGCTGGATATGGTTCATCATCACCCTTCATCCTCAAAATGACTGACAAACTTGAATCTGGCGAAATAGACGAAGCACAGCGAAACTGCCCGACTGGGGAAGTGCCTCCGCCTCACGGAATATCACAGACAAATCACCATTTACTTGAGTTTCTTTCCTGTTAACCTAATTCACTCATAGGAACACAACAACCCTTCAGTGCTTTAGAAATTGATATTTGGCTGCGGTCTTCTGTAAGGTAAGGAAAGTACTGCAACCATCGGAGGTTCCCTAGCTTCCTTAACTGCTTACCATCCGGCCGTATGCTAGTTTACGAAAAAAATATTTGTATGTTTTGCGCAAAACATAAAGAATAGACATATGCCACCGCGACTTTTTTTTAGAACTTTTTAAGAGGAACAACTCCATCATACGCGATTGTCGCGTAGCTTTAACCGTTTAGGCAGCGCACGCAACGGAAGCTCTCAAAAGGAATAGTTTTCCCCCGTTTTTGCAACATTTCTCATTAGTGCCTCTCTTCTGTTCGTCGTAGCGTAATGCGACATAGTCTTCCTTGGTAATTGGTCTATCCAACACTACAATTATTTTTCAATACGACCCAGTAGTTCCTGATATTAGTGCGTTCAACCAAAGCTCAATTCAAAGGCGAGGAGGATGTGAGGATTGTTGACGATCGTAAACTGACGGTTTGTTCTACTGATTGTACAATGGAGTGTGTTCAGTTGTTTAAAATGATGCCCACTGCATCCTTCTACAGTGTCGCTCCGCTCGCCATCGACAGGGAATTCATCCTCATACATTGGAGCCTAAGTGGGCGCGTACTGTGCGGTTCCAGAGAAGTTTTCTCCCGCGTAGTGCCTGTCAAGGTTTTCCCAGGAGACTACAGCATGGGGATCTTCAAAAAGGGTGTGATGCCCCTGGTGTTACAGGCGTTCATAGGCTACGGTAACTGCTTTCCATAGATAATATATACGTTTATATATATTTGACTCCTAGAGTGTGATGATCATATATGACAATGTGACTGCAGCCTTACTGTTGAAATGTGTCTATTCGTGAAAGACCAAGCTACCGAAGTGGCGACACAACCTCTTCACGCTGAGTGTATGACGTACATTTGGTTGAAGTACGTAGGCACTCTATTATCTTTTATAGCGGCGTGATAAACACGACCATGGGCCTTACCACAAGCTCTAAACGCAGGAATGGAACTATGATGGTTGCGTTAAATACGCAACCATCATAGTTCCATTCCTGCGTCAATGAATTTCATTCATAAATTCGCAACCATGATGGTTCCATTCCTGCGTTTAGAGCTTGTGGTAAGGCCCCATGTGTATGAAAGTAATGCAGTCATAGATATGTTTTTTTTATACCACATCGGGTGGCAGACAAACATATCTCAATCATCGCAAGATGAAATATCACTCGCACACCGTCATTCCCGCTGCCAACGCAGTAACTCATTTCTTTCTGCTTCCTCCTCACGCACTCGCAGAAACACTACAACCCTCAAGGGAATTCTTATTTAACTGCGATATTCTATGAGGTGGAGGTACTTCTCCAGTCGGTACCTCTTTTCGCCAGGACGATTTCTTTAATAACTGTAATAACAACGACCGGGATTTATGTCATAACGTGACCACTAAAACACGTAGGAGCTCGTGATAAATAAACCACCTATGGACAGTCACCCATTCGCACGCGTATTATTGCTCCTGATGCTGCTGACGCTATTATTTCCTGAATATCAGACTCCAGATAAGAAGAAATCCATCTTAATCGGTTCAAAAACCGATTACTTATATATTTTTTTGTAACGTGGTCGGCCAAAATATCTTCACTTTGTGTGAAAATGTGAAAGTTTGCATTTTTCTTTCGAGTCAGGAGACACAGTGGTGGGAATGTTTGGTGGGCCCCCGTCCCGACAATACTTTCGAGTATATTATTATCTAAGTAATAATACACACAAAACTACGGTAGTTTTAAATATTTTGTCAGGCGCTGGTTTCGAGTACTTCTCAGCATTATATGTAATAAACACAGAGCTCAGTCGTCATCGATGAATTTCCCTTTGGTTTCCAGGCAGCTCTGGATCACTTCAGCAACCTGATATCCCTCGAACTGGCGCCCTTGGGAGTCCGAGTCAACACCGTCAGCCCTGGCGTCACGGTTAGTTTGGTAACTTATAATTATTGAACAGACACTTTCGATGATCTCTAATGATGTGACTTGTTAACGGACCGTCTGGTAGGTCCATAAACTGTCAGTCGCACAGCGAGCAATGGAGAGAGCTGTGCCTACTCAGGGTTTCTCTCGAGAACTGAATCCGGTATGAGGAAGTTGTCGACATAGCTCACAGAGTAAGCAAGTAGAAGTGGCAATGGGCCGGCCATTTCTTTCTAGTCAGTGAAGGCAGATCGGTGAGGCAGAAAGTCCTGGAATGGAAGTCCTGTATGGAGTGGCTACGAAGAGTTGTCCCTCCCGCTTTAGATGGAACGATGATCTCACATATGGTGGAATTGGGGAAAGCAAAGACTTTTTTTTATATACCTAAATCCAATCATACATCTAGGCTGATTGATGACTTTTCTGATTTGTTATTATTTATTAACAAGGGAGAATCGCCAGATGTTTGAGACGAAGTGGTTGGTCCTTAACTTTAAAGAGATCTGCAGCAAAAGTGACGCCACTTGGTCTATACTTTATTATGTTGGTAACCATTGGCGTTATTAATTTATAACGTATGGGGCCCGTGACATATTCATCAAATGGGGCCCTCCCCGTAAAAAAGCCTAAAGTTGTAGTTTCATTGCAACAGTAATAGTACTCCAGGAGAAGTAGTTTCCAACACTATAAGAACTGTTTGTACATTTTGGATAACTATCTATGAAATTTTATTTTGTAGAGCGTAGTTGGTACCTACTTAATATATATTTTTTAATGTGGTCCGCCAAAATGTCTTCGATTTTTAGGGTTCCGTAGCCAAATGTCAAAAAACGGAACCCTTATGGATTCGTCATGTCTGTCTGTCTGTCCGTCCGTATGTCACAGCCACTTTTTTCCGAAACTATAAGATCTATACTGTTGAAACTTGGTAAGTAGATGTATTCTGTGAACCGCACTAAGATTTTCACATAAAAATAGAAAAAAAAAAACAATAAATTTTGGGGGTACTTATACTTAGAATTGAAACTCAAATTTTTTTTTCATCAAACCCATACGTGTAGGGTATCTATGGATAGGTCTTCAAAAATGATATTGAGGTTTCTAATATCATTTTTAGGGTTCCGAACCTCAAAAGGAAAAACGGAACCCTTATAAGATCACTTTGTTGTCCGTCTGTCTGTCTGTCTGTCTGTCTGTCTGTCTGTCTGTCTGTCTGTCAAGAATTTCTATGTCGAGAATGCGTGGAGGTATCAAGCTGAAATTTGAACTGTATACTCAGGTCTACGGTCCCATGAAGTTAAAAAAAAATCAAACTGCTAAGTTTACGTAGAAAAAAGTTACGGCCGTTTATTCAGCAAAAAACGCATATTTCGACACACTCAAGGGAATCAAAACCTATAGGGTACTTCCCGTTGACCTAGAACTATGAAATTTGGCAAGTAACATCGTTATAGACTACAAGTACAGGAATAAATCTGAAAACTATACATTTGTAAATAGATCTTAAAAAATAGGGGGTCTATATTTTTTATAGGGTGTCGAAATTTCAAATTGAAACTACTAGTTCAAATGGGGTATCATATGAAATGGCTTGATGTACATATTGCAAAATATATTTTATTTATTTTTTTCGACGCATTATTTCTTATTTATAACGAAAAATAATGATACTACGTACGGAACCCTCGGTGGGCGAGTCCGACTCGCACTTGTCCGGTTTTTTTTCTAAACTGAATAGTTTGCGAGAGAGACACTGTAACTGTTATAATAAGATGATAAAACTAAAAAAAATATATGATGTACATTACCATGCAAACTTCCATCGAAAATTGGTTTGAACGTGATCTAGTAAGTAGTTTTTTTTTAATACGTCATAAATCGTGAACCGCAATTTATCTTTCATTCAATCAACTCAAAAATAAAAAAAGAAACATTTAATTTCATAAACATAATATGCATAAATCGTGAACCATTGATTTCTAATAAGTAATAATTCTGTAATAGGTGCTTAGGTAAATAATAATTATAATTCGCACGGTGCGGGACTTGCTGGTGCGGAGATATATTTTGTTTATTACGCTATATTGTTTAAGCCCTACGGAATCCTTCATGGGCGAGTCCGACTCGCACTTGGCCGCTTTTTCATTTTGTTGCAGGCCCTTTAGTTACGCCTGCCAGGCTGCCACCCTGCAGGGGCGGACTAACGCCTAGGCAACTTAGGCACGTTGCCCAGGGCCCGTAATTTTTGGGGCCCGAAAGTTAGGTTTTTAATTTTTATTTTGGAAGTGAAAACTTCTTTAGTAGGTTCGGAAATACTATGAAGCCAAGGGCTCGCTTTAGCCTTAGTGCGCCACTGCCCTATAGTTATTAGTTACTCCACTGTTGGTAACAAACAGCGTAGGAATTTCTAATATTCACCCTAAAATGTTCAGATATGATATTTTATTCAAAGTCGTGCCGCTTTCGCAGCACAATATTCCTTGAAAACGAACCTTTCTCTGATCCAAAAACTGTAATGATAACAAAATCGGGGGACACAGTTTGGCGCTGTAGTTTCGAATTTATGTTCTGCATCCAAAATTCAATCACCACTGGATAGATGAATTTATTACGCTAAGTAGAACTATAGAACATGGCGTGCGGGGAGGGGGAAGCGTTGTCATATTGAGATAATTTTAGTGCATATAACGTATTCGTATAGATATCTGAATACGTGACTATGCTTAGTAGGTGACTCTGCGACGAACTAGCCTCGTGAGTGTACATAAATTTTAATTTAGTATTTTTAATAGATTGCGGCGATTTGTTGACATAGGTACCTAAAACAAAGAAACCCCTTTACATCAAGCGGATTTATGATTCGATCGATTTGATACATAACGTTGTCAAATGAAAAAAATCACATAGGCATATATGATTATATATATATATATATATATATATATTTACCTATAATATTTTGGCAAGAAAACGCCGATATCAACTATTTAAATAAAAATCAATAAATTCACGCTACAAGTGCTTTGATTCCTGCTAATCATTGCTGTATCAATATCATACACTTTAACAAGCATATTACATTTTAGGTGAGCAATTTTGTCAAACGCATCATGAACTGCACTGATGAAGAATACCAAGCGTGGCTGGGCGAGGCGGCGGCGGCGGTGCCCCAGGGCGAGGTGTGCGTGGGCGAGGACGTGGCCCGGCTGGTGGTGCACCTCGCCAGCGACCTCAGCCGGCTCGTCACCGGCACCGTCGTGCCCGTCGACGGCGGTCTTCGCTTTACGAGCGTCACTGGCTTAATGCAAAAACATTTGAAATGAACATCCTAATCAATCTGTTGTTATTATTTTAAATTAAACGGGTCCACTCAAAGTTGTGCGTGCCGTTTTATTTCAAATCCAGTTCTAAATACCCACAGAGATTTTTTTTTAACCGAGTTTTTGGGGTGTAAGTAGCTCATCAACATCTTTCGAGCTAAAGCCAACCTCACCTGCACGTGGTGCACCCTGCCGACCAGCTAACGAGGCGATGGCGAAAGAGAGGTAGGACGCAGTGAAAGATCACACTGTGCTTCTCTTTTACTTGTCAGATGGGGGAGGGGCATAGTGTGGTCTTTCGCTCCAGGCTTGGCCAGCATCCGACTGGGGAAGTACCTCCACCTGGCAAAAAACCGCAGCCATAATGGCTATGCCGTGTTCCTGCGAGTTAGCTAGGTCACCAGGGCTATTTTAGAGGAGTTGTTATGCTGACGGCAGAGGGACCAGCGGCTGTCGAACCGCCGCTAGCGGTGTAGGCGCGGCGTGTTGGCGCGGCGGTCAGGGAGACCCGGTGAAACGGCTGTCCGCTGGCCGCCCGCAGGTTAGTAGGGTTCCCGAACCCGGGGATCACCTAATCTCCGCCCCGGGAGGCTGAACCGCCAGCCTGTGTAAAGTCCCTGTTGTAGTAGTCGTGCCGGAGGAGGAGACCGGAGTGGACCCGGCTGCTGCAGCAGGGGGGGACCGGGGGCCCTTCCGCCCGCCGCGCTAGCAAACCGCACTACCTGCACTGTGCTGCGGGGGTAGACACCGCGCTTTTCTTGTCCCTCGCGCCGTCAGTGAAACAACTTCTCTCATAATCCTCTTACCCCCTTTTAATGGCCAGGAACAAAAAAAAGAAGGTTTCTTCAGCGGCGTCCTCATCCACATTCGACGTGGACTTTTGTAATGTCAGAGGACTTCACACAAACATAAATGCAGTTCACCAGCACCTCGAAACTGCAAAGCCGACCCTCCTTTTTTTAACGGAGACGCAAATATCTTGCCCGGCCGATACTTCTTACTTATTATACCCCGGGTACAAACTTGAACATTCTTTTGTACGTCGAGCCGGGGTATGTATGTACGTCCGGGATGATATTTGCTGTCGACGTCTTCACGGCCTTGAAGACAGGGACCTGTCAGTGTTGTGGGTACGCGTGGATCAGGGCGGCCGCACCCGTATCTACGCGTGCCTTTACAGGTCTCATAGCGGTGATGCAGACACAACTCGGTTGATCGAGCACCTGCAATTGGCGACTGACAAAGTCATTGAGAGGTACCCCTCCGCGGAGTTAGTGATTTTGGGAGACTTCAATGCCCACCATGCCGAGTGGCTCAGCTCTCGGTCCACTGACTTCGCGGGGAGGTCTGTTCATGATTTTGCTCTGGCCTATGGTCTCTCACAGCTGGTGCATTCTCCAACGAGAATACCAGATATAGAGGACCATACTAGCTCTCTACTGGACCTTCTGCTGACCACACATCCGGATGGGTATACAGTCTCGGTGGATGCGCCTCTTGGCTCGTCGGACCACTGCCTCATCCGGACCCAAGTGCCATGCGCAAGCCCTGACCCACCCCGGTATACCGGATGGCGTCGTATGTGGCACTATAAGTCAGCAGACTGGGATGGACTGCGTGAATTTTACGCATCGTACCCGTGGAGGCGGCTCTGTTTCGGGTCGGAAAATATAGACACCTGTGCATCTGCTGTAGCTGAGACGATTTTGGCCGGGATGGAATTATTTATTCCAAACCGGCGGGTGGCTACTTCAGGTGCTAAGAAGCGGCCGTGGTTTAATCGGTCTTGCAGAGAAGCTAAACTTCGCAAGCAAACTGCATATGAGGCTTGGACCACGGCTCGTATTAATGGAGATCCTGGTGTTTCCGACTTGAAACGGGAGTTCAATGCTGCCTCGAGGTTCAGTAAGAGAGTAATTGCCAGGGCAAAGTTTGAGTTCATCGGCAGGATTGGTGAGCGCCTAGCTAAGCACCCATCTGGGAGCCGTGCTTTTTGGTCGCTTGCCAAGGCTGCCGAGGGCAACTTTTGTCAGTCGTCCTTTCCACCACTCCGAAAACCAGATGGTAGTCTGGCCCACAGTGCTAAAGAGAAAGCCGATCTATTGGGGAATCTCTTTGCCTCAAACTCGACTTTGAACGACGGGGACGCCGCACCGCCTTCCATCCCGCGGTGTGGTAATTCCATGCCGGAAATCTCATTTACTCAACGAGATGTTCGGCGGGCATTGCTATCCCTTGACGTTCATAAGTCGAGTGGGCCAGATGGCATTCCGGCAGTGGTGTTAAAGCTGTGTGCTCCTGAGTTGTGTCCTGTTCTTACGCGCCTTTTTGCGCTCTCTTATTCCACCGGGCAGGTACCGTCGTCGTGGAAGACTGCGAACGTGCACCCTGTGCCCAAAAAGGGTGACAGATCAGACCCATCGAATTACAGGCCTATCGCTGTTACCTCCCTTCTCTCCAAGGTAATGGAGCGCGTCATTAACATCCGGCTCCTGAAATACCTAGAAGAGCACGACTTAATCAGCGACCATCAATACGGCTTTCGCCATGGTCGCTCGACTGGTGATCTTCTAGTGTATCTTACACATCGCTGGGCTTCAGCCGTGGAGAGTCAAGGTGAGGCATTAGCTGTCAGTCTTGATATGGCGAAGGCGTTCGATCGGGTCTGGCACCGTGGTCTTCTTTCGAAGTTGCCTGCATACGGTCTACCAGAGGGTTTATGCGAATGGGTCGCTAGTTTCTTGTCCTGCAGAAGCATTAGAGCCGTTGTGGATGGCAGTTGCTCCGACAGCATGGACATTAATGCTGGCGTCCCGCAAGGCTCGGTGTTGTCCCCGACGCTGTTTTTGCTGCATATCAATGATATGTTGTCCATTGACAGCATTCATTGCTATGCTGACGACAGCACCGGGGATGCTTATTATACGGGCCGCGCTAATATTCCCCGCTCTCTGGTGGAGGAGAGCCGCGAACAGCTTGTGTCGAAGATCGAGAGCACACTGGATAGTGTGTCCGATTGGGGGCGAAAGAACCTGGTTCATTTCAATCCCACTAAGACACAAGTCTGCGCGTTCACCGCTAAGAAAACCCCTTTTGCTGTGGCTCCTCAATTCCTAAACACACCCCTTACCATCGCCAAAAACATTGGGATTCTTGGAGTTGAAATCTCCAGCGACGTCCAGTTTCGTTGTCACCTGGAGGGGAAGGTCAAGCTGGCGTCGAAGAAACTAGGTGTGCTCAACAGGGCGAAGCAGTACTTCACTCCGCGGCAGAGACTTATGCTTTACAAAGCTCAAGTACGGCCGCATATGGAGTACTGTTGCCATCTATGGGCGGGAGCGCCTAGATACCAGCTTGCACCTTGTGACTCGATTCAAAGGCGCGCTGTGAGGATTGTCGACGATCCCAAACTAACAGACGGTTTAGAACCTTTAAGTCTGAGAAGAGATTTTGCGTCCCTTTGTGTATTCTACCGTCTGTACAATGGGGTGTGTTCAGAGGAGTTGTTTGATATGATGCCAACGGCCTCCTTCTACAGTCGCACCGCTCGCCATCGACAGGGAATTCATCCTCACACATTGGAGCCTAAGTGGTCACGTACCGTGCGGTTCCAGAGAAGTTTTCTCCCGCGTACTGTCAAGCTGTGGAATGAACTGCCTGTCGAGGTTTTCTCAGGGGACTACAGCATGGGGTTCTTCAAAAAGGGCGTGAAGAGGTTTTTACAGGGTCGGCAACGCGCGTGTGATGCCTCTGGTGTTACAGGCGTTCATAGGCTACGGTAACTGCTTTCCATCAGGCGGGCCGTATGCTTGTTTGCCACACTAGTGGTATAAAAAAAAAAAAAAAAAAAAAAACCGACTAAAAATATATGTTCTTATGTATACTATAGTAATACGAAGAGTCAACGATGAGATTGGTATTTTGCTTTCATGGACCGGTACCGGGTCACCATCCGCCTTTTGGTAAATCAATTTCTGGATAATTGTCAATAACGATAAGTTAAATCGGGCGATGAGAAGAGTTTATCATACTTATATTTGACTAGCCAACGGCTGCGACGTCATCTTATTATCATTCATTCATCTTCGTTTATAAACCTTTAGAGAACGAATTAGGTAAATAAATCAAATCACACACAATGTGCAAAATTTCATTAAGTTCGACAAACAATTGTGCGTGGGATTTCTGTACACATAGGTAATAGTAAAAACGTGAAAGTCGATCTCTGTCTGTTTGTTTGTTACTTTTCATGACTAAATGGCTGAACCAGTTTGAATGAATTCTTGACCTATCTCCCGAGGAAGGGCATTGACCACGTTTTGACACGATATAAACGATATTCATTCAATAATTATTTAAATTATTGTGTGCTCTCATTTCATTTACATTTTGCTAACAACGGTGCCTGACCATATTACGATGTCTTGATTATATCACTAAGTTACGTTTCTGCTACTAAATTTAATAATATTGACAAATTGACAATCATTCAGTGGGTATATTATGTGAATGTACAGCTTGTCGAGGTGCCAGGAGGCAGCATGGAAGTAAAGAGACATATAGAGGTTTTAACAGGTACCTACGCTAATGAATAGGTACCTACTGTTGCAGACCGCAGCTAGCGGCCTTGTAGCCGAAGCTAAAGCCGATAAGTTTGATTTTCAAAAATCAAAAATCGGACTTTTTGCTTGCGAAAATCTTCGATGCGAAAACTTCAGTTTAGATTGACAGCAATTGTGTTTAGTTCAGTTAATAGAAATTCTAGAGCTCTACCATAGTTTATATGGCTCTACCGACTAAACTGAAGAAGCTTGTCATATAATTTAATTCTAGACCTATTTTTGGAATCAAAACAATCCATTAAATAAATAAATATAGATATTGTCAGACAATTTACACAGCGCCATCTAGCCCCAAAGTAAGCGAAGCTTGTGTTATGGGTATTAAACAACTGATAAACATACGTAAATACATTTTTTTTTGTAAATACATACTTATGATACATAGAAAACACCCAGACCAAGACAAACAGACATGTTCATGCACACAAATGTTTGTCCTGTGTGGGAATCGAATCCACGGGCGTTGGTGTCGAAGCCGCGTCATTGACCGCTACGCCACCGAGCTCGTCGATTGTTTTTCCCATTGGAATCAGATTCAGTGTTAGGGCCGCAGGTCGTTCTAACACTATGCACCAGACTCTGTGAAAAATAAAAGCTCCTCCTTGGTCCTGCTGTAGTTTCTCGGCAAAGCCGCGGCGTCGGCGGGGCAGGCAGTATATTACTGCTGAACACCGATTCTATGTTGTTGTTGTTTAGTTATACTATACATATATATCGCGCTTTAAAAACGACTACTGTTAGCAATAACAACGCGATTTATATAAACAACACAATACATATAATTTATTTTCTTAACTCCGTACACAAACTGCGTTTCTTTTTTCAATGCTGCGAACGTGGCGCCTCTTTCTCAGACCAAGGATTTTTTTTTTAGCGAAAAGTGCTAAAAGCGCATGTTTTGTTACTACATCGATACGAAACATTTTCAGTGCTGGTATAATCATGTAAAAATACAATATTGTATTGTATGTACACATAGGTTTTTTTTTATATTTATCTTCTACGCTAAGATACGATTTTTTGTCCAAAGCGGCGCTACTTTCGCAGCAGTAGTCGCATGGTAATGTAAGAACATCTTTGGACATTTGAAGCAATAGGAAAATATTATTTAAAATCTATTCATACATTAATTTTAGCGCCATCTGTTAAATCAGTTTGAATTTAAAACAAAATAAACTTGCTATTCCACAATAGATGGCGATTAATTTTTCTGCGCTACTCCGCGATAGATGTCGCTACAATACTGATATAATAGCCTAAAACGAGTTTTTATCAGTTAATTTTAGGATGTTGTTACCCACATAATAATACAATTTACATTGTTTATTAAATGATTAGAAAGAGCACAAAACAATAAAATTTCAAAAATAAATTACGTGCCTAATTGCGTCTGTTCAATCGACAAGAAGCAATAAAAACTCTGTTAGGTCATAGTCAAATAAACGTTAGAAGAAAAAAAAAGTAATACACCATATAGACAAGCAGGTATTGTATGTATTGCATGTACTGTCTGCACTATAAGGCTTATTAAGTAAATTTAGATACACACCTTGCGCGGAACAAATTAAAATTTGCTTTCAAATGGTATTTTTGAAAGGGATCACATTTTTTCCTAATATGCACCGGTCGGATCCCAAAGTGTCAGCAAGTCAATCAGATTATTCCGGTGCCGTGGGTTTCTGAGATGTTCGCTATGGACTGTAGCTGCCGCTCGTGAGAATCGGTCACATGCCGTTCGAGACACTCAATTTCAATCGAAATGTAAAGTGTTCTTATTCCTTTTGGTTGAAAAGATTTGACTGGAGTTTGAACATAATGTGCGAATATACAATTTACATCTGTTGTTCATTGTCAAGTACAATGAACAGGTAAGTAATATTTTCACTTGTTTTTTTTTTACAATTTCTTTTTTACTTTTTCAATTTATATTTTGTATTTTTGTTTGTTAAGTAAATCTTTCAAGCTGAATTAGACTTTCTATATTCCCTATCCTTTTTATGCAATTGAATTTTTACATGTTATTTGTTCTGATAACTATCTGTCTATCCTTCGTTTGTTCCGGATAATATACGAGACGATTTTGAAGAGAATTTCACTGGCAGATAGCTGATATTGTGACTTGTAACTTAGGTTACTTTTATTTTAGAAAGCCAAGCAAATAAAATAAAAGTAGTAAAATAAAATCAGATTATTATAAAAGCAGATGATTCGTTATTTTTAATAAAAGCTAAAAGTTTCAGTGCATGTCCCTAACACAGGTAGAACGATCAGCGAGTATGGAGTTTAGATCATAGCAGTTTCAGAATTTCAAAAAATCTGAAGTTCGCAGAAATCAAGTAAAACATCTTCAAAGTATAAAGTACAAAATAATTTGTATTTTCTTCGGAAAAATAGCAGAAATTATGTCATTCATTGCCAGATACTTTGTATCGTGTCAACCCCCTACTAGACACACAAAAGCTAAATTTTATATAGGTACACATTACTCAGGGATCTATCAACAGATATTTAGAAGTCAGCAGTTTTACTAAGCTAGCCAGTTTCGATAAATATTTTTTTTTCTTACACCTTTGTTACCTGTTATCTGCCAAAGTTACGAGGATCAAACCTTGATACTAGCTGATTAAAGGCATGCACAGATAACTTTCAGCTTTTATAATATAACGAAGGTCTGATAGTCGGCTCTTAGGCCACTAGTTTTACAGCAGCACACCACGAACACGCGTGTCAAAGTATCTATAAAAGCATAAGAAATCTAACTTTCAGTGATCTTCAATCTCAACAAGATTGAAGATCTCTGCACTTCATCTAAATACATCTGTTTATGTAATATAACATCCAGTAGGGGAATGTATCTTTTTTACAATTTCCATAACAAGGTCCCTGTAAAAACAATCTGTGCCGTTGCGGTGCAACTCGACACCGCCGCTAACTAGCGCTACTGCTTACAAAGTGGCGTTTTGTTGTTACTTGTAATTTGAACACGTTTTAAGGTCTATCTACACATGCCATCAGTGAATATAATCTTCTTCATATATATAATAAAGCAGTGGAAATTGCGTGTCTGTATATAAAAAAATATATCAAAAACTGAGTGTGGGATTGATATGAAATGAATAAAAACACAAAAAAGTATTATTATTTTTTTGTCTGTCTGTATTAGCCTAGGTAAATTAGCGCTAATATCTTTTTTTTTTTTTGCGGTTTTCACAATTAGATTTAGCTCAGCTAGTATGTACATACAGGGTTTGTTTCATCGAAATCTAATCTCAGTGAAAAACCCCTTTCTCATTTTTAAACTAAACCACGGCAGAGACAACAATGTTTTACTTTTACTAGAGGTATACCAAGTTAAATTCGAAAGTGGGATATTATATTTACCTTTAATACCGGTAATAACTTTTTAAGAATTAAGGAAAAAAAAATACAAATATTCCTAAAATCCTACAAAATAAATTAAATTAAAAGTTAATAAGTAGTAAACAAACAAAACAACTTAACAACTATTTATATACTTATAACAACAAAATAAACTTATATGTATATATTATAAACTAAATACACTAATATAATAATAGAAATTAAGATAAATGATGATAACAATATTATTTTCTTATTTCCTGGTAAAGAGATTAAGCAAGTCGTTATTGTTTTTCGCGCTTTCCGCCGGCCCACAATGAGACAGCGGTGGACACTCTACATACTATGTTCTCGTATGCCACTAGTGGTATAAACACCAAAACTCCTAATAATGATCATTAATGATAATTACAATTGTTCGATGGCAATCGAGAATGTCTTATCATAACCATAGTAAGTACAGTTGAATTTATTTACTGTGACATATCTGCTCCGCTCTGTAGATGGGCCTTTACGACTGGAACTTCAACAAGTGGGTTGTTACGAGGTGATCACAGAGCCTTAAAAAAAATCGAAAATTGTGGTTAAACTTTGAAGTAAAGTCAAATAATCTAGAGACAACCGAATGCTTAATAGAGAAACTGATACCAATACCGCAGCTAATAAATATATATTTGCGGACGCACAGCGCCATCTAGTTCCAAAATATTGTTTTGCTAAGGTTGTTAGATCTCTGACGTAACCCTAATTTTGTGATTATGAAGCAAAACAGAAGAACAGACTAAGACAAATAAATGCACAAATCCCTGGTTCGATTCCCATATAAGACTATCCGTCTTGTACAGTCGGAATCGAACCAGGGACATTTGGTGAACACTGGCGATTAACACATTTCACAGCCACTAAAAGAGAAGTAAGGTGACACCTAAAGATACGATTTAAATATCTTTGTTATTAGTTATTGATTTATTTTTTCACATTAATAGGTATATGCAAAAAAATACTGTTTATCATAATTATTCGTACAAATTCGAAGAAGAAACAATAAGATTTAATAGGAAACTAAATTATCACGGATATATTTATCTATTACATACCTATATACATATTGTATTTTCATCCTATAGATTTTCTTAAGAGCACAGAACGACGAAAAACATTGCTCTTTCAAAACATTATTTTTGTTTTTTGTTAAATCTTTTCATATCACTAGAATAGTCAACAAATATTAGGTTTTTGTACGAACCTAATCCAAAATCATAGATTGCACGAAAAATTGCCTAGCTGCCACTAGATGTTTTGGGGTGTAAGTGGTTCATCAACATCTTTTAACCAAAGCCAACTTCACCTGCACGCGGTACGCCCTGCTGACTGACAAACGAAGCTCTGGCGAAAACAGAGGTAGGGAGCGTAATTCTAAGCTACCCGACTGGGAAATGTACCTCCACCTCACAGAATTCCGCAGCGACATCAGCCTGTATCTACCCTGCTGGATAATATACGCCTTCCCCAAAGCTTTCCACTAATTGCGACCATCTGCTTACCGCGTTCAGCAGTTTCTACTAATAAAAGAAAACTATGAAATGTGTAAATTTCAAAATTGTAGTCAACTCCGTAGCGTGAGCGGTGGCACTGAAATCCGATCCGTTTATTTGTACAACTGTAACGTCTCCCGACTGCTGTTCAATTTTTAACACCACAAAAAGATTCCTTGGCATTTCTTGTTAAAATTACTAATTTGGATGATCACAAGATTCCAAAGATCTGGGGAGACTTGCGACTTGAAAAAAGAGTAAAGTAAAATGATATTTTCTATATTTCTGATGTATGATTTTTGTGATTGGATGATGTATTTCATGTAATAATGTTACTTTTATAACTAGCTTCCACCCGTGATTTAGCCCGTGTTATGATATGGTAACAAACAGACAGACACACGTTGCATTTATAATATTACTGGCTTCTGCCAGCGGCTTCGCCCGGATGAATGTTGATATCATGCCAAAAAATTGACAATGTTCTTTTCCAGATCCATACCAAATTTCATTCAAATTGGTTCAGCCGTTTAGTCCTGACAAGGTTTTAAACAGACACACTTTCGTATTCATTATATTAGTGTAGATATAGAGGTATGGAAGGTATAGATGAATATGACCATTAATAGTAAATAGCAATTACAAGGCCCCTCGCAGACGGCAGATAATGGCGGATTGTCTGACCGCGGTGCATAACTCGACTTAAAGTGAACTCTATTCGCAGATAACTGCGGAAAATATCGTTCGAGTCTAAATTCAATCATAATGTCTTAGTTACCTTGCTGGTTCACTGATGAGGCTTTGGCACAACAAGAGGTAGGGCAGCGTAATTATGAGCTGCCCGAATAGGGAAGCTCCATCTCACAGAATACCGTACTCCTGAGAGTGAGTGAGGTCACCAGAAAAGAAGATATTGCTGCATTGGCACTGGGGGTGGCGGCGTGCGAGCGATATTTCATATTGCGAGCGTTGATATGGCTACGGTAACCGCTGCACATTAGGCGGACCGTATGTCTGTTTGTCGCCCGATGTAATATGAAAGAAATTAATTAAAATTTAAAAGCGCGTTTATTACATTATCTTCTGTTATTCTTTGAAGCATATCTATTTTTAACGAGGGAAATAAATAATTGTGGCCATTGACACAACGTGTAGTTTAAAGAACACATCAAATGTATTTCTCTTTTATCTTTTATTTACATTTGATGTGCTCTTGAAAGTCAGAAAAACTCTTGAAAGAAAATCGAGCTCGATTCTCTGTTATTGACTTAATTATTATAATTTCCGTATTGTACTGTAATTACAGCGGTTACAAGTCAAGTTACACTTGTACAACTTATGTCGTATAGTAAAAGTCACGTCAAGCTTTAAATTCAAAAGTACTTGACGCGACTTTGACTGTACGACGTAAGTTTAAACATATTAACTTTAATTACAGGCACCTGCTACCGACTATCGATCCTAACTTAATATAATTTGATAATATAGTGAATTCAAAAGTAATAATTATACAACTAATAACTTAATCTAATTATGTGGAGTTAGGGGTTGTTCCACCATCAATCACTCCTCACCACCTTGCCATACTTGTCAAAATGTTTCTGAGGAGGTTCGATTAAGAAATCAGCATGTCGGCAAGCCTTTTACAAAAAAATGGGGTAAAAAATATTTGATAGGGCAACTTGGGTTCGTGGGGTGTAGGGTTGCGAGGGAAGGGTTATTCGATCCAACCCATTGTCCTTATTATAGTCGTTTCTTCTGCTGTAACTGGCTGTTTGCACAATAGTTGTGTAGTTTTAATTCGATTGCCTCTTTCGGCATTTTTTGTAATATTTTATACTGCCTATATCGGGAAACATATAATCCAGCCAATGTGAAGCGGTTACCTTATCTACATGAACATTAATTACCGATCGCACGCCTTCACCCCTGCTGCCAACACAACAACTTCTTTCTCCTTGGTGACCCACAAGGAAATCCAACAGGAAATTGTTATCTGGCTGTTCTATTACTTTACATCTTCACCTCACGCACAGATACCTCAATGCTTGAAGACCAGTCTATAACCAGTGCGTACTCCCCACTACGACCCACGGACTTGAACACTGACCGTCTCGGACTGGTTAACAAGCTAAAAGTCATACAGTGGGGTATGCGGAGAACTATACTCGGAATCTTTCTCAGGGATTGAATCAGGAACGAACCGTATGTTGCAACGAAGCGATAAGCGTCCTCCCTATAGATGGATCGATGACATCAAAAAAGTGACTGGAAGCGGGTGGAAAGCATTTGAGAAGGCCTATTTCTATCAGTGGTTAGATGCAGACTGATAATGATGATGATGATGAAGCAGGCATGTGTTTGCGTGATCTTGACCTGGATTTCACACTCTAGCTAAAGTGTCGTCCTAGTATGGTGGCCCAAAGTACGACAAGTGACAAGTAAGTTGTCCCAGATGACACTGTTGAAACCTACTTGTTTGCTGTGCACTTTACAAGGCGGAGCCTTGTAAAGCCTTATACAGGATACAAACTGATCTATGGGACATACATTCCCCTCATCCCAGTCAGAGCATGGGGCATTATGCCACTGTATTTAAAGATGAAATGTATGCCATAACTGCTTGTGCAAAAAATTATCTAGATAATAGGGTCACAAATCGATACATCTACATTCTCAGCGACAGTCAGGCAGCTCTTATGACCCTGAGTTCTGACAGGATGGGATCTAGCTAACTCTTGCGAGTATGGATGAACTGATTTCAGTTCGTACATACCGATTATTTAATCGGCTGGAGTTGGTCTGGTTCCAGGACACACAGGCGTTGATACGAGGGCTGATGAACAGGAAAGGGAGGGATCAAGCAAAAACTTTTTGCGACCTAAATCCTTCGTAGATCTCTCATATGGGATAGTAATTACGGCCATAAATGACATGGCGAAGTCTAGGCATCAGGCTGACTGGAAGGAGATGAGTGGAATGCTACAGTCCAAGGAAACCATTGGTGAAGGTACAGTGAATTGACATAGACATAATTTGACCATGAAACACTTGATGTGTCTATGTGACGCCCTAGCCCGCAAACGAATGGAAATCCTTGGAAAGGTAAAATCTGGAGGACAAAGGCTCTTCCCAACAAGCGTTGTGCTGAAATACATGGAACAAGTCTCCACATGATCAAGGGAGATTGACTAAAGGATTAGGGAGAACACAAAAAATCCACGAGTGTTGACGTGTCACCGGTGCTACAGCACTGGACCCACTCTAAGATAGTGTAATCCTTTGCAGATAGGTTGAGTAATGAGTCGTTACATTACTTCCTATGCAGTAAGTTATAAGTACATAATATATACCTTTATTATTAGATAGATACCAACAAATGTTATGGTACAGTCGACTGCAAAGGTGTCCGGTAAACGTAAATACCTTGAAAGAGCAATCTTACTCAAATAAATACAATGAACGAAAACAGATTGCGTTTTTTATGATCTTTATCGCTCTTTTGTTCACTCTTTACAAGCTCGCTGAAAGGGTTGGTGTTACGTTCGAATTCAATCTTAATTGCGCGATTTTATTCTAATTTAGACTTTAAATCGTTGGAGTAAGGATTCTTGATTGTGAGTGCAGTTTGTAGGCGTGGCTACGGCGGTCCGTTTGATCCCAGTCAACCCTCAAACGAACGCCTTCGCCGGAAAATCCGTGTCGGGTTGCCGGCTTCCGTCTTGTAAGACAATTATTGGGATTCACTGCAGCTTAATGGCTTATAACCCATTCGTAACACGACAAAAGAATCTCTCTGTCGCTCCGATAAAACTGTTGAAGAATTAATAAATAAAAATGAGACGGGAAATTGTTAATAACATAATAATTTCAAAATAGTGTTGTCTGAAGTTCTTTGGAGTTATTAATTTGATAGAAAAATATTACTTACTTATATGCTTATTAAGTTACATAATCTCGGTCATATATTTCAAGAATTTAGAATATAAAAAGCATGGTTAATAAATCCTTCTTTAAAGTTTTCGTTGTAAAAATGTTAAAGTAGTAAGTAATTTGGAGTAAAATATATTTATTTTAGGGTGTAAGTGGCGATGTTTTGAGCCAGAACCAACTTCTCCTGCACGTGTTACACCCTGCCGACTAACGAAAGATGCACTGGTGAAACACAGGTATTACAGTACAGCGTATTTGAAATCCGACTGGGAAAGTACTTATCTCCACCTCACAGAATACCGCAACAGAGTAAGTTCAGCAGGAAGGAAGCGGCGCGTGAGCGTTATTTCATGTTGCGAGCTTTAATATGGCTACGCAACCGCTTCACATAAGGCGGGCCGTATGATTGTTTGCCAACTCACGTAGTATAAAAAATGGTAGCTCGTATTTTTTTGGTAAGTAAGTAGTAATTAATATATTAAATGTAGTAAGTATAGTAGGTATGTAAATTGCTGACGCTCTCGGGTTAATATCTTTTATGTACTGAAAACTCAGTTTTTTTTTACCGCTAACGGCAAATAAACATACAAATTGCTTAATGATAAACTCTGCTAGCACACCGGGGGCATCACTTACACATTGCCAACCCTGTAAAAACCCATTTATGGCCCGAGATTAAGCTCTGGCCTTTACCTCATCAAAACAGTTAGGTTCAAAGTATAATTTTATAAGATTGCCGATTGCGGCGTGTTTAAAAATAAACACAGTTTCACGGTGACAACTAAATTAGCGACGCACTCCGACCGCTTATTTATTCGATTTGCAATCACGCGGCTCAGCAAGGAGCCGCTGAAGCCTTCGCTTTAAACCCTTCCAACACCAAACCACGGCAATATCAACTTTAATCACTAAAACATACACTTGAAAATTCTTTAACTTCACACAACGCAGCAGCCTTCGAAATCTGTTACACGAAAACTGACTCTTTCCCTCTGTAGTTTAAATTTAAATTTAGTTGTCGTTGGATGAGGTGTGACAAAGAGAGGGAGGCATCTTTCCTCAAAATAAATTGTCCCCGATATATCCCCGCGTGTATTTTACAAAGCATTTACACCTTATTAGCCGCGTCGTACACTGAGGGGCTCCAAGTTGCACTCGAGCCACAAGATCCGAGTTATCTGAGTGCTGTTACGGTGAAGTTACAAATGGAGTGATTATTCAATATTCTAGCTTTTTATGTTTTGTTTGCTGTTCTTTTGTACTTTTTTTAAACCGCTCATGTGGCAAGCAAGAATACGGTCCGCTTTATTATAGGCAGTTTACCACTGTCTATGCACCGGGTATTACTCGGGCATCGAGCAGCGACCCTGTTAATATTTCTTTAGGTCCTTTTTGGGATTGATTTGCCGTATTCTTTGGAAAATTTCGACAGATAGAGCAGTTTATTCCACAACTTGATGGATGCCTGCGAGAAAATCCCTAGAACCACACAGTATACATCACTACAGTTCTAAAATTATTCAAATAACAATTCCTTTGAGGGTTGTTGTGTTCCTGCGAGTCAGTGAGGTCACCAGAAAGGAAGGAGTTGATGCGTTGGCAGCGGGGATGGCGGCGCGCGAGCGATATTTCATATTGCGAGCTTTAATATCCCTACAGGAACCGCTTCACACCAGGCGGGCCGTATGGGATCTGCCACCTGATCTAGTATAACAAAACGAGTGTGCTTTAGAGTCGAAAGTTTAGACCACACGATTGAAGTTTTTCTTTATCTCTACTAACTTATATCTCCCTCTCAACTTCCGTTCTCCTCGCCCGATCACACTTTTCGTAACGTTCTCGTCACGCATTCACCAGCTTACTCTCCAAGTCTAGTGTGCGTAAAAAAGTTTTAGTTCAAAAAATTGTATCTCAGTATCCGCCGCGGCCGAGCCCTCCTTAAGCGGCGTATCAAAAAGGATTATTCGAATGCTATAAATATGGCCGCGAGATTATAATAATTTGAATAATAACATTAAAATAATAATAATACGCCGCGGCCGGCCGCTGCGATGGAGACGTCGCCCGCTAATAGATTTATCTGCGGCCATGCATCAAGTGTGTGTGTGTTTGTCACTCTTTAGCGGTTTGTCGATGGTTCATTAGTCCGGTCACGCCGATTTCCACCGATAAATGTTATAAACGATCGGTATCGGTAATAATTTGATTTATTTCTGCCTAATAATGGTTGATGTCTTCATTATGGCGTTGATGTCACAGACGAGAATATTTATTTAATAATGCGTAGGAATATGAGATCCGGAAAGATAATTTGGTAATATAATAAATAATATTGTTTTGTATGATAATAAATAATATTTGTTCTATAGTTAGTTGGCCGTGTGGTTTCCGGCAGACTAGAATAGAATCACTCCGTCTCTTCCCGTGGATGTCGTACAAAGCGACTAAGGGAAATACATTACAAAACTTCGATCAGGCCTCCCTAACCCGTCTGGCCAGCGTGGGGAGTGTAGGCCAAATCCTCATTCTGTCAGGAACGGACGAGAGAGGGTCGTGCTCCTGTAGTGGAGACTAAAATGACCTGATGATGATGATTTAGTTACATGATTACGGTGCTGAGACTTGGAGGCTGACTATTGGGCTGGTCCACAGAGTCGCACAGCGAGCGATGAAGAGAGCAATGCTTGGAGTCTCCTACCTCGCTTAGAGATCTAGGGGATCGAATCCGGAACGAAGAAATTCGACGGAGAACCGAAGAGGTCGACATAGCTCTTAGAGTCAGCGAGTATAAGTGGCAGTGGGCTAGCTACGTCTGCCGAGTCAGCGATGGGAGATGGGGGAGGAAAGTCCTAGAGACCACGAATGGGGCGTTGAAGCGTAGGCCCCTCTCTAGATGGTCCGTCCACCTCAAAAAATTGGCTGGTAGCGGTTGGATCCAGATGACGTTTGTGACTATTGATTGAAATAAGTAAAAATGCCGTCTTGTGTATTTTGAAAACGCATAATTTATGCTGATAAAGTAATTAAAGCCGAAGGGATCACATAAAACGCTAAAGTACACAATAATATTTGATGTTAACATGTATTTTAGGTTAATTTCATATTTCAGTCCGATCCGGGGCCCTTCGACTAAGCTGCTGACTGAATTTTTTTGATTCCATAAATAGGAGATCTAAGTTAACGAGAAACATCTACGGCTTTGTTAGGAACGTTCCAGAGTCTCTGTCGGCTGAACTAAATACTGTAGGTACTATCTATAAAGACCACTGCTGAATACTCCTCTCAATCAGAGTTGGTTTAGAGCACAGAACTAATAATAAAGAGGAATTCCTCTTTATTATTAGTTCTGTGGTTTAGAGCATATTCCTCGATGCTGCTCAACTGCGGCTTGGTGCCTAACCTAACCTAAATACGATCTCCCCTAATGTATTTGTATATTCAAAGATTAATTTTCGCGATCAAAAAAAAAATTTTACCGAATTGGCTTGAGGTTAGCCGGTAGATTTGAGCTGTGCATGGAAAGAGCTGTCTGCCAGGTTTCATTTTTCCTATTACAATACACCTTGTATTGTATCTCTTTATCGTAATATATAATATAGGTATTAATTTTATGTTCTTTATAATCTTATAATATTTATTGTAGTTAATGTGGAAGTAAAGAGTCAACAATGGCGCGCTTTTTCCTGTCAGTGTTTGGGTTCGTTCAGAAACTGTTGTACAATAGACTTCAATTCACGCTGCGTTCGTTCAAAACCTTCCGTGGGTGGTTTATTGTTTTATGAGACCCATTACACGCTCCTCGACTCCGTTCCTGGACAATGGCTGAATCGAAGGAATTCTCACTCAGATCCCGTGACAGAGTGTCCTAATTATTCTTTCTGTCACGTGTTTGTGTTGTATTGTGTTCTTTCCGTCTACATACAATGTGTTATATTAAGGACTACATATTGTTGTGTTTCAAATAAGATAACTAAAATTGTCATTATTTTTGATGTATTAGTCAATGGTTCTGAAGCTATGATCGGCGGACCACTAGTGGACCGTGAGAGCACTTCAAGTGGTCCCTGAGCAGTACTAATCTCCACTGAGGAACTTTTACTTCTAAAATTTCACCAGGAACTAAATAGTCCTGAAAGTATACCGATATGGCGCTGTATAAATATCGAATTAATACAGAAAACAGGAATAACAACACAGATCCAGTGATCCAGACAAAACGCTGATTAGAAATACTCAGCGTTTCTAATAATTACATGTCTCGAGTACAATAATTAAAAATTTATAATGTTGCAACATTTAAAGCCATTTTGTGCAATATCTGTGAAATATTTTTACTGTTAACATTCAGATTGACTTTATTTAATGATTATACTACATAGATTTTCAACAAATTGAAAAGTTTGATAAAATAATTAAAATATTCTTAATTAAGTTATTAAATTTCATCTTTATAACCATCAAGCTACCAATCTACCGTAGAAATTGGAAGTCGGTATGTGTCCAAAATAACATTTTATTAGTAATAATTTAGCAATTTCTCAACTGCTGAACGTTATAACTGCGATCGAATAGAAAATTAAGACAGTAACTTTGAGAAGTAATCTAAAGGCTTATTCATTAATAACCATAATTTACAAAAATATTATGCTTAAACTGTTACTAATCAGAATTCAAATTTTAATGCGATATTATGCAAATGGCACAATAAACCATATCAAAAATAAATCATAGTGTTTATACTTGGTGTTTTTGATTAAAAGCTATTAATATGCATTACAATATCGATAGAGACGTTCCGTTTGACATAAAGCGTAATAACAATTAATGAAACGGAACGCAGCGCTAATGAAATTCCATTCTACGGAGACAAACTGTGTATTTGTGTGACGGTTTTTTTTTGTGTCAGCGGACGTTGCGTAGGTTTGACATAAATTACTGGCTATTATGGCGATTGTAACAACACGGCTGTGCGCGTGCAGCGAGGGTTCCTTGGAATCGTATAGTATTGTTCACAGGCGCACCGCTGAGTCCATTGTCGTCAGTGCCAGGGGCTTTGTCTTAGTCCTCCATCGTTATTTTCTCTCCGAGGGATGTTTAGGTAGTTGTTTTATGGTGGAGCCGTGGTGATCCATCACTCGCGGTGGGAGCTACTGCTCGGTTTTCAAAACTATTTATGCGTTCCGTTACACGCTCGTGGAAGTCGTGGATGAATTTTGTTACAGGATGTTTTTATGTTGTATTGTAAATTTAAATTATGTGCGACGAATACTATTATATTGTTTTGAATATCATTAGCATATTTGATTGTGTTTCTTGAATATGTATGATATTATCTATATGTGGACAAAATTTGTATTCTTAAATTATGTGCTCTGCTTAACGTTTAATTTGTTAATGGGATTTCGAGAGCAAACAGTAGTAAATGCAGTTGTTTTTATGACTATTCAAAGTAATACAATCAAAAATATGTTAACTAAGTAAGTAAGTATCACTTTTATTCTGACCATGATATGTTTTCTAATACCCAATATTTCGGCGACCAACGACACGGTAGCAGACGAAGTCATGTTATGATGAATTTTTCAGTAGCAGTGATGATGATGGATGAGTGAGTAAGCAACAATGAAAGTTTAAAAATAATACTCTACGTATTAAAAATAATACCTATACAATAGATACTTAATATTCTTTTATCTCCTACCTATACTATACATTACAGGATCGGCAACGCGCATGTAATACCGCTGGTGTAGCAGGAGTCTATAGGCTGCAGTGACTGCTTTCCATCAGGCGGTGCGTATGCTCGTCTTACACCTTAGTGGTATAAAAAAAAACCAACAATAATAATATTTCTTAAAGATGCCTGTCAGGCGGTATTAGTCATTCCTACTGTATTAATGAAGATGATTGCAAATGAACACTTCTCCACACCCTGTACTTGCAGTACGTCATTATAGTTAGACTGTATAATGCATTGTCCGCACAGTGGCGGTGCATTGTTGCCCTGCTCCCTGCTTGCTGCAGACACTGCAGTGCAGAACAACGACTCGCCTTCGAGGAACTACGCGATTGATTGATTGCAATGCCCTATATAAGTTTTTGAATTAACTGAAATTAAAGAATATACCTATTGTGTCAACTATGAGCTATAATTGGATTAGCTTTTTTAAATAATATGTAGTAGTATTAGGAAGAAAATAATTAGTACCAACTACGGTGTAAATATGAATTAGTTGAGGGTTGGTTTTTAAAAGATTGTTAACAAAAAATACCTGAGTCGTATTGTTTCTTATCGGAAAAGTTTTACATTGTATCATGTATTTTATTTATTGATGTGAATAAAAGTTTATCCAATATAAAAAAAAAAACAAGTATAGCGAGGATTTTATTATGAAACATAATGTTTCAATTAGTTAATAACTAAAAAGAACTAACTCGAAAGACAGTAAACAAAAATAGGAAAGAATTAAATATAGGTAAACTGGTATTTAACTCCTTTAACATTAAGTTTGTCTATTATATGAATACTTTTGCATTGACGTGCAATAAAAATTAAATAAATAAATTTGTACTATTGTATTTTCGTATTAAAGTTGATTAAATCGAGGTCACAAAGTTCCTAACCCTTCAAAGTTTTCACAAAATTTCCACAACGACATCTAGAAGAATTAGAAAATAGTTTTTTATTTTTGTATTTATTAAATTTTAACGCTTGATATTTACTTATAAGCGATACCAGTTTTAATATTTTAAATGTTTTAATTTTAATCCCAATGAGCGTAACGAAGTAATAATTTGACATAAAACGCGACAAAAGATTACCTGTTCCTATTTCGTGAGAGTCAATTAAAAATTAAATGGTTTATGACTCAATAAAACTGTATTTATGGGTTTGTGTGTGAGCGCGTCCTGGGCCTGGGCCGTACTGTCCAATGACACCTTCATAAACTCCGTGATAATCTAAATTAAAAACTTTCTCCGCGGTTTGTGCGGAAAATACAAATGGAAAGATTAATATCATAATAAAAACTTTTACGACAAGAAAATCAATTATTAGCTTTTAAATTAATTTATGTTTTTAATTAGGTAAAGGAGAGAATTACCTACACGTTAATAATAATTATAAATTATTATATGTATTGAGATAAGAGAATTAAGGTATCTACATGTAAGTTGTAAGGTTATATTAGTTACTATATCGTTAGAACGAGCATGTAAAATTGTATTACAATTAGATAATAAATTAAATATAAATAAATAAATATCCCTGTACGTAACAACACGGCCATCTAATCCCAAACTAAGCAAACCTTGTGCTATGGGTAGGTACTAGATGACTGATAATAATATTTATTATTTTTTTATAATTATGTAAGTACATTTATTTAATACACAGAAAACAACAAGTCCAACACAAACAGACATGTTCATGCACAGAAATGTTTGCTTCTGCGAGGATCGAAGCCGCGACCTCGAAGCCAAAGTAGCCACCGGGCTCGTCGAAATATATTAGGCACTTTGGATAAAATTATAATTATAAATCTACCTTGATGTACTAGAATGAAATCAATTAGTTCTAATACAGGTATTGGAACTTCGATAGAAATCGAAGAAGATTAAAGCTAACAGCGAAAAGCTACCCAATCTTGATAATCATTCATGTAAATTGAACTAACAGTAGAAAACTTTAATTTACATTGAAATTTTTACGAGTTTCTTAAATTTATCTACGAGTTGATTGATCAAAATCAACATTTAGTCCAGAACCTAATATATTGACCATAAAAGTTGATTTTAAAGCGGATTTTTATGATTTTATTTACGAATTTTACGATTCCCAACAGCAGAATACAAGATGTCGCTGTCGCCGCATTGTCAGGGACTTTTTAATCAATGTAGTTATGGATGAAGAAGGAAGAGTTATACAATTTTAATTTGTGAATCTATTTTATTATTTCTTTGACAGTTTGATCCAATGTTATTGAAAATAACCACACAAAAAAGGTATTCAAATGTTAATTAAAAGGCAAAGTTGAACGGTTGATCTACCAATGTTGAAATTTGAAATCTGGCATATAACTTTGGTTGATGGGGTTGAAATTTGGTATACAGGCTTCTATCCTATATACTAGCATATAATGGATATGTATCATCTGTATTGCGAAATATTGTGGGGTAATTCTGTCGATATATCTAGAGCATTTATATGCCAGAAAAAATGTATACGAGCATTAAGTAATGCCGAAAGAACAGAGCTATAAACCATTGTTTAGAAAATGTTCGATTTTACCACTTCCAAGTTCAGACTTGTAAAAAATACATTGAAGGTTCAGACCTTCAATGTATTTTTTAACAAAAATACATAGCTTGTAAATGTACATTTACGAGCTATGTGTTTTTGTTAAAAAAAACTAAGTATTTTTATTAAAAATGGAGAAATTTAAAGTTCTAGAACACGACACAAAAATAGATTAATTACACCCAAACAAAGTCTGACGCAATTTAAAAGAAACGTATATTGCATGTCAATAAAAATTTACAATCATCTTCCTGACAATCTTAAAGAGCTGAAATTGTCGACATTTAAGAAAAAAATGCATGACATTCTAATAAATAAATGTTTTTATTCTATTGACGAATACTTGCGACATAAATTATTATAATTCATTTCAATAATAATGATTTGTACATATATCTACATATTTAGGAGACTATTTTTATATAGGTACCACTAGATATACCATGCTCATGACTATTTTATTATTATTTACTTCTGCTATTTGCTCTATTATTTTCTTATGCTATTATTCGACATACGATAGATGAGAGACAAAAAAACAGCATGCCGTGTCGTTCAATAAGAAGAATTACAATATTTAAAGACGACTTTCATACCAAATATGCAAGTTTCTTTATTTGTAAACAAAGTTCGCACCCCACGGGGAGGACAGAATCGAAATCAATACAATAAATTTAGAAAACAAAGACACAATTCAGACTAACCAAAACAAATTAAGCGAGTCATTGTGTTCGCTTTCTTTTGTCCAATAAGTAGTGACTAGTGACCATTCAGGGCTACCATAAAACTGTAGAAATCACAAGACAAAAAAAGAAAAAAAAAACCTTAAATATGGGTGTTGTAAAGATTGGGCATGAATTCTGGAGGTTTATTGTAGTCTGTAAACATAAGGGGAAAGGTTCATAGAACATCGCTTTTGGAGCAGAAACTGCTAGTGTAAGAGCCTGTGGCTGCCAGACCTTCGTTGTTTTATACAAGCTGAAAGTTGCTCAGAAGGCCAATTCTCGTAATTTTTCTACGAACGCAGATTGAAAGTTGACCGAATCGAGATTGAATTGTGGATTGACTATAATTATATACTTGATTTCATTAATTAATTATTATCAATTCTTGTTGTTGGCAAAGTAACATTCTTAGTTTGTTTAATTTTCACTCATATTTCGATATAATCCCGCTTAAATTTAATTTTGAAGTTACGTATTGTGTTACGAGAATACCAAATATGACATTTGTGAGATCGAGACTGGATCGAAACTGAATTTAGACTATATTTTAATTACGAGAATTGCCCCTCTGTGCATGTTTCTAACACAGGTAACAACGATCAGCGAGTATGGAGTTTAAAATACCTAGTTTCGATCATCGTGGCTTTGGCAGATAATATATAAACAAAGATGAAAAAAAAAAACTAGTAGGGAATTATTATTTTGATAGTTCCTCAAGTAATATGTATATATAGCTTTCATACTATAAAGTAAGATAATTCCAATGTAATAAAGTTGAATGTCTGGTAGGAGACTTGCACGGTACAAAGTGTATCATGGCAATAATGAAGAAAATAAAAAAATAATTTTGTAGTCTATATTTCGAAGATTTGTTACATGTTATTTGCGAAAGCCACGATGATCATAATTCCATATCCGCTGGTCGTTCTTACCTGTGTTAGGGGCATGCACAGATAACCTTTCAGCTTTCATAATATTACGACGGTCTGGCATGCACGAGCTCTTAGGCTATGCGAGTGGTATTGCCATATCAAGCAAGTATTGTACAGCTAGTGTTGGTCCATTGTTGACGTTAAATTCGAACGTAAACAAAATAAAATTTAATTTATGATTGCTGGTGACAGTTTATTTATGAGCTCGGCTCTCAAAGAGTTGAACGAGGAGGTTCGTTGTTTATAAATATTTCGGTTCCAGTTATAAGCCGAATAGTTTATTTACTATTAGGAATTAAAGTGGCAAACTGAAGTGGATTGATAAGTTTTTAACATGGTTTCTTTTAACTTTACCTACTTACAGCGACAGTTAACATCACATTGCATTGTCGATATGTATATAATATTTCATTTACAATTTTAGTTTTACATTAAATTTTAAATTATAGTAAATTGCTTTGCATAGACAAATGTGAAAAGCCATGCCTCTTTCTCTTCACATTTTTGAGTACATTGGGGTGTAAGTGGTTCATCGATATCTTTGAAGCAAAGTCAACCTCACCTGCACGTGGTGCACCCTGCTGACTGACAGAAAAGGCTCTGGCGAAAAGAGAGGTAGGGCATAGCGTATCTTTTAAGCTGTCCGACTGGGGAAGTACCTCCACCTCACAGAATACCGCAGCCAAATAAACCCTGGAGGATTGTTGTGTTCCTGTGAGTGAGTGAGTGAGGTCACCAGAAAGAAAAGAGTTGCTGCGTTGGCAGCGGGGGTGGCAGCGCGCGAGCGATATTTCATGTTGCGAGCGTTGATATGGCTACGGTAACCGCTTCACATCAGGTGGGCCGCGGCTTGCCTGCTGGATCTCAATTTGTACCCGACGTAGTATAAAAAAAAGAGAGTATTGTTTCGAAAAGGAGGCGCTGCCTTACGTTCTTATGTAATGTATTTAAATAATTAAACACATAAGCACTGCTTAATTACAAATTATTATCGATTATAGTCATTTTTAGGGTTCCGTACCCAAAGGGTAAAACGGATCCTATTACTGAGACTCCGCTGTCCGTCCGTCCGTGTGTCACCAGGCTGTATCTCATGACTCATGATAGTTAGACAGTTGAAATTTTCACAGATGATGTATTTCTGTTGCCGCTATAACAACAAATACTAAAAAACTGAATAAAATAAATATTTTGCTCGATATTGTTAACGGCAACAGGTAGATGCTTGAAATATTCACAGAATATTTAGTTATATATTCACTTAATAAATAATTAATTAAATTTAAATAAATAATTAAATTTAAATAAAACAAATATTGAAGGGGGCTCCCATACGACAAACGTCTTTTTTTAGGGTTCCGAACCTCAAAAGGAAAAACGGAACCCTTATAAGATCACTTTGTTGTCCGTCTGTCTGTCTGTCTGTCTGTCTGTCTGTCTGTCTGTCTGTCTGTCTGTCTGTCTGTCTGTCTGTCTGTCTGTCTGTCAAGAATTTCTATGTCGAGAATGCGTGGAGGTATCAAGCTGAAATTTGAACTGTATACTCAGGTCTACGGTCCCATGAAGTTAAAAAAAAATCAAACTGCTAAGTTTACGTAGAAAAAAGTTACGGCCGTTTATTCAGCAAAAAACGCATATTTCGACACACTCAAGGGAATCAAAACCTATAGGGTACTTCCCGTTGACCTAGAACTATGAAATTTGGCAAGTAACATCGTTATAGACTACAAGTACAGGAATAAATCTCAAAACTATACATTTGTAAATAGATCTTAAAAAATAGGGGGTCTATATTTTTTATAGGGTGTCGAAATTTCAAATTGAAACTACTAGTTCAAATGGGGTATCATATGAAAGGGCTTGATGTACACATTGCAAAATATATTTTATTTATTTTTTTCGACGCATTATTTCTTATTTTTAATGAAAAATATCAAATTTAATAATGATACTACGTACTACGGAACCCTCGGTGGGCGAGTCCGACTCGCACTTGTCCGGTTTTTTTTTGCTCGATATTGATAACGGCAACAGGTAGACGCTTGAAATATTTACAAAATATTGAGTTATATTATTCAGTTTAAAAATATATAATTAAATTAAAATAAAATACATATTTAACGGGGGCTAACATAAAACAGACATGATATTTTTTTTGCCGTTTTTATAGATAATGGTACGGAACCTTTCGTGCGCTAGTCCGACTCGCACTTGGCCGGTTTTTTTCTTTCACGTCTCTCGAACATTGAATGTAATTAATTTATTTTGGTGAAGTAATCGAATACACCGGCAATTATTTATTTGCTTAATAACGGATGGAATATTGTATCGATTATTCCTAATAATAATCGATCGGTACGATATGAAAGCGAAGTCTCGGCGAGATTAATACTTATTGTCCGTTAAGCCGTCTAATGATGGCCGGTAAATAATTATGGACATCTCAATTTGTAGCCGGAATGCGATCACGCTGCGCGCGGCTAATCACGACGTATGGCCAGAGCACCGCTGCTTACCTTCAGAACATGGTAACGTGCATGTGAATTTTTCTTAGAGGCGTCTATGCTTCGACGCTAGCGCCACTCGAGTAAAAATATTTTATTTGGTATATTTTATCTTAGGAAATTACTGAACCAATGAATCGGCCGTTATAGCACATTATACTTCAACAACTCCAGAGTATAGTAATTTATAAATTTTATGTGTTATTAAATAAATATAAATTAAATATTGCCAGACAAATTACACAGCGCCATCTAGCCCCAAAGTAAGCGAAGCTTGTGTTATGGGTACTAGATACATACTTATGATACATAGAAAACACCCAGACCAAGACAAACAGACATGTTCATGGACACAAATGTTTGTCCTGTGTGGGAATCGAACCCACTAGCGTTGGTGTCGAAGCCGCGTCATTGACCGCTACGCCACCGAGCTCGTTGAAAATAAACATAGTATAACACAGTTTTTTGATTCGTTATGTATTTGGGGAATAATTATTTTTCACCCGAGTGGTTTTTTGCAGCAGGAACGGCTTTGACTTTAAAACAAATAAATAAATATTGCTGGACTAATTACTCAGTGCGGCTATATGAAATAAAAAAAAATCGGGTAAGAGATTTATAAAACAAAATTTTCGCGCCGGGTCTGTCTGTTTGCCGATAGTAATTGCTGTAATAGCGGCAACAGAAATATATACATCATCTGTAAAAATTTCAACTGTCTAACAATCACGGTTCATGAGATACAGCCTGGTGACAGACGGACGGAAGGACGGACGGAGTCTCAGGAATAGGGTCCGTTTTACCCTTTGGGTACGACACCCTAAAAAGAGATATAGAACGTAGATAAAGTTTAAAAAAAAATAGCTCATAGTTTCCACTATTAATAGTAATGTACGTAGGTTGGTGGATAGCGTTTTAATTTTCAATAAAACTTTAAAGTTATAACGAAAAATTACTATTAAAGATTTTGTGACATACAAGGTTTTGAATTGATAGAGCCACTGGTCTCGGTGAGCCACGCCAGGTCGTGCTGGCCGTCTGTACCACCGAATTCAGACATAAATCACACAGAAATGCGAATGTATAATAATGACACAAAAAACCGCTCGTCGAAACATCCATATTTATGGTCATAAAAAAAGGACGTTATTATTTATGTCTATATTAATATCGATAACAACATAATTTGTTGTAAAACTTCGCTGGTATCAACTTGGTGCAGACAATAGCCTGTAAACTCCGTATAGAAGACCCCCAGGTAGTGCTACGAATGCTACGTAATATCTTGGTTACACCGCATGACCTTATGCTACAAGTACAACGGCTTACAAGCCTGTTGTCTGTGCAGTATACACCTACAAGTTCCATAATATTGAATGGCATACACTAAGTCACGAGATTAGGGGACTAAGATTAAGGGATTTCTTAAAAGCAACATTTGAATATCTGAGACCTGAGTTTCAATTAGCAACGTCTAGTTACGAAGGAGAACTGGGTGTGCTCAACAAAGCGAAACTGTACTTCAACTTGCGGTGAAGGCTCCTGCATTGTAAAGCATAAATACAGCCGCATATGGACTACTGTTATCATCGCGTGAACCTAGATTTGTAATCATCTTGCACCTTGTGACTAGATTCAGAGACAAGCTGTGAGGATGGTTTACGACTTCAAGCAGACCTTTATGTCTGAGAAGAGGCCTTGCGTTCTACCGGTTATACAATCAGTGTATTCTGAGAAACTGTTTAATATAGGTAATGCCCACGGCCTCCTTCTATAGTCGCACCATTTGCCATCGCCAAGGAATTTATCCTCACACATCACATCCGAAGAGACGGTACGTACTGTGTCCAGACAGGTTGTGTCCCACGTATTACCATCAAAGCGGTGGAACGAACTGCCTGTCGAGCTTATAACAACATAGGCTTCTTCAAAAAAGTCTGTTCGTAGATAGTGTTTAAAAAAATATATTCGTAGCTTCGATTATTTCATACTAATTAACGAAGGTTCGTAGATAGAGTTTTAATTTTCAATGTAACTTTAAAGTTATAACGAAAAAGTTACTATTCCTTTAATTTTGTCATAAAACCCGCCCATTTACATTTATGACATTAATTTAATTATGTATTTATTTGATAACACATTACAGCCGTAGTTTCGTTTATCAAAGGCGTCCCTAAAAATTATATGTTATGTTATATGTGCTACTAATAAAAAGTCATTCCTTTTGACTGTTTGAGAAATTAAATTACATGTAGTGGGGCACCTGTTGACGGATCGGATGGCATCGGAGGGCACAAACGGCCCGAAATAATTGATGAGCGTGCTCTGACGGACCCCCGCCGGCATTGAAGGGTCAACGCTTGCACTACGTGTCAAGGCAGGAGCGATTTCAGTATCCAATGACGTCTTATATTCAGCACCCATAGTCTGATGGATGTCTGTTTTTGAAACGATGGTCGTGACAAGATATTGGATATCGCTTAATCAGTTAGATAAAATTCAATCTCATACGATTAATTCTGTTATAGTAGCATTTTGAAGATATTTCGTTCTAGAACAAGAGAGAGGGGGTCAGCTTGAAAGTATTTAAATTAATTGAGAATGTTGGTACAAGGCTGTTTGTTTTTTTTAACTAATTCTGTTTGTCGGGGTTGAGAGACAAGCATATGATTCGCCTGGTGTGAAATGGTGGCTGTGGCCACATAAACGCTTACAACATCCATATTATGTTGCAAGCGTTTACGTGTAATGATCGACCATGAAGGCTGGCTTGAACCCCTTATCCATTTGGAAGTCTGTAAGGTCCTGAGACATCGTCCAGTTAGGAAATTCCGTAAAGAATTAGGTATTGTACGTATGTTTAAAAAAGTGTATGTCGTATCTAAGTACCTCTTCTATCTAATTTCACTTCACTTCATCTACGACCAACCATCTGTTTCATAACTGTGTAAAAAGCCCGCGAGCAAAAAATTCAGTCCGAGCTCTATACCAGAAAAAAAGGACAGGAAAGGCCGATTTCAAATAAATTTTGGGAAGATGATGACTTCGCTTCACTTCATTTTATTTTCGCTTTTCATAACATAATGACACTGTTTCACTCTTAGAGCAAAGACTACTTATCCGTCGTATAATCGCTATCCGCTTCTGTCTTGTACCGCCTCCTCCCGGCATACCATTCCAAATGTCTTCGCTTGCCAAAATAAAACATTAATATTATAACATTCTAATTCTAACCACACCTGCCCGACGGCAAAAAAGAGCTATTGTTTATGTCTTCATCCTAGTGGCCCGTGGCGATTATAGCTTATGGTTATCTAAAATTACTGTTGTTTTGATAACTATAGGATGAGCTCAGGAAAACGTCTCGTTGCCGCGTTGTGATCTTTTGTAAATTTACTATTTCTACACGCTTTTTGTTTGCGAGAATACGTGTATAAAATTGTTTCCATAAAGGGGCCTCCTTAATTGCGTAATTCAAGAAAGGTAACAAAATCGGGGGATACAGTTTGGTACAATTAATACCACTTGACAAATGAAGGATCAAAGAAATTATAACGCTAAGTACCCAAGGACTATGGATAATCGCGTGCGGAGGAGGGGGAATCGGTGCCATTTTGAAGTAATTTTAGTGCACATAACGTATTCAACGGGTCCATGACACAGCCACACCATTTTTTTTTGTTAGTTTGCAATTGCACTATGAATATAGGGGAGTCTGTAACAACACGGTAAACCGGCCGGGCGGCCGTGGCAGAGGCTTGTGCAAGCCTCCGCCAATCTGAATGTGTCATCTCTATGTCGTCATAATATGGACTTGCAATAAACAAAAATTGTAAACCAATCTGTAATGGGATGTAAGTGGCACATCACGTTCTTTAGAGCCAAAAAGAAACTCTTAACTGTCGGTGGACTTGGGTTAACAACTGACGTTTATAGACATCAACGGTGAGCGACGGTTTAACGTGCTCTCCGAAACACGGAGGAGCTCGAGATAAATTAACCCATCCATAGACAGGCTACGGTCGACGTTGCTTAACTTGTGTGACCGATTAGACACGCGTAACGGCGCTAACGAACTTCTTAATATTCACTTGATTTACAATTTTTCTTTATATATAATAGGCTATTTGACTAACATTTTTTTCGGTTTGATATGTAGGGACGTCTCCATAATATAACCATAGGTGAAAGAGTTACTTCGATAGCACAAAAATCTCTCGAGATATGTTAATTTGAAAATCACAATTTTTAGACTGCCCCAAAACGCTCCATACAAAAGACTACCGAATTATGACGTCACAGGTTTGTATTTTCTATGCATCAAATCAGAAATTTGTACGACAGCTATGTTAAATATTACGTTTATGTAATTAGTATCATAATAAAAGTTTTAGCATTTTTTATTGCTTCTCCAATGGAAATATTATTTTTTAATAATTTCACACTTTTAAAATGGACTTTCCCGCCAAACTTTGATCGACGCTAAAAAAAGTCTGACTGAAGATATTAGAATGAAAGTTTGCAAATCTTTATAGTTTTGTGTATTTTACGATATTGTTAATTTATTTGTACAATTTTTAAACATTGGAAAATAGCCTATTGTGTCAAAACACCCAGAAAATATCGTAATCCACTTCCCAGATCACAATATTTGAGTCATAATCATAAATAAGGTGGCCAATTTAGGAGTTGTCAAATTCATGCATCTAACTCACGGAGTGCCGCGCCGCGACGGGTGACCGGTGCTTACCTCACCTTCGGTGAAACTAATTTACCAAATATGCTGTGATATCATTGGTCCCTTCCACACAGTAATAATTTAAAGTTCTTAAATCGACATGTATTAATCGAAATACTAAAATTAGTAAAACTTACAGAATTGGCACCCTGCCGGCTAGAGAAAGATTCTCTGGCAAAGGGAAGTGGTACAGCGTATTTGTAAGCTGCCCTACTGACTACGTAACCGCTTCAAATCAGGTGGGCCGTATGCTTGTCTGCCACCCTGTGGAACCAATTTAAACGATTTCACGTCAAAAATAATAATAATCATAATCTCGTTATAGATAAATCAATTCTTCTACAACGACGCTTCGCTATGCTTAAGTAATTCAACGCTACTACGCTTCGTTATGGTATGTTTTTTTTACGGATTTAGTGGAACACCAGAAGCTCACATAAACTGGAAAATATTCTGCCTCTATTTCAAAAGGTGACTGTGTTATGGCTACACGATCCTAAAGTTATATTACTATGTAAATTACAAATCCATTTTACGCTACCTAACTACAGTATTTTTATCTTAATCTGAGGAATAATACTATTTGCTGTCAAAGTAACGCTTACAATGTGTAATGGACCTACAATATCATTACGGTTCGGCCAAGAGGGGTGAGCAGAAATAAAATTATTCATGCAAAAGGACCAGCAGCGCGCGGCGGGGCGCCTGTTATCACAAACACCACAATCATACACACAGATACAATGAATTTAAACTCTATGCCTTTGGTAATAAGTATTACGATACTGTTAGATACTGGTTGTTGTTTGAGAAAGTGTGTATTGTGAAAATATACTCGTTAACAATTGTACAAGTTTGTTAGTTGAGATAGTTATCGGGTCATTTTAGTTCAACTAATGCTTTTGTTACTGTTTGTTTTTTGATGTTTTTATTTAGTGCTAAGGACGAATTCGAAGTCGTTTGTTTTTTAACATTTATGTTTTGCCTTACCTCGATTTCTAATCGTCCGTCTGTAGGTCTGTCACAAACTTACTACTAAGTCATATACTCCTACAGCAGAGCCAAACGACACGAGGCTTGAATTAGAGAAAGCTTCTTATGGCCTATTAGATGTGACTTATATCTCTATAATTGTATTTGGTAAGAATAATTTGATACAACAGAAGTTTTTAAAGGGAACATTTTTTTATTTATTATTTTCAATTATCATCAGATAATAATTTGTCTCTTATTGGCAGTAAGAGACAAATATTGTCGAAGACCTATTTCTGGTTGGATTTATTTAATACTTATTAATCTTAAATTCTTGGAAATTGGAGGGTGGAGGTGATTGGTGGCAATCACACAAATTTCATGATATTATCTAAACTGAACTCATCCGGTGTGTTATTTGACTTTGCAAATTACCTAGATTTTTAATAACCCACAAAAGCCGGGGAAGTCCGGGGGATACACACACAAAATGCCCCTCCCTGAAAAAGATCTTGGATCTGTGCTTGACGCAAACAGTTTTTTTTAAATATTTCAAATAAGGTAAAGAAAGTTTGCAACAAAAGCATAATATAAACTATTCTCTGCCTAGCCACAGTAGACTAAGTTTTAGACCTAGGATGCGAATAATATTAAGGTAAGAAGAGCAGAAAATATGTGGGACACAACGCTAAGAGGAAACTAACATAGAGACATGAATTATATAGCCATTAGGCGGGACGAGAAACTTAGTTTCTAGTTAGGTGAAGAAGAAAATAAATAGAGAAAGTCTCAAGATTTCTAAAGAGGCAATGAAGGAAAAAAAACTGAGGAAACTGAAAAAGAAAATTGAAAATTTATACGTAATGTTGAACGTTATATAAGTATAAAGAGAGGGTTTGTAGAATGATCGTCGTTTTGCCTCCTAGGAAAAGTGAAATAGGGAAAAATGGGGTTTGGACTTGCTGCTTCAAATCTCATTTTACTACATTCCTGTCCTGTTCTACCAGATGATAAGCAAGGAGCAGTAGATACTGCTCCTTGCTAAGAGAGAGTAAGTAGAAGGAAGAGAGAACAATGGGAGATAGAGAATAAATAGCAAAGAAATCAAGGAAAAAAGGGTCACTAGAGACTTTATTGGGCACTATGTGAGTAAAACTTTTAGAAACATCAAAATATTGGTCCACTAACAAAGCAAACAATACTGTACTAAAAAATAACAAATAAACTAAACTAAAACTAGTAAATAAATAATCGAGGCTATAAACAATTTTACGGGCGCCCCCACCTGCGGCCGCATTAATGAGCGGTTTAATTGCGCACTATATCATCGATGCGTTTATACGAGTGCGTTATCGAATCACTTTGTTTTACGCGTAATGTAGTAGTGTTGTGCGAGTACACTCGTTAAAGGGAGACAGTCAGGCTGTATTTCAATTTTACTGTAGCGTTCACGTTGATATCGACGTCAAAGAATATACATCGAAAAGAAATGAAATTAATATTCAGCTAGGCCCCTACGGGCAGGGATTGAAAACCGGTACAAATTTGGGTTCCGGTTCCTCATTTCGGTTTGTAAAAAGGTTCTTCTTTTCGGTACGGTTTCGGTTTCGGTTCCGGTTGGGTTCCGGTTCCACCGGAACCGGTTCTGAATAAAGGTTCTAATATACCGGTACCGAATTAAAGGTTCCTTAAGAAGGAGGGATACGTTCGACCGTGTCTGGCATATTTCTTCGTTCTTACAGCTGACAGTTAGCCTTCGATCAGGGATCGAATCAGGGATCAGGGCTACCCGACTGAGGAATAAATAAATATATATATCTGGACAATTTACACAGCGCCATCTAGTCCCAAATTAAGCGCAAAGCTTGTGTACTAGACAACTGAAAATGTACTTGAATACATACTTACAATACATAGAAAACACCCAGACCAAGATAAACAGACATGTTCATGCACACAAATGTTTGTCTTGTGCGGGAATCGAACCCGCGACCTCGGAGTCAAAGTGATCAAAGGAGTCAAAGCTAACCATTCGACCACCGAAGTCGTCGAATATACCTCCATCTCACAGAATACCGCAGCCAAATAACAATTCCCCTGAGGGTTGTTATTTTCCTGCGAGTGAGTGAGGTAACCAGAAAGGAAGGAGATGATGCGATGGTAGCGGGTGTGGCCGCGCCAGCGATGTTTTTCTCTAACCTACACTCTTTCACATCATTATTCATTCATTCACACTCATGAGTCGAGTAGTTGTAAAGTTTATAACTATAATTTGTAACTAATTACTATACCTACCTGAATTGAATAGGTACGGCATTTTTTTTATTAAAATATTTAATAAAAATAAAAATATTTATTAAATATTTTAATTAAAAAATGTTGACGCAACGCGTGTGTGGTCGGCAATGTGCCAAAATGATTACGTCGTGACGGCGTAACGCGCCGCGTGTACGTGATCTATGTTTAATTCAAGTTCGGACAGGATTTAAAGAGGAACCTGTAAAATAAAGGTTTCGGTCCAGGTTCTACATTTAGGTTTCGGTTCCGGTTCGGGTTCTGGTATCAGAACCCCTAAGTACCGGTTCTTTACCGGTATTTTACAAACCTTTTCGATCCCTGCCTACGGGCACTTAGACACGTCTTACACTTTTTATATGTAATATTCTTGTTTTTTGTAATTTTTTACAAATTCATTTGACATTTGACATATGACGTATTGACATATTAGTTGTAACACATCGTCACTCAATGATCAGTATTCTAGAGTTGTTGAGCTGACACCAAATTCTCTTAATTTGAATTCCTCGCTTTGCTTTCGGCTATTTTATAAATCATCATAATACGTCGTAAGAGTAAGTACCGTAATGAAATTCAGTAAACGGAATTTCTGAGGTGATTTTATTATGAATCAGTCATTGTAAATGTAATGATTAGAAGTATAATCTATTAATATGCATGTCTAATAAATGAAAACCTGAATAAGATCCACATGTAACAACCGACTTCATCATCATAAATTGATTTTAGCCAAAGGACATCCACTACTGAACAGTGACCTCCGCCTTTGACCTCCACAGTGATCGGTTTTCATCGTCTCCATACGATCTTTATCAGATCTCTGTGTAAGGCAGCAGCCCACTAACAGGTGTAACACACCGAGTAACGGGTTTTTTTTTTTTCAACTTAAGCTCGCGCAAAATTACATTACAGATAATAATAGTAACCTACAGAGCGCTCTCTGTCGCTCTGAGTGCTTAGTGCGAATATTTTGTCACATTCGAGCGTGTTAACGTTTACAAGCCGACCAAATTGAGAAGAAGTTTCATATTGTGAATTTACCAGACGCGTGTTACATATCCAAATGAGCCGGGTTGCTCACTTCAAAATGTGAGCAAGTGCCAAGTACAGTGCTACAAACTTATCTGACCCGGTGGCCAAATTTGGAACTAAAGCCACCATCTTGGAATGTAGTATTGCCAGTACAATTAATTTACTTACCGCGTATGCACATTCCATTGAGGTGTATTTTTTTAAATACATATTATCTTTTTCTACACATATTTCATTTCTTACAATAAAAAAATCGCCAACGAGTTGTTTCTGTGCAATTTTATAACTCTCTAATATTATATAATAGCTATGATCGCGACTTAACGTGGTCCAGTTTTAAAACTAATCAACATAAAATAGAAGGCAATTGATATTTAATTGAAACACCACACAACACAATTAATAAGTATATCAATGCAATTATTTTAACAGTGTATATATTTCTTTGATTTTTATGTTTCCTCTAAAACGGGCGGCATTTCGTTTAATGGCAACACTTAAGTCGATCGCACCGCCCCCGCCACCGGGCCAGATAAGTTTGTGGCACTATACGCCACATAATGTTGATAATGTAATGCGTCTTATAAATTCATAACATGAGAGATCTTCTCTATTTGGTCGGTTTGTTTACGTTGACATGATCGATCGAACACAGTAATAGTACTATTTACTTACCTGATACTTATCTGGAACAGCTTCTACTGTGCCTCACGCAAGCGCTCATTCTCGCTTTGCCCAGACTTCATTCTTGACTAGAGTAGTAAAATCTTATTTCCTATACGTAAGTCATACAAACTCAGTTCCATTTTCGTTCACACTTCTAAAATGGATTGACATTCTGTTTTTCATCATCATTGGTTAAATGAGGAATTTGTGTCGAAATTCGTACAAAGAGTGTAATAGTGTTTCTCCCCCGGCCGCCGCCGGGCCCGGGGCCCGGGGCCCGGGGTCCGACCTCGTAAATGTCAAAAATTAAAGCTGTGTCCTAAAACTACAGTGACATTTTAAAATTGATGACCGCCATAACATTTTTACTGCCCGTGCGCAAGTTACCGAACGCACCTCGCTTTCCCACTGTGTTAATTTTTTTTATTTACACGCTTTGTTGGTTAAATTTTATTGTGTTTTTGTTTGTAATAAAATATGTCTTATCGGTTTTGACTCCACTACCTGTATGTGACACGCAACCACGTATGTTATAAAAGTCGTAATAATTTTATTACCTCACATTAAACCTTTTGCTATTTCATAAGTAACGGTATTTTCACAACCTGTGATCTAGGAAAAGATTGCAAAAGCAAAGAATGTGAAAAAATGCAACGAGGGTTTCGTAAAATTCACGATTTTTTTTTGTGAAATTTATTTCCTAAAATAAAAACAATTAAAGGAAAAACTCTGAGAACCGTGAATTTGTAATTTTTAAACTACAAATTTACGGTTTAAATCCCTTACTTGTGTTACATGATATTGCACTTTGCTAAATTTCATGATTCTAGCTTAACGGGAAGTATGTAACATACTTACAGGTTATGATTCCCTTTGTGAATGACAAAATATGCGATATAAATGGAACGATAACGGCCGTATCTTTTGTATGGATCGATTAGTACCTTGTTTTCTTTACTGCTTTAAGAGATTGCAGACCTGAGTATGTGGTATTAATTTCCACTTGATACCTCCACACGTTGCTAAGAAAAAAACCGGCCAAGTGCGAGTCGGACTCGCGCACGAAGGGTTCCGTACCATTATCTATAAAAACCGGAAAGGAAAGGACCGGAAGGTGGGACTCGCATTGGCTTTCGATTCACATGTATTATATGTATATACTAAAGTACTTTTGATAAACTGAGTCTAGTGTTTAGTAGTTTTTCTTTATAGTACAAAACCGTCATCAAACAAGGATCAAATTTCTTCTAACATATACTTTTTCATTTCGATTGAATGTTACTAAGATACTATCAGGTTATCCTGATTAATTCTGAATATAATTGGGATGGCTTGTCGCAGACTGATTTAAAAGCGGAACTCCAGAAATAAGTCTCCATCTACACGGCCAATACAACTCAATTGATTTTAACAGGCAGTCAACTCAATGAAAGCTAATGTATAATACAGCAATGCTTGACATGCCCTCACTAAATAATGTTTTTTTAGCTATACTTGAACATGCTAACTTAACTTGAACAACAAATTCTATTATGTAGTTTAAATTCCTTCCTCTCCTTTCGGCTGTTCGATAGTTTATCTACTTTTGCTATCTGCTCAGATCACAGCAAACAAGGTGTTTGCTGTGATCTGAGGCTATCTGCTTATGTGATTAAGTTCATTTGTGATGTTCTAAAGCAGCTGTAGTTTTACCTACGGTATTGCAATTACTATTTACTGTTTTTACTGATAACACCATAATGTTGGCTACACAGCAGACAGTGCAGTGGTCGCCTTTGATTCCACCAAGATCCATCGAAAAAGTATTTCTTTTACTTGTAATAAATAAATAAATATTACTGGACAGTCACAAAGCGCTATCTAATTCCAAATTAAGCACAAAGCTTATACTATGGTTACTAGACAACTGATAAATGTACCCACTTAAAAGCATTTTTTTTTTGTAAATACATACTTATAATACATAGAAAACACCCAGACTAAGACACCCAGAATAGTTGTAGTAGCATGTTCATGCACACAAATGTTTGTCTTGTGTGGGTATCGAACCTGCGACCTCGGAGTCAAAGTGCACATATAAATTAATTAAGATTGGTATGCAGTAATTCCCAAAACTAGGCAGTAGACGATAACGTTTCATATGGCATTGATTAAGCATCAATTCTCGTTAAATTCTATCACCATAAAACGACATCACATGTTGACACTTACCGACCATTACGCAGCCGTGCCTGAACCCTTATTATCGCCACCAGTAATTGGTATAGGATTGTCGTTATCTAGAATAGACAATATTTTATGGGCCATAAAGTTTTTACGTATGTTTTAATTTCGACCCACCGCGGGTATGTTGTTTAATGGCTGGTACCCGTCGTATGACGGAGGCCTTGTTTGTGCTCGCTTCTTGTTCAGTTTTATGGCTATGAAGTAATGGAGTTATGGTAAAACATTTATTAATACCAATCAGCAGTGTCTTTGTGTTCTTTAAATGTTACCTACTATATCGCAAGTAAAGGGTATTTGGGAAATTTGATCAATTGTTGGTCCTTCTGATGTCGATTACGATCGTGTCGTTTATCTCCACTCTAGTGTTAAATAACCTGTATGTATATAAAACATAATCTATATTTCGCTTGGTCATGGCATCACGCGTGAACGGATGGAACAATTTCGCTAATTCTTTTGATGTTGTATTTGTCACTGTCAGGAGAAGGTTCTTGTGAAAGAAAAAAAAAAGTTGCGTGGAAAATTAGAAAATTTAAGAAAACTGAATGACCATATTATTGCTTGCCGTGTGGTTTCCGGCAGACTAGAATATAATCACTCCGTCTCTTCCCGTGGATGTCGTACAAGGCGACTAAGGGAAATATATAATAAAACATCGATCAGGCCTCCCCAATCCGTCTGGCCAGCGTGGGGAGTGTAGGCCAAATCCTCCTTCTGTCTGGGACGGACGAGAGAGGGTCGTGCTCCTGTAGTGGAGACTAAAATAACCTGATGATGATGAATGACCATATTAACTTTTCTAATGTAACTTTATGTCGTTTGATAGAACTGTCAGTCATTTGACAGATTGCGCAAAACCAATTCAAATTCAATATTCATTGTTAGAATCATAGAACTAATAATAAAGAGGAATTAGTTCTATGGTTAGAATACTGGACAACGTCTGTCTGGTCAGCTAGATGTAATTAAAACAACTAAACACTAGACTCTACTATTTTTTTATACCACTAGTGTGGCAAACAAGCATACGGCCCGCCTGATGGAAAGCAGTTACCGTAGCCTATGAACACCTGTAACACCAGAGGCATCACACGCGCGTTGCCGACCCTGTAAAAACTTCTTCTCGCCTTTTTGAAGAACCCCAATATATGAGCTATAGTCCCCTGAGAAAACCTCGACAGGCAGTTCATTCCACAGCTTGACAGTACGCGGGAGAAAACTTCTCTGGAACCGCACAGTACGTGACCACTTAGGCTCCAATGTGTGAGGATGAATTCCCTGTCAATGGCGAACGGTGCGACTGTAGAAGGAGGCCGTTTATAGTATTTACACCACACCAACCCATAGTTTTATCACACAGCTTAGATACAGGTGTCCATTCAATCGTAGTGGGTTTAAAGCGTACTTCAACACGATGCTCAACTGCAACTTGACGCAGACCAATGTTTTCAAGCAACCCAATGTCCTTTAACCCATTAACTTGTCCCAATGACAGTCATCTAATAACAGAAGCTGGGGCCAACGGCTTGACGTGCCCTCCGAGACAAGGTCGTCGCCAGCCGATAGCCAGCCCCTCCATACCCCCCCTTGGCGACGCCCTTGCTCCGAGACGTAACATTAACGTCCTCTTCCTCCTCCATCATTGGCAGCAACGATAGACAGGCTACAATTGACGTTGCTTAACTTGTGTCCTGAAATAATTAAATTTGAATGCATTATGTAATAAAGGAAAAAATATTTCAAGTAAAGAAGTTTGCAATATTTCATTTATTTAGAGTATCGTATTTCTGACCATCTTTCTTGAAGGAGGGTATGGAATTTAGGATGTAAGTGGCTCTTTGATGCAAAGCCAACCTCACCGACACATGTTGCACCCTGCTGATTGACAAACGAGGCTCCGACCTCTCAGAATACCGCAGCCAAATATGAATTCCATTGCGGACTGTTGTGTTCAACAAGGCTCGCTGCATTGGCAGACGGGGTGGCGGTACGCGAGCGATATTTCATGTTGCGAACGTTACGGTAACCGCTTCACATTAGGCGGGCCGTATGCTTGTTTGCCACCCGACGCTGTTTAAAAAATGCTATAGGTCGACAATACTCGTTGACGACTCCTCAATTGACGAGCTCGGTGGTCGAATGGCTAGTAATGGCCACTTTGACTCCGAGGTCGCGGGTTCGATCCCCGCACAAGACAAATATTTGTGTGCATGAACATATCTGTTTGTCTTGGTCTGGGGTGTTTTCTATGTATTATATGTTATATGTATGTATTTATAAAAAAATCTATTTAAGTATTATATCAGTTATCTAGTACCAATAAGCTTTGCTTAGTTTGGGACTAGATGGCAGTGTGTAATTTGTCCAAAAATATTTATATTTATGGATGTTGTGGTAGTTGTGGTATGTGTATGAAAAAAGAATGCGCGAGTCTCTGATGTGTATAGCTCTGTTTATAGGGTTAGGTAACCTCTTACCATCAGATTAAACTCTTTTACATTCAGTATTATAAAAATGTACAATGCACTTCTCTGAAAATTATAAACATTATAGCTTATTAATTACAATCATATGCAGCCCAAGTGATGCTAATTAGACAATCAGATGGTCGCCAGCGAGGAGACGATGCGCACGCGCCGGCCAGCTGCGACCACTTCCTCTGATCTTTGACTCTGTCAATTGTACGCATCTGTCGTCGTGGCCTCACGATGACATAAGACCTACTCAATTAGACCTGCGTTCCCCTTCTTATCCGGGACGTGGTATCGCACAGGAGCCACGGAAGACCAACGTACGCTGGACAAGACTCTCCACAGACAAACTTGTATATGCAGGCAATATAATCCGTCACCAAGAGACATCACATTGTATGGACCGCAAAAATAAGTTTGTAAGATGTGTATTACTCAATCCGTATTGTGACGATATGAATTGAAGTGGTTCGCGATCAACTAGGTGTTTCCGCTGCATCAGCTGTTTGTATCATAATCACGATGATACACCGAGTAAATAAACATTGTAACAAAGTCTATATATTTATAATACACTTGAATCTTCTTGCAGAGTTGTCAACGTCACGCATGCTATTGACACTCAGTTTGACGGATATCAAGATGGTGACTTGAAATTATTTGTTACAAACGAATACAAACATTTACCAACAATGACACATTACGTGAATAATTTTTCCAGTAACTCTAATAGACGGTACCGCAATAAAACAGTGTTATTCAGTAGCGTAGATTTAAAAAGAATGACTGTAGAAAGTTCAAAAGCTAAACTAATTAGCCAGTTGGTTGGACAAGACGAGACTGTTTCCAAAAAATTCAATCCATATTTACAAGGTTTGGACATAGATCCAACATCATATTATTCTCGAAACGTTGAGATAGAACAGCAGTACAGAGAAACTGTCCCTACTTATCAAACGCAGCATAAAGGCCAGGGTTTACGATGGAACCCTTACGTGGAAATAAATTCGGAAGAGGAAAGTGTACAGGATGTTAACATAAGATCTGACTGCCATTGTAAAAATTGCACCACGCGAAACTGTCCATCCAGAAACTCGTCTGCTTCTACGTTACTACCTAATTACCGGTTTAAAGATAATATTATGAGATTCTGTGATCAGTGCACGATGACTCGAAGATTGAATGACGCATCTTGTGATGTCCCGACGCCTACAAGTATGAGCACATCAACAGTATCAATCAATGTATCTAACGTAGGGATCCCAAATAATATTTATAATGTTTCCAAAGGTCAGCCACCAATGTTAAAGAATGGTGAAAATGAACAGCAGACGAGTGCGTCTGCACGTATCCACAGAGCACATTTAGATGAAGCTGTTAGGGATACAGATATAGATGAAGAATGTCACAAGACTGTTAAGTCTAATTCGATCAAATCATTCTTTTCTTGGAAAAAGAAAGGGAAATCTTGCGAGCAGCATGACTCGCCAAGGAAGACCTTGTACAATGAAGGAATCAGCGATGTTGTGACGAAACTACCATATTCTATAACTCCAGCTAATGTATCTCGAAATGTCGACACCAGTCGAAGTTTGCTTGTAAATAAACATTCTAAATATTACCCGGAGGAACCACATGCACATGGTAGTAAGTCCAAATACCATCAGTATTGTAAAAAGATGTTTGATAGGCCGATTCATTACGCTGACAGCGAGGCTGAGTTTGCAAGGTACGCGGTAGCCAAACCCAAAATAATAAGAACAACTTTTAAAAGTGATTTGCAGTCTGCTAAGGATAAATCACCTTCGATAACCCTGCCGAGGAAAGTGCTAACGTCAGAGAGAAATATAAACTCATACATAGAGAAGAGAGGTCCAGTAACACCAATTCCTAAGTACCTATCCAAAAATTAACAAACGAATGTAATTGCTTTTTTATTCTGTTGGTTAGTTTACATGGTAGTAGAACTGTAAAAATATATTTGAGAACTATATCGAATTGTTTACAGTACAGCTTGAAAGCCATTTTTTCTTTTTTTTATGCGAGCGTTTATAGGCTTGGATGACAGCTTACCATCAGTCAGGTCGTATGCTTGATTGCCACCTTAGTTATATAAAAAAGGTGGCAGACAAGCATTCGGCCTATCTGATGCTAAGCCGTTACCGTAGCCATATAAAAGCTCGCATCATGAAATATCGCTCACGCTCGTGCAGGTGAGGTTGGCTTTATTTTGAAGAGTGATGATGAACCCTTTAATTCCAAATATTCTTTTTTGACATCTGAGTTAGCGAATAGGGGACTCATCCAAGTATCCAATATCCAACACAATTAGTGTTGCAATAAATGGACTACGTAAATGCGTACAATGCACATTTGTGCACATAACACAAGGCATAATGTACATAAATACATGTAACTACAGTTTGATACAAGTGCAACATAAGCATCCCAGCCAGCAGCAGCCGGCAGCCGGCGGCCGGCAGACGTCTCCCAGCTGCAGAATAAGCTTCATTGGATAATCTGAGACAATTGAGTCGTTGGATGCGCCGCAATCGACAACTGTTTTGTGTACTCAACATTGCGTTGTTTTATTTTTACCCAAGTAGTTATCAAATTTGATGAACTGCTAGTTGACTTCTTTCAAATTTCTGTGAATTGTAGGAGGGAATACCTAGTTCTTTACTGTATTTAAAAAAAAAACAACCATTATAAGCCTTCTCAATGACATTTAGGTTTAATCAGTATAACTGATATTATCTTAGGTTAGTAATATTCAATGGAAATACCAAAATATTCAGGTCATCAGAACATTCAGGCACAAATGCTCAAGTACTTTGTTAAAACTGGAAATAAAATATTAATTTTGTAATTATAAAAATAATAGTATAAAACAATGGTAATGATTAATTACATTTATGTATTATTACAGTACAGCTTGAAACCACCTGTTCTAATTTGCATTTATACTTTCCTGCCCTAAGGTTGTCTGGAAGAGATTGCTTAGAGCGATAAGACCGCCTATTGTATTATCTTTTGTTTTATTTTGTGTCTGTATTTTATTTGGTGCAATAAAGCGTTATTGTATTGTATTGTATTGTACATAATAATAAATCATTTTACCATTTAAAAGTTCAGTCGAGGACATAATTATATTCTACGAACGATCTTTCGTAATATGCAGCGACAAGTGGCAGCCCTTACCTTACGATCGGTTCCACATTCGACTCAGAGGGGAGGTGAGGGAACCTTGTGAGAGCGGCAGGGAGTGCTACAAGTAATATTACTCAGTATCTGTAATCTAAAAAAATGATTGTCTGTAAAGTCGGTTTACGGACGATAATTTTACGTGATAACGTCATAACAAAACATCGGCCGATGGAGTGGAAGAGAGATAGATGCGTCACAAGTAGAGATGGGCAAAAAAAATGCCAGGCATTTACAATAAGTGTCCAGTAAGTACCTGTAAATGTCCAATAAATGCCTAGTTTTGGGCATAAATAGGGAATATAGAAGTACTTTTTGGGCATTTATCGTAAATACTCGGCATTTTGCCCATCTCTAGTCACAAGCCTAACGATTAGGCCGATCGTGCCTATCTATCGCTTGTTACGCGCACTCGCTTGCACGCTCGGCTCAGGCAGAACGTGACAATGAGTTATGCTTTTTCGTGTGTGTAGCTGGTGTTAAAGTATTTATAAGACATTATCACGTCATAATCCTAAGTCCATACAGAATAAATAACTTCTGGGCTGGTTCTAATTTATTCTGTAAGCTTTACGCGTTATGTACAAATGTTGCGCGCCCCTGGCTGCCGGGGGTCATTCGGCACGCGTCGCCTGCGCAATGCAATCCGCCGCTAAAGTGCTTTGTTTATTTACATCCTCCCAGTAACGTATGTTTTTTTTATTTGCGCACATCCAATAAGCCCACCACAAGTTCAGTACAACTGTTCATACTACCCAGTCACGTGACTAATAACACACTAAAGAACTAATGAGGCATCAGGAGATAAGCCACTTTTTTTAAATATAAGTGGCTCATCAAGCTCTTTAGAGCTAAAGCCAACTTCACCTGTACGTGATGCATCCTGTCAATTAGCGAAAGAGGTTCTAACAAAAGAGAGGTAGCGTACAGCGTATTTGTAAGCTGCCCGACTGGGGAAGTCATCCACCTCACAGAATATCGCAATCACAAAACAAATCTCTTGAGGGTTGTTGTGTTCTTGCGAGTGAGTGAGGTCACCAGAAAGGAAGGAGTTGCTGCCGTGGTAGAGGGAGTGGCGACGCGCGAGCGATATTTCATATTGCGAGCGTTAAAAGGTCCGTATGCTTGTCTGCCACCCAACACAGTATAAAAAAATATATATGAATCAAAATTAACACAATTAACATGTTTCCGCATTTGTGTAGAAAATTTTGTTAAAGGTGACTCGTGAATGGCCAAAATATGATTCCTATCCCTTCCACAGACAAACAATAACAGGCAGCTGATTATTTACAATCATTAATAAAAAACAATATCATTAAACTTACGATTACGGCTCTTTTGGATAGAAAATAAAAATTCCATGCATGCAAGGTGTAGTAAATATGACATAATGTAATTATGAGAAGCGTGCCCGCAACTGTGCGTTAGACAAATATATTACAGCAGTATCTACTTTAAATTTAATCATTGGAATAACGGCACGGGGGCACCACACATTCCCACCACTGTGTCTCCTGTGATGCCAGGATTAACAGCGGCGACCACCAAAAAAGGCAATGAACAGTGAAGTCCATTGAGTCCCGGTGGAAGACTACGGCTGCCTTGGAACTCACAAGGAATTTAATCTGAAGAAATTAGTAAGAGTTTCAGAGTTTCATCTTCTGTCTTCGTAAATTTGATCATGTCTCTTCCTACCGGTCACAGCTCAAATGGCTTCCTATTCGTCAGCGCAGGCAAAAGAGGTTGCTCTGTTCACTTCACTCTATTCTGAATAACCCTCTCTCCCCTGAATATTTAAAATGTAAGTTTCAATATCTTTGTGACTCTCATGAAAGACAGCTTCGATCTGGCAACTCCCTTGCGCTTTCTACCCCGCTCTTTCGTACTGGCTTTATGTCAAACTCTTTCACTTTACAATCTTCACGACTCTGGAATGCGCTACCCGATAGCATCAGAAGAATCGAGAATAAATTTAACTTCAAAAATAAAGTTCATGCTCACCTCTTGGACAAATTGTCAAAACTATGAATCATCCTCCTATTGATTAAGTATATGTAAGTTTATATTATTTTATATGTATCATATATTTTGTATTTATGTAATGTGTATGTATGTATATTGTTATTAATTTATTTTGTATGCCGCATTCGTGTATATCTGCACTTCCCCAAGGTTGTCTGGTAGAGAATGCTTTTAGCATTAAGACCGCCTTTGTACCCTTAAATTGTGGTAAATAAAGTTTAAATAAATAAATAAATAAGAGTAAGAAGCTTTTGTAATTTGACTTCCCCTCTTAGCAATGTGAGAGACAGCAATATGAAATAAGGCATATAAAGCTTAAATAGATGGCTAGCGAAGTCAAGCTCAACTTATGGAAGTAAGTGAAATTAGGGTAAAAGCTAGCAGAATTGCTAAAATCACCAAATTAAAACGGATATTTGAGTTACAGCGAATTATGAAATTTCAATCCAAAACATGCGTTGCTTAAAATTTGCAATTTGTAGTGTACCGTTTGGTATCATTAACAAATACTTAGTACAGTATATTATTATTTAAATAGTTGTCTTGGCCAACTTGCCAGATAAATATAATTAGTTTGGTGTTATCAAAAAATAGCTGAATTTCATCTGCAACGATGGACTGCTATGCCTACTTTCGTAAGTGTAATTACTTAATAGATTGATGACGCCACACTTTGACTCATACAGTAGAAATATAAGATACTTAGTACAGTTCCGGTATCAGGAAATCATAATTAATGTTTGGTCTCTCTACATGCCAATTTTTTTAGAGTAATTGGTAGGTATGTATATCTGTTACAATCATGTATAATTATTCAGTATAAAAAAACACAATTCCCAGTTGTCGTCAGCCAGTCGGGCAGAATCTAGACTTTGTCATTTGTAGGTTGTTGTTCTAACCATCAACATCTACAGATCGCCTGATGATGCCTCGCGTAGAGGCGAAACACGTGTCGTAGAGACAACCACGGTATCCGGGGCGGCAGCAGTCGCACGTTTCTTCAGTTTTTGACGTTGGAGATTCACCGAGACGATCGCAGCAGCTTGAGCAGTAAAAAGTAGCCTATGTCACTCTCCTGACCTTAAACTATCCCCATTAGAAAATGATGTCAGTCCATGGATATCTTTCGACGTGAGAGAAGGACAGAGAAACAAACAAACACACTTTTACATTTATGATATTAGTATAGGGTAGGGATCATCTCGCCTCTTTCTTTTCTATTTGTGTACTGCTGCGTATATTTTTGATGGCCTCACAATAGATGTAATAAAGATAGAGCTCCGTTTACCGACCGGAGCGGGGCGGGGCGGTTATCGGCCCATCGCTGCGGACACGCTGCGTCTTTATGAATGTTATTATAACTTAATTTTCAAGTGTGACTGTTCAACTCATTTTATCTTGCATTTTTCCAAAATATTTTATTTCGTCATTTGAACGAATGGGTCGATTAAAATGTAGTCCTTGGTGGCGCCTTCTTAAACGGTGCATAAAAACCGACGCAGGTCATTTAAAAGTGACATTGTGCAATTAGTGCATTTAATTAAATCGTCTCTTTTAATAATTTTAAAATTTACATATGAATAGAACTATTATGATGAGGCTTTTGATTGCCGATATTAAGTACAATAGACATACAGACACAAATACAACAAAATGGAGTATGGTTGTATCATAGACACGGCCGTGTGCTCTACGTGAATACATTATATGCACCAAAATTATCTCAAAATGGCAGCGCTCCCCCCTTCCTCTCCCGAACGCGATGTTCCATAGTCCTTACTTAGCGACGGTAATAAATCATTTGATCCTTCATCTATCCAGTGGTGTGATTGAATTTGTGATGGAGATGATGGATTTGTAGCTGCAATACCAAACAGTATCCCCCGATTTTATTACCATTTGTAATTTTGATTGCCTCCCGATGGAAGCAATTTTAAAGACGTGCTCGCTCACGTCAAAAAGATTCAGGTTCTTTCGCTGTAAGAAATGGAATTCAGATTGAACCATGTCTTCAATCGCTTGACATAGAAAACGCAACATCTAATAGATAATTGTCCAATTATCCCCCAAAGCGTGGTTTACGACTACATGGTCCAACAAATTGTCACTCGGTGCACGTCTCGTAAAACACAGTAACACAATTACCGCGCATGCGTGATGGATGTCCACTGCGGGCGCCGGCACACCCCCTTAATTGCACTCTTAATTAATGTCATAGACTTTGATATAAATAGTTCCGTTTGTTGCATCAATTGCTTTATAGTGTTCAGAGTCAGCAAGATTATTTCCCTCAAATTGGATTAGATCTATGTCCGGTCCGTCATCTTGCTGGTACATTTTTTTATGTGTATATGAGAGGGGGGCAAGCGAGCATGTGGGTCACCTAATGAAAAGCAATCACCACCGCCCATGGGGATCAGCAACACCAAGAGTTCGCCGATCCGTTGCCAGCCTATACTCCTTCCTTACTTTCTTTCTGGTGACCTCAGTCACTCGTAGGAATACAACAACCTTCAAAGGAATTGTTATTTAGCTGCGGGGTTCTGTGAGATGGAGGTCTAGGCCCGACTGGGTAAGTACTTCCCCAGTCGGTCAGCTTACAAAATACGCTATGCGCTACCTCTCTTTTCGCCAGAGCCTCGTTTGTCAGTCAGCGGGGTACCCCACTTATACCCCAAGATCACAAGACCCCAAAACACACGAGTGCAGCTACTTTCTATTTTTTTTTTAATTTGAAACCTTCCCATTACGTAAACATCTCCGTTATATAAGTTTAACATTTCATGAAAAAGAATGATTATGCATCATAATAATTTGTCAGCAATTGCATCTAAATATAGTAAACAACACGACGAGATGTGACCAGGCGAATATTCAAAATACGTCTACACGACCCATTCAATCATCGCATTGACATTTATTTCCGCCGCTATCTGATGGTAAGGCATCCACGGGCGTGTACTGCACTAAACTTATGATGCCCCCATGAAATAGGTCTTATTATCAGCGGTGTAAGGACGGTGTATGCGGTGTGTGTTTTAATAATTCTGTTATTATTTGTCGGTCGATATCAAAAGATGTCAAAATGCTGACGGATCAGGCTTTTGAAGAGGGCCGCGCCAGGGGAGACCAACCCGCGACTGGTTGAAGAGAAATTAGAATATTATTTAGAGGTAATAAATAACTACTAAGTTTAAATTGCGTGCATTGGTGCTTTTTATTTCTATCGTTCATTTACATTGCCTATGGTAATGTGCGTTATAATGTGCTTACTAACAGGTTACCAGTTTTGGTGTAGCATTTACAGTGTCTCCCTGGATAAAGTAAAATCCTGAAAGGGGTGAAAATAGATAAAAAATTATCGACAAAAAAAGAATATTAAAAAATATATAAATATATATGTTTTCTATTTTCTTTTCCTGAATTATGATTTTTATTTTTGGCCTCAAAGCCATCCGAGATCTACTCCTGGAACTCAGTTGAGGTCGCAGCTCACTCTACCGTTCATTAAACATTATTTGCAGAGATTTGTCATGAGATAAATAAGTGCCTATGAGCCACAGTTCTCTATCAAGTCTATTAAAAGTAAGTTTTGGGGTGTAAGTGGTTCATCAACATCTTTGAACCAAAGCCAACTTCACCTGCACGCGGTGCACCCTGCTGACTGACAAACGAAAAGAAGGTAAAAAAAGAGAGGTAGGGAAAAGAGAGAAGCGAAAAGAGAGGTAGGGAGCGTAATTGTAAGCTATCCGACTGGGGAATGTACCTCCACCTCACAGAATACCGCAGCCAAATAACGGTTCCCTTGAGGGCTTGTTGTATTCCTGCGAGTGAGTGAGGTCACCAGAAAGGAAGGAGATGCTGCGATGGCAGCGGGGGTGGCGGCGCGCGAGCGATATTTTATGTTGCGAGCGTTAATATGGCTACGGTAACCGCTTCACATCAGGCGGGCCGTATGCTTGTTTGCCACCCGACGTAGTATAAAAAAAAATAATAAAAAAATATTACATAAATTCAGAATCACAGTAATTTGTAGCACAACATAGATCTCCTATTAATGGTATGCCTCGATTCGAAACCACTACTCTGCAACGCTGTTGAGATTGCAACTCGTACCACCGTTTATTAGACATTGGCCAGTGCATTGCATTAGCAACGCGTTGTTTAAGGTATCAAGTGTAATTAAACAAAGTTTAACTTTAGTTTCTACTCATATTTTTACAGTGTACAGCGAGACATGCTATGTCATTTGCATAGAAATAATTTCGTTCCGGGGTCGCACCCGACGTGTTAATTAGTATAAATTAATGTTTTATTTCAATTTATTTCGAATTACTTTTTTAATCTCTTTTGTACGAAATTACTTGTTATAAGCTGGTGGCTTTTTGTACTGTCGACAATTAGTTATATTGAGGTACTGTACAGAGGAGTGTATGTCACGCGTATTATTTGTAGATGGTGAAGAGAGGTCATCCGTGCCTTGGAGTCTGTATCGTGATCATATTTAAATATGAAGGATATTCTACTCTCTACTACAGTATAACTAATAGAACTACGTTCTCTACTCTACACTACAGTAAGCAACAGTAACTACTTACCGCAAGTACCCTATACATTGAAAACTGTAATGGGGTGTGACTGCCTCATTAAGAGCTAAATCCATCCTCGCCTGCACGAGGGGCACCCTACCCACTAGAAAAAGAGGCTCTGCCATAAGAGAGGTACGGTACAGCGTATTTGTAAGCTGCCCGACTGGGTAAATACTTCCAGACATGGCATACCACAGCCAAATAACAATTCCCTTAAGGGTTTATAGATATTTTAAAAATGGGTACATTCACCTCCCTGCATAGGTGGCATTTGAACCCACGACCTCTCGATGACCGGTGGAGTGCTATCCTAACTGAGCTACTAGGAAGGGTTGTGATGGTGATTTTTGCATTTTATACTTTACTACTGTGACATGGGTTGTGCCAGAAAAAGGAGTTGCTGCGTTGACAGCGGGGGTGGCGGCGGGTGAGCGATATTTCATTTTATGAGCTTTAATATCGCTACGGCTTTACATCAGGTGGGCCGCTTTTCCGCCACCCGACGTAATATAAAAAGGCTATCCAAAGTTGACGAGGCCTGGAAACTAGCCTCGTCTAATCAATCATAGGCGTCGTCGAGTGGCGCGTCTCGACCAACAAAAAACAACTGGTCGTTAACAGAGCTGTGCGCGATACACAAACATCGAGCTATGGCCTGCACGCGAAATTAATCGTTATTAATAACACTCCACACAAGGATGAATTCCACAAGGATGTGTTCTACGGTACCAACGTTTCGATACCGAAGAAGCTGCGAGAGAAAGCAAGGCTTGTACTCAGTACACGCTTGGCAGAGTGGTCATAGTCATGTGCAGGTCATCACGAATGGCGGCTCTTGAGATATGCTTCAGAAGATGCTATAGAACACCTCAGAAATGAAGCATGTCAGTGAGACCGGTCAGATGTGGAGGATTTTGTGATGAATTTAGTTATGTAAGTCCACTGGGCCCTACCGCCGAAGTTAAAGCCAATTTTGGTCCGAATTTATGAATACGAAAATTAAACTACTGCTTATATTGTTGCTAATTATGTTTAGCTCAGCAGGAAGAAACCCTAGACTCTACCGACTGAGCTGAAGATGTTTGTAAATAACTATAACTTAAGACCAATTTTAGGAATAAAAAAACCGATCGTAAAAGGGTTCATCTTCGGCAGTAGAGCCCCTGGTTCGGGAGCGACCACGGGATCTCTCGCCCTCTTGCCTTGGACTACAAAACGATCCATTAGTTCTTCTTTTTGGGTAATAACTGATATGAAATTCCTCTATGTTCGATGCATTGGTTCAGTGAGCAGTCCACGGACATCTTAGTAGCCACAGCACTACATCTCCTGGACATAAGTTTTGGTATTTCCTTACAACAAGACTAATTTACTATAATTATGTCTTGAAACTGGAGTAGCATTGGATGTAGGTAGTAACAAAGGAGGAGCTCGGTGGTGACGTTGCGTGTGTCAGTACAATTGAACACGCAAGTTAAGCAACATCAACCGTAGCTATGGATGGGTTTATTTATCTCGAGCTCCTCCGTTCATGGAGGGCACATTAAGTCGTCGGTCTCGGTTGTTGTCATTAGGCGACAGTCGTTAAGCTAAGTCAAAGACGTCTTAAAAGGCGGCTCGGCCCATACGAGGGCTCCACTCTATGACTTTTCTCCCTCATCTGCCATCGCTGACTCGGCAGATGTTGCCGATCTACTGGCACTTCAGCCTGCTGACCTCAGAGTCAGCCATGTGGACAACTTTAGTTCTCCATCAAATTTCTTCCCCGTCCGAATTCGGTCCCGTGGAGAAATGCCGAGCATAGCTTTCGCCACCGCTAACTGGGTGACTTTCAATTTATGGATCAGCCGTCAGAGTCCAAGTTTCTACACCGTAGTTCATGGCGGGGAGGATGCACTGGTTGAAGACTTGAGGATGTGCCGAAGTTTCCCGAATGTTGCCTTTATAGATATACAGGAAATATATATATATTTTGAATTCTCAGCAATGTATATTTGAACTTTGTGATTCATTAAGTCCCACCAAGTAGTCATATAATATGTACGAAACATCAACAAGCTCTCATGCCCAAATACACTTAAAAAGCTCATACCAATTAAGTTAATATTATGTCAACGGGCATACATCATGTTGATTTGCGGCTGTCAACTGAAACTACACGTCGAACCTTTTTCAAATGATAATAAGATTGATTTTCTTTCGACACATGACTTACTAGTTACATAGTTTATTCTCGCGACTTTGTCTAACTTTAAGTTTTATTTCTGTATGTTTCGATATGTTCTGTTATTTTTTAGGGTTCCGAACCTCAAAAGGAAAAAACGGAACCCTTATAAGATCACTTTGTTGTCCGTCTGTCTGTCTGTCTGTCTGTCTGTCTGTCTGTCTGTCTGTCTGTCTGTCTGTCAAGAATTTCTATGTCGAGAATGCGTGGAGGTATCAAGCTGAAATTTGAACTGTATACTCAGGTCTACGGTCCCATGAAGTTAAAAAAAAATCAAACTGCTAAGTTTACGTAGAAAAAAGTTACGACCGTTTATTCAGCAAAAAACGCATATTTCGACACACTCAAGGGAATCAAAACCTATAGGGTACTTCCCGTTGACCTAGAACTATGAAATTTGGCAAGTAACATCGTTATAGACTACAAGTATAGGAATAAATCTCAAAACTATACATTTGTAAATAGATCTTAAAAAATAGGGGGTCTATATTTTTTAGAGGGTGTCGAAATTTCAAATTGAAACTACTAGTTCAAATGGGGTATCATATGAAAGGGCTTGATGTACACATTGCAAAATATATTTTATTTATTTATTTCGACGCATTATTTCTATGTGATAATGAAAAATATCAAATTTAATAATGATACTACGTACCTACGGAACCCTCGGTGGGCGAGTCCGACTCGCACTTGTCCGGTTTTTTTTTCTATACCATTACCGCTCGAGGGCTCTTCCAACTGAGGTACCAGGAAGGTTTGTGATGGTGGGGAATTTTTGCATTTTATATTTTACTTTCGGCTTTCGAATTTAGGCGGTTTAGAATTATTAGTTGATTTTTTCCATTTTTAAATATTTATAATATACTGGAAAGTCAACCGAAATTAAATATTTAAAATAATAATTAAGTTTCTATACGTTTTAATGCAGTAGGGAGAACGGAAGATCGCCTGGTGTGAAGTATTTACGTAGGATATTATTAGACGGTTGCAGCTCGTGCACCTCCTCAGAACATACGTGTTGATCATAGTCATTCGCATGAACACCAAAGTTATCTAGGGGTTTTGCACCGCAACTATATCATAGCAGGGGGGGGACATATGTGCTTTTTGCTCGACTACGGTGAAGTCAAAAGGAAGGGTTATGATTTTAGTAGTCTATACATGTATTTATGTACGAATGTCGAGCCCGGACATTTGCGTGCACGAACATGTCTGTTTGTCTTGGTCTGGGTAGTAGTATTTAAGTGCATTTATCAGTTGTCTAGTACCCACCGTACAAGCTGTGCGCTTAATTTGAGACTATATGGCGCTGTGTAAATTATCCAGAAATATTTATTTACTTTTTTTCGTAGCGCCGAATATGGTATCAATCTTCGATCTCGATCGATTTTTACCTTTTAATGTTTTTACAGTAGTCGGGTTACTTTTTTTTTTTAACTTTTTCTTTTTAATGAATAGCTTATTTTTTACATAACTATTGTACGTGTAGTGTTGATACGATACGCGCTCGGTGGTCAATGGTACTTTGACTCAAAGGTCGCGGGTTCGATCCCCGCACAAGAAAACATTTAACATAAAAGAACAACATTTAACAAACATAGTTGTGTGCATGAATATGCCTGTTTGTCTTGGCCTGGGTGTTTTCTATGTATTTTATGTGTATATTTAAGTATAAGATCGGTTATGTAGTACCCATAGTACAAGCTTTGCTTAGTTTGGAACTAGATGGCGGCGTGTAATTTGTCCAGAAATATTTATTTATTGTTATTTTTATGTATGGATAATTTAATTTGATTATCCCCGAAATCCCACTAGTTGAATACAGTTTCGAGATATGAGGTAGAGTACGTATTTTTGTGTATAAAATTATATATCGAATCGAGATACAAACAAACTGAAATTCGGTCGTACGTTGTATGTGCATATCGAAATGGCAAATGTATTCGAATGATAGCAAAAAAGCTGATATAATAACTTGGCAGTAATGATGGGATTGTATTGAGATATCACGGTGACAGGTTGTTCGGCGACTCGTTGACGGCAATAAGGCTTTTTGAGAGAATTCTAAATGAATGGGGGCGGCCGGTGAGAGACAAATGAGCTGATGTTTGATGTTGTTTGGGAACCAAATAATTAACTTCGATCCTTGATATGTTTGCAGATTTTTTGAACGCCGGCTGCATCCACGAAAAAGCATGACTCATTGTCACGTTCCGCCTGAACCGAGCGTGTAAGCGAGAGCGCGGAACAAGCGAGAGCGCGGAACAAGCGATAGAGAGGCACGATCAGCCTAAATATTCGGTTATCACGTAAAATTATCGTCCGTAAACCGACTTTACTGACAACCATTTTTTTAGTATTTAAAAAATGGTTAAACACTAAAAAAATATTTATGTTTGTTTGCTATCTTTGTTGTGTAGCAATAAACTAGGTATTGCAGAATATGGCTGTAGCCAACGAATTGCTAAACAAGTAACATGTAATTACTATTTTTTCTTACTACGCCGGGTACCATACAAGCATACGGTCCGCCTGAAGTTAATCAGTTATCATAGTCTACAGACGATTGCTATGCTAGAATTATCACTTGCATGCTAATACTATAGACGCTCGCAGCGCCAGAAGTATCACTCACGCGTTGCCGTCCCTGTAAAATCCCGTAAATGGATTTTTCTTTCTTGAAGAATCCCATGCTGCAGTCTCTTGGGAATACCTCGGCAGTTAATCCACTCCACAACCTGAGTGTTCGCGGAAGAAAACCTCCCTAGAACATTGTTCACGACCTCAACGGCTTCAATGTGTGAGGATACTGAGGATGAATTCCCTACCGATCCATACACCTTTTTTTGTAACTACTTACAACTACATACATATAAAACACCTACACCAAGACAAACTCATGGACACAATATTTGTCTTGTGCTTTTCCAATGAAATTAAAAGACCGGGAATTAAAGTCAAATCCGTTCAGTAATTTTTGAGATATATTTGTGTTGTGAAAATAAATAGCGCCTGATAAGGCGTAATTGAAATTCAGTTCAAATCTAACCAGCGGTTTATGAGTAATATAATAATATTACACAATTGGTGCACGAGGTAAAGTAATAGAATTTTGTAATTTGCGTAATAAATGTTTGTAGGCACACCGTAAGAGAACCGAGAAATAGAGAATTTAAAAGTATTAAAAAATACTAGGGGGTAGTAATTAAAAAATACTAGGGGGTTCTGAGATAATATCTTTGCTATACAAATTTTCTTTGTGATTCACTTTGACTCTCTTGATTTCAATTTTAACATAAATACTTCTTTCGTAATTATTATTAACTAGTTGATTTCTAAAGATACATTATTAGTACACCTCCATACCATCTATAGAGCATACATTTTAAATTTCAAGACTCTTACTTCAAAAACATAGGACTTTCATACAAATTTCTAACCCCCGTTTTAACACCAAAAATGGGTTGATTTCTAAAGATACATTATTAGTACACCTCCACACTATCTATACATTTTAAATTTCAAGTTTCTTACTTCAAAAATATAGAGCTTTCATACAAACTTCCAACCCTCGTTTTAACCCCAAAAAAGTGTTGATTTCTAAAGATACATTATTAGTACACCTCCACACCATCCATAGAGCATACATTTTAAATTTCAAGTTTCTTACTTCAAAAACATAGAACTTTCATACAAACTTCCAAACCCCGTTTTAACCCCAAAAAGGGGTTGATTTCTAAAGATACATTATTAGTACACCTCCACACCGTCTATAGAGCATGCATTTTAAATTTCAAGTCTCTTACTTCAAAAACATATAACTTGCATACAAACTTCCAACCCCCATTTTAACCCCAAAAAGGGGTTGATTTCTAAAGATACATTATTAGTACACCTTTACACCGTCTATAGAGCATGCATTTTAAATTTCAAGTCTCTTACTTTAAAACATAGAACTTTCATACAAACTTCCAACCCCCGTTTTAGCCCCAAAAAGGGGTTGATTTCCAAAGATACATTATTAGTACACCTCCACACCATCTATGGAGCATACATTTTTAATTTCAAGTCTCTTACTTCAAAAACGTAGAACTTTTATATAAAATTCCAACCCCCGTTTTAACCCTAAAAAGGGGTTGATTTCCAAAGATACATTATTAGTACACCTCCACACTATCTATAGAGCATGCATTTTAAATTTCCAGTCATATAATTCAAAAACATAGAACATTCATACAAACTTCCAACCCTCGTTTTAACCCCAAAAAGGGGTTGATTTCCAAAGATACATTATTAGTACACCTCCACACCATCTATAGAGCATACATTTTAAATTTCAAGTCTCTTGCTTCAATAACATAGGACTTTCATACAAACTTCCAACCCCCATTCTACCCCCTTAGGGGTGGAGTATCATAAAATCCGTTCTTAGCGGATGTCTACACCCTATAAGGAACCTACCTGCCAAATTTCAAGTTTGTAGGTGTTATAGTTTCTGAGATTTCGTGGTGAGTGAGTGAGTGATTTTCTCTTATATATATAGACTAGCTGCCCGCCCCGGCTTCGCACGGGTAGAAAGTGTTGTTTTCTTTTACTCGCAATTTTTATGACTTTTCTCTCCATAAGAACCTTCCTTATACCTTAACGAAAATATTAAAATAAAAATTAGCAGAATTGGTCGAGCCGTGCTCGAGTTTTGCACTTAGCAACATTCATTTTAATATGGGCCACCTGGAGAGTGTACCCTCTCAAACGAATAAGAATTATTAAAATTGCTGTACAATTGACGGAGAAATCATTGCATTAAAAAAATACATACAGTCGAACATAGAACCACCCTACAGGTACAATATACAACAATAATAGGTAATTTCTGGGATAAAAACTATTCCCATAGTCGCCTTGTACGACATCCACGGGAAGAGACGGAGTGATTCTATTCTAGTCTGCCGGAAACCACACGACCGTAAGAAGGAAGAGTGGTATACGCGGAATAAATACAGTTTCATCGGCACCACTCCTAGTGAGAATCTCAGCTTCAATTATACATATTTCGCTGCTAAACATTGACTTTACTTCAGGAAGTAGATCTTCCCCAAAATTTTAATAATATTTTTGAAAACTCTTGGGCACGTAAAGTTCTATCTACAGCTTCTACTGCCTTAGCAGTAGAAGCTGTAGATAGAAAAGGCAGTAGAAGCTGTATATAGAACTTAAACTACTTGTTTTTTTTCGCATTCATCTGAAACGATTAGACAGCAATCCTGAAACATTTTCGCTTTGTCACACAGTTTAGCTGAACCATTATGGATCTGCATCAGGTGTTCCAGATCTCGGATTTTTATACCTCAACAAAAAATGCTCATCAGGCTGAACAACTTTTGCTAAGGCGTCATTTTTATATTTCTTATAGTTTAGCTGAACCTTTATGGTTCTGCATCAGATGTTCCAAATCTTGGATTTTTATACCTCAACAAAAAATGCTCATCAGGCTGAACAACTTTTGCTAAGGCGTCATTTTTATATTTCTTATAGTTTAGCTGAACCTTTATGGTTCTGCATCAGGTGTTCCAAATCTTGGATTTTTATACCTCAACAAAAAATGGTCATTAGGTTGAACAACATTTGCTAAGGCGTCATTTTTATATTTCTTATAGTTTAGCTGAACCATTATGATTCTTCATCAGGAGTTCTAAATCTTGGATTTTTATACCTCAACAAAAAATGCTCATCAGGCTGAACAACATTTGCTAAGGCGTCATTTTTATATTTCTTATAGTTTAGCTGAACCATTATGGTTCTGCATCAGGAGTTCCAAATCTTGGATTTTTATACCGAGATGGAAATTTCGTGTCCACGTTTTCAAATCGATGCCATTTTCGTAATTGACGTCTCAGAAAACCATAGAATCAACATCCATATTGATATTATGACATTTCAACCCCATCGCACCTCCACAGGGGTGCTCTTGTGTCACACGGTAGGTTATGTTAGAAGAAAACCATAGAATCAACATCCATATTGATATTATGACATTTCAACCCCATCGCACCTCCACAGGAGTGCTCTTGTGTCACACGGTAGGTTATGTTAGATTAAAAAATAGCTGTTGTTTTCGGAATCAGCGACCCGATAAACCATAAAAACAATACCCATAACGATTTTCAGACGTTTGCACCTCATTTCACCCCTTTAGGGGTTGAATTTTGAAAAATCCTGAAACACGTGTTTACTCATTTATCTACAGAAGTGCTCATGTAAAGTTTCGTATAAAATAGTCCAACTGATCTTGGTTCCCCATACAAACATTGGACCCCCGTTTCACCCCCTTAGGGGTTGAATTTTCCTAATTCCCGTCTTAGTGAGCACCTACGTCCTAAAAAGAAACCCCTTGCAAAATTTGAGACTCCTAGCACTTGTAGTTTCTGAGATTTCGTGATGAGTGAGTGAGTGATTTACTCTTTTATATATATAGATTAAATAGTTGTTGCGGCCAACTTGTCAGAATATTATAATAATAATAATAAGTCCGCAAGGCAGCTTGTGGCGAGCTGTTGTGTGAGTAGCGACACCACGGACCCGAGTCTCCAGAGAGTCGGTCAGGGCCTTCGTCTCCGACGTGTCTTCATCGGTCGGAGTGTAAACACAAGAAGGCCCGCAGGACTCTCAGGTCAGGTTTGCCTTCATTGGCCGTCCAGAGAGGAGCCGCTAGAGCTATGTGCTCCAGGGGTGGAAGTGTTAAAGGGCATCACGCCGCGAGTAACTTCGGAGAAAGCGCAGCACACCTCTCGACATCCCTGAGTCACTCACACCGGTGTTGCCCCCGGCCGTTTTTCTGGCATTTCGGGGGTCCATCTAGTGAGTGACAAGCCACCGCCTGCCGCAAATAACTAGCAATAAAAGCAGTTATGGCAGGCGTCCGTCCCACCTCTGTAATAGCCCGGTATTTAGTTCCAGATCCAGATCTCATCTCCATAACCCCCTTATTTTCCATCACACTTCGCAATAGTCTCAACGCCTGCCGAGACCTGCTCATGGGTATGTCGTTCCATTGACATATCCTGGAGCGGGTCACGGCGGGCGTACAACATTACATCAAACTTCAAAACTCAAATGGGCCTCTACGCGTTGGATCCCATATCCCCGCGCACGCCTATTAAATGACCGGGCTTGACCCGTGATTAAAAAGAGATACATTTTTTTTTTTTTTTTTTTTTTTTATGTGAGAGGGGGGCAAACGAGCATGTGGGTCACCTGGTGGAAAGCAATCACCACCGCCCATGGAGACCAGCGACACCAAGGGGTCGCCGATCCGTTGCCAGCCTTTTAAGGAAAATGAAAACTCTGTTCTTGAAGGCACCCATGTCGTAGTTGTTCGGAAATACCGCTGAGGGAAGTTGATTCCACAGTTTCACTGTTCGTGGTATGAAATGTCTTAGGAAACGTACTGTAGTAGATCGCCAATTATCAAGATGATATGGATGGAATTTTAATTTATGGCGAGTTGTACGATAGTGGAATTCAGCGGCAGGTATCAAATCAAACAGCTCATCGGAGCACTCCCCGTGATATAATTTGTATAGAACGCAAAGAGACGCTACATCTCTGCGTGTAGAGAGAGAGTCCAATCGATCCGAGATCATTGGGTCACCGACGATTCGAGCTGCTCTTCGTTGTATGCGGTCAAATGGAGCAAGCAAGTACTGGGGCGCACCGGCCCAGAGATGCGAACAGTACTCCATGTGAGGTCGAACCTGGGCTTTGTATAGTTGAAGGCGGTGTCGGGGTGTAAAATACCGCCTGGCTTTACTAATCACACCAATCTTCCTGGAAGCCAGTTTGGCCTTGCATTCCAAGTGACCGCGAAACTGAACATCACTCGATATGTCGACACCCAAGATGGTAATGCTAGTTCTTACACTAAGGGGAGTACCTTCCAAACTAGGAGCTACGACGAATGGGGACTTTTTAGCGGTAAACGCACAAACCTGTGTCTTGGAGGGATTTAGCTGCACCAAATTCAATCTACCCCAATCCGAGACGTGTCCAAGGGACGTCTCAATCTCAGACACAAGTTTTGTTCGGTACTCATCGACGCAATCCCGAGAAACATTACATTGGCCAGTGTATCTTACGTCCACTGTACTGTCATCCGCATAGCAATGAACATTGTGTATAAGCAGCAAGTCATTGATATGCAGAAGAAACAGCGTGGGGGACAATACACAGCCTTGTGGTACGCCAGCATTCAAGCGTAGTGGGTCCGAGCGTGCTCCGTCAACTACAACTTTGATGCTACGCTCAGATAGAAAACTGGCAATCCATATGCAAAGCTTCTCAGGTAGCCCAAAAGAAGGAAGCTTGGAAAGTAATGCTTTATGCCACACCCGATCAAAAGCTTTTGCTACGTCCAGACTAGCAGCCAATGCCTCGCCCTTGCTTTCCACTGACTCCGCCCAACGGTGAGTCAAGTATACCAGAAGATCACCAGCTGAGCGACCATGGCGGAAACCATATTGGCGATCATTTATCAGCTGGTGATCCTCTAAGTAGGCTACCAGCTGTTTGTTAATGATAGCTTCCATGATTTTGGAAAATATGGAAGTTATCGCAATAGGCCTGTAATTGGACGGATCTGAGCAAGTGCCTTTTTTAGGGATCGGGTGGACTAAAGCCTCCTTCCATGAGCAGGGGACCACGCCAAGTGAGTAGGAGTACCGAAATAGGCGTGTTAAAATCGGAGCCAACTCTGGAGCACATGTTTTTAAAACAATAGGTGGAATGCCATCCGGCCCACTCGACTTATGGATGTCCAGGGAGAAGAGTGCTCTACGGACAGCTCTTTGCGAGAACTTAATGTCTGGCATAGAGCTCTCACACCGTGGGATGGTTGGCGGTGTTGCTCCCTGATCATCGAGAGTCGAGTTAGACGCAAAGAGAAGTCCAAGAAGATCGGCCTTTTCCCTTGCAGTATGGGCCAGTGAGTCATCCACTCGGTGCAATGGTGGAAACGACGACCGACAGAAGTTACCTTGAACAGCCTTGGCGAGCGACCAGAACGCACGAGACCCAGAGGGCAAGCGCACTAATCTCTCGCCAATTTTGCTAACGAATTTGGACTTTGCCCTGGCGATGCAGCCCTTAAAGGATCTAGACGCAGCGTTGTAATTCTTCTTAAGGACACCGGTATTTGCATCTCCAGCTGCCTGAGCCTCGGACCAGGCTCGGTAAGAATCCTGCTTATGACGCAACGCGGCTTTGCAAGACCCTCCGAACCATGGTCGAGATTTGCCACCAATGGGCACCGCAGAATTAGGAATAAAAAGTTCCATGCCCTGCAGAACCACATCAGCGACAGCATTAGCACAGGCGCTGGGATCTTCCAGCGAAAAGCAAATCCGCCCCCAAGGGTAGGAGGCCAGGAAACTACGCAGCCCATCCCAATCTGCTGACCTAAAATGCCACACACGACGTGTGCTGGCTGTGCGCGGTCGCCTTTGGCGTGTGAGTGGCACAATACTCTTTATGAGGCAATGATCCGAAGACCCAAGAGGGGCGCCAACAGACACACGATAATTTTCAGGGTGGGAGGTCAGCAGAAGATCCAAAAGGGACGCCATATGCTCCGACACATCCGGCACCCGCGTGGGCGAGGAAACCAGCTGTGTCAGACCATATGCCAAGGCAAAGTCATGGAAAGTTCTTCCAGCATGGTCAGTTGATCTAGACCCTAGCCATTCGACGTGGTGGGCATTAAAATCACCCAGTACCACAATCTCTGCAGAAGGCATCTGCTGGAGTATACTGTCGGTCGTCGTTTGTATGTGCTCCACAAGACGCTCCGTTTCGACATTTCCGCTGTGGGACCTGTAGAGGCACGCGTAAATGCGAGTGCGGTCCTCAAAATCTGCGCGCAGCCACATAATTGACAGGTCCCTCGCTTCAAGACTGCCAAGACGTCGACAACAGATATTCTCCCGAATGTACGCGCAAACACCGGCTCGTGGCACAAAGTGATGTTCCACTTTGTACCCTGGGTAACGCAGATATGAGATGTCAGCAGGGGGGAATATCTGAGTCTCCGTCAAAAAGAGTATGGCCGGCCTAGCCGTCTCTAGATGATGGTGGACAGCATTGATGTTGGAGTTAAGTCCCCTAACGTTACACAGCTCAACGCAGAGCTCAGGGGGAGGTGCCACCACACTCTTCTTGCGTTTGCTCCCGGCAGAAATATAGAGCGGCGTAATGCCCGCCCCAGAATACGTCGGGCGGCCTGAGCAGTGGTGCTCAGGGAGGGATTCTCCGTCACCAGCGGTGACGGTACCCTCCTGGGGTATTGTTCTTTTTACTACCGCTGCCATATTTAGAGTTGGGGTGTTTGGGTTGGGCTCCGGGTTTCAACACTCACCGTACGAAACGCAATAGCGCGAGCTATTACTTCACGCCGGTCTTCTGCGTGAGAGTGGTACTGCCCCGGACGAGCCGGCCCAATTACGAGCTGTATTCATTCAATGTCCAAAACTTGACCGCGATCATGTTCTAGACACTAAACGACTACAGCTTGGCTCTACCACTCAGGAAAAAGGCTACTCGTTTAGCACCACCCAGGGGTCACGTGCAGGGAAACTAGGGTAAAGCCTGCGGACGTGAGTAGCATCAACCCCCCAAATGATAAATAATAATAAATAATGCAACATTACATCAAACTTCTCAAACGGGCCTCTACGCGTTGGATCCATATCCCCGCGCACGCCTATCAAATGACCGGGCTTAACCCGTGATTAAAAAGAGATACATAATAAATAATAATAAATAATACAACATTACATCAAACTTCTCAAACGGGCCTCTACGCGTTGGATCCATATCCCCGCGCACGCCTATAAAATGACCGGGCTTGATCCGTGATTAAAAAGAGATAAATAATAATAATAATAAATAATACAACATTACATCAAACTTCTCAAACGGGCCTCTACGCGTTGGATCCATATCCCCGCGCACGCCTATCAAATGACCGGGCTTAACCCGTGATTAAAAAGAGATACATAATAAATAATAATAAATAATACAACATTACATCAAACTTCTCAAACGGGCCTCTACGCGTTGGATCCATATCCCCGCGCACGCCTATAAAATGACCGGGCTTGATCCGTGATTAAAAAGAGATAAATAATAATAATAATAAATAATACAACATTACATCAAACTTCTCAAACGGGCCTCTACGCGTTGGATCCATATCCCCGCGCACGCCTATCAAATGACCGGGCTTGACCCGTGATTAAAAAGAGATAAATAATAATAATAATAAATCGTTTATTTTTAATTATGAATCTGTCTCTTCTCTTCCAACTGAGCTAACAGGAAGGTTTATATTGGTGATATTTTACTGCTTGTGTCACAGTGTGGCGCCATGTACCTATTAAGTAATTACACTACTGAATAAGGCATATCAGTCCATCGTTGCAGATGAAATTCGGCTATTTTTTGATAACACCAAACTTCATCATCAGGTCATTTCAGTCTCCACTACAGGAGCACGACCCTCTCTCGTCCGTCACAGACAGGAGGATTTGGCCTACACTCCCCACGCTGGCCAGACGGGTTGGGGAGGGACACCAAACTTATTAAATTATTATTATTAATTATTTTTCGTAATGTTTACTAGATACTAGATAGGACGGCTACATGCGATCCGAGGGCCCAACTTTTCGGCCTATAGCTCGCTTACTAGAGTCTAGTAAATCTAGTAGAGTTTCACTTTAGTAGAGTCTAGTAAATCTAGTAGAGTTTGTGAAAGTCTAGTAGATTTTAACAAAATCTGATTCCAAGTTTCACATTTCTTTTAGGATGTTCACTGAAAGTAATCACAGTTTCAAAAGTTTTTGATGAACGGCCTCGGACCGTGGGCACTCAAAAATATATATAATGTATAAATAAATATAAATATTCTTGGACAAATCACACACGGCCATCTAGTCCCAAACTAAGCAAAGCTTGTGCTATGGGTACTAGATAACTGCTATAATACTTAAATACATTTTCTTTTTTGTAAATATATACATATTATACATAGAAAACGCCCAGACCAAGATAAACAGACATGTTCATGCACACAAATGTTTGTCTTGTGCGGGGATCGAACCCGCGACCTCGGAGTCAAAGTAGCCATTGCTAACTATTCGACCACCGGGCTCGTCAAATAATAAGATTGAGTTCTCATTGACTCGTCAGTGAGTCTCTTTTCATTAGCGCTTTATTGAAAGCTTTTATGTTCATTTCAGTTCTTTTCACGGAAAAGCCATTTGTTTAAATTACACGGGTTTTTCTGTTATCTGGGCATGAAGTAACGTACGAAATAACAACATGGATCTTTTGTGTTCAAATAACAATTAGATAGAGGTGAAAATTACGGAATGTTTCAGTAAGAAAACTAGGGAACCGGGAAAAATCCTGAAACTTTGCATATGTAAGAGGTTTTGAAAAATGATATTTTTAATTAAAAATATGACGTAACGTCAGCTTATTTACAGTGGGCTAGCCAACTACTAACTGCTCCAAGCGAGCTACTTAGACCTATCCCTCCTAAAACCAAAACATAAAATTAAGAAAATTATTCTACAAAATTATATGAAATGAAATTAATTACACAGAATTATGCTTGTTACTGAGTGTCATTACGGTTTTTAAGCGGAGAATTTGCCCAATTACATGACTTCACTGATTATTAGTGTAAGAATTTTTTTTTATACTTATTAAAATGGAAATTTCAGGTGACTGGAATCTTTCCTTCGAAATGGAAACAGGTAATTTTTTACTGTTACTCTCTTGTCCGTTTGACATAGAACTGCATGGCGGTTATTTCAAGAACAGCGGTTATACAAGAATCGACCGAGCCGTGACCACGACCACTCTGCCAAGAGTGTTGAGAAGAAGAAATTTTGAACTCTACCAAGCAATAGTAACCGTGGTATGGCAGTGCATTTGATATGTTATGCATAACTACATATTTCACATGAGCATCGATTTGCTGATAATTACGTTATTAAAAATACATACATGTTTAACCATCATCAGCATGTAACCAACCAACTGCTGAATATAAGCCTTAACCGGAGGGTGCGTTTCCACTGAAGCGGGGCTAGGCGGAGATGAGATGTACATTTATAGATAAGAATAGACCAAGTAAATAGTAGATAGAAGCCACCAGCTACAACTTCAGCTTGTTGACATTTAGACAATTGACAACTCTGGTTCTCTTTTGACTTTCCTCGTTCCGAACCTTAAAGAAACCACTTGCAGAGTGCTTTGCATGAATTTTATCCCGTGGATCAGCTCAACATTGAAGGTCTAAGCCGTACTGTAGGGTGTAGGTAAGAAGGACGCGCTAGTTAAAGATTTTAGTTCTCAACAGTGAGATATTAAAAAGCGGTTCAAATGCGGTTTTTGAAGAAAGATATGAAGAGGTATGCTCAGGCTGGGTCCCTACCCACTAATACACTGAAACCCTCTTCAGTGATACTTCTTGTATAGCAAGCGACCATGGGTCGAAACTCTTTCGCTAACTTACTTATGTAAGTAGGTAAGTTCTCTATTCTAAACAACATCGCCAAAGCAGCCTTTTTTATAAAGGCAAGAATTTTCGCTAGTAAAATATATAAGTCAGTGGATTTAACACTAAAATAACAACGTGGTTATCTGAATCCTCTTTGGTTCCATATCACAGTTACAAAATACATCTCTCTGGTCGATACCTACAGGAAAGTGTACTTGCAATTTTTTTTTAGTTTCCATAGTCATGCGGCTCCGGACTTACAGTCAATTTGCCGTTTAATCAAGATATATTAAAAATGGCTAAACATTCGGCTGTTTTTTCTTCTATTTGCCTCTGGAGCGTCGTCCGGGCCGCGGACCGCGCCGGAGCGCGGGCGATGCGTTAAGATCCGCCGTGTCGCTGTCACTTGATTGGTTTTGCTCGTAATGTCCAACAGACGCCGCCGGCTTTGAACTCGCCGCCCACATAACTAACCCGCAAACCATAACAACCTCTATCACAGGTAGCTAGGGTCAAAAGTCCCCTGCTAATAGTCCAGCGAAGGCATTTAATATCTTTATTAATGTGGCCGAGCTGAGATGATCGATGATAACTAATTATTAGAAACATTTCGTTGACCGTGCGACCCCGCTTATGAAATTTCCTTAGCAAATTGAAACTTTATGTCAATACGTTAAGGACGATATTGTGTGGCCGATTAGCGAAAGATAATCGTCAATTATAGTATTTGGTTATCGTTAAAATGGTTACCTGCGAAGAGTTAAGGCGGTTTAGAGAAGAACTTCACACAATATCTATTAATCCTAGCTTTTGTTTATTTGTTTACGAGTTTTTTTATTTGTTAAAATTACCTTGCCTCTTTAAATTCATTTCTTGTATTTAAAATTATTTATATTGCAGTTATTTTTTGCACAAATCGTTGCAAATATCGTAAATCTACGATTTAATTATAGGTACGCAAGATAGAAGATCACAAATATAAATAGATTAAGCTAAATTAATTTGTTATTAGATGGTAAATCACCCAACAATTAAAAGTGCGTGATTCTACGTAGGTACTCGTATATACGTAGATATAATACATCATAGGGTTAAATGGATTTGTATACTTTTAATTCCTGGTAATATGGTTGGAAACTAGTGGATTCTTTTGATTTCTAAACGTTTATCTATAAAGTTTGGTTTAGCGCGAATACTTAGCGCGTTTCTTTACTTAGTACTAATTTATGTTATCTGCTTGTTATGTGTACATTACTATTACAACTAGTTTCAATGCAGAAATTAAAACTACTAGGTAAAATTATTTACTCTGGGTAAAATTAAGTACTAAGGATTATCCAACGACCAACACCCCGCAAATGTAAGTTGGTTTGTAAGTATCTTTCGGTTGGTTGGAAGTGTTAAACGGCGAAGTATCCTACAATTACATCTCCGCGATTTCAGGGCGTAATCTAATAACGTTTTAACCCTTCAACTGCTGCAGTGTACTCCAGTGCACGCGGTAATCCTCCTCGACGCGCCCACTAAACCGGAAAACGCAAATTATACAACAAAGACGTAACACATCTGCGCCAGCGCATACAATCCACTATCTTCGTATTTTTGTGGCGAATCTCAACCTTAAGACGTAGCGATAAGAGGCTGTTATGGAAATGGAGAAGAGATTTATTATTGATATAAGATATGTTTAATAAGTGCAAAAGGATGCAACGGTGCGGACAAATCCGAGTTGAGTGCTGTTGTAGAGACACCATGTGCTCGCAAGCACAGGAATTTTGCCAAAGAAAAAATTCTGCCTATGGGTCTACTTTTTAGGATATTACTGAGGATCGAAAATCCGAAGTTTTGAGCAAATGTTCAGATATCAATTTCCTTCAATCCGGTCGATAGGTGCAGTATTTTTCGTAGGCAATGCCTAATTTATTGTTTAATAAATTTGCACAATAAACATTCATATTTATATTTATTTTGCTGCAGAGAATATAAAACTTGTTAGGAAAAGTCCGTCCTGTCGCCGACATCTCGAATTATCTATTTCAGAGTAGGCCTTCGGTTTAGATTCATTATTTCAGAAGTAAATAAAAAAAATATTCTTCGGTTGTTTTCATAGTTTTTTTTATTTCAATAACCGTTTGTATTCCGTAACACCGTTTCTTACTGTGTTCTAACCTAACGTTACTGAAAAAAATCAATTTTAATTTATAATGGTTGATATGTCGAGTTTTTTCCGAACACGTCACAGTAGCTACTTCATCGAACCGTGCTTCAGTCAAGGGAAATAAAGTGCATTTCATCATTGATATTCTATGGCGCCCCATTTTGACTTCTAGTGTTTCTAATGATTTCTAACGCTTGCTGTTTATTTCGCTTCATGTTGGTACCCATATTCCCCATAATCACATAATTTTAATATAATGTCCAGATTATTGATAATTATGCAGGAAATGAACATACAGAAAATTTCGGCATATATAAGTTTATTTATATATTTACGTTTATTTGCGTTTGCAACATCGTCAGTAAAACAAAACGCAAAATAATGAAAATGATTTAAAAAAATCAGATAACACATGTATATACATTGTATACACAGTCAAAAATTGATGTTTGATTTAGTTTAATCTGACTAAGTGATTACTTAGGATACATATTCCTGAAAATTTTGTATTTACTAAATGGATATGACAAGATTTCTAATTTTATCGAACTCGTATGAAATACTACCAAAGTAGATTGACATCTTTTATGAAGTAAGGCTTTAGATTATCCTATCAAATCATATTCCATATACACCCCAAATTCGTTTGCAAAATGAGTCAGTCTCGAAGCTCGAACCGCATCCAGTCCGTCGTGTGTAGGTACTCAAGTAATGAAAACCATACGCGGAGCATATGCGACGCGCCACTACACTCTTTACGCGCTATTTACCTCAACCCTTTTGCGAAAGGATCCACTAAAACCCACCTCTCAACAGCTTTCATAATTCCAAGACGGGATTAAAATATACCTACATTTAAAATTATGTTTTAGAAAATACCTCTTTGTCTGTTCAAGAGGTAAAAAATACCCACAATATGAATATCGGTTATTCCGCTACATTGGGCGCGAATAGGGTTAAAGTAAATGTTTTCTGTAATCGGATTTTGATGGGAAGCCTTTAATATTTTGCTCTGTAAAACTGTCGATTTAATTTTTTTTTTCGAGTAAGTGATTAGGTTGCACTTCAAACTTCGTTTTTAAAGAATTGCAATATGTACCCTTTTTTATTGTTTTTTTTTTATGTAAAGGAGATTTGATATCTCACAAAAAATGTTGTTGATAACGTTGTTACTTTAGAATGTAAGTATATAATATACCTACAGCCAAATTCTATTCTGTATATATCTCGCTTCTAATGCAATTCAGTTTAATGAGATCCGTATCTAATATTTCATTATAAGTATTCATAATACGTGACGCCATAACGCTCAATAACTCACTCAACGTTTTATAAATTACAAAAGAACTGGGTTAAGGTACCGATTGATAAGTATATGTTTCTGTAATAAGATCAAAAAAGATTTATCATTGTTGAGCTTAATAGGTCTTAAAACGGCTGTACCGTAGCCGAGCCCGTGATAGAAAGCCATCTATCTCGGCCGATATCGATGACGGCCCGATGTTTGTATATCGATTAATTAATAAATCGAGCTCCGATTCGAGCAATCGAGATTCAACATCGATACACGCCGCCTCTCTAATTGAGTCAGCCGCCACAAAAGATACAAAACAACAAATTTAAACTTACCGATTACGTCCGAGGTCGCCGTTAGATTTTCTATCTTAAGCCCTTAAGGATAAATAATTAGATATGTATTATCGTCGGATATAATTAGACGTCTTAATTTTGTATTAAAAAAAGTAAAAGCGGAACACTAAATGCCGAGCATTTACCTGTCATATTATTAAAAAATAAATCGTCTAGCCGATGTATGGGAATCGGTACGATTTTGATTAATTGACGTTGTAGTCGATTACGGGTTGAACGCGGGTTTGTGAACATTGTTGCTTTTTTGCGATTATTTGATGGATAATAAGTAACACTATATCGCCCGCATTTAACGTGAAAGGCCAATCGAGGTTTTGTGTGGTACAACAATATGTAACATTAGCGAATTTCGGCGGCGTTTAGAAGTCGCACCCGTTCGCACCTGTGCGCAGTTCTCACAGGTCGTAGGCGGATTTGGAATAAGACGTCGGCGTGTTTGACACTCTAAACCTCAGAAACGCGATATACATCTCTACAATGGCGTTATCCGCAAATCCTTGTTAATATACTAAAAAACTGCAAGGGTACTCGCACGATCAGAATAACATGTTCTTTTCAGCGTCTCGGTGTGAAGCAGGAGGATCAAATGTCTTTGAATAGTCGATTTATTTTGTTTTAGAAGGTTTGTAATGCCGGAATAATGGCATTGACTCTATGTGTGAATTTGGTTTGATTTTCTGAAAATAATCAAGTTTTTACTCATTCATTTATCGCTAAATGTGATTCTTGAACAGAAAAGTAGAGAAACGAAGAGTTCGGTTCAGGTTCTTGAAAAAAAAAAACGTAAAGGATATTTACAGGGTCCGCAAGGCGGGGCCAGCGTCCATAAGGTGAGATGACTGCTTACCATCAGGCATGATTGCTTGTTGACTACCCTTGTGGTATAAAAAACCTACCCTACCCTACCCTAGTGGTTAAATTACATGACTTTGTTCGCGTGACTTGTTAAAAAGGGATAGCTCAAAAAGTATATCTTACTTTTTGAGCTATCCCTTTGGAACAATTTCTCATCTGTATGCCAAAAATTGTTTAAATCACATATGTTTTACCCGACTGCCAAGGAAGGGTTATGTTCGTGACGAGTTTGTAAATACAAAAAAAAAACAAAATGGAGTAAGTCGTTAATATTGTTTAATTTTAAAAAAACCTATCAAGTATTTATATTTCCGCCTGATATGAAGCGGTTACCATAGCCATATTAACGCATGCAACATGAAATATCGCTCACGCGCTGCCACCCCCGCTACCAATGCAGCATCTCCTTCCTTTCTAGTGACCTCACTCACTCGCAGGAACACGACAACCCTCAAGGGAATTGTTATTTGGCTGCGGTATTCTGTGAGGTGGAGATACATTTCCCAGACAGTTAGCTTAAAATTACGCTCCCTACCTCTCTTTTCGCCAGACCTTCGTTTGTCAGTCAGCAGGCGAAGTTGGCTTTAGTTCAAAGATGTTGATGAACACCCCAAATATGATATTAAAAGGAGATTACAAAAACTATATATAAATCATATCAAAGGACTGTGCCAGGATACAAAAAAAGGCTAAAAAAAAATTGAATTTTCAATCGGTATTTTTGTTTTGGTTAATAATGTCCTGTTTTAAATGTGCAGTTAAGTCATTGTTCTCTTTAAATAATTTATTAATCTTTTATTTTTTAAATAGCTTTACCTACGATACTTGAAACTGCGCCTCAAACTCGAAGAGCATTCTTCATATTGGTCCTTAGCTCTCAAGAGCTTAAACTCTCGAAAGACTCTGTCAAAAGGTAGAGTTACTTGGCTTAACACCTCGCGTGCAATATTTAATCCTCGTCACGAAACATAACACTCGACAGAAAAGAGTTAATTACAGAAGGTCCGCTCCGTTCTGAGTGAGCACTCAAAATAGTCCAAAGTCCATTGCAAGAATACTTAAGGCTAATAACTCGAAGGCATAATCTCCATCGCAGAATGAAAGGTGACCGAATCGAGATTGAATTATGAATTGACTGTTTGATTTTCATTAATTAAATAATAATATCATTTCTTATTGCGAGCATAATAACGTTCTTAATTTGTTTGATTTTTGGTAATATTTTGATATAATCGACGAGACAATATGACTAGCTTGGTGGTCGAATGGTTAGCAATGGCCACTTTGACTCCAAGGTCACGGGTTCGATTCCCGCACAAGACAAACATTTGTGTGCATGAACATGTCTGTTTGTCTTGGTCTGGGTATTTTCTATGTATTATTATGTATGTATTTACAAAAAAATATTTAAGTACATTTATCAGTTGTCTAGTACCCATAGTACAAGCTTGCGCTTAATTTTGACTAGATGGCGCTGTGTGACTAAATCGGAACTGAATTGTGAGTAAGTACCTACATTTTAATTAAGATAATAGTCACTTAAAAGTCAGTTAAGAGAGTTGTCCAATGCACCCACTTAGACATATTTACAATATAATGTACTTTTACAACTGCATATTCACATTACAATAATAACTATTAGGTATTACAATTTCAACAATAACATTTAATATTTTTTTTATTTCTTGTTATTATTAAATTACTTTATAAAACTAATAATTAAATTAAATTTTAACATATTTAATAAAATTTGTTTTAATAATCATAATCAATTAATTATTTTATTATACACAATAAACTCTTACATAATGTACAATCATACAAGTTTATACAAGCAAATAATAGAGCTATATAGACCTTATTGGATGGGATTGGATCTAGCCTGTTACTAACATCTTGGTAATATTTTAGTTTGGGAGAAGAGGTTCATCAACATCTTTGAACCAAAGCCAACTTCACCTGTACGCGGTGCACCCTGCTGACTGACAAACGAAGCTCTGGCGAAAAGAGAGGTAGGGAGCGTAGGTAATTGTAACCTACCCGACTGGGGAATGTACCTCCACCTCACAGAATACCGCAGCCAAATAACAACTCCCTTGAGGGTTGTTGTGTTCCTGCGAGTTAGTGAGGTCACCAGAAGAGAAGGAGATGCTGCGTTGGCAGCGGGGGTGGCGGCGCGCAAGCGATATTTTATGTTGCGAGCGTTAATATGGCTACGGTAACCGCTTCACATCAGGCGCGCCGTATGCTTGTCTGCCACCAACGTAGTATAAAAAAAAATCCTTATGTTACAAAGGCACATTCGGATCACAGAATAAACTTATGTACCGTCTGTGTTATTTATATATGTTGTACTTGATAACCTGACGAAGCTACAAATAAAACCCGCTCGCGGAGAGCGCTTTGGACCAAAAGGGTTGCGGACTGGTATTAGCTTACACGAGTAATTACTAACTCAATTTAGGGGACCGATTGACCAGTGAAAGGGTTGAGTAACCATCTTACATGGCTGCCGACTAGTGAAAGATACTCTGGCAAAATAGAGGTCTCAACATAAAAGAGAGTTCTCAACATGAAAGAAAGACAGGTGTCGACATGAAAGAAAGAGAGGTCTCGACATGAAAGAGAGTTCTCAACATGAAAGAAAGAGAGGTCTCGACTTGAAAGAAAGAGAGGTCTCGACATGAAAGAAAGAGAGTTCTCTACATGAAAGAAAGACAGGTCTCGACATGCCCGACCTCTCTTTCGCAAGAAAACCACAGTGAATTGAATGAATTACCAGATATGAAGAGATGGGTAGAAAATTAGGCTCTGGCGAAAGATCTCACTTCCTTTTTTAAGGATTTTTTTAAGGAATGTGACTGGGGAAGTACCTCCACCTCACAGAAGACCGCAGTTAAATAATCCTCGAAGATTGCTGTGAAGACAGACAACAACAGAAAGCATACGACCTGACTGAAGATAAGTAATCATTGTGGCCTACAGACGCTTGCCACATTCAGTAGACGGATATTATAATCCAGGTTGTCAATGAGATTCTGCGTCAATTGCTTTCCTTTATCTATCGCCGTCACTAGTCTGGTCATTTGGTTCTAGTCTTTACGCATCATCACGTATCCAAATCAACGCATTCAGTACTTCTCATTTTGAGTAGAAATTTTTTTTGGGGTGTAATTGGTTTATCAACATTTTTGAACCAAAGCCAACTTCACCTGTACGCGGTGCAGACTGACAAACGAAGCTCTGGCGAACAAAGAGGTAAGGAGCGTAATTGTAAGCTACCCGACTGGAGAATGTACCTCCACCTCACAGAATACCGCAGCCAAATAACAATTCCCTTGGTTGTGTTGTTGTGTTCCTGCGAGTGAGCTGCCAACGCAGCATCACTTTCCTTTCCAGTGACCTCATCACTGGAAAGGAAAGTGATGCTGCGTTGGCAGCGAGGGTGGTGGCGCGCGAGCGATATATTATGTTGCGAGCGTTAATATAGCTGCTGTAACCGCTTCACAACAGTCCGTATGCTTATCTGCCACTCGACATAGTATAAAAAAAAAGAAAATGGATAACATTGATGGACATATCCTAACAACGAACGGACACACTAGATTTTAAATCAAGTCAATCGGTTTATTATTATTTACGTTGCACTAATTAAACTATGCATCATCCCATGAATCATTCTTCCGGACAATTTGCTGTTCGATTCCTCAATTGCATCAATTGGTCGAGTCAACAATCAGCGTTTCAATGACTTGAGAGATGACAATTCTTGGAAATCTCACTAGATTTCTGACAAATCTATTTATGTTCACGACTGGCCTTATTCTTCAGAAGTATTGTTACTTGTTAGTAGGTCATTTTGGATGTGATCCTGTCGGATATACTCCTATTTATAGAGTATACATCCAAAATGAATCCAAAATCGCATCGAGCCCGACTGGGGAAATACTTCCATCTCAAAAAAAAACCGCAGCCAAATATCAATTCATCATCATCATCATCATCACGTACTCCTATCTACCCACTGCTGGATATACGCCTTCCCCAATGTTTTCCACCAAATACAATCATCCGCCTTCTGCATCCAGCCGTTTTCTTAAGGTCATCGGACCATCTAGAAGGAGGACGTCCAACTCTTCGTCGTCCTATGCGCGGCCTCCACTCTAATACCTTCCTCCCCCATCTGCCATCACTTACTCGGCAGATGTGATCGGCCCATTGCCACTTCAGCTTGCAAACTCTGAATGCTTTGGCGACAACATTGGTTCTCCGTTGAATTTCTATCAATTACCCTTTTTTTTTTTTTTTTTTTTTTTGGCGGCTAGGCACGAAATAAAGAAGTTGCTTTTATAATTTGCTTTATAATTTTTAATTTTAATAAATAGTAAACAATTAAATAAATACCTTTAGGTGTTTACATATGTTTTAACATATGATTTACTAAACCGCCGGCTAATAATCAACAATCCAACAATCTCTCTTTGGGACATTTACACTGTTCACATAGCACACAATGGATTCACTATCGCAACTCAGGAAGAACATGGATGAGATGACCGAAATGTTTGCTTCGAAGATGGCTTCCTTTGAAGACTCTCTCAACAGTCGCAGTCAGACGGATCTTGCAAAGGATTATTACTCTTTTAAAGCACTCATGTGGAAAGCGATATCAGGCTTGCGGAATCAGATGGAGTTAGTTCTGGCCACGTTAGATGCTTTTGAGATGAGGTCACGTTCCTGCATGTTGCTGCTCCATGGTGCACCGGAATCAGATGGTGAGGATACATCTAATATTGTGCTCAAACTTTGTCAGGACACTCTTGGTCTTAAAGATTACACTGCTACTTCCTTTGCTTCCTGTTATCGTTTGGGAAAACAAAGCTCTGCAGATAAGCCTCGCCCAATTTTGATTCGATTTGAGGACCAGCATGCAAGGAGCCAAGTATGGTCAGTCAAACGACTGTTCAAGGGTAGTGGCATAACAGTCTCAGAATTTCTAACAAGCAGTCGACACACGGTGTTTGTGGAGGCTCGTAAAGCGTTGGGTGTTAAGAGCTGCTGGACCAGTGATGGTAAAGTGGTAGTGGTTGCCCCAGATGGAACACGGCGAAAGATTGTATCAATGATGGAATGGAACTCATTTAAATCCGATATCTCAGATTCCAACGTCGATCCTTCTTCCCCTAATGAGCATGCTACCAGGGCTTGTGATACTGTTGCTTCTACAGAGTCGTCTGGACATCCGACACGGCAGCATAACAGAATGCGCACAGCTAGGAATCAGCCCAAGTTGAAATAGTATACTACTGTGTTACAACATAGACACGAAATATAATAATGTAGCATATCCTTATTTACGTAGTATCGTGTCGGAAGTATCGTTTTGTAAAATCTGTATTGTATTCGTTTTAATCTATTAGACGGTATGTAATGCATTTAGAGTTTTTCAATTTTCACTTCAATTTGGAATAACAATTTTTATGATGATTGAATGATTTTGGTTACAGTAAATCCAAATCGATCAATCGATCTGTCACTATCAGCAAAGTGATTTTCTTTATCTTTGTTATGTTTTGGCAATCACTCTCTGGCCAAAATTTTTTTTTTTTTTTTTTGTCATTAGAACTTTTAGTAATATGCTGAAAAATATCGTCAGGAATTTACTAGTAGCCTTATAACTTGTAAGCAGATTCGACAGTGCAATTCTACTAACGTTTAACATGACTTCTTGAGGCAACTCGACAGCGGCGACATAAACACCTATAATATAAGATTCCATTAATTTCACACACTTCAATGATTATTTGCTACATTATATACACTTATTGATTTTTATTATAAATCAATATGCATTAAATTGGGAAAATTTGTTTATATGCATCATCGCTCTCGTCGAGTTCCTGTCAAAATGTCATTGAATTGGTGAATTGAAATTAAAATGTCTGTAAACTTTGTTAGTGTACAGCCGGCGAAAACCTGAAGGCTTTTAGTTACCGGACTTCATATTTATTTATTTTTAATTTATTGTTACCATCTTATTTTTATTTAATTTTTTCTTTTCTTTTGATAGCATTACTGATAGGATGTCGGATGTGCTGAGCGAGCAATCTGATAATGAATACTTTTCGCTATCGTCTTCGTTCTCAAGTGCCACCAGTGCGAATGATAGTTCTGATGACACTTCACTGGGTTCAGCTCTGGATGCTACGTTTTCAACACTAGCTAAAAATTTCAATATCGTGCATATCAATGCACAGAGTGTCGCTGCACATTACACAGATTTCCTTGCAACTTTTGATAATAACAATATCCACGCCGTCCTGATTTCAGAGACGTTCCTTAAACCATCACTACCTTCTACACTTTATCCTCTTCCGGGGTTCAAACTTATAAGAAATGATCGTACCTGTATTACTACTCAGGGCGGCACCAGTAGAATGGTTGGTGGCGGTGGCGTCGCGATATATTTGCGTAGCGATATCCCCTATCAATTGATTTCTCAGTCCTCTCCCCAATTCCAATCTCCTGAGCATTTATTTTTGCAAGTGAATCTTCACCACTCCAAGATTTTGCTGGGTGTGTATTATAGTCCATCCTTGCATGTCGACTATTTTGACTCTTTTGAAACTCTTCTTACGGACTTATGTACACAATTTGATCACACCATTATTATGGGTGATTTTAACACTTGCCTCATAAAAGACGACTTCCGTACGAAAAAACTCCTCTCCCTTTTAAGTTCCAAAAATCTATATCACCTTTCCCTTCGTCCTACTCATTTTCCGCATAATGGCCCTCCGTCATTACTTGATTTGATAATTACGTCTTCTCCTGAGCTGGTGTTTGCACATGGTCAAATTAATGCTCCGGCCTTCTCGGCTCATGATTTAATTTATGGTTCATTCAGGTTGCGCCCACCGAAACGTAGACATAAAACCGTTCTATTACGTAATTTTTCCGCCATTAACAGGGATGATTTGTTGAGTGATGCGTGTGATGCGAACTGGGAATCCGTATTATCTGCTACTGACGTAGACGCTAAGTTAGAGGCATTTAATGAGATTGTTCTGAAGTTATTTGACAAACATGCTCCTCTACGTCCAGTTCGAGTCAAGCATCTACCTGCACCTTGGGTAACTATGGAAATAAAAAACCTTATGGCCCGTAGGGATAGAGCCAAAATTAAAATGCGCCATAACCCCTCCTCTGAGAATCACAATAGGTTCATAACTTTGCGTAATCGCTGCAATAAAGTTTGTAGGGAGGCCAGACGCGCGTATATGCACTCTTCAATTGAGAACTGCCCTCCTAACAAGCTATGGAAGTTTCTTAAAGCAAATGGTGTTGGCAGGGATCACCTCCATTGTCCGTCAAATGTGGATCTTAACTCCTTAAATAAACATTTTTGTACATCGCCTGTTAGTCTTGACCCTCAATCAAAATTGTGTACCATGACTAGATTAAATGCTCTTTCATTAAATTGTGCCCCATTTGAACTTGGAGAGATTACTCCAGCTGAGGTAATCAAACTAATAGGTACTATTAAATCTAAGGCTGTTGGAAATGACGAGATCGGCATCAGTATGTTGGATCCTATAAAGGAACACATTGCGCCTTTTCTAGCAGACATTCTTAATTGCTCTCTATCTTCTGGGGTCTTTCCTGCATCATGGAAAGATGCCCATGTAATCCCCCTGCCCAAAAAGCCTAATCCATCATCGTTCTCTGATTACCGGCCTATCTCTATTCTACCTGTTATTTCTAAGGTGTTGGAGCACTTTGTCCATCAACGGTTATCTAACCACTTGCGTCAGCATAATATTTTAAGCGACCACCAGTCTGGGTTTAGAGCTGGGCACAGCACTGTCTCGGCACTTGTCAAAGTCACTGATGATATTAGACAAAATATTGATAATAAAAAATTGACCCTCTTAGTGTTACTTGACTTCACAAGCGCATTTAATACGGTTGACTTTGATATTTTGCTTGGCATGCTGCGTGCAGTTAATCCTTCTCCATCATCCTTATCATGGTTTCGTTCTTATCTCGTCAATCGCCGCCAACTGGTTAAGATTGATGAAACTAGATCTGACTGGTGCCAGCTTCTCTCAGGTGTTCCACAGGGAGGAGTGCTTTCTCCTATTCTCTTCTCAATTTTCATTAATAGCGTAACTTCCTTGATCTCTTCATCATACCATCTTTATGCTGACGACCTGCAGATTTATGCGGCTGCTTCGCTTGACAATTTTAATGAGGCAATTAACATTATCAATAATGACCTTTCAGTTATTGCCAATTGGTCTAAGAACTTTGGATTAAAGGTTAATCCATCCAAATCACAATCGATCATTATTGGCAGTCCTTATTATACCGCACGACTGCAAAATATTGTATGCCCTAATGTTGTATTTGATGGTAACATCATCCCATATTCCACTTCGGTCAAGAACTTGGGCATAATTTTTGATCAAACTCTGTCGTGGGCCCCACAAATCAATCAAGTTAGCCGCAAAATATTTGCCTCTCTACACTCCTTGAAACGGCTTCAAAACTTTCTCCCTGTTAACACCAAAGCTTTGTTAGCACGTACCCTTCTGCTACCGCTTCTTGATTATGGAGATATTGCATATCTCGACACATCGGAGGAATTGATGAATAAGTTGGAGCGATTACAGAATTTGTGTATCAGATATGTTTTTGGCTTGCGGAAATCGGAACACATCACGGAATATCGAAATCGGCTGAATTTACTACCAGTACGGCAACGTAGGAATCTCCATATCCTCAGTCTCCTTTTTCAAGTCCTTTTCAATCCTTCGGCACCTCACTACCTAAGGGAAAGGTTCACGTTTCGCGTATTAGATGACCGATTGCGGTCAAGCAACAATCCGTTATTAAATATTCCTGTCCCCAACTCCTATTCCTATACTAAATCCTTCAGTGTACATGCAGCGCGCCTTTGGAACTTGCTCCCAGTGGATGTCAAAATGTCACAAACTCTTTCTGGATTTAAATCGAGCGTGAGGAAGTACTTGATTAGCACTCCCGATATTTTGAGTTAGTAATGTTTTCGTATTTATTTATACATCTTGGATGGTATTGTATACAGTATGTCTTTTAACGCTTGTGATATTTATATATCTATATCTTTTATGAAATTTAAATCAGTTCTGTTTTCGTAAAAATATTCTTCCTAGTATCATTTTATTTTATTTTTTTTTCTATCTAAAATGAGTTCCTACTAAGCTATCGCCAAATTATATAATTCATATATCCTTTCAGGTTTTCTATGGTTGACTGGAAGAAATCCCTAATGGGATAAGTCCGCCATTGTACAATAATGTATCTTCTTTTTAATCTCTGTAATTGTGTATTTATGTTTTTATTGTACAATAAAGTTTTTACTACTACTACTACTACCCTTGAGGATTGTGGTCGTCCAGATAGTGAGTAACGTTACCAGTCCGAGGGGATGCTTCGGTAGCAGCGAGGTGTGACAAGATGCAGCTTATGTCTGGGAGATTCCGTACATAGATGATAACGGTAGATATTTATCGATTCTGTATTGCATATAACATGGTTACATAAAAGACAGTGTAAACAAGGTTTTTTTTATATACTACGTCGGGTGGCAGACAAGCATACGGCCCGCCTGATGTGAAGCGGTTACCGTAACCATATTAACGCTCGCAACATACATATCACTTGCGCGCCGCCACCCCCGCTGCCAACGCAGCATCTCCTTCTTTTCTGGTGACCTCACTCACCCGCAGGAACACAACAACCCTCAAGGGTGTGACATTCCCCAATCGGGTAGTTTACAATTACGCTCCCTACCTCTCTTTTCGCCAGAGCTTCGTTTGTCAGTCAGCAGGGTGCACCACGTGCAGGCGAAGTTGGCTTTGGTTCAAAGATGTTGATAAACCGCTTACACCCCAAGGTGAACAAGGGCGAGCTTATCTCTTTAAGAGATTTCTTCCAGCCCACCTTAATATAGAAATATTATTTGGCTAAGGCGACATTTGCAAACATGTGGATGTTGACATTTTATGAATTTATACAATACTATAATCAACTAATTTGAGTAAAGTAGGGCTCTGTTTCTTTCTTCATATCTAGTTTTTTTTATATATAGTCCAATTGACGGCTTCATCTTTGTAAAGCAGGTGTGTTTGCCGTAAGTTGAAGTACTGCTTCGATCTATTGACCACACTTAGTTTCTCCGACGTTAGCTCGATAACAAAGTAACAAGTTGTTAAGTAAAAATTATTACAAATGATAAGAAAACTAGCATGCTTATTTTCATTATCGTACCTTTTTAAGAACATCCTGCTTCTACCCGTATATATCCCACTGGTAAGATACGGGTTTTGCTGGGACATGGGTCTCCCTTCAAAAAAAGGGGTTTAAAGCATAGTACTTCGCTGCTCAACTGTAAGCCACAGTTGACCAGCGTAGTACTATGCTGCGGAGCGGAGGCCAGTGTTTCCAAGTCGCCCAAAGACCACGGACTTGGATTAACGTCTGTCAGCTAATGTCAACTCCAAAGCACGAAAGAAACATCCTACTTCCTATTAGTATTATAAATATTAAATTTGTGAGTATGTGTGTATGGGTATGAGTCATTCTTTCACAAGTAAACGACTGAACGAATTTGGATAAAATTTGACATAATATTTTCTTGATTGACACATAGGATACTTTTTGTCCAGGTACTGTGATCACGCGGGAAGCCGCCGGTAATAGCCAGTCTTATAATAAATATAAGCTGTAAATATCAAAAAAATATAAAAGAACCCTGTGACATCCGCATTACGAGAACAATAAACCTTTATATCGAATTTAATCCCAATCTCAAACATTCCCAACGGAAAATAAACTGTAAAGCTCTTAGCAAAGAGTTGAATTTAATCTGTCTATAGCGATAGGGTAAAGGGCACAATAATTGTCATCACCGCATTAACCCTGTCGTCGCCGTCCTTGATTTATTGCCGCAATTTGTTCTCTATGGACGGATCGACCCGTGACTATAACTCGCTGCGGCTGTTTTACAAACATGTGTTAGTTACAGGTACATACTTACACACGAACGATGGTGTTATTCTTTATCTTTTTACACTGATAAAAATTTGATGTGTTCGTACTTTGAAACTTTGTATTGGACCCATTTGTGTTCAAAATATCGAAAGTATCGAGGTAATCAAAGTGTTCAAAACATTTGGATTACGTAACGGTTTGTGCAAAAAAAAAACACTGGGAGTCGTAAGAAAACGAATAATTAATAGAATATAAAAATATTTTTTGAAAGTTATTGTTTGTTTGTTCGCGCATCAAGCAAGCACTAGATTCTTATTGAATTCAAATCTATTAACTAAAATTATGAAGATTTAGTCAGAGTAATATTTCTTTTACTAATTCCTTGCACGTTATCCATTTGCCATCCATCGTTTTAATTGATGGTGAAAGACCAAAATATAAAACTTTATACGCAGAAACAGCAGCAGAAGCAGAAACAAATTAAATTGCAATGTAGTCTGAATAGTTTCATATTACATATACAAAGAAATCATATTTAGCATGTAGTTAAAAAACCTAAAAAACCTAAAAGAGCCAGATATACGTTAAAGTTAACTATTTTGTGAAGTTAAAATAATGAATTTGAAAATGCAGCGGAAAGTCAGGTTTTACAAACCATTAGAAGAACAACAACAAATAGTAACATTTATTGTAGCATAACACACACACAAGACTGTTAATTTGGATAATTAATATAATGTGCCAGAAAGATGAAGAAAAGAAATAGTGATGCATGATACCACAAATTGGACCCAACTCAACATTGTGCCCTGGTCTGATTGAGTCAGACCCCAGCGCTGATTTTCAGCTGGTATCGGGTTGTGACACCGACGGACGTTCAAATATTTACAGGTTTTTACTTGAATAAAGTGTATAGCTACCTATTTCTTACTGCTTATTATCAACATTTAATAAATAAAAATGATGCTAACAAAATCTTCCGGCTATTACCAAGAGAGAAAATTCTATGGAGCATCTTGTAGTCTAAGGCAAGGTGGAAGGCAAGAGACCACATGGGGAGATTTAATTAAGTCTCTCACAAAATCCTCCATGTCCGAACGCTCCCACAATGCCTCCAACAGAACCAAAAGGAGAAATATAACAGGAGCCGCCATTCGTAGTGACCTGCCCATGATTACGACTACTCTGCCAAGATTGTCCGACTGAGAAGAAGAATAAATAAAAAACATGTGTTTAAGTTAAAACAAATGTTTTAAGCAATAGTGTTAAAGCATACAATTGTCTTTCGAATTGAGCAAAAACATACAGCATAGCATTTAATCCTCAGAATACGGCCGTGTGGGAGTGGAGCGGTGCGGGCGCAAAGCCTCCGATTGAGACATCCGACACGGCATCAAACGAGCCGCCTTTCTATAGCCCTTTACGTATCAACAACAAGGACTTTTACCTTACAGATGACCTGATCGATGACTTCATAATACTTACAACGCTGGGATAAAGTTTAAATTAAGATACTATCTTCAACTTGCAGAGGTAAAGTTAAATTTGTAAGACGTTATCCATTTAACCCTTATATCATCTTCATTGTTGTCGAAAATTTGTCAGATGCGTGATGTGTAGGACATGTTTGAGTGTTTTTTGTTTGGGTACATTAGTCCCTGTTGATATCGGATGGAGTGCTAATGTGGCGACGAGGATAAAGAAGGGCGATAGCACTTGTATTGTGGTGTCGTTTTTGATGCCGCGTCTATTTTGTTGGTTTCAGTTTGATCTTTGTCAGTTAAAAATTGCTGTCTATTATATAATTAATAGTGATAAATTTAAAAAATGCACAGCAGAGAGCACGTCAACATTGACACTCCGTCCTTTGAAGTGTACTTATGACGTACGTAATAAGAATTACAATCGCATTGTGAATAAATAAATAAATATAAAAAAATATTTCTGGACAAATTACACACGGTCATCTATTCTATTATCTATTGACGAGCTCGGTGGCGTAGCGGTCAATGACGCGGCTTCGACACCAACGCTCTTGGGTTCGATTCCCACACAGGACAAACATTTGTGTGCATGAACATGTCTGTTTGTCTTGGTCTGGGTGTTTTCTATGTATCATAAGTATGTATTTACAAAAAAAAAATGTATTTACGTATGTTTATCAGTTGTCTAGTACCCATAACTCAAGCTTCGCTTTTTGGGGCTAGATGGCGATGTGTAATTTGTCTGGCAATATTTATTTATTTATTTATTATTTATTTATCTATTCCAAACTAAGCAAAGCTCGTACTATAGATACTAGATAACTGATGTAATACTTAAATATATTTTTTTGTAAATACATACATATAATACATGGAAAAACATCCAGTCCAAGACAAACAGCTTAGACATGTTCATGCCCACAAATATTTGTCTTCCCCCGATCTTGATCTTGATCGAACCCGGGACTTCAAAGTGGCTATTGCTAACCATTCGACCACCGAGATCGTGAAACATGATCTGCTCTTAGCTGTAGACTTAATTTCAACGTAACTGAAATCGTAAATAAAAAGGTAGACATGTTTGTATACCTAAAACTCCGTACTTCACTGATGGAAAAACCGACAAACGCAAAACTCGAATTTTGCAGAAAAGATAACGGTTGGTATAGTGAAAATAAATATGTTTAACGTGATATATGAATGATGGATGTCGAGATGACGGACGAAATATTCTATATCGATAACACCTATAATTTCATACGAAAATGCGCGCCTGGTTCTTTTTTTTTTTCAAAAAAATCTGGGTATAGATTTTTTTGCATTTAAAAAAAACCAAGAGATGTAGGGCATAACTTATTTTTAAGCTGGCCGACTGGGGAAGTACCTCCACGGTATCAGGTAGTTAAAAAATTACATTCATATGTTTTGTAATTAAATAAATAAATATTCCTTGACTAATTACACACTGCCATCTAGTCCCAAACTAAGCAACGCTTGTTTTTTTTTATACCACCAGTATGGCAAACAAGCATACGGCCCGCCTGATGGAAAGCAGTCACCGTAGCCTATGAACGCCTGTAACACCAGAGGCAACACACGCGCGTTGCCGACCCTGTAAAAACCTCTTCACGCCCTTTTTGAAGAACCCCATGCTGTAATCACCTGAGAAAACCTCGACAGGCAGTTCATTCCACAGCTTGACAGTACGCGGGAGAAAACTTCTCTGGAACCGCACAGTACGTACAGTACCACTTAGGATCCAATGTGTGAGGGTGAATTCCCTGTCGATGGATTGTACTATGGATAACTGATAATGATCTACATAAATACTTTTGTTTGTAAATATTTCTTGTAAAGACAAATAGACATGTTCAATTTTTTTTTTTGTTCATGCCCACAAATGTTTGTCCTGTGCGGGGATCGAACCTGCAGCCTCGGAGTCATAGTGGCCATTGCTAGCCATTCGACCACCGGACTCGGAATTGTTCAGAATAATCCGGATCTTCAAAATCGTCAAGGTATAACCTAAATTGTATTTCATCAAAAACGCAGCAAATCACAGTAAAATGCCGAACCTAATCGCTTGACGTGACCCTAAATACGATGCAAACTTTACCAGGCGCCTACTTCCCCCGTATTGTTTATAGTATGATCGATACTAATTAGAATGTGGTCGAAGAGACCGGCCAGCGCCGCCGCCCACTGTTTGTAAATGTTTTCACGGCTGCCACGGTTCTCATCGGCAGCTCAAACTTTTATGACAACCAATTAATCGACCAGTGAAGGGTTAATTAAATCCCAGTTTTGTGTCTACGACGACGGCAAACAACAGCAGATGCAGCATTTCACATGAGTCAGTGACTAAAATAAAATATGATTTTGGATTAATATAATCATAAAATTTATTGTTTTATGTGGTTACATTGCTAAGCTCTTCGATAGTCTGTAGACAGAATACATGATCTCTGCTGGGGTACTACATATAACAATGTTATAAGCACTTACTTGTACTGTTTGTGACCGTGATTACATTTATTTTTATTTTTACCGACCGGTTTCGCCGCTAAGACATTATCAAGGTAAGCAGATGGTGTTTGTGTTTCTACTAAACATTTTTATACCCTTAATATATTATTTATAAATAAGGTATAAAAATGTTTAGTAGAGACACAAATATAACATTATGATAATAATGTTCCACCAAGTGCCAACAATATCAACTTTACTACATATAAAATTATATTAAAGCTATTACATGTATTCTATGCTAGCTTTTAACCGTGGCGTCAAAATAAACATAGTCTATATAAATGAAATTTCATCCAAATCCGTTAGCTCTTAACCCATGACAGAGTAACAAACATCTATCCAAACATTCTCACAACCTTCAAATTTATAAAATTAGTAGGAGTAGGACTAGTAGGATTCAACAAGCCCAACTACTTTGTATGTGAAATATGAACCCTAAGCTGTCCTGTCTACATTCCATTATTAATTTTTATTAGGACACGACATCATCATCATGGGCCGCAGGATTCTGAAGTCCAAGAATCTTCGTCTCCTTTTCAGCCGTTTTCTTAGAGTCGGGTGTACGCCTCTTTCTGATTTATCTATTTTCTTCGATCTTGTGCAATTTGGTGAATCTGCTTCCAATTTGGTCCTGCTGCCTTTTTGACATCGTCCTTCCACCTCATCTGTGGTCTGCTTCTGGGCCGTTTTCCCTTAACAATCTTGGAGTGGAGGCAATGGGCCTCCACTCGAAGATTGTTTTGCACCACGAATTTTGATTTCGAGCTATATGACTTGACCACAGCAACTTGAAATTTGCCTTGCAACTTGAAAAATAGAAAATATAGGCTAACCCTATTGTTGATGTGAGTTTGCAGGTAGATATTTTCTGTTATGCATATAGATGGTACCTTTGGGTGTATGAATGGAGAAAGAGGAATTGGATCGTAGAGCTTTACTGAATTTTAACAGTAGTAAGGCCTAGAACAGTGGCTCAGTACTGAGATGTCTCTGAGATGTACATCTCAGAGAAATCTCAGTACGAATAACTCAAGAGAAGTGGCTTAAGAAGGGAGGGATCATCCCCTTCCGACCCATGGTTACACTGATTAGTTACACTGGTGTAACCACTGAGCACACTTATTATCAGTGGTCACATTTAAAATAGAAATAGTTGATAGTTAAAAAGATCCTAATGGAGCTAGTAAAAATGTTTTATTTCATAACCAGTTGCAAGAGAAGAATTCCATTTTTGTAACCAGAGATATTAGTTTATATGTATGTTAAGGATTGTTTTGGGAAGACCTTTGCAATAAATCGAAGGCATCTATAAGATTACTTTGTGGAACCTTTCCAGAGGTACGATCTCTACTTCAATTATGGTTTATTTTGTGAATAAAATTAACTATACAGTTATTATTTACTTTTGTTATCTAATAATGTTTTACGAGACGATTTAAAATCCATAATATCTATATATCATTTGTACTTACTTATACTTATACATGCTTAAATTTGTGCGGGATTTTAACCCCCTTAATTGTAAAGTAGCCATAGCTAGCCGCTGGATCGCCGGGATTCCCCAAAGCAAAACTGGAGATTTGGTTTTTCCCCAGTGTCAAGTATAGAAATCCGCTAACTAAAATCACTACTTGATCCGACAATAATTGAGTAGTTGATCAAGCAATCAAACTGTCGAGCATTCTCTTTAACTAGAGAGCGGATGTAACGCGTTTAATAAGCGCTTTTTGTGAGCGCTGGCGCTAATTAAGCTGACCAAGGCGGCGCGTGCGCTGGTCACAGTGGTCACGATCTCTGCACTCATTGCAGGCTGCTGCTTGGACTGTGTACGATTTATAAAGAAAAGCAAATTATGAGTTTTAAAGTCGACTCAAGATAATATTGTAATATTTATTAATCACAATTACTTAGGTATTAATTAACTAAAATTGTTTAAAAATTAAACATACATTTTCTCGAGTCGATTGTAATCCTTACGAACATTATAAACCACACATAGTTCAATCTGCAGACTGCAACTAGCGTAGATAGAGATAAAATATGCGTTAAATCTACCTCACGAATCAAGATTACCATCCGTATCACGCGCAACTCAGATACCCTGACGGTGAAGTTTTCTGTCACAGAATATAAACATTCAGTTTAAAAAAAATCGAAAATGTTCACCTTAATATCTTTTAGACTCTTAATAGAAGTTGATCATTCGAAAAAATGTAACAACAGATATTAAGAATTTTATGCGCTTTCATCTGGTGCTAATTTTTAACATTTCCGAAAAATAGGTGAATCCTAGAATTTCATTTCAGCCTGAATAAGTTTGTGTCCCAATAGGCTATTTTCCAATGTTTAAAAATTGTATAAATTATTTAACAAGATCGTAAAATACACAAAACTATAAAGATCTGCAAACTTTCATTCTAATATCTTCAGTCAGACTTTTTTTTAGAGTCGATCAAAGTTTCGCGGGAAAGTTCATTTTAAAAGTATGAAATTATTAAAAAATAATATTTCCATTGGAGAAGCAATAAAAAATGCTATAACTTTTATTATGATACTAATCACTTAAACGTAATATTTAACATAGCTGTCGTACAAATTTCTGATTTGATGCATACAAAATACAAACATGTGACGTCATAATTCGGTAGTCTTTTGTATGGAGCGTTTTGGGGCAGTCTAAAACATGTGATTTTCAAATTACCATATCTCGAGAGATTTTTGTGCTATCGAAGTAATTCTTTCACCTATGGTTATATTATGGAGACGTCCCTACATACCAAACCGAAAAAAATGTTAGTCAAATAGCCTATTATACATTCAATAAATTATTTTTATCTAATCTCATACTGAAATTTACACATTATAAAACTAAACACAGTATCATAATGACAGTCTTTACGCACAAGCTGTCAAAATAAATTTAAAAAGTTATTTTTCGATACAGCTCTTATATGGACAACTGTATCGTAAAATAACTTTTTTACCATTTCGATACAGCTTCAGCCCTGGATACAGGTATTTTAAACAGGTTGCAATGCAAATACATTGCAACTATGCAAATTTTTTCTACATAATCTGTGAACGCGGCGCCGCGCGGCGCGTCGCGCATGCGCACTACGCATGCTCGATCTGCAAATGGATTTTTATGTAATAATTATAGCTGATAGATTAACTTCATGGTTGTATTTAAAATATTATTATCATATATTTCATGAGATTAGATAAAGTAGTGTATGAAACTGCACATAATTAGGTATTAAAATACTCGTGTGGTAATATTATAACACTCGCCTTCGGCTCGTGTTATAAACTCACACTCGTATTTTAATAACCCTTATTATGCAACAGTTTCATAAACTACTATTATGACGCACATCAATATTTACCATGAAAAATAGCAATTTGTTCCTTCAAACAGAATTATTAATTTTTACGAAACATTATGGACTGATAAAAGTCGTAGAGGCCATCTTAACGCGCCGAAAGAATTCAAAATAGAGATGAATACAAAAGGTTACACAAGATACCTAATAACAAATCAGAAACTGACAGCGAAAACGAAGAGGATCAAGGCGATTCTACAAAACCCGGAAGACACATTTCATACAGAGTGAAAAGCAAGAAAACCACGAGGATCAAGAAACCAAAAACAAAGCATCAACGCTCAGCCTTATTTTATTACCTATAACTCTCTACCTAAATTCCTATCTTAGTGTAAGATTTCAATCTTACGCTTAAGCCCATCGATTGTGGACGATTGATCGCGGTTGCTCAGACGTCCTTTTCTATAATCTTATATGGATTCCTTCTTTTTATAAGGAAAGACACGCTCTAAGATTACCCAGAACGTATCTTTCCTGCAACCGCGCGCTCTCTTACTCCTTCCCTTCGACTTTGCTCTGAACTACCAATCGTTCCATAGAATCATGTTTATGACTAACGTGTCTAAAGAAATTATAAATTCGTAATTGCACAGGCGATGAAAATATCTGTACAAAAATAAATTCTGACAATTTGATCAAGATTGTTTGGTACGACATTCCGAGTCCAGCCCACGGCCCACGAGCATGAGTGATATGATGTTCTCAACGAGCTAACAACTCAATAACAAAAGGCCACGTGATAAACAAACTATTGTCCGTAGGTCCTGCTCAAACAATAAATAAACGCAGAGGCTCCAATTTTCACAATTTTTTTATTATTCTGCTATTACCAAACAACCAAATGATCTGATGGGACGCGGTTACCTCCCAGTAGATCAGACAATTGCAATCTATGGTTGAAAAGAGATCTTTCTTTCCTTTGCGTGTTCTACCGATAACACAATCGGCTGTAATCAGAGAGGCTGTTCATGCTAACGGCTTCTTTCTACAATCGCTTCTATAGAACATGCAAAGAAAGGCAAAAATCTCACCTCGGACTTAGGATTCAATACAATCTGTTGGTTTGAGAATTTTCGTCTATGTGTCGTTCATAGACGAAAATTCTCAAACCAACAGGTGCTAGCTGATGTCCAGGTGCTCCCGCCCAATGGTGACAACGATACGCCACGTGGGGGTTGTCTTATCACTCAAAAAAATTTAATATTAACATCTGAGTTAACATTCATTGATTAATACATCTAAGCTTAAAAAAAACCCTGATAACTACAGCATGAGTTCTTCAAAAATTCATGAAGTATCTCTTCATGCCCTTTTTGAAGAACTGTGGAGTGGATTTCATTTATAACGGTCGTTACAATTGGTAACGACTGTTTGGTTATCATCATCATCAGGTCATTTTAGTCTCCACTACAGGAGCACGACAGAAGGAGGATTTGGCCTACACTACCCACGCTGGCCAGACGAGTTGGGGAGGCCTGATCGATATTTTATAATGTATTTCCCTTAGTCGCCTTGTACGACATCCACGGGAAGAGACCAAGTGATTCTATTCTAGTCTGCCGGAAACATCAAGCACATTGTGGTCAATAGCCGGAAACCACACGGCCAAATCCTCCTTCGGTTATAGGGATATCATACTTACATCCCTTGAATCTAAAGCTTACTTTCTTCGAAAATTCATTCGGCTGTAGCAACTTGGGATATAGCCTTAATTTCGGGTCTAGCGACTTGTTTTTATGAACTTGTAACCGATTCCTAGAAATTGGATCTTTGGGATATTGCCATTGAGTCGGCATGCAAATGCATAATGACTAATGACTCATTCATAACACGTCATAAAACATAAAAGTATAAGAAACCTTAGATAAGAATACAAATACAGCATTTGACCAAACAAGCTATTGTATAATGTATTATTGTGAATGTACACAAAGGATAATATTTTTATCCTTTATATAATTGTGAATGTACACAAAGGATCTTATCATTTGTTTATTTGTTTATAGTCACAGATGGCCAAATGCTGTGTTTGTATTCTTATCTTTGTGAAGGCCAAAATAATTTAGATGTAGAAGGAATTATGAAAATGGAATAATCCTTGCAGCGTGTACAAAAAACTAAACTTAAACAGTGCACCATTACATTTTTTTCTTTCAATAACACTCGTGTTTAACATAATTAAATAAATGATAAGTAAATAATATACATGACTTTTTATTATTTTGGATATAACTTTCGGATATAGAGACGAGATTAGATTGGCCCTTTCTTTGTCGTTATAATTACCCGAATTTCACTTTACAAATCAAATCAAATCAAATAATTTATTTGTAGAAGCAGGTACATACAATAGGTTTTACAATTAATGAGTTGAACAAACCACTTCTTGCTCTTAAAACAACATACAAATATTAATAATGTAATAGTTTTAAGTTACAAATTAATCTACACTATTTACAGTAATGCATGTCAAGCTAATATTCATGTCATTATTATTCAAAACTTAGTTATTATAAAAATTTTTGTCATCTATATAATCTTTAATGTCATAATAGCACTTGTCCTTCAATATCCGCGTAACCGTTTGTTTGTATTCATTATAGTCCATATTTTTCAATTTGTCAGGTAGTTTGTTATACATGTATACAGCCATGAAGTGCACACTGTTTCTGTATAACGTACACTTTGGAGTTGGTAGTACAAGTTTGTTTTTACTACGTAACTTTAAGGCATAGGTATTATCGTGTAACTCGAATCTGTAGTAATACTTTTTTACAAACAGCAAACATTCTAAGATATATACTGAGGGTACGGGTAGTATTTTATGTTTTTTATAGAAGGGTCTACGACTATCTCTTGGTTTGATTTCAAACATAACCCTCATGCATCGTTTTTGCCTTTTAAAAACATTTATTGCGTTTGTTGAATTACCCCAGAAGATTATTCCGTAGCGTATGACTGAGTGTACAAGTCCATAATATGCAGTCATAGCAGTCTCTACAAAATTGATAGTACGCGAGTGACGCCCCTGGTGCCCCTGGCATGTATGCTGTGGTAACTATTTTCCATCAGGCGGCCAGTATGGTTGTGTTTTAATAAATATTTTTTTATTATGTCCAGAAAAAAACCTCACCCCAGTCACTCCATACAAATGTCGCGACTGTAACTACTACTTAAACAATGACGTCTGTGCAGAGCGTGAATGTGCGTGTGTTCGTGCGGCGACATTCAAACTGTTCCAGATTTGTCTCAGAGGGGAGGTGAGGTCGACACTAGAGAGCGGCAGGGACTGGCCATACTGTCCGTAGTACTATTACTTATACTGTGATAAAACTTAAATTGTCCATTATTAATTTGCCTAACTTTTTTTGCAAATATCGCATGTTTCAATTTTGTCTATGCAGCGGATCCTCTGTGACTCTATGTCCCGTTCCTGGTGATGTAACTCAATTGCGAGTGCCACGGACTGGATGGCGCACAACATCCCTCCCCTCCCCCCTCCCCTCGGCCCTGCTCCGCTGGCTCCTGACGCGGAACACAATTGTTGTCACATTCCTTAATATGCCCCGACTGTGATTCTCAAAATGTACAATAGGTACCTAGTTTTAAAAATACACATTTTATAAAAAAAATTAGGGAACTATAAAATTCTCATTAAGACCGTAGGATCGCGCTGGATGCAAGCCGCTTCCAACCGGTCTTATTGGAGATCTAGAGGGGAGGCCTATCAGGAGAGGAGCCATTGGAAGTCCAGCAGTGGACTTCCAATGGCTGAGATGATGATGATGATGATGATAAAATTCTGTGAACATCTATTAGGGACAGCTAAGTGCATATTTGCACATTTCTGTTTCATTTTTGATTCTATTGCGTGCTTTATAAGTACTGTAGAAATGTCAAGTTTGGCATGATTTTTACAGTACTATTTAGTTTCAAAAAGCGCGTGTATAGAATTTAACAGTATCGAATTAGAAACTCAATTCCATTCTTCAACTTCTTCTTCTTCTTCGTTACGCTCTTGACAGAGCGGTCGTGGTCGTCATGAGGGAGGATTCGGGGTTGTAGTTACTCGCCTCACAATATCCCGCCATCCCGTCCGATTTGAGGCACTTCTGGTGCACTCATGCAGTCGGCCGCCCACGGCAGATTTTATCTGGTCGGTCCACCGCATGGGAGATCTGCCGCGGGGTCTTGTACCCTCGACTCTACCCTGAACTACCAGGCGTTCGATGGTGTCACCTTCGCGTCTTGAGACGTGGCCTTTAACATCATGTGTTTATTTTAACATTATCGATCCAAAGATGAAAAAAGAAATGAAATCACCTAACGTTGCCAGAGCGTGAGCGTGTGTGTCGTTAATATCTCGATTTAAAAAATATAAAGAAAATAGCTCGACTCCAATATGACACATGTAGACCTTCGCAATATAAGGAGTGTTGCTTGATCCGGCACCCTCCTCGTTGCTAACGCAATATTTTATTATGTCTGGTAACCTCACTCATTCGCAGGAGCGCAACAAACCTCCAGGGCAATATTATTTGGTTGCTGTATACTATGTGGCCGTGTGGTTTCCGGCAGACTAGAATAGAATCACTCCGTTTCTTCCCGTGAATGTCGTACAAGGCGACTAAGGGAAATACATTATCTAATATCGATCAGGCCTCCGCAACCCGTTTGGCCAGCGTGGGGAGTGTAGGCCAAATCCTCCTTCCGTCTAGGACGGACGAGAGAGGGTCGTGCTCCTGTAGTAGAGACGACACTCAATTTTGGTACACAAAGAGAGTACCTATCTAGAAGGGCGGTTCATTCCTGAGAGCAATCTTTTTAGATTTATTTTTTGAGGTGAATATATCTTTGAGATTGCTTCCATAGGGAGACAATTTAAAAAATAACCGTCCAAGTGCGAGTCGGACTCGCGCACGAAGGGTTCCGTACCATTATCTATAAAAATGGCATATAAATCACGCTTGTTGTATGGGAGCCCCCCTTAAATGTTTGTTTTATTTTTATTTAATTATTTTTTTTAAAGTGAATATATAACTAAATATTATGTGAGTATTTCAAGCGTCTACTTATTGCCGTTATCAATTGCAAGCAAAAACGAGCAAAAAAATCACGTTTGTTGTATGGGAGCCCCCTTAAATATTTAATTTATTCTATTTTTTAGTATATGTTGTTATAGCGGCAACATAAATACATCATGAAAATTTCAACTGTCTAACTATCACGGTTCATGAGATACAGCCTGTATTGTAGTGTTAGTAATAGGGTTCCTTTTTATCCTTTGGGTACGGAACCCTAAAAACGAATGATAACAAAATCGGTTTGATGTTACATATATCATCACCGGCCAAAATTCAATCACACCAATGGATATTTCTTGATGGCGGACCATGTAACATTTTTTTATGATGTCACAGACCACCAAAAATTGAGGACGGGGGAGTGTTGCTCATAATTATAAAAAACGCTGAGTATTCGTACTCTCGTAAGTCACTGAAAAATAAAAGGTTAAATCGCCTTTATGCTTCCCAACACTTTTTCAGTTTTTCATTATTCTTTCGGCCTATTCCTGATTGGACCATTTGGATCTGTGTTGTGCTGGCTGTTTTTGGCATCAATTCGATATTTATATAGCGCCTTACCGGTATATTTTCAAGGCCGTTTCGTTGTTATGGGTGCTTAGTACTGCTCTGGGACCACCTGAGGTGTTCTCACGGACCACTAGTGGTCCGCGGACCACAGGTTAAGAACCACTGCCTTAGAGCAATCTTTTTAATTTTTTTTTTTTAATGTAATTTGCTTGTTAATATTAATTCATGTTTTATGTACAGTTTGAGAATGCCAGTATCAGCTAGCACGAAGGATGTCGTACAGGAGTGCCCGCCAACAATTGGGGCTCAAGTGAACACATCCTCATAAGCACAGCGCTTTGCTTGAGAAATGACGCCCGACACGCATCTACCGGCTTCCTATGTCGCAACTACATGCTGGCATGTTCGACTCGTACTCAACACGAGACATTTATAGATTGTTAGTATTCCTAATAAAGTATTTTTTCTTTTTATACCACTAAGGTGAGAAACAAGCATACGGTCCACCTGATAGAAAGCAGTTACCGTAGCCTTTACAGGCGTCCGTAACACCAGAGGCATCACATGCACGTTGCCGACCCTGTAAAAATCTCTTAACGCCCTTTTTGAAGAACCCCATGCTGTAGTCTCCTGGGAAAACCTCAACAGGCAGTTCATTCCACAGTTTGGTACGTGGAAGAAAACTTCTCTGGAACTGCACAGCACTCGTACGTGACCATTTCGGTTCTAATGTGTGATGATGAATTCCCTGTCGATGGCGAGCGGTGCGAATGTAGAAGGAGGCCGTGGGCATCATGTCAAACAACTCCTCTGAACACACCCCATTCAATCGGTAGAACACACAAAGGGATGCACGGTTCGTCGGAAAAAATTATAGGTAATTTACATCACACCGTTCAGTTTCTCAGTGGCGTCGATCGAGAAGCTCGATGGCGTCGTTGAGTGTGTCAGTCTAATCTCATCGATCACGCAAGTTAAGCAACGTTGACCATAGTCTGTCTATGGATGGGATTAGTTATGTTGAGCTTGAGAGTAGGGTAACAATGTTACATTGTTACAAAGTACACAACCTATTTGTCTGTCTGTTGGCAGAGTAGTACAGCATTCCGTCGCTAAGGCGACAATTGACCAATGTTCATTTTGAAATGCTCTGATTTTGCTGATAATTATATTGTAATAATATATAAATATTTGTAAAGGTTGTATACCTCAACCAAAAAAATAAAATGTGTTATATTTTATTAAGCGTGTGTGTAGATGTGTAATATGTGGAGATTTGTAATTAGCATTGAAATTACTATATAGTTCTTTAGCATATTATTGTTATTAGATCTGTAAATCTTCCAAAAAATAAATAAATAAATAAGTACTACGTTTACGGTTAGAACGTGATAAATAAGACAAAAACTAGTGAATAGATTTCCATATTCAGTAGACGGAGTGATTCTTGAGGATTTCGGTATACATATAGTTAATTCATTAAGATTTTGTGAAAATTGGCTGAAATATTACGATGACTGTTGAAGATAGCGGATCATGCCGACGGTTCGCCGCGCAAACCAATTGAGTTCTACCTATGCCGAGCCAAGGTTTCATAATTTTACTATAGCAGGTATGAAACTAATTTCATAGCAACATCACCTAGATGCAACCTGCAATTTAACTAGGTTGGCAAGACTGAAGTAGGGCAAATTTGCCGTCTTTTGCTTTTCATCACATTTTTTTTATATGAGAGTGGGCCAAACGAGCTTGTAGGTCATCTGATGGAAAGCAATAACTTCTCTGGAATCTGGCTGATCGCCCATGGAGATCAGCAACACCTAGAGGTAAGAGGTCGCCGATCCATTACCAGTCTATACTCCTTCGTTTCTGGTGACCTCACTCACTCGCAGGAATACAACAAAATTGAAAATTGTTATTTGGCTGCGTATTCTGTGAGGTGCCAGAGGAAATTTCTTCAATTAGGAATTCTATTACAATATACTCAGATGGTATTTAAAGATGGCGATATTAGTCATTAATGAAGCCTATTTATAATCAATTTAACAATAGATCACCTGTCGTTAGGTCGGCGTACGTGACACAGCGCACGGCCTGCTAGAAATTCAATCAAAACAGTCAATTTAATTCATGGAAATACTCGTTTAATTGCCATTAGGGAGTTGGCCAACAAATCGATTTGTAATCGAGATTCTCAGTTAATCGATCTACTCGTAAACTAGGACATTAGGTGGGCTAAATAGTTATGTGAACGGGTGAACGGTTTCGTGTGCTGTCACCAAGGTAGGAAATATCTGAGGAGTCTGTAGTTGGTTAATAGCAAGTTAGTGATTTTTTTTACTACGTCGAGTGGCAGACAAGCATACGGCCCGTCTGATGTGGACCGGTTACCGTATCCATATTAACGCTCGCAACATAAAATATCGCTCGTGCACCGCCACCCCCGCTTGCAACGCAGCATCTCCTTTTTTTCTGTTAACCTCACTGACTCGCAGGAACACAACAACCCTGAAGGGAATTGTTATTTGGCTGCGGTATTCTGTGATGTGGAGGTACATTCCCTAGTCGGGTAGCTTACAATTACGATCTCTACCTCTCTTTTCGCACGAGCTTCGTTTGTCAGTCAGCAGTGTGTACCGCGTGCAGGTGAAGTTGGCTTAGGTTCAAAGATGTTGATGAACCATTTACACCCTAAATTGCTATAATATATCATAAAAAATTGTTGCTATGCTAGTGTCCGAGCTAGTGTCGGACTTTACCATGAATATAAGAGTATTAAGAATAAACAAACATACACATTTTAATCTTGTGTTATGAAAAATCTTGTTTTCCAATAAGCTTTGAATGTTATTCTAATGAAGAAATACTTTATGGGTTTTGTAAGATAGGAAGCGCTTCTGATAAACCGTCGTTGCGCGTAGACGATTTGTGTTTTCACATAATTCACACCCCTCCTTCTTCCTTGGATCCAGAGCTTCGATCCACCCCCACACTGCCAGAGGAGCACAGCGAGGTGTGAAATGTATGAAAACCCAGCTTAATCCTTATGTGGAAACGTACCCTAACCGATGTCGGAGGATAACACCCTGAAGCTGAAGCTGAAGCCGATTACCATCGAATATTTTGATTAAAAGAAGTAGGTATTACGTTTTAGTTATTGACAAACATCTTCAGCTTAGTCTGTAGAGCTGCAATGTTACTACCAGCTAAACTAAACACAAATACCATACATTTAACCTGAAGTTTATTTTTCGTAATCAAAAAACACCATCGGCTTCAGATTCGGCGGTAGGGCCCTAGGTACAAAAACAACCGGTGGGAAACAATTTTGTCAGAATTTCATAACGATGGCTATAAGTGAGTATTAATATATCAAACAACTCTGTTTTAAAAAACATTATAACAATTTACACAAATTTGTGAATTAATTAGGTAATTACATATAAAATTAGGTAAAGTACAATAAACTAATCCAAACATTCCTTCACTTAAACCGGTCTCATGTTACTGCATACTTTAACCGAATATTGTGGCAAGTTTAACGACATTTAACAAATACAACACAACAATAGATACCAACTCGTCATAACTATTATAAATCAATTAGTTCATTTGCACGTAGGCAGTGTATACTCGACGAAATGTAGCAGGAAATATTTGTTTTATTTATTTAGAACATTATACAAATTGCAGTCTACGTCATCATCATTATGAGCCTGTATCTAATCACCGCTGATTATAGGCCTTTCCCAATGCTTTCCACCAAGCGATCCTCCGCTTTTCGCATCCAACCGTTACCAGCCACTTTTTATTACGATTAGCGCGGTTAAGTGCCGGTTGCTGGTGCCAACGAAAGGAAATTAGAAGATTATTAATTTAGGTTTAGGTTTAAAGAATTTATTCTCAATAAACATTACAGATAAATCCACTTACATGAGAACAATATTACTTATTATAAACTTAGTCTAGTTCACATTTCTATGATGAAATCAATAGTTTTCAATGATATGATTGTATAATTGAGATTTAAAATCGTTAAAAGAGTCCAGATCCTTAATACAAGATACTTATATATGTGTGTATATATGTAAGTATAAATTTAAGTATTGTGAGTATTATTAGTAAGTAATATTAGTCAGTAGTATTTGGAAATTTGCATAAATAGATCGAATGATCTAATTTTGCTAGTTTATTTGTATATATTCGTGTTCGTTTTAAAAATATTTATATTACTTTCCTCTTTGTCTCTCACAAATGCTTTCGACTTTTCGACGTCCTTGCCACTCTTTATTCTCTTATCCAACACTTGAAGGTTGGCCGGTAGAGATCTCTTATAGAGATAAGCCCGCCTTTGTACATGTTCTTGAAATTCTATAATGATATGTGTATGATATTTTTTTTTATGTACAATAAAGATACTACAAACAAACAAACAAACAAGAAGGTAATTTATTGTAAAACAGTTGGTCTCAAAGGTGATACTTTTTTTTCCTAACTTAGGAAAAAAAAGTATCACCTTTGAGGGAGAACTGTTTTAAAATAAATTACCTTTTTGTTTGTTTGTTTGTCATAGGTAATACAAATTTACAGAAAACATATTATTATGAGGAGCTAGATGGGTTCGTTTGGCATATGCCAGTCGTTTGACATATATCATGCAAGTTAAGCAACGTCAACCCTGTCCATTTTATCTCGAGCTCCTGCGTCCTACGGAGAACACGTTAAGCCATCGGTCCCGGTTGTTATCATTACACGACAGTCGTTTCAAATCAGTCGCATTTAGGCAGCTTGAAACAACTGGCCTTCGCTGATTCGCTGATTACAGTAGCAGCGTTGTGGAGTATGCTCTAAAACCCCTTGAATTGAGGGGAGGCCCGTATCCCAGCAGTGGAATGACTAACAGTTGACGATGACATAATCTGTAGTAGGAAAGTAGTATATACATAAAACAATGTTTATTGGTTCATGTAGTAACGTCAACGATAGTTATCACTTACTTGCTTACACTTCTACGAATGTTAACCACAAGTTAGTTTGTGGGTTTTTACAGTGATTTAATTGAATACATTTATTCAAGGATAAGTTAAACAAAACGTTAATTTCGGTGCATAGGTTACGTCATCATTAGAATTAAAGCCAATTTCACCTGCACGATTGCTAATGGCTATTACTATGTACTGCTTACTGATACCACAGTATAAGTTGGCCACGCCTTGCCAGCCTCCCGTATCGACCTCACCTCCCCTCTGAAACGAATTTGGGAGGGTTTACATGGCGCCGCATAAACACAGGCTAAATAATGCTTTGTACAGACGCCATTGTTTATGTAGAAGTAAACTACGCGACATTCGTATGGAGTGGTCGGGGTGTGCTGATATTGTGATAGTGCACAAGATGACCGCATTAATGAGATTTTTTTTTCATATATGAGAGGGAGCAAACGAGCACGTGGGTGGTGAAAACCATCACCGTCCGTGGAGATCAGCAACACCAAGGGGGTCGCCGATCCGTTGCAGGGCTTTTCCCCCGTCTTATCTATCTATAATATAAAAATGAATCGCTGATGTTTTGCTAAGCGCAATCTCGAGAACAGCTACACCGATTTTGCTAATTCTTTTTCTAGAATATTCCTTGAAGTTATAATGTAAATATGAATCGCTGAATGTTTCCTTGAAGTACGAGGATGGTTCTTAAGCAGAGAAAATTTTAAAAAATTGCGAGGAAAATAAAACATCATTTTTTACCCATGCGAAGCTGGCGGGCGGGCAGCTAATGAAAATATAAAAAATAAAAACGTGAAACACGGAAATCCCACGTGAGCATTCGCAGAGGTGGTCAGTATTATAGCGATCGTACAATAACATCGGTTAAGGCTGTCTCCTGCGACCGATGGGATGATAAATGTTTCCCGGATTGGCGCCCAGGGACCTCGAAATAGGTGCATTAACATAGGCATGTAAACAATAATATTTGCGATGCTTGTCACGTGTCAATGCCATAGATGTTATAAATGTTATATTGATTGGTGGCGACGTGTCTAAAGAAGTCTCATGGGATATGGAAACTTTTCTGTTATAAAATAAAGTCAACACCAAACAGTATATACTAATAGTACTATTACTTATTCTGTGCTAATACAATAAATGCGAAAATGCGTTTATCTAATCTCATACTGAAATTTCCACATTTAAAAACTAAACACAGTATCTTAATGACAGTCTTTACGCACAAGCTATCAAAATAAATTTAAAAAGTTATTTTTCGATACAGTTGTCGTATGGACAACTGTATCGAAAAATAACTTTTTCTCCATTACGATACAGCTTCAGCCCTGGATACAGGTATTTTAAACTGGTTGCAATGCAAATCCATTGCAACGTTGCAAAATTTTTCTATATAATCTGTGAACGCGACGCCGCGCGGCGCGCATGCTCCATCTGCAAATGGATTTCCAAGTAAGAAATGAAGCTTCTATTTAACTTCACGGTTTTATTTAAAATATTATTATCATATATTTCATGAGATTAGATAAAGTAGTGTATGAAACTGCACATAATTAGGTATTAAAATACTCGTGTGGTCTATTGTAACATTCGCCTTCGGCTATTGTTATAAACTCACACTCGTATTTTAAGAACCCTTATTATGCAACAGTTTCATAAACTACTATATATAGTGTTTGATACTTTAAATCCGTGATGCACGGTACGGCAGTTGAGCTTAGTGAAGCTCAGCTAGTTAAGTGTTAACTAGCCATCTCGTTAGGATTTTAATGCCTTATTTGTCATATTGCTACTACATTGTCAACGGGAGAGTCAAATTACAAAGCTTCTACTCCACTAATTTTTTCTGATTAAATTCGTGGTGAGTTCCAGCTTTAGCGGCCCCTGGGACTGCGGTGGACCTTATCGTTACTTACCTCTTGACGGGACGCTAGTAACTAGCTACACAGGAGACAAGTGCTGTAATATGTGGTAGGCATGTCCTGATAGTGTTATAATCTGGCGAGTCAGTAAAATAAGATAACTATTTTACATCAGGAGGGCCGGATGTTTGGCACCTGAAACAGTATAGAACAAGTTATATAAGAAAATTCGTGAACATTGCCTTTCTCCAGGTCACCATGTCGTACATCGAATAAGTGACGAGTGCTCAAATACTTTCACATCAATTTTGGAAATAAAAAAGAAATCGTTTATTATTTAGAGTTTATTAGTAGACAGTTTATAACGGAATTTCAAATAAAGTACTTAAGTAAATAATAATCCTAGAAAAGAAAGTTTACGCTATCTTTCTCAATGGTCTGATCAAGCGCTATGTAAATCAACACCAATGTACCTACTTATTTATTTGTATGTGTTTTTCTTGTATACACGTCTATAGATTCATCGATCATCATCATCATTATTAGCCGTGTATCCTCCGCTTTATAGACTCGCGGTAATGGAATAAAGAAGTAAGGGCAGAAAACAAGAAGGCGGGAGAGGGTGAGAAGTGGAGACAGATGTAAAAAAGAGATGAGAAAAATAAAGTGGATTAGAAGCTTTAGATATAAATACGGTCATGGAAAAAATACTTAAAATGAAGGAAAGAAAAATACAGGAATGTATCTAATTAATTAAATGCAAAATTGTAAACCCAAAGTGTTAACCTGCTGCTGATTTGAGACGAAGGTGTTTTAAAACCAAGAGAGGGCTATCGAATCTGCTCAAAAGTAAATAAATATATAAATATTCCTGGACAAATTACACGCGGCCATCTAGTCCCAAATTAAGCAAAGCTTGAACTATAGGTACTAGATAACTGATATTATACTTAAATACATTGTTTTTGTAAATACATACATATAAATATATAGTAAATACCCAGACCAAGACAAACAGACATGTTTATGCACACAAATATTTGTCTTGTGCGGGGATCGAACCCTCGGAGTCAAAGTGGCCATTGCTAACCATTCGACCACGGAGCTCGTCAAATCGTAAGAAGAATAATAATCGTGCTCGACTGACGGATTACACGACCACAATGCCGTATTGTATCGCGAAAACTTGTATAAACTATTCAATTGAGAAAAGATAACAGTTTTTCAAATTTAATTTAATTAAGTATTTGTTGCACTATATGTGCGTTAAGCTGGGTTTCCGGCTAATGTTTTTCGGAAACGCTCTGTAAAACATCGAAACAAAGATGTTTATGCAAAATATTTAGAAATAACATTTGCAGCATACCCAGACAGGCGGCCGACAATAAAGCTATAGCCAAAACATTTTGCAGTACGAGGAGTGAGAGAGGTGGTTGGGTTGTGACTTGTGAGAGAGATGATATGGGTAAGAAAGGGGTAACTGTAGATATGACTGCTGATAGCAAGGGCGGATCCACCGTTGTTGGCACGGTGGGCATACCCACAACCCTAATCCATACTAATATTACAAATGTGAACCTAAGTACCGACATGATTATTTAACAGGGGATATTTTCGGGTCTGGAGAGTGACATAGGCTATTTTTTATCCAGGAAACCATTTTATTCCCACGGAAAAAAATAAAGTTTATAATCATTTTTAACAGGTTTTATCCCACGAAGTGAAAAAATTACAACAAAAAAGAAATACACAAATCAATGGCAACTCCCCTGGACGACGCGGGCGAAGCCGCGGGTAACAGTTAGTATACTTTTAAGTCACACTTTCATGGTCTATTGAGATCGATAGGCTTATAATAATTTGAAAAAAACACAATTTCGGGTGTTCGGGTGGCTGTGCCTACAACCTTTCTTCATGGCTGGATCCGCGCCTGGCTGATAGGGGAATGGAAGAGGAAAACATACTGCGCCCACCTCAAATAATTGGAAAAAATAAACCACATTTGTTGCACTATGTATAATTTATCATGCCTATAAATATATAGCCTCACTCTCACATTTATATGTTACGAGTATTATGGATATAGATATATGCATCATCTCAGCGATTATTGTTTTTGGTTTATACCACATTTGTTGCACTATGTAATCAGTAAAATTTATCGTACACTAGCAGACCCGGCAAACGTTGTTTTGTCATAAAAAATAGATAAGAACCTATTTTCAGACCAGTAGGTCTGAGAATAGGTACCGATTTTATATGTATATTCAGTAGAATATACATATAAAATTTCATCAAAATCGGTCAAGTCGTTTCGGAGGAGTATGGTAACTAACATTGTGACACGAGAATTTTATATATTACATTTTATTAGAAAACTTTCAAATCTCAAATGTTAATAAATCATTCGAAATGCAATCGATAAATCGACGTCCATATAAATTTTAATAATATCGATTATAAAAAAAACGAAACATTTTGTTCATGATTCGTCAATCAATCGATTGACGTGAATCATTCCTGGCACATACAACCAATTTCGCTGTTTTCTATCGATTAATATGTAGAAGTATGTACGATTAGTAGTAAGAAAAGAAATGACAAAAAACTAAGTGTGTCGTGTATCGATGATTCTTCGAATACAAGTGAAAATGTCCGCAGAGCCGGCGGATGATGGATGATTAATGATGGGCGACTACTGACAGCCGTGCTTGATTGTCTGTTTGTTTGTGCGATTGTGTTCAAATAAGAGTTTGTACAGTTAGCAAAGGTTGTGGTGCAAGTTGTGAATGGTAGCGGATATGTCTTCCGTTCGGGTTTTTAAACTAAGTTAATAAGATAACCATACACACTGAAGCATTAATTTCACTTTGATCGAATCGAATACAAGCGAATACATCAGGAAAATAAATAGAAATTATTTTGAAATCGACCTAAATTCTCGAGTTTTTTCTATCAAATAAAGTAAAGATATTCATGTAACAAATCAAAACATTGAAGATAGATTTATAAATATACCTAACGTATATTTTTTTCAATGCATCAATACATATGGTTATAGAATAAACATGGTATAAAAACACAAAATTACGAAACTACGTCGCCTTAAACACGTTTCAAAAATACAAATAAGCTCAGTGCTACGTGGAATTTGTATGCTTGAATGATATTAACTAGTTTTTAAAGTATAAGAATTATACCTACTACTTGTACTTGAATTATAACTTATGCTTATGCTTGCTTGAATTATAATTACTCTCTCGATGTATCGAAGACCTCAAAATAGCGGTTGGATGGGGAAAGCGCAGGATCACTTACGATGGAAAGCCAATGCTTTCCATTTCCATCAAGATCCAAGAGATCCTCCTCTTCGCCCCAGAACATAGATCCTATATGGAGCGTATGCAATGAGAAGCCCTATAACCAGCAATGGGTTGACACAGGCTGATAAAGATTATCGCGAGTAAATGTAGCCTTTTTCCTTCCTCGAAATATAATCTATATCTATGCCAATTTTATTTAAATGTATATTGACTAATCCTACATAAGTACGGGCAAGAACATTCTTCAACTTAATTACCGCATCTCATCACTGAGTCTCTTGGATTACGGTACGATAGGGCTGGCATATCTGAAACAGATATAAGGCCCTAAAAAAAAATGTTTTTGGCTTATACAATTAAGGTGAAAAATAAGTATACGACCTGCTTGATGGTAAGATTGACTGCTAGAAATCTCCAAATCAAATTAAATTAAATCAAATCATTTTATTTGTTCCTTTAGGGATAAGCCCTAAAGTTTGTTGATCGTCTATTAAGTACGCCTCAATCGCTCCCGCGTCAGCTTATAACTCGTACCCGCATCCATCCACCAAGTGATAGATGGTCTTACGATGAATTTTAACACATTGCAGATTGTCATTGTGTGCAGTTTTTGTAGTAAGGTAGCGTGGCGCGGCGCATGCAATCCGTCCCGGGCTGTCACGTCACGCAGCTCGACGGCCCGCTGACAAAGCTTCTGGCCCATTTCTTACAAGGAAGTGCACTGCTGAATAGACAAACAATAGGCTCTACTTGTGTTGCGATATTGTGCTTACAAACTATCTCTATACGACTCGACTAGGCACTATTCCGAACTATTTAGCCCACGTTGTGATTAGGCCAGTCCTACTAATAGTATTAGGTATAAATTGTGAAAATTTGGAAGAACATATGAATGTTTGTTACAATGTTATTCCAAATTGTTATTTTCACGTGTAAAAGGCTACACGAGAGGGGAGAAGGGCTACCTAAATGTTAAAATTATACCGAATCAATTTTGAATATTACATTTCAACTTTTTTCCTCTTCGATAACGAAATTTTTAACCGAATCCAAAAAGGAAGAGTTTCTCAATTCGGCTGTATTTTTTTTTATTGTTTGTTACTTAATTAGGTACTCCGTGATTTATAAACCGATTTGAAAAAAAAACTATTTTTATTTGAAAGAGTATACTTTCAGATTGGTCCCATATTTTTTTGATCATCATCATCAGTCTATATCTACATACATAAATGTAGAGTAATGTTTAAAGTCGGGTTTTTTTTATTTAACTTTACCTATTTAAGTGGTTCGTAACATTTTGTTAATGCTGCCCATGTAATCAAATTATAATTTTGTCACGGAATGAGTGAGTAGTCAGGGGGTGGGGGGTGGGGGGGGGGGGGAGGGATCCTACATCTAGAATATAAGGTAGCACCTTTACGGTACTAAGCTCAAATAAAATATCAATGTCAAAAATAGGAATAAAATTAAATTGTCCAATTCATAATTTATAATGAATACCATATTTCCTTTTGAAATTTAGGTGCTGTATTAGGAAATAATGCAACTGATATAACAATAAGACAAGTGAGCAAGCAACACCTATATTACACGTAAGGAGGTATTCCTCATTCATTACATACTCACTTATTTCACTCATTACATACGCTGGAAGAAATATAATTTATGAATACGAGAGACGATGATTTATTTTTGAATAACATTTATAAATACAGTTACCCTGACAATCACGAAAATTAAACATCAATTGATAGAATGAAGTGAATTCAGTAGTTTTTGCTTCAGTTGTTGTGAAGCGTGCTTTCTACATGCATAATCATAGAACATTGTAATAAGTGTAAACCCGTGAATTGCCCACCATGGACGTATTACAATAATGGACTCTACTTTGCTTATTTATAAATATATGAAGACATCCAAATATTTCTCGGGTACACAACTTACACCCGTGTTCAGAGGTGCAAATAAGCTGCCGTTGCTATCGAAATCATGATTATAGTGACGAGCACCCAGATATTTAACATAACTGGGTGTGAGTCATTTCAGTTTGGTATGGTTTAAAGAATATGGATTAGGTAATTAAGATATGTCAACTGGGAGTAAATTCGATGAACTTAATTATTTCGGACTACGATGCTATATTATGTATATGCTATATTATGTATTGCATAAATTTACAGTTCTAATTGCATATTGGTTGATAACATAATAATTTCTGTGCAGTATGGACACTCTACCGTCGAATATGAATCTGAAATCTTATGTTCGACACAATATACAAAACATACCTTTACAATCTGAACTGCTCATCGGCCAACTGTCTAGACTATGATTTTCATTTGGCGTCTATCTTCATTAATGTATGGTTCTGCGATGATATGCCGTGAGTGTGCACGCAATAGACTGCACTGAAACATGGCGGGCGGCGGCACGGTCGTAGCGTAGTGACGTTCGTTTCGACTGGCTGCAATGAGGTTTTGTAGTTTAGATTGATGCGTCCACCTTTTTTCATAGTCCACGTAGCCCGTGCACGGCCGAGAGCCGGGTAAACAACATGTCACTCAATCAATGCCAAGTATGATCGTCTGTCTGTCTGGCAGATTTGTCGACAGAGTCGTCTTTGTAACTTACTCTGCTACGTTGGACTTAGTATTACTTATTCCGTGGTATTATTATACGATCACTAGGTATACAGATCTTTATTAGGTATCAATGATATAAGGAGTTAGGACTGTGCTGTGTTTTATTTTATTTTACGCGGTAGCATACTTATCTCCCTAGCGCAACTTGATCCATTTGATTTATATATTTTTTTCATTCATATAAATATTATAAATGTGAGTTTATTTGTTAGCTTGCACGGCTAAACTATTCTACCGATCATCATGAAACATTGTACACATGTTTTGAAAGGTAATAGGAAGAACATAATATACTTTTTAGTGAAAAAAAACTAATCGCAGCCGAAGCCGCGGGTGGAGGCTAGTACAATAAAAACAGGGAACAAACGAGCATATTGGTCAGCTAATGGAAACACGATACAATTTTATTATTCATCTTCAGCATTATGTTTATTGCAATGATAGAGTCGATTTTCAGTTAAGTTTAGATTTGAAGGGTATTCGTAATTCAATAAAGTATTTGTGATTAAGTAAGAAACTAAGTAGATAAGATTTTTTTAGTTGAAAATTATATTTATCACCCGTAATTCTATATATTTATAACACCGCAGTCAAATAACAATTTCCTTGAGGGTTGTTGTGTTCCTGCGAATGAGTGAAGTCACTCATTCGCAGGAAAGTAAGCACACAGTAATTGCTTATCATCAGGTGACGTAATGCAGGAGACTTAAAAGTTCTAAACCATCTGTCAGTTTTCAATCATTTGTTTATTTAATATTCAAAGCGGACTTAATTAACAACATTGCCTGCTGCACAATTTTTTCATGACATCTAATTTACTGAACCTGTGACCTATAATTACGTTTATTTACTTAAACTGCAGATTTGTTTCGTAATGTAACGGATAGGTACTATTTTGTAATTCCTGTCTGCAATTACCAAGCAATAAGTCCCTTCGTTTGCGGAAACAGTTGTCCGATCGCCGAGATACATGTGAATAATGTTTTGTACGCTTCATGATTTACATACACAGTAGTCGCGAACATACCTTTGTACTAGCAGTACTAGTCAAACTTATGTTTACAAAAAAAAATGGTTGTTAGTATAGTCGCTTGGCCGTGTGGTTTCCGACAGACTAGAATAGAATCACTCCGTCTCTTCCTGTGGATGTTGTACAAGGCGATTAAGGGACATTATAAAACATCCATCAGGCCTCCCCAACCCGTCTGGCCAGCGTGGGGAGTGTAGGCCAAACCCTCCTTCTGTCTGGGACGGACGAGAGAGAGTCGTGCTCCTGTAGTGGAGACTAAAATGACCTAATGATGATGATAGTCGGTTTACGGACGATAATGTCATAAGAAAACATCGGCCGATGGAGTGGAAGAGAGATAGAGGAGTAGCTATCGCTTATTCCGCGCTCTCGCTTGCACGCTCGGTTCAGGCGTGGACGAGGCAGGAACGTGATAATGAGTCATGCTTTTTCATGCGTGCTGGCGTTCATCGATTAATAACACGTTATACTCGTAGGTATGAATGACGTATAAACGTGTTATCACGTTAATGGAAAACGCTCATTTGTGTTTCAGACAATTAAAAATCTTTGAAATTTTGACCTAGCAAGCTTACGGCAAGGCATCTCCTATCTAACTCTTTCACCAGTCTTTCATTCTCAGTTGACAGGGTGCACAGATGAGATTGTCAACTCCTTCAAAGATGACAAGGAACCACTTACACCCTAAATTTGTTGGTAATTCCAAAGTGTGTCCGGAATATGTGCTCGCGAAATCTCATCTAAGCGAAAGGTAATTATAAAACATGGCTAGAACACCACTTAAATTCTGGATTTAATATTCAATCTTCCCGATAATCGAGATTTGTAACAATCGATTATCGAAGTCTACCAGGAATTTGACCAACCAGATGAACATTCGATAGTCGTAACAGGAAAATGATTTTATCTCGTTGAACGACTTCTATTACTCCATATCTCACGTATCACAAACGATAAAAATAATCGGATAAATCATAAACAAAACAACCCAAATAATTGAGTACTATCGATGTAATACCGATGACTATGTTTTATGTGAGTTGTAGTTTATCTGATATTAGTTTCTGCGAAGCACGAAGGAGCTCAAGATATATAAACCCATCAATGGACAGGCAACGGTCAACGTTGCTTTCTCGGTTCTACTCCCTGCTTAAGAGCGAGTTAAGAATCGACTCTATATTTTTTTGGAATGTGAACATGTTACGCAATAACCAATTATAAAACAATTGTCTAAATTATTTTTATCTCTCTGAACATCGAATCTCAATATATTCAGCAAGAAAGTTCTTGTCTCATTATTAAAACAAAAACTCGTTAATAATTATCTTAAAAGACCAGTGTCTACAGGCTCTAATCTAAATATATTCTTTTTTTTATGTTCACTATATTTATTATCATATTTCTTAAATAAAGAACAAATAACAAATGACTTGATATTATGTATGTTAAAAAAAAGAACTAAAATTACAATAGTAGTTTATGAAACTGTTGCATAATAAGGGTTATTAAAATACGAGTGTGAGTTTAAAACATGAGCCAAAGGCGAATGTTTTAATAGACCACACGAGTATTTTAATACCTAATTATGTGCAGTTTCATACACTACTTTATCTAATCTCATGAAATATATGATAATAATATTTTAAATACAACCATGAAGTTAATTTAACAGCTATAATTCTTACATATAAATCCATTTGCAGATCGAGCATGCGTAGTGCGCATGCGCGACGCGCCGCGCGACGCCGCGTTCACAGATTATGTAGAAATATTTTTCATAGTTGCAATGTATTTGCATTGCAAACTGTTTAAAATACCTGTATCCAGGGCTGAAGCTGTATCGAAATGGTAAAAAAGTTATTTTACGATACAGTTGTCCATAGAAGAGCTGTATCGAAATATAACTTTTTAAATTTATTTTGATAGCTTGTGCGTAAAGACTGTCATTATGATACTGTGTTTAGTTTTTTAATGTGTAATTTTCAGTATGAGATTAGATAAATTAATTTACTTGACAACTATATATTAAGTACTTTTACTTTAATTTTAATAAAGTAATAATAATATATAACTAAATTATAAACTAAAAGTATGATAAAATACAATATAATATAATCTTATACATAATCGTATATTTATATAAGTATAATTATTTCTTGTCTTTCATAGGAATTTATTTTCTTTTCTTATACATATAAGAAAAAAAACTACTTATACTTTTTTATTATTTATTATGATGTGAAGAAGTTACCGCAGTCATATTAATGCCCGCAATATGAAATATCACACCCAGCTGCCAACGCAGAAACTCCTTTCTTTCTTGTAACCTCACTCAGACGCTGGAACGGAACAATCCTCAAGGTTATTGTTATTTGACTGTGGTCTCCTGTATGAATAATTGAATAGTCCCATTTTACACTGCGTGCAGGTGAGGTTGGCTTTGGCTCTAAAGGTATCTTACTTATATGCTTATATCCTAAAAATGCATACATATACACTACACCTATTTATGACCACTACCACAGATAATAATGATAATATTACGCCCACTATGTTGCTCTAATCTAGTTCAGTGATTGAAAAAGTGGGGGTATATATCGACCTCCAGTCCCTGGGGTAAAAGTCCGACATGCAAGGGATCTATGAAACTCGTATACTCAACCATAAATCAGAAACATATACGCTATATTCTGCGCACCAGGAATGCGCATCGTTTGCGCATTATAGCGTAGAAGCAAACCACACTATGGGTAACTAGATAACCGATCATCAGTACCAGCAGGTATCTACCCACTGCTGGTGACAGGCCTTCCCCAACGCTTTCCACCAAATTAGCTTCATCCTCCAGCCACTTGCAGCCGCTTTCTAAGGTCATCGGTCCATCTAGAAGGTAATCAAAGTAATCGATAATCTAGAATCTAGATGGTAGAGATTACTGATTAACTTTTTTAATACAAACATCATCATCATCATCAGGTCATTTTAGTCTTCACTACAGGAGCACGGTCCTCTCCCGTCCCGGACAGAAGGTGGATTTGGCCTACACTCCCCACGCTGGCCAGACGGGTTGGGGAGGCCTGATCGATGTTTTATAATGTATTTCCCTTAGTCGCCTTGTACGACATCCACGGGAAGAGACGGAGTGATTCTATTCTAGTCTGCCGGAAACCACACGTCAATTTAATACATACATATAATAGATATATTTGACGAGCTCGGTGGCGTAGCGGTCAATGACGCGGCTTCGACACCAACGCTCGTGGGTTCGATTCCCATACAGGACAAACATTTGTGTGCATGAACATGTCTGTTTGTCTTGGTCTGGGTGTTTTCTATGTATCATAAGTATGTATTTACAAAAAAAAAATGTATTTACGTATGTTTATCAGTTGTCTAGTACCCATAACACAAGCTTCGCTTACTTTGGGGCTAGATGTCGCTGTGTAATTTGTCTGACAATATAGATTTGCCTGGTAACGATGGAGCTCTACCGATTAAGCTGAAGGTGTTTGGCTATAACTTAAACGTAAGACCAGAAGGCCAATTCTCCTAATTTTTCTACGATCGCAGATTGAAAGTTGACCGAATCGAGATTGAATTGTGAATTGACTAAAATTAGATACTTGATTTCATGAATTCATTATAATCAATTCTTATTGTTGACAAAGTTACATTCTTAATTTGCTTAATTTTCGGTCATATTTCGATATAATCCCATTTAAATAAAACTTTGAAGTTACATAATGTGATACGAGAATACCAAATTTTATTTGTAAATCAAATCACATTTGTGAGTTTGAGACTGGATCGGAACTGAATTTTGAAACATTTTAATTACGAGAATTGCCCCTCTGTTTTTCGAATCAAGATATTCGGTGGTACCTAATCGGCTTCAGTTTCGGTGGGGCCACAGTTTGTGATTTCATTATAAAAGTACAATACTGGATGTAGCTGTTATAAATGTCTTTATTACAAGCTCTTAATTATTTTCACCGTGGTGTCTGTTATCATCAAGTTAAATTGAAACTACTTCCCAGTGTAAGATTGAGCTGAAAGTTGGCTGAAATCTCGTTTCGTTCTCGTGACAAAGCATGATTACATAAATGCCATCTTATTTTAACATGGCAACTGTCACAAAATGGCGAATTATAATGTCCTCGTTAAGCCCTACGATATAGCTACCGTATGGGTAGCGTCGACCGCAGCCTGTCTATGGGTGGGGTTATATATCCTCCTCCGTACTTCGGAGGGCACGTTTAAGCCGTCGGTCTCGGCTGTTGTCATTAGATGACAGTCGTTAAGCCAAGTCAGTGGCCTTATGGCGACATGAAAACACTGACCTCCGCCAACACGCAGTTGTGCAGCGTCGTGAATTATGCTGTAAACCACTTCGATTGAGGGGAGACCTGTATTCCAACAGTCGAATCTTTATGTGTTGATGCCAATGGGTAGCGCAAACTTTTTTGTTCTTTTTTCTTAACAACTATTGTATTAAAAAATGTTCATTCTTGTTTCTATTCATTTTAATGAATCTACGACAAAAGTATTTAATGAGGCCTGATATGTCGTGTACACAATACACGAAGCCGTGGCAAATGTATAGTCCGTAGAAGTCGACCGAACAGAATGAAATTCGTAAAACAAAAAAAGTAAACTGAAATATTTCGAACAATCCGCAGAAACTTCGCATGTTCATTTCTGAATACCTATGCCCCAGTCCCAATAGGCTTATGATTTTTTTTCGATTTGTTATTTAAAGAGGTCACAATAATATAACTATAGGTGAAAGAATTACTTCGATAGCATATTAACTTCTCAAGATATGATAACTTGAAGATCACAATTTTGGACTATCCCGAAAACGCTCCATACAAAATGCTACCATGTTATGACGTCACGCCACGCTATTTTATATGCATTAAATCAGAAATTTGTACGACAGCTATGTTAAATATTGCGTTTATGTAGCTAGTGCCGTAACAAAAGTTATAGTATTTTTTAATGTTTCTATTATGGTAATATTTATTTTTTATTTTCATACTTTTAAAATGGCCTTTCCCACCAAACTTTGATCGACCATAAAACACGTAGGACATAAGTTATTATTGCTAGTTTTATGTATTTTTTTATGTTACTGATAGAGAGTTTTTATAATTTTAGAACTTTGTTCACATGTCTATTCTCCAAAAGTTCAAAACGGGTTCAAACGGGAGAGAATAACAAGTAAAATACATTTCAGGATGATTTTGGTGCAGCCCTAAATAACCCTAGGGAGAAATTTCGAATAGTATGTATTACTCTATTATGTACATACCTACTTTTCGTATTATTGGCTTATTTTTTAAATATCTAATATTAGTTGCTTTGCAATTTATATTGATAGCTGCAAGTACTTCAAAGAAAATAAATAAATAAATTAAGTAGGTACATTTATTATGTATACAAGTATTTGTATGTAATATTGATACATCTGTTTATTACCATCAGTATATATACTTTCTGGTTCACTAATAGTGTTGTGTTGTTGTGCATTTTCAGATGTTCTTACCTGCATAATTTTACAATTAGCGTCACTACATAGCTCTATTTGTCGAGGCAACAAGCAAAGTTCACCTGATACCAACTAAACGGTCAACAATTTGAAATAGTCTTATCATGAAATATCACCGACACAACGGCTTATTGTAATTAACGTTTTGATACAAATCTTTAATTTGTGTGAACTTTGTAACAGGCACCCGCTTACACCGATCGACCTGTGTTCCGGAGAAAAACCGCTGCAGGTAAATAAAACAGAACATGAGCTAGACAATACTTATTTATTTCATAGGTAGGTACTCTTTTATCTTAATCCTAGCATTATTTCAATAAATATCTATAAGCTATAGAACTACAGTTATTTACATCGTAGGATGACATTATTCAACAATAACGGAATGCTACGTGAGGTAACATGCATGTAAAATATTGCAAGGTGCACGCTAGAGATTACAGACCTCGAGTCCATCCACTGGTCCAACACTAATATTACATCACAGATAAGAAAAGTTTACTTCGATCGAGTATTTGGGTCAGCCTCTTTGAGATTAGGTTGACGAGGTGACTAACTGTAACTAAGTCACTTAGTGTCTGTTGAAGCGAACTCACTGCCGCGATAATATCGTGACCGGCTTGAAGATGTGGGCCGATAAGGGATGGTGTGACGGCGAGGGCAGCTCGGGGCTCGATGATCCGGAGGTCGGCGGCGAGTGCGCCATCATCGGCGGCGACGGTGGGAGCAGGGGTGACGTCTGAGCTAGCATAGCCGACGTCTGATTCAGTGGAGAGTTCTGTAGCACTGATGCCTGGCTCAAAAACTGTGCCGACGGCAATCTGTCCGCAAACATAGCAGGAGAGTAGGGCAGAGCGCCGTAGCCCATTGCCTCAGCGCCGCGAAACGCCGGGTGGACCGCGCTCGGCGCTACCGGCGGCGTCTTCATCTGCATCGGAGCATATCTCTGGTAGAACAGCTGAGAGTACAAACCGAACAGTTGCGAGTAGGTCGCTGCTGGATATGCGCCAGGTAAAGGTGCTCCGGGAAACAGTGGCCGCTTAAAGCAAGCGAGCCGGGACCTGCCGTTCAATGCTGATCGCCGCCGGAGTTTCCCAGTCGTGCCACCGATAAACACATCTTCTGCCGACGCATCCAGCATCCAATAGTTCCCTTTTCCAGGGTCGTCATAATGACGGGGCACTTTCACGAAGCACTTGTTCAGGCTGAGGTTGTGTCTGATAGAATTCTGCCATCCTTGCCTGTTCTCCCTGTAGTACGGGAAGTTGGTCATAATATATTCGTAGATGCCGTTGAGGGTGAGGCGCTTCTCGGGACTGTTCCGGATCGCCATCATGATGAGCGCGTTGTAGCTGTACGCTGGCTTCTCGTGTTTCTTTTCTTTCTCGTCGTCTTTCGGCTTGGTGCAGTCGACGGGTTCCGTGCCGGTGACGTCGAGCTCCGAGTCGCTGAAGTCTGGTTCCGATTGCGAAGCTCCCGTCGAGTACGTCGGCGAGGGCGGCGGTTTACTCGCCGCGCGATTCATTAATATAGCATTAATGCTAAATTCTTCAAACTTCACCATGTTGTTACACTTATGAGTCAACCGGTTGTGTTAGCGCGATACGCGTGTGCTCTCTACGCGGGCTGCGAGCGAACTGGGGAGGCCGCGAGGCGGGCTGCGCTATTTATGTGAACCGCTGGAGACTCCACCCAAGCAGCTTTGTGCGCGCTCGTCGACCAATTGTGTCGCTAGCTTTTTGATACATAAAGCCACGCCCTGCATCCCGTAAGCTCCCCGCGGCTTCGGCCTCACCCCCGCGCGGCGAGCTTACTTCGGCTCGGCCTGGCGTCGTTTATTTGCTCCCGTCCCGAGGCGGTCGGCGACGAGTTTTATTTGTCTGCGTTTTGTATCTACGGGCACATTTAAACTATGGTGGTTGTAATGTGACTAATGACATTATAAAGCTTTTGAATGATATCGGATTGTTTGAGACCTTTATGTTTTTGATTCGAGGTAGAGTTTAGATGGTAGAGATAGGGTCGCTACTTCAAATAGGCGATAGTGAAACTCATGAAAAACAATGTTTCTTTATCTTATAGTACGGTTAACTGTTCTCTTTTTTGTGGTTTAATAGTTACTTTTCTTACTCTAACATTCCACTTTCCTATAGCCATTGATTAAGTCATTATTTACCTATTTAATTACCATCCATTGCCCTCTGTATAATATAACTGTTAAATCAAAATTTCTTATTCTTTTTTTTTCGCTTGTATTTTTCGAGTTCTGCTTATCAAGCACTGAGGTGTCATGACTACAGGGCTGGGTGGTGTATTGATAGCATTATCTAAGATTGGTAGTATAAGACAACACCAATTATTTCAATTATGCTTTGGTGTCCGGCGAGCTTGAAAACTGAGGAATCCTTAATATTATAAATGTGAATGTGAGATTGTTTATTTCGCTTTCACGCCGAAACTCAACTGATCATCAAAACTTTGTACACATACATCATCATCATCATCTCAGCCATTGTAAGTCCACTGCTGGACATAGGCCTCCCCTCTAGATCTCCAATAAGACCGGTTGGAAGCGGCTTGCATCCAGCGCGATCCTACGGTCTTAATGAGGTCGTAAAACCTTGTGGGTGGACACATACTCTCAAAGGTATTAGGAAGAACTTAGGAAACTTTTTAGTAAAAAAAAGTAAAAAAGCCGCGGGAGGAAGCTACTCATTAATAAAAAAATAGTTCAAATACGTACAAAAAGCCTAGAATTTTGTCTGGATGAAATGGCAAATAATATAAAACATTTAAAATCTTAAATAACGACACACTATTAGGTATAAGTATAATAACCGTTATTACTATTATGTAGATAATACCACTTATATTAATGTGTGTCGTTATTGAAGATTTTAATTGTTAATGATTTTTTCTTAGTTTTGAAACTCGCTGGACATCAAAGCATAATAGCCTATTTTCCAACGTTTAAAAATTGTATAAATTATTTAACAATATCGTAAAATACACAAAACTATAAGATCTGCAAACTTTCATTCTAATATCTTCCGTCCGACTTGATTTAGGGTCGATCAAAGTTTGGCAGGAAAGTCCATTTTAAAAGTATGAAATTGTTAAAAAATAATATTTCCATTGGAGAAGCAATAAGCGTGCCTTACAGCTCCGTTAACTGCATCGACATCAGGTAGCCATTTAGCGACCGTGTGTTGGTACAAATTATCTGTCTACCAATATTATAGTACCTACTGTAGTTCTTTTTATGGCATTTTTCTTTGGGACTTTTATTACACAGGGCGACGACGGCCCTATCGTACTTACATTGTCGTTAGTTTAAACAATGGGTCCATATCGTCCTTTCTAAAGTTTTCATTCATACAATTTGTAGTACTACAATACTTTCCACAACAGTCATGTTTCCGAAAATTATAATTGTCTTATTAAATATGACTTCTGTAAATATATTGAAACTCCTACAGTGGTATTATTTCATAACGCTTTTATCCCTAAAGATAATTTCAATAATATTTTTACTCTTATTCAGAAAGAAAAGAATCTTTTACCCAGGGCAATAAAATTGTATGTAACTGGGTTTAAAGTCGCTTCTGGCTGTATTTATATCTACCTAACCCGCTCGTCGCTTCGCTGCTCGCTAACCTAAGCGACAGTTGCCGACTAAGGCTAAAGCGAGCCCTTGGCTTCATAGTATTTCCGAACCTACTAAAGAAGTTTTCACTTCCAAAATTAAAATTAAAAACCTAACTTTCGGGCCCCAAAATTACGAGCTCTGGGCAACGTGCCTAGGTTGCCTAGGCGTTAGTCCGCCCCTGCTAAGTGACTTTATTTCAAAGTCGCTTCTGGCACTCGCTTTGGTTAGCGAGAATCTAATAAAAAAGATATGACTTTTGATAATAGTGTAAAAGACGGTTATATTGAGAAAATATAAAAAAACAAATAATAATATAATAGGAGTTTATTGGTAGTGCCATTATGAAGTTGAACGATTTGGAACTATGAACATTAGAAACAGAGAAGTTAGGAATTGTGATTGTTAGGACGACAAATGTTAGGAAGAACATTTTCGGAGTTCCAATTATCGGAGTTGAAAATTTAGGTGAACTTTGGCGCATCCTTTAACAATAGACGAATAGGTACGAAACAGAGTAGAGGACATGAATCAATAGATACCAATTTCATTGTGAAATCCAGTAATTTGCTTAATTTTTATTATTGATTATTATCATTAAAGTATCAAATAATAATGACTTTATTTAGGATTGTGAAAATTTTGTTTCGTATCTTTGTAATGACCTGTTCATTACCATCTTTGATTGTTTCCAAATGGCATACCTAATAGATACAAATGAACTGACCGAAACTAATAATATTATACTTTTGTTATATAAGGCAACGATTTATTTTTAATTCCTTTCATACTACGTCAAGTGGATAATATACATACGGCCCGCCTGATGTGAAGCGGTTACCGTAGCCATACTAACGCTCGCAGCATGAAATATCGCTCGCCTTCCTTTTTGGTGATCTCACTCATTCGCAACAGCACAATAACCCTCAAGGGAATTGTTATTTGGCTGCGGAATTATGTGAGGTGGAGGTACTTCCCCAGTGGGACCGCTTACAAAATACGCAAAGCACTACCTCTCTTTTCGCCAGAGACTCGTTTGTAAGTCGGTAGGGTGGGCTATCTACAGGTGGGGTTGGTTTTGGTTCAAAGATGTTGATGAACTACTTACACCCCATATTAGGAACTCTAGCTTAAGTAACTTATTTATACTTAACTAGTATAAATAAGTACATTATTTACAACAATTGGATCAAAAATAAGCAGTCTACGCTACTATTTTATAGCATATCTTTTTATGGCATCTCAGCTTAAGAATTTCGCTCTACATTTGTAATGAAGGCGTCGAACGAAGGTTAATAGGAAATTAGGGTAAATTAGGAAGCTAATTTCTGATTTTCTAACCAAGTTTGGATAACCGTACGTGCTAAAGCAGTAAATAAACAAATACTTATTCCTAGATTTTTACACATAGCCATCTAGTCCCAAACTAAGCAAAGCTTGTGCTATGGGTACCTACCTACTGGATAACTGATATAACACTAAAATACATTTTTTTTTGCAAATACATACTTAGAAAACACCCAGACCAAGACAAACAGACATGTTCATGCACACAAATATTTATCTTGTGCGGGACTCGCACCCGCGACCACGGAGTCAAAGTAGCGATTGCTAGCCACCACCGGGCTCGTATTATAATTGAGCATCTTTAATTTTATTTTATTTATTAAAGTTCCAAACATTACATATTCAATCTATCACAGAGTTTCAAATAGTAAGACTACAAAAGCCACACAACGGTTTGAACGTAACCAGCCCCCTTACCACCATCTCTTATTGCGATTCAATAACTGAATAGAATGCTTATTCATACCAATGAATAGGCGACTCTATTTCAAATGGAATAGAGTCGCTTATTTATTGGTATGTATAAGCATTCTATCCAGTTATTGAATCGCAATAAGAAATGGTGGTAAGGGGGCAGAAGTTCGACATAAAATTATCTAACAATTACGTATCTCTAAAGTGCATGAAAGCAAAATGCATATTCTAGCACCTTGCGTCTTACAACGCGTTTTTTAAATTAAATAGTCCAGTGTTTTTCAAAGTGTGGGTCGCGATCTCTTAGGGGGATCCATGAGACTCTACAAGGGGGTCGCGGATGGTCGTGAAGCTGTAAAAAAACATGTTCAATATGATAATTTTGTTAAGAAAATGTTCATTTCGGAACGTAATCGATGTCATTTTAGATAGTTCATCATATATTATTAATTTGTTTTTTTTTATTGTATTTAATTAAGCTGTACTTAAATAAATAATATAGTACGGATTTGTAAATATAATAAAATACATACTGGTTACTTTGGAGGGTTAATGATTATCGATACTCAAAGGCTTTATTGTAATGTACGGGCTTAGAAATTGAGGAATAAGATAAACTAGTCTAATATCTAATCTATATCTAGTGTATAATATAATCTAGTTTATCTTATTCCTCAATTTCTTATCTATTAGATTTCATTTGGATTCAAAACTATTTCTTTACTAACAACTTCCATACAAAACTAAAAAATAAACATCATGACACTCTAGAAATCAATCAATTCAAAATACCAATGACGTCGTATGCGTCAGATTTGTGTCAATTCGATCGTTTGTCGATCAACGGCGACTAGATCGATACATCGGTCGGGTCATCGCGATCGTTCGATACGCTCCGAGCCGAGCGGACTCTACTATATCTGATGTATGATGATTTTAAACCTCACGTGATGATTATCAGTGCTGCTTTGTAGCAGTAAGTGGATTAAAATTCTATTTGTCAAAGAAATATGTTATTGTGTATCACTAGTGTGCTAGTGTGCTGGCTAGTAATGATTTTTTATTCCACTAATGTGGCCAACAAGCTTACGGTCTGCATAATATTCATAATATATTATATTATCTACATAATAAATTAGCATAGCTATCATAGATGATCCCAAATAAAGCACAAAGCTTGTGTTATGGGTACTAGACAACTGATAAATCTTAAATACATTTTTTTTTTGTAAATACATACATATAATACATAGAAAAGACCCAGACCAAGACAAACAGACATGTTCATGCACACAAATGTTTGTCTTGTGCGGGAATCGATCCCGCGACCTCGGAGTCAAAGTGGCCATTGCTAACCAATCGATCACCGAGCTCGTCATAGATGAAGGATCAATGGATTTATTACGCTAAGTAGGCCTTACGGAAAATAGCGTGCGGGGAAGGGGAAGCGCTGCCATTTTGAGATAATTTTAGTGCATATAATGTATTCACGCAACGGCCGTGTCTATGAAACAGCTACACCCCATTTTTTGCCTCGCGTCTGCAGTGATTCATTTGGTTCAGTTACCATGAATAGTGCTGTAGTAGATATACGATAAAGTTGAAAGTAGCCTGTTGCAGCAACCAACAACTCGCAACGTTTGTACGATTTTCATATAAATTAGAGAAGCTGCGCAGATAACGCGACTCACTAGAGTTCTCGGAACTATCAGATATTCAGTAATCGCAATTATTTTGGGTGATTGCAATTTATTGATTAAATTAAAACATGGATTGTAGGTACCATAGTGGCTGTTGCTGGCTTCAGTAGGTAGGTAACCTGCGTTCGCAACGCGTTAAACAACTTCGCTCACTACTTCTAAAGAATCGCTACTTATTACGAGTATACAAAGGGAGAGATAAAAAATAACCTTTTTTTTATTTAAAAAAAATATATTTCATAAACATTGACTATGAATAGAATAGAATAGAATAGAATCCTTTATTTGCTTAAATGTGGGTATGCAGGTGTACAAATAACATTAGAAGTTTGATCCGTCATATTTGCCAGAAATATTTCGACGAGCTCGGTGGCGTAGCGGTCAATGACGCGGCTTCGACACCAACGCTCGTGGGTTCGATTCCCACATAGGACAAACATTTGTGTGCATGGACATGTCTGTTTGTCTTAGTCTGGGTGTTTTCTATGTATTATAAGTATGTATTTATAAAAAAATGTATTTACGTATGTTTATCAGTTGTCTAGTACCCATAACACAAGCTTCGCTTACTTTGGGGCTAGATGGCGCTGTGTAATTTGTCTGACAATATTTATTTATTTAGGCAGGCAAATATACACTAATATTAGATTAACAATATGTAGAATTATCAATTTAAATGGAAATAATAATTTTAACAATTACAATTTTTTATGGGTCATAACGAAATGGACATTATTAATACATATAATTTTTTTAAATGTACTTTAAATGTAATGTATGTATGTAATGTAAAATCGATTACAGTATTGTCATGCTTCAAGTAATTCCCCTATCGAATAAAACATTTTCTCGTGCAGCATGAATCTGCTGGCTCTACACGCCAGACCTTTAAGACAAACAATAAACCAATTAATGACATTGTTATAATAAAGTATTCGATTAAATAAACCACTCTCCAGACAGCATCACTTCTCGCATTGCCAGTGGACGGCTTTGTGCTCGATCGCCGCCGAACCGATTTATTGTGCGGTTAATTCGATTATGTATCGATACAATCGTAAGATCAGCCTGCCGTGGCCCGGGTTGTATAGGTATTGTAGGGCCACTGGTGTAAATAATATTATTTAACAATATCTACTAAATTTTGTCCTTATTTAATTTTACAATATATGCGAGATATCGAAACGAACACAGAATTTATCATTCATACCTATTAAGAAGGAAGGCTGAACGTCGAATAAGTTAATTGTAGTTTGTTTTTTCCTTCAAAATGTAAACTTAGTATAATTCAAATTCAAACGGTTTTCATGCATGCGGTATTCATACGATTAGAAAATTCAATTTCAATGTCACTTTTTCTAATCATATAACTAGCAAATAGTCTGACTGACATAGTAAAATAAAATAGCTTGGCCCTCCGAAATATGGAATCTCAAATTAAGAGGGACTCATCTGAACATTATATTCTGATCGTTACGACAAAGTTGCGGAAATTCATTAATTTTTAATAAAATCTACACTTTTAATGCGAATTGAAAAAAAAAATGTTTAAGAAATGACGGCAAACAGCTGACCATGACATATATAACAAGAATCCATTAACTGAGGTCGATATCAACAATTCGAAGTTACATGGAATTACTCTTAAATGGAAATGTTCATAGGATACACGTGTCAATCAGGAATCGAGTAATAATCGATGCGAGAATCGCCGCGGTATCGATATCTTGGAGCCAAGGCGTCTGGTTTATCGCGTAGATAACGCGGCGTTCGTTCGACCGTGAACAATTACATGACACCTCTACGGAATATGAGACCTTTTTAATCTGTGAATGTTTGACATTTCTGGTTTTGGCGGGAAGTTATATTATACTTACTGAGTGTACAACATAAAATTAAATTACAGCGTTTCGTTTTTACATTACATCAAGTATAAGTAATAGTGCTACGTACAGATCCCTGATGCTCACTCTTATCGACCTTACCTCGCCTCTGAGACGAATCTAGAACAGTTTGTACGACGACGCACGTACAGACGATCATTCAAGCTCTGAACGGACGTAATTGTTAACGCAATTTTTGTATGGAGTGGCCGGGTTGTGATTAATTACATAAGTACAAATTAGTGGGAAAAATAAATCTTATATAGAAATACAGATTATTCATTATTTATAGTTCATTCTTTCAATTGAACCTTAAAAGTTCACATGTGTAAGATGTGACACAATGACACTGACAGTTCAACCTCATTGTCTTATCATTTCATACTTTTGGCAACCACTCTTGACGATTTCTTTTTACTTTAATAGTCCAATAGAAACTATTTCGTATTATTTTTTTTTTTATTTTTTTTTTATTTTACGTGAAATGATTGCTCTTGTTTGTGTCATGTCTCAACGTAACGTGAGTAAAATATGCGCTCATGTAATCCTAACGGGAATCTTAATATGTGAAAAGAGATATAGGCTGAGTAACCAACTCATGTGTATCCACACCTTTCTTGTATGATGATACAATCGGTTTTGGATGATAATTTATCTACGTGTTTTTATTTTTTTTTATTTTTAAATTTTGGTTGTGTTTTTCTTTTTCACTTTCATTAAATGCTAGTGCATTAGTATGAAACTTGTTAGCTTTGCTAAATTGCCATTTAATCTTTATTACTTTAATTTTTGTTTAAGTTCATAATATCATTTTAGTTATTATATGGCTGAGCTGGCGAGTACCGGAATGGAATATTATTATAGTTAATTTGCATAAGTATTTTGTTATATTGTGATTAGTATAAAGTGCATGTCGGTGTCTGACGGACTGAGATATGATACGGATGATGACTTCCACTCTATGTCTTCCTTGTCGGACAGTTTTTCTAGCGCGGAGAGTGGTTCAATAGAGAGGCTTTCGCTGGCTGATAATTTAACGTTCACTTTTTCTTCCGTCGCCAAGAATTTTAACATTGTTCACATCAATGCCCAAAGCGTTGCGGCACATTACGCCGATTTGCTTGCAACTTTTACGAGCCAACATATTCACGCGATACTTATCTCCGAGACATTTCTCAAACCCTCACTGCCTTCTACGTTGTATCCAATTCCTGGGTTTCGTTTAATTAGAAATGACAGAACATGCGTGCATAATGATACATCTAGAATGGTAGGTTATGGCGGCGTTGCAATCTACTTGCGCAGTGACATCCCATGTAGTGTTCTCTCTCAATCTCCTCCTGATTATAGATCACCTGAGCAACTCTTTCTCGAAATCACCCTACATCATTCCAAGGTGATGTTAGGTGTCTATTATAGTCCCTCGTTGCATATAAATTACTTCGACTCCTTGGATGCCATTCTCACCGAAGTACGCCCACAGGTTGATCATATGATACTCATGGGAGACTTCAATACTTGCCTCATAAAGAATGATGCCCGTTCTAAAAAACTATTAGCCATCCTGCAATCATTTGATTTACATCAACTTTCTCTAGGCCCTACTCACTATTCACATAACGGTCCTCCTTCTTTGTTAGATCTAATAATCACCTCTTCTCCTGACCTTGTAGCGTGTCATGGTCAATTTAACGCACCTGCCTTTTCCGCGCATGATTTAATATTCGCATCAATAAAGGTGCGAGCCCCCAAACGTAGACATAAAGTTTTAATGTTGCGTAATTACAAGGCCATAGACCGTAATGCGTTACGGGATGATATCTCGCGTACCGACTGGAGTCCTGTACTCAATGCTTCTGACCCCGATTGTAAGCTTGCAGCGTTCAACTCTATTCTCATGTCTATCTTTGAAAAGCATGCTCCGATACAACCCGTTAAAGTAAAGCATTTTCCCTCACCCTGGCTCACAGACGAGATTAAGAAGCTAATGGCGAGAAGGGACAGGGCAAAAATTAAATGGCGTAAGAATCCTACTGAGGCTAATCGACTTAATTATGTCACACTGCGTAATGGTTGTAACAAGCGTTGCAGGGATGCGAGGAGAAAATTTATTCACTCATCTATTGACCACTGTCCGCCGGATAATCTGTGGAAATTTTTAAACAAGTTAGGAGTTGGCAATTCTAAGTCGTGCACTGTTAATAATTTTAATTTAGACGCTGACGATATCAATAAGCACTTCAGTTCAACTTCTGTGACTTTGTCGCCTCAAGCTAAAACAGCTACGTTAACACGCTTAAATGATGCTCCTATACATGATTGTGATCCATTTGAACTTGGTGTAATTACATCGGATGAGGTGTTAAAGCTTATTGACTCTATTGGGTCCGGAGCTGTGGGTATTGATGACATAGGTCTCGATATGATCGAACCGATCAAGGAGCTGATAGCACCGATATTGGCGGATATTCTAAACTGTTCGTTATCCTCAGGAATAGTTCCATCTCTATGGAAAAAAGGACATGTTATCCCACTTCCAAAAAAATCCAATCCCTCCTCCTTTACTGATTTCCGCCCTATCACTATTCTACCGTTTTTATCCAAGGTGTTGGAGCACTTTGTGCATCAACGCCTAACTAGTTTCCTTAGACGCAACCACTTCCTGAATCAGTGTCAGTCTGGTTTCCGTGCTGGCCATAGCACAGTCACAGCTCTTATCAATATTACTGATGACATCCGCAAAAATATCGATAATAAACTTCTTACTGTCCTTGTGCTATTAGACTTTACTAATGCTTTTAATATGGTCGATCATGACGTATTGATGGCGCTACTTCATCAACTGAATCTATCTACCATCTCTCAGTCCTGGTTCCAATCATACCTCTTTGATCGACAACAAATGGTAAAGATAGACGAACGGAGGTCTAGTTGGTGCACAGTTAATACTGGCGTCCCACAGGGCGGAGTGCTTTCTCCTATCCTTTTTTCTATTTTCATCAACGGCATTACTTCTTGTTTAAACTCTTCCTTTCACTTGTACGCCGATGATTTACAAATATACGCTGCTGCCCCCCTTCAAAACCTCACACAAGCTATAGGTGTCATTAATGCGGACCTCCGGGCAATAGGAGAATGGGCTGATAACTTTGGCTTGAAAATTAATGCGACTAAATCACAAACCATAGTTATTGGCAGTCCCCATTTTATTTCAAAGTTCCAAACCATGACTTTTCCTAGTGTTAGTTATAACGGTACAACTATACCATACTCCACTAAAGTAAATAACTTAGGAATTGTTATGGATCAGACACTTTCATGGGGGCCTCATATCAATGAAATAAGTCGCAAACTATACACTTCACTTCATTCTCTTAGACGCCTGCAAAATTTTCTTCCTGTAGACACTAAAATAATGCTGGCTCGTTCCCTACTCTTACCTCTCATTGATTATGCCGACGTGGCCTTCCTGGATCCTTCAGAAGAATTGTTAGATAAATTAGATAGATTGCAAAATCAGTGCATTCGTTATGTCTTTGGCCTCCGGAAGTATGACCACATTTCTCAATCCAGGCAACAACTGAACTGGCTTCCCATACGGTTACGTCGCAAAGTCCATATCCTGACCATGCTATTTAATGTGCTTTTTAATCCCTCAATTCCTAAATATCTTAAGGATCGATTTCACTATCGAGATGTCGATCCACGTCTGCGTCGTAGTGATGACCCAATTTTGAAACTCCCTGTTTTCCAAACGAATTCTTTCTATAATTCATTTAGTGTGCAAGCGGTACGGCTATGGAACGCGCTCCCTCTTGACCTGAGAAAGTTACAAACTCTCGGGTCATTTAAAAAAGGATTACTCAAATATGTATTATCCTCTGAGTGATGTCAGATTTTATTACCACAGGTATCTACTATCAGTCTCAGTCTGTTCATTCTCCTAACGCGTCAGACTAAGTGATATGTACTTATATTACTACTATTGCTTTTAATGTGCTTTTGTAATATTATGTTTTTGAGCATAATGTGTTATATGTATATGTGTATGTATATATGTGATATATATGTGTGTGTGTATAATTCAAGTATGAGTATTAAGGTATGATTTCATTGTCATTATTTTATTTTAAATTGTGCGAAATTTACTCCTCCTGTATTCCGTGGTTGACTGGAAGAGATCCCTGTTGGGATAAGTCCGCCATTGTACTAATGGTTATTATTACGTATAAGTGTATGTATTACTGTTATAGTGCAATAAAGATTTACAAACAAACAAACAGAAGACGGCATTTTTACCTAATATTATATATTCAATCAATTGTCCGTGTGGTTTCCGACAGACTTAAATAGAATCACTCCGTTTCTTCCCGTGGATGTCGTACAAGGCGACTAAGGGAAATACATTATAAAACATCGATCAGGCCTCCCCAACCCGTCTGGCCAGCGCGTGGGGAGTGTAGGCCAAATTCGCCTTCTGTTTGGGACGGAAGAGAGAGGGCCGTGCTCCTGTAGTGGAGATTAAAATGACCTGATGATGAATCAATTGTCACAAACGTTAGATTCGTCGGCTTGCTTGTGCATACTAACTGGATGATGTGACAATTACTTAGGTGCTTTTTTCGGGTGTACAAATCGACCCCTTAATACCATATCTATAGTATTTACACTGTATACCTACTTAACAATACTTGATGATGAGATTATTATCTCATACCAAGTTATTACTTAGATCAGGAGTTATAGTTTAACTTTAAAATGGGCTGACATTATGATGAATGCATATTATTATACACATTTGCTTTCAAGATGCCTTCGAAACGTTATTGTATCACGTGTGTTGGTGGAATTAATAGTTACACGGGTAAATATAACAGTGGAGAATGTCATACAGTGCAAATTATAATGTTGGAACAATTGCGTTCATATGTGCGACAAAATATTGTCGTTCTGTATGCGTCAACGTAAATAAAGCTGTTCAAATATAAGGTTTAATATACTTTGGTGACACGTTAACGTTTTGAACAGACCTCTTGATGGTAAGTTATTGTAGCTGTGAATATGTGAACAACCTCTTTTGATGTATGCATTGACAGAAAGAAAAAGAAAGAAAATATATTTAATTAACATCACAATATGAGTAAACAATACCTACACAATGACATATAATATTTTTTTTTATACTATGTCGGGTGGCAGACAAGCAAACGGCCCGCCTGATGTGATGCGGTTACCGTAGCCATATTAACGCTCGCAACACAAAATATCGCTCGCGCACCGCCACCGCTGCTGCCAACGCAGCATCTCCTTCCTTTCTGGTGACCTCACTCACTCGCAGGAACACAACACCCTCAAGGGAATTGTTATTTGGCTGCGGTATACTGTGAGGTGGAGGTACATTCCCCAGTCGGGTAGCTTACAATTATACGCTCTTTTCGCCAGAGCTTCGTTTGCCAGTCAGCAGGGTGCACCGCGTGCAGGTGAAGTTGGCTTTGGTTCAAAGGTGTTGATGAACCACTTACACCATAACATTCATAACTCATTCATGATGCTAATTTGGCCATCGCTCGGCATTAATGCTGTGTAATAAACACAGCGCCAGCGCCGATATTCTGCGACAGCCACCAGGTGCCGACACGGACATCGTCGGACGAGGTATGTAATTTATTAATTTATCGGGGCTTTAAAGTCTCTACATCCAGGGCCATCAGGCTATCCGACAAGTATAATGGGGGACAGATCCCCATAACACATAAGTATTTTGGGGTGTAAGTGGTTTATCAACATCTTTGAACCAAAGCCAACTTCACCTGCACGTGGTGCACCCTGCTGACTGACAAACGAAGCTCTGGCGAAAAGAGAGGTAGGGAGCGTAATTGTAAGCTACCCGACTGGGGAATGTACCTCCACCTCACAGAATACCGCAGCCAAATAACAATTCCGTTGAGGGTTGTTGTGTTCCTGTGAGTGAGTGAGGTCACCGGAAAAGAAGGAGATGCTGCGTTAGCAGCGGGGGTGGCGGCGCGCAAGTGATATATTATGTTGCGAGCGTTAATACGGTTACGGTAACTGCTTCACATCAGGCGGGCCGTATGCTTGTCTGCCACACGACGTATTATAAAAAAAAAAAAAAAAAGTACCGAACAGACCGACGCGACGGCACCTCACACCATGTGTGGCACAGACACTAAATAGACAGTTCAGCACCCTTACCACCAACTCTTATTGCGATTCAATAACTGAATAGAATGCTTATTTATACCAATGAATTAGTGTCTCTATTTCAAATGAATAGAGTCGCTTATTCATTGGTATGAATAAACATTCTACTCAGTTATTGAATCGCAATAAGTGTTGATGGTAAGGGGGCAGACAATGTCCGATCGGTAGCTTGACACGTCACCTCCCAATTCGCTGCTTCCCTGACCCTAATGAGCAGTTGCACACTTCTTCTAAGACTTGCACTATGCACTATTTTTAACACGCTTTTATTACCTTCCCCTGTATGTTTGTTTGTTTGTATGTATGTTTGTAACCGACTCTTTGAACTCAATTTTGACCCACTTTTTAACAAACAGATTTAATTTAAACTCTGTACACTTATCAAGAACCGGGAACAATACAACCTCTCGTGCACGTGGTGCACCCTGCTGACTGACAAACGAGGCTCTGGGGAAAAAAGAGGTCATACGGCATCGCGTATTTTTTAAGCTGCTCGATTGGAGAAGTACCTCCACTTCACAGAATACCGCAGCCAAATAACAGTTTTTTAGTTTGATGGGCCTTAAACGCGTGTTTTTTTTTTAGATTTTTTTATACCGTATTTATTATTATTTAATTATAAAATCATCTAGAGGTGTTCGGATGACTATGATTACGTTCTGTAGAACTATAGATAGAGAAAGTTATAGACAAATTGATAGTTTTCCATCGCATCACATTAGAAAAATAAACGCCATCATCATATAAGAAAATTAGACAGACTGACCCGATTTTTGTTTCGCGTCGCGTCACTTACTGGTTGCTTATAAAGAAAGCTAAATAATTAGCTAAACAGTTATATTACAGCGCTATATAAAATCTGACATGTCATCTCATGTTTGCCACGTCTAACAGGCGTACATAGTACCTAGTATGCGTATACGTGTTGAACGTATAAAGCAAAGAGAATGTAACCACTACGTTTTAAGAGACGGATGTGCCATACAAATAGCGTAATTCTAATATGTATGAAATGGAAGCGAAAACAATCAGAATTTGTACCAAATTCGCTTCCGATTCATAGAGTCGTTTTTTTACCTTGAGTTGCGCCAGGCTGGTATAAAGTTAATATACGTTCCGCTAGGTATATTAACTTTATGGTTGAGACTTTTTTGGGGCGAACTTGGTAGGCGCGGGTATACTTCTAAACAAATTATCTTAATTTAAAATGTTCGAATCGGGACTGTTGAGTCACAAAAAGTCGTGCAAAACAACAGAAAAATGGCACTATAATGGTTTTACTGTGATCTACTACAAGTAATGGAAGAACAAAAAGTTTCCTGACGATATTTTTCGGCATGTCCTTGAAACCGGAAATAACAAAGAAAAATACAAACAGGACATTGTTTCCGGAGCAGTAAAGCTATTTGATAAAAAAAAAAAAACTTTATGGTTGAAAGGGAGATCTTTGGCGGGAGGACCTAAGTATATTTTATCAAAACCTGTTCCGAATATTAGAAAGCACGTTGTAAACCTAATTCAAGCCGCCTAAAGGCCACTGACTTATCTTTACGACTGTCATATAATAACAATAGCCTACCTGTACCGACATAATTACAAAGAAGCCGATCCTGGACAGACCTGCCGCCAGACGCCGGCATCATACTCCTCATGAAGACTCCATCGTACTCTTAGAAAATATAAAAGAAATATAAAAAAAAATATAAAAGAATATGGGGTGTAAGTGGTTTATCAACATCTTTAAACCAAAGCCAACTTCACCTGCACGCGGTGCACCCTGCTGACTGACAAACGAAGCTCTGGCGAAAAGAGAGGTAGGGAGCGAAATTGTAAGCTACCCGACTGGGGAATGTACCTCCACCTCACAGAATACCGCAGCCAAATAACAATTCTCTTGAGGGTTGTTGTGTTCCTGCGAGTGAGTGAGGTCACCAGAAAGGACGGAGATGCTGCGTTGGCAGCAGGGGTGGTGGCGCGCGAGCAATATTTTATGTTGTGAGCGTTAATATGGCTACGGTAACCGCTTCACATCAGGCGGGCCGTATGCTTGTCTGCCACCCGATGTAGTATAAAAAAAAAAAAAAAAAAAAAAAATTTACAACCCCCCCTTTGTGTCCGCAGCACTAAGATGTTGCCGATCCGTTCGTTGCAATCTTTTTAGAACACGTTTTATATAGGTACTTGAATGACCCCAACCCCCCAACCTATGTCGTATTTGTTCAAGAACACCGTTGAAATGTGTTGATTCTGCTACCACCAATGGCTTAAACAGTGAACTGTAAAGGATCGCCAATTACCAAGGTGGCACGTATATGAAGTTGTCATTTATTACGAGTTTATTCTTTACTTAATTTGACTACAATGTTGCCTATTAGCGGCCCGCGATGACTCAGTGGTCCAGATCACAAGAAGTCGACCCGAGGGCCCACCTTCAATTGTCGCGGCGTAATATTTGTGACCCGCACCTTAAGTAAGGTTAAATAATTGATGTTCACAGTCTGTCCACCAATGATGCCTAGTGATGTCAGAAATCTGGTATCAAGATACCAGAAATAATTTACGGCTTTTTCACTGTCCCTTGTTGAGCGCCCATTAGATTTGTAGAATAATACCACGCGGTAACTTCATAGCACTCTTATAAATATTTTTTAAAATGGAAATATATTTTTAAGAATTAGTAGTGTAATTACTTAATAGGTAGATGGTGCCACACTGTGACTCACGCAGTAAAATATAAAATTCGCATAATTCGTCACCAACACAAACCTTCCTGGTAGCTCAGTTGGAAGAGCACTCGACCGGTCATCGAGAGGTCGTTCGTTCAAATCCCACCTAGCCGGTGGAACTGATTTTTCCATTTTTAAAAATATTTATAATATTCTGGCAAGTTCACCAAGACAACTATTTAATTAAAAATAATTCATAGCATTCGTTGAATTGTTTCAATTATTACACGCCGCCTTTTTTTAATTGTTTTTATTCAACAGCGCCGCGCGTGGCAAGATTATAAACTAAATAGACAATTTGACGCGGTATTTTTAGGAAGGGCGTGCGACTATGATGAAGCACATTACAATTTTCCTTCGGCATATTGCAAAACGCCAAGCGTTTATTACCTGAAAACGTCGTTTTGATCAGACTAACTATAGGATATGCCGACGACGTATATAGCCTATATAGCGACGTATATAGGTCAACTATGGAGATTATTTGTTTTATATCAGAACGAAATTCATATAATTTGATATTTTTATTAATCTAATGTATATAAAATTCTCGTGTCACAATGTTAGTTACCATACTCGTCCGAAACGGCTTGACAGATTTTTATGAAATTTTATATGTATATACAGTAGGTCTGAGAATAGGTTGTTATCTATTTTTATGGCAAAACGACGTTTGCCGGGTCACTAGCTGACCCGGCAAACGTCGTTTTTATACATTTGTATATTATAATTATAACACGAGACGGCGGGAAGCGAATTTGTTTCATACTATGTAGAGATAAGTAGTTACAGATAAATTAATTATAATTTATCCATTTTATAAAATTGTTTTATGTCTGGTGAACATAATAATGTCTATAAATTATTTCTTGTCATGCTATTATCAAATATTTTTGTATGATTAAGTCGATATGAAGAACGTGAAATATTTATAATATTGCCACATGTGGTAAAACATTGATAAGTCGTTACATTTATAAATGAATATACGACGTAGGAGTAATAAGTATGTAGAAAAATATCCATAATAAGTCTAACTGAATAAATATTATGATTATATTATAATTATAACACTATTGTAGAATTGAAAACGATTCAATAATCATTTTAACAATTAATGGAAAAAAAATGCGTCAATATTCAAGATTTACAGCAATCACAAGAGCCTGCATATTCACTGGGCAACATTTGCCTCGCTTTATGTTTCAGAATGACAAATATTTATTGTCGATGATACACAGTAGAATCGATTTTTGGAATAGAACACAGTAGAATAATAAACAAATAAATATTCCACGGCCACACAGTCACATACTTTTTTTAAATACATACATAAAATACATAGAAAACACCGAGACCAAGACAAGCAGACGTGTTCATGCACTCAAATATTTGTCTTGTGCGGGGATCGAACCCGCGAGCTCGGAGTCAAAGTGGCCATTGCCACGCGACCACCGAGAATTGAACCTTTGTAAGAAGCTAAAATTTAGTTCTATTTATGGAATTATATGACAACTTTTTTTTTAACTGACGCCTTTGTCTTTCTTCAGCGACTAACTGATCAATATGTAGCACGTTACGTATGCAATACGTAAATCTCGCATACAGTGAAGTTTGTACAATAAATTATGCCGATACCCGATTGACAACTGTGTCATTGCTACATCACTAGATAACGCGATATGTATAAGAGTGTGTATGAAATTGAATTAGTGGCCGGGTCGCGTGTGGGCGGTGTCACTCGCACGCAACGAGATGGATGTGGTCAGAGATACTATTGGAACTCATTCTATATTCATAAATGGTATTCTATGCACAATATGACCTCCCTTCTGAGTCGAATCTGGAACAGTTTGCTTGCCGCATACACACATGCACATTCACGCTCTGTTTAGACGTCACTGTATATCTTATGGATGTGACATACCTTATAGATGTGATGTCTTATAGATGTGACATTTGTATGGAGTGTCCGGGCTGTGACTCGATGTAGATCTATGAATGTGAAATAATACTAAGTTATTATCAGAAATTCCGAAAATCACATAAAAATATAAGAATTTTGGGGTGGTAAAGGTAAATCTTTAGTCAACCGCACCGTGGTGCATCCTATTAACTTACAAACGAGGCTCTAATGAAAAGAGAGGCAGGGCATAGCGTGTTTTGTATAATCACGTGCAGGTGAAGTTGGCTTTGATTCAAAGATGTTGATGAATCACTTACTCTTACACCTCAAAAATGTACGCCATGTTCCTTAGTAACTGTCGTCCGTATTTAAGTAATTAGAGGCATGTTTACTGATGTGCCGTATACAAAGACGGACTCGAACACGTCACTGCCGTAATTGGATAAACGAATTAACCACAGTGCTTATGAGGATGTGGCAGTGACGGCCTGTGTACAAACTCAGTATGATACGAATATCAGTTTAAAATACTGTAACTCGACTACGGAAAAAACATTAAAAATCAACCTCGTTTTGTTGAAGTCAGTTAAAATGTAGCCTATGTTACCTGAACCATAGTAATGGATCGATTGACATCATATTCATCAAAATCCGATGAATAGTTTAGCGCTACGGAGAACATACGTAAATACATTACATACTCATTTACATACATAGACTGCCCCCCTCCTGCTGCTCGCGTAAATGATTCCCGAGCTCCACTAAGCCGACACTACACTGATGATATCCTGGACACCAGCTTAAACGAGAATCGGATGATCCTCGAACAGCTGAAAGACTAACCAGTTTTAAAAGTTTTAATCCAGGACTACAAATGAAACCCCACCAACCCCCTTACCACCATCTCTTATTGACTCTATTTCAAATGGAATAGAGTCGCTTATTCATTGATATGAATAAGCAATCTATTCAATTATTGAATCGCAATAATAATTTCATTTGAAAAAGAGTCCTTTATTCATTGGTACGAATAAGCAATCTATTCAGTTGGGACGGGGGCCCACCACACATTCCCACCACTGTATCTCCTGTGTAGCCAGGATTAACAGCGGCGACCGCCAAAAAAGGCAATGAACAATGAAGTCCATTGCAGTCCCAGGGGTAAAACTACGGCTGCCTTGGAACTCACAACGAATTTAATCAGAAGAAATTAGAAGGAGTAGGAAGCTTTTGGAATTTGACTTCCCCTCTTAGCAATGTGAGAGACAGCAATATGGCAAATAAGGCATTAAAAGCCTAAAGAGATGGCTAGTCAAGTGAAGCTCAACTGCCGTGCACCACGGATTTTAAGTTTCTAACACTATTAGGGACCTAAAACATTGAGTAGTTACCTAACACATCGATTCCAATAATATGAATTGCAAAATCGTCTGAACGCTTGGTAATTCTCCCTTGTTGCTACCAAATCTGAATAGTATACTACCCCGGATGCAACTTGTAATGAATTCAACATGTCATCCCGCTCCCGCTGCCAAAGATCACACTCCCAGAGAACATGGTGTGCTGTTTGATCGAATTCAGAATTAGCAGTAGAACATTCGCATAAGGGCGACGGCACTAATTTAAACGAAAAGAGTTTAGCTTTAAAATTGCCATGTCCAGTTAAAAATTGCGCAACGGGGTGGTCTACTTCTAACCACTTTTTCTTTAATCTATCTCTTACCGATTGAAAGAACAGATACAAGTGGCGTCCTTTGGTAGAAGTTTCCCACCTTTCCTGCCATTCAGACAGCAATGTTTCAAATACTTCATTAATAGGTTTGAACAGTCTAACTATTTTTTCACGATCACGCGTTTTCAAGAAATCAGGGACCATATTTTTAGATGTATAGTACATTGAAGCGCGGCGTTGTACTTCTAAGTCTACCGGTAACACACCTGCTAGCACGGGTAGTGCCTCGGTGCTTACAGTTCTATACGACTTACATAAAAATATCAGAGCAAGGCGCTGGCTTTGAAGCAATTTACGACGTGCTGCACCTATAGTAGCCCTATCTGCCCACGCAGGTGAACCGTACGTAACACAACCTAAGTATGTGGCGGTATAAATAGTTTTTAACGTTTTGAAAGTTAATCCCCACGTAGAGGTAGAAATTCGTGTTAAGGCATAGAAATTCTTTTTTGCTTTTTCACCTACTTGCTTCATGTGCTCAATATAATTAAAATTTCTGTCCAAAAGCAAACCTAAGTAACAAACCGAACCCCTATTAGCAACAGATACTCCATTAAAATGAAATCGCGGTGAAACCTGTAAATTTCCCTTAAGCAAGAGTTGATATGTTTTATGTGGCGCAAAATCGAGACGATTACGATAACCCCAATCTGAAATTAGGCCTAGGCTAGTGTTGGCTAGTTTCTCTATGCTAGATCTTGAATTAGCATTGATTAATAAGAGACCATCGTCAGCGTAACCAGTTAACGAGCACCCTTCCGGTAAGGGTAGGCTAAAAAAATCATCAAAACCGATATTCCAGAGATACGGTCCCAACACTGAACCCTGGGGGCAGCCCTGCGTGAGCACCTTTGAAGCAACATAATGGCCAAGTTTTAATTTAGTTGTACCATTCAAAAAGTACGATCGAATGAGAGAGTAGATATTGCTAGGGCAACCTCTCACCTTAAGTTTCAGCAACAACATTGGCCACCAAGCATTATCAAAGGCACCTGAGATATCTAAGAAAATAGCTACAACATACTTGCTCTCCGAGAGTTCAACAACTTTGCGCACTGCGAGCGCAGCATCAACAGTAGACTTGCCAATGGTGAAGCCGTACTGATTTTTATGAAATTGCGGGCCACCAGGCAGCAACCGTGGCACAACCAAGCGCTCAAGCAGCTTACCCAACGACGGTAGCAGAGTAATAGGACGGTAGGACTTCGGATCGTCCGGTGGTTTATCACCGCCTTTTGGTATTATTTTTATAACACCACTTCGCAAAATGCCAGGGAAATGACCTTCTACAATACACCGAGTAAGTATTGTTAAGATAGGTTCAGCGGCTACTTTACAAGCTTCTTTAATCATTCTATTCGAAATCTTATCATCACCGGAGGCTTTATTTGTAGGCAAAGCTTTAACAATAGACATAAATTCATCCATCGACGGTACATTTGATATTGGAGTGGAAGGGCACATATCCGCCGCGCTCCTAACCTCACGATGGTAGTCACTGTCACTATCGGCACAATCATCAGGAATTAACGCATGCAGAATTGTCTCAGCGGTCTCTTCTACACCAAGGGTATGTGAATTATTAAATTTTATATTGGATACGTATGCCTGATCAATCCGCCTATTTGCTTTAAATTCGTTATATAGGGGAGACCACGGGCCCTCACTATTTAATCTTTCTACAATACGTTTTAATAAATTACCTTTGGATTTTTCAACAGCAGCGCGATAATGAGATCTAGCAATACGCAAGTCACTCAGAGCTGTTTGATAAATTTCTCCCTCGATGTTACGTCTCTTTAATTTTGAAATCTTACGTCTAGCGGCACGGAAATTCCTACGCAACCTAACAAGGGTATCATTCCACCAATCGCATCGTCTGTTATTAACTATAGGTTTTCGGCCTAATGCAACGTCAGCGCAATACACGAATGTGTCAGACATAATTTCAACACTTTCTGTGACTGTAAGTTCACTACGAGTAAAGTCTTTAGCGCGGGAAGCGAAAAGTGAAGCAAAGCTTGCCCAGTCGGCATTCTTAGTTTTATATTGAAAACCTATTAACTGTTGCCGATGTAAGCTTTCAACAACTGGGGAGAATTCACATACGATCAGACGGTGATCACTACAAGAAGCTTCAGGAAGAACGCGCCAGTTTTGTATTCGGACGTCTGCACTAGAAAGTGTGACGTCAATAAAAGACTCGCCCATAGGGCTACTAAAAGTAGGTGGTGCTTCAGGGGTATTGTGAATATGAAGATGCATTTCAGCAATGAACTCTTCAACAGCAGAGCGTCTGTCGGCATCGGTCGCTCTCAACTTGCCGTGCCATAATGGTGATGATGCATTTACGTCTGCCGCTATAATAACCTTATGACCGGTAAGAGCATGCAACACTCTTCGTAGGTGATACAAATGCGAATCCACTGGGTCAGAAAATTGAAAATAACAACTGACTACAAATACTCTCAAATATGGAGATGTTACTTCAGCTACCGCACAGTGAGTGGACATTAGGTGATTGATTGATGTTATAGTAAATCCGCCTCTTGGCGCATATATACCCGCGCGCGACTTGTTTTTAAGTTGTATAAATTTACTGTTTAATTGCGATCTTTGGTACTGCTCTTGAACTAAAACAAGGTCGAGCTTATAGTCCGCAACGAGCTTATCTAACTCGGACGTTGCAATTTTGTCGTTGTGTAGATTTAGTTGTGCAATTACGACGTTATCCATAGGTAGTATTTAAAATATTGAACTCTAACCGAGCTGCGTATGTGGGACAAGACTCTGACCCGATCTTGTGGTCAGCAGTCTTTTTTTGACGCCTACAAGCTGCGCATGTAGGTTTGAAGTCTGCTTCAGACTTCTTCAGACATTCCCGTGAGTCGTGTGCTTCGGCGCAATGAGCGCAGGTGGGGTTATTCGCAGAGCAGTATTTACTGACATGCCCATATTGCTGGCATTTTAAGCAACGCACGACTTCTATATCGTCCACGAATCTACATGTGGCAAAATCTATAAAAATCTTATCTTTTGTCGAAATAAGGTGTTTGCGTATTTCCGGGGAGATTTCGACTCCCATCCACTTCCTGCCGTAGGCAGTAGGACGACGACGCACGATTTTTATGTCTTTTAGGTAATCCGAAAATGTACTTTTTTAATTCGTCCTTTATATTCTGATTATATAACGCGGCTAAAAATTTTGTGTCGTCCATTGTGTCCGGAATATCTTTTATAATAATACGCGGGCGGCGTCCTTTGGGCTTTTCGAGCTTAAGTCCAACCGATTTTATGCTTTCAATTGACTGCAGCTTTTTAATTTGAGCGTCATTGGAAACGCGTACTACTACACCGGATTTCGCAGTTTTCTTGACCCCTACAATTTGAAAGCCATCATCGGATGGCTTAATGGCTTTCATAAGTGCCTCCTTAGTCGCTTCGGATGTTGTGAATTCCGCCGATCGTTCTTCAGTTGGATAGGCTACGACGCAGGGCACTGGCTCGCGAGTTTGAACCGGCTTAATTTGTTTTGGCAAGCGAAGTTTCAGTTTTTCGGCGTACGACTCGCTAGCCTTAGTTATAGGCGCAACGGGGTTATTTTTTGCATCTAATTTTAGTGCTAATAAATCTCGTTCGACAAGAGCGAGCTTTTTTTCCGAAATAGCGAGGTGTTTTTCCGCCGTGGCTGACTTTATGGCTAGCATAGATATCAGTGAGGTAACTCGTTGGGTCATGCCCATTATTGTCGATTTATTTGCAACGCCAATTCGCGAGGTCTGCCCGATAATTATTTCATTAATTTTTGCCAGACATTCAGAGGATTCGCGAACAAATTCTACATAATCAATATTTGGATCAACAATTTCAGCTGAGGTGCTAAGGCTTAAATTGTGTAAGTTGTCTATATTATCTGTGCTTGCTGACCGCTGTAATCGCTTTTCATCGGGTGATAAATGGCTTGGCGATATATCACCTAATGTTCTCTTAGCATTAGTTGCCGGCGGAGATCGCGGTGTCAAATTACTACGGCCAAAAATTGGTGTCGTGCCACCAGGATCATCGGTATTACTAGACATTTTATTTATGTTACGAGTTAGCAGGAATAAAACTATTAATTACCTATCAAAATAAAATTTTCCCCGATTCAGGGGTAAATTTATAAAGTGACAACACTGAGAGACTTTGTTGTACTAATATTAATACCAATAAAAAACACTAATAGAATAACAAAATATGAAATTATTACGTACCTTTTACGGGCCAAACCTGTTTTACGATTGATGCAGCTGCAGTCAAGAAGCACAAAAATATTTTTTTTAGTATACCTACTAGTTTGCGAATAATAATCACTGTATTTACTTATTTACAAATAAAACCTAAATAAGATCGAAATTTAAAGCGAAAATGATAAATTCAGATGAGATCACCAAAATTCACCGAAATGCCCACACACTTTACGAAACAAATTAATAAAATTATTTAATTTGCAATATTAAATCGCACAGACAGTTTAGTTCGACCGTCTCGCAGAAGCGCGGGAGGGGGAAGTGAATCTATTCAGTTATTGAATCTCAATAAGAGATGGTGGTAACGGGGCTGGACGCTCCATGGACAACGTCTAAACTAGGTCAAATTCGGGAAAACTCGGTCGGATGGTAACCCGAAATAAAATACAACTAAAACATAAGTTCAAATATCTAATTTTTTTCGGGGTAGGTAGTAATTTTTTTGAAAAAGCTTTCATGAAGAACCCATATTGTAATCAGTTGTTGACGAAAAAAAATCCAATCACTCTTGACCACTTTGCATTATGCAGATAGTAAATAAATAAATATATAAATATTGTCACACAAATTACACAACGCCATCTAGCCCCAAAGTAAGCGAAGCTTGTGTTATGGGTACTAGACAACTGATAAACATACGTAAATACACTTTTTTTTTGTAAATACATACTTATGATACATAGAAAACACCCAGACCAAGACAAACAGATATGTTCATGCACACAAATGTTTGTCCCGTGTGGGAATCGAACCCACGAGCGTTGGTGTCGTAGCCGCGTCATTGACCGCTACGCCACCGAGCTCGTCAAATGTTTTAACATTCAAAGAATAAATTGTGTAAATGAGACAAGGTGTCAGTACTGAATTATGCAATTGCAGCTGGTGCGTCCGCGCCTGGAGTGCACACAGTTGCGACTCCAATGATTTCTGGCTAAAATAATTTTATGCATGAAATGTCGGCGCGAAGCCCGGGCGCGCAGTCGCACCCGTCGCCCGCGATATATAGCCATTCTCATTACCACACAGAAAATATAGCAAGTAAGTGTGAAGTAACGAAGTTACACACAGAAACACTGTATCAGTTTCTACAGCCAGCCAAACGATTGTGAACCTTAATCCAAACCAATTATAATACCCAAGTGCGATGTTTTCAAAACTTTGACATTTAATTTTACAAGCAATAAGAGAAGAAATTATTATTGTCGAAGTGAGTCGTTATAATCAGCGATTTTATGTGTTTATAAATGCACACGGGAATCTTCACATGCACGAGTAAATTGCACTTTTATGTCTTTGGAATACGACGACGTAGCTAGCTTCCTATCCAGTAAGGTTACTTGTATATTATGGTAATTTTATACATTACTACAACGATACTAATTTATAAGCAATGGTAATATACACTGATATATATCTTCTGATAAACCAACCACTTACTTTTATAAGATAGGTAGGGAGCGTAATTGTAAGCTACCAGACTGGGGAGTTACAGTACCTCCAGCTTACAGAATACCGCAGCCAAATATCAATTCCCTTAAGGGTTGTTGTGTTCCTGCGAGTGAGTGAGGTCACCAGAAAGGAAGGAGATGCTGCGTCGGCAGCGGGGGTGGTGGTGCTCGAGTGATATTTTATGTTGCGAGTGTTAATATGGCTACGGTAACCGATTCACATCAGGCGGGCCATATGCTTGTCTACCACCCGACGAAGTATATATATAAAAAAAAACTATGGTTTCTATCTCAGAAAAGAAATATTCGTCGAATAAAAAAACCCAGTCGATTAACATCAAAACGGTTTAACATTTACGTCAACATTTGACATATCTGTAACGCCAAATAGTTGTAGCAAACAAAAGCGTTTACCTTTCTCAAATAAAAATGTTAGTTATCGCACCAATTTCAGCCCAATTCATAGCGCATCAAAGTCCAATATCGCGATGTTTGTATAGATAATCGTTAATTTATGAAGATGTGCATCTATATTTTTACATGATAGCCGTCCCGCTGGACAGCTGGACTCGTAAGTCACTCGATGGTCACTCTTGATTAGGTATCTACTTAGAGATAGCTTCGTTCCGTGCATCTTTTTTCTAGCCGTCACACAAAGTGAGCCCACCGTGTAGGCATATGAATATCAAAATACTGGTGCTATGGTAGGCAGGAATAGTTTTTTTTTATACTACGTCGCGTGGCAGCATACGGCTCGCCTGATGTGAAGCGGTTACCGTAGCCATATTAACGCTCGCAACTAAAATATCGCTCGCGCGCTGCCATCGCAGCATCTCGTTCCTTTCTGGTGACCTCACTCACTCGCAGGAACACAACAGCCCTCAAGGGAACCGTTATTTGGCTGCGGTATTCTGTGAGGTGGAGCATTCTCCAGTCGGGTAACTTACAATTACGCTCCCTACCTCTCTTTTCGCCAGAGCGTTTGTCAGTCAGCAGGGTGCACCGCGTGCAGATGAAGTTGGCTCTTTGTTATAGTACTTCACTGATTGTACAATTTTATATATTGAACAATTTGCCAATCGGCAATAGTAATTGAAGTTTAACTAGCTTGAAGTTTAACGCATAAGTATTTTTTTTTATACTACGTCGGGTGGTAGACAAGCATACGGCCCGCCTGATTTGAAGTGGTTATCGTAGCCATATTAACGCTCGCAACATAAAATGTCGCTCGCGCGCCGCCACCCCCGCTGCTAACGCGGCATCGCCTTCCTTTCTGATGACCTAACTAACTCGCAGGTACACAACAACTCTCGAGGGGATTGTTATTTGGCTGCGGTATTCTCCCCAGTCGGGTAGCTTACAATTACACTCCCTACCTATCTAATCGCAGAGCTTCGTTTGTCAGTCAGCAGGGTGCACCGCGTGCAGGTGAAGTTGGCTTTGGTTCAAAGATGTGGATGAACCAGTTACACCCCAAAGTTTGGTTTGTTATATCCTTGCGATTGAGTGAGTTCGCCAGATTTGAAGAGAAGCTGTGTGTGACAAGAGTCTAGCTAGAGCAACGTTCGCCGCATGCCGCCCGTATCGAATACTTGCGGCCTGCGACTTATACACAAACTGGGTATACTATCAATGCAAGTGAGACAATTCAGGTTTGTATGCAATAGTTAAAGTCTTTATTTACTTCTAAAATCCTCGTTGATGTTTAAAAAGTGGAGTATTTTAAAAAGTCCCAGTATAAATCAGATTTGCTGTTGAAAGCAGCAAACCTGGTTTATGCTAGGCTGCTCCAGATCACATCGTCTTTTGTGGCCCATATCAAATAAAGTTTGACGACCACTGGTCTAGAGGCTACTGTAAAATCTGTTGTATCGTCCAAATAACCAGGAGATTGAACTTGATGGTGAGTAGAGATATCGACACCAATTTATAACCATTATTTGATATCAGCAGACAGTTATGTCATATCACAGTAACTCAACAAATTATGATTAACTTAGTAGGTACTTTCAAATAGTAACAGTCTACTGAGGTGCGTGTTTTCTAACTGAATATATTCTTTTTTTAAATTGAAGCTATATTCCGTGGCCAGCCTTAGCTAAAAGGCGGGTAATTGGAGGACTGTGAATAATAGATGGTGATCATGGAACAATGGCCAGTGATCGACAACAAGGCGTGGGAGCTGCCAGCTGACGGCCGAGGGTCGCCGCGGGTTGGAAGACCTGCCGGAGCCCGTAATGATAGTCGGTAGAAATGACTTGACTTGTATATAATTCGCTATAAATTGGTTCAATGAGGATGTTTTGAGAAATTTAGCCTTTGGACTGATATGACGCCATGTAACTTACCTAACTAAATCTCTCGTGCTGACAACGGCAAGAGTAGCTTTAAATCAGGCGTGCCTTAGCTTGTTTAGCTCCCGATCAGCCGATATCCATCCACAACTCGATATAGGTCGTCCTCAATCTCTTTTTTCATATACGATTCTGCAACTTCCGCTTTGGAACTGCCTCGAACTTCCAACAATCTTGCTGAGATCATTGGCCCAACAAGAGAAGGCGTCCAACGTTTCATTACCCCATACACATCCTTAACTCTAAAACTTTCCTCCTCCATCTATGTGCTAGTACTGATCCGACAGATTTCGAATTTAAAGTGCCTAAGTAATCTGCTTCCAGGCGAAAGGGGAATAAAACCTGCTACTATTCCGCTTGAGTGCCTGGTTGGTTTACTGAGCGGAATAGCGGGCCGGGTAAACGAACGTCCTCTTGCTTGGTAGGTTTACTAATGGCGAGTGCCATTCTGTGATATTACCGCAAAGTTGGGGCACAGGGCAGCATCAGCTATAGAGATAGAGTCGTTGATCGGACAAATATGGTCAACCTACCGTCCCCAATCGATCAACTTACAAAATACGCTATCTCGCCTCAGTTTTGGCTAGAACTTCGTTTATCAGCCAGCGGGGTGCATCACGGATCACGGTTGTTTTCAATTTCAATAAACGACTTACGTCTCCATCGATTATTTCCCACATAATTATAGTGTTAAATGAGCATACAAGTAGTGTCCATTATAATCAAGGGGTCGCACGAATAAAAAAATATAAATCTCGAGTGCCTGAGCTGCTCTTGAGAAGTAGCAATGCGCAGGAGGGTGCAACTGCAACATAATAACATTAAGATATTGAAATGTTGGCAGCGCAGCAGTTCTCAAAAACGGGCGAATAATCAGTAGAGTGGAGTGGTTCACTTACGAACGGTGTTAAATAATTTGCTTGGGAATGGTTTCTTGAGATGATTTTGGGAATACTGCACATGCTTTTAGATTTTTCTCATAAGTTCATTCAATTAAACGGAAATTTTGTATGCATTTTGTGATCGGGAATGATGTCATTATTGAGCATATTTTAATAATTTCTCTTCTATTCCATAAGAAACTATTTATTTAGTTACATTATCCTCTAACGAAAATATCGGAGGTAAACAAACTCATCCATCCACCGGCTATACTCGACGTTGCTTAACTTGCGTGTACGTGGCACTGACACTTACAACGACGATATAGCGTTTATGGTTGATTAATTTTTAGGTTTTTTTTCATTGATACGTGATTAATACTGACAACATTATTGTCTCCTTGTATTTGTATTTAACCAGCTTTTAAAACTGTACCCTTTGGAGTAAGTGATTTTACTTGCAACACTTCGTTTTTATTGTAGAATTTCTTAAATTTTTTCAACTTTTAATAAAAAAATACACGTCTTTACATCTTACTCTACCGCGTCTTTAGTAGAACTCGTACGCCTTCATGCACTCTCTTCTATTTCTCCTGTTGCATCATTAAAACATTCAAATAGTCTTCCATTAGTATCCTCTTACTCTTTAATTCCTGCCACGATGTCTCTATTACTTATCTTCGTTCGGCAACCTTCTTACTTAACCTGTCCATAAACAATCATACCTACTGCCTTTCATTAATCCATCTTCAATTCCTCCTGTAGGTATAGCGGAACGGGGGCCCACCACACATTCCCACCACTGTGTCTCCTTTGTAGATTAATAGCAGCGATCATCAAAAAAGGCAATGAACAGTGAAGTCCATTGCAGTCCCGGGGTAAGACTGCGGCTGCCTTGGAACTCACACCGAATTTAATCAGAAGAAATTAGTAGGAGTAAGAAGCTTTTCGAATTTGTCTTCCCCTCTTAACAATGTGATTAAAGAGATGGCTAGTCAAGTGAAGCCTAACTGCCTTTCACCACGGATTTGAAGTATCTAACGCTATTGAGGACCTAAAAACATTGAGTTGTTACCTAACAAATCTATTCCAATATGAATTGTAAAATCGTCTGAACACTTGGTAATTCTCTCTACATTTAATACGATTGTATAGTGTCAATATATTTGAGTTTTCACTATCTTCTTTTCAGGGTAATTCTACCTACCTACTAAGGGTCAGAAGTGTTTATTTTCTAAAATCCATGTTGTAGGCGAGTCTTGGAGTATCGCTGTCCAAACGCCGAAGCCACCACAAGCATGATAAACAATTCATGGGCAAGAGTCCCCAACAAGTCCAAATAACAGTTTTGTCCGGTTTTCCGTCAATTACCGGCCGATTTGCCGGACCCGGTAACGGTAATGACGCCGAGGTGGACGTTTAATCGCTTGCATATTTAAATGGATTATTTTATTTTGAAGCGATATGGGGATTGCTTGTTAATGGACAGTCCATTGCTTGCTGTAATACTTTGACGTGCTTATTATGCATGTAGACGTTGAGGTGGAGGCTCACCATTATCTTCACCTGATCGTGATACACCCTGTTGATTAACTACCAAGGCTTGGGGAAAAGAGATGTAGCGTTAAGCGTAATAATTACGTTGGCCCCTCTTTTTTTTCTTTGTTTGTTGGGTCTCTTTGTTTTTTCCCTTGCTTACTTACTAGTAATTATCTTCTGTGAGGTGATAATACTTTCCTAGTATAGCAGCATAACATAACGCTGTGCCCTACCTTTTTTGCCAAGGTCTCGTTAGAATGAGCAACTGCTCATCGTCATGTATAAGAAACTATTTATTTAGTTACATTTTCCTCTATAAGTAGTAAGTGAATTTACTTGAAGCACATTGCTTTTAATGTAGAATTTCTTACATTTTCATCTTTGAGCAAAAGGCAATACGCGGTACACCCTGCTGTTTCTAACGAGACCCTGGCAAAAAAAGATAGGGCACAGTGTTATGCTTGAATGGGAAAGTATCATCACCATACAGAAGATAATTACTAGTAGGTAAGCAAGGAAAAAAAACAAATATAAGAGATAGATACGAGTAGATCCCAACGTAATTATTACGTTAAACCCTACATCTCTTTTCCCCAAGCCTTGGTAATTAATCAACGGATGAACCACGAGAAGATGATGATGAGCCTCCACCTCATCGTACACCCCAGATAAAGCCATGAAATTCTGGAGAAGACATGGGCGTAGAAGTTATACTTCTGCACTGATTGATATTTATCATAATATATAGGTATTCCAACAAACAATCAATGTACAACACACAAACGTTTTCAATCATTTCCCGTTACGAATACCCGCAGTACCCGTGAGAAGACCGCCAGGTGCTGATCGGTCGGCGGAAAAAGAGTGTTTTAATGTTGTGGTCACCATTTATTTCATTACCCTCATAAGGAATGTATGCGGCAGGCCAATCGGCCGTAATTGCCACTTAAGTCATAGTTTAATGTATAATTAGAAGTTCCACTCCACCGGGGACAATTTTAAACAGTGACCAGAAAAGGATAAGTTGGTGAATGATTAGTTTCGTCAGGTTTCGTCGTCAACCCATTCATCCCTCTGCTGGGATACGGGTTTCGCCTCAATCGAGATGGTTCAGAGCATGCTCCACTACAGTTTCAAGCCGCCTAAGGGGCCATCCATAAATTACGTCACACGAATTTCATGATTATTTTGATCCTTGTCACAGCTGGTCACATTCGTGAGACCTCCCTCCCCTCCCTAGTGTGAAGTCACAAATTTTGCAAATTTAAATCTGGACTTGCAAATGTTTTGAGTTTTTCGTTAATAGTTCAAAGAGGTTTAACACTTAGATTATAATAGATTTTGAAATGTCACGTCACGAAATTTAGGACCCCTCTCACTCCCTTGTCACACAATGTCATACTTCATCGACCCCCTCCCTCCCCCTTAACGTGTGACGTAATTTATAGATGGCCCCTAAAGGCCACTGACTTGGCTTAACGACTGTCGTCTAATGACAGCAGGCGGGACCGATGGCTTAACGTGCCCTAAGAAGCACGGAGTAGCTCAAGATAAACCCATCCATGGTCAGGCTTCGATGAACGTTGCTTAAGTTGACCCCTTAGCCGCCGGCTTTGCCGTCGGTTTGCAGATTCTCTTGGCACTGACCTCCGCGCGTGCCGCAAATAAATACGCGCGTGCCGGTGGCCTGGCTGCCGCCAGTGGTGCCGTCGGGCATGTATGGATACACCATTGATATACATATCAATGATTGTTAATAATACGGCATATTCGCAGTCGGCTGTTAGGATGTTTCATATAAAGAAATAACACTACTTTCATATAAAAAAACGGTAATTTAAAAAACTAAAAATCCCGACTGCTTTTCTGTGTTATTTGGAAATGAAAAACCCCTAAAACAAGAAAACATGTAGCAGTCGGGACCCATTCTAGAAATGGAGGCTTAGTGATTTTAGAGCACATGTAGCGTCCCGACTGCTACATGTTTTCTTCTTTTAGGGGTTTTTCATTTCCAAATTACACAGAAAAGCAGTCGGGTTTTTTAGTTTTTTAAATTATCGTTTTTTTTTAAATGGGGTTCATATATCATCAGATCATCCTTCTGTCGCAGTCAGGTAAAAAGAACACCGTTTCGCGTTTTAGATGACCGACTTCGGTCGAGCAATAATCCTTTATTAAATATACCTGCCCCCAACCCGCGCGTCTTTGGATCTCGGTCCCAGTGGATGTCAAAATGTGACAAACCCTTTAAGGATTTAAATCGAGCGTTAGGAAGCACTTAATAAGCACTCCTGTTATTTTATGTTAGTAATGTTTTCGTATTTATTTATATTTCCTTGATATTATTGTATACATTAGGGGCCATCCATAAATTACGTCACACGTTAAGGGGGAGGGAGGGGGTCGACGAAGTGTGACAATGTGTGACAAGGAGTGGGAGGGGTCCTAAGTTTCGTGACGTGACCTTTCAAAAACTTATAATCTAAGTATTAAGACACGAACTTTGAACTATTAACGAAAAACGAAAAAACATTTGCAACTCTAGATGTAAAATTGCAAAAATGTGACGTCACACTAGGGAGGGGGGAGTCTCACAAATGTGACCAGCTGTGACAAGGACGGGGGGAGGGGTCAAAAAATCATGAAATTCGTGTGACGTAATTTATGGATGGCCCCTTATGTCTTTTAAAGTTTGTGTTTTTTATATGAAATTCTGAACCACTTTTGTTTGTGTACCAATTATTCTTCATAGTATCTTTGTATTATTCCATTCCTTTTATCTTTCAACAATGAGTACCTACTATAATATCGCCAAATTTTAAATTTCTATATCCTCTCAGGTGTTTTATGGTTAACTGGAAAAAATCCCTAATAGGATAAGTCCGCCATTGTATTATAAAGTTTCTTCATTTTTTTAAATATTAATAGTGTATTGTTATTGTACAATAAAGTTTTTGTACTATACTATACTACACCGATCCTCTGCACTTCAATTTTTTTTTATACCAACTAATCTCCTTTCCCCATACAAACTTTGGACCTCCGTGTCATTTTTTTTATTTATTTTTTATACTACGTCGGGTGGCAGACAAGCATACGGCCCGCCTGATGTGAAGCGGTTACCGTAGCCATATTAACGCTTGCAACATAAAATATCGCTCGCGCGCTGCCATCGCAGCATCTCCTTCCCTTCTGGTGACCTAACTCACTCCAGGGACACAACAACCCTGAAAGGAATTGTTATTTGGCTGCGGTATTATGTGAGGTGGAGGTACCTTCCCCAGTCGGGTAGCTTACAATTACGCTCCCTACCTCTCTTTTCGCCAGAGCTTCGTTTGTCAGTCAGCAGGGTGCACCGCGTGCAGGTGAAGTTGGCTTTGGTTCAAAGATATTGATGAACCAATGAAAATAAGTTCAATGGTATATATGTCACCCTTAGACTATAACAATCGCTTTTATGCTGATTGCATCGATTCCTTGCCTGCAGGATCTACAGTCCGTATCGTATAATTACCGTCCGGTCGCGTACGGCTAATGAGTGTCCATGTAACAGTCGTGTCCGGCGATCAGCGGGCCAGCCCCGTGTTTATCTAATTAATATTTACCAACAAATTGGCCAACAGTCCGCCGGCACCCCATTACACCACAAATGACGCTTCTTCAATATTCAGAGACCTATTAAAGTGACGACTTCAAGTGTATCTAATACAATGTATCAAAAGATCTTTCGTAACTATAGAACTATATAAACAAGAAAGTCTTTATCTAGAAAGTTGATACTGTTGATAGTTGGCACTTGGTGGAACATTATTATCATAATGTTATAATAAAACACTTGTACTGTTCCACGTTATTATATTTAATATTACCGACCGGTTTCGCCGCTAAGGCATTATCAAGGTAAACAGATGGTGTTTCAAAATGACGTGGAATAGTACAAGTGCTTTATTATAACATTATGATCTTTATCTAGAGTTCAGTAGATATTATGTTGTGGAAGGCAAGTTTACCTGCAATTTTATATATGTTCCCTCCCTAATATAGATTTAATTGTGAAAATTTTCTTTTCACAAAATTATTTTCATTATGAATTTCTTTAACAGAGTGTTTTAATGTCTCCAAGAACTCCACGAACTTAGTTCTCACCATCACCACCACCAGTGATATTTTGACAAATTCATGAAAAGCTTTTAATGATGGCATCTTTATACATAGGCAAATTTATCAACATAGATAAATTATCCTTCCATAATTATCCGGACTTTGTTTTCTATGAGACAGGTAAAATAAATGCACAAACTTTGTCTGCACTTACAATATATCTCGTGTCTGCAGAATATTCTTGACATCATTGTCCTGTTACCTCGTCATTAAAATCGCAACACGAGTAAAATGATAATAACACAAGTATAAATAAATAAAGTTATTAAAAAGAGACCCTTTTCTTTTCCGTCCTCTGACTCTTTCATAACCTAATCATAAAAAAAATCCAACATGACACCTCTACTTTTAGTTCCTGAGGAATTGGGCATTTTGCAAATGTTACCATGTTACCATGTTTTACAAAATCATTGAAGAGACAAAATACTACATTTCAAATCATCAGACATGAATTAGTAAACAGCTGATGATCTTCAAACTACTGACCTTAATAAGAGTATGCTAAGACCACGTACCAAGTCACTTACAAACAAAAAAAAAAAGCGTCAATTGTAGACATTGTCATAATTATAATCTAGGACTTATGTGTATGTGACACCATTTTTTGTTATTTGGGGCCATTCATTTATTACGTAAGATGATTTAGGGGGGAGGGGGGTCGGCCATGTCTTATTTTTTCTTACAAGGGGGTGGGAGGGAGTCTTGATAGTTCTTATGTAAGATCACAAATGCGCAATGTTAAAATTATAGATGAATGATTAAAACCAAAGTTTATTACTACCAAAAAATAAACATTATTAGCAGCTTTGTAAGTACAAATAAACATTTCTAAAAATTGTTACTTAGAAAAATTGATTTTTTTTCCTTTAGATTCTTACGTAATAAATATTTAACAGGGGGGAGGGGGTCGGCCTATTCTTATTTTTTCTTATAATAGGGGCGGAAGGGGTCAAAAACTAGCGATAATAGTCTTACGTAATAAATGAATGGCCTCTTTCATCTATTACTACTAGGTATATACTGAAATGTTGTGGATCGTTAAATAAATATTTTTCTATTCTATTCTTTCTATTCTATTCAATCGGTTCATTCGTTTGACGTACTAAAATTGGTAGTTTAAAAAGTATTGTTTAAAGAACGTGGTAACGTTGTTCGTCCTCTTAACAGTGACGGATCTTCACAAATACCTTTATACCTAAGAAATATTGAATAAAATAATTGCTACGCTGAAACGTTACCGAACGTGGGCACCGCCTCATTCAATGTTTGGTAATAGCAGGGAAATTATATGCCTATTGCTAGCGGGAAGTCCTGAAAAAGAAAAGATATTCAATAATATGTAATATATTAATCAGTATATAATAATCATGTATCCAAATCCAACCTCACCTGCATGCGGTGCACCCGGCCGACTATCGAAAGATGTTCTGGCAAAAGAGGGGTACAACGTATTTGTACTGGGGAAGTACAATACAATACAATACAATACAACACAACACAACACAATACAATACAGTACAATAATAGTAGTTTATGAAACTGTTGCATAATAAGGGTTATTAAAATACGAGTGTGAGTTTAAAACATGAGCCGAAGGCGAGTGTTTTAATAGACCACACGAGTATTTTAATACCTAATTATGTGCAGTTTCATACACTACTTTATCTAATCTCATGAAATATATGATAATAATATTTTAAATACAACAATGAAGTTAATTTAACAGCTATAATTCTTACCTATAAATCCATTTGCAGATCGAGCATGCGTAGTGCGCATGCGCGACGCGCGATGTAGAAAAATTTTGCATAGTTGCAATGTATTTGCATTGAAACCTGTTTAAAATACCTGTATCCAGGGCTGAAGCTGTATCGAAATGGTAAAAAAGTTATTTTACGATACAGTTGTCCATAGAAGAGCTGTATCGAAAAATAACTTTTTAAATTTATTTTGATAGCTTGTGCGTAACAGTTTTTTAATGTGTAAATTTCAGTATGAGATTAGATAAAATACAATACAATATTCTTTATTGCACCAAATAAATGGAAGTGAGATAGATGCGTCACAAGCCGAACGTTTAGGCAGATCGTGCCTCTCCATCTAAGAGTTCCGCGCTCTCCCTTGCATGCTCGGCTCAGGCAGAACGTGACAATGAGTCATGCTTTTTCGAGCGTGTAGCCGGCGTTCATCGATTTATAAGAAGTTAACACGTAAAAAAATGTAGATCCATATGAATTGCGTACACTGTAACTATTTTGTATCTCATAGTAAAATTATAGTTGGAAAATGTCTGTGAACAACATGGCGAGTGAATGACGGCGACCACGACCACCGACCACGACCACGACCACCGACCGTCGCACCGCCTCTGAAATATTGATGTTATAATGACAGGCCTTACGTCCGTTACATAGCTGTATTTCACAAATAAATAAATACCCCCCTGTTTAACTATTAAGTTATGATAATGGTACGGTACGCAGGGACTAATGTCGGGGTTTATTGGAATACTGTGCTTTTACGCCTTGAAAGAAAACTTTTAATGTTTTTATGAAAGGTATGTGTGTGTTATGTTGTTATAATATATTCACTTTAAAAATAAATAGTCCCATACAACAAACGTGATTTTTCTTGCCGGTTTTATAGATAATGGTACGGAACACTTCGTGCGCGAGTTCGACTCGCACTTGGCCGGTTTTTTATACTATGTCGGGTGGCAGACAAGCATACGGCCCGCCTGATGTGAAGCGGTTATCGTAGCCATATTAACGCTCGCAACATAAAATATCGCTCGCGCGCCGCCACCCCCGCAGCCAACGCAGCATCTCCTTCCTTCCTGGTGACCTCACTCACTCGCACGAACACAACAACCCTCAAGGGAATTGTTATTTGGCTGCGTTATTCTGTGAGGTGGAGGTACATTCCCCAGTCGGGTAGCTTACAATTACGCTCCCTACCTCTCTCTTCGCCAGAGCTTCGCTTGTCAGTCAGCAGGGTGCACCACGTGCAGGTGAAGTTGGCTTTGGTTCAAAGATGTTGATGAACCACTTAGACCCCAAAAATATGTATGTATTATAAAATGGATATTAAATTTAATAAATATGGTGGTGTTTCTTTCCACATTGGACAGTCTACAGCTGGGTTTAATGACAAAAAATATAAAAAAACTAATGTGCTTTATAAAGCACACTAGTTTTTTTTATATTTTTTGTGGTATACCACACGACTGAAGTAAAACTTCTTTAGCTCTACTAACTTCTATCTCCCTCTCAACCGTTCGCCGTTTGCGTAACGCTCTCGTCACACATTCACCAGCTTACTCCCCAAGTCAAGCATGCATTAAGAAGTTTTACTTTAACAAGTGTATTAAGTACTCCAACATGTTACTTAACTCTGGTTAAGTTATCCAGAGTTAAGTAACTAGTTGGATGTGCCAGAAGTCTTAAAAGAACGCATGTTATCAGGGCCTCCGCTTGCATTCAGGGGTATAGGTTCACGACAGGATATTTTAAGATATTACTTTTTAAGTTTACGAAATTTGTATATTCATAAAATTGTTAATGGTAACTAGCTTACGCGCGTCTGCGTCGTGACCCGGTAATCCGTGGGAATTATCAAAAAATCTTTCTTAGCGGATGCCTACGTCATAATAGCTACTTGAATGCCAAATTTCAACCCGACCCGTCAAGTGATTTGAACTGTGCGTTTACAGGTCAGTCAGTAACGGTTGACTTTTATAGATACAGAAGAATAACTAATATGCTCTGGCCGTGTCTTCGCCGCCCTAGGTCGTATCGTGCCCGCCTTAGGCCATATCTTAGTTCTTTTTATTCCTTATTTTATATATATGTATTTAGATATTTGTATATTGGTTCTTATTTATCACCTTCATACCTATTTATATAATTCTTCTCCGCAAAACCGCCATGGCAGACTGTAATTTCTAAGAATTTCTTTTCGGGAATACCCTGCTGCGGCCGCCCCTAATATTTGGTCGCCGGCCCGGGCGTGGTTGGCCTTAAAGAAAATCAAGGGGTTCTAGGGATAGAGTCAGGAGCGACGAGATCCGATGGAGGCCAGACATTGCTGGCATAGCCCTCAAAGTCAGTGACCTCGAACGAAATGACATAGTGTAAATATATGAATTATAAAAGAATGTAATACGTGTCTAAATGCCTACAAGAGCCCAAAAACAAATAAAGAATTTTAAATCAATTGTCACAAACGCCAATTTTTGACGCTTGTGGCATATCTATAGTATTTATAACACATTGCGGATATCCTTAAAAGTATAACCTTTTAATCTCAATAAAAAAGTCTAAATAATAGGCAGCTAATGTAGGTATTGCCTATAAAGAATTTAGTCAAACAAAACAAGCAATCACCAAAACAAACTAATGATTGGCAGGCGCTGGCCGGAGCGGCAGCCGTTTGAATCAGTAGCGCATGCGCGCGTGAACTGTCAAAATGATCTGCCAGAGTGACGGGCAGACAACCTAGGTCAACTGTATGCGATAAGCACCCCTATTGCAGCAAGTTTAGCATGTATTTGAATATTACAATTGCATGGATTTGTTTGTTTGCGGTGAGTCGCCAGTCGACTTTGGTTTGTGCCGCTGAAGCGGTAGGAGGTCAATAATAGGGTCGCAATGAGTTGCGCTAATTTGGGATAATTCTATGATGTAAAAATTTACTTGATTTAGTACAAGAGAAGGTTTTAATATATGCAAATGTGCAGGAGCTGTATACATCTATTATAAGCAATGATGACTTTACTTTCCATCAAATAATACATAATGTTGCTAACGATTGCAAAAATAAACATCCATTACTCATAAAGGCACGTTAAGTTTTAAAAGAACCTTTGTAAACTGGCGCTGTTATTAATACTTTGTTCTAAAGATAATGTAAATTTATCAACAAGATTATTTAAAAGTAAAAATATATACAAACAATGCTAATAACATATTATTATGTGCAAAGTACACAGTGTGCGTTCATTTGTTTATGATTTAAACTGCTAAGCTTAAGGGCGCTTGTACACTGCCACGCGTCCATTTCGCTTACATATATTTTTGCAGATATTATGGACGAGAAAAGAATATAGAATATGACGTCACCGTTTTAAGTGATAATCATTTACAGGCAATTTTATCTACACTACTTACTACACCCACCCAATACCATTAGTAGATGCGAGCGACTGCCGTGGCCGCTTTGATTGTCTCTGCTTTAGCTGCTGCGGTCGTCTCGGCGAATCTCCAATATTTGAAACAAAATAAACATGCGACTGCTGCCGCCCCGACTGCCGTGGACGTCTCTGCGACACGTGTTTCACCTCCACGCGATTCATTCGCAGAGGCGACCATGCGAATATCTGATATACAATATAATTACAATATATAAAATACATCAGGATACAATATGCAAAATCGTACGTGTAACGGGCTGCAATACCACGCGCTTGTTTGGTACTCAATGTCGTTTATAAAATGATTAACGTATTGATTAGATTTCCTGAAAAATAATAAATTATCTTGGAAAAGGTCGCACGTAGAAGCAATAAAGATATGGATGTAGAGGCATATATTTTATAAATTTAGTCGAACCACCACTACTTGAATATTATACGTAAAGATTAATCATGATTATGTTCCTGTCATGATGACTTTATAATTTTGTATAAAATATATTAAATTCAATCGATAACATTAAATTGTGATTATTTTGATAACAGGATTACTTATCATTCGATTACGAAACCTGGCGTGAAACGTCACGCACTTTTGGATATTCTAAATGTAAACACGATACTTTGCATTACACGTGCTTCTAATTTCTAAATATTTTTGTGAAACGTGGTCAACACAATCTTTCAAGACATATATCAAACGATGTCGACGGGTTCAATTATAGTACGTGGTACTAGTCCTTATACTGTGCTATATTGTGTATATGTTATGGTCAATGTAATAAATTAGTTATTATTCATACTGACTAATACTTGGTCGATGTGATAAATCATGGTATGGTTAGATTTGAGTTGATTTTTGGTTAGGATAGGATTATTAATAATTGACAATTTATTACTTTGGCCAGCCATTATAAATAATGACCAATTTATTACATTGACTATTATTTACATATATTACATTGACATAATATACTATTCCGTTCTTCCAACTAAATCACAAAACCCATTTGACCACACTGTTATTTTGTCAATTTAACATAACAATATAAGCTTCACAGTCATAAATTGCACACACAATGAGGTCTCAGTTTATCTTAAAAAAATAATTATATATATATACCTATATGAGATACGATCTCATCAATCAAAGTTATGAATTTGAAATAAACAAAAAAATATCGTAAGTAATGTGTTTATGTAAAACTAAATGTAAAAAGATTTATTTAGATAATAATAGCAAATATTAAAACTTTAATAAAATTATTTTTTACTCGAAATAACGACCCTAAGGTTAATTTAATTTTTATAACTCTTCTACTGATCTACACCTAAAATTTCAAATACTAATTTTTAATTATTTATATACACTTTTACCTATTATTCATTATATATATCTATATAAAATTGAGCGCCTTTCGTTTGTGTACTTTATGACTGACCATATATTTTTCCTCCAATAATCTCCAAATATTCCTATATGATGGTCACCCTGGGTCAAGTGTCAAAACGGCACGTTATCTGACGTGTAATATAATAGAGATAGCCGGTCGGGTTCGGTCCCGCACGGACCACTGGCTCTGTTTATTTCACTGACACTACGCCTGCGGGTGAACCCAATACAACCTCTTAAATATATCTAACATAGATTTAAGACTACGCTAGATATACCATTTGTGTCAGCGATGCTTGAGCTATGCACAAACTTGAGACTGTTTTTATGGAGATCTTAGAAATTAACGCTGATAAAACATAGAAACCGTTAATAATTCATATATACATTTATACATAGAGATAAAATAAGTGGTCATGTAAATACTTATGTCATAATTCATCACAAGTACTTTAATCTAGTAATAAATAAATTATTAATTAAAATCCATCGATCACTGTTACTTGAAATAAATAAATTTAATTAAAGAGGCAATTTCTGTCAAAATTGATCCATCATCAGTCAATTAACCAACATTACGAATACTCCATTATTATATTATATACTAATAAAAAAAGTTAATATATGTTGTATACTAATAAATGAAGAAAGAAAGGTGTTGCTGCGTTAATAGCGGTGGTGCTGGCGCGCGACCGATATTTCATGTTGCGAGTATTAATATGGCTACGGTAACCGCTCCACATCAGGCTGGCAGAATGCTTATATGAAACCGGACGCGGAATAAAAAAATATTAACGGTCCGCCACGGTTTCGGACAGTGTTATAAGATAATGTGGAACCTATGTTTACCTATGTTACTCGCTGATCATGTAGTTATTTAAAGTCGAAAGAATTTTTGAAATTGGTTCAGTAGTTTTTGGGTTTATCCAATATAAACAAAAATACAAACATTAATATAAAAAAAATATACAAATCTTCTCTCTTATAATATTAGTAGGTATATCTGTTTTGTTGTTTTTTTTTTTAATTCTGTAGATAAAAATAGCCGTTCTTAGCTGTTTCGAATCATAATCTAAAACATTTTAGATGTAAGCAATTTTTTTAAGTCTGTGGAATAAATTAAAAACGAACTAAACTTCGTTTTTCATTTTTCTTTTCGTTCACTAACTTTTATTATATAATGATTTCGTTTAATTTCGGTTTCGACTTATAAGCTCAAACATTTCAGTAGCAAGTATTGTCGTTAACAATATAAAACTCAATGATAATGCGTTGATAAAGATTTTGTTTAAATTGTGAAAACATAACTAAAGGGCACGTGTAACATCATCCAAAGTAAGGACAGTTAATTTTATAATATTTAATGAACAAGCTATATCTAGCCAATAATAAATCTACGGTAACTTACTTCTTGTCCTACAACTAAATAAAGTTTATGTAATACATACTTATTTATACTACCAAATTAATGTACCGTTAGAGTATGAACTCTTGTCAAATGTATTATGGTATCTATTATTTCATTACATACTGTCTTTTGCCCTCGACTTTGTCCGTCTATAAATCTATATCCTCTGTCATGGCAATTTCGAAAATCCGGCTTTGTTATTTCCTTGCCTATTGATATAGAAATCGAATGGAAATTTTATTTATGTATATAAAGTTAAATACACCACATAGTTACGATTAACTAAGATTATAAAGGGAATTTGTGTGAAAAATATCAGATAAGTAATTTTAAATTTTAATAAGTATTTGAAGATTTTTTTTTTCTAATCATAATATGGCTTAAATAATCTGTCATTTATTCTGTCAATCACGGCCGTGTGGTTTCCGGCGGACTAGAATAGAATCACTCCGTCTCTTCCCGTGGATGTCATACAAGGCGACTAAGGGAAAGGAAATACATTATCAATCATCGATCAGGCCTCACCAACCCGTCTGGCCAGCGTGGGCAGTGTAGGCGAAATCCTCCTGTCTGTGACGGACGAGAGTAAAATGACCTGATGATGATGATGATGATGAATCTGTCACATATTTATATACCCAGTGTCAGTCCCATAATAAGACGATTCTAATGACACCAAAGAAATATACATACATACACTTGTAAAATCTAACCCTCCTTTACTCGCCAGTCGGGTAATAGGCCGAAATTACACATAAAAACTAAACTAGAAGACCATCGCTGGCTGATAGCTCTTTGTGCTGATGAGCCGCATACGACTTGGTAAAGGGCAGCATAAGCAGATTGGCTGTTCATTTTGATATTTTTAAATTAGTTTAAACAATATGATATTTTAAATTAGGTAGAATATATATAGGGGTAGAGTAATATATACAGGGGTTTAAGTGGTTCATCAACATCTTTGAACCAAAGTTAACCTCACCTGCACATCGTGCACCCTGCTGACTGACAAACGAGGCTCTGGCGAAATGAGAGGTTGGGTATATTTTAAGCTACTCTACTGGGGAAGTAGATCCACCTCACAGAATACCGCAGCCAAATAACAATTCCCTTGAGGGTTGTTGTGTTCCTGCGAGTGAGTGAGGTCACCAGAAAGGAAGGAAGGAAATAGGTTACCAACGGATCGGCGATTTGGTGTTGCGGATATCCATGCGCGGTGCTGATTGCTTTCCATCAGGTGACTCAAATGCTCGTTTGCCTCCCTCTCATAAAAAAGTATGGCTGAGTGAAAGCTGTTAATGTAATAGCATGAAAATATTCGTATGAATTTTAATAAAACACCGTAAGTATCGCAGTATTTCATACCCGTGCTGCCGTTCATGCTCGATTAGACGCGCTCTATTACTCACAAGTCTAAGTCAGTTTATATCTATATTTAAAAGATATTATTACATGAGTAATTAGAATATATTTTATGTGCACGTCGTATTGTTTTGGGCTACTAATATATATTTCATCATCATCAGGTCCATTTTAGTCTCCACTACAGGAGCACGACCCTCTCTCGTCCGTCCTAGACGGCAGGAGGATTTCGCCGCTGGCCAAACGGGTTGGGGAGGCCTGATCGATATCTGATAATGTATTTCCCTTAGTCGCCTTGTACGACATCCACGGGAAGAAACGGAGTGATTCTATTCTAGTCTGCCGGAAACCACACGGCCAAATATATATTTATTGGATATTATTTAACGTAACATCAAGTAAATATGTACATTGCTAACCTAACCTGAACTATTTTGCACATCAAAAAATACTTATAGCATTTCAACTGCAGGATTTGATGTGTTATCAGATTATTTTAGTGGATCAATTTAATATTTTCCTTATTTATTTATATCCGCACATGTCTCAACTCGATAGTAGTCAATTATATACAATAAATTATTGCTAATTCACAAAAAAATATGTCACAAATATTTTAGTATCAATGCTGGCTCTGACAACACAAACTCATAACATCTTATTTACAAACTGTGGTTTAACTAATGCAATATGCTCTTGTTTTCATTTATGTGTATAAAATGTCGGGTTACCAACAAGCCTGATGCGAAGCGGTTACCATAAGCACTCATAAAATGAAATATCCTCCCCTCCATTAGACTCCTTCATTCCTAGTAACCTCACTCACTTACAGGAACACAACACACAAGAGAATTGTTATTTGGTTTAGGTATTCTGTGAGATCTGCCCCAGGGGGCAGCTTAATAAACCGTCCTACCTCTGTTTCGCAAGAGTCTGCCTTATCACTCACCAAGGTGCATCGCGTGCAGTTGAGGTTGGCATTGGCTCAAATGTGGTGGTAAGCCACGTACACCCCAAATTTTGCTCGACGAAACAACCAACATACCAAAATATAATACGTAGTAACTTAAATCCGCAACAATCAATAAACCAAGTTTTAAGTTTCATTTTCACTCGAGTTTACATAAATATTATGTATTTACTACCTAAGTATCCAACTAATCAAAAAATTGTCACACGTTTGTTTATTATGGTGTTAAAACATAGTACCCTGTAATTGTTTAGAGCAGGGCTTTTCAATCTTTTTGAATACGGGACCCCTTTACAAGAAAAAATTCTGGCGGGCCCCTCCTCCCTCCGTAAAGAAACTTCAACAATTCAGCTAGCTATGAAAGCTTCAAAATTGTTAGTGCTGTTTGCTACGGATTTTGTTCTTAGCTGTTCACCTAAGTGAACTAATTAGGTCTTTAATGGTGAACATGAAAATTAAGAAGAGCAATATGGTTCAATTGGAAAAAAGTTTGCATAATTATTTTTTTATGGATGTTACTACTTACGTTTTTTATTTTAGCGTATGACCAACAAACATTTGCGTTTTCCCCCGCGAAAGTAACTTGGCGTCACTCCGCGGCTCGCGACCCACATTTTGAAAATCAATGGTTTAGAGGAATATTTTTAAAGTTATAAATATAGATATATTAGACCGGATTCTAGCCCACGGGGCCGAAATCGAGATTGAGTGAAGTGAGTAGATTCACTAAAAAAATTATAGTTTTTCAATTAAATCGCGCCAACTTTTTCCGGCCAAAATAGAATTTTCCCGCGTGTCCGTATATTAAATAGACACTCGTGTTAGATAATTTTGTGATGCACGTGTCTTGCAAATATTTAATAACGTTAGTTTTACGTAATAATCTTATAGATAATATTATATTTAGCACTACCTACTGAGTCACAGTTTCATACAATTAAAGGATTACGTAATTAAAATAATATTTTCCTTAAAATTTACATATCAGCTGAGTAACATTGAAACACTTGTTTAAATATAAAACTGAATTACTAACTGAAAATTAATAAATACAAAAACATAAATACAACAATTCATAATATCGTAAACATTAAAGAAAAAACCGGCCAAGTGCGAGTCGGACTCGCTCACGAAGGGTTCCTTACCATTCCAGCTATAAAAACACGCAAAAAAAAATCACGTTTGTTGTGTGGGAGCCTCCCTTAAATATTTGTTTTATTTAATTTAATTATTTATTTTTAAAGAATGTGTATATAACTAAATATTCTGTGAATATTTCAAGCGTCTACCAGGGGCCCTACCGCCTAAGCTGAAGCCGATTGCAATCAGAATTTTTGAGTACGAATATGAAACATCTGTGTAGATTGTTGGTAATTAAGGTATGTTTAATTTAGCTGGTAGAAACCCTCGAGCTCAACCAACTAGGCTGTAGATATTTGTCAATAACTCGACCAATATTTGCAATGTAGGGCCCTGTTGCCGTTATCAATATCGAGCAAAAATTATCAATAAAAATCCCGTTTGTTATATGGGAGCCTCCTTAAATATTTATTTTATTCTGTTTTTTTATTATTTGTTGTTATAGGGGCAACAAAAATACAACATGTGTGAAAATTTCAACTGTCTAACTATCACGGTTCATGATACAGCCTGGTGATAAACGGACGGACGGACGAATTGACGGACAGCGGAGTCTCAGTAATAGGGTCCGTTTTACCCTTTGGGTACGGAACCCTAACAAGGCATTCATATGAAAAAAATATTCCAAAGAACACAAATAAACAAATACATTTTCCTATTATACATGCCTATCAAGGAAAATATATTTTTAAAGATATAAATAATAATATTCAACGTAGGGAAACAATATTATGGGTAAAATCGTCAGGCTATAGTAACCATCGATTTTGCTTATTAGGGATAATTCCTGATTTTATCTAACGCTTTTACAAATGCTTATGAGTTGTGAAATATGATATGAGTGTATTGTGAGCACGGTAGCGACACACAGACAGATAAACATCTACAAACATATCATTTTTCACTCAACTAAACAGTGTCGCAGTGTCCTTTCACATGGCGATCGTTATCGCGACGTTTTGTGCAAGTTACTGCCGTGAAACGTTTATTATATTGCAGTTTGAAATACGCATTTAAATGTTAAGTGGCTTTTAAATAATCTATTATGGTTAATAAACTAGAATAGCTGGTAATATTGTTATAAATAATCGTTATCGAATCAGCATTTGTGTACCACTTCTAGTGTTTATAAATGTTTGCTTTTATTTTTACGTTTTTGGGAGGTGACTTCGTTATGCAATGTAGATTGGTAAATAAACATACGACCCGCCTGAGGCATAAAGCAGTGATTTATTTAACACCTGCAACACAAGAAAATATCCCCTCGCTGATAGTTCAACAACTCAATGAGCTTATACACAGAATCTTTATTTCCCTTAAAAGAAAAAAAATCTAAATTTTATAAGAATAAGTACATAAGTATTTCAGACTCCAAAAGTGGGTTGCTATTTGACTGCTGTAGGATTTCTTGTGTACTTCCTCAGTAAGACTATTTATTAACTAGCACTGTATTCTACGTCTTCACCGTCAGAAATTTGTCCGATAGTTGGTAGATCTTTCTTGAAATATTAAACAAGCCAAGTCCAAAGTAAAACGTGCCCGAAGCATTGTTATTAATTTTACGCTGTCGTATATTACATACATAAGTACATTTTTCATTGGCTACACAATAAATACATAAAACACATATACAAGATTTGCTTAGTTTGGGACTGGATGGCGTTGATTAATTTGACCAGGAGTATTTATTTATTTATTTAAAATCATAAACGGAAAAGCATGTGTGGATGGACGTATGTTTGTTTTTGTTCACACCTAAACGGCTAGACGAATTTAGATGAAATTTAGCATACATATAGAAGTTCTAAGTGTGTGGATTAACACAAAGCGTGCGTGGATGATTATACAAACGGTGGTCTTTTATACTAACCTACGGTATTTTTTCATAATAATCTTTTTTTCAGTGTTTATTTAGATATTATTATTTAAAATATTAACTACTTTACAAAAATACTGATTTTACGTTAGTTAGTATACTTATATAACTATTGTTAAATAAAATGTAACGCCCATTTCTCATTATACTAATTGCAACAGGATGCAATAAAATTTAAGGATTATTTAAAGAAATATTTTGTATAAAACATTTTTTGTACACAGGCGCTAGCACAAAATGACACCAAACCACCTTAAACCGGACACGACCACAACGAACGCGGAAGACAACACGTCATTCGAGAATTTCCCAAAGTCCCATTGTATTTCTCAAACGCTGAATGGGATTACCTATTATTTGGTCACCCTACCAGATAACATCTGTATTCGTTTGAAGAAATATGATCGGCTTATTATAACGATATTTGCTAGTTTTCGGCTATTGTTGGCGCAAACATCGATGGAGGCCGATAACGCCTTTGTGGGCCCCTAATGGGGCGCTAGTATTATATTTCGGAATACACTAAAATAACGAATATTTATTTATGTCTTCTCCATATTTTATACGTCCATACGATTTAGCAGTCTTGTAACGAGATGATATACTCGTATACCTACTGTTTTTTAAAGGAGTAAACCTGTAAGAACCTCTTCACATTTTTTTTCAAGACCGTTTATCTTATTTTTTTTACTTATTTTGTTTTAGTCGATTCTCGTTGTCAGCACGTATGTTGTGCCGACAAGCTTATTTGTTTTATTACATTGACATCGATCATCAATCGATGATTTGCACAATTTTTGTTTTATTGTGTCTGATCATCGTAAGTCACTTCTCACTGTGCAGAAATCAGAATAGGTAACGGTAAATAGGTAATTAAATAGAGTCGCTTATTCATTCTATTTCAAATTAAATAGAGTCGCTTATTCATTGGTATGAATAAGCATTCTATTCAGTTATTGAATCGAAATAAGAGTTGGTGGTAAGGGGGTGGCACAGTGACTTACCATTGACTGTAGCAGGTGTAGCATCTCAGGAACAAACACTACCCCATTTGTACAGCTAAGAGCACTTGGACTTGATACTTCGACCTTTGCACCGTTCTTGTGCCGTACGTAATAAATTACAGAGACAGACATGTTCATGCGCACAAAATGTTTGGTCTTGTGCGGGGAGCGAACCCGCGACCCTGGAGTCGAAGTAGCCATTGCTAGCCATTCGACTCATATTTAAGGTGTAAGCGGCTACCACCACATTTAGAGCCAAAGTCAAACTTACTTATACGCTCAAGGGTTATAGTGCAGTACCACTCTCCTGACCTTTAATTTTGAATAAACATTTATTAAAAAATTAAAATTTTGTGAAATGAATTACCTACTAATTCGGGCTACCAAATAAATTAAAGAAATGTTTAATATAGTAGATCATATTTATTCAATGTTAAAGATAGATGGTATTGCATCTATGACCCTGACTGTACATGGTGCACCCACGAGGTGCTGGCGAAAGAGAGGTAAGGTACCGAGCCCACGTACGTCATAAGTATGTATATATGTTGTAATGTATATCCCACCAAAAACATTCTGTAAAAAACTAGCCAAGTCTCGATGGAGCTGCTTGTTTATCACTGAAAAGTAATGAAATCTGGACAAAGTCGTGCCAAGTCATCCTTTTTGCTTTTTCATTGGTGTTTCATGTTCCTTACTGCGATTTCTTTATTATTATAGTTAATGTTTATTTATTTATTTATAAAAAAACATATAATTTGTGAGCATTACAGTCGCCCAATACACTCAACAAATGCCAATAATTATAAACATTAATTAATACATAACAATATAAAACATAATAATAATAAAAATAAGGCGACATAATACATAATAATAATTAAATTTGCTATTCATTAATTCAATTTCATTAAGTAATTCAAATATTTCATTATTATAATAATAGTATTATTTAATTATTTTCACAATATAACAATGTCGCTCTGCGAAACTCAGTCAAAGAACAGCTAAATATGTCAACCAAATCATTTACCATCATATCATTGAGCAGGCGCAGCGCTCGTGTGAGAGGAGCCTGACTTGCATGTTGTGTGACTTGGCCGTTGAACATTCTTTATACGTTAGTGGGTACAAGTCAATTTTGTTTACACGCAATGTTATATCTGTTGTAAGTACCTATGTTTGTTATTCACGCGCGGAAACGACATACACCTGCATTCTTCACCGTCACGTTACGTAGATATCACTATCTCTACCTACATACATTATCACAAAAAAACACTTCAGCATTGTAAATATTTACCAAAATAATAGAGATAATAGTGATTATCTGTAATCCACTCATCGAATCACAATAATTACCATGTTTTGGTGCCGATGTGCAAACGTGATTCACATCCGTTCAAATTATTTATAGCATAGTAAAAAAATATTTCTGTGTATGTCGATAGGAATCTATATAATAATACGTGGAGCAAAAACTTTGTTTGTTTGTTTGTTATAACTTTATTGTACATAAAAAAAAATAACAAGAAATAAAATGCAAAATAAAGTAGTACAAAGTGGACTTATCCCTTAAAGGGATCTCTTCCAGTCAACCTTAGAGTATCAAAAGGATATTAGAATTGGCTATTTGACTAAATTTTTTTTCTGTTTGATATGTAGGGACGTCTCCATAATATAACCATAGGTGAAAGAATTACTTCGATAGCACAAAAATCTCTCGAGATATGGTAATTTGAAAATCACAATTTTTAGACTGCCCCAAAACGCTCCATACAAAAGACTACTGAATTATGACGTCACAGATCTGTATTTTGTATGCATCAAATCAGAAATTTGTACGACAGCTATGTTAAATATTACGTTTATGTGATTAGTATCATAATAAAAGTTATAGCATTTTTTATTGCTTCTCCAATGGAAATATAATTTTTTAATAATTTCATACTTTTAAAATGGACTTTCCCGCCAAACTTTGATCGACGCTAAAAAAAGTCTGACTGAAGATATTAGAATGAAAGTTTGCAGATCTTTATAGTTTTGTGTGTTTTACGATATTGTTAAATAATTTATACAAATTTTAAACATTGGAAAATAGCCAATTGAAGGCGTGTAATCACAAAGTACAGTAATTACTGTGATAATAATGGACAAGACAAAAATTACAACATAGTTTAAATACGAATACCCATTAACACATGTTTCAATATATGATATGATACGTGTATATATAAATAAAACTTAAAAAATAAATTATTAATTTGCAGCCAACATAGTTATTGAGAGACCTCCTTAGAGCTGTTTTGAAGGAGCCAAGAGTAGGAGACATCTTTATGTCAAAAGGAAGTGAGTTCCACAGTTTTGCAGCTTGGACGGAAAATGATTTAGTCTTAGTTGAGGAATTTTCAGCAATGGATCCACGGAACGACGCAAACGGTTATCTATGTCGCGAAATTGAAACCTTTCATTTAAATAACCTGGAGCAGATGGATTAAAGAGCACATTGAAAAGCACGGAGAGGATATTTGTACTCTTTTTACAAAAAATTGCGCGGACGGAAGAGTATGGAATTTCGCACACTTAAGTAGTTTATAAAGAGAAGGAGTGCCGAATGGTAATATTTTTTGAAAATTATACATGGTAGTGTGTGTGTGGGTATATGCGTGTGTGACTCCTTTGTTTATTGTTAAAGTCTTAATTTAAATTAAATTATGGTCGAATTTCGACCGCTGGTCGACCACTAGTATGTCTAAATTATTCATCGAATTTAATATTTAAGGTGTAAGCGGCTACCACTGTCTATAGAGCCAAAGTCAACCTGACTTCTACGGTTAAGGGTTTATAGTGCAGTACCACTCTCCTGACCTTTAATTTTAAATAAAAAACATATTTATTATGATATTAAAATATTCTTAAATTAAACAAATATTTCTAGACAATTTACACAGCGCCATCTAGTCCCAAATTAAGCGCATAGCTTGTACTATGAGAACTAGACAACTGATAAATGAACTTAAATAGATTATTTTTGTAAAACCATACATATATGTATTGAAATAGGTATATAGAAAACATCCAGACCAAGACAAACAGACATGTTCATGCACACACATATTTCTTGTGCGGGGATCGAACCCATGACCTCGGAGTCAAAGTGGGCATTACCAGCCATTCGACCACCGGGTTCGTCATTCTAAATATGTAATTATTTTCTAATTCGGTCTACAATATAAATTAAACAAATGTTTAATATCGTAAATCATATTTATTCAATGTTAAAGATAAGGTGGTATTGCATATATGACCCTGACTGTACGTGGTGCACCCACGAGGTGCTGGCGAAAGAGAGGTAAGGTACCGAGCCCACGTGTGTCAGCGCGTGACAAAATAACAATTTTGTGGCAACCGCCATATTAGATTAAAAATAGCGACATTTAAGTTGTTTAAAGACCACTTAAATGTCGCTATTTTTAATCTATATTAAGTTAAAGACCTGCCTGCGGGTAAGCAGTGATCGTAGCCTGCGGACACACTAGACGCATCACTCACGCATTGCCGACTCTGTAAATATCGTAATATCTTTTTATACATATAGGTAATCGTACATTGTCACGAGTATCAAACGACTGTAGCAAATGTCTGCTTAATCGCACGCTGAAAAGTGGGTCAACCACCGCGGTGAAACTAAATACAAGCTTACAGTCTCTTTGTAACCCACCTCCTTTTTTGAACTCGATTAGAAGCCAACCAGGGTTACATCGCTAGTATTATTTACAACGGAATAGACTCACATGGATGGACGGACAGTGGAATACAAAGTCTAAAGTCGATCGTTCTTATGACTCAATTCCGCGAAGGCGTGACAATCTTTGCCTTTTAGATTACTCTAGTGTAGTCATAATCAATTATGTGATATCGTAATATTATCGTTTGTGATAACGAAGAACTAATAAAAACAACTGTGCGAACCGGACTAGCGCTCTGGGCGGTTCCGTACAATAGGCTATTTTCCAATCTTTAAAAATTGTATAAATTATTTAACAATATCGTAAAATACACAAAACTATAAAGATCTGCAAACTTTCATTCTAATATCTTCAGTCAGACTTTTTTTAGCGTCGATCAAAGTTTGACGGGAAAGTCCATTTTAAAAGTATGAAATTATTAAAAAATTATATTCCCATTGGAGAAGCTATAAAATGCTATAACTTTTATTATGATACTAATCACATAAACGTAATATTTAACATAGCTATCGCACAAATTTCTGATTTGATGCATACAAAATACAAACCTGTGACGTCATAATTGGGTAGTCTTTTGTATGGAGCGTCATCGGGAGAGTTTAAAAATTGTGATTTTCAAATTATCATATCTCGAGAGATTTTTGTGCTATCGAAGTAATTCTTTCACCTATGGTTATATTATTGAGACGTCCCTACATATCAAACCGAAAAAAATGTTAGTCAAATAGCAAATGGGCTAGGAGAGGCTGTGCATAGAGTGAAATATAACTTACTGCCCCCTTATCACCATCTCTTATTGAGATTCAACAATTGAATAGATTGCTTGTTCATAAGGTACTAATTCAAATGGAATAGAGTCGCTTATTCATTGGTATGAATAAGCATTCTATTCACTTATTGAATCGCAATAAGAGATGGTGGTAAGGGGGCTGATATCCTTTACGAGCAACTTCAATACACAAAAACAAAAAGCTTACATACTATGATGAACTCGGTGGTCGAATGGCAATGGCCACTTTCACACCCGAGGTCGTAGGTTCGATCCCCGTACAAGACATATATTTGTGTGCATGAACATGTCTGTTTATCTTGGTCTGGGTGTTTTCCATATACTATATGTATGTATTTAAAAAAATGTATTTAAGTATTATATCAGTTCAGGACTAGATGGCCGTGTGTAATTTGTCCAAGAATATTATTTATTTATTTAGGATCATTGTAAAATCATACAATCTAAACATACATTTTACCCAAATCAGAACAATTGTGAAATAAATTAACACGTGGTTTATTTTCGCAATTTGACAATTGTCCTAATAATGAAGCTAATGTTTTGTTTTCTTGTACACTAGGGGGCAGCCCCTTACCACCAACTCTTATTGCGATTCAATAACTGAATAGAATGCTTATTCATACCAATTAATAAGCGACTCTGAACTTGCTCTCGATGAGATTTGAATTGTATTATATTAATAACAATTTAATTTATTTACTTCGCAGCATAAGCCTACTTTACTAATTTTTTTAGTACTACAAAAAATATTAACAATATTGTATATTAAGTTTATGAAAATCTGCCCAATAGGTGGGTCCGCTTATGCATGAATAATATAAACTTAAAAACAAAGGAATGAGTATACTTTAATCGTTATATGCTACAGTTGAAGGTTGCCTGAGAGATCTCTTATTAAGATAAGACCGCCTTTGTGCATAATCCTAAAACTTAGTATGAATGTCTATTTGTTCTTTGTGTACAATAGAGATAGTACGTACTAGAGCAGCAAACAAAAACAACGAATTAAATTGATAACAGATTAGAGAAAATGTAAAAAATGTGATAAATCAATTTGTTTCATTGGTCATAATGGTTTTCTTCGTCCGTCCACCCCACTATGGCCTACAACGACCCTATAGCTATTGCTCCCCTGTGCACCAACCGTACGGATTGCGGGTCTCTCGACCAGTAAACCAACGAGGCACTGGTACGAGGTAACGAGGATTGGTAGCAGGTCTTACTGACCTTGCGATGATGATGCGACCAACGCATCGGGGTCCTACTACCACTCCCCAATCTCCATAATGGGTGCCGGAGCAGTAAGGCGCGTTCCCTTAAAGAGGGTCGCTCGCTCACTTCCCGACGCACTCTGTACGCCTAGTGTATTTGTACCGGTACTTGCACCAGATTACCTGATGTCCATGACAGTTACCGGGGCTGTAAGGCACACTCACTTTCCGATGCCCGGAGAATTCCTACCCCTGCCCTACGGTAGGGTGACCGGGCCGACGGAAGCTATCGCCCGTCGTCTTCTTGATAAGCTGGCAAGTACACGAGCTGCACAGCCGATAAGGCAGACAACTATGGCAAGGCAGACGAACATGTTCAAACTCTGTAGTTAAACCACCCAGCACGTGAGTGATTACTCTCACATAAAGCCACCTAAAATCCGGATCCATGACTGACAAAATTTGGGCTTGTCAGCCAGTTCCCGAGGTACCCTGATCCAAACAGCCAAACCCGAAGTTTCAGCTGCGTAAACTCACCACTACTGTCGGATTCTCAGTGGGGACGGCATTTCTGGGCAGCGCCCCGGTCACGGCTGCCCCGAGTCAGTGATAGCAGATGGGATAAAGAAGTTCTTTAACGAAGGCTCTGGATAGGGTGCTGCATTTTATTTTACAGATTTATTATTTATTTATTTAACTTCGAGTACATAAATTGAACGACAGTTCAAAGTCGTTCTATCATAAAATAGTGTCAGGTATCAGTTTTTTATTTCTCTAAAAAATAAAACAATGGAAACTCAATTACTGAAAGCAATATACTATGTAATACTTACACTGTGATAATACCCCAGTGAACCCCAACAATACGTCTTCCGAACAATTTCCTTGATGATACGCGACGAAAGGCCGCGGAAAGTGCTTTGTATGTATGCAAATACAGAGGCATTGTGATAGCGATCACTCGTTTTGTGCCTTTCACGCCGCCGGCGCTGTGTTCCGCCATTACACCGCAATTACATTAATTATATTTGTTCTGGCGGGTGTGCCGCGCGCTCGGGACGGTGGGCGTCGGAAACAAGCGAGTGTAGTACTGACTTTATTTATTTTTTGGGTTTTGTACCTCGAAAAGCTAAAGTAACCAAGTCTATATTTGCGTGCACAAACGTACAGACTTCAAAAAAACATTGTTTTGGGTTCTATTGCGTTCATAAAGCCCCGCTATATTCGTTTTTCTTATATATCTTCAATGTACAGACAGGGGCCAGTTACGATTTTATTATATGTATTGATACACAAAAGTTAGTGTTACAAGAAGTTATTAATGAGGTTGATATGGAGCTAAAAAAAGGAATATTATATAAATAATATTCCAGCGCTGGATTCGATTGCTGGACTGGAATAATGTAAACCGGGCAAGTAATGAATTTGATTGCAATTATTATAATAAGCACTGAATTTAATTAATATTTCTTAATTATGGGTTTGACTTTAATTGTTCTGGAATTTTTCTATTTTTCAAAATATTTATAAAGACCAGGTATGTATCTGTTGAAAACACACCTTGTAAGAAAACAGTCTTTTTGAAGTTTATCGCCAGTAATGAAATAACAATATACATATTTCCAACAACCACGACATATACAATACATCCAAATACCAGTAACTAAATTTTACCAAGACGCCTGTTTATTGCCTGCTCGTGTGTGTGACTTTAGAAACTACAGTACCATTTTAATTCGGAACCGGAACAAGATGGCGGCGTTGCACATGTCAGTCTAATCGATAACGCAAATTAAGGTGACGTGAGTCCAGGGCTTGGCCGTTTTCGAGGGGGTGAGGTGCGGGGCTAGAGAGGAGCCGGCGCGGGGTTGCCCCCTTACAAGCGCGCGCTCGCTGCCGAGATACCACAATATAGCGACTGTACAGTACAACAACCGTCAATACAATACAAAAGTTAAAAATACTTACTTTGAAATTAAAATGATTGGATATCGGAAATTTGATATTGAAATAAACTAAGTACCTACTTATTGTTTTTCTTATCCTTATTATAAGTGTGAAATTAAGTTTATTTATGAATGTACGTCTGATAATCTACTGAAAACGATGTACGAGTATGTAAATATTATTTATGCGAAGTATTTTCCAAGATTGTTTCATGCTTGAGTATATTTTATTTTAATCCATCTGGAAATATAATTATAATGAAAACAAATAAACTACATATAGAAAGATATTTTTTAAAATAATGTAGTATTTTTTTTTATATCACTAATGTGGCAAACAAGCATACGGCCCGCCTGATGGAAAGCAGTTACCGTAGCCTATGAACGCCTGTAACACCAGGGGCATACAAGTGCGTTGCCGACCCTATAAAAACCTCTTCACGCCCTTCTTGAAGAACTTCATGCTGTAGTCTCCTGAGAAAACCTCGTCCATTCAACAGCTTGACAGTACGCGGGAGAATAAGAACGTGTGGCACTCGGGGACTGCCGCAGTAAAGCTATTGCATAGCATTTTTTATCAATTTATGCAATTATAATTATTTATTTATTTCATTGCTCGACATATATATACATATTGAGAATTTTAACTATATGTGTGTGTGTGTGTGTGTCGTACCATATACATACCTACATACATGTTAAGCAAACGCTTGGCTCAGCTATATGGTAGGCGGAGTGGGGGGTGTTAAGTTTTATTTTCGTTACGGAATTTCTTGATTCGGTCGCCGCGCTCGAAGCCCGCGATAAAAGCTATGCAATAGCTTAAAAAATCTCTGGAACCGCACTGTACGCGACCACTTAGGCTCCCATGTTAGTAGGATGAATTCACTGTCGATGGCGAGCGATGCGACTGTAGAAGGAGGCCGTGGGCATCATGTAAAATAACTCCTCTGAACACATCCCATGATTAATCTTCAACATGCGAGCAAGTGATGCAACACTGTCAAGTCGATGTTTGGGTATATTATGAAGAAGTAAAGAAGAAAGAAAATAAAAAGAAAACTATATTTATTATTTGTCAAATTAAAATAGGTACTTAGACTAACTAACTACCACGCGCCGGCATACACTATGATTTATGGCGCCGCGGCCAGCGAGTCTTAAGAAAACATAAATATATATATATATATATATACATTTTATTAATAATAGTTATAATCTACAGACCCCGGGGTCCGTACCTTTTGTTAACAATCATCTTTTTTTTGTCACAATTTTCTTACAATTTATTAATTGCTCGTCGCTGTTGTGCTAATAATTATACGATTGCCTAATACTACTTATCTAAATCCTCCTATTGTTTGCCTTGTAACCATGACAACCACGGTAGACCAGTCCCCTCGGCAGCACCCATTCACGAGTTGATACATGGGGCAGCCATTGCCGCGTTTAACCACTTTATTGGGAACGCGTCGACCCGCCACACGACACTACCACCAGTTTGGATACTTTAGTGAGCATGACTACCTGGACTGCCATGGCTGCACAGCAAAACCTCAGTTTATTTCCCTATTGTCCCTCTCCCCCCCTCCTACCCCACCTACCAGATACTTATATTGTTTGACCCAGCATATTCCGTTCATCACTGTCACTGCCTGATATTGCACTGGCGACATTCCTGTTTCAATGTTATCAGTTCTTTATGTCAGTTCCATAGTCGCGTTCCTATTGCTTTCCCATAAATAAGCTCGCTACAGTCTGTGTAATATACAGCTACAGGTGTGTCCCGAAACTGTTACCACTGCATGGCGGGGCGCTACTATACATTTGACGGTTTATCATCGATGTTCTGATGATTACCACTGACTCGTAAGTCAGTTTGCTTCAAGAATGGTCAAAGTATATTGCCGTAACCTTGATCAGTAGCTCTTTCTTGGCCTGAGTGTACCATCAACAGCCAACACCGTGTACCAGGTACAAGGTGTTGGCTTTTGATGTGTCGATTATTATTATCTAGATTCATTTCTGCACAAGCAGTTACGGCATACATTTCAGGTTGAAATACAGTAGCATATTGATCCATACTTTGACTATGTTGTATGTCCTTAAAGAAAATGCCCGCTCCAGTACCTTCAAATGTTTTGGTTCCATATACTCCATATGCGTATGTCTGGTCTGAGTGTAATGTCGATTCCATGTTTCGATCCTGTATAAGGCTTTCAAAGCCTCCGCCTCAATGAATATATGTAATGGTAACAGGTCTAGGACCATTTCCATCGCTGCTGTAGGTGTGTGAAATGATCCCGTGGCTGCACAGCAGACTATTCGTTGCAGTTTCGTCAGTGACGTCTTACTTGTCACTTGTCGTACTTTCGACGCATCAACGACGGCGACCTGATTTTTTCTGTGTGTCTGAAATAAAATTTAAAACATTCATATTTCTCCAATAGACTACAAAACGTGGCCAGTTTCACTACTATTATAAAATAAAGTCCCCCTCCGCGTCTGTCTGTCGGGACGCGATAATTCAAGGAAGATTTATAATAAAGTTTTCACACGAAACATCTAGCATGAGAAAAATCCAAGAAACCGGGTCTCAGTAAAAAAAAATGTATCACGTTGTTTTATTGTCCTACTGATATTTCTACACTGTGTTCATTTCGCGGCGTCCAGGCCGGCACAAGTACACAAGAATATTCGCTTCTGTATTTACTTATATTATTGGTACGGAATAATCCAATCAATTATATTGTTTCTTTTAAAATTACATAAAATATAATATCAATAATATTATAAATACTTACTCATCTGATGTATTTGAAGAAATAGACATGGCTTCGTTATTTTCTTTATTGTGACTCGACCAACTAAAACAACGAAACAAAATATTACAATTAGAATAATCTTTATTGAAAACACAAAAAAAAAAAATACAGTACAGGCATTTGCCTGTACTGTATATTTTTTTTTTGTGTTCTCAATACAAACAAATATGATCACTAATAATAGATATTTATCTATTATTAGACTATAGATATATATATATGTATATATATATTAGACTATAAATAATAATAGATATTTGTTTAGGTGTCTAATAGAAATTAACTTTGTAACCTTACTTGAATACGGAACACTTACTTACCGTAGTGCAGCAGTTTTCCTTCCATTGGCCCTCACTGTCGCGAGACGACGGCGTCTCGCACGTTTAATTTTTTTTTTTTTGTTACCCATTATTTTAATTTAATGACGACTTCGACAACGCGTTGAGCGGACGCGCGGCACAGGTCCCACCTCGAACATAGCTCCTAGAGCACTGACGTGACGTTATTGTGAGCGATCGAGACACGGGGAGGGTGCGCGAACGCAAAACGTTATTTGTTTTTATAATTATATTTTTATTTAATAAAGTAATAGCATAACACTCTCCTAATTAAAATTATGAAAATTTTGGTATAATTTCCATGTAAAAAGGTGAGTGTATTAAATAGATATATCTTTTAATTAGTGCAATTTAGAGAGAAGTTCGCGATTTTTTTCTATCGAGCCAAAAATGATTGATTGTGTTTTCAATAGCTTTTAACCCTGCAGAAAGGACTCAAGATTTCATATTAAAATTTCTAGAAACCAATTTGAAATAGTTTAAATAAAAAAGTTATTTGAATAAGCGTGTTCTCTGGACTCACTTCACCTCCACCGTAGCTTGTCAATGAATGGGTTTATTTATCTCGAGCTCAAACGTGTATCGAAGGGCACTTCCAGGCTGTCGGCATTAGATGACAGTCGTTAAGCAAAATCAGCGGCCTTTAGTAGCCTTTAGCGACTTGAAAACACTCACTGGCCTCCGCCAACTCACAGTGGAGCACCGTGGTGGTTGCTGCAGCTGGAGCTCTAAACCACTACGATTGAGGGGAGACCCGTATCCTAGCAGCGGGATGACCAAGGGTTGAGTACACCCTCAACAAGTTTGTACAACAACCATTTATGAAACAGTATGAAAAAAAAAAAAAAAAAAAAAAAAAAAATTGTCAGACAAATTACACAGCGCCATCTAGCCCCAAAGTAAGCGAAGCTTGTGTTATGGGTACTAGACAACTGATAAACATACGTAAATACATTTTTTTTTTGTAAATACATACCTACTTATGATACATAGAAAACACCTAGACTAAACTAAACAGACATGTTCATGCACACATGTTTGTCCTATGTGGGAATCGAACCCACGAGCGTTGGTGTCGAAGCCGCGTCATTGACCGCTACGCCACCGAGCTCGTCAGAAAAATAAATATAAAACCAGTCAAGTATGGATTCGACTCGCATACGAAGCTACCATACTGTATTTAACAAAACGTAAAAATCAATTTAATTAAGTGCCTACTGCTAGATATATATTGTACTGGTTATACTCACCGCGCCGCGCCGGTACCGGTGCCCGTTTTTGTGGCAAATGACAGGGAGCGTCAGCAACAAAACGCCGGACAATGAGATCGCGAGTCACGCTCATTACGTACTACGCCCCAATTAAGTACCGTCGGCAGAACAGGTGCGGGGCGCCTTCTGACGGCATCACTTGAAGTCTCCGCCGTACATGATACGCGTAAAATATCATGTTATTTGTAACAGGTAGAGACTTCTACGGCTTAGGCTTAGAGCAGCCGTATTTTAAAAAAACCGGACAAGTGCGAGTCGGACTCGCCCACCGAGGGTTCCGTACGTAGGATCATTATAAATAGTTCAGGAATCTAATCGCGCATTTTTTTTTCGAGCTTTTCTTAAAATTCAGGAATAGACCCTCTATTTTTTAAGATTTAATTACAAATGTATAGTTTTGTAGTCTATAAGATGTTACTTGACAAATTTCATAGTTCTAGGTCAACGGGAAGTATCCTATGAGTTTTGATTCCCTTGAGAATGTGTCGAAATATGCGTTTTTTGCTGAATAAACGGCCGTATCTTTTTTTTTACGTAAACTTAGCAGTTTGATTTTTTTACAACTTCATGGGACCGTAGACCAGGGGCCTTACCACAAGCTCTAAACGCAGGAATGGAACCATCATGGTTGCGAATTTATGAATGAAATTCATTGATAAATACGCAACCATCATAGTTCCATTCCTGCGTTTAGAGCTTGTGGTAAGGCCCCTGAATATACAGTTCAAATTTCAGCTTGATACCTCCACGCATTCTCGACATAGAGGGTCTTGACACACAGACAGACAGACAGATGGACATCAAAGTGATCTTATAAGGGTTCCGAATTTCCTTTTGAGGTACGGAACGGAACATTAAAAACTAGCAAAAGTCGTTCTGTCAGAAGAGAGGTAGGGTACAGCGTATTTATATTGTAAGCTGCCCGCTAGGGGAAGTACCTCCACCTCACAGAACACCACAGCTAAATAACAACTCCTTTGAGAGTTGTTATGTTGAAAGAGGTCACCAGAAAGAAAGGAGTTGCTGCTTAACAGCGGCGTTTATGTGGTACGGCGACCGCTTCAGATCAGGCGGGCCTTATGCTTACCACCCGTCATAAGTAGTATAAAAAAAATATGCTCTTGAGTAGACAACAGCAAGACTGTAACTCTTCCAGTATAAGATAATCGGTGGTAGCCAAACATGCCGATATACATATTCGTAGCACTACGTGGCATCATTTTACACTGGAAATGTTAAGCGCAGATCACACCGGGAACGAAGCGAAACCAATCCAAGTTCGTCTAGTTTCGAAAATCGCGAACATAATAGGTAGGGGAAAAAGTCTTTTCGCATTATAGTACGTTAGTACTATTACTTATACTGTGATTATAGTATGTATGAACTTGTAATAAAATCTCTTTGGTTATACCATTTGTATCTGAAAGGTTTAGATATCTTTAAAAAGTTTAAATTTTAAAAAAGATAATTCCAAATTCAAATTAGATAAATGTGTGATTTTCATTTGTTTTTTTTTACTGTCAAGATGAGTGAATTTAATGAAAAAATTCGATACATTTTAAAATTTTACTACAAAAAAGGTAAAAATGCAACGCAAGCTGCGAAAAAATTTGTGACGTTTATGGACCTAGTGCAGTGTCTGTGAGAGTAGCACAAATTTGGTTTAGGCGTTTTCAATCCGGAAATTTTGATGTCAAAGATGCACGTCGCTCTGGTCGCCCTGTTACGGATAAAATGGATGCCATTTTTGAAAAAGTGGAGCAAGATCGGCATATCAGTAGTTACGACGTAGCTGAAGAACTAGGAATTGACCACAAAACAGTTTTGGCGCATAAAAAGGTCGTGGTCAAAGGCCGGCCAGGCTTCACAGACTCTGGCGAAACCCGGGTTAACCCGCAACAAGGTGATGCTGTGTGTATGGTGGTATTGGAAGGACATTATTCATTATGAGCTGTTACCGCCAGGCAGGACTATCGATTCTGAACTCTACTGTGAACAACTGATGAGATTAAAGCAAAAACTTGAGAGAAAGCTGCCGGAATTAATTAACAGAAGGGGTGTGATTTTTCATCATGATAACGCTAGACCTCACACATCTTTAGCCACTCAGCAAAAATTAAGAGAGTTTGACTGGGAGGTGTTAATGCATCCGCCGTATAGTCCTGACCTTGCACCTTCCGATTTCCACCTGTTTCAGTCTCTTCAGCATTCTTTAGGTAATGTCAGGTTAACATCACGAGAAGACTGCCAAAACCACTTATCGCGGTTTTTTGAACAGAAGTCCCAAAATTTCTATAGTAATGGGATCATGTCTATACCTACAAGATGGCAAAAAGTTATCGAACAAAATGGCACCTACATACTTTAGTTAAATGTAAATAAACTTTATTAAAAAATGTTTTGAATTTTCATATAAAATACGAAAAGACTTTTTCCCCAACCTAATACAAACGTACATACGGGTCGAACACGAATAATATATAAAAAAATATGACGAACCCGGTGCTCGAATGGCTAGCAATGGTTACTTTGACTTCGTGGTCGCGGGTTCCATCCCCCACACAAGACAAACATTTGTGTGCATGAACATCTCTGTTTGTCTTGGTCTGGGTGTTTTCTATGTATTATAATTTATAAGTATGTAGGTATTTATAAAAAAAAATGTAATTAAGTACATTTATCAATTGTCTAGTATCCATAGTACAAGCATTGCGCTTAATTTGGGACTAGATGGCGCTGTGTTAATTATCCAGAAGTATTTCTTTATATGACCGCGGCACTCTAGATCTCCTCGAAATTAATGTAGTTCCTACAATTTCTATCATATATTTGTTTTTATTTCTACCATTTGTATTCAAATGTCAATTTAGATGTTCATCAACGTCATGTGACATTCAAAAAGTTAATTAATTGCTCAACAAATAATCATTAGGATTCTATTGCCATATTAGTGTAAGATCCGCGCCGCCGACGCGAAGACGCACAATGTATATACCAATGCGAAAAACTCGCAACGTTTCTCATACATACCTCTTTACATTTTGATTACGAAATATATCTATCTATATTTATATTATAAAGCTGAAGAGTTTGTTTGGTTGGTTGAACGCGTTAATCTCAGGAACTACTTTTTCGAATTGAAAAATTCTTTTAGTGTATAGATAGCCTATTTTTCGAGGAAGGCTATAGAATAGACTACTTATATAATATTACCACCAACAGGAGCGGAGCACCGATGAAAAATGTTGCAAAAATAGGAAAAAATATTCCTTTTGAGAGCTTCCGTTGCGTGCGCTGCGTAAACAGTTAAAGTTACGCAACAATTATATATGAGGGAATTATTCATCTTAAAAAGTTCTAAACAAAAGTCCGTGATAGCATATGTCTATGTTTTAAGATTGGTTCACTATAACCTTTCAAATGGTAACCTTACGCGTCACTCTCAACGCTCTGTCACGCAGACGAAGTTGCGCGAGTCAGCTAGTGTAGTAATAAAACCGCAATGTATGCAAAGTAAATAATAGGTGAATCGTGTTGTCGTGGTGTCAAACGATATCGGACGTCTCGCGGTGGAGCGTGAGGCGTCCACGCCAACGCAAACTCGTTAAATACCACTTTTGTAGAGCAAGCCCAGCTCATTATTTGTGATAATATGGTAATTTTCTTAATTGTAGTGGGTTATTTAACGCTAAAATATTGTATATAATTTGTATATTTGTATGCAAATGTAAGTACCTATATTAAAATTGTCCACAGTAAAAGGTCGAAGAGTAGCAAGAATCTTAATTAAGTAATTGATTTTGTCTTGTTGATAAAGACTGTCACTATTATTCTTTTGACGTGCGTGAATACTTTAAATTTGCTGCCATACAGGGGACAATCCAAAAAAATTAATGATAACAAAATCGGGGGATACAATAGGCTATTTTCCAATGTTTAAAAATTGTATAAATAAATTAACAATATTGTAAAATACACAAAACTATAAAGATCTGAAAACTTTCATTCTAATATCTTCAGACTTTTTTTAGTGTCGATCAAAGTTTGGCGGGAAAGTCCATTTTAAAAGTATGAAATTATTAAAAAATTATATTTCCATTGGAGATGCAATAAAAACTGCTATAACTTTTATTATGATACTAACTATATAAACGTAATATTTAACATAGCTGTCGTACAAATTTCTGATTTGATGCATACAAAATACAAACCTGTGACGTCATAATTCGGTAGTCTTTTGTATGGAGCGTTTTGGGGCAGTCTAAAAATTGTGATTTTCAAATTAACATATCTCGAGAGATTTTTGTGCTATCGAAGTAATTCTTTCACCTATGGTTATATTATGGAGACGTCCTTAGATATCAAACCGAAAAAAATGTTAGTCAAATAGCCTATTTAGCGTTGTAGTTTCGAATCTATACTCTACATCCAAAATTCAATCGCACCACTGAATAGATGAAGGATCAAAGAATTTATTACGCTAACTAAGAACTATTCAACATCGCGAGCGGAGCAAGGAGAAGCGCTGCCATTTTGAGATAATTTTACTGCAAATACACGTATAACGTACAACACACGTGTCTATAACATAGCCACACCCCATTTTTTGTTTTATTTAATGTTAAATCAAACTGAAAAGCCCCAATACCAACATTGTAATTGACTATGAAAAAGAAGAAGAACACACACACCATCTGTTTACCTTGATAATGCCTTAAGGCGAAACCGGTCGGTAAAAATAAATTTAATAATGTTCCGCCATGTGTCAACAATTAGTAGCATCAAAATTTTTATTAATTTATTTCTTCAATTCCTTTTCGCCATCAACCCATATTCACTGCTGGGCCTTCCTTCCATGGCAGCGCTGCTCAACTGCGGATTGGAAGAGACCTCTTAAAACCAATTTCTCTTAAAGTGTCTTAAATTCACATAATTCGTTATACAGTAACTATGACTACAAAATTACGCAAGGGACCAATGTTGACATACGAATGACACCCATTCGTTCAAATCCTTTCACGCACGTTTGCATGCACGCTTCAGACCTACCATCGGAATGTACTCACTCGCAGGAACCAAATAACTGATAATAAATACATAAATAAATAGTCCTGGACAAATTACACACTGTCGGTGGGTCGGTAAATCACTACATAGTATAAAACAAAGTCGCTTTCTCTGTCCCTATGTCCCCATGTATGCTTAAATCTTTGAAACTACGCAACGGATTATGATGCGGTTTTTTTTAATAGATAGAGTGATTCAACTGGAAAGTTTATATGTATAATATATGCATAACATAGTAGAAAAACACTGATAATTTAGAAGTTTCTAATGTGATGTCGTAAATAAACACATTTTTTTGCTCTTTCATTGCAAACGCTGGCTGAACCCAACGAGATAGATCAAAATAATGTAGTACAGTATTGTTCACCTTAAAATGGTCTACAAAAAAGTTCGCGATGGTATATGTCTATCTCTTAGTGGTAACACACAATAACCGTTATTTTATCCTTTGCTTTTTACAAGAAATAATGCCTTATTTACGAAGCGATTTTAAGCAATACAGAATTAATCCTTATCCAATTAAGTACCTTAAATACATTGCGCATTTAATATAGATCAATATGGCCCTTCACAGCATGTAATTTAAATGAATAGTTTAGAAGATATTACACATTTAAAATGCAGGGACATAACGGCTGTGGCGGTACCGGCCGCGGAGCCGGCGGCGTGTGCCTATAACTGGGGAAGGACTGGATAGGACAAAGCGCAAAGACCTTCTGTAGTACATTTAGTATCAGCATTGCATCCGTGCGAAGCCGGGGCGGGTCGCTAGTAAAATATAAATAAATAAAAACAAATGAAATACATCCCCCTACTGATACTATTATATTAAACTTTTATTATTTGAAATGGCTTAAATTAGTGATGTTTACAACACTATTAGCTAGTGGTATGGTTTAATATTTAAAGACCCACCGTACCACCAGAGGTACGGCCAGGGGTACGGTAGGTCTGAAGCGTCTTTCCGCCGCACCCATTTTTGTTCACACACAAAACTAATTTCCCCCTCAGTATTCTCATAAAATCAAGATATCTTATGTTTAATGGATCTCAGTAAAAACATCAGGTAGCATTACGACGCGTCAATCGCGCGTTATCAAGGAGACGCCGCGCCTCGGCCGGTGTCGGCGAATTAAAGTGTATTCATATTGTAATAATGAGCCGGAGCGCTACCGCCGTACGGGACTTTATTGGCGATTAAAAGGTCACACTGTCGTACGGCATACGATACGGCTTCAGCTGGAAAGGAAAGAGATATAGTCGAAAACAGAAGGCCACATCTATATATATAAAAATGAATGTCCTTTGGTCACGCCATCACGCGTGAACGGCTGGACCGATTTTGCTCATTCTCTTTTTGTTGTATTTGTTATTGTCAGGAGAAGGTTCTTATGACAGAAAAAAATAAGAAAGTTTGGCCGGAAAATTTGAAAATTTAAGAAAACTCGACAAACGACATAAAGTTACATTAGAAAAGTACCGAACGACTTTTCTAATGTAACTTTATGTCGTTTGACAGAACTGTCAGTTATTTGACAGATGGCGCGAAATCAATTCGAATTCAATATTCATTGGTAAGAGGACAACGTCTGTCGGGTCAGCTAGTTAGTTTATATAAAATGTATTTTGTTTTACGTAAGGCCCTTTAGAGAAGATTGGTGTACTGTATTCCACCGATGACGAAGGTACAGTGAATTGGTACAGACATGTACATAAATGTGACAGGAAACGGATGCGTCTCATGCTTGGGGCACTGACGGGCCATTATGCCTGCCACGGACACCTATACAAAATGAGACTTGTTGAGAGCCCACAGTGCAGAACATGCAAGGAGTGTAACGAGACCATGAAACACTTAATGTGTCAATGTGATGCCCTAGCGGGCAAACGAATGGAAATCCTAGGATGCCCGGACCTGGAGAACTACAGGCTTTTCCATATAAGCGGCATACTGAAGTGTACATACATGGAACATGTCTCCAGCCAGGAGAGACTGACTAAAGGATTAGGGAGAACACAAAAGATCCATGAGGGTCGACGTGTCACCGGTGCTGCAGCACTGGACCCACTCTAAGATAAGATTCCACCGATTTCCACCCATTTATATCTGCTCCAGGGTAAGCACATCAATTAGTAGAATAGTGTGCCCTCATCGTCTTTCTATCTATATATCCACGCTACTCGCCATCTGAAGATATGATCGCGTACTGTGCGGTTCCAGAGGAGCTTTCTACCAAGGAAACAAATAAGTTGGTTGTGTCGCTTCTCATCAGTAGCTTAAAAATATAAGTCATCATCATCAGGTCCATTTTAGTCTCCACTACAGGAGCACGACCCTCTCTCGTCCGTCCTAGACGGAAGGAGGATTTGGCCTACACTCCCCACGCTGGCCACGTGGCCGTGTGGTTTCCGGCAGACTAGAATAGAATCAAGGGAAATACATTATCAAATATCGATCAGGCCTCCCCAACCCGTTTGGCCAGCGTGGGGAGTGTAGGCCAAATCCTCCTTCCGTCTAGAACGGACGAGAGAGGGTCGTGCTCCTGTAGTGGAGACTAAAATGGACCTGATGATGATGACTTATATTTTTATATTATGTGACAGTAAAGTTTACTTCAAGATTATTAATCAGTGGTTTCATAATGTTGGGCCTCATCCAATTTAGCTTAAAATAAGTGAGCTATTTCTCTCGCGATCTGCTGATATGTGGAAATACAAATATTTCAGGTTCTCTTTAGTCATGAGTTCCCGTCGGTGGCGCTTGACATTCAAATGTCAAGCGCCACCGACGGGAACTCAATCGCTTGAAGACTATTTCAAGTAGATTTTATGGTCTTCCGTAGCTACGAGAGTTTTCGAGAGATACGTAATATTCGTAGCACTACTCGGGACCAGCTTATACTGAAGTGGCCCCAGCTTATACTGCCCCCCTAGCCAAGTGTAATTCGTAGCGTAATGAACGTTAGATAGATCATGTGAAATTTGTCAATTCTCATACTAAAATGTTCGATTTTGACAAATGTCACGTGATTATGTAACGTTCGTTACGCTACGAATTGCACTTGGCAAGGGGGGCTGGGAAGGATACTTCATGCGGAAAGCGTAGATTTTCTCTTCTTTCCTCCGCTAGGATAGCGCTAGCTAACACCTCAGACACTGCACCCAAATAAAAATAATAAAGTTATGGAAATGTTTGCAGTTTTTGACCTGATAACGTCTTATAAATCGATGAACGCCGGTTGCAGTTATGAAAAAGCATGACTCATTGTCACGTTCCGGCTGAGCCGAGCGTGCAAGCGAGAGCGCGGAACAAGCGATAGAGAGGCACGATCGGCCTAAGCCTTCGGCTTGTAACGCATCTATCTCTCTTCCACTCCATCGACCGATGTTTTCTTATGACGTTATCACGTAGAATTATCGTCCGTATACCGACTTTACAGACAAACATTTTTTTTAAAGGTCAGTAGTACGACGAGTCATTGTGTAACGAAGAGACTTCCTGTTAGTCTCAGAGACAATATTTTAATAAATGCACAATATGAGCTAATCAGATGGAAATATAACACTGATTTGCATACATTAATATTGTTTGCGGAGAAACAGGCGGTCTTAATGTTTCCTGTCTCGACACACATTATAATACACGCTCTAAAATACATTAATTATAATCTGTGCTCGTATTTTTTTTTTAATATAAAAATTGCAAAACTATTAACTAAGATCTTTATCGTTGTTAATAGTTTTACATCCTTCCTTTGAAGCTGCTTGGTTGTTCGAGACTTTTGGAAAATACTGTTAAAATCCGATAAATATCAGTTAATTTTTATTTACACACTTTTTTACTTATTAAGTTAAATTTCTAAAGAGTAGGTACACTACTTACTAACAACTGAAAATATACAATTAATTGATTCGTGCTGTGTGGTCCCTAATTAGGACAAATTTCTCGAAAGTTAAAATAACTTTAAGACCAGAAGAAGAAGATTCGGTTCAATCCGTATTTAGTACAATTAAAGGTGCTACATGAAGGTGGTTGCGTTGCGTGTTAGACTTGGCTTCATCATCAGGTCATTTTAGTCTCCACTACAGGAGCACGACCCTCTCTCGTCCGTCACAGAGAGGAGGAGGAATTGGCCTACACTCCCCACGCTGGACAAACGGGTTGGGGAGGCCTGATCGGTGTTTGATAATGTATTTCCCTTAGTCGCCTTGTACGACATCCACGGGAAGAGACGGAGTGATTCTATTCTAGTCTGCTGGAAATCACACGGCTGAGACTTGGCTTGGATAATGTAAAATGTTCGAATTTCACGCGAGCTAAGGCGCGGGCAAAAGCTAGTTTTTTATATGAAAACAAGCCTTCGGCATGTGTCAAAATTCGTGTGAATCCCCGACTTAGTATAAAACACAAATCCGTCGTCAATGGAGCCACGCTCCCGACATCCTCCTGGTAGAGGCGGCATCGGCTCCGGCACACCGACGAGACCTTTCCGATTAACATTCGAATTAATATGTATTTGATACTGTACACTAAATAGTGTTGTTCTCCACTGGTACCTTGGACCGACCGAATCATTATGGATTTTATGAATTATTTTTTTAACCAACTGAAATAGGCTATTTGACTAACATTTTTTTCGGTTTGATATGTAGGGACGTCTCCATAATATAACCATAGGTGAAAGAATTAATTTGATAGCACAAAAATCTCTCAAGATATGTTAATTTGAAAATCACAATTTTTAGGCTGCCCCAAAACGCTCCATACAAAAGACTACCGAATTATGACGTCACAGGTTTGTATTTTGTATGCATCAAATCAGAAATTTGTACGACAGCTATGTTAAATATTACGTTTATGTGATTAGTATCATAATAAAAGTTATAGCATTGTTTATTGCTTCTCCAATGGAAATATTATTTTTTAATAATTTCATACTTTTAAAATGGACTTTCCCGCCAAACTTTGATCGACGCTAAAAAAAGTCTGACTGAAGATATAAGAATGAAAGTTTGCAGATCTTAATAGTTTTGTGTATTTTACGATATTGTTAAATAATTTATACAATTTTTTAACATTGGAAAATAGCCTATTGGAAAACATACACTTAAGCAGATCTCACTAGTCAAAGTTGTCGATTATTGTATACAGTTAAGAGATAGTTTCTTGAGTTCATTTATTGTAATTTTTGCAAACTAACTGTGTTAGAGTCTGTCAAACTAGATTTTTTCTCGTCAATGGTTAAACAACTAACAACACATTAAATATGAAATATTTCTGGACAATTTTCACAGCGCCATCTAGCCCCAAATTAAGCGCACAGCTTGTACTATGGGTACTAGACAACTGATAAATGTACTTAAAGACATTTTTTTTTAATACACACTTACAATACATAAAAAACACCCAGACCAAGACAAACAGACATGACACAGACACACAAATGTGTGTCAAGTGCGGAGATCGAACCCGCGACCTCGGAGTCAGAGTAGCCATTGCTAGCCATTCGCCCACCGGGCTCGTCAAACGCTAAACCAAATTGCTAAGTTTTTTGTATAAGTATTTTTTTTTATACTACGACTGGTGGCAGACAAGCATACGGCCCGCCTGATGTGAAGCGGTTACCGTAGCCATATTAACGCTCGCAACATAAAATATTGCTCGCGCGCCGCCACCCCCGCTGCCAACGCAGCATCTCCTTCCTTTCTTTCTGGTGACCTCACTCACTCGCAGGAACACAACAACCCTCAAGGGAATTGTTATTTGGCTGCGGTATTCTGTGAGGTGGAGATTCCCCAGTCGGGTAGCTTACAATTACGCTCCCTACCTCTCTTTTCGCCAGAGCTTCGTTCGTCAGTAAGCAGGGTGCACCACGTGCAGGTGAAGTTGGCTTTGGTCCATAGATCTTGATGAACCACTTACACCCCAAGTGGCTACTAGCCTGACTAATTAAAAAATATATTTTTTGAGAAAACGATGGAGGAGCTCGATGGCGTCGTTGCGCGTGTCAGTCTAATTGAACACGCAAGTTAAGCAACGTCGACCGTAGCATGTCTATGGATGAATTTATTTTTCTAGAGTTCCGTGCTTCGGAGGGCACATTAAGCCGTCGGTCCCGGCTGTTGTCATTAGATGGCAGTCGTTAATCCAAGTCAGTGGCCTTTAGATGGCTTGAAAACATTGGCCTTCGCCAACGCGCATGAACAGCGTGATAGAGCATGCCCTAAACGCCTTTGATTGAACGGATACACGTAAACCACAATGGGGTGAATAAGGGCTGACTTTTTTGGGGTGTAAGTGGTTCATCAACACCTTTGAACCAAAGCCAACTTCACCTGCACGCGGTGCACCCTGCTGACTGACAAACGAAGCTCTGGCGAAAAGAGAGGTAGGGCGCGTAATTGTAAGCTACTGGGGAATGTACACTCCACCTTACAGAATACCGCAGCCAAATAACAATTCCCTTGAGGGTTGTTGTGTTCCTGCGAGTGAGTGAGGTCACCAGAAAGGAAGGAGATGCTGCGTTGGCAGCGGGGGTGGCGGCGCGCGAGCGATATTTTATGTTGCGAGCGTTAATATGGCTACGGCAACCTCTTCACATCAGGCGGGCCGTATGCTTGTACGCCACCCGTTGTAGTATAAAAAAAAAATGATATTAAATAAATGTTCAATTCATAAAATCTAATTCATGTCAATCTCTATAACAATTGCACATATCACTAAATTTATTAAATTAAATTAATTTACTAAGGTAAAAAAAAAATCATTCACTGAAAAAAATGAGTCGATTCTTATTATTCTTGGTTAAGTAAAGCAAAGTTATAGTTACTGCAACTATAACTGAAGTAAAACATGCGTTAGCTTATATCTTTTATTGTTTTTATTTATATTTTTTTTATCAATTGGAGAACTCGGAACACGCTGTGAGCCTCCACCATCCATTGGTTTCCCAAGAGCAAAATATTTACGATACAGTTTGTGAACGGACTGTTAATATGTGATTCATGCAAATCGATACGCGTTTGTTTTCAAATAGAAATGCCGCGATAACGCCAGCGAAACGCTGCGAGCGACAAGCGTCTAGCGATGAAGACTTTTGTATTTTATCAATATACCAGATATTTTTGACGGTATAATGTCTTATAAATAGATGAACACCAGCTGCACCCACGAAAAAGCATAAGTCATTGTCACTTTCCGCCTGAGCCGAGCCTGCAAGTAAGAGTGCGGAACAAGCGATAGAGAGGCACGATCGGCCTAAGCTTGTTCTCTTATGACTTTATCACGTAAAAATATCGTAAACCGACTTTAAAGACAACCAATTTTATATAGCAGAGGCAAACAAGCATTTGCGTCACCAGTTGGTATGCAATCGTCAGAGTCCATAGACTGATGTTTATGATCTAACGTTAAAAGGTCAAGACACTGATATTTTCTAGGACCCAGACTCTTTTCTTGAAGACACCAAAGATGCATTTGTTCGTGTACGCCAATGATACCATAATTTCACCGTAGGTGGTAGGAGATACTCTCGTCAATCATCAAGGTGGTTTCGATATAATTTCAAAAGAGAGGTAGGGTAGCGTAGTTATAGGCTGCCCGACTAGCGAAATACCTTGGCTAGGGAAGTGCCGGGGTCGAATGTTGGGTACAGCGCTGCAGCGTACAGTATTGATACAGCAGCGCTCAGTTTGATACAGAATTGACAGGTCGCGGCACGCGAAGTGTTAACTTACATATTTTTAAATCCGTCGCCTCCTGTACTTTGGACCACACCCATTGGCAGTAGTTTCGATGGCGTTATATCACTAATTGTGTCGATTAAGATACTGCTCGAGAGGCGAGTGATGTTTCTTCACTCCACCACGGTAGTTCGGATAGCGGGTTTTTATTGAAATCCCACCAAAATGGCCCCTATAATTATTATAGAGACGATTAAATTACTGATAGAATTTCAATATGGCTTGGGTGCTGAATAAATGTAACACGACTTCTATATAATTATGTAAAGCTGTTATTCCACCAGTAAAAAAATAAATATATATGCTTGTTGTTATAAATACTTATATGTAGAAGAAGTCAAGATTTCATGATTAATAGTATTGATAGTTTAACATGGAACAAACAACGTTTAAAATATGATTGGATCTACTTAAACCAATATTTATATTTAGCACTATAAGTCAAATCTCTTAGGCTTGTACGGATCTATCGCGTTGTCAATAAAATGCATGTGCATCAAAAAATCGTCAATCTACTTAATATAAATAAACATAAATATTCCTGGACAAATTCTAGTCCCAAGGACCCCAGGCCGTGTGGTTTCCGGCAGACTAGAATAGAATCACTCCGTCTCTTCCCGTGGATGTCATACAAGGCGACTAAGGGAAATACATTATATCAAACATCGATCAGTCCTCCCCAACCCGTTTGGCCAGCGTGGGGAGTGTAGGCCAAATCCTCTATCTGTCTGGGACGGAAGAGAGAGGGTCGTGCTCCTGTAATGGAGACTAAAATGACCTGATTATGATCTAGTCCCAAACTAAGCAAAGCTTGTACTATGGGTACTAGCTAATTGATATTATACTCAAATACATTTGTTTTTTGTAAATACATACATATAATACACAGATAACACCCAGACTAAGACATACTGACATGTTCACGCACACAAATATTGTCTTGTGCGGGGATCGAACCCGCAACCTCGAAGTCACAGTGGTCATTGCTGACCATTCCACCACCGAGCTCGTTATTACCATCCCTTATTTATCCCACTGGTAGAATTTGGGTCTTCGTTCAATAGAACGGCTCTAAAGCATACTCCATACGCTGTTCAACTGCGGATTGTGTGAGGACAATGTTTTCAAGGCGTCTAAAGGCCACCGATTTGTTTAGCCCATAGAACCACAGTTTTATTTTATACCACAGTATTTTATGGTCTAAAACAGAGTAGTAATTCGCGACGTTGTTTATAAAGTGGATGTCAAACGACACGGGTCGAACATTAAGTCGGATGTCAACCGTTTGACAGCGCCCATTGCCGTTACAGCCTCTAATTTAATAGACTATATTTTTATGTTTTATGTAAATATTCGAGTGGAGCATATCTATATTTTTATCTTTATGTTTATTGCGTAGAATTAAAAATACTTTAAGTAGGTGCTACTTAACTACGTACTTTCATCGGAGATATATTAAGTTAAGATTTAATAAATTAACATAATTTCGAAAGTGATTAGGAGTTCTGATATCAGATGCTTCAGTTTTTTATCTCACAGATACGAGTACATGCGATACTTTTAAAGGTCTGATAAATTTTATGATTTTTTATCAAGGAATTTTTTTTTCTAGCGATCGGTGCAAGAAAATGCACTAAAAATATAATTAAACTCCATACTAATATTATAAATATAAAATATTGTCAGACAAATTACACAGCGTCATCTAGCCCCAAAATAAGCGAAGCTTTATGGGTACTAAACAACTGATAAACATACGTAAACACATTTTTTTTTTGTAAATACATACTTATAATACATAGAAAACAACCATACTAAGACAAACAGACATGTTCATGCACACAAATGTTTGTCCTATTTGGGAATCGAATCCACGAGCGTTGGTGTCGAAGCCGCGTCATTGACCGCTACGCCACCGAGCTCGTCCTGGTCGAGTTCGTCCATTATAAATTGGAAAGTGTATTTGTTTGTCCTTCTTTCACCTGGAACCAATGGAATGAACCGTCAGCCGAGATTTTTCCACTACAGTATAGGGTTCTTCAAGAAAAGTTAAAAGTGCAAGTTCCGCAGCACGTGAGTGATGCCTCTGGCGTTGCTAGCGTCCATGGCTTATGGCTCACTTCTTAATAATTTCTTTGTTATTCCTTATGTTTATTTATTCATAGGTGTACTAACTAAATGTTATGCTAAATTTTGAAGTGTCTTTTTTCGTCGTCAAACGAATTTCAATTTTACAAAAATACGAACATGCCTTACCTACACTATTCTCAACCACAATGATTGTAAAATATGATCTCCACTGTACATTAACGTTTGGTAACATTTATTTTATTAAAACATTCTAGTATGTTTTTTTTTTACTACATCGGGTGGCAGACAAGCATACGGTCCGCCTGATGTGAAACGGTTACCGTAGCCATATTAACGCTCGCAACATAAAATATAGCTCGCGCGCCGCCACCCCCGCTGCAACCGCAGCAATTCCTTTCTTTCTGGTGACCTCACATACTCGCAGGAACACAACAACCCTCAAAGGAATTGTTATTTGGCTGCGGTATTTTGTGAGGTGGTGGTACATTCCCCAGTCGGGTAGCTTACAATTACGCTCCCTACCTCTCTTTTCGCCAGAACTTCTTTTGTCAGTCAGCAGGGTGCACCGCGTGCAGGTGAAGTTGGCTTTGGTTCAAAGATGTTGATGAACCACTTACGGGGTGTAAGCATATAATACGAGTATATAATATGTATAAAGAAATAGTTCGTTTCTACTAAAAGATTTCATGGGACAAAATTCCACGGGAATGGGAAAGTAGTACCTATTCAGTACTCAGTCAGTAGGTACTATATTAAATAACAAACAGTCAGTAATAAATTATTACATAATAATATATTGCCATTGTAATCCATATACATAAAATTTGTGGGAAATGATAGAGCCATTACGTACTTCCGAAGACAATATATTTATTTCTTGCATTTGTCGCTCGGTTCGCTTTAGATTACTGCTCTGATAGGCACAAGAAAGACGAAGTCTAATCTCACCAGCAATGTATAACATATGCAATCAAGAATAGTTTTAGGGCTGTCGAAAAAGGGCGCGTCTAGGATGTATGGTGATTTATTTAATACCATATACACACAGGGTGGCATTGAATGAACAGACAATACGGCCAAATTGAGATGTCACATTCGCCACGGACGGTCCCGGGTTCGAAGTCGACATTAAACTGTGGGAGCGACAACAAAACCCGTAATAATAGATAAATAAAGTCAAATATCGAGACAAAATAATATAGTAAACTATAGCTTTTACTATATTTAATAATAACGTCGAAAATGGTGTAGTATTTTAATAATAGTACAGTTCCAGGGATGGTGGTAGTGTAATAAATCAATGTGTTTTTGCGTAAGGGTTGTCGGCATTGGTGCGGCGTTGCGGCGGCAGCTTTGTGCCGCCAACGTTATAAATTATATTTTAGTACCGATGAAGGCAAAGACCACGTGATAATCGATCTCTCGTCATTGATGTTTTATAGGCAATAATCATTGTCTTATATTGTGTAGTATTTTTTTACTTACCACAAAACAAATCTTTACAACTTTGGGGTGTAAGTGGTTCATCAACATCTTTGAACCAAAGCTAACTTCACCTGCAAGCGGTGCACCCTGCTGACTAACAAACGAAGCTCTGGCGAAAAGAGAGGTAGGGAGCGTAATTGTAAGCTACCCGACTGGGGAATGTACCTCCACCTCACAGAATACCGCAGCCAAATAACGGTTCCCTTGAGGGCTGTGTTCCTGCGAGTGAGTGAGGTCACCAGAAAGGAAAGAGATGCTGCGATGGCAGCGGGGGTGGCGGCGCGCGAGCGATATTTTATGTTGCGAGCGTTAATATGGCTACGGTAACCGCTACACATCAGGCAGGCCGTATGCTTGTCTGCCACTCGACGTAGTATAAAAAAAAAAACATGCGATATAAAGTGTATATACCTACTAACATACACTTTATTACCATAGAGTACTTACCATAATACATTATAAAACCTCGATCAGGCCTCTCCAACCTGTCTGGCCAGCGTGGGGAGTGTAGGCCAAATCCTCCTTCTGTATGGGACGGAAGAGAGAGGGTCGTGCTCCTGTAGTGGAGACTAAAATGACCTGATGATGATGATGACTTACATAATATTATGAAAGTTAATGGCTGTGTCATGGACACGGCCGTGTGTTGTACGTGAATACGTTATATGCACTAAAATCATCTCAAAATGGCAGCGCTCCCCCCTCCCCTGCACGCAATGTCCTTAGAGTAATATATTTTTTGATCCTTCATCTATCCACTGGTGTGATTGAATTTAGGATGGAGATGATAGACTTGTAGCTGCAACACCAAACTGTATCCCCTGATTTTGTTAACATTCGTTTTTAGGGTTCCGTACCCAAAGTGTAAAAAGGAACTCTATTACTAAAGCTCCGCTGTCCGTCCATCCGTCCGTCCGTGTCCGTCTGTCCAGGCTACCAGGCTGGCCAGGCAAGGCTACCAGGCCAGGTCCTACCAGGCTGTATCTCATGAACCGTGATAGTTAGACAGTTGAAATTTTCACAGATGATGTATTTCTGTTGCCGCTATAACAACAAATTAACAGAAACTAAAAAACAGAATAGAATAAATATTTAATGGGGCTCCCATACAAAAATCGTGATTTTTTTGCTCGCAATTGATAATGGCAATAGGTAGATGCTTGAAATACTCACATAATATTTAGTTTTATAATCACTTTAAAAATAAATAATTAAATAAAAATAAAACAATTATTTAAGGGGTGCTCCCATACAACAAACGTGATTTTTTTTTTCTGTTTTTATAGATAATGGTACGGAACCCTTCGTGCGCGAGTCCGACTCGCACTTGACCGGTTTTTTTGAATTGCCTCCCTATGGAAACAATTTTAAAGACATACTCATATTCACGTCCAAAAACGAAACAAAAATTAGTAACAATTAAAAAAATATGAAATATAAACAATTGAATACCAAATAAAATTGGTTGTATTGTATATTCTCTCTGAAAAACAAAGACGGACTTTGTAAAGATTTGTTTAATTTTGTTACACGTATTCTTTTAACCGAGCTCGTCCGCCGAGACAATTAGTATCATCCCAAATGATCTCACCGGAATGTTCCGTTTGCAAGTTTATTTGTCTACGCCCAGCGGTACAACAACAAACGGAAGTCACTAACTAAACTCTGGATATAAACGTAGGAATGCAAATTAGGTATTAGCTTTTTCTTAGATAGCTTTACGTAATATAAAGCTTTAGTCGTCCTGTCTTGGAATTCTTTTTCGTGGTCACTGCGTCTTGCAAGGCGTGCAATTAGTGAAACAATTTATATGTACTATGGCTTAAAAGGATTACATTATGACGTTTTCAGACAGTCTAACTTGGTGTCGTTTCGCTAGGTTTAATGAGGTGTTAACTAGACGATTACATGATAAACTGTTTGTAAAACGTCATAATATAATAGGCCCTTTAGTCTTTGTGTAATTAAAGACCGTAACTCATCACATCTTCCTATCTTCGGTGTCACCCAGCAGGAACCAATAACTTGACAATAAATACTTATGAAGTGATACAGGAATGTTAAAAATTAGGTATTAAAACTCTGAAACTATGGCTAGTAGACTGAATCTCAATTGCTATGCACCACTGTAAGTGTAAGAGAACTTCATTAAAACAAGGAATAGTAAACTTAACAAATGGATAGTAATGGATACAAATATAATATGAATTGTAGATCCGCCTGATAATTCTCAATTGTTGACACCAAAACTAAATAGTATACTACCCCAGAACATGGAAGGAATTCAACATATGCTCTTTTCTCTTATGATGCCAAAGACCACACATCCGGGGAGTCCTGGAAAACATGATTAGCAGTTCGAATTGATGATTTACCGTAGAACATTCGCATATATCAGCATACAGTTAATTAGAAGTAACTCTTCTCTGTACTAACTAGCTTTTACATTGGCGGTTAGATACATTAATCTGCTTTCAAACTATTCAACGGGCTTTATACCTCTCGACTATTTCAAGGAATGTTTGAGAGAGGCGAAAGACAAAGAATCCGTAGCACCACGTTCCCGTCCCGTTGCACGTGGTAGTTCGTCACGCTGTCAATGTTATCCAACATGGCGACTTGATACAACAAAACATTTGGAAGGGGTCCCACCCTGCCGTAGTTACACTTTGAATTATTTTCATTTCATTATTAACAAAAGATTTCACCCGTTTTGAAATATGATTTGTTGGCGGCCATTTTTTAACTCCCCTTGTTCCCAATGCGCCGGCGCATGACAAAAGGCCCAAATATACATATAAAGTTGTATTTTTTAAATTAATAACAATATAACCGTAACGAAAACTATAAAAACATTCGCGTTGGTTTTGGAAATATCGCGAAACCGTGTCCAAGTCGGTATAATGAAGCTGACAACTGGTTTTTTAAATGTAAATGTGTTGTGACATGTTTTAATTCGTAAGAATTTAGACCGTCGGGAGTTCAGTCTATGTAGTTCGTCTATTATTTTCGATAGAGACCAGTTTTAGCCCCGGGTGTAACACGTAATTATTCTGCTTTTTTTTATATGTGAGAGGGGAACAACTGATGGAAAGCAATCACCACCGCCCACGGAGATCAGCCACACCAAGGGGTCGCCGATCCGTTACCAGCTTATACTCCTTCTTTCTTTCCTTGTGATGACTTCGCTCCCTCGCAGGAACACAACAACCCTCAAGGGAATTGTTATTTGGCTGCGGTATTCTGTGAGGTGAAGATACTTCTTCAGTCAGGCAGTTTAAGAAATACGCTATGCTCTTTTCGCCAGAGGATCGTTTGTGAGTCAGCATGGTACACCGCGTGCAGGTGAGGTTGGCTTTGGTTCAAAGATGTCGATGAACCACTTACACCAGTTACACCCAGCTTTTAACACTATGTTGAATTTATCTTGATTGCTTGTTTTGAAGAATTGAGTCAAGTTGTGTTGTGTTGTGAAAGCGCTAAATTGTGATTTTATCTCCTTGTTCATTATAGCGCAGTACCTAACGTCTCAATCGCTTTAAAGGAGTTTTACTGGTCGGATCACCTGCCTGAACATATCCGCCATTGCAAATAATTTGTAATTAAGTAAATGGTTTAAACTTATGTAGTTGAATGCAATATAGTTTTATAAACAAACAAATAAACAAACTCTTTCTATAAATTTCATTTTTTTTTTATAACCGTAAGCGACTCATTGGGGTTCCTCTGCGCGCAAGCAAGCCCATGTATAACGCATGTTACCGAGAGGTCGGCGCGCGTCCCCCTCACCCTGAATATAATGCGACAAATATTTATAAATGTTTTATTACAACCACTGCAGTTTGTGTAGACGTGGCTTAAGGATCACCAAGTCACAAGCGAGAGCGAGGAATATTTATAAACATTCTGAGGCAGTTATACTCACTTACTCGTGGCCACTTACCCTGCCCATTAGCGAAAGAGGTGCTGGCAAAAGTGGGAGGTAGATTACAGCATATTTGTAAGCTGCTCGACTAGAGAAGTATCTCTACCTCACAGAAAACCGCAGCCAAATAAGAATTCCCTTGTGGGTTGTTGGTTCCTGCGAGTGAGTGAGGTCACCAGAAAGGAAGGAGTTGAGTTGAGAAGGAGGTGCATCAGCAGCAGGCGTGGGCGATATTTCATGTTGCGAGCGTTAATATGGCTGCAGTAAACACTTCATATCAGGCGGGCAATATGCTTGTCTGCCACACGCCGAAGTATAAAAACTACAATCAATTTGTGTAATTTACGAATATAATCTTTCCACTTGATTATGATATATGTAAATAACTATGATAATATTGTGACAGCTTATTATAAATCGTATAAAAATTAACCTTCAACGAGGAATTTTAGGCTTCCATTCCAATATTTTATTAGCATTACATTAATTTTATGTTATGTAAAACTTCCACCATCTATTGGGTATGCATGTTTTTTTTATATAGTAAGTCGGGTGACAAACAAGAATACTGCCCGCCTGATGTGAAAGTTAGCATATGCTTACATCTGATGAGGGGCAATTCTCGTAATTAAAATATAGTCAAAATTCAGTTTCGATCCAGTCTCGATCTCACAAATGTCACATTTGGTTATTCTCGTAACACAATGTGTAACTTCAAAATTAAATTTAAGCGGGAATATATCGAAATATGAGTGACAATTAAACAAACTAAGAATGTTACTTTGCCAACAACAAGAATTGATAAATAATTAATTAATGAAATCAAGTATCTAATTTTAGTCAATTCACAATTCAATCTCGATTCGGTCAACTTTCAATCTGCGTTCGTAGAAAAATTACGATAATTGGCCTTCTGGTGATTGTTGTAAAAATTCTCTAAGGTGTTTTTTTATTTGGTATGTATGACAACCAAAATTTTATGGATTGATACATAACTTATAGTTTCAAGTACTGTATCTGCGTGGGATGAACTTGCAGGCAGATGGTAGTTAACAATAACATTTGAATCCAACTAATTGTCTTGACAATGCTGTAAATACAAAAGCCTTCGTTTAAAAAATAATTTGAATAATTAAATGAAACAGTTACTGAATATGATCTTACATGTTGTCATGCCGACGATCTCACACATCATTCTACCACTAATAAACTCTCCCCGCCTTTTCTATTTCCCCGCTACCTCTTATGACTTCACACACCAGTAGAACACAAATTAGCCCTATTATCTACGTCCCTCTGATCCATATAGTGGCAGTAACAGTTAGCGTGTACCCGAATGTACATCGAATTGTGTTTGCACACATGTTTAGCGCTTTAATGTGAACCCGGAGTATAGTACATTAGCGAATTTTAATTGAAATAATTGTACAGTAAATACCAATACAGTCGACCAAGAAAATATTCTATCAGATTTAATAAATTTTCTGAACAAATTGTAAATTTGATCTGTTATTTGTCGCAAGCGTCCATTGACTATGACGATTACTTATCATCAGGCAGGTAATACGCTTATTTGTCGTACCCGTTACACGTTTGTCATCCTAGTCATATTTCATCTCATTTTTCTTTTGAGAGCGAAGATAGACATTAGAAAAGTACAAACCAATGCCTATCTAGAGGTGGTGGGTCACATAATTTGGCCCACTGCACAAACTGCTGCTTGTAGACAGTATCACTTCCATTAAATGAGAATCCCGCGAAGTGCTACGAATGGTACTACATCTCATGACTACGCAGGACCTTCTTCTTCTCTTAACTTAGATGTATTACGATCTACAAGCTGTTGACGGGACAAGCCCATCATACATTCCCACATTCCCACCACTGTGTCCTATGTAGCCAGAATTGACAACACTGAAATCGACTGCAGTGTCAGGGGTAAAAAAAACTACGGCTGTCCTGAAAACTCCGTCTTAATCAGAAGAAATTAGTAGGAGTAGTAAGCTTGTGGAATTTGACTTCCCCTCTTAGCAATGTGAGAGAGCAAATAAGGAATTAAAAGCCTAAAGAAACGACTAGTCAAGTGAAGATCACACTCAGTAATTTTAATCAGGCAGCCGTAGTTTTACCCCCGGGTCCGCAATGGACTTCATTGTTCATTGCCTTTTTGGCGGTCGCCGCTGTGAATCCTGGCTACACAGGAGACACAGTGGTGGGAATGTGTGGTGGGCCCCCGTTCCGTTTGTAGACTTCCTATGCCAGCATTATTGTAAACGCAACAAGTCGACAAAACGCAATGCAGCATCGACGCAAACGCAAAAAGCCGATCGACACTTAAAGTAACATATCTGCTAAGGCCCTTAGCAATACATTTAAAATAAACAAAACAAAGGTCTGAATGAACACATAATTTCTACCGTGTATAATGTAATACTTGATTCCGATTAACGCGGCATGACTGACCAAAGCGTAGGCGCAAACACCATAGATAATGAAACTCTATTTAAATGTCGTCCATTTAACAATATCACAAACATTAATAACGCAACACGCGGCCGCCATCAACCTGCATGTCCACTAACACCAAACGCACATAAAGATAATGGTGGACAATAAATCGCACCGGCCGCGGCGTGCAACGTCACTGCCGACACCAAATTATGTAGATGTTCGAGCATTATCAAGTTATTAACATAATGGTTTTGTTTAACTAGGCATTACTTACTGCGGCACAACGACCCAAAGTAGATCTTGGCCAGTGGCGTAACTACAAGGTGGCAGAGTGGTCAAAATGCCACGGTCCCCCAGACCAAGGGGGCCCAGGCTCGAGAGCTTAGCACAAAAATAGTATTTTTTAAGTTAGGCTATAAATATACAATGTACAAAATTTTAATAGGTACATTATTATATTTCTTGAAAATAAAATTATATACATTATTAACCACAAATGTACAAACTGCTTAGATGATTTATTAGAGAAGGGCCCATCCTCTGAGGGCCCATCTCATGAATTTGCCACGGGCCCCTAATAGTATAGTTACGCCGCTGATCTTGGCCTCCGACTCCAAATGACCATGACGCCTTTCATAAAAGTTGGGGCTAAAAATCAGTATTTTGCCTCTAAGTGCAATAAATTGTCACTGAGCCTCCAACCCATTGGTGCTGCTGGAGCACATTCGCAATTTTAAACATGTTCCGTGTCTGTGAATCTTTCTTTGCATTTATATGTTACAAACATGTTACTTTAGTTTAAGTAAAATGTATAACCGCGACCAAATAAATGTTATCTATCTACATTGCGAACCAGGGGCCCTACCGCCGAAGCTGAAAACGATTAACTCTCATCAGATTTTTTTATTATAAATATCAAACTTCAGCTTAGATTGGTGGTAATTTTGTTTAGCTTAGCTAGTAGAAACCTTGGAGCTCGACAGAGATGACAATGTTTGTCAATAACTAAAACGTAAGACCTTTCGAATTTGTTAATTTCATATTTCTGCAGGTCCTATATCACCTCGTCACTCTAGATTGACGTAGTTACCTCGGGCGCCCAATACATTCTTACTGCTTGGCTTAACGACCGTTCGAAGCACGGAGGAGCTTGAGATAAATAAACCCATCCATGGACAGGTTATGGTCGAAGTTGCTTAACTTGCGTGTTTAATTAAATTCTAGCCCGCGGGGCCGAAATCGAAGTTGAGTGGAGCGAGTAGATTTGCTGTGTGTATGTTTTCCATTGATTTCAATGGAAAATGTATTTGATGATCATTCCTCAAGGACATGATCGATCTCAATCGACACAAACCTCAAGCATGTCGAGATCTATAATTGGGTATTTGACTAACATTTTTTTCTGTTTGATATGTAGGGACGTCTCCATAATATAGCCATAGGTGAAAGAATTACTTCGATAGCACAAAAATCTCTCGAGATATGGTAATTTGAAAATCACAATTTTTAGACTGCCCCAAAACGCTCCATACAAAAGACTACTGAATTATGACGTCACAGATCTGTATTTTGTATGCATCAAATCAGAAATTTGTACGACAGCTATGTTAAATATTACGTTTATGTGATTAGTATCATAATAAAAGTTATAGCATTTTTTATTGCTTCTCCAATGGAAATATTATTTTTTAATAATTTCATACTTTTAAAATGGACTTTCCCGCCAAACTTTGATCGACGCTAAAAAAAGTCTGACTGAAGATATTAGAATGAAAGTTTGCAGATCTTTATAGTTTTGTGTATTTTACGATATTGTTAATTTATTTGTACAATTTTTAAACATTGGAAACAACCCAATTGTGACAAGTTTCATCCAAATCGGTTCAGTGGTTTTGGAGCGTATTCATTTCCAAGAATGACTTCTGCGTCCGCTCGCTTCGCTCAATAACCAACTTCGACCAACTTTTAGTTGGTCCAATCATTAGGACCAACACTCATTTCATTCCTGTGAAACGCAGAGATCTCCATTAATAAAGTGGGTTTCCACTAATGAAACTTCAATCTCTAAACTTATATTATTAAAAAAATCTGCTATGCGAAAAAAAATGTTGAATTAGTTCTATTCGAATGACCACAATTGACACCATTGTCACTCCGTGACGTGCAACCAAAGGCCGTGTGAGAAATATTCCTTTATCACAACATATTTACATTCGATCGTTCGTAAAGAGAGCCATTTAGATCCCTGCGCGATGTCGGCTGACACACCCGTCGCAGGCGTACAAAGGGACGACATGAATCGAACTAATTTCTTACGGTGCCGCGCTTCAACATAATACAATACTAAACTTATTTGACAATAAAAATTCAAAACCATGTCAATACAAAACTTTTTAATTTCAACCTTACCGGAATCAAATTTGAGTCGAAATTAGAGCTTACAAGGAAACGAGTAGGGTGACAATGATTTTCACTTCCGCGCGGTCAGGCTTACCCACACATTAGCGGAGACGGTGCATGCGCATGAGTTGAGAGATAACTTAATTATGACTATTTAGAAACTCAGTTATGAGGGTCGCTTTGTTAAAATATATTTATAAGTGTTTTGTAAAATATTTCGTATGTTAACTAGTATTTAAAACTGTCAAGCCGTTTATTGACCCGTTCATACATTTCGCATATACAAACGTGTCATGGCGTGGAATAGTATCTAATAAAATTGTGTTTTCCAATATGCATCGGAAACAAAAATCTTTGTTATTTTCTTGCAAACGTCTCAATCGTTCATTAGTTATTTAGTAGTTGACAATCAATAATGTCATAATAAATCGCATCAGAAAACGGTTCCTGCTGTTGCATTGATAGCTATAAATAGTTACATAGACAATCCTTATTATATTAGCGATTTAATAAACTAGCTCTCTCTCTCTTCCTCATCAAAATGGCGCCAATTTTTCTTGCAAAACATAAAATTACCTAAAGTACATGTTAAATTCAAATAATATTGCGTACTTTAGTGAGATATATGATCTTTTGGGCTTTAATTATTTTATTAACGTAAATTGTGCAATTTAAAATTAAAGATACCGGAAACGGCATTTTTACCTATTTGAATAAATTGTCACAAACGTCAGATTCGTTGGCTTGCTCGTGCAAATTGCGAGGTAAAACAATTGACTCACTGTACGTTTTTGACGCTTAGTTGCATATTAATAGAAATATAACATCTTTGATAGCATCGAGATATAAGTTCGACGATTGTTAACAATATAAAAAATGCATTTTTGATACATGTGGATTTATAGGCATAGCCAGCCCTCTGCTATCCTAGTTATAAATGTGAAAGTTTGTGAAGATACTTGGATGTTTGTTACTCAACCACTAGTAAACAGCTGAACGAATTTGGATCGAATTCGGCACGCAGAGTATGATTTGCCTGCAAATTAAATTTTAAGGGCAGAAGCTCTTTACAAATTATATTAGATAAATTTTTACACATTACTAACACTACACCTAATCTATGCCGCCTAGATTTGAACAATCAAAACCAATTGTCCATAAAAGATAATTCTGGAATAAGTCAATCAGAAAGAAGAAGTACTTCGCGTCTTCACGAACGTATTCAACTCAGCGCGCTGTTGTTCAAAAAGGCAGAATTACATTTCACAGATACCTAAACAAAATTCAACTAAATCTAATCATCAAATACACGATGAGTCTAAAAAACTATGAATATAAACGTTCATAAACACAGGAAGCTCTTTTGAAACATAAAATGTATAGAAAACGCGAGGAAAGAACGTGTTTCCCATACATTAATCGGACGCCGCTTAATCCGCCGCGACGTATAATGTAACACATTAGAACATCTTAATTTCAATCTCGATAAAACGCATAAAGAACAGTTTTATAAAACCGACAGGGATCCGTAGAGCACGCTATTGACGTACCGTTCGCTGTGCGATAGAAGAAATTACAAAACAATTATTTCTGTGTAGAAATCCTTCACGTTTTTTTCTCAATGGAATAAAATAATGTGGTTAATAACTGTATAAAAATACGTCAGTTGTATATTTTTACTTACTGCGAAATTATGTCCAACGGCGAATAGTAAACATCAACGTACATAATGAGGTATCATGCATATTATGTTATATTGAAACAAAAGTAATATCCAACAACATAAACATCAACCATAGGTATAGGTTATCACTACATAGTATAAAACAAAGTCGCTTTCTCTGTCCCTATGTCCCCATGTATGCTTAAATCTTTGAAACTACGCAACGGATTATGATGCGGTTTTTTTTAATAGATAGAGTGATTCAACTGGAAAGTTTATATGTATAATATATGCATAACATAGTAGAAAAACACTGATAATTTAGAGGTTTCTAATGTGATGTCGTAAATAAACACATTTTTTTGCTCTTTCATTGCAAACGCTGGCTGAACCCAACGAGATAGATCAAAATAATGTAGTACAGTATTGTTCACCTTAAAATGGTCTACAAAAAAGTTCGCGATGGTATATGTCTATCTCTTAGTGGTAACACACAATAACCGTTATTTTATCCTTTGCTTTTTACAAGAAATAATGCCTTATTTACGAAGTGATTTTAAGCAATACAGAATTAATCTTTATCCAATTAAGTACCTTAAATACATTGCGCATTTAATATAGATCAATATGGCCCTTCACAGCATGTAATTCAAATGAATAGTTTAGAAGATATTACACATTTAAAATGCAGGGACATAACGGCTGTGGCGGTACCGGCCGCGGAGCCGGCGGCGTGTGCTTATAACTGGGGAAGGACTGGATAGGACAAAGCGCAAAGACCTTCTGTAGTACATTTAGTATCAGCATTGCACCCGTGCGAAGCCGGGGCGGGTCGCTAGTTAATTATATTATACTCAAATAGCATATATACTACCAATCGAAACAACTTGCAAGAGAATCACACGTTGAAAATATTTTTGATAATCGTATAATTTTATATCAATAAACAACGTGAATATGGAAAAACATCTTGTAGATGCTGCCCTTCTATTATGAAGCCGAGATCAACCAGTGGCGTATAACTGGCATCTTAGTATATAGTAAATATAGAATAAATTCAGATTAATTATCCTAAACTGGTTTAAAATGCTTTGTGATACTGAATAATTAAAGACGAATAATATATCAAAAATGGTTTGCAACTAAATTTATTCCACTTAACCACTCTATTCACTGCAAAGAGTTTTCTATAAATAAGATTATTGCAATTTAACAAGAACGCAGAGCCTTACCTCGCCTGCACGTGGTGCAATATGCCGAACTCGCGACTCTGGCTAGAGACAGGTCATGTATTGTCGAGCAACTGTTCTGTCGCAACATGACTGGCGACCTTTACAGACGTTTACAAAGTGACACAAACTCGCGACGACATCGGTCGCTCGGCGATTATCGTAATCATGTTGTGTCCCTTCGAGCTGCGCCCGCGCCGCCCTTTGATGTGCCGCCGGCGGTGACCACGGGGATCGAGAATTATGGAAATCATCGTAGATAAACTGCTCGTGACAAATTAAAGTATATTAAGAGTAAGTGTAAATCAACAGTAGCCGAGAGATCGAAGTAACTTTGAAAATTACTGGAACATTCGTAGATAATAAAGAAAAATGGTGTGTTCTTCGATTCCCGTAAATTCGAACGATCCAAATATCGTTCACGTTCAGAAGGGGTTCAATTGAAGTGCTATCCAAAGTTGGTATTCGCGTATCGTTTGGACGCAATTCGATAAGACTTTAACTCAATAGGATTGTATTTATAAGCAATAGGGCTACAGGGGGGTTAGCCATATGGCAGTTTGCGAAGTAGAAAAGCGTAGCGATCGCTAATTTGAACTGTGGAGCTCATACTAAAATGTCCGAATTGACAAATGTCACGTGATCTATCTAACGTTCGTTACGCGACGAATTACACTTGGCTAGGGGGGCTGTGGAAGTATCTCCACCTCACAGAATATCGCAGCCAAATAACAATTCCCTTGAAAATAAAAGTGTTCCTGCGAGTGAGTGAGATCCTGCGGGTGAAAGATGAAAATTCAAGGGGACCTCACACTATCAACGACAAAACAGTGTTATAAACCTAAAATAATTCAAATAATATTATTAGAGTGACTTGTGATTTTATTATTATCAGATTTACATGCCACAATCTGAAACATGTATCCCGGTATCCCGGTATACAGTGGAAATTTTAAAAAGTCATAGAGCTGTATGCCAAATTTGAACCCGACCGTTAGTTTGAGCTGTGATAGATCAGTCATTTTACGGTTACTTTTTTTATAGATACAGAAAAATATGTAAGAGGCTCGTGCACTATCTACTTGCCATCAGGGAATCAATGAATGTGATCACCATACTCACCACTTCCTATGTCCTATGTTTCTCTATTATAAAACATAAGAACTTGTATGAATTTTGAAATTTGGGGTTATCGTACTATGCTCTACATTTAAAATAGATACAATAGTTATTACAATGCCTAGAACAGGAAGACTTATGAAATTATTATAATTTTACAAGGAAATGACTCTAAATATTTATGCCTAAACGGAATTTATAGTAATATTACCGATCAGGGACTTACAGAGGGGCAATTCTCGTAATTAAAATATAGTCAAAATTCAGTTTCGATCCAGTCTCGATCTCACAAATGTCACATTTGGTATTCTCATCGCACAATATGTTACTTCAAAATTTAATTTAAGCGGGATTATATCGAAATATGAGTGAAAATTAAACAATCTAAGATAAGAATGTTACTTTGCCAACAACAAGAATTGATAATTAATGAACTAACAACTAATTAATGAAATCAAGTATAATAATTTTAGTCAATTCACAATTCAATCTCAATTCGGTCAACTTTCAATCTGCGTTCGTAGAAAAATTACGAGAATTGGCCTTCAGATTTTTTTGACTGCGAAAATCATACTTTAGCTTAGATTGGCGGTAACTTTGTTTAGCTTAGCTGGTTGAAACCATAGAGCTCTACCGACTAAGCTGAACATGTTTGTCGTTAACTTAAACCTAAGATTTATTTTTGCCACAAAAAAATCCGATAATAATCGGCTATAGCTCACATTAAGGTATTATGTTATGGTATTCATTATTGCGTCTCGAACTACGTCTCAAATACTTTTTTTTATTGATATTTATTACAGTCTACAGACCCGGGGTCCGTACCTTTTATTAACAATGTTCTAATTTTTTTTTTATCTTATAATATTCTTACAATTAATAAATTGCACGTCGCTATTATGCTAATAGTTATTATATTTATATGTCTCAAATACTTAATTTACCAAAAATTTTACTTCTGACAGAAGTGTACTATTATGTTCTTCGTTCGGAGAAAGTTTTTTTCTATTTGGGAATAACTTTCACTAAGTATTTATGTATCGGTCGACCTTATGGAACAAAATTTAAATAATTGATTAGTGATTTATAATTACTCGGCTTAGTTAAGTTATTTATAAATTTAATCGCCCACGGGAACGGTGCAACTTTTGGCATGGGAATATTTTTATATAGCACTAAGGGACAGATAAGTATAGGTACTGCGTTAACTCCCGTTCTTATATTTCATAAATCATGCAACGCGAAAGTTTAAAAGTTATTATAGGTACTGATTGTAAGTATAAAGGGTTAACAGGGTCCATGCTGCAAAATTGGCGTTACCAGGGTATATATTTTTTTATTTTTAGCAAATAATATATACGCAACGAATCCAAAACTGTGTTAAACGATTGTTTATTAGCTCTCATATTTTTCTTTTTTATAACTTGTAAAATTAATGGAAAATAGAATCGTGTAGTTGATAAAACGAATTTCGCGAAAAATGCTGCTTTAGTTACATTTTACTTCAACCGCGTCTTCGTAAGCGCATACAGCCCCCTTACCACCATCTCTTATTGCGACTCAATAATTGAGTAGATTGCTTATTCATACCAATGAATAAGCGACTCTATTCTATTTGAAATAGAGTCGCTTATTCATTGGTATGAATAAGCAATCTATTCAGTTATTGAGTCGCAATAAGAGATGGTGGTAAGGGGGCTGGTCTTCAGTAAGGAATTGTATATTTGGGAAATTGTGCTATGCGATGATAGATCAGTCAGACTACACACAGACTACAAACTATTGCCTTTTATAGTTACATAGCTTTTTTTATTTCATGATAATGTGCATTTTTGATTGACGAGCTCGGTGGTCGAATGGTTAGCAATGGCTACTTCGACTCCGAGGTCGCGGGTTCGATCCCCGCACAAGACAAACATTTGTGTGAATGAACATGTCTGTTTGTCTTGGTCTGGGCGTTTTCTATGTATTATATGTATATATGTATTTACAAAAAAAAATGTATTTAAGTATTATATCAGTTATCTAGTACCCATAGTACAAGCTTTTCGCTTAATTTGGGGCTAGATGGCGCTGTGTAAATTGTCCAGGAATATTTATTATTTATTATTATTATTTATTTATCGAATAATATTTTTTTCTGGATTGGCGCATTTTTGCAGAAGAGTCGGTCTTAGCACAGAATACAGACGCTTAATTTGGGGCTAGATGGCGCTGTGTAAATTGTCCAGGAATATTTATTATTTATTATTATTATTTATTTATCGAATAATATTTTTTTCTGGATTGGCGCATTTTTGCAGAAGAGTCGGTCTTAGCACAGAATACAGACATTGATACATAAACAGGACCAAATGCTATAAGATATTAAAACTAATCACCATAAGTCATAAAATTTACTTTATTTTATGTCTGCATCGACAACCGTAACTCTACTTCACGTTACCTACAGTCCAAAACAATGTACTATCCCGTCCTTACATTACAATATGAAATCCCTTACTTATTCTATCCCAAATCAACACATTTATCTTTCAAGTGGGTTCATTATAAATTTCCTTTCACGTGGAATCGTATTACCTTACAAAATGGTAAGGTTTTAGTCGTGGTGGTCCTTCACTATCGTAAAGATGAACACACGGCCAATTTACAACACGACAATCACAAAATAGGTCTCCTTGAACGATCACATTGATAATTAACATCCGTACAGCGATCAGAAAGGTGTTTGCCGACTGTCCCTTTGCTGTCCCTAAAGCAAATCTCTATAATCTGCCATGAATAACTAACTCAGTATTGTCGTGCGACATCTTTCTATTGACATCTTTTTTTGCAACTTATAATGAAACGTTTGTTAAATAATAGCTATAGCTATTTCAACTCTATTATCAAAAGCATTAGAGCTGCTAGTTATTTTGTAAACTGCAAAAAAGGTTTGCTGAACTGTTTGGTTACGTTACTGCGAATTTTAATCTTACGTATAAAAGCATAAAACGTAAAATTGTTTGGATATTCTATGGTGTTTTTAAATAATGTTTGAAGTAATCCGTCTGCGCTTAATTTTGATGTTTTCGAGGATATTTTTTTTGAATGCAACGTTCACTTTCAGCCATCTGTCGTAATGATCTTGCGGGTGGTCGGCCTTGGTGTTCAATTTTTTAATTTACAGCCAACATTTGCATTGTTATATGTAATAACTTCCTTTTGTGTCCACTGTCAGCACAGTTTTCACTTTCTCAGTAATCCTTTCAGACCAACATAAACAGACATTGATACAAGCATCTTCGGAGAAAACGATATAGGTTTTGTTTTGTCAGGAACAGAAAGGTAAACAAATACAGACAACAAAGAAACATTTCATTAACTTTCACAATAGGCAAATCTGTAATAAGCTTACAAAACAAAGCTATCGTGATTGTTTTATGGGGTCTAACCAAAGTCATAGTGCAAGTATTACCAGACAAGAAAATAAATCAATCCGCAAGGATTACACTTGCTTCGGTAAACCGTTTATCTAAACTTTACAACATTACTAAGAAAATTGGTGAAGTAGTACTCGCAGACCTGACATTTTTCAATGTTACTAGTGTAGCAGTCCTTATGTCAGTTTGGACTTATGGCGTACAGTTATGGGGCTGGACGAAACAGAGTAACAAACAAGTCATTCAGCGCTTCCAAAATAAAGTACTCAGGGGCCATCAGGGGCATTGTAAATGCACCGTGGTACTTCAAAATTGACTATCTCCATCGGGACCTTAAAGTGGAGTTTGTGGACAAAGTGATACAAAAATATGCAGAAACTCATGAACTTAGACTTCATCACCATGTGAATCCAGAGGTAGTCAAACTTCTCGATAACACAGACCTCGTGAGAAGACTCAAAAGAACAAATCCTTTTGAGTTGGTGTAGTAATTAGTGAGACAATATTAGTGATAGTGCATTAAATATAACACAACTAGAAAGTGTTTCACCTTAGACTTTAATATTTAGAAGTTCATGTTAAAGTTAAATTACTTATTAGCTCGTAAACTAGATCATAATATTTTAAAGTATAATGCTTTACAGAAAAAAAAACTAGCAGTGTGTATGCAGTAGCTTCAATGTTACCAGTGTAGTCTCAATCTAAAAAGAAAATAGGAAACTACTCCGACCTGGGGACTACAGCCGAAGCTGGACCCGATTTCCATTGGATTTTTTGAATGGAAAAATCAAACTCCAGCTCAGATTACTAATAGTTATGTTTAGCTTAGCTGGTAGTAACTTTAGAGCTCTGCCGACTAAGCTATACATGATGATCACTAATCTACTCTGAAGTTTTATTTTTCCATTCAAAAAATCCGATGCGAATCGACTTCAGCTCAGGCGGTAAAGCCTCTGACCCGTCGTAACGTCCGTATGGATTATGTCACGGATATAGGATCAGACGAAGCCGATAATGTGATTGTTGGTCTGTCCGTGGATAGACAGATCTCACATTTGACCAAAGACTATCATTATATAGGTCATAAGAGACGATACTCATCATCGTCGCGATACGCGCCACCAAGATCGAACTGAGAGCCAACTTTTTATAGTATGTCCACGGTTCAATGCTTGATATCCCACAAGTCACAGAGCAGATATTTGGCACACGTTTGGTCTGCAATGATCAATAGGAAACTTTTTATACCAATAGTGTGTTTACATGGGCGCGTCGCGAGAAGAAGCTAGGGTTTCAATAAATATTTTCCTTCTTCCTCTTGCAATAGCTATTTAATATTTACTTAACATAACGCTACATCTAACAATGTATTCACCTGCGTATCTTGCCGCTACGATCCTAACGCAGGGGCATTAATTTAGGCCTTATTAGAGCACAAAAGGCTTTGTTATAGTAGTCTTTGGCTTTGTTTTGCCGTCACGGGTCCGTGTGAAGTTGATATGTTTATTATAAGGCAGCGGAGCGGGGCGTGTCACGGCGCAGTAATGACTGGTTGCGGCCGCGAAGCTCCGAACTCCGCCCGGTGTAAACGCAAAGAGAAACTGTAACGCGCAGATGGGATAGCCGATGGAAAAATATTGATAATATGTAAAACTTTACCTTCGAGTATGGTAATCATAATCATTTATTTGCATAAAACATGGTGTGAAGGTATCACAATATACTCGTGTATAATAATACTTAAAAAATAAAGCATAACATGAGCGCTCGTTGTACCACACAACGAGGGCTCATGTTATGCTTTGTTGGATTACTTACTGTTGAATAATTGCCTACTCAATCCTAATAACTATAATCTAACTTACATACTAAACTTACCCGATTCCAGACGCTGGTTCACCGTAATCCAGACGGGCTCACGCAGACAGGAATAAGGGTTTAAGGACAGGAATATATATATAATAATAAGGAGACGTTCACCACAATAATCCAGAGTTCCAAGGTCGCCCAGCGATCAATCACTCATTGTTAACACTGTCTAAACTTTCGACGCGTCCCGGCGGTCGATCCGAGGTCCCGCGCGGTTCCAGAGTGTTCCGCGAACTCCAGGTCGCGAATTCACGTATGTGCTGTAGCTTATCCGGAAGCTAAGCACAGCAACAAAACCCCGGCGTTCCAGAAGCGCCCCGCGCACGCCACGTTGCTTAGGTTATATTTTTGTCAGCCCCGCAAGTCCATCCAGCGAACTACGGGCGACCACTATCGACTGCTACGCGAGCTCCAGGTCGCGAGACTACCGTATGTGCTGCGACAACAACCGCTTTCCAGAACGGGGTGTTGCAGCGGCTACCAGAGCCTACTAGCGACTATGTGAGACTGCCGCGCGCGCGCCCCCTGACGGCGCGCACCGGCGAAACGAGTGTTGTCAACCAACACGCTCGATTATGCCCTAACTAACAATCGATTGATTTCCAGAGTCGATTTTAAATCCAACACTTAGATAGCATACAAAATAGGTTTTTATTTAACTCGATGCGAAATTTATACTTTACTTCTATACCCTCTGTAGGCAATAAATATATAACTACTACGACCATTCTACAGCAGCACTTGCTCTGTGCCCCCGCGGGAACACTTCGTCATCGGCTCTAATAAGCCGGGCCTACGCCGCGAATAATTGAGTAATCCATGTAATTGCACACTTTACACACATAACACAATACCCCGGCCGATCCCGATTTCACAACTATTCAATTTTCTATTCGGTAGTCTGATTCAGGGCTGTCACAGAACCGAGATTGTGGTGTGAAATACAATTGAACAAATACGGAAATAAATTTTAGTAGAGAATACTTACATGTAAGAGAAGATCGTGTTGCTTAGCTAATATCTCAACAAATAAATAGGTGAAGAATAAAGTTACGATTTACATAATGAAGAATATGGTAGTGTCGTTTTTTATACGGAATCCTGTAATAACTTTTAAACTTTCGCGTTGCATTATTTATGAAATATACGAACGGGAATTAACGCGATCATGCATAAGGTACATGGATATCGGACAACACGGGAGTAGATGAAGATTCAATCGACAACGGAGACAGAGTGACACCGCTGAGACAGTCAGCCTGTGACCACATCAGGCACATAATAAAGGAACTCTGGAATCTTCACTTCGAGACTCTTCGATTTTTTTCAATTAATTTACTAACGACGAGACCGCTGCTTAAAGATGAGGCACATCGACGAATATTCTAACTATAGGAATAAAACAATGCGTATCAAAAGTATTTGGTTTTAAGAAAACTATATATAAATGCAATAATAAATTATAGTCCTGATATACCGTTAGGTGTTATTACATTACTTGAAATTTTAAAATTTAGGCAATTATACGTTTCTATAGTGACGAGAGGCAACCCTAGTGACTGACGGAACAGCACCCATTGTTGTTTCAACGAATTTATTCTTAGCACCTGTGCAGTAAATAATTGGAAATATTACTGTTATTGTGGTTCTAATTAGATAAATACACGGTGCGATGGCTCTCGCGCCGGCCGACGGCCGCTGTCTGCGAGGAGCGATGCGGCAGAGGCAGCTTTGATCAGAGCTTTTTAAGCGGTAACTTGTCAGAGTTGGGTGTATGAATTATTGTATAGTCTTTTTTTTTATATTATTAAGATGGCAAACAAGCGTTCGGCCAGTTGAAAGGCTGTTACTGCAGCGTTTGGACGCGCAGAACTGTGCAGCACCATGGGCATCGCTCGCTTGTTGCCATTCCTGTAACAACCTAGTCACATCCTTTCAGAAGAACGTCATGCTGTAGTTTCCTCGAAAAACCTCGCAAAAGGAGTTCGTTCAACAACGCGCTGCAGATATTGGAGTTTTGGTAGTTATAAGAATAAGTCGTAAATATGAATTCATTAATTTAAATTAATAAATATGCCTAGACAAGTTATACACTACCACCTAGAGCCAAACTAAGCTAATAATGGATTTGTGTGTGTGTGGGTGGGTAACAGACAACCGATAAAAATACTTAAATAAATGTATTTTTTTGGAAATGCATACATCCTAATATATATAAAATTCACGTGTCACAATGTTAGTTACCATACTCCTCCGAAACGGCTTGACCGATTTTTATGAAATTTTATATACATATTCAGTAGGTCTGAGAATAGGTTGTTATCTATTTTTTATGGCAAAACAACATTTGTTGGGTCAGCAAGTGAAAAATATAATTTCCTCTAATACACACAATCACAGTATAGGTAATAGAACAGTATGGCCACTCCCTGCCGCTCTCTCGTATCGACCTCACCTCCTCTCTGAGGCCAATCTGGAACAGTTTGTATGGCGCCGCACACACACACGCTCATTTGCGTTCTGCACAGACGTCATTGTTTATAATAGGAACGACTTTTTTTACGAGTGATTTGTATGGAGTGGCCGGGGTGTGCTAATACTGTTAGGCTTCATTAATTGGTAACACTTTGTACAGTTCAATTTTAAATATTTGTACTGGCAACTGATTCTTTTAGTCTTTACATTGCTGGCTTGTGATTGTCTAATCAATCACAGATCAACATTCGGGCATTTGGCAGGCAGATTAGATAACGACAATATTTCTTTGACCAATCACAGTGCGTGATTTTGCCGCGAAAAATTTGACCGAGACTTAGCAGGGAAATGGCCGGATGGGCATTCTCTCTTGGACTGTTGCACTGGAAGGTTATAACAGAAATTAAAAGTAATACCTCTTTCTTCAGTGTTTTCTTCACATCTAAATAGTAGGCTGCATCGGAAGTATAGTAACTATATTACATGCAAGGTAGAAGGAGGCTATCCAACAATACGTATTGGGAATGTTTACGAAAGATGAACAAGTTGTCGTTGCCCGGGCGCGGTGCTCGGCTAATGGAGTCATGTTCGCACGACCGGATAATCCACTCGATTGGCGTGCCTAATCGTGGCATCAGCTCAACTCCGCCGCGTCCGCATCACTACTTCATTTGCTTTATTTTAAAGCGATTTATATCTACATGATACTATATACTTAAGTTATTTTTATCTAAAATACAGACAGGTTATCTATGGATAGGTCTTCAAAAATGATATTGAGGTTTCTAATGTCATTGTTTTCCTAAACTGAATAGTTTGAGCGAGAGTCCAAAGTGGTAAAATGTGTCCCCCCCCCCCCCCCCCCCCACTGTAACTTCTAACTATTAAGATAATATTTTAGGAAATTAATTACTACTTCGACAATTAGGGCAACAGACGCATCCAACTCGGCTGGACAACAGTCGGTAAGCTTCGACACAACTTGTTGGTTGACCAAAATACCCCAAAATCAGAACACCAATACTTTTGGGGTGTATGTGGCTCACCACGATCTTTAGAGCCAAAGCCAATCTCACCTGCACGCGGTGCACCCTGCCGACTAACGAAAGAGACTCTGGCAGAAGAGGTCGGGTACAGCGTATTAGTGAGCTGCCCGATTGGGGAAGTACACTCCACTCCACCTCCTCCACCTCACAAAATACCGCAACCAAATAACACAAATAACAATTACTTTGAGGGTTGTTGTGTTCCTGCGAGTGAGTGAGTTCACCAGAAAGAGCGGAAAGAGTTGCTGTGTTTCTAGTAGCGTTGCCACTCCACTGAGGTATCCAACTGTGAGCACAGGCAGACGACGATGACGATGATGACACATATGACGTAGCCAAATGGCAAAAAACGGAACCCTTATGGATTCGTCATGTCTGTCTGTCTGTCCGTCCGTATGTCACAGCCACTTTTTTCCGAAACTATAAGAACTATACTGTTGAAACTTGGTAAGTAGATGTATTCTGTGAACCGCATTAAGATTTTCACACAAAAATAGAAGAAAAAAAACAATAAATCTTGGGGGTTCCCCATACTTACTTAGAACTGAAACGCAAAATTTTTTTTTTTTCATCAAACCCATACGTGTGGTATCTATGGATAGGTCATCAAAAATGATATTGAGGTTTCTAATGTATTTTTTTTTTCTAAACTGAATAGTTTGAGCGAGACTCCAAAGTGGTAAAATGTGCCCCCCCCCCCCCCCTCTGTAACTTCTAAAATAAGAGAATGATAAAACTAAAAAAATATATGATCTAAGTACATTACTATGCAAACTTCCACCGAAAATTGGTTTGAACGAGATCTAGTAAATAGTTTTTATATTATGTTACTTGCTGCTACGGTACCCTTCACGGGCGAGTCCTACTCGCACTTGGCCGCTTTTTTTATTTATATAGATTACATTGCTATACTTCAAACAAATATTTCTCACTGTGTGCGGTCCAAAAAACCGAGGGAAATCCATAAATCGTGTCTAGTTCACGGCCAAAGGGTTCCACGCTGGTGATTCTCGAGTGTTACCACGTGACACGCAGGCGGCGGTTGGCACGTCACGTGACGTCACGGCCACAACACGTGGTCGGTATTAGTTGTGACACCAACGTCCTAATTGACACGCCGGTGGATGTTTGGGCGATAACTACAGTTTTATGGAAACAGACAGACAAAAAGTGCCGCATCGTTTTTGAATTAAAGGAAACATGATGTTAATCTCAATCTCATAAGTACATATAATCTATTTATCAGGGATGTAACGGAGCTTCGGTTTCGATTCCGATACGTCGGAACTTCCGATTGCTTTTGCATCCTCGGTTCCGACTTCGGTTCCGATAAATTTTAAACCGAAGTCAGAAGTCATATCGGAGGTCGGCGGCCGGCGCGGCGGACGAGGGTGGGTAGACGGGCCGGGCAGCGCGAAGCCGAGGCGGAGTCGCGATCTATCGATTTTAGCAATTGTTTCATTGTTACACTGTTAAAGTATTGATAATAAAGATAACACTAAGTTAGTGTCACTAACGAATAATGATGTGTAATTATTTCATTGAAAATGATATCTACACATATCTCTGACTGACTTCATATTTTATTCCGATTCCGGTTTCGACTCCGATAAACCAAATTCAAAAATTCCGATTCCGGTTCCGGTTCCGATATAACCACATCCGTTACATCCCTGCTATTTATTACGTAAAGCAAAAACTTTGTACTTATCCCCTTTTTACGAAAATTCCGCGGACGGCGGAGTATGAAATTTCGCACACTTACAGTTTATATAGAGAAGGAGAGGAGATGCTAATATTATTTTTCTAAAATATGCATAAAAAATAAATTAAATGAATAAAAAAAAACATTACACACACACTACCATGTATTTAACACACACACGCATACATACTCTTTTGTTTATTGTTAAAATCATAATTTAAATTAATTGTGGTCGAATTTCGACGACCACTAGTATGTATAAATATTCCATGTTGCGATGTTTGTCCGGCTTAAACTCCGAAACTAGATAACCGATGTCATACATATTGTATGTAATTTTGTTGTAATCCTGAATGGCTGAAATACAAGGAATACAAAAATATCTAAGCCATTTGCGAGGGGAAAAAATACCTACTTTAATTAAATATTCGTCTGACTGTCTGACCACTGCATAACAGATCATAAATAATCATTTTGTAAGCATCTATGTATATTCAGAGGATTATCTTTGAGCCAACGCCAATCTCACTAGCACGTGGGGATCCCGGTGGTCGAATGGCTAGCAATGGCTACGTTGACTCCGAGGTCGCGAATTCGATCCCCGCACAAGACAAATGCTTGTGTGCATGAACATGTCTGTTTGTCTTGGCCTGGATTTTCTGTGTAATATGTATATAATTACCAAAAATGTATTTAAATATTATATCAGTTATCTAATGCCCATTGCTTTGCTTAATTTGAGACTAGATGGCCATCTTATCTATCACTATCTATCTATCACTCGGCCGAGTGTAATTTGTCTAGGAATATTTATTAATTATTTATTTATTATGAAATTCTTCTATAATTTCAAAAATATTTAGAAATCCGATTTAATAAAATCCAACTTCAAATTCTATTAACACACTTCAAAAATATGAAGTATCAAAGTCTCGACACCCTCATCTGAATCAAGGCAATTTGCCAGGCAGACACCTGCGCCCTCTGGCGCGAGGCCTATCAATTACGCAACAATCGAACGCCACCCCTGCGAGAGTTTACTTGAGGGAATTTTCCACATTATTGAGTCAATTTTCATAAAAACTCACGAATGCGATGTTAAATCTTTTCTTCTTTCTATTTTTCGACGAGCTCGGTGGTCGAATGGTTAGCAATGGCCACTTTGACTTCGAGGTCGCGGGTTCGATTCCCGCACAAGGCAAATATACAAATGTTTGCCTTGTGCGAGAATCGAACCCGCGACCTCGAAGTCACACAAGTGAATGAACATGTACGTTTGTCTTGGTCTGGGTGTTTTCTATGTATTATAAGCATGTATTTACAAAAAAAAATGTATTTCAGTACATTTATCAGTTGTCTAGTACCCATAACACAAGCTTTGCGCTTAATTTGGGACTAGATGGCGCTGTATAAATTGTCCAGAAATATTTATTTATTATTTATTATTCATCTTTTGAATACATTAAACCTGTAACATTTTTATGGTAAGCAATACTCCTTGTATTAAAAGTTTCTATAGGCTACCTGTTTTATATACTGCGTCGGGTTGTAGACAAGCAAGCCTACCTGATGTGAAGCGGTTACCGTAGCCATATAAACGTTCGCAACATGAAATATCACTTGCGCCACCCCCGCAGCCAACGCAGTAAGTCCTACCTTCCTGGAGACCTCGTTCACTCGCAAGAGCACAACAACCCGTAAGGGAATTGTTATTTGGCTGCGGTATTCTGTGAGGTGGAGGTAATACTTCCTCAGCTTAAAAAATACGCTACGTCCTTGTTTGTCAGTCAGCAGTCTGCATCACGTGCAGGTGAGGTTGTCTTTGATTCAAAGATGTTGATGAACCACTTACACCCTATCTTAACTTGTAATCTACAAACATTAGTTTGTCAATTTAAGTGTTGTAGAACCTTATTTCTGTACTTATAGAAACAGACAGAACTCTAGACTGTTCCAAATGAATAAAACATATTTAATAAAAACGGCCAAATCTGTCTTCATATCTTCATAATTCAGTTAAATTTATCACGTCGTTATATATTTGAACAAACAAATAAAGAACGTCGGTTCTTTTAAAGTGACACATAAAATAGAAATGTCTTTAAAGAGACGAGTTAGAGACAGTACACAAACAAGCGCACTGTAGCGTTTTTCGCAGAGTTTGTTTGGAGGATTATGTCCGAGGTCCATTTTCACTGCTGGATGAACCACAAAGGACCGTTGGCTAAGATGCTGAGTGTCCTCAGATTATGCTGTGGTACAAGTCACTAGACGTAGCGCATACATATAACAAACATAATAAATCTCTTTACGTATACTCGATTTTTGTATACAAAAACATAATAATTAAACGAAACCTATACATATAAAATGACTAGTTAATATGCAACCTTCGTAGTTAACTCATACAAATCCTGAATTTTCGTAGACAAAGAACAATTTCATTCCATAGTAAAAGTAAAATATGTCAGAATGAAATATTTTACACTTACATACAATTTTATGCATTGCCAATAAGGCTAAAACAAAGACAATACATCCGCCTAGCCAGACTGATATGGTGATTTGACTGCGGACTTCAGAAAGTGAGGGTATTTATATCCAGTCGAGCCTATCTCATGTTACCTGTCTACCATGAGAAATATCGGTTTGCTCTCGTCTAGACAAGTCTTTCAGCAGGAATTATTTCAGCAATTGACAGGCGACAAATTATAGTGAAAACTGTACATCGACTTATGTCCTATTTCCACTATCGAACCGATTTAATTTCGCATACTATCCACTTAAGTACCTACCAATATAAAAAAGTCCTATATGCTTCGCCTATATGTCAATCCAAGGCCAATTCTGTTTGTATACCTACCAAAATGTTATCCAAATGCCTTCAGATATTTCCATGAAAGACAACTATCATCAACAACCATCCATTCTCATAAACTTACTCGTTTGTATTATTAGTAGGTCTACTGCAAACCGCTCTAACTTGGACCAATCCACAAATCTGCGTATCCCATTCTAAGTCTGCCGGCGTCGATCGCTCAAGCCGGCACTAATTGGTCCCGAAACAGGCGGTGGGGCTACCACCCACGGTGTCCCACTCAATTACATCTCAGTTGAGATACTGGGACACGTTGACTGTCGTCAACTGTTTAGAGTTGATGTAGTTCGGGGTTGATTGAGATGTTGATGACGAGATAATGGGGTTTGGGGGTTGAAATCTTTTTTATGATATTTTGGTCCTTGTTTATGACTCGTCTTAAGTCGCCCTAAGTGGTTCGTACATGTTGTTGGATAAATCCAACTCCTAAATGCTCGAGACAATGAAGTAATAGGGTGTAGAAGCTTACCACGATCTTTAAAGTCAAAGCCAACCTGACTTTCGCGTGGTGCAGTCTACCGCCTAGCGAAAAAGGCTTTGGCGCAAGATGCTCTGGTGAAAGAAAGGTAGGGTTCAGCGTATTTGTAAGCTGCCCTACTGGGGAAAGGCCTCCACCTCACAGAATACCGCAGCCAAATAACAATTCCTTTGAGGGCCATTGTGTTCCTGCGAGTGAGTGAGGACACTAAAACAGAAGGAGTTGCTACGTTGGCAGCGAGATATTTCATGTTGCGAGCGTTAATATGGTTACGGTAACCACTTCACATCAAGCGGGCCGTATGGTTGTCTACCACGCGACATAATATAAAAAAAGGAATTTATATCACGTAAACATTTAATGTGAGGCAAAAATTTTACACATCATTTTATTTTTTGGCTATAAATTAATATAAATGAGCCCTTTAAATCACTACACTAGCGACCCACCCCGGCTTTGCACGGGTGCAATGAAATATTGCCTATCTTACTCGCTGATCATGTCATGAGCTTCCTATAGGCGGTTCAGTAGTTTTTGATTTTATCCGTCACCAACAAAAATACAAATCTTCTCTCTTTATAATATTAGTTTTGATATAAATAGTAATAAATACATAATGATGACCATTTCGCCACAAACTTAATAACACTATTAAGTTTTAATTGTTTCAGGAAATAGACACCATCTCTCAAAATTCCATCGTCTACAAAAAGCCGCCACCCGCATATCCAAATACTCGATTAACACGCGGCTTCTCACGTTCCTAATATTTATTAATCGCAAGCACGCGAAGTATGCGCCAGTCGCGCCGACAAACGGTGCGACTGTCGTGTGCGACTTTTTTGTGGTTGTCGCGTCGCTAATGAGCCGCCGGTTGTTGCTCTGCTGACTCTTTGGTATCGGACCGATTAGTCTACCGCGGTTAAGTATAAAAGAGGAAACTAACATGCTGACTGATGATCGATTAAAGCACAGCTGAAAACCACTGGCAATAATATGTTGTTACGTTTATGAAAAATAACAATATTAGAGAAGTATGTGGAATGCACTGGACCTTAAGCTAGGAAAGAACCTGTATTTCAGGACTCTAGGACATTAACCCGCAAAATTATAACAAGTTGTAGGAATTAAAATGATAATAACCACGAAAATGAAAGCTATCATACATATTAAGTATGAGGTATTTTTCAATATTTTTACATACCTTTTTGTCTGACTCATTTTAATCATGCAAAGCGAAAGTTTAAAAGTTATTAATTTTCAGGAAATTTAAATCTACAAGCTACCACTACTCTACGCTACCATTGGACGAATCCGGTCGAAATTTGGTGTACACATGCAGCTATTATAATATGAGTAGGTATGAGTGAGGTCACTCACTCGCAGGAACACAACAGGATAAAAGAATCAGTAAAATTGCTGTGTAAACTAACGACAGTGTACGTCGTCGTCGACCCTTATTAATCCCACTGCTGGGATACGGGTCTCTCCTCAATGGAAGAGGTTTAGAGCATACTCCACCACGCTGCGTGTTGGCGGAGGCCAGCGTTTTCAAGCCGCCTCAAGGCTGCTGACTTGGCTTAACGACTGTCGTCTAATGACAACAGTCGGGACCGACGGCTTAACGTGCCCTCCGAAGCACGGAGGAGCTTGAGAAAAATAAACCCATCCACGGACAGGCTACGGCCGACGTTGCTTAACTTGCGTGAGCGATGGACTGACACACGCAACGACGCCATCAAGCTCCTCTACGTTGTATTTTAACAAAATAATATTAATTAAGTGAAATCAGTTTAGAATTACTTGTAGAAAATACGAAATTGCATCTTTTTTCAGGAACACGTGTACATAATTATATATGTTTTATATGTTTTATAAGCATTTACATTCAAGCCTTCGAAATAGACGACCAACAAGTATACAGGATAATCTGAAAAATTACAGTTTTACATATATATACGGTTCCAAATAAACACAATTTACATTTCTACGGAGTAACCATCAACATTCTTGGAGAGCAATTTTTCATAGTAACAAGACAACGCGGTAGGTGGCAACAGCCGGCAATTTGTCGCGGGTGCACGCATGCACGCATGCATGCATGTATGCACCGACAGCATGGGCACGCCGCTACTTCCTTCCTTTTACGGTTTTTGGGGAAATGATGTAAATCTTCTATATAGGCGAAGACGAGCTCGGTGGCGTAGCGGTCAATGACGCGGCTTCGACACCAACGCTCGTGGGTTCGATTCCCACATAGGACAAACATTTGTGTGCATGAACATGTCTGTTTGTCTTAGTCTGGGTGTTTTCTATGTATCATAAGTATGTATTTACAAAAAAAAATGTATTTAAGTATGTTTATCAGTTGTCTAGTACCCATAACACAAGCTTCGCTTACTTTGGGGCTAGGTGGCGCAGTGTAATTTGTCTGACAATATTTATTTATTTATAAATTCTTTATTGCATAACTAATACAAAACAATTTCATGTTATACAGGTAAATACGAAGGTGAGCTTATCTCTACGAGAGATCTCTTCCAGCCAACCTGAATGGTTGTACTCGAGACAATGCATTGTTGGACGGGTAGACCACATAAAAAACGCCAAAAAATCTTCTCGATTGTTAAAATAAAATTACACGTATTTTTTTATACTTCCTATGTCGAGTGGCAGATAAGCATTATGACTCGTCTGATGCGTCACTCCCGCTGCCATCGCTGCAACTCTTTCTATCCTTCAATCTAGCAAGAACAAAAATTTGGAATGAATTATTCACCACTCAGCATACCGGAAAGCCAGAAAGTAAGTGTTTGAACAACTACTGCATCAGTACCACACTTCACTACTGACCTATTGCATCCCCAGAACTGTTAATATATTGTAGTTATATATATGTAGTATGATTAATAATTCAACGAGGAAACGCAGCCAGTGTTCTTGCCTCCCTGCCGCATGGGACCGATATTTTTAAACCATAGTTACGTTTTTTTTTTATTATTCGTTTTATTTTTAAGTAATTTTTGCATTAGTTTATTTTAAATTACTTTAGTTTATACTTTGTAGTAATTGCTGTATTATGTGCAACAGTATGTACAAGTTTGGATTGGATCTATTATATAAATCTGTTTTAGTTTCCTCCCATTTACAAATTGAGCTGTATCCGTGAATTTTTCTGCTGTATGCTTTAAGTACGACTATTAGTAAATAAATAATAAATAATAATAAACCAAGTCAAGGACTCACTCTAAGAGGCGCCTCCCATATCGTAAATACTGAACCGAAAGGAATTAAATTCATAATTATCACGTCTATATAAATCTAGCCATGCACGTGGAGCAAATAAAACGGCAGGCGAAGACTAGTCAATGATAGATCACCATCATAGATTATAATAGAATCTCACACACAGATCTCAGATCTAAGGTGAAATTTTCATTCGTCCAAAACAAAAGGATTTCCCCTTTCAAAGTACAGTTTGACTCAATTATAGCACGAAATATCGCATACGGTATACACTAATTAGCACCAAAAGACAATTACCGCGCGTTAGATTGATGATACTAAATATTTTTCATAGCGGGGGCACATCAAAGCGCACGCTTCTATTTTCTCGTATGCATATTAACACGTTTCTTACGTTTCCGAAACGGTATGTCATTTTTGTACATATTCGTCTAATTAACGAGAATTCTACGAAGGAAATGGGACGAGAAATTTTATTCTGTGCTGTTAGGGTTGTACTCCAATGCGAGGAGATCAAAATGTTGGGTAGAGTAGAATGGGAATAGAATAACAGTTTGAGATTTAAGGCTATCATACCTTTATTGTTGTACTTGTTTAACAAACTTGTCAGGAGAAGGAAAAATAAGAAAGTCGAGCGGAAAATTTAAAAATTTAAAAAATCTGAACCACTGTATTAACTTTTCTAATGTAACTTTCGTCGATTGACAGAACTGTCAGTGATTTAACCGGTTGTCAAAAAGACAGGACAAAGTCTGTCGGCTCAGCTAATTTATTAAATAAATGACAAATTCAACATAGCATTCAATTACCGAGACTATTAAAAAACTGAAGTTTAACGACAGAAACACGTGTCGCTGATTTGAAGTTCTTTGTCAAAATTAACTGTCTTTTAACGTTGATTTATGCCGGCTAGTTAAGTCTAGCCGATATCTATTTTTTACCGATGCCACCCACAAGTCGAGTGCCTGATCAATAAGCACATACCGCGGCTTTATCTATGCATTTTACTAAGTGTTGCAGGCGGCCTTTTTACGACATAGTTTAGAGATCCGCGTCAAATGATAAAATAAACGAACTGTTTATCTAATTACGAATTTGACGAACTTGGTGGCGTAGCGGTCAATGACGCGGTTTCGACACCAACGCTCGTGGGTTCGATTCCCACATAGAACAAACATTTGTGTGCATGAACATGTCTGTTTGTCTTTGTCTGGGTGTTTTCTATATATTATAAGTATCTGTATTTACAAAAAAAAATGTATTTACTTATGTTTATCAGTTGTCTAGTACCCATAACACAAGCTTCGCTTACTTTGGGGCTAGATGGGGCTGTGTAATTGTCTGACAATATTTAAATTTATATTCAATATTTAAAATTACGAATAATATGTGAATTACAGATAGGTCAACTTACAGGGACTGCTATTAAATGAGGTATTATATAGAATACATAATTAAACAAGTAAATTACTATAGTATAAGTTGATGACTAAAGGCACAGTTCCGATATGGGTGGCAACCTCGGACAGCAACTGCTGACAGCATGGAACACTACTGGTGAGTTTTGAAATTAATTCTCTTGTAGACCTAGTGTCGCTTGCGATCTGCAGCTACGATCTACGGTTGCCGTCGGTCTCGGAATTGTACCTTAAATAGCTATAAGACAGCTTTTAATCCACTAACGATAATGAGACAATGTCGCTAAACATTATTTCGTCGCTCTTCAATTATCCATAGAGTTGGCACTATCGCCCTCTTGGAGAGACTTTTTTTTTTTTTTTGTTTTTAAACTACGTCGGGTGTCAGACAAGCATACGGCCCGCCTGATGTGAAGCGGTTATCGTAGCCATATTAACGCTCGCAACATAAAATATCGCTCGCGCGCCGCCACCCCCGCTGCCATCGCAGCATCTCCTTCCTTTCTGGTGACCTCACTCACTCGCAGGAACACAACAGCCCTCAAGGAACCGTTATTTGGCTGCGGTATTCTGTGAGGTGGAGGTACATTCCCCAGTCGGGCAGCTTACAATTACGCTCCCTACCTCTCTTTTCGCCAGAGCTTCGTTTGTCAGTCAGCAGGGTGCACCGCGTGCAGGTGAAGTTGGCTTTGGTTTAAAGACGTTGATGAACCACTTACACCCCAAAGATGAAACACTTTCTTTCCCTGTGATGAACTCTACCTTCTGTAGAAAAATTAAAAGATTAATGGAGATTATAGCCAAACGATCACAAAATAGCTAAAGAATGTGGACATTTTGAAATAGCCTTAGATATCAGCTACAAATGGAACTGAGTAAGTCATTGACCTACCAAGAGTAAGTAGAATAAACTACATTCAATGCCAACATCACCAACGTTCCACAAACGGAATCTCTCACTATAAAGGTGTTGTAAAAATCAGGTTAATTTATATAAATTGCAGTAAATAGAAAATTAAAGACGATATCATGAAACACCTCATAAGCCACATGTGATCATCTCAAAAACTATAGCATTTTATTACCTATATTTCATCACGCCTTTGTATTCGCCGCAATCGATCAAAATATGGATGATTGAATCTAAAAATGAGTAAAATTCTCCACGGAACCATAATAGATTACCATCAAAGTTTTTGCGCGAGAGTGCTCTAAGGTGGTGGTCTGTTTTTTAGCGGCTTTTACCAAAACACGGCCCAATTTTGAATTGGCCCAATGTTTATCCCTTATCTGTCCCGGTAAATTGCTGTTTTACTTTAATTGACGGCTCCAATAGTTTTTATGTCCATGGATTTTGCGTAAGGAGGTAGCGGCTATCGGCGATCTTTTGTTTCCTTTTTTGTCTTACGTCGGATGGCAAACTTGCATTTAGCCCGACTGATATAAATTTACCACACGTAGGCTAATAGTCGCTTACAACATATGACGTATTCGTATATGTCCATCATGCCCCTATGCTAACGTAGAACCTCCTCAGAACATTTCTGGCTGGCTTATAGGTAAAACTTCCCCAATCGGTGCACCAACTCCATATCGCCTGTCCTTTGATATCATTTGCCCTCGTCAGTTGGCTGCACCATGGGTTAGGTGAGTTAGTTGGCTTTGTCCCTAATGATAATGCTGAGACACTTATCACAAAGGCTTCTGAATGTATGTAATGCCTATCTCATTTTAAAATAGGATTTGCGTAGATAAATACGACAGTCTGAATGTAAATTGTAAACACATAACCAAAAGGACTACACTACAGTCTCGCTGAACCTGTCACATTTCTAAATTCTTCCTCGGAGTCAAAGTGACTATTGCTAACCATTCGATTACAGAGCTCGTCATGTTTAAAAAAGCTGATTGGAGCCAAACTGTCAGTTTACTAGTTTACTAAAAGAACAACAGCTAAGCAACTCTACTAAATGAAACTAACCAAGCACATATTTCATGGATAGTTTATAAATCTCATTCCCCACGTCCTTTCCTCGCCGTCAATACGTCTGTTTACATAATTATAGCAACCTTTAATTCTTCCACGTACACAAAACATCACCAGCGCCAGCCGGCGGCCTCTTCAAAAGATAGATTCTTTGACGAGCCGATATTTTGAAAGCATCACTCGTCCGATCGCGTCAGCGGAGCACCAAATCCGCTGTTTTACTTGGGATTACCTTTGCCTCCAGGGTGGGCTCGCAAAGATGCTTATACAATACTAGCGGTGGTTTCTGAAGAAATGCGGGTTGTTTACGTAAATTATTGTGTGTCGGTACTTTGGTGCGTAATGGCGCGTGAGTGCCGTTAGAGATTTAAGAAATATATTTGTAAAATCATCATTTTTTAAATATGTTGGCAAACAATCGTAGGCCACCCGGTGATAAGTAGCTACCGTTATACATCATCATGCAGTAGTAGATCCTGGGGATTTGCTTAGAAATGAAAATCGGAAGATCCTGAAAATTCAAATTCTACTAAAGCTTTTTTTTACGCAAGCTTTTTTTATACTACGGTGGGTGACAGACAAGCATACCGCCTGATGCGAAGCGGTTACCATAGCCATATTAACGCTCGACACATGAAATATCTTTCGCGCGCCGCCACCCCCACTGCCAACGCAGCATCTCCTTCTTTACTGGTGACCTCATTCACTCGCAGAACACTGCGAGATGGAGGTAACTTCCTCAGTCAGGGATCTTACAATTACGCTCCCTACCTCTCTTTTCGTTAAAGCCTCATTTGGTTAGTCAGCAGAGTGCACCACGTGCAGGTGGCGTTGGCTTTGGTTTAAAGATTTGTGTAGGAGCCGTTTTTATTCGTAAGATATTATTATATTTTCTGGTACCGCCTGTCATCAGATAGATATATATCTTCCTTTAAGTCTTCTGCCGCTCGTCGTTATCCATCTGATCGATTAAATTTAGTGTCTATTACAAAACCAAGGCTACTGTTACGACGTTCGTATAGAGATCTAGTATACCTATCATGGAGTACCGAAGGAGGGCGAGAAGAATAGAAAATCGACTGTCTGAAACATTGAAGGGATTGAAAATTTCAAGCTTCTCTTTGCCCAACGCGTTATATTTTTGTTGGGGTAATGTGCTGTGGTTTTTCTCGTGCTATTCATATTAAAAACTTTTCCGTCAAACTATTTCAAAATTATGCCTAACATTTATTCACATTACACTAAAATTGCCCCTACCAGTAATATATACTTCTGCTTAACTTCAACTTTATATTGCAGTATTCATAAATTCATGTGCAGATGCGACAACTTTATAAATTTGTAAACACGGTCTCTCCCTGTAACAATATTATCTATCAATATTAGCCCCGATTGTACTCTCATTGAGGGTAACTCCATTGTGGGAAAGTACAAACTTATCGGGATCTGTGGTACACGAAAATAAACCTTATGTAGTATCGAATACGATTTTAGGGCAACAAGTAAATTGTAAGCCAATAATGATGAGAGATCATGTTTGCAATGCACAGGAAACGATGGGAATTTCGATCATTTTATTGGGATTTTTACAATTCGATGGATTCGAATTTCATACCATTATTCATGAGGCATTGGTGTCAAATTTTATCAATCAAACTATGTATAGTTGTAAGATTGTTTTGAGGCACAATAAAAGGGTATAAAAGTATATAAACTAAGCGCCGGCGATGTCAGACAAATGGGGACAAATAAATTCCAAGTTTTAATGCCGAACGATCTAACGCATGCGTTTATGAGTCCCACAAAACCGTCGGTGTGTGCACTCGAGTGATTTTGAAAGCACGTAAACAAGGAGTGCGGCGGCACAGTGCGCGGGACGAGCCGGCGACTGGACAAAAACGCGCCGCTAATGATTTGAGCGAATATCGACAATTTGCTACGTGCGATTGAACACCATCAATGCGATTTGTACACCCCAAGTACTATTTCTAACGGCTGCATCACACTACATTACAAAATCAATCTTAAGCCGATACGTCCATGGTTCTCAATTGCGCGTCGTCCAAAAAACAATGTTAGCAAAAATGAAGACATAAGCGTCACATATCGAGGGCGAATGCCATAAAATATTATCATTTATCACATAGACGTGTTTGTTATTGCAATAGCGGTTATTGTGGTAAATGTCGGCGTTACCATTATTAATAATGAACGACATCTGCGTGTTACAGTTCCATATTGTCTGGGACTGTCGTAAATCTTTGCGGTAAAAAATGCAAGCGATGCCTTTATTAGACAATAGAAATACGATAGTAACAAAATAAAATGCTATACATGTTTAAAAAATGAAATATTTCATGCAATGTATTTGTCTTCGTTTGCTATATTTATGAAACGAATTAGACAATCGTCTTTTGTATTAAATCAGTTTTTCAATATTAAATCTCAATATTAAAATTAATAGAAATTATTAACTTATAATTCAACTCTCAACCAAGATTACTTGATAAAATTATGTTAAATTCGCATTAAAAAAAGAATAATATTAATCTCAACATTGTACAATTCTTGTAAAACCCATTGTCACAAGAATTAGTTCCAACAATTTCGTGACACTATCTATCAATACGTCACCGTCAAAAGAACAAACAAGTTTAGCAAATATTCCTCCTAATCCGTGATATTTGCACAATCGGACTGCGTACGCGCAGCTTTCCCAAAATGGCCGCGCAAATGTTGTGAAACATTCATTTAAATAGGGGACCGGTGTTTATCGTTATTATTAAGTTGTAAGGGATTTAGATGTGACTTCCGCACATTCATCACGCGACATATAAAGCCGATTGAAACGACCGCTAGCTACGTTCAGAGCGTGCCAAATCTATTCACCGAGCACATTGCGTTTTTTGTTCACATTTCTTCGCCACAGCCCAGTGTCCATGATGGTTTTATTGCGGGTGCATTTTCTGAATTATTGGTCTCTCTTTCTCGGGTGACGAAGTTATATGGCTGCTGTAAAACAATAAATAAGTCGATTGTTTACAGTGTTAGTGGTTTGGTGTATTGTACGGACCCCATGCGATGCGTTCGTCATGGTTCAATATACAAAACGCAGATTGTAAAGCGATGATGTTATATTTAGCATTGAAATGGTTTGGATACGATGACTAGTGTATCCATCGTCAAAGCAATGAGTACCATTGAGTAGTGCCTTAGAGACAAATGGAAAGCCATTATTATTCATTTTGGTGGATGTTTGTAAAGAACAGTGGGTGGTGTGGTCGTGAGCAAAGAAATTGTGGTAAAGACGTAGTTATTGGCGTGACATTCTTGAAGTGATTCGGTTCGGTGTGTTTCTTCACGAAGCCACCTTAGAGAGTAGGTAATAATGAGTAGTTTATTTCACGGGTAACGACCCCCTGCTTTTTAATAATTTCCTGATTGGCATGACCCAAGGGAGTCCCTTGGTGGTATAACATTATGGTATTTGTCGTTAAGACGTCCTGTTTTAGACTTCATTCTTATCAATTCATTATGAACTTTTGTTTTGTTTTGTTTGACGCGCCCGGTGGTCGAATGGTTAGTAATAGCCACTTTGACTACGAGGTTGCGGATTCTATCCCCGCACGAGTCAAACATAAATATGTCCAGGAAATTTTTTTTATTCATTATTTATAACTTTATTCAACACGTTACCAGAAAAATGGCCAAGTCGGACTCCTCCATATGAAAGGGAGTCCTTATGAGCAACCCCGCTGACTAAAAACCCATAGCTAGTCATATCTTTCTTGCAGTCTACGTTGAGTCTTTGGAGACGATTATGGCCTAGTCTCGGGGCCAATGAGGCGACGAATATAGTCGCGAGGTATTTTCTACCCAGGCAGTACTCCTAAGCCTCAGATCACAGCAATTGTTTGCAGTGATCTGAGTCCTAAGCCCTAGCCTGAATCTTCAAGTTGTAGTAGTCGTTCTTAAATTACCTTCCTCACCACATGAAACCATTCTCCGTCCTCATCATCTACCCATATTCAGCTCAGGGAAGCTCTATACTCTACGTCTCGGGTATAGAGTTTTTTTTGAGCTGCCCTGCCCCCCTAGCCAAGTGTAATTCGTAGCGTAACGAACGTTAGATAGATCACGTGACATTTGTCAATTCGAATATTTTAGTATGACCTCCACAGTTCAAATTAGCGATCGCTACGCTCTTCTACTTCGCAAACTACCATTTGGCTAGCCCCCTGAGCTGAATCTCTTTTCGCCATAGCTACGTTTGTCACCACGTGCAGGTGAGGTTGGCTTTAGTTCAAAGATGTCGATGAATCACTTACACCCCAAAATGTTGATTTGTCACTTCGACGGTCCCTACGTATAAAGCGACATGTCATTTCAGACATGTCTGTTTATATTACGATATAGTAATTAAAGAATATTATTATTGGACAAATGAGTTAATTTCTTACTTTTTAATTATATACCATCAATAAAATAAAAAAGAAAATGTTTTTTACGGGCAATATATAGCAATTTATGCAACAAAAAAAAATTGCCATTTTTGACATGTCGCTTTGTACGTAGGGACCGTCGACTTGCCACTTGCGGGAAATTCGATACATCTTATAGATTTTTCTTCATAAAATCGTTTTTCGTCATTCTCTTATATTTTTCTTTTTATCTACTAGAAAGTATTTCAGAAAAGGTGGTTTCCCAAATACTGTTAGCTTGATGAACTGAGCAAAAGAAAGTAATATTTAGTTATATACTCCAGATATGTGTTATTTTCTTGTTCATCATCTGTTTACATCCTCTTTGGGTACTTAGTGCTTACATATGGATGTAAGCGATTCAACACCATCTTGGAGCCAAAGCCAACCTCACCTCCACTTCACATAATTCTTCTTCTTCTTCTTTAGTCGTTCACTCTTGACAGAGTGGTCGTGGTCACCCATTGTCGCTCCCCATGGCGGTTGCTGCTCCCGCGATCCTTCTCCACCGGTCCCTGTTGGTGGCTTGACGAGCGCATTCTGTCACTGATGTTTTGGTGACTGATTTTATAAAGTCGGTCCATCTGGTTGGCGATCGACCGCGCGCTCTCTTGCCTTCGACCAGTCCCTGCACTACCAATCTCTCCATGGCGTCAAGGTTTCTGCTAACGTGTCCAAAGAACTTGAGGATTCGTAGTTGCACAAGCGACGAAAGCCTCTGTCTTACACCAAGTTCTTTGAGGATGGACACGTTAGTTCTTCGAGCCGTCCAACTGATTCTGAGGAGGCGTCTCCAGCACCACATTTCCAGGGCATCGATTTTGTGTCGGTCCTGCATCCGCAATGTCCAGGTCTCTGCTACGTACAAAAAGATCGGAAAGACCAGGCTATTCATAAGGCGTACTTTAGTGTTTTTAGTAATACGTCGGTTTTTCCAAATCTTGTCTAGCTTCTGGGCAGCCGAGCGAGTCATAGCACAACGCCGTTTAATTTCGTCTTCGCAGCCTCCGCAGTTGGTGATCGTGGAGCCCAGGTAAATGTAACTGCTAACCACTTCACAGTTCGCGATTCTTGTGGTGCCTGTGGCATTGTCAGTTTGTCTATCCACTATCATCATTTTTGTTTTATTGCGATTTAGTGCGAGTCCGAATTCTAAGCTAGTGGCTTCCAGTACATGCAACAGATCACTGATATCTTCCTCAGATGTTGCGAGAAGAGTTGTGTCATCGGCGTAACGTAAGTTGGATATTAACCTCCCCCCAATCGATATGCCCTTGTCCCATCCTTCCAGTACAATTCGCATGACGTATTCAGTATAAATATTGAATAGCAAAGGTGACAATATGCATCCCTGTCGGACTCCAGATTGTGTTTTAAAGGGCTCGGAGTCGAATCCATCCACTCGCACGCATGCGGTTCCGTTTTCATACAGGTTCTTAATGAGATATACCAGGTGTTGAGGTACTCCCATTTCAAGCAGCACCTGCCACAATTTTGACCAGACGACAGTGTCAAAAGCCTTTCGAAAGTCAACAAAACAGATGTATAATGTTTTGTTGAACTCTCTGGATTTCTCGATAATTTGAGTAACTTCACATAATACCGCAGTCAAATAACAATTAACTTGAGGGTTGTTGTGTTCCTGCGAGTGAGTAAGATCATCAGAATGGAAGGAGCTGTTGTCCAGACAGTAGGGGATGGCGGCACATGAACGATACTTCATGTTGCGAGCGTTTATATAGCTACGGTAACCGTTTCACATCAGGCGGATATCAACCCGCTCATGCTTGTTCACTGACGTAGTTTAAAAAACCAAAAAGCGATAGGTCCCGGCTCTCGGTACATTTTGATATCAAAATAAGTGTATGGAATAAATTTGCTTTCAATTCACACCCACTGGCTACTTGTAAGCAGGTAATCGGGCTTTTTATGTAAGCTCCGTTTGACCTTACCTACATGTGTCGAGACTATATTAGCGAGCTGCATGCTTTGTTACTAGCCATTTATAAAATTATAAAAAAACTAGGTGACCCGATAGACGTTTTCCTGTCTTAACTATGAATACTAAATTTGTATTAATAGTTATTTGTTATGCAAGGCTGCAAAGTTAATTTTTGGCGCGAGTACCTTGTATTGAAACCTGAGCAAGCGAAGGATTCTAGGATTGAGCCACGAGCGAAGCGAGTGGTTCAAATATAGAATCCTGAGCGTAGCGAGGGTTTCAAAGGTACGAGACGCTAAATAACTTTGCTGCCGAGCGCAACACACAACTTTTCACCTCACTAAAGCGAGGAAAATGTTAGGTGCAAGAAAAACAGTTTTAATAAATAATCATCAATGGACTGGCTGCAGAGAATATAAACTATTACGAAACCAATGAGGTTCTATATATATGTAATTTATTGTACGAAACCTTTATTGAATAAAAATATTCGAATTTTAAAAACACTTTCCACGCTAGCGGATAAAGTGCGATTTTCCACGCAGATTTCGAATGATAAACAGAGCTTTTACGAGCTAGTGAGGTGAAAATACATTTTTTAATTTAACAAATTTTGTTAAATTTTCCGTGCCTTATTTTAACTGTCTTATTTTTTTTTTCTCATAATAATCTTCTCCTGGCAATTACAAAACATTATTCAAAACTAGCCTACCCGACAGACGTCGGTCCTGTCTTCTTAACAATGAATATTGAATTCGAATTAGTATCGCGCAATCTGTCAAAGGACTGATAATTCTGTCAATCGACATAAAGATTAATTAGAAAAGTTAATATGGTCGTTCAGTTTTCTTATATTTTCTAATTTACTGCGAAACTTTCTTAATTGTTTCTTTCATAAAAAATTGGTGAAATCGGTCCAGCTATACACGCGTGATGGCGTGGCCAAGGGAAATAGGAATGTATATTACTTATATATAGTATATAGAAGTTAGAACATTCGTCGAAAGTTTTACGTTTGGACATTCCAAACTCTAGACATTTTTACATTTTTACAACCTGTAGATACAGCGTCCAAGCAGCTCGCAGCATGTTGACAAGCACACCGCAATCCCTGGGGAGGCCAAATAACATGTTGTCTTTGTTCCAGCTGTGAGAACGGTCTCTCGGGACCCTAATGTTGACTACATTACTTGCACTTTAGGGCGCAAACTGACAAACACGGCTTCTGGGGTTTAGCCGCCCTCTAAAAGAAACCCTTTCAATAAATGTTCAGTCATATTTTTCTGAACTGTTTTATTCATCTTCGTCTTTAGTTGTTTTAATGTTTAGAGTTATAATAGTAGAATTTCCAAGAACATATACAGAGCAATCATTCTCTATTACAATACATTGTGTTTCTTGAATTATTCGCATAAACAAAGTGAAGGGTACAGGCAAAGATCAGGGAATGTCCTAATGAATACATCTTGGAAAAACACAGTTAAACACCTTTTTGGCGCCATCTGTTTATTTGTTTTAAAAGTTAGGTATTGGAAATTAAATTACTGTTCTTTGCCTGTACCCTTCAAGTAACTTTGAATATTTAGGATTCAATTTGATATCTTCTTATTTGAAATCATAACATATAATACATTTGATATTATCCTTTATAATTAAACGTATACAGTTAGATAACAGTATCCACATCCACGTTCCATTTAGTAAGTATCATCATCATCATCATCAGGTCATTTTAGTCTCCACTACAGGAGCAACACCCTCTCACGTCCGTCCCAGACAGAAGGAGGATTTGGCCTACACTCTCCACGCTGGCCAGACGCGTATGGGAGGCCTGATCGATGTTTTATAATGTATTTCCCTTAGTCGCCTTGTACGACATCCATGGGAAGAGACGGAGTGATTCTATTCTAGTCTGCCGGAAACCACGCGGCCAAAGTAAAGTAAAGTATTAGTAAGTGTTGTTAATTACATAAGTGTCGAACTATGACTGTTATTATGTAAATTGAAACAATAGGCTTGGTGCCCATGTTACAAAATTATAAATAGGCTTGTTGCCCATGTTACAAAATTATAAATAGGCTTGTTGCCCATGTTACAAAATTATAAAAACTCTCTATCAGTAACGTAAAATACATAAAACTAGAACGATCTGCGATCTCAAAATTTTAATAACTTATGTCCGACGTGCTTTATGTTCGGTCAAAGTTTGGTGGGAAAGTCCATTTTAAAGGTATGAAATTATAAAAAATAAATATTACCATTGTAGAAACAATAAAAAATACTATAACTTTTGTTACGGCACTGGCTACATAAACGCAATATTTAACATAGCTGTCGTACAAATTTCAGATTTAATGCATATAAAATAGTACGGTGTGACGTCATAACGTGGTGGCCTTTTGTATGGAGCGTTTTCGGGATAGTCCAAAATTGTGATCTTCAAGTTATCATATCTCGAGAAGTTTTTATGCTATCGAAGTAATTATTGTGAAGTCTTTAAATAACAAATCGAAAAAAAAAATGGGATACAAGCCTATTGATTATGTTACTGCAGCTATAAACCTTCTCAAGAAATAACTATATGTATTACGTTTGCTTACGTATAAAATATCCACTATTTATTTGAAAACTATTACTTATAGCATTCTGCTATGCATACTTAATCCATCTTTCTGGACGTCAATGGAGCATAAGCCTCACAAATTCAATATGCCGTAACTATCAAAGGTCTAAATACAAATAAGGAATTAATACTAAATAGGTATATAAAGGCAGCATTCGACAACAATCTACATAATCTACTTAAGGAGATTTATTTAACGTAAATCAACAGTCAACAGCGGCAAACGGCTGCCTTGCACAAACCGCCGGATCACTTACCAACACTCTAATACCATTGTCATCAACTAAACACGTCAACCGAGCAATATTATAAAAGAACGTATACCAACTTATCAAAATAATCCAAAAGGAAACCTTTCTCGATTAAAATAAGATACTCTTTCAACTAAAACCAGCGCAAGTCGGTCTCCTTTACCTAAAGGGATAAATGGAGATGTCGAAGCCACACGGGGTAGCAAAGCGGCCGACGCAAAAAACACACAAAGACTCCAAGTTTTGGACACAAAGCGACATCGGGAAATAAATTATTTCATCTGTTCAGTCCTTTCACGATAATATTGGCAAATGTTTCCATTTTGGACGGGCCACGCCCCGGCATGAACGAGACGAGAAAAAAGTGTTTACACGTCTTAATCACAGCCATAGAAATGATCCTTGTGCACTCGTAATAGAGTCACATATCGCTCGCGAGGGCGATGTGGACAGTGGTTCGCGGCATGTCCCAAAGTCGACAGAAAGTCACCGTTTCTTTCACATTTTTTTCATTAACGCCAACATATATTTTGACTGTGATGTTTTTATTATTTTTGTCCGTGATTCCCTTTAGGGCGACGGACTATCGGCGATTTTTTCCCAAAGCCGGCATAACGCATGCCTAATGTTTAGTTTATTCACGCAGAGCATGCGTCTATGAGAATCGCATTCGTGGAAATGCCGACAAAGCAGCGAGCAATGATCTAACTAATGGGTGAATGTTGACTTTTTCGAGTACTTCGGCTTCCGTTCTCGGCCCGTCTGGTCATCGCCATTAATCAGCGATAAAAGGATGACGAAAACAATACACCAGCGGTACTGTACTGTTCTTTCAAATTGCAAACTCATCGCTATAGCTTTTGTTGACATTAACCTCATCACATTAATTTATCACCGTGACTAAGAATTTTTTTTATATTACTAACAGTACAATTTACTCTTCACTTATCGTATATGGCAATAAATAACAATATTATTGTACTAATAGCAACAACATGAGTAATATGTTACAAAGTGTGATATAAAATAAAACGTGATATGATATTTGACGTCATTTTTAGTATTCTTTACAAGAACAGATAATACAACACGTAATATTAGTTCAGTTTTTTTTTATACTACGTCAGGTGGCAGACGAGCATACGGCCCGGCTGATATGCAGCGGTTACCGTAACCGTATTAACGCTCGCAACATATTATATCACTTGCGCGCCGCCACCCCCGCTGCCAACGCAGCATCTCCTTCTATTCTGGTGACCTCAATCACTCGCAGGAACACAACAACCCTCAAGGGAATTGTTATTTGGCTGCGGTATTCTGTGAGGTGGAGATAATTTCCCAATCGGGTAGCTTATAATTACGCTCCCTACTTCTCTTTTCGCCAGAGCTTCGTTGTCACTGTTGTCAGTCAGCAGGGTGCACCGCGTGCAGGTGAAGTTGGCTTTGGTTCAAAGGTGTTGATGAACCACTTACACCCCAAAAGTAAAGCTAGTAAAAACTAAATTTAGTTACCTCAAGCATTATAAGCCTTAAATTAAGCATTATATAAGGAAAAATAACAAATTACATGGTAATATCGCTAAAATGTCAGAAAAATCACAGAAAAACAAATCTCGCCAAGTCTCGTTTTTGCTATAGAATAGATGGCAACACTTCACATGAGTTCACATTAAGCAGTACTAAACATTACCTTTCTTAAAATCTACATAAACAATTCCTTGCACCAATAATCACAATAGCTCCAACATCTGCCAACGATAAGGAAGGACAATTAAGCATGTGCCCAAGCATCGGCTACCAGGGGCTTTCCACGAACACCTACTGGAACAAAAGAGGTCCGGAAACCGAACAGTAGTGCCGCTGGTGCAGTTCAACCGATTGCAACGTTGCATAATGGAGAACAGTGGATTGATGGCGAGATGGCAGGGGGCAACATAAATCAGAGCACAAAGATTGAAGATAATTGGAAAGATTCTGGAAATGTTTTCGTGTTTATTGTTGTTTTATAAGTAGTGACTGTTTATAAATGCGTCTACTTAGCTGTTTTGGACATTTTATATTGTGTTAAAAGATTTAGTTGTTGCTTCGAGGACATGTTCTGAATGGTCGTATTTCAATGTTTTTCGATCTATTACGAAAAGTTATTAATACTGATGAAGAGCAGTTCTGGACATCTTCAACAAATTGTTATTCATATCATATCATATCATATAGGTATGTATTCCACGAATAATATTACATTGTGTTATGATTTACGCAGTTACATATATATAAAAACTAGAAAATACAATTTACATTATGTCCATTGATGCATATTATAATATATTTTCATGTCATAATTTCTTTGTCATTCAAATATTCGTCAATACTGTAGTAACACTTCGTTATTTTAAAAAATCAGACTCAGTTTAAACACGTACACATCTGACATCATAAGTATATTATTTTAAATGCAGCAGGTAATCTGTTAAAAAGCCTTACAGCTTGATACCGCGTGCTATGATTAACTACACCCAATATATACATTATTAAATTAGATTGATGATGATTTTCGTTTACGTACACAATTTTCATCATCATAATCATGAACAGGTTCATATCACTCACAGCTGCACACACTTTACGCTCTTTACCATCGCTATTACAAGTTTGCCGATATCTTTTTAACTAAATTCATATTGCTTTATAATGCTAATAAATCAATGGATATTGAAACTCCTTAGTCAAATTAGTTACATTATATTCTGAACTATATACCTTACATCACATCATTAAATATGAACCTGCGATTCCAAGCTGTAACAAATAATGACCTCCTATGTTACTTGTCGCTATTTCTTTAGTTATATTCACGCTCATCGAATTTCATGGTGATAACAAAAGAAACAGTAGTCGTAAAACATCCACGGTGCAGGCACAATGCACGAAAAAATTCAGAAATAATAGCGATGCATTAGCCCCGTGAAATTCATTAAAATGTAAGACTCCCAAGTTGCAATTGTGTACTAACACAAATGCTTCTGGTATTCTATTGTTTCGCGCCAAACATGAAAATTGTATTCTTTGGGTCAATTTTATATTTTAGGATAAATAAAAAAGAACATTTCAACAACAGGTGTCAATTTTATTCTGACCATTTTTTCCTCCGTAACGTGATTTCTTTACGGACTATATTTTGAAAAATAGGTGATTTATTCTGTAGTCTATTAGACTTAGGTCTGAAGCCTAATCTGGTATGCACACAGCACAGTTCTATACGGCTAAATAAGTACTCGGTGTAAAAAAATATATATTTCCAAATAAATACTTTATGCGTATATTTACTAAATCCAAAAATCAAGCATTGTGGAATTTCGGTGAATTAGTAGTAAATAAAACTATTTGTTACATAGATGTTACAAAAACATTTAACGTTATAAATGTATTCTTACCTACATAAAAACTTAATCTTCGTGTTAAAAAGATAAAATGAATCACATACGATTACAATTCTTCTGATTCTAATAACAATGCAGAAAAGCGTTAAAACAAAAGGACATGGCATTGAAAACTGACACGAAAATATGTCCAAAATCGTCTAAAATATTTCAGAAACAAACTACGAGCGCCATCTTGTGTTAACATCTTGTGTTGTGCTATCTATCATCTGGACTTATTTGTGCCGCATACACAAAGACATGGCGCGACAAAAAATTGCCGCTTCGGAAAGAAAATGAGACGGCACTAAATCAGAAATTCGCAACGGAACATTACTGCTTCTGTGCTGCAATCCTATATGCATGGATAATTAATTGGTGCCTCACATCAGCTCCTACACAAAGCGGCTTTTGTCTATGGCTTTTGTGCTTTTTCTAATTATTCTTTTTTGTATGTCTTTGTAACATTTGTAAGTTGCCAACTTGAATCTGTTTTTAAATAGTACACGTAACTATTGAATAATATGTTCATTTATTTAGATGATATGTGACTGTTGGGATCATAAATTAACTTTTAAGGAAAAGATTTCTAATTTGGTATTTGCAATGTATTCTTTGTTCGTACTAATTTCAGGTTACATACATATTACAAGCTGATTATTATCGAAAATCTTTACAGATTTTTGTGACCCGTATTGTCCTCGAAGCTGTTTCTCCTGCATATCAATGATACGTTGTCTATTGACAGCATTCATTGCTATGCGGATGACTGCACCGGGGACACTTATTACACGGGTTGCGGATAATATCCCACGCTCCCTGGTGGAGGAGATTCGGGAACAACTTGTGGCTGAAATCGAGAGATTGGAACGACAAAAGTTAGTCTAATTTAACCCCACTAAGACATAAGTCTGCGCGTTCACCGCTCAGAAAACCCCATTTGCTGTGGCTCGTCTCTTCCAGAACACACCCCTTACTATCGCCATAAATATTTGGATTCTAGGAGTATTAATCTCCAGTGACGTCCAGCATCATTGTCATCTGGAGGGGAAGGTCAAGCTGGTCGTCGAAGAAACTAGGTGTGCTCAACAGGACGAAGCAGTACTTCAACTCGCGGCAAAGAGTCCATGCTTGCAAAGCTCAAGTATGATCGCATATGGCGGGAGTACCTAAGTACCAGCTTGTACCTTGTGACATGATTCAGAGTCGTACTGTGAGGATTGTTGGCGATTCCAAACTGACGGACGGTTTAAAATCTTTGAATCTGAGAAGAAATTTTGCGTCCATTGTATGTTCTACCGATTGTACAAAGGGATGTGTTCAGAGGAGTTATTTGACGTGATACCCACGGCCTTCTACATTCGCACCGCTTGACATCGACAATTAACTCATCCTCACACATTGGAACCGAAATGAAAATGCGGCTTCAGAGAAGTTTCACGTACTGTCTGCCACCTTTGTAGCATAAACAAAATTAAAGATCAATGTCGATATAAATCAGTGATGCACCGCATGTAAATTAAATTAATTATCGATGGTCAATCTTGAAATCAGAAAAACATCGGAATCGATTATAATGCTTCGGATTCACAGTGCACAGAGCACCGCAGCGCATTCATTGCAGGCAGTATATCAACGGTGTAATGAGTCGCCGCGTGTGCCCGCGACTTTATTTATCGCGCGCGATTTGTGGCCCGGCGACACGATATCCCTCACTAAAGTGTGAAACAAACTTTAAATTGCTTCTCCAACATGTTTTAAATAAAGTTGTATCATCTTTAAGGCTTTCATGTTAAGCGTTATAAATATTTAGATTTTATGTTCACAAAATGAAATTAAGTTTGCGAATACTTAATAAACATTGGTGTGAATCTATTTGACGGTAGAATAATTGGAACGTGTGGCTGTATTATAAAGAGATGTCGCACAGTGGGAACGTGACTATGTAGCACAATTGTTTTAAGATTTATTTTATTCAATATAATTTTTCTGCTTACTACTGATGTGAAGCGGTTATCATATCGTATACATACGGGAACACAGCCTGTACGGGACGTTCACAATAAGTTAATTGCCACATAAAGTGATCTAACGTTTTGTTTCTAAGTAAAATCACACCCTGTCCCTGTCCCGTTCGGGTCTTGGACGGGGAAATTATAGTGATTGAAAAAATATGTACCTTATTCCTGTCGCTTTAGGTCGTTATCAACTGGACGTGCCCGGGCCGTCCGAGATATTATCCCGACACGCATAGAGAAACCTTGTGTCTCTCGCGCTCCTCCGCTACCCCTCTTTTGCAATCACAGCAACTTTCATCCTGGTAAGCTCACTCACTCGCATGAGGAGTTATTATTTGGCTGCGGTTTTCTATAGAGGTACTTCCCCAGTTTATCTGTGCTGTGCCTTATCCCTCTTTTATCACAGCCTCGTTAGTTAATCAGCATGTTACATCACGTGTATGCGAGGTGGGCTTATTTACATTATGTTGACGAATTTATTTAATACATGTTATAAATGTATAACATGTATTGTATACATGTTATAACTTTCACATTTCAGTTCACGCGCGGGAAGCCTCGAGAAAAGCAAGTTTCTAAGATTTTGTACTATGCAAAAGGCCTTCTGAATGATAACCCTCTGACTGACTCTGGAGACTCTGGAGGTGCATATGTTCGGTAAACTATATTAGCGTGATTCTTGATCATGTTGAGTGACAATGAACAAGCGATCAGGAATTTATTAAAAAATATTTACGGAACCTCACTAAACCAAAATTTCTTTTTACCTCGAAACAAAGCTCCCTATAACTTACATTATGAGCTAAAGTCAGCGAACGACGCTCGATCAATCATAACGTTATTATAATGTTTAAAATTCATTGTGAAACAATGGCCGCCGTAGACTCGCTACGCAACGGACTCTACTTATTTGGGCAGAAACAAAAACATCTGCCTAACCGTATTATGGAAGCATTCACATTTAAATCAGTAGCCGCGCTCATTTATTTTGAATTTCGAACGAGTTATAGACAATGGTGGGACAATATGGCCGTTGGAGCAACAGTAAATCTCGGCAACAGTGGCGCCATGCGAGCGAGCGCTCATCTGTCAAAATTACATGATATTTGTTAAGCATAGACAACGGACTGCGAGGCTTTCGTACGTAGAAGGCTGAAGAATCTTAATTATACTCATTACCACTTCCATATTTAGTTAAACGAAAGTTCATTTTCTATTATAACACTTCTAAAAATATGCAAATATGTATATTTTAGGAGTATCATTGTGTTTTTGATGAGCGCTAGTCGACAACAACGCATTTGCGCAAGTAAACAAAAATACATGTTACAAATTGGCACTTAGCTTATGTTGAAATATTTATTGTTGTATGTAGAACAGCACAATCCGATCGTTGTGAAAGTCGGAGAAGGACACAATAAACTCTCAGATCATTTTCTTCTAAAAGATTGGAAAGAAAATTTATTTATTACAAGTTCATAATTTAATAGGTAACACCTACACGAGCAATATTATTATCGTTTATCCATTTTCTTTCTTATTTTTTATTTTTATTTTAAATATAAATCATATAAAAAAATACGTTTAAAAATATAAAAAGGGGCACTGATCGATAGCGGGGCGAAGACCCAAGCTACCCGTTGTTAGGGCTTGGAGCCCTCAAGAACCAGATGCGGAAGGCGGTTCCAATGGACACGACCCGCATCGTGAGAGGGTTCATCAATCAGAGTGAAGAACCCTCTCAATCTCAATCAAGTGTCTAGTAATCGTAATAGAACTGCCTTCTGCATCTGGTTCTTGACCCAACTGCCGCGCGAGAGCTTCTCAAAGAGACGGTCTCTTAAAGATAGGCTCTTCGCTATTAGTCCGTTTACTGACACGACTATTATTATTATTAAAAATATTCTGCCCATACAACTGGCAACTGTCAACTACTCTACCTTATCCATTAGACACTATTATTAATATTAATTCCAATACACATTTTTAAAATTCTACACGACCAGCCCATCAGGGATTAGACTCATACGTCATTTAGATAAACATCGATACACTTTTATGATCGATATGCTTAAAAACAACACTGTGATGTTACAAATTTAATTTTGTATCTGTGACACTGTAATATATACTTTATTGCTTTGAAAAGAAAGCTTGTCCATTCTTATTGTTTAAATAAGTCATTGGACATAAAACATTGTGAATAAACTAGAGGAGACATCTTTAAAAGTATAAGTTTAACGTGTCAAAGTGAATGTAAACGAATTACACAAAAGAAAATAGACGCAGAGTTGATTTGAGAGTACAAATTTTACCGCGGTGGAGAGTGATTGCCATGATATCACTGCTCTACATTTTCGAATTATTGTCTCATTATTATTGAGGATGGTGACTCCGAGGCAATCTTTCCAATTTCCTTCCATCTGTGCCAGCTAGAGCTCATTCATCGGCATTTCCAAACTTTCAGTTACCTGGTCCGTCCGTCTTGACTTGACGACATCTTCTTAGTCTTTCCCCCACCTTACCAGTTACTTAAATTATTGTCTTAATCTACATTTCTGTTCTGCATGTCAAATGTCCCAAATTATGATGCGTTGCAAGCAGGTGGATGCTGTAGATGAGTATCGCTACCAGCCTTCAATTCTAGCATCCTCGCGAAGGAAGCTACTCTTACTATAATATATAATGCGATGGAGCGATCACTAGGTACAGGATTGGTCACATGGAGTATCAGTCTAAACGACATAGCATTTTTAAGTCAGCTGAGTATGTTACGAAAAGCAAAACCGAAAGCACTTGCTACTGTCGCCCGAGTAACTACGCCATGCCTCTTGGAAAAAAATTTGCTCAGTCAATGCGAAAGAAAATAAATTTAAATACATAACATTAAAAGGTTCATGGAAATCTTCATAGTCTGTGTTCATAGTTTGAATTTGAACTCAGCCAACTGGACTTCACGGCTCATTTCAACAACTCAGTAACAAAGTCTGTGCCTTTGAGATATTCTGTTCTGACATCGCAACCCTCCGCAGCTCTCCAAGTTAGACATGGCTTTTAGGTAGTTTGCTTTACAGGCATTTTGTATTGTTGGCAGTCTAATAAGGAGGATACTATTACGCCTAAGAAACGTCTTCTCTGTGACTAAGCAGTGGCTGATGATTCGACCGCACCCCTGCCACTCCCTAAAAATGTCTCGTCGTTTACTACTACATAAACAATGACGTGTGCGTGTGCGGAGCCGTACAAACTGTTCCAGATTCGTCTCAGAGGGGAGCTGAGGTCTAAACGAGATAGCGGCAGGGAGTGGCCATACTGTACGTAGTACTATTACTTATGTTGTGGTTCGACGGTCCACACACGCATACATCCAGTACAATAGTATCAATTGTAGCAAAGCAACCTGATGAATGACCGTGGTCGAGTCGAGATTTAAAGGTGAGTGTACACTAGAGTATTTTATCCAGCTTTAGGATGTTACATTCGAATGCACCACGCTATGTTCACGTAATGCTCATGGAGAATGAGCATTTACATGTAAAACCTTTTTCTAAATTTCTTTACTATTTAATTGAAATGTCTGAGTCTGATGTCTCTCCGAGTATTCGTCTCTTTGCTCGATAAAATGTTACAATACAAATCGAGCTGTAACAAACTGTAAAGCGGCTCGTTGTTCTGTTACAAGCAAATACTATACACACCTTACGCTAAACTTATACTTAGCTGTAATAAGTATAAACTGTTGGTAGTACACAAACAACATAACATTTTAACACTAAATTATATTACAGCGGGTGTGCCGGCGATCCATCACCGCGCATGTTTGTGTGTTCCGAAACACGCGCCACTTCCGTCCCTATCGGCCATCTACTAAATACATCGCAGTCCACTGTTGAGGAAATATTTAGAGCGGAAGTACACGCAAGGAACTGGCGAATTCCGTACATAATATGCCTACTTAAGTTTACGAAACGTTTCTGTAAGAATAAAATAAAATATTACGGAAAATGAAGTTGAAAACAAAACTCGATAGCGTCATTACGAAGTGAAACAACATCGACCTTAGCCTGTGTATGGATAGGTTTATTTATGGCACAATAGTGTTAAACCACATCTGTAGGTGACTTAGATGAATAAACTGGTCTACGCCAGCTCACATTGCGTAGAAGAAGTACAGAGTAGTACGACGTCCTAAACCTGTCAATTAAACGATGATAGCATTAGAATAGTTAATTGATTCAGATGTTATTTTGCGGAAGCCAAATTACAGACAATTGGATCTATACTACTTTGCTTTATAATTATTAATAAAGCACTTGTACTGTTCCACGTAATTATAATTTCGTGGAACGATACAAGTGCTTTATTAATAACAAAAAGTTTTTATTTGTTGTTAATAAAAAACAAATAAAAAGTTTATTTATTGTGTGTTGCTTTTCAAACCCATTCATTTTCATTGATTTGTTACCCACAATAGGGGTTAATGTGGAAACGATAAATCGCAATTTTGCGGCGGCGGTGCATTGCCACGAGATCCAAACGAATGTTTTTCACCTGAATCAGACACTGGGAAGTGGGTCAAATTTTACTTGCAAGACTTGATTACAGACATCGATTTAACCAAATAAAATCTTGTAAACAAATAAACGTCCATTACCCAATATGTTATAAACTGTAAGCGGCGTTCTCAAAGCATTAATTTTATATTACAAATAAATATGAATAAAAAACCATCAAAATAACAAAAAGTGTCTGTCACACTACGGCCGGCGATCACTTCCGCGTCGGTGCGCGCGCAGCCTCCGCCAAGCCTCTGCGTCACCACTGCGACGTGGACTCGATGTGACAAGGGTCTAATATCACGGATCTTATCTAATGTCGTTGTAATTATTGCTTTTTCTGACTCATAAGAAGAGCTTTTTTTAGTAGGCACAAGGATGACATGCTACAGATATTTTGCTTTCCTGTAGAGAATATATCCGCACAAGTCGGAAACCATAAGTTGTGTGGTTTAGACTCCAGAGATCTTCCACAAAACCTACCGCGAAATAACAAGTTTTCAAAAAAGCTTTCCGAGGTTTTCCCAGACCTCTAGTAGATTCACACAGTTCTTAAAAAATGATCTGAGATTTTGCAATACGCCTGCAACGCCCCTATTATTGCAGGCGTTTTCAGGCTGTAGTTAAATCAAATGTAATCAAGCGGTGGTATATGGTAATTTTGGTAATTTTCCATATAGTAATTTTCTGCCTTAGCTGTATAAAAAGCTGAATAGAAAACCCACACATAAATTATCTCCAAGATCAAATATTTCAATTGACTTCCCACGATCTCGCCGACCTAAAATCTAAAACACCACACGCAAACAAAACGTTTGATGATCCGTTGCAAGTAATATTTGATTCATCGAGAAGAAACGGCGTAATATTAAGAAAACAAGTGAGGATCAAAGGTGCAATCAAAGGCGATTTGAGAGTAAACAAGATGGGCGGGCGGCGTGCGGCGGGCGGCGGGGCGGCCGTGCGACGCGCGCCGCCGGGAACACTTCCTCCCGACTCACCTGCCTGTAAACAACGCATCCGCTTACAAATATGTTCGTAGTGCTTTCATATTCTGTGTAAATCAAGAGCGGTGGTTATACTCATTCTTGACTCTTCGTATGAATTAGGCAATGTTCGTAATCTGTTTAGTGATTTTGGCTCTGTTGTAACAGAAATAAATTCTATTTTTTGACCCCTCCCCCTGTCCTTGAGACAGACATCTAGAGTTGCAAATGTTTTTGAGTTTTTTGTTAATAGTTCAAAGTTCATGTTTTAACACTTAGATTATAATAGATTTTGAAATGTCACGTCACAAAATCTAGGACCCTTCCCACCCCCTTGTCACACAATATCACTTTGTCGACCCCCTCCCTACTCCTTACAGTGTGACATAAATTATGGATGGCCCCTTAGGTTAAAGTTATTGACAAACATCTTATATTTGTGCGACCCGTGACGTGATTTCATTTATCGCTACAGTTTTTGTACAACGAATCTGATTGAAAGAAAATTATTCTAGAAAAATTATAGTTTTATAACTTGGTCATAACTAAGCTTAAACTTTCAAAGTAAGTAGTAAAAATGTCAAGGTTATTTGTTTCTGCGGCCCGCCAATCTATTTAGTGATTTGTAATGGCCCGATAATCTACTTATATGGTTTGGACAGCCCTGACCTATGGTATAAAAATCATAATTGCACGTATAGTGAGCAAACGCTGCGCTGCAAAATTTGTATTCAATCAATAAACAATTTGTGATTTCAGGAATCCCGAACTTTAGATGTATGATGGAAAGGTGGCATGATTCGGAGCAGCGTCCATCGGCCGACGTCGCCGCTCGGCCGCTCGGCCGCTCGGCACACATCCGCGACCTCCCTTTGATCCGTGGAAACATCCATCATCGGCGCGATCCCGCGTGTATTGACAGCTTTACGATACTGCACACGCACACATCAAAAATAATATCAATCGGTTTTACGATTTTACACAAACTGATGTTATTAATTTTATGTTTATTAATGTATAAATTTTAAAAAATTGTTACATTGAGTAATGATAACTATTCGTTCTTTTACTTCACTAGTTTTCGACGAAATTAAATTTATTTAGTTGTACAAAATCCGTAGGTACATAAGCATTGTGGACTGTGCATTGTTGCAGTTTACACGTTCATTAATAAATCCATATTTTTGAAGCCTCAGGGATGTAAGAGCTCACCACCACCTTTATAGCCTAAACCAACCACAACTGCACGTGGTGCACCCTGCTGATTCACTGACGAAGCTCTGACACAAAGGGAGGTAGGGCAGCGCAATTATAAGCTGCTGCTGCAGGATTGTCGTCGACAAGCCTTATTCATCTCACTGCTGGGATATGGGTCTCCCCTCAATCGAAGCGGTTTAGAGTATACACCACCACTCAACTTCGGGTTGGAAGTACAACATACCTCCACTTCACAGAATATACCGCATCCAAATAACAATTCCCTTGAAGATTGTTGTGTTGAAGTGTACTTTTACATTAACTATATATATATAACTTTTACTTACAAACATTTTTCAACGTCTGAACACTTAGAGTGCCGCCAAAATTTGTAATCATTGTAGTTTGTATGTATGTATGTAATTATGTAACACTGTATTTTCTAGTATTTCTTGGATTGAGAATTATATTTTGTAAAATACCTACATTATTTACAATGATTCAAAATGATTCGTAGTGGTTTCTGTGAGAAGTTTGAAATGTTTTATAGATTTTTATGCTAAAGAAATGTCATTGGATATAGATGATATTAACAAAAGGACAGCGGCTTTGACCGTAGGCCCTACCGCCGTAGCTGAAGCCGATTACCATCATAATCATAATCATAATCATAATCATAAATCATCGAGGATTTTGATTTGAAAAATAGGTCTTACGTTTTAGTTATTGACAAACATCTTCTCCAGGATTTCTACTAGCCAAATACCAATAACATTAATTATAGCTGAAGTTTGATTTTCGCAATTTTTTTTTTATTCTAGGTCGGGTCACATGAGTAAAGAAGGAACAGAGAGAAAGCTGTCTAAGATCTGCAAAATTTGTGCCTATTCTCATAGGGTTGACACCTTTGTGGGGTGTATTTGTGGGGTATAAGTAGCTCAGCATCACCTTATGAGCCAAAGCCAACCTCACCTGCACGTGGCAACCTCCCTGCCAATAAGTTTTTTTTATATACTACGTCGGATGACAGACAAACATACGGCCCGCCTGATGTGATGCGGTTACCGTAGCTTTATTAACGCTCGCGCGCCGCCACCCCCGCTGCCAGCGCAGCATCTTCTTCCTTTCTGGTGACCTCACTCACTCGCAGGAACACAACAACCCTCAAGGGAATTGTTATTTGGCTGCGGTATTCTGTGAGGTGGAGCTAATTCCCCAGTCAAGTAGCTTACAATTACGCTCCCTACCTCTCTTTTCGCCAGAGCTTCGTTTGTCAGTCAGCAGGGTGCACCGCGTGCAGGTGAAGTTGGCTTTGGTTCAAAGGTGTCGATGAACCACTTACACCCCAATTACGCAATCAAAAAATCCGGGGAGAATCGGCTTCAGCTTACCAAAATAAACAAAATATTACAAACAAAATTAATACCTATACAAAAAAAAGTAATACGAGTAAACTTTAACAACATTTGATAGATATTTTTAAATGTTTGAGTTTTCATTGATTACAAAATGACTATTAACTATAGCGCGACGTGTTTCAATCTCGAAACTTTTTAAATGGTAATAAAGTAACAAACACTGTATTTTTAAATCCCATTTTTTGCTATTATTCAATTTCAAGGATTATGTCATAAAAATCGAAGTGCATTTTGCATCATAATCGCATTAAGTCGTCTTAGGTACTTTATACGGTTTTATTATGAGCCACCGGCGGCGGCAGTAATTCGCGGCTCAATATTGCCGGACGCAAAGAGGTACGGTTTCTAAGTGAAGCCGCAAACTACAGTTTAACATAATCTTGTATATCGTTGTGGTTAATTTTGATATTCTTGTGTTGTATTGAACATTTAACTAAACAGTAGATAGTTATCTATACTTAAATTAATAAATAAAATTGGAGTGTCGGTTTGTAATATTAAAATCACCGCTTTTTACTAAATGCATATGTATACACTGTACATATACTGATATAATTTTTTTTAATTTTGTCTGTCATTTTGTTCCAGCTAATTTGCGATTAGCGATTTTGACGGAACTTTCACTGGCAGATATCTGATGTAATAAGGAGTAACTTAGGTTACTTATATTTTAGAAATTTTATTTGTTTTTATTAATATAAATAAATAATAAATAAAAAAATACTATTCCGCGCAGACGAATTCGCGGACACAGCTAGTGTCTTAATAAAATACAAACTGTCGCTGGTCGTAGGCTCAAGTCGCCCCTAGGTTGAGGGAGGTATTTTTTTCTATTTTAATAATATTTATATAAATCCCAGCAAGTCGGTCGAGATCAACTATTAAATGATAATGACGACCCCGGTGGTGGTCGAATGGCTAACCATGTCCACTTTGACTCCGGAGTCGCGGGTTCGATCCCCGCACATGACAAATATTTGTGTGCATGAACATGTGTGTTAGTCTGGGTGTTTTCCATGTATTTTAAGTATGTATTTCCAAAAAAAAATGTATTTAAGTATAATATCAGTTACAAGTTTTGCTTAGTTTGGGGCTAGATGGCAGTGTGTAATTTGTCTAGGAATATTTATTTATTTATAATAAATACCTACTCTGTTCTTTTTCTACGATATAATTTTATTTTGACTTTTATTATTCACTAGCTTCGACCCGCGACTTCGCCCGCGTTTACATTTTTTTTTTAAATATCCTATGTTCTATGTTTGTGAATATGTACAAAATTTCCTGATGATGATGATGGTTGAATAGTTTCGGCGTGATAGTATAACAAACTAACCCACATTCACATTTATAATATTAGTAGGGATTCATCACGAAAAATTTGTGAAATTATTTTGCGATAGAGGTCGTGTACTCGACACCTCTATTATCTAACTTTAAATTAGCTTAATTCTATCCATTCACATGTCATTTAAATAACTGTTTTAAAAGTAGTTAGGTATACCATGAGCATAAAAGATCCATGAGGGTTGACGTGTCACTGCAGCACTGGACCCACTCTAATATAGGTCAAGTCATGCCAAATGAATGTTAACAATAAAATAACTTCCGGGTGTTCATTATCGTTCTTACATAGGAAAGCAATGCAAAATTGGGCTGGCGTTTCTAATCATTGATCATCTGAACTTAAATACGCTTAATTTGGTGGTTATATGTTGTAAAAAAGATACTATTTGATTTTCGCAATTAGGTAATTACTCCATATTGAGTCCACAAGTAGATGGCCCCCAGTACCTGGAAGCCCTGCTAATTCGGACTAAGATGACGACCGATAACCTCAAAAAAGTAGCTGGAATGCATTAGGGAAGACCTATATCCAGCAGTGGATAGATACAGGCTGATAATGATGACACAAGATAAAACCACAGTATAAGTAATAGTACATAAAATTTAAAACACATTACCAATTTTAGATAGGTATGTATTAAAAAGTTTGTTCAGTACCCCTTTTGAAGCCTTTTGACTAATAACATACTTTATAAACGAAACACTAAAATAAACTAAACAATATTTCACAATAATTGCTTGATCTTTAATTTATTAGCTTCACACACTACGTGTTTGCTTATTTAGTACGACTTCATATTTTTTGGAGCATTGTTCACAATCACATTGTGGGGGAGATTTCAGGAGTACTTGCAGAGTTGAAATGTCATAATTTAGGTTCTTATTCAGGTCCTACATAAAGTAGGATGTGGACTTATGGGACGCATTTATTAATGAATGGCCTACATAAAGTAGGATGTGGACTTATGGGACGCATTTATTAATGAATATTCATTAATAAATGCGTCCCATAAGTCCACATCCTACTTTATGTAGGACCTGAATAAGAACCTAAATTATGACATTTCAACTCTGCAAGTACTCCTGAAATCTCCCCCACAATGTGATTTACTTAACAACAATGCTCCAAAAAATATGAAGTCATACTAAATAAGCAAACACGTAGTGTGTGAAGCTAATAAATTAAAGATATAAGAACAGTCAGACATTTTTGCAGCAACAGTGGATTACGAAGTTTAGACACCGTCGGCGAGTTCATAAGTGCGAGTTCGGGGCCACCGCCAATATGAAAATAAACAAGCAGTACGTAAATACCTCGATAGCACTTCAAACGAGGAGTGTTCGCTTCCGAAAATGTTGCAAACGTAAGCGACGAGCGAGTTGAGTCCATACAAAAAACCTACCAACACTCGAATGTAGCTAACTTTAAGTAGAGATCTCTTACAGACGTAAACCCGCATTTTTTTCTATGAATGTATGTATACATTCGTTAATACTGTGTTACATTATATATAACAACCATAAAATCAAATAAAACCTTTTGAATAAAACAGATTCAGGCCGTAACTGCTGCAAAACTAGGCGCTAGTTCTCTCGAATGAAAAAAAATATTATTCGTTATATATAACGAATAATATTTTTTTTCATTATTACGCAGTTTTTTGATTCGTTGTGTATACACAACGAATCAAAAAACTGCGTTACACGTTTGTCTATAAACCCCATAATTTTTTAATAACTCATAATATTTATAAAATAATATACAGTGCTACATTATTTTTTATTTTTTATCATAGTATTTAAAAATAATAAAACATGCGGAAAACGGCCGTTTTTGACACGTTTTGGCCGTTTTATACTTCAGTTGTTGAAGTAAAATGCGCCATAAATGGCCGTTTTCCGCAAATTTCGTTGCAACAACTATATGTTTCTCTATACACATGTACACATACAACTATATGTACTCATTATTTCACCAATTTTCTAAGTTAATAAACAATCTACGGAGTTTAATAAACAATTGTGTAACGCAGTTTTTTCATTCGTTAAGTATTTATCGAATGATCTTTTTTTTACTCAAGTGGCGCTAGTTACGTCGCATGGAGCCCCTTTAGCACGGCGACAGTTCAGTTTACAAATTTTGTGTCTCTCTTTAGATATTTATCTAAAGCCCTGGGGCCTTACCACAAGCTCTAAACGCAGGAATGGACCCATCATGGTTGCGAATTTATGAATGAAATTCATTGATAAATATGCAACATCATAGTTCCATTCCTGCGTTTAGAGCTTGTGGTAAGGCCCCTGAACTGTCGCACTTAATGTTACTTTCGTTGACCCACTGTTGTTTTTTCTTGACCATTTGGATTTTGCAGAACAACTAATTATTTCGTGCTCATTTGATACCTTCTTCTGTTTCTTCAGTTTGCAATATGAATGAAACTAAATCGTATCTAAACCTACACAAAACTGCGGCTAGAAAGTCCTTCTTATTACCAAAAATAAAGGTATACAAATGTATCACCATTTAATACGTAAACTTTGATCTTCTGTCACAGCTGTGTGAAAAGATACTGCGTGTCTCTTTTCATATTTACACTGTCTTATTGTGCTACGGTCGACGTTGCTTGACTTGCGTGATCGATTAGACTGCCGCGCGCAACGACGCCATCGACTGTGCAATAACCCAGTGGTTAAAATATGCAACTGTCACCAAGGCCTTTAATTTTCCAGTTTATGTCACATTAACTTTAACTTTTAATGCTACTGTGTCTAATAGAAAAAAAATGCTGAGAACTTTCTGGCAATACAATTAATATTTATTGTTACACTGACGCTCGTCACTTGGACCAACTAGTTCCGCGGAAAGCAAACCGTGTTGTTTACATACAATATAGCTCATTGGAGCAAGCCACAGATCGTGTAACAAACACAGCCAGCCAACGGACGAGCAATACTCTGGCCAACATTGGAACAACATGCAAAAGAAGACTGATAAAAAACTACCTTTCTTTGATTTTATAACAAGTCTGTTTACGAACCATGTTGATTAATTGATTCAGGTGTTGTTTTGCGTTTGGTGACGGAAGCACACAAAGTAGTGTAGATCAAATTCCCTGTTCATTTCTTACATTGTCATCAGTCTTTTTCGACCAGGTTTCGGCTGACTGTCTCAGCGGTGTCACGCTGTCTCCGTTGTAGAGGTCGATGAATCTTCATCTATGTGTTGTTGTCACCCCTATATGTTGTTGAATATGGCCTATGTCCATAGTAAGCACAACTGTACATACAAGTTTATTGTCCGTGTTTTTAATACTCCTTAATTTGTTGTGTGCGAATAAACCGTATTCAATCTCATCATCATCATCATGGCGGCCTCTTATCTATCCAGTCCTGGATGTAGGCCTCTTCCCTCGTCTTCGACTCTCGGCGGCCTTGTGCCCGACTCATCCAGTCTCGTCCTCCGTATTCAATCTACTCTACGTTAAATCCATTCACATCCTCACACATTCGCTACACCATCGCCATTGGCGTATTGGCCAAACATTGGTTTATTTAAGAGCAAACAGACGCGGCGAGTGCGTAAACAGCGGCCACATCAAAGGCGGCCGCAGCAGCCGCGGCCGCGGGAACTATCTTGATCATTTTACTTGCTATCGAGATGGATTACGATACAAGAGGTATAAGTTGAAATCCGGGTTTTGGGGAATTGCGGGCAACTTTCTCATGTGTTTTAGGAAAGCATTTTTGTAAAGATATGTAACTATAATTCTATGTATAAGGATTTCCAAGACCTTTTCAGAGTTCAAAGATTTTTTCCCAGACATCATCCAAAGTTATCATCGTCCGATAACGTGATCGATTAGAGTACCACACGAACAATGTCATCGAGTGTACAATAACCCAGTGATTAAGATACGTAACTATTACAATTTTTACGAATAATAAAAAAAAAATATTGATTGTTTGAAACAGCCTGTTGCTGTTGCATCCACTGAGTGGGGTATCAATGGAAAACGAAACAAGTGTATAGAATAGTGCATATTTTTAAAAGAAATCATACAAACATTAATCAACAAAAAGTCACAAAAACTAAGTAAAATACGAAACAAGTAAATTATCCTCCATTTCCTAAATAAATGATTTGAACACAACAATGAATAGAAACACTGACTGAAATCTGTCATGTATTTCTATGTAGAAGGGAGAGTTTTGAATACTAACCAACCACGGCCGCCTGAAAATTCAACACCAAGAACTGTTTCTGATACCTTGTTTGTCCATACACAATAAAGAACTTACTTATTACATCTAATACTGTTTTGACGTAACTAAATTTCAGTTATCATAATTGTATTTTAGATCTTTGTTATAAAACGTAATGCAGCTTATTAACAGACATTGGTCTCTCTGGAGCCCATCCGTTACGGGACGAGGACCCACCACACATTCCCACCACCGTGTCACCTTTGTAGCCAGGATTAACAGCGGCGACCAACAAAAATGCAATGAACAATGAAGTCCGTTACAGTCCCTGGGGTAAGACTACAGCTGCCTTGGAACTCACAACGAATTTAATCAGAAAAAAATAGTAGGAGTAAGAAGCTTTTGGAATATGACTTCCTCTTTTAGCAATGTGAGAGACAGCAATATGGCAAAGGCATTAAAAGCCTAAAGAGATGACTAGTCAAGTAAAGATGCTGCCGTGCACCACGGATTTTAAGAATCAAACACTATTGAGATACATAGATTCCAATAAATATGAACTGCAAAATCGTCTGAACGCTTGGTAATTCTCCCTTGTTGCTACCAAATCAGAATAGACACTACCCCGAATGCGACAACATGCAACGAATTCAACATATCGTCCCGCTCCCGCCACCAAAGATCACACTCCCAGAGAACATGGTGTGCTCTTTGATCGAATTCATGATTTACAGTAGCACATTCGCATAAAGGCGACGGCACTTTTTATTTAATCTATCTCTTACCGATTGTAAGAACATATACAAGTGGTGTCCTTTGGTAGAAGTTTCCCACCTTTCCTGCCATTCAGACAGCAATGTTTCAAGTACCTCATTAATAGGTTTGGACAATCTAAGTATTTTCTCACGATCACGCATTTTTACAAAATCGGGTACCATGTTTTAGACGTATATAGTATACATTGAAGCGCGGCGTTGTAATATTCGTAAATGGATATCCCAAGCGTATAGATTGGCACATTTTTGTATACTGTATGTGTACACAACAAGAAGATCGAAAGTAAAACCCATGAATATACCGTATCGAATTAAAATGAGTATTGGAAAATTAAAGTCATATTCTTCCTATTATTCGACTTACTGGTGCATATCTAATAGCACTGACTTATTCTGAGACAGTATGTAAATATGCGCTAATTGTTTTGGCCGAAACACACTTTAAACCCAAAACTAATCGTAAAACCGTGTTCATAAGATGAAATAAGTTTATCTCAGTTACTTATCTCTATAAATTGATAATACAAATTCAAATTCATTTTAATATCTTAACGCTAACTTATTTTTTCACCTCGAAGATCAAAAGCAAAACGAGCAAGGCGGCGGTTTTCGGTCGAGAACACATCGGCGGAGTGATCAAACCTCTTTGATCTCTCGGATCACGCGCTCCTTACTTATATTACCCATTTCCATTTGTACTTCATTAATACCTATGAATTTAACTAATTCTATTCTAAAATCACTCTTCGGGCATTGTTTTAAAACACAAATTCTATTTGGATTTATTAAATTTATATTACTTCTTAGCATCATCCGTTGCATCGTGTATTTGCTATCAAATAATTACAAATCACAGGAAAGTTTCGAAGTAAATTAGCCTTTGATATTTTGTTGTTAAAGTTGATTTTTGAATTACTATTTAAGAATAAATACGTCTTTTTTATCGGTGAGTGGTGTGGTGTGATCTGTCAAAACGGTGAAGAGTAGCAGGCATGCGGTGTAAACATTTACACGTGGCTAGACGTTGGCACGCGACCGAACTGGGACTCCAAGTTATGCCGATATAAACATGAAATATAGGTCTGACGTATGAAACAAAATATTTCAATGTCACAAGTTTGAGAGTAGAATAAACTGAGTCCAAATAAGTTGCGCAAGCACTGTGAACCACATTACTTTCCAAATTAATTATATAAATTAAACGGGTCACTCACGTCTTTTTGTCGGGAAAGCCGACTAGTTTCTCACGTGAGTTTAAATAATATTATACATTACTTTCCTTCCACGAAATCAGAGAGAGACTGTGGAAATTTACCTTTGTGACTTCTTCGAGTGACTTTCATTCTTTGACTTCTGTATCTTCATAATAAAATGCTGAAATTTATTGTGTAACATTTACTTGTAAAGTATTTCGCAGTTAATTTAGAAAAAAATACTGCAATTTTTTTATTATTATTTTTAAATTTAAAAACTTACTTTCCACATTGCAATAAATTACAATATTATTCATTGGCGTAACAATATATAACAGAAAATTGTACAAAATAGCATATTTCCTTTAGAAACAGCTAAAGGAAATATATGTAATAAATGTATTTTCATTTCAAAAACAAATGTTTATATTTGCTATTTTAAATCTAAAAGTCAAAAGTCATTATTGTCAGTAGACCGCTATGGGTTCTAGACGTGCTAGTTAATTAAAAAAATATATTATTACTGTTTAATTCTTTTCTTAGATCGTTTACCGTCGTTTTGAAACTATCAGCCAAATATAAAAACAAAAATAAAACACTATACACCTTTCTTTTCTTTCTTGAGTCTTTGAGATAGTGACACTTTACGAAATGTAACGCGTCTCGCGTACGTAACTGACAATTTGTAAGCGCACGTGACATTTTTCATTTCATTTGGTTACCAAAACCAAAAAATGTTGGCACTCGTTTTAAATGTCTGTAAAAAATCTTTCTATTTCTTTTCATATTTATAAATGGTAATCTTACCTTACGTTGTATAAACGAAATTGCATGACTATTGCCACAAACATTGTCCAGTAACCGGCCGCTGTGAGCTAAGTTTTTGTCGGTCAATATTCATAATTGAATGGTTTTGAACACCACTCATTGTGATTAGTTCGCACCCTCGTGCGCTGAACTACTGTGGTCACTCAGGGATCGACAACCTTCAGTTGCTTATTTTGCAACTTCTGTTTTATTCTCGAGAATAGTTTTGATGTATAATAAGTGACCGACCTTAGACATCTTGTGGGGTGTAAGCGGCTCACCACGATCTTTAGGGCCAAAGCCAACCTCACCTACAAGTAATGCATCCTGCCGTCTAGCGAAAGAGGCTCTGGCGAACAGCGTATTTGTAAGCTGACCGACTGGGGAAGTACCTCTACCTCACAGCATATATAAGCATCTTCGGTTGAATCGGTAGAAAATCTGACCTGGTATGAACTCCGTTCATACCAGCTCAGCTAGATTTTCGCAGTAAAAATCAAATAATCGTAATCAGGTTCAGCTTAGCAGTCGGCCCGGTCCGTCTATGGGTTTTAAATACACGTTGATATAATCAGTTAGTGTGAGTGCGTCAGTCGACCTTAGATTTCTTTAATTTAAGTTGTAAAAAAGTAAAGAAAATAAGTGTACTTACATAGACTAGCGGTCTGCCAGTGGTCGAAATTAGACCATAATTAATAAAAATTATGACTTTAACAATAAACAAAAGAGTATAAATGCGTTTGTGTCAAATACATGGTTGTGTGTGTAACGTTTTTTTATTGATTTATTGTATTTTTATGCATATATAATAAAAATATTAGCATTCTGCACTCCTTCTCTATATAAACTATAAGTGTGCGAAGTTTCATACTCCTCCGTCCGCGCGATTTTCACAAAAAGTGGTACAAAGTTTTTGCTTCACGTAATAATATATAGATTCTTATAATGATGATATAGGTATATTGTATTAATTTTGTTAGTTTGAGACTAGGTGGCGATGTGTATTTGATTGAAAATGTGTCATAACAGTTGAATGCGAAATTAAAGCAGAACATTAACCTTTGCATATATTCATATCAACAGAGTTTTTCAATTTTTCGCTATTGAATGATGAATAGACACAAATATTATTTTCAACCAACAGTTGTCGACGTATGCACTGACCGTCAACAGCCCGCATGCCGTCCTAATATAGCAATTATAATAACTCGTTACGCCGTCCGTTTGCTGTAAAACCATTACTGTCCGCGCCCGTCTGCACCCTGCTTAACAACCGTGGTGGACAAACACGTAGACAAGAGAATTTCGCCCAAAAAATTATAAATAAAATAATTAATAAATAAATATTCGCTTATCTTTTGGACGGTTTAACCAATTACTTATACTGTGGTTTAACGGAGAACTTAATCATCATCTTCCTATCTATCTATGTATTTGTATGTAGTATATTATAATATATATTATAATAGTGATATATTCTTGGTCGTGTGGTTTCCGGCAGACTAGAATAGAATCACTCCGTTTCTTCCCGTGGAAATCGTACAAGGCGACTAAGGGAAATACATTATCAAATATCGATCAGGCCTCCCCAACCCGTTTGGCCAGCGTGGGGAGTGTAGGCCAAATCCTTCTTCCGTCTAGGACGGACGAGAGAGGGTCGTGCTCCTGTAGTGGAGACTAAAATGGACCTGATGATGATGATGATGATATATTCTTATGTATGTTTATTTTATTCGAATGAGTAATATCGTTTATTCTTTTTTTAGTTGAATAGTCATTATAATATATCTATTTTCTAGACACGGTTCTATTTTATTTTTTATCTGCTTTAGAACCGCATTCGTGTATTTCTGCTATTCCCAAAGGTTGACTGGTAGATAATGCTTTTAGCGTTAAGTCCGCCTTTTGTACCCATACGTAATTTTGTGGTCAATAAAGATTAAATAAATAAAATATTCCTGGACAAATTACACACGGCCATCTAGTCCCAAACTAAGCAAAGCATATACTATGGATACTAGACAACTGATAACTATAATACTTAAATACATTTTTGTTTGTAAATACATACATTATAATACACAGAGAACACCCAGACCAAGACAAACAGACTTCACATTCACACAAACATTTGTCTTGTCTCATTGCTAACCAATCGTCCACCGAACTCGTCTCAAGCCAATTAGGTGTTTGCAGTTCATGTTAACAATGATCACGACGATACAATGCCTAGACGTTTTATACAATGACCTGGGGCCTTACCACAAGCTCTAAACGCAGGAATGGAACCATCATGGTTGCGAATTTATGAATGAAATTCATTGATAAATACGCAACCATCATTGTTCCATTCCTGCGTTTAGAGCTTGTGGTGGCAGCGGCCAACGCAGCATCTCCTTCCCTTCTGGTGACCCTACTCACCCGCAGGAATACAACAACCCTCAAAGGAATTGTTATTTGGCTGCGGTATTCTGTGAGGTGAAGGTTACATTTCCCAGTCGGGTAGCTTACAATTAGGTACGCTCCCTACCTCTCTTTTCGCCAGAGCTTCGTATGTCAGTCAGCAGGGTGCACCGCGTGTAGGTGAAGTTGGCTTTGATTCAAAGATGTTGATGAACCTCTTACACCCCAAAATTGTTTTTATTTTTATTTTTTATTGTAGAATTATTACCTACAAGAAAAACAAGAACATTTCTGATGATATTTCTCGGCATGTCCCTGAAGCCGGGAACAACGTAAAGAAACAATACAAAAAAAAAAAAAAAAAAAAAAACAGAGGCCGCGGATTCCAAAGCCATAAAGCTATATGATAAGCACATCCTACAATGACAATAACTCTCTTTAGTGCCAATTGTTACCCTTATGGCAATTAGGTTGTATGACAAATTACCTTTAAAAATAGTTACACAAAGGTGACTTTAAAAAGAATTACATATATGACTCATAAGTCGCTTTTTGTTTACAGGAATTTTTCTCCTTTCGCCTGTCTTAACTATGAAGTAGATGTTCCGACTTATTGTGCAATTTTATTAATTCTTGTGACATGTTAGATAGCTAGATAACATTTTTATTTGTATACTGAAACATACAATACTTATATTAGAACAGAACCTAAATGTGAGAAACGAATAATCTTGCACATTTTTATACCACATGTAATGCAATAATAAATATAAAAATACATATTTCTGGAAAAGTTACGCACAGCCATCGTGTTCCAAACTAATCAAAGCTTGTACTATGGGTAGTAAATAACTGATATAATACTTAAATACATTCGGCATCAACCCATAATCATCACACTTGGGATACGGGTCTCCCCTCAATCGAAGGGGTTTAGAGCATACTCCACCACGCTGCCCAACTGTGGGTTGGCGCGGACCAGTATTTTTAAGCCGCCTAAAGGCCACTGACTGACTTGGCTTAACGACTGTCATCTAATGACAACAGCCGGGACCGACGGCGTAACGTGCCCTCCGAAGCACGGAGGAGCTCGAGATAAATAAACCCATCCATGGATAGGCTACGGTCGACGTTGCTTAACTTGCGTGTTCGATTAGGTTGACACGCGTAACGACGCCATCGAGCTCCTCTTAATTACATAAAATTCATTCATTCAACAATACACCGCATGCATTCCTCGATAGGAAGTCCCTACTTGAGAGTTCACGGAAGAAAACCTCGCTAACTGGAACTAACATTTTGACTCTATTAAATAAATATAAAAATTCTGGACAATTTACACAGCGCCATCTAGTCTCAAACTAAGCAACTCTTGTAACTATGGGTACTAGACAACTGATGAATGTACATTATTTTTATGGAAACGGATGGATGCGAAAAGCGGAGGATCGCATATGGTGGAAAGCATTTAGGGAAGGCCTATTGCTAGCAGTGGATAGATACTGGCTGATGATGATGATGATTATGTCATTTTTTTAATTACATAATGATTAGATATTTTATAAATATGTAATATGCAAGATTTATGTGAACGATGGTTTGCAAAATAATATAATAAAAATAAAATTTTAACAAGATATAAAGACTGAAGCAGTCGACTAAGTTTTACAAACGGAAGTTTTACAAAATACGGCAGCATGTGAAAATCCTATGTAATTTTTAACTATAATTAAAATAAATTTCCAATAAAACCTACCACGCAAAAGAATTGACGGGAATGTAAACAACATTACAAGAAAATTTATTTAATTTAATTAAAATTTATTTCCGTCACAATAACCCTGGCTGCACTTTGATCACACTGTCGCAGTGGTCTGCGGTCACCATTCAACACACGGAACGGATTGCTTTTAACCCTTCGCTACTACTGTTCATAGCATGGATCAAGACATAGGCGAAAAAATGGTCTTAATATTTCAAGTTTCACTAAAGCCGAGGTTTCGCTTAGCGAGCTGAACGAGCATTCGCTCAGAACTCTGAGCATTCACTTAGAGCAAATTTGCTCAGAACATTTACGCGTCCGATCTTTTTATGAATTTCAAGCGAATAAGGAGTGGAATTAAGAAATACATTGTTTTAAAAAAATTATATTGCATACTAGGAATTAGTATTTCAAGAATCAGACTTTTGCAATCACGCCATCATGAATCGACCATGAATTCACCAAGAAATCACCAATATGACACTGATTGTGTCATGGTGAATAATATGTCCCTGTGACGAATTCTGTGACTGTGTGACAGCTTTAGTGATGTCTTTTAGAATTTCGGCATTATAATATAAGCTTTGCTTTTTTACATAAATATTTTTTTAGCACAGAAATAGCCGAGACATGACCAAATCGCGGGCACTAGGTATAATAAAAATAATTACATTGTCAACTAATAAAAGACAGTACATATCAAATCCATGGTCCTAATAATATAATGGACATAGTCAGCGGCAAAACTTTATCTGAAATCATCGCTCATCTCCTAACTTACACCACACATCTTAACACCCCTTTAGGACCGAATGTTTTATGGTCATCAGGTCACCGGCTGATGCGGCTCGAGTCAATTAATAACAATCAGATTAATACTGCTCGTCGTCCACCAATAAATCAATATCAAACGGTGATCTTTTATAATTTTTATAGGAGGCATTTGTCGAGGATATACTTAGTTTAAATAAACCAATTTTATCATTATTTATATCATCACTAGCTGTTTTCCGCGGCCGAGTTAAATTATAAATAAATAATTAAATTATACCGACTATTCAAAACGCAATAAAATTTATTTAATTGAAAACATAAAGCCTAAATTCACCTGCCGCGCCTCAAAAATCTCTAACACATCTTTGTTCCTGGTTCTTATACGAGTACATCTAATAATAATCTGTAAACTACATTAGAAGTGAAATAAAGATATTGAGTATTGATGAGCCACTTACACGCTACACAGTCTGATTGAAGGAAAACCTATACTCCATCAAAGGGCCTTACCGCCTGAGCTGAAGCCGATTACGATCGAATATTTTGATTCAAAAAATAGGTCTTAGGTTACAATTAATGACTAACATTATTTATCTCAATTTACGTACGCCCTTAGGGAACTGAAGAAGTCAACAGACACTAAGACTGCTGTCACTGCGTACTACGCCTATGCTCACGCATGGCTGAGCTACGGCGTCATGTTGTGGGGTAATAGTCCGCACGCGCAGGATTTACTTATTCTTCAGAAAAAAATGTATAAGAATAATTACCAACATCAAACAAACTGACAGTTGTAAGCCCCATTTTAGAAATCTGAAGATCTTTACGTTATCTTGCATTTATATTTTGGAAGCCTGCAAATTTGTTAGAAAGTTTCCAAACTTCTATACTACGCTTGGTGATGTACCCCGTCGGTACGAATCGAGATATAAAAACAACCTCCTCAATATGCAATCTTATATGGTATTACATAATAGCGGCCCATATTCAATGTCTGTTAAAATCTATAATAAATTACCTTCAGATATAAAAAATGAAACTGTGTTTAGTAAATACGTAAAATTATTAAAAGAGCTACTTCTTGAGAAAACTTATTATACTTACTATCAAGGAATACCTCGAAGATAAAACGCTATAAATGTCTGCCTTCCTCTTATCCATATTGCTATGCACAGGTACAACATGTGTATGTATGTGCTGTGTAATATTACGTAAACAGTACCTATGTAATGCAATTATTGAATAAATAAAAATAAAACATATTCAGCTTAATAGGTAGAGCTTTAGGGTTTCTACCAATAAGCTAAACACAATTACCTCCATTCTAAACTGAAGTCTAATTTTGTAATCAAAAAATCAGATGGTAATTTGCTTCTGCTTTGGCGGTAGGGCCCAAAGCAGAAGCAAATCACCACTGTGCCGTACCAAGCCTTTTATGCGCTCGACCCCAGCTTCTATAACTGCGCTCATGAAAATTTTTCTTCTGGACATGTCTGTGCCCCTCCAGGATCTGCGCCCTGTGCCTACGCACCGCTGGCACCACCTTAGTTACGAACTACGGCACGACAGTTAGACGGATAATGAGTTAGCCACTATACATATATCTTCTAGTATTATCATCTTGATGCCCTTGCTTCCCCAGGACAACATACAATAGCGGGCTCTTTATAGCAATTTGAGCACAATAGCAATAATGTTTTCAATACTCCAATCAAAGTACAATAGCGACCGTCGCTCTGTCTGCCGGCGACTGTCGCACGGCCGCCAAATTGGACCGGAATGCACCCGTATGCACCGTCTGTACACAATGTCTAAGATGGAATAGTTTGTTTGTGATCGCTGCTTCTCATTGTCTTCTTTTTTTTATGAGAGAGGGGGGAAAACAAGCATGTGGGTCACCTAATGGAAAGCAATCACCGCCGCACATGGAGATCAGAAACACCAAGGGGTCGCCGATCCGTTTCCAGCCTATATACTCCTTCCTTTCCTTCTTTCTGGTGACCTCACTCACTAGCAGGAACACAACAATCCTCAATGGAATTGTTATTTGGCTCCGGTATTCTGGGAGGTAGAGGTACTTCCCCAGTCGGCCAGCGTCAAAAATACGCTATTTATGCCCTAGCATTCTTTTCGCCAGAGTCTCGTTTGTCAGACAGCAGGGTGCACCACGTGCAGGTGAGGTTGGCTTTGGTTCAAAGATATTGATGGACCACTTACACCCCAAGTTTCACTGTTCGTGGTATAAAATGTCTTAGGAAACGTACTGTAGTAGATCGCCAATTATCAAGATGATATGGATGGAATTTTAATTTATGGCGAGTTAAATAAATAAATATTGTCAGACAAATTACACAGCGGCATCCAACCCCAAAGTAAGCGAAGCTTGTGTTATGGGTACTAGACAACTGATAAATGTACTTAAATACATTTTTTTTGTAGATACATACTTATAATACATAGAAAATACCCAGACCAAGACAAACAGACATGTTCATTCACACAAATGTTTGACTTGTGCGGGAATCGAACCTGAGACCTCGGAGTCAAAGTGGCCATTGCTAACCATTCGACCACCGAGCTCCTCATCTTCTATTTATTCTTAGAACCGTAATAAACTTGACTATTATTTATTACTTTTGAAATCAAACATTTGTTACAACTTTTTATACCCCAAAAGTATATCAATTTTTAGTTTAACCACGATATTATATCCTACAAATTAACAGTGAGAAACTGTTTCTAGTAGTTACGAATAAGTGTCCTCAAAGCGTGCAAGTACGGGCTGACCCTCCAAACTGGAGGGCATAATAGAATAATTTGTATTTATAGTGGATGCCCTCCGAGGCCCGGAGCGGCCCTCCCGCATTCGTGGTTTACCGGAATCTGGAAGATGCCTCTTATTGATATTGCTTCTAGTGTGGGATTGTAAAATGGATACTACACTTGTTAATTAATTTTTCGTATTTTTTTTTTTCAACAAGATATGAACTACCTGATGGGTAACAGTTGTCGCAGCCTATGGACGCTAGCAACACCAAAGACGTTGAAGAACCCCATATTCTCTTGGGTCCCTTCCCTTTGGGAAGTTGGTAAGCCCTTATTCCCTTTCTCTTGGGAAAACCTTGGCAGGGAGTTCATTCCACAACCTGAGAGCTCGAGGTAGAATATTCCACTGGAACCGTACAGTACCTAAGCGCCCTTATGATTCCAATGTGGGAAAAATAATTTGCTCATTGGTTGTTTTTTTAACCGACTCCAAAAAAGGAGAAGGTTCTTAATTCGCCTGTATTTTTTTTTGTTACTTAATTACTCCGTGATTTCTAAACCGATTTGAAATATATTTTTTTATTTGAAAGAGCATACTTCCAGATTGGCCTGTATCTACATACATAAATGTAGAGTAATGTTTGGAATCGTTTTTTTTTTTTTTGTTAAATTATTAATTCGCCTAAATTTGTGGTACCCCGAAGCTTCATTTGTCATACTGAACATCAAATTTTAATTACAAGTGAAAGCAATTAAAATTTGGGATGTAAGTGATTCATCAACATCTCTGATCCAAAGCCAACCTCACCTGCATGTGGTACATTGCTGACTGACAAACGAGGCTCTGGCGAAAAGAAAGGTAGCATAGCGTATTTTTTAAACTGCCCAACTGGGGAAGTACCTCCACCTCACAGAATACCGCAGCCAAATAACAATTCCCTTGAGGGTTGTTGTGTTCCGACTACTAAATGAGGTCAGCAGGCAACGGATCGGCGACCCCTTGATGTTGCTGATCTTTATCGGCAGTGGTGATTGCTTTCCATCAGGTGACCCACATGCTCGTTTGCCCCATATAATAAAAATATAACTATTATTATCATTTTAACCTCAGCTAGTGTAAAGACACCCCAATAATACAAAATCCATTGACACGGGTGCGGACATCAACAGAATTATCAGAATTGGTACAAATGGGTCCGGGTTTGATTCCCAGTTTTGTAACATCGTCCACAATATCGCTGCTGATCTATTAGCCGATTTGATTTTATTATGCGGGATGTTTGTGCTTTCCTCGATTGTGGAATATTTGAAACAGCAACTGTGTTCATAATGCGACCTTTATTCGATCCCGGTATTGTGGATACATCAACCAATTTATTGATTCAATCAACTTCATCGTTAAGACTATTGACAGTAAAAATAAAGTAGTTATTTGTATTTTCCTTCCGTATGCGGGATTGTATTCTGTTGTGTGTTTGTTTTTAAATGTACTGGACATTATTTGCGAAAAAAAAGCGAATGGCGTGCAATGTAAGAGGCCTTTACTCAGCATTGGGTGGCAGCAGGCTGAAGAAGAAGAAGAAGAAGAAGGATATTATTTTTAATTTGACTATAGACGAAAATAATCGTCCCGACTGCTAGATCAAGGCAGTGCTCGAATTTAATCTAGAAATTTGAAAATATATAAGGATTCCGCTAAATGCATGTCCTTACAATAAAAATAAGGATATTAGTAATTCGAATATCTAAAATTGTAAAACCGTGCCACTATAACACTAAGTTGGGGACTAAAGATGAAGGTAGTTTGCATGAACTACTTGGTGGCGGAAGCACGCAAAGTAGTGTAAATCCAATTGTGTGTAAATTTGACTCTCGCAAAATAACACCTGCATCAATTAACTATCTAAAGATGATAAAACATACGAAACGTAGCCCAATTATTCAGTCGTCCGTTTATTATTCTTAATCGCTCGATTTATTATTTTCCAAAAAGTAATAATCATCTTTTTCGTCCAAAGAACTTAATTTAATGTCACATCTGTGCTCTCCCTAACAGTACGTAATGGAGAGGCATTTACAAGTAAAATTAGTTTCGTCTGTATATAACTCTTTTACAAAAAGATGAGTGTCATCTTGATACGTGTATATCGTTCTAAGATTCTGTGTATATCTTTCTAAGATTCTTCACTATCGTACGATAGCTAAATAGAATCTATTTTTATTACAATTCCATATCAATTATTTATCTGTACTTAGTCGCCCAGCGGTCGAAATTCGATCATAATTAATTTAAATTATGATTTAAACATTACACATTACATTTTAATACATTATCAAATATCGATCAGGCCTCCCCAACCCGTCTGGCCAGCGTGGGGAGTGTAGGCCAAATCCTCCTTCCGTCTAGGACGGGCGAGAGAGGGTCGTGCTCCTGTAGTGGAGACTAAAATGGGCCTGATGATGATGATGATGATATTAACAATAAACAAAAGAGCGTATATATCTGTTTGTGTCAAATACATGGTAGTGTGTGTAATGTATTTTTATGCATAATTTAAATATTAGCATTCTACACTCTATCTCTATATAAACTATAAGCACAGTATATGTAATAGTACTAATGTACTATAAGTTTGCGAAATTTCATACTCCACCGTCCGTGCGATTTTCGTAAAAAGGGGTAGGTACAAAGTTATTACTTCACGTTCTATTCATTAATTGTATAGATTGTCATTTATAAAAACGTTCAATTTAAGTAAAAGCTCTACGTTCTTTGATGCCGCATTCAAAATACGCAATGAATAAGTAAGTTTGTTTTCTTCTCTTTTACAACCTTTGTGCATTCCAACAGTGTTGATCAGCTTCCTCATTATCCGTACGACGTGACTACCGCCCAAGTCAACAACCAAATTAGCCTCGCGTGTATCTGTTATAATTGAAGTAATTGCATTAAGCAGGGCGCTTCCTACAATTGTATGAAACAGGACACCGGGACCACCGGCCACCTCGTAGATGCCAGCGAGGCAACCAATTATGGACGAAAGTATTAAAGTGAAGGCAATTTAATGACAATTATAAAATATTTTGATAGGATCGCATATGGCAGTGTTCCGCAAACTTTCTGTGTCTAAGGTACAATCTAGGCAAACGAAAATATTTGGAAGTATGTACACCATAAATAAAAAATCTGTTTTTATTTGTGTATCTACTTTTCTTCTGTCCGTCTAATTAGCTTTATGAGATAACCTAATTTTTCTGAGGCACACCAACTAATGACCACGGTACACCAGTGTGCCGCGGCACACACTTTGCGAAATACTGGCATATGGTGGAAAGCAATAGGAAAGGCATTTATCCAGCAGTGGACAGGCTGACAATGATGATGACATTGATATATCCGGTACGTAATTCTTGGGGATGAAAAAACACAAAGCACATAAACGACGAAAAAATTTAAAGGTTTTTTGATAATATAGGGGGACACACCCTATGCTTACAGCTAATGTGGGGAACATTGTGCACCAACCTTCCGGTTATATCACGGGATTGCGAGTATCTCGACCAGTAAACCAACCAGGCAAGAGGACTTTTACCTGCCCCGGTATCTCCTGCTACTGTTCCGCTTGCGTGCTCGGTTGGTTTACCGAGCGCAAGAGCGGAGCAGGTAAAGGTCCTCTCGTCTGTTTGGTTTACCGGACGAGAGACTCGCAATCCCGTGATATAACCGGAAGGTTGGCACACGGGGCGCACTAGCTGTTAGATATAGTACGTTGCCCCGGTATCTCGCCCAGTCAACCGACCAGTCACTCAAGCGGATTGGTAGCAGGTCTTACTCCCGTTTCGCCTGCAAGCAGACTACTTGAACACTCATAAGTCGAGTAAATATAGGGGGACAAAATGAGCATGTGAGTCACCTGAAGGTAAGCAATCACCACAGCCCAGGGACATCAGTTACAGCAAAAGGTGACAGATCCGTTGGCAGTGTTTTTAGTTCTTTTCTTGAAGACTCCCAAGTCGTTATGTTCAGTAACACGGTTGAGGTACGATGAACTTGTATCGTAACTTTTGTTAAAATAGGTTTCATTTGTATAATAAAGTAAATCTTCAGCTCTTCTTCGTCGCCGCGTTAATGAGTCAACTTTTCTTTTTACGTGTATCAGCTATCATCAGCGCAGATTAGAGAATTTGAGTAGAGACTTAATTGACAGACTAATCATAAGATTATAAAACAAGATAATTAGGTTGAAGCCGATTCCCACCTGAATTTTTAAATGCAAAAATCAAACTCGGCGAACCTTAAATTTCGCTAGTTGGAAAGATGCGATGTTTGAGTAACTTAATTCTGTTTTTGGAATTAAAATATTCTATCTGAATCGGCTTTAGCTAAGGCGGTAAGGCCTAAATCGGAATTGTTATATCATGCTTAAACGTTTCTTTAATTTACTGAAAATAAAATTATTCATTTTCATCTCAGTTAGTTGAGCTCTGCTCTGTTTTCCTATGTGGAGACTTCTTTACAGTTAGTATATCTTTAAGGTCCTCTATATGCTATCGCGAAAAGGAATAGCATATAATAGGTAGGGGAAAAAGTCTTTTCGCATTATAGTATGTATGAACTTGTAATAAAATCTCTTTGGTTATACCATTTGTATCTAGCAGGTTTTGATATCTTTAAAAAGTTTAAATTTTAAAAAAGATAATTCCAAATTCAAATTAGGTAAATGTGTGATTTTCATTTGTTTTTTTTACTGTCAAGATGAGTGAATCTAATGAAGAAATTCGATACATTTTAAAATTTTACTACAAAAAAGGTAAACATTCAACGTAAGCTGCGAAAAAAATTTGTGACGTTTATGGACCTAGTGCAGTGTCTGTGAGAGTGGCACAAATTTGGTTTAAGCGTTTTCAATCCGGAAATTTTGATGTGAAAGATGCACGTCGCTCTGGTCGCCCTGTTACGGATAAAATGGATGTCATTTCTGAAAAAGTGGAGCAAGATCGGCATATCAGTAGTTACGACGTAGCTGAAGAACTAGGAATTGACCACAAAACAGTTTTGGCGCATAAAAAGGTCGTGGTCAAAGGCCGGCCAGGCTTCACAGACTCTGACGAAAACCGGGTTAACCCGCAACAAGTGTATGGTGGGATTGGAAGGGAAGATATTAATTATGAGCTGTTACCGCCAGGCAGGACTATCGATTCTGAACTCTACTGTGAACAACTGATGAGATTAAAGCAAAAAGTTGAGAGAAAGCGGCCGGAATTAATTAATAGAAGGGGTGTGATTTTTCACCATGATAACGCTAGACCTCACACATCTTTAGCCACTCAGCAAAAATTAAGAGAGTTTGACTGGAAGGTGTTAATGCATCCGCCGTATAGTCCTGACCTTGCAGCTTCTGATTTCCACCTGTTTCGGTCTCTTAAGAATTCTTTAGGCAATGTCAGGTTAACATCACGAGAACACTGCCAAAACCACTTGTCGCGGTTTTTTGAACAGAAGTCCCAAAATTTCTATAGTAATGGGATCATGTCTCTACCTACAAGATGGCAAAAAGTTATCGAACATAATGGCACCTACATACTTTAGTTAAATGTAAATAAACTTTATTAAAAAATGTTTTGAATTTTCATATAAAATACGAAAAGACTTTTTCCCCAACCTAATAAATAGGATGATTATTAGCATAATAGTGACGTGCAATTAATAATATGTTAGAAGATTATGAGATAAAAAAAAGATTAATATAACAAAAGGTACGGACCCCGGGCCCTGTACATTGTAATTATTATCAATTAAAAAAAAATTAATAAGATTGTTTATTACAAAAGTAAACCAAGTATATACTGAGCACCTAACATGAAATGAAACTGCAAAGAAAAACAACTTATGTAATTTTTTTTGCGGACAAATTCCAAAATACAAAATATTTTTACCTAAAAAAAATAAGACGCGATTGTTTGCTGTAATTATAGTATCGCGCGAGTGAGTAGGTGTCGAATTACCTGTGTTTCTAAAATATTTGTGCCGAACACAATTGGAGGAAACGTGATATTTTCTGAACATCGATTATGTGTAATTACTATGCAGGCTGGTCGGCCCCGGCGAAATGGACCGTACAGCATTTGGGTTTACTTTTTTTTTTATATATTTTGGTCAGAGACGCGTGTATACGCAATCGATATTCAAAACTTCCGAGTGATTAGAAAGAATAGGCTTAATTTTTTGCTTAAAATTGGTTTGAAAATGTCAGTACTTTTTTAAATTTATATAAACACAATACGAATTAAAAACACAAACATAAGATTTGATTACGGCGGAACTTGTTAAGTTTATTTTTTATTATTACTTTAGAGTTTAGATCAAACTGAACTAGTCTACGGGTTTAACAAATCGTTGCTACAAAACAAAAGGGCCATGAATCGAAATAATACTTTTTTACAGGAGCCATCCAAAGCTTTGAAACTTTTCTTGACGATTTGTTTGTCATTCTCTATCGCAATATTACATATTAAATATTGTTAAATGCGTATTTTAAAGTTACGTTTGATGTTACTTATATTCAACTATATTATAATATAAGTATTGCCCCGAAAAATATAGCACATAATAATATAATAAATAAGTCCCTTTTGCATATAAATTGTATGTTTTATGTTTAGGTAGAAATTGAAAATAAAAGACACAAGACAAAAAATAAAAACTTTAACGAACAAAACTGGGTTATCCTTTGAAAAATTCTAAGATTGCCAAATGTAGAGAAATACTGCCTGTCGAGGTTTTCTCAGGAGACTTACAGCATGGGGTTCTTCGAAAAGGGCGTGAGAGATTTTTACAGGGTCGGCAACACGCGTGTGATGCCCTGGTGTTACAGGTGTTCATAGACTACTGTAACTGCTTTCCATCAGGCGGGTAGTATGCTTGTTTTCCACTTTGATATATAATAATAATACGAATCCGATAGTCCATGACAGCAAGCTGCTATTTGACAAGCACGTAGATCATATTAATATATTTGTATCATTTCCTTGCAACATAATACATATGCATCTGTGTATGTATGTATTGGTACATCATTACACCTACACAGATAATAAATCCAAGATGTCCCCGAGCGAACAAGTCGGCCGACACAATGCGCTCCGGCGAGTAGAATGTGAGATTATTAAATTATATTGTGACCCCTGCGCGGAGGTTAACTCAAGTAATTGGACCTCTAGCCGCAGCTGATTGTTATTGCCTCGAGGGGCAGGCGGACGGCTCGAGCTCATAGTTCAACGATGTCCTTTCTCTGTATCTGATCTACTTCATTAGCTTAAGAGAGGCAGAGGGAAGCGTTTCCCTCAGCTCGACTGAGGATATCTTGACCTTGAATTAGGATGCGTTTGGACTGAGCATCATTTTATACTACGTCGGGTGGCAGACAAGCGTACAGCCCACATGATGTGAAGCAACATAAAATATCGCTCGCGCGCCGCCACCCCCGCTGCCAACGCATTTCTCTCCTTTCTGGTGACCTCACTCACTCGCAGGAACACAACAACCCTCAAAGGAATTGTTATTTGGCTGCGGTATTCTGTGAGGTGGAGGTTACATTCCCCAGTCTCTCTTTTCGCCAGAGCTACGTTTGTCAGTCAACAGGGTGCACCGCGTGTAGGTGAAGTTTACTTTGGTTCAAAGATGTTGATGAATCACTTACACCCCAAGTCATTCATCACACCGGGATCATACATATGGGGAGCATGGATGATTTTATTTTTCTCAAGTTCCTTCACAAAACACTGGCGTCCGCCAACCCGCAGTTGAGTAGCGTGGTGGAGTACGCTCTAAACCCCTAAAATGAGAGGGATGAATAAGGATTGTCGACGACGACGTCTATAACATGGGGTTCTTCAAAAGAGTGTGAACAGGGTAGGGAACGCGCGAGTCATGCCTCTTGTATTACACGCGTACGTAGGCTGCGGTAACTGTTTTCCATCAGGCGGACCGTGTACTTGTTTACCACCTTGGTGGTATAAAAAAAATCTTCTTTATTAATCTAATAAAAACTTGTTTAAACAAAATATGTATACCTACTTTTGTAACTTCACCGCAGGCACTACTTAGTACAAGTAGTACCTACGTAGTACAAGTACGTAGTACGAGTAAGTGATGGTTTTAGAAGGCCTGTTTACTCGGCTCACCTCTCGTAGCACGGTTTCACGGCACGATTCCGGGAAAGTATCAAAGCGCGTAGCTTTGTTTATGACGTCTCAATCGAGCACGTGCCCGCGACTTAAGGTGCGCATCTATCGCGCATCTACCGCACTTTACGGAAGAAACTGCAAAAGTCAAAGTCAAAATTCTTTATTCTGTGGGCCCTCGCGGGCACTTAGACACGTCTTTTACAATTAGGTATATTTTTTTATCTACCAGCATTTCGGAATGACCATTGACGAGAAGAAATGCCGAAAGAAACTCTGTCAATATAGGTCTTTTTTTAAATAGAAATAGAAGAAACATACCGTTTTATTATGGACTAGTTCTTACCCACGATTTCGTCTGGAAGGTATGATTATAATAACCAATATTTCTAGATAATTTACACAGCGTCATCTAGTCCTTCCAAATTAAGCGCAACCATATACTATGGGTATTAGACATTTTTTTTGTAAATACATATAGGTACTTATAATACATAGAAAACGCCCACACCAAGACAAACAGACATGTTCATGCACACAATTTTTTGTCTTGTGTGGGGATCGAACCCGTGACCTCGAAGTCAAAGTAGCCATTGCTAGCCATTCGACCACCAGGCTCGTCAAAATATATAAACTTATATATCATCCCTTCATTTTTATTGATTTCGATGCTCGAACCTTAAATTTTCTCAAGTTGAAAAGTATGCTGTGTGTATCTCTATAAATTCTTTTCCAACTCCGACGCAACCTAGTCACAATTTCTCTCCTACAGGAGGAGCTTGTGCCAAAAGGAAAGCCGCATTCATCGGCAGTTGCAGGATTTCCTCTAAGCACCCGGTAGCCCGGCTGTCCCAAACCAAGGTGAGGGCCTCGGTAACGGCATCGCAGCAGGGCGAGGGTGCGAAGAATCCCCGGTCGGTAGGCCGCCAGAACAAATTGAGAGTGGAGGCCACGTATGAGACAACGAAGCGTAGGGTACACCTTCTCTAGATGGACCGATGACCTAAAAAATGGCTGGTAGCGATTCGATGCAGAAAGCGAAGGATTGTATATGGTGGAAAGCATTGGGAAAGGCCTATATCCAGCAGTACGTCACCTGATTGGATGTATATCTCCAACTAACAGAAAACTGTAGGCAGTCCTTGTAATATACATAACATTTTATATCTCTTGTGTTTACGAATAGGCAAGGTTACTAAAGCTCCTGAAGATGCTGCACTGGCAATGGGAGTGAGATTACCAACTACTTTGCAAGATACTTCTAGTGGCTATCTACAACCTTACAGCTACCACTACCGGTATCGTTTATTTTTAAAATCACAAATATTCTTCAGTAATGATTTAAATCACGATTCCATCTACATTTGTGTCATAATCGCGCCATTTTATCGATATCTTACTTCCAATTTGACAGGCGAGTTTCTTATCTCGCCCGAGGTTGACATCCCCTTAACCGGCCAATAAAAATAGATTTATTAAGGCTAATTACGACAACAGTTCCCGATAGAAATCTGATAGAGCAGCACAGCACGCTAACAAAGACTCGGGTATCGACGCGCCTCCGCGGCGCTTTGATCTGCTTGTTTGATGTAGCCGCGACTGGTTCCTAACAAAAATCACGATAAACATTATTCAGCCACGTAAATCTACGGAACAGTAAGTAATTTTTTAATGGAAGCATGATTGGGCGCACACGGAAGAACGACCCAATCTGCGACACAGCCTGTTGACAGCATTACTTAAACCTCTATGAAAGCGTGAATTGCATACACGAACATCAATTGGATATTTCTCACAGACAACCTCGAAGGACCAAATTATCTGAGGTTGCCTGTTCAAGCTCTGTATTGCTAACCTACATACAGAACATCACAAATCAGTGGATATATGAGGACCTAGTCCGCCATGCTCCTATGTCTGCCTCTACAAATAACGAATCTGTTGTGATCTCGTTTCATTTCAGAGTTTAGGCTGTTGACCAACAGAAAAATACAGGACTCTGAGAAGAACCGTGTCAACAAATGTTTCTCAAACAATGCTGGATCTGTTCAGGCAAAATTATAGATAATATAAATATAAACTCTCAATATTTTTGAAGATCCTAGAGATCCTATCTTTTTTACTGGATCTAATTTAGAGACACTGTTTCATATAAAGGTATGGACTGTGAATACGATTTTGCCGAATTGTACAGTTTCAGTGAAACAGTTCGATTTATTGAGGCAAATTGAGCAAGTTGCAAATTGTAAACAAATGTATCGGTAAACCGCACCCATACATTTGCTAAATTAATGGTCTGCTGGCCTCAAAGCTATCAAGTAAAAAAAGTGAGAAACGACAATAAAACTTAGAAAGAAAAACACGGGGTGTGGCTGTGTCATTGACACGGCCGTGTGTTGTACGTGAATACGTTATATGCACTAAAATTATCTCAAAATGGCAGCGCTTCCCCCTTCCCCCTCACGCGATGTTCCATAATCCTTACATAGCGTAAACTCTTCGATCCTACATCTATCCCACTGGATCATCCCCTATCATCTTCATCCAAAGTTCAATCACACCACTGTGTGATTGAATTTTGGATGAATATAATAAATTAGTAGCTGCAGCACCAAACTGTATCCCCCGATTTTGATAGATAGATAGAATATGCTTTATTTACACTGTACAAGCTACAGAAACAATTTAGTCAGCATACAGAAAATATGTTATATAGTAGATATGTATGTGCAACAAGGCATTCTGTTATCATTAGTTTTTTTTATTGCGTCCCTATGGAAGCAATTTCAAAGACTTATTCACGTCAATAACTCGCAGTAAGCACTCTGAAGGCCCACAGGTACGATGCTATCCTCGGAAGAGTCCGGCTCGACCTCCCCTACCTATCTTCAAGGCGATTCATCATCATCATCTCATTATTATTATTTAAATAGTTGTCTTGGCCAACTTGCCACATAAATATTTTTTTAAAATGGAAAAATTCACCTGCCCCCCCCTCCCCCAGGTGGGATTTGAACCCACGACCTATCGATGACCGGTCGAGTGCTCTTCCAACTGACCAAGGAAGGTTTGTGTTGCTGACGAATTTTTGCATCTTTTATTTCTACTGTGTGAGTCACAGTGTGACGTCATCAACCTATTAAGTAATTACACTACTAAAGTAGGCATAGCAGTCCATAGTTGTAGATGAAATTCAGCTAGTTTTGATAACACCAAATTAATTAGTTTGGTGTTATCAAAAAATAGCTGAATTAGGTAGTAGCTCAGTTGGAAGAGCACTCGACCGGTCATCGAGAGGTCGTCGGTTCATATCCCACCTAGGGGGGGCAGGTGAATCTTTCGATTTTTCAAAAAATTATCATCATCTCAGCCATTGAAAGTCCACTGCTGGACATAGGCCTCCCCTCTAGATCTCCAATAAGACCGGTTGGAAGCGGCTTGCATCCAGCGCGATCCTACGGTCTTAATGAGGTCGTCTGTCCACCTTGTGGTGGACGTCCTACGCTGCGCTTGCCGGTACGTGGTCTCCACTCGAGAACCTTTCGACCCCATCGGTCATCCGTCCTCCGTGCTATGTGCCCTGCCCACTGCCACTTCAACTTGCTAATCCCCTGGGCTATGTCGGTAACCTTGGTTCTTCTACGGATTTCCTCAATTGTGATTCGATCTCGCAGAGAGACTCCGAGCATAGGATCCGAGCAAGGCGATTACGATGCGGCTAACCTGTGTGGAAGTTACTAAGTCCACATCAAACGGCAAAGCTCGAATGAAATAAATAAAAAGAGATATTTATACAGTAGATTATGAGTGTTGATGGCGGCGAGGCGGTGAGGCGGTGACGCTGCGGCGGGCGACGCCGGGCGGGGCGCCTTGTTTACCAAACATCCCGGCCCTCGCGGGCTCTTCGCCTCTGATGTTGTTTCATAACATTTTACCAGATTCTTGGAACGTGTTTGTGTATTAAAAATGTTATTGAACTAAGTGTATGTTTTATAATTCACATTTCAAACGTGCCAACATTTATTAAAGGTACTAATGCTTCTAATGGCACTTGGGATACTTTTTAATATCATATTCGCACGAGAACGAGGTTCACGATAACGAAGTCGCTTGTGACCGCTAGGATTTAATATAGAATATTTTAATAACAATTATTTAATTGACGAGCTCGGTGGTCGAATGGTTCGCAATGACCAATTTGACCCCGAGGTCGCGGGTTCATTTCCGCACAAGACAAACATTTGTTCATGAACATGTCTGTTTATCTTGGTCTGGGTGTTTTCTATGAATTATAACTATGTATTTACAAAGAAAATGTATTTAATTACATTTATCACTTGTCTAGTACCCATAACACAAGCCTTCCGCTTAATTTGGGACTAGATGTCGCTGTGTAAATTGTCCAGAAATATTTATTATTATTTATTTATTATTATAATTCTTAATGGCACTTGGGCTTTTTTTTTTACCCCAAAAATATCATATTCACGACAGATGAAATTCACGATAACGAAGTCGCGGGTGACAGCTAGTATGTAATAAACAATATTTTAATAACAATTATTTCTCTTCTCATTCGGACACTCTTAGCAGAGTGGTCGTGATCATGGGCAGGCGACTGGCGGCTCCTGTTATATGTCTCCATTTGGTTCTGTTGGAGGCATTGGGGGAGCATTCGGACATGGAGGATTTTGTGAAAGACTTAATTGAATCTCCCCATCTGGGACCTACCGCCGAAGCTGAAGAAGATTAGCATCGGATATTTTGATTGCTAAACTAGATCTTAGCTTTAAGTTAATGACAATCATATTCAGCTTATCCGGTAGAGCTCTATGGGGTCGACAACTGTCAAAGTGGCGCTAGCAGCGCAAAGACCAATAACAAAGCAGTTTTTGTATGAAATGAGTAGTGAATTCATAGATAGAGACCATTATTGAGAAAATGCCTAGATGTTGTGTACCAAATTGTAAAGAAACTGGAGGCCACCATTTTCCTCGAGATGAGAAACTTAAAAAATTGTGGCTCAAAGCGATAAATATTATTAACCATTTTATTTATTATTATTAACCATTTTAATTATTAACTCGCATATTTTCAAATTGAAATACATGTTTTAAATCGTATTGCCCCTGCCCCCCCCCCCCCCCCCCCCCAACTAGGCCAGCGGCCAGGGACGACCTTGGTAGTCGGCTTCCGCTTCGGCGGTAGGGCCCCTGGTTGGAGAGCGGCCACGGGGTCTCTGAACAATTATTTACAAGTAGGTACAAATGATATTACTACTGTACTACTACTGCACTACTTAAAGTTACTGAAGATATCAGGCTAGGCATGGAGGATAAACTGGTCACCATTCTCGTACTTATAGATTTTTCTAACGCCTTCAATATGGTGGACCACGATATTCTGCTTGCTATATTGGAACGTCAAAATTTCTCATCTATTGCACTGAGATGGTTTTCATCATACCTTTGTGGACGCCAACAAGCTGTGCGTTTAGGCCGTGATCTATCAGATTGGAAAGATATATCTACTGGCGTACCACAGGGTGGGATCCTATCCCCCTTACTCTTTTCTATTTTCATAAATTTCCTCTCCTTTTCGCTCAGTTGTTCTTACCATTTTTATGCTGACGACTTACAAATATATGTGCAGACCACAGCTGATAATATAAATACTGCAATCGCGAACTTAAATGTTAACCTTGGCAACATTAGTTCTTGGTCGACGGACTTTGGTATCCCCGTCAACCCAGCTAAATGTCAAGCTATTGTGGTGGGCAGCTCTAGACAGATTGCCAGGATTGATTTCAATTCTATGTTGCCTGTCATATTCGATAACTCTGTCATTCCATTCAGCCGTAACGTTAAAAACCTTGGTCTCCATATCGACTCCACTCTGAGTTGGACATCGCAAATCACTGAGGTGAGTCGAGCAGTCATATCGGCATTAAGATCCCTTAATCGGTTTAGAAATTTTCTTCCGTTTAGCACTAAGGTCACTCTCGTTAATTCACTTATTCTACCAATCATTGATTATGCTGATGTCTGCTATCCGGACCTAAATGTAGATCTTCTCAATAAGTTGGACCGGCTTATCAACAACGCTATCCGTTTTATCTTTAACCTTCGAAAATTTGATCATGTCTCTTCATACCGGTCTCAACTTAAATGGCTTCCTATTCGCCAGCGCAGGCAGCAGAGATTGCTTTGTGTACTTCACTCAATTTTAACTAATCCCCTTTCTCCAGAATACTTAAAATGCAAATTTCAGTATCTTCGTGATTCTCATAGTCTCCAACTGCGTTCTGACAATACATGTCTACTTTCTATTCCACTCTTCCACTCTGGCTTTATGTCTGACTCCTTCACCTTACAAGCCTCACGCCTCTGGAACGCGCTACCCGAGTCTGTCAGGGCAATTTCGAACAAACTCAGTTTCAAAAAGAAAACCCATGCAATTCTTTTAGACGATCTAACTAAGCACTAAATCATCATCATCTTTATCATCATCGCTGAATTTATGTATTTCTATGTATGTATATGTATGTTTATTAAATATATAAATATGCTATGTATGTGTATTTTATTATTCGTAGTATTATATTTTAGTACTTAAATCTGTTTCTCTTTTAACTTTGCTTCTTCAGTGCCGCATTCGTGATTTTCTGCTTGTCCCAAAGGTTGACTGGTAGAGAATGCTTTTAGCATTAAGTCCGCCTTTTGTACCCTTATTTATAATTTGTGGTCAATAAAGTTTTTAAAAAAAAATAAATAAAATATTAAAGTTGTCGTCGTCGACCCTTATTCGTCCCACTGAGCCCACTGCTGGGATACAAGTCTCTCATTCAATCGAAGGGATTTAGACGCGGGTTGGCGGAGGTTAGTGTTTTCAAGCCACGTAAAGGCCACTAACTTGACTTAACGGCTGGCATCTAACGACAACAGCCGGGACCGACCGGTTATCGTGCCTTCCGAAGCACGGTGGTGCTCGATATTAATAAATCAATCTATGGACTGGCTACGGTCGATGTTGCTTGACTTGCGTGAACGATTAGAATGCCAATGAATGAAAAGCAACGACACGCCATCAAGCTCCTCATTTAAATTGTATTATTTTCTAAATTATGTAGTAGTTCAGGTGTAAAACGGTTCCTTTATGAAAATTCGCTGGACTCTACCCCGTGTAATCATTACTTTTTAATAAAATTATATGCGTTGGGAGATATTATGGTATTAAAAGTACAATGACATTGTAGCATCTGAAAAGAGCAAATTCGCTGTGAAATATTTCAAATATGTCCCTAATACTATAATAACAAAATATAATTCGATTCAAATGCCACGGAATAACTGATTCCAACAATGGCCGCGCCGCGACAATCGCCATAATTATTATGATTTCATTCAAAAATTCAAAAATTATAAATAAATCCCATTCTGCTCAAGAAAACATCCGTCTCAAAGGGTAAACTCATTCAGAGCAATGTGTGTAAATAAACATGCATTGAATCAACTAAACGTGGACAAACAGAACACAATGCATTGCAAATTCGACCAAATATAAATATTTCCAATTGTGCCATTTCAATGTCCGAATAATCCTTTTTTTCTACTGGCAAAATTGGCAAAAGGATCAAAAGTACCAATTTTGACGTTCAAATCTTCCTAAACTAAGTTTCGTCACGATAAGATTTTTTTTTTGTAAGGCACACACGTTGTGTTCAATGATTAGTAATTTCGTGTCTATAAAAACAAACGGCAAATCCTTATTTAGCGTTTCCCGTAGTCGGAGTGCACGATGTTACCATATTTAAACCGAGATTAACAGTTCGAGCCGTTTTGGCGGGAAGTCGTCAGTTTCGGTCGAACCGAACGCGCCACATAAAACAGCAAAACGGGTTAGTCTTCGACCCGTAATCCCCTAACATATGTATCTGTCGTTGCGTTTTGACATAGATTTACAATTATTTACAAGAAATACTCGGCGCACACCGCTTGTGTCTCCTCAGAATAATCCGCGGATTAACTCGGCTCTTGTTTATGGTGCGCTGTCTCTAGCTAATTGTCTGTGGTCGAGAAAAAGCACGGGAACGCTAAAACAAAATGCTTGATTTATTTGGGGGTACACAGTGCAGCTTTTCACAATATTTCTCTGCAAGATGTTTTGTGTCGAATGAGAGATGGGCGGGTTTAGTAAGATTATGTAGATGTCGTGTCTCTCTGTGACATATTTTTGTTGGCAACGTTTCGCGAGCAGGGTTTGATTGTCGCTGTGACAAGGTGCAGTCTGTCTGGGAGGAGACACGTAGTGTTAAAGCGGGCAGTTCATGTCGCCAATGTGATCCATAAACACAATACCTAAATGTTTGGACGGTTACTATGTCGCAAGTACCTTACTAATGACTCAATATTTATTTACAATTCGTTTACGATCGTTTAAATTTTTAATACAGCAAGCTGGCAGAGAGCCTACTTGACGACACTAATAAAATAAATGTCAGTACACATGTTAAACATTATTAACATTATAATAAACATATATTCAACGAGTCTTGTTCACAGAATCTTGTACACTCAAATAAAATATTTACAGAAAACGTAATTCGTTTTTTTTTTATATAATAGCTATAGCCATAATATTACTAATACTGTAGGTACTATAGCTGTTCTTATCTCAGAGATTCCAATAGTAATATTGTCAGTAGAATATATATATAAACTCCTGAAAAGGTGTTGCATTAGCTTCAGAGATACCACGCCTGCAAATCTCATCTTCCAAAAGTTTATTAGCTGCCGTAACCACTTAACTTCAGATAGGTCGTATATTTGCTTGCCGCCAGCCAGATATACCTAGTATAAATAAATATCTATACATAAATAAAATTGTAGAGTCTCTTTGTTTGCCCAAGTTTTTTACTTCGAATCGGCTAATCTAATTTTAGTGAAATTTTCACTGGAAGGTAAACGAGTTTATAGGGCTGTACAATAAGATACTTTCCAACGTGAAAATATTTAGAAATAGGTACTGCATAAAAAAATAAAATACATTATATTACCTAAAAATGAGTTTAAGTATATTTAACCACGCGGACGAGGGTGTGGGTAACAATTAGTATGTACTTATTGCTATTTGGCAACTTTAGTTAAAGGATTTAAAAGTAGTGAAAGGAATTATTTTGTTTTCTAGAAGTTACTCGTGCTGTCGTGCTTCAAATTTAAATGAGAAGTAATTAAACTAAACTTAAATTAAATTCTACCTAGCTAAAAGCAAAAATATAAGAGATCTCGAGAGAGTCTGGCATGCATCATAAGCTTAATACAGAAGTACAGAACCTGGTGCTAAAATATAATAGTTCGGTTAGCTACTGACACCTACTTCAATTTATTTTGAAATGAAATTTGTACGACGCCTAGCGCCATCTATCGGTCAAGCAAGAATGTTTCTTTCTTATATCAATCAATTTTGGGCTATGAGCGCACCGGGTGCTTGCAATAATGCCTTGCAATGCCCACGGCCTCTTTCTATAGTCGCACCGCTCGCCATAGGCAGGGAATTCATCCTCACACATTGGAGCCGCAATAGTCGCATACTGTTCAGACCTCAAGTTGTGAAACTCCCTACAAAAATTTCCCAGGAGACCACTGTATGGATGGAGTCCTTCAAGAAAGGAGTAAAGGAGTTTTCATAGGGTCGGCAAAGCGTGAGTGATACCTCTGGTGTCACTAGCGTCCACAGATTGAGATGACTACTTATCATCAGGCTGGTCATATGCTTGTTTTCCACCTTAATAATAAAAAAAAAATTAAATACTTACTTTTAGGCGCAAGGGGCCCCGAGACTTATAGTTGTTGTAAAGTCTTTATTGTATAAAAGAAATACAATAAACATGATGATAAAAGAGTTAAGTACATCGTCACCCTCCCCGCTAAACTGTCCTAACTAGCATTTGGTACTTTTTCCAGAATGAGCGTTTTTCGGTTTGGCGCTGGATTCATTTCATCGTAGTTTTGTCAGTTTTGACTTTACTAATGAACTAATAACTTTTTTATAATGCTCTTAACTTATTCTTTCAGCCAGTAGTAATATTAATACCCGAAATTATCTATTTATCTACTTATACATTTTTGAAACAGATACGTCACTCTGTGAGAACTTTGTTTTGCAATTTTTGGTAGTTACGACGTGAATATTAGATATAAAATTAATAGTAACAGTCGATGATTAATGTTAAAATTAGTTTTATTTATAAATAATGATAAACTTGGTTAATTAAGGATGTAAAAACATCACTCTTCTTGAGGAAGTCATACAGTGAAGTTGAAATTTCAGAAGCACCTCTTTTACTTGCTCGTGCCAATGATAAGGTTTAAACTTGAAAGAAATATATTTGTATTTTTTTTTTATACTACGACAGGTGGCAGACAAGCATACGGTCCGTCTGATGTGAAGCAGTTACCGTAGCCATATTAACGCTCGCAACATAAAATATCGCTCGCGCACCGCCACCCCCGCTGGCAACGCAGCATCATCTTCCTTCCTTTCTGGTGACCTCACTCACTCGCAGGAACACAACAACCCTCAAGGGAATTGTTATTTGGCTGCGGTATTCTGTGAGGTGGAGGTACAATCCCCAGTCGGGTAGCTTACAATTACGCTCCCTACCTCTCTTTTCGCCAGAGCTTCGTTGGTCAATCAGCAGGGTGCACCACGTGCAGGTGAAGTTGGCTTTGGTTCAAAGATGTTGATGAACTACTTACACCCCAATATGTAAATATTGTAGACAAAAATTCTTACTAAGTGATCTATGTACCCATGTGCAAGTCATTTAAAAGCTTAATATGAAAAAAAACTCGCTAACTAATATTAAAGATACTTCATTTAGTGAGAATATCTTGTTTTACCTTTGGTAGTTACATGTATTACCTAAAGGCCTCTAAGAGGCTATTTGATAAAGTTCAAAAATTGTATAAATTATTTACCAATATCGTAAAATACACAAAACTATAAAGATCTGCAAACTTTCATTCTAATATCTTCCGTCCGACTTATTTTAGGGTCGATCAAAGTTTCGCGGGAAAGTCCATTTTAAAAGTATGAAATTATTAAAAAATAATATTTCAATAGCAGATTTCCATAGAAGCAATAATAAATACTATAATTTTTATTATGGTACTAATCACATAAACGTAATATTTAACATAACTGTCGTACAAATTTCTGATTTGATGCATACAAAATACAAACCTGCGACGTCATAATTCAGTAGCCTTTTGTACGGAGCGTTTTCGGGAAGGTCCAAAAATGTGATGTTCAAATTAACATATGTCGAGAGATTTTCGTGCTATCGAAGTAATTCTTTCACCTATGTTATATTATTAAAACCTCCTTACATATCGAACCGAAAAAAATGTTGGTCAAATGGCCTATTGCACTAATTTGGCTAAATTCGGTTCTTATTGTTCATTACAGGTAGCTAGTCGGAGTGCAGTGGATATATATAATCAATCTATGGTTCGCGCATTGCAGTCGCTTTTCATTGCACTCTCACAATCCCTTCTGAAGAACTCCATGCAGTAGTTTCATGTGACCACATCGGCAGGCAATGGATTCCTTTGGGAGTTCATACTGATATTTTTTTTACATGAGGGGGGGCAAACGAGCATGTGGGTCACCGGATGGAAAGCAATCACCACCGCCCATGGAGATCAGCAACACCAAGGGCTCGCCGATCCGCTGCAAGCCTCTCCTCAAGGTACTCCTTACTTTCTTTCTGATTTTAATAGGGAGAAAACTCTATTGAAAATCTCTTTTCGGTATCAAAATGTTAGATAGTGAATGGCGAATGTATGAAACTGTTGAAGGAAGCTGTCTTTGTCATAGCAATCTTCATCAAAAATCAGAGATTTACAACGACAAGTGTGTTCTATATATTTTAGACACACACACTTATAAGTATAAACTTATATGGTATTTATATTTTTGTCGAATAAGTATGGATGTATGTAAACAAAGTATGATGTATATTTAAGAGAAGTTAGGTACTGCGAACTTGTAAGCTGCCTGGGGAAGTATCTCCACCTTACAGAATACCGCAGCCAAATAACAATTCCCTTGTGGGTGGTTGTGTTCCTGCGAGTGAGAGACCAGAAAGATAGAAGTCGGTGCGATGGCAGCGGAGGTGGCGGCGCGAGAGCAATATTTCAGATTGTAAGCGTTAATATGGCTACGGTAACCGCTTCACATCAGGCGGGCCGTATGGTTTTTTGCCACCCAACGTAGTATAAAAAAGTCAATTAATAATCTGCGCTTTTCTAGCTATTGTTCTGTAAGAATGCTCATTATGTTAACAAACTGAACGTGCATCAAACCACGTTTCGAATAGCGCGATGGTCGATTGGCTAGCAATAGCTATTTTGACTCCGGAGTCCCGGACTCGATTCCCGGACAAGACAAATATTTGTGTGCATGAACAAACGGGAATCCGTTTGTCTTGGTCTGGGTGTTTTCTATGTATTATGTATGTATATGTATGTATTTACAAAAAAAGAGGATTTAGGTACATATTTTATCAGTTGTCTAGTACCTACCCATAGTACAAGCTTTGCGCTTAATTTGGGACTAGATGGCGCTGTGTCAATTGTCCAGAAATATTTATTTATTATTTATTTATTTAATCAATGTTCAATTTCAGCTATCATTACTGACGTATCACTTACAATTAGTTAAAACTAACCGTTAAAACAGGATTAACCAGTTAGTTAATAATGTCAGTTAAAAAATATGTAGACAATTCTGGTGATAGAGCGAGAAGCAATGGGTACTCTAACTCTCGTCGTGGGTCACGGGTTCGATTCCCGGACAAGACTGTATGCATATCTGTTTGTTTTGTATGACTGAGTGTTTATTTTTTATTTGTCATTTATTTAGTAATTATAGCTTTGTTCAGGTTGATGTTAACATCTCTTTACATAATCTTGTATTCATTTGTAAATGTTTATTTAAGTATTTCTAATTTAAACGGTCATCCAATCTCGATATTATTCTTAAGAATGTATTCCCTCACAAAATAACACAGTTGTTAACTAAAGTTACTTATTATGTTACTTTATGAGACAATATTTTTTTACGAAATCAATTCGAATTTAATATCTACAAAGCGGTGTCATCTAGTTAGCTTTAACTGAAACTGATTTTACTGTTCTGCAAAAGTACCCGTGTGCGGTAGTACTGCAAAATGGCTCAATTTAAAATGATCCTCTTCAATGGGTACCAATATAAATTCAACTGAAATAAATTAATAAACATTTTGGTAACAAATACTATTTAAACATTTATAAAAAAAATCTGATCAGTAATATAATATTGCAATCTAATCTATATATATGAAAAAGAATCCATATCTCCCTTGATCACGGCATCACGTTTGAACGTGTGGCTAGACCGATTTCGCTAATTCTTTTATTAATGTCAAGACAAGGTCCTTGTGAAAGAAAAAAATAAGAAAGTTGCGTGGAAAAATAGAAAATTTAAGAAAATTGCACGACCATATTAACTTTTCTAATGTAACTTTATGTCGTTTGTACAGAACTGTCAGTCATTTGACAGCGTGCGCGAAACCACTTCGAATTCAATATTCATTGTGAAGAAGACGTCAACGTCTGTCGGGTCAGCTAGCTGATTATATAGGTAGAACATGTAGAAACAAAAGTAGTAATGTAGGCCTACAATTCTCAACGAGAACCACATTGAAATGAAAATCACAAATAAATTCCCAAGCGGCTGCTTGTAAACATCTTTTATTTCGCCCAATATATCTTACTTTAGCTTAACATTAAATTAAATTCATTAAATAGATTCTTACGGCAATAATAAATAGCGTTACCACTTTTTACAGACACTACTTCGATATAATACACAACGACATACACCTATCACAGTTTGCCACCAAAACAGTCTCCCGTGTCTTCACCGGGGTATTCATCGATACCTCTCGAGAGACCACGGTCTATCAACTATGCTTTACCAAGTGGGAGTCGGGGTCCGGCGCCGGGGGGCTGATCGACGGCGCCAACCCGTGAATTCTCCTGTACAATTGATGGTACGGACTCGGCGGAGGCGGCGGCAGTCTCAACAACGGACTCGGCAGCGCATACCTTCCGTACACAGACAGCAAAGGAGGATACAGTCCAACTAAAGACGCGTAAGGGTTCCCGAACATGGGGTGCAGTATCGCGCCGCGTTTGAACGCCGCCAAGCGCGACCTCGACGCCGCCGTCGACCGCCTTCGCAGCTTCCCCGTCGTCCCACCGATAAAGACATCGTCCGAGGACGGATCCAACATCCAATAGTTCCCTTTCCCCGGGTCATCGTAATGCCGGGGCACTTTCACAAAACACTTATTCAAGCTCAAATTGTGTCGTATCGAATTCTGCCATCCCTGTTTATTCTCTTTGTAATATGGAAAGTTCTTCATAATGTACTCGTAAATTCCGTTCAACGTGAGTCTTTTTTCAGGGCTGCTGCGTATCGCCATCATGATAAGTGCATTGTAGCTATATGCCGGTTTCTCGTTCTTCTTTTTGTCATCGTTCGGTTGCGTCGAAGAGCCGGGCGGCGGGGTCTCGGTACCGGTGACGTCCAGCTCAGTATCGGAGGGCGAGGGCGACCGGGACGAGGCCTCGGGCAGCAGGTCGCGGATGGCGAAACTGTGCGGAGGAGTCATTGTAGTGCGGCATCGCGAGCCGCTCGCTCCGGACTAACCGGCCGCCGAGAGACGGCAGCGAAGCCCCGCCCGCCGGGGACGCCCAGCCTCGGGACCCCACCTTTCATACGTGTTACACGACAAATTTATCATCGCAGCTCCTCTGAAACTTCTCGTCAGAGACATAGAGGCGTGTTTTGAATGTTCGGGAACAATTTATTGACTTTTCATGAAATCCCACTAGCACTATACACACACGGATAGGGTAAGGAAAGGGTTAAAAAAGTTGAATTAAGCAGATCTGCCCCGGGCTGTAAACATTTAAGTAATTCTCCACGCGTTGTTTGGGAGTATATTTAGTGTGACGCGTCATTTAATGGCTGGTGTTGGTATCATTAATTGTGTTTTTTAAACAACGCCAGATGTTTGTTACAAAGAATTGGAGGTGACAAATATGATCGCGCGGTAGAAAATTAATTGAGATTGCAACAATAGTTTAGGATTGCTGACGTATCGAACCGTTAAATTATGTAGAAACTACTTACTTTAGAAATAGTTGTTGCATTGATAATTTTTTTTTTACTAGTTAGGTATTATATACTGTGTTGACATAATATAGGTATAATAGATTGAAATAAATTTTACATTATAGCATTGATTAGGATCACTTGTTAGCTATACACTATAATTCAATACTTACATATAGACCTAACTTTATCGTCAAAAAGTAAATATTTAGATTTTAAAAATAAAATATGTGGTCCTGAACTCGCAAGTACACAGAATGCCTACCGCAGAATATACCCTACCGGTACCGATATATCCTGCGGTAAATGTAGGATAGGACAAGTAGGATTGTCTATTAATTAGACTTTTATTTTATTGTATTATGATAATATTGTATGGCTATTTAAAAAAAAAAGACCTATATTGACAGTTTCTTTCGGCATTTCTTCTCGTCAATGGTCATTCCGAAATGCTGGTAGATATAAAATATACGTAATTGTAAAAGACGTGTCTAAGTGCCCGCGAGGGCCCACAGAATAAAGAATTTTGACTTTGACTTTGACTTTTAATCGAATTAGAGTATTAAATAAAAGCCCATGATGTCGTTGAGTTTATCATATTATTTATGGTGTTTTTTTTTTTGTGTTATATAGCAAAATATTACCACTATATCATGCAGAACTATGAAAAAACAAATAAGTAAGTACCTACTTACTTAAAAAAAATGAAAAAGATGATAGAGTATTTATACATATCATACAAACGCAAAAAGAAAATATTTGTTTCGAAAATGTAATTTTTTTGTGAAAAAATTAAAGTTTACTGTGTTATTGTTTGCGTCTTCAAAGAAATAGTTATTTGTTATGCAAGGCTGCAAAGTTAATTTTTGGCGCGAGTACCTTGTATTGAAACCTGAGCAAGCGAAGGATTCTAGGATTGAGCCACGAGCGAAGCGAGTGGTTCAAATATAGAATCCTGAGCGTAGCGAGGGTTTCAAAGGTACGAGACGCTAAATAACTTTGCTGCCGAGCGCAACACACAACTTTTCACCTCACTAAAGCGAGGAAAATGTTAGGTGCAAGAAAAACAGTTTTAATAAATAATCATCAATGGACTGGCTGCAGAGAATATAAACTATTACGAAACCAATGAGGTTCTATATATATGTAATTTATTGTACGAAACCTTTCTTGAATAAAAATATTCGAATTTTAAAAACACTTTCCACGCTAGCGGATAAAGTGCGATTTTCCACGCAGATTTCGAATGATAAACAGAGCTTTTACGAGCTAGTGAGGTGAAAAATAAATTATTATCCTTAGTTTTGCGAATGAGTGCAACTCGTTAAGTACATTGTTTTGTACAAGATACCCATAGACAGCTACTAATCTGAATTTCATACGTAGCTTTTATAAGAACAAAATTATGACTTATCATCAAACACTAATAAAAAATTAACCGACTCAGTAGGATTGCGCGCTTTTATTTTACACTAACAGACGTTGCCCTGTCTAAACCTTGCCCAGTACCTATACTCAGAAGAACCCACCAACGTTTCATGGATTGAGGACAAATATACACACATTCATTTTTATTTATAAAGATTTTATGTCGCTAAATAAGCCTAGGTGCCAGTCTTTAAATGTGATGCACCACCAAAGGGTCACCTTGTATTATTAATTTACAGATTACATTACAGTTTCTATAAATCTATATCTGCTTCTGCCTATTTTATAGGGTGCCTTGTGTTGTCTCGCCATGGTCGCAGGGGGTGCAAGGTGCACATGCACCCCCTACATGTCGTAAGCATAAATTCGCAATGTGGATGCCATCGACCACATAAGTAAAGCTATATATCCTATACCTTTGTGGTCGATAGTGTGATTCGGATCATTTGATTGCGAAAATCCAACTGCAACTTAGATTTATGCTACTTGTTTTTAACTTAGCAGGTATATACGATGGATGGAGCTCTACCGACTGAGCTGAAGGTGTTTGGCAATAACTTAAACGTAAGACCTATTTTGACGTGACAACGTCTTATAAATTGGTTAGCCGGGTGACACTTCAAGAAACTGGGTCACGTTATGCGCTTACAATGAGAGCGAGTGAAAGGCGCGTGCCTTTCACTCGCTCTCATTGTAAGCGTGTCGTGGACGCGTGTCCCTTCTAAGAGCGAGAGAGACAGACATAAAAAGTGAAAGGCATGCGTCCCTTCCACTCGAAAACATTTTACCACTCAAAGTCGTTGTCACGTAAAACTTTCGCCCGTATACCGACTTTACAGGCAACCAATTTTTTTTCGAGTCAGGATGTTCGGTGGTGATCGGTTTCAGCTTCGACGGTAGGAGCCCTGGATACGGTCAACTTTTATTTATTTATTTAATTCAACATTACATGCGAAGCATGTGTATGTATGTATATGTAACCTTGTCAGGCATCGCAATGGTCTTCGCAACTTTCGTTCTACGATCGTAGAAAAGTTATGGGGTGTAAGTGGTTCATCAACATCTTTGAACCAAAGCCAACTTCACCTGCACGCGGTGCACCCTGCTGACTGACAAACGAAGCTCTGGCGAAAAGAGAGGTAGGGAGCGTAATTGTAAGCTACCCGACTGGAGAATGTAATCCACCTCACAGAATACCGCAGCTAAATAACATTTCCCGTGAGGGTTGTTGTGTTCCTGCGAGTGAGTGAGGTCACCAGAAAGGAAGGAGATGCTGCGTTGGCAGCAGGGGTGGCAGCGCGTAGCGATATTTTATGTTGCGATTGCGAGCGTTAATAGGGCTACGGTAACCGCTTCACATCAGGCAGGCCGTATGCTTGTCTGCCACCCGTCGTAGTATTAAAAAAAAAAGTTACAAGAAGCGGCATTCCGGTTCCCTGCCGCCGAAGCTGTAGCCGTTCACGATCCATTAACAACAACCTAAGCAGCAGTTTCATTTTCGCATTCAAACATCCCGATGGTAAACTGCTTCAGCTTCGGCGGTAGCCCAGCCCCCTTACCACCATCTCTTATTGCGATTCAATTACTGAATAGAATGTTTATTCATACCAAGGAATAAGCGACTCTATTTCATTTGCAATAGAGTCGCTTATTCATTGGTATGAATAAGCATTCTATCCAGTTATTGAATCGCAATAAGAGATGGTGGTAAGGGGGCAGTTCACAAAACGACAGTTTCATACTAGTAGACATAATATTTGTGTGTGTAGCTATAATAAAGTCGGTGTTTCGCGTTTGACGGCAAACATGAGAGGCCGCGGCCCCGCCCCCGCGCCACGCCCCCGCGCGCCGCGCCTCGCCACACTCGTTTTGTACTGTTTGTGTTTGAATATCTCGCAAACTTGCTATTGGTACCTACTCGTATGTCTTATCGATATGGCCATTATGGATAAATAGCCTCACTACTACCCATAGTGACCTTATGTATGACCAAATACATTTTGTTTCCAAAAGTTTCAGTTCCAAAAGTATGACTCCACCACCTCAGTATTATATGTATGTATTTAAAAATTTATATAAGTACATATATTAGTTATAATCTTTTAATAATAATCTTTTTTTTTTTTTAACAATAAATGAACAAGTAATTCCATACATAGTTTTATACAGAACATATAAGTAAGTAGATTTATAATATGTAATAATAAATAAATAAATATTGTCAGACATATTACATACCGCCATCTAGCCCCAAATTAAGCGAAAAGCTTGTACTATGGGTATTAGATAACTGATATAATACTTAAATACATTTTTTTTTTGTAAATATATACATATAATACATAGAAAACGCCCAGACCAAGACAAACAGACATGTTCAATCACACAAATGTTTGTCTTGTGCGGGGATCGAACCCGCGACCTCGGCGTCAAAGTAGCCGTTGCTAACCATTCGACCACCGGGCTCGTCAATGGATTGTTTACCTCCCGCGGCCGCGCGCTAGTCGAAACTGTGTTACGGCAAGGTAATGGTTGTAGGGTAGATTTATTTGTGTCAAAAATAAATCTGTATCTGTAGGGTCCTGCCGCTTAAGGTGAAGTTCATACGAATATTTTGATTTATAAAATACTTAAGCCTTAAGTTTAAGTTAATGGCGGACATCTTCAGCATAGTCGGTAGAGCTTCAGGGTTCCAGGAAGAAGGGGTCCATGTAAGAAGTTTCATTTTTGCTTTCAAAACGTTTACGTACACTTTAACTTACTAATTTGAAGTTTACTAATTTTATGTAGAGAAGAAAAATATCTTCGAATAGATGCACAGCAAGAAGTAGAAGTTTAAGTGAGGTAGGTCATAGCGTATTTTTTGAGGTAATACTCAAAAATTAAATAAACTCAAAAGTTAAAACTCAAAAAATACGCTATCGCCTCCATCTCACAGAATACCGCAGCCAAATAACAATTCCCTTGAGGGTTGTTGTCTTCCTGCGGGTGAGTGAGGTCACGCAAGGTATGCTTCTTTGATATAAGTTTGACAACATTTTAATTACGAGAATATATCATAATTCTCGTAATTAATATATAACCGAAAATTAAACAAATAATAGTATGTATTCTGCTCCCAATAATAATTGATATTAATTAATGATTTCAAAAATTCAATCTCGATTCGGTCAAATTTCATTCTGCGATTGTGAAATAAGTAAATACGACAATTAGCCTTCATTTTCTTGCAGAACAGCAGTATTTGAATGCGAAAATGACAATACTGCGTAGATTGTTGGTTAAATGTTTAACTCAGCTGGAAGAAACCCTAGAGCTCTACCTACAAAGCTGGAAATGTTTGTCAGCTAGAACTTTAACCTATGACCAACTTTTGAAATCAAAAAACCCAGGCCCAGGTCCAGCCTGACATGCAGTTCATATAGCACCCAGTTATAAAATTTATCAATCGTATGCATGTTTGTCATCTTAGGTGTGTAAAAAAACACCACCTATATACTAAATATGATAAATCAAACTGTTTAATCTCATGTAATTTAGGGGTGTAAGTGGTTCATCAACATCTTTGAACCAAAGCCAACTTCACCTGCACGCGGTGCACCCTGCTGACTGACAAACGAAGCTCTGGCGAAAAGAGAGGTAGGGAGCGTAATTGTAAGCTACCCGACTGGGGAATATACCTCCACCTTACAGAATACCGCAGCCAAATAACGGTTCCCTTGAGAGCTGTTGTGTTCCTGCGAGTGAGTGAGGTCACCAGAAAGGAAGGAGATGCTGCGATGGTAGCGGGGGGTGGCGGCGCGCGAGCGATATTTTATGTTGCGAGCGTTAATATGGCTACGGTAACCGCTTCACATCAGGCGGGCCGTATGCTTGTCTGCCACCCAACGTAGTATAAAAAAAAAAATGTACGTAAAGGTAGGTACCATAACCATAATCATCATTTATTTGCAATGAGTACATTAATAATACAAATGTAGATCTTAAACTATTAGGTTGGGGAAAAAGTCTTTTCGTATTTTATATGAAAATTCAAAACATTTTTTACTAAAGTTTATTTACATTTAACTAAAGTATGTAGGTGCCACTTTGTTCGATAACTTTTTGCCATCTTGTAGGTAGAGACATGATCCCATTACTATAGAAATTTTGGGACTTCTGTTCAAAAAACCACGACAAGTGGTTTTGGCAGTCTTCTCGTAATGTTAACCTGACATTGCCTAAAGAATTCTGAAGAGACCGAAACTGGTGGAAATCAGAAGGTGCAAGGTCAGGACTATACGGCGGATGCATTAACACCTTCCAGTCAAACTCTCTTAATTTTTGCTGAGTGGCTAAAGATGTGTGAGGTCTAGCGTTATCATGATGAAAAATCACACTCCTTCTGTTAATTAATTCCGGCCGCTTTCTCTCAACTTTTTGCTTTAATCTCATCAGTTGTTCACAGTAGAGTTCAGAATCGATAGTCCTGCCTGGCGGTAACAGCTCATAATGAATAATGCCCTTTCAATCCCACCATACACACAGCATCACCTTATTGCGGGTTAACCCGGGTTTTGCCAGAGTCTGTGAAGCCTGACCGGCCTTTGACCACGACCTTTTTCGCACGTTCTTGTCGTACGTGATCCACTTTTCATCACCAGTTATAAGCTTTTTCAAAAACGGTTCGCTTTCATTACGTCGTAGTAAAGAATCGCAAATGAGTACACGGTTCATTAAGTTTCTTTCAGTGAGATCGTGAGGCACCCAAATATCGAGCTTTTTAGTGTACCCAGCTTTTTTCAAATGCGCCAAAACTGTTTCGTGGTCAATTCCTAATTCTTCAGCTACGTCGTAACTACTGATATGCTGATCTTGCTCCACTTTTTCAAAAATGGCATCCATTTTATCCGTAACAGGGCGACCAGAGCGACGTGCATCTTTCACATCAAAATTTCCTGATTGAAAACGCTTAAACCAAATTTGTGCTACTCTCACAGACACTGCACTAGATCCATAAACGTCACAAATTTTTTTCGCAGCTTGCGTTGCATTTTTACTTTTTTTGTAGTAAAATTTTAAAATGAATCGAATTTCTTCATTAGATTCACTCATCTTGACAGTAAAAAAAACAAATGAAAATCACACATTTACCTAATTTGAATTTGGAATTATCTTTTTTAAAATTTAAACTTTTTAAAGATATCAAAACCTGCCAGATACAAATGGTATAACCAAAGAGATTTTATTACAAGTTCATACATACTAAAATGCGAAAAGACTTTTTCCCCTACCTATTATGTAGTCAATGTAATCAGCCTGCTTGCAGGCGTACAAATATTAATTATATTTAAAAACAATTTGATAACGTTAAAATAATAGAGTAATAGTTTAAGTCAAAAGTTATTTTGTAAATCCATTAATTGTCAAAATGGTAAATTTAATTAAAATGTCAGTATGTAAAAGTGGCAAATATTTTATTTTTCACTTGAGTGGATACGATGTTTAGCCATAAATTTGATACATAATTTATCAATCAAATGGAACAAAGAAAATAAATATTTCAGGATTTCTATCTATTCTAGATATCTGATCAAATCAAATACGTGAAATGTAGGTATGTACACCACGGACCAAAAATTCTGAACTATGAATGAATAATAGTAATAATAATAGCGACACCACGGACCCGACTCTTCAGAGAGTCGGTCAGGGCCTTCGTCTCCGGCGTGTCTTCATCGGTCGGAGTGTAAACACAAGAAGGCCCGCAGGACTCTCAGCTCTGGCTTGCCTTCATTGGCCGTCCAGAGAGGAGCCGCCAGAGCTATATGCTCCAGGGGTGGAAGTGTTAAAGGGCATCACGCCGCGAGTAACTTCGGAGAAAGCGCAGCACACCTCTCGACATCCCTGAGTCACTCACACCGGTGTTGCCCCCGGCCGTTTTCCTGGCATTTCGGGGGCCCATCTAGTGAGTGGCAAGCCACCGCCTGCCGCGAATAACTAGCAATAAAAGCAGTTATGGCAGGCGTCCGTCCCTCTTCTGTAATAGCCCGGTATTAAGTTCACCCAGATCGCATCTCCATAGCCCATTTATTTTCCATCACACTTCGCAATAGTCTCAACGCCTGCCGAGACCTGCTCATGGGTATGTCGTTCCATTGACATATCCTGGAGCGGGTCACGGCGGGCGTACAACATTACATCAAACTTCTCAAAGGGGCCTCTACGCGTTGGATCCATATCCCCGCGCACGCCTATTAAATGACCGGGCTTGACCCGTGATTAAAAAGAGATACATAATAATAGTATAAATATAAATAATAGTACATAATATATTTCAAATCTATAATTAAGTTCAGAACTATAGTTCCAAATTTTTGATCTGGTAGAAATTCAAATCTAAAATAGACATCTTAAGAAATACGAGTACATCATACATACACCATATTTTTTCAATAAAACATTGCACAATTTTCTGTATATACCTACGTATGTACACATATACCTTTATAGATGGGTATGTATAATGTGGTCTACGTGTTAGGAGCACGGAGCACGTAGGTAACGTAGCGTCGGAGGCTGGTCGCAGAGGGGAAACCTGCGGGGTCACCGCGGCGTGTTTAATGCACGATTGAGCCAATTGATGGCTCCACCGCTGGGGGCACCACGCTGTAGACACAGCCCGGAATAATCTTTATATTACATCGAGTAACAAACAAGTATATTGCCCACGTGATGTAGAGCGGTTATCGTTGTCGCTCGTAAAACAAACGTCACAACATTGCTAGTCGTGCTGATGCAGTTTTGAAGTAAGACTTTTTTTTTTATACTACGTCGGGTGGCAGACAAGCATACGGCCCGCCTGATGTGAAGCGGTTACCGTAACCGTATTAACGCACGCAACATAATATATCACTTGCGCGCCGCCACCCCCGCTGCCAACGCAGCATCTCCTTCTTTTCTGGTGACCTCACTCACTCGCAGGAACACAACAACCCTCAAGGGAATTGTTATTTGGCTGCGGTATTCTGTGAGGTGGATTCCCCAGTCGGGTTTGCTTACAATTACGCTCCCTACCTCTCTTTTCGCCAGAGTTTCGTTTGTCAGTCAGCAAGGTGCACCACGTGCAGGTGAAGTTGGCTTTGGTTCAAAGATGTTTATAAACTACATACACCCCATTATTTATTACTTCTATACGCACGCTTGACTTGGGGAGTAATCTAGTGAATGCGTGACGAGAGCGTTACGGAAACGGCGAACGAAACTTGAGAGAGAGATAAAGAGTAGAGCTAAAAGAGTTTTACTTCAGTCGTGTGGTCTATAGCAGTGTTCCGCAAACTTTTTGTACATCTAGGAAAATGAAAATTTTTGGAGGCTTACTTTTTTTTCTTATGTCCGTCTAATTAGCTTTATGAGATAACCTATTTTTTCCGAAGCACACTAATTAATGCCCACGGTACACCAGCGTGCCGCGGCACACTCTTTGCGGAACTCTTTGCATGCACTTTTTTTTCTGAAACTTTCTGGTGACTTTATTCACTCGCAGGATTACCTACAGCAGGAAAACAACTCTCCTGCGAATTATTTTGCTGCAATCTTTTGTAAGCTGGAGGTCTTTGCTAGGCAGATTACCCCTAAAACAATATTACCTACTCCGTACCTGATGAGCGGGGTGTTTCACATACAGGTAAGGTTAGGCTTGACCAGTAATGTATATAATATTATATGCCGTTTCTTCCTTGATAATGAAGTACGTACACAAGAGCTCTTTGGATGGTAAATAGCCAATAGCATTGCAGACATTTTGATGGTAAATAGTCAATACCATTGGCCACTTACCTGTGGATATTATTTTGTCTGCATTCATCAAACGAAAAGGATTTAACTCATCAAATTAATTATACTAAAAATTGCAAAAAAACTGATTTCTCCAAATTCTGACAAGAGTGATCAGCAATTTAAACAATCATTTTGTGTATTAAAACTGAATTTAAAACTAACCCACACCCATTGATACAGTGATGATTTTTGTGGCTCCTCAATGTCGAGGTTTTCTCGGCAACGCGCGTGTGATGCCCCTGGTCTTACAGGCGTTCATAGGCTACGGTAACTGCTTTTCATCAGGCGAGCCGTATGTTTGCTACTTTAGTGGTATAAAAAAGATGTATAAATTGATTGAGTTATCTATCTACTCACCAGTACTTATTAAAGAGACTATCCGAGTTTCCCCGCCAGCATGGCAGCAAGAGTCGGCAGGGAAACGACACGCCCGCAGCGACGGCGTGTTTGTCGTCTCAGACAAATATTTAACAACCGTCGCCGCCTGCGAACGTACTCCTACTGTAAGCCCTGACAAGCTTACAGTCCTGGAAGGGGCCATTTCAAGCTGACACTAGCAAAAACAACATCGCACTGACCAATAAAGCCCAGTAAGTTCATTAAAAAGGGTGTTATATTATTATTATTTAAATAGTTGTCTTGGCCAACTTGCCAGATAAAAATTTTTTGAAAATGAAAATTTTAACCTGCCCCTCCTAGGTGGGATTTGAACCCACGACCTCTCGATGACCGGTCGAGTGCTCTTCCAACTGAGGTACCAGGAAGGTTTGTGTTGCTAACGTATTTTTGCATCTTATATTCTACTGCGTGAGTCACAGTGTGGCGTTATCAACCTATTAAGTAATTACACTTCTAAACAAAATTCGTCAGCAACACAAACCTTCCTGGTACCTCAGTTAGAAGAGCACTCGACCGGTCATCGAAAGGTCGTAGGTTCAAATCCCACCGGGGGGGGGGGGGGGGGGGGGGGGGGCAGGTGAATTTTTCCATTTTTCAAAAAATAGGGTGTTATATTACTTTATGATCTGGATCTCAACCACTAATGGGACAAGGAACAACGACCCTATGCCTACAGAGATTCGACGAGACCTTCTTCTTGAGCCTACCATAAAATTTTTATTTCTAGCAGGTATCATTTCCAGAGCCTCGTTAACTATCCAGGATCATGTGCAGGTGAAGATGTCAACGGCTCTAAGGATGAGAGCCCCAATTTCAACGTAAATTAATATTCAAGTTTATCATGACAGCGACAGGTGTAGCAACAGCGTGAATTATAAGAACTAGAACGAACTTGTAAGTTCTTCTTTTAACTTCTGTAAAATCCTTTACATACTACCACACCCCGGCAACTACATGCATACAAATGTCGTGTCGTTTACTACTACATAAACAACGACGTCTGTGCAGAGCGTGAATGAGCGTGTGTGCGTGCGGCGCCATACAAACTGTTCCAGATTTGTCGCAGAAGGGAGGTGAGGTCGACACGAGAGAGTATCAGGGAGTGGCCATACTGTACGTAGTAATACTATTACTTATACTTAGTGACTACATAGTACATAGGTACAACATTTATACATTTAGTTAGAAGAAAGAGAAGAATGCAATTACGGCGATTTTTTTTTTTGGGCCCTCCAACCTTTCTCACCACTGTATCTCCTGTGTAGCCAGGATTAACAGCGGCGACCGCCAAAAAAGGCAATGAACAATGAAGTCCATTGCAGTTCCAAGGGTAAAACTACGGCTGCCTAGAAACTCACAACGAATTTTAGCAATGTGAGAGACAGCAGGCAAATAAGGCATTAAAGCCTAAAGAGATGGCTATGGTAATTACGGCAACTCGAAATTCTATCCATATAATATCAATGGTAATAAATCCAAGGAAGACGTGAAACTCATCAAATAAATAATGAAACCCAGAGGGTCGACGTTAAAAAAGCGACGCCAAAAACTAACCAAAAAACATCGCTCGTTAGCGCTACTGTTGCAGTAAATACCAAGTAAATAAATAAATACGAATCGGCGCGTGTTTCTCGTCCGATTGGACCAATTACCGTCCCACTGTGCAAAATGCTTATGCTTGCTCCGTGCCTCGAAATGTTTCCATTTGTTGGGCTCCCTGTCAAAATCTAACAGTTTTTGCGCTAAAATAACGTTTTACTATAGTTACGTTACGTTTACGTTTTACTATAACGTTTTAATATATATATTATATATGGGATCAAATATAAACAATGAAGGAAGCTGTGTCCCAGAGATAAAAAGAAGAATAGCCATGGCTAAAGACGCAATGACTCGCCTGCAGGGAATCTGGAAAAACCGAGGAATAAGTTATAAAACAAAAACCCGGTTGGTCCGAGCTTTAGTATTCCCGATCTTTCTCTATGGAGTGGAGACGTGGACTATCCGAGCAAGAGAGAATAGATGCACTAGAAATGTGGTGCTGGAGGCGGATGCTCCGAATACTATGGACGGCCAAACGCACAAATGTATCTATTCATTCCAAACTCGGTATTGAGACCAGATTGTCCACCACGTGTATGCAACGCATACTTTCTTATTTCGGCCATGTGATGAGGAGAGGAGATGGCAGCCTGGAAAGGCTTGTTATTGTTGGCAACACCGAAGGCAAGAGAGCACGTGGCCGTTCACCAACAAGATGGTCTGACCAGGTGAAGGGGGCCGCCTCCTTTTCTAAATTCTATCAGGCAGTGAGGGCCACTTCGGACAGGAATCGATGGAGACAGATTGTCCGTTCGCGAGGTTCCTGTGACCACGATCCTCAGCAAAGAGGGACCGAGTGAAGAAGATATATAGTATATAATCTTTTACTATATATATATATATATATATATATATATATATATATATATATATATGTCGGAGAATCACCGTTTTCCGTAATATTGTCGTTAGTGGGCATCATTGTGGTTTAAATGCGAGCACAAAACGTTTTCAAGATATTTATTTTCCAACAAATTTATGAAACTAAGAGAATAATTATAAGATAGAGCGTCTAAATTCGAGCAGCAGGTTCGAGGCACCGATCTGATTTTATGAAATGATATTTCGCTCCGAGATCCACCTCGATCCACTGATACAACCAGAATGCCGCTCTACCAAACGGTCTGCACCACGATAGAAATCAAGATGGCGCCTCGACCCCACTCGAGGCCTGCCCTCTGCTCTGATTGTGACTCAAAACTTTTATTATGTAACAACAAGCTTAGCTAAGTAATTAAATGTGACAAATCAATGTAAATTAAATAAGGATTTTACAAACTACTTATAATGTAAACAATCGCCATCTCGCAATATGCAACCAACAATCAAATCGACTCGTCGCTCTGATTGCGACTCAAAACTTTTTTTAAGTAACAACAAACTAAGTTAAGTAATTAAATGTGACAAAACAATGTAAATTAAATTAAGACTTTACAAACTACTTATAATTTAAACAATCGCCATCTCGCAATATGCAACCAACAATCAACTCGACTCGTCACTTCCTCCGACACGGCCGTCCTGACGTATCACGCGTCCTCGTGTGATGTTGAAGGGCGAACATCATCGTTATCTGTAAAGTAGAAAAGAAAGTTTTGGATAAGGTAGTTCGCACACTCCTGACCAAGACTTCGTTATGTAATCTTCTACGCAATAACATTTTAAGCTGCTTATAATAGGCACCTTGCAATGAGTTTTTACCTATAGAATCCGAATTTTAATTGCCTTTTCTCTCTATGCTAAATCAAGTTCGTATGATATCGAAACAGCCACCTCGCCTGATATCGAAACAGCCACCTCGCCATTTGTTATTTAATTAGCCACCTCGCTTTCTAGGTTGTCTTTAATAATGACTCTCATCAACGGCCACCTCGCCACATAATCATATTCATTGCTCTTAAATGGCCACCTCGCCACCAACAACTTAATAGAATCTTAACAGCCACCGCGCCGATTCATTGCATACTTCAAACACCAAACAGGCAGTCAAATATTCTTTCTAAGTAATTGAATTTTGCTTAAAATTCAATTACTTACTTATCACAACAAACAAAGATCTTACCATCGTTATTATCCGACAAACATGGATCCAGCTCAGTAGGGATATAGGATTCAGACAGTGGACGTAAGCGGTCTCTCGAGTACTTGTAGGTACGATTAAAGTTCAAGCTCTTGAGATGATACCTGTCACCGTCTAGTATTTCAATGACTTCATAGGGTCCTTTGTATTTAGGTTCCAATTTTGTTTGATTCCGTTCATGATTTTCGATTAAAACGTAATCCCCTATAGAAAATGAAGTAACTTTTGCCTTGTGTTTATCGAACCGTACTTTATCAATGCACGCGTTATTTTTTATGAGCCTATCAGCTTGCTCTCGGATTTCCTCTACGTTTATTTCAACCTCATGGTCATCTACAGTTAGTAAATTTAAGGGTCTAGCTACTCTCCCGATTAGCAACTCCAGTGGACTTGCCTTAGTTACTCTATGAATTGTGCTGTTTATAGATAGTTGAACATCATCTAGCGCATCTTGCCAGGACCTATTTGGATTTGTTTCAACGACAGTTAACATATTTTTGAGAGTGGACATTATCCGTTCTACTTGACCGTTGGCACGACAAGAACCGGTTGCTATTAAATGTAGTTGAATGTTGTGTCTAGTACAAAAATCTTTAAACTCTTTGCTCGCAAAACATCTGCCCTGGTCCGCTATTATACGAACAGGGGTTCCGAAAAGTGATATGGACGCTCTGAGAGCACCAATTGCGCTATCCGTATTAATTTTCAAAGAATGCCTGAGTAACACATATTTGGTGAACGCATCTATGAGAACAAAAACGTATTCTTTTTGGTCATTTTTGCCGCTAAGCTTTCCTGTAGCATCTATGTGAATTGTATGCCAGGGAATGCTAACTTTTGGTATAGGGTGTAACTCTATTTGTTGTTTACCACTGCTCGATTTGGCAACTTTGCAAGTTATGCAGTTTTCAACAAATTTCCTGACATATTTTGACATATGGGGGAACCAATAATGTTGGTATGCCTTTTCTAAAGTTTTATCCCATCCTAAGTGGACAATCGACTCGTGGATATGATTAATTACTGACCAACGAAAAGCCCTGGGTACGACCGGTAACCAAATACTACGGTTATTTCTTTGGACTTTCCTATAAAGCACATTAGATCGCAATTCATAAATTCTACAATTCTCTAAGTCAAGGTCGTCGTTTTCAAGTTTACAAATAATCTGACTGTACTCGGGGTCTCGTCGTTGTTCTGCCTGTAACCAGTTTGGGGATAATTCAGCTAAATTGACGCGTTTTTCTTCTACATAATTTACTTTATCTGAACCCTGAGCTTTGCTAATAATACTGTTTGTTTCGGGTAGGTGATTTCTCGAGAAAAAGTCAACGTGGGCCATTCTCCTACCCTCTCTGTACTGTATATCGAAATCGAAAGCTTGGAGAAAAGCCCACCACCGATGTACTCTAGGGGTCAAGTCTACTTTAGCTCTAGAAGCTTTCAGCGAATTGCAGTCAGTTACGACTGTAAATGTCCTGCCATACAGATAGTGGCGAAAATGTTTGACCGAATTAACAACCGCTAGTGTCTCGAGTTCGTAGGAGTGGTATCGAGACTCCGCATCAGTAGTACGTTTACTGTAATACTCTACTGGATATAATTTTGTACCAACTTTTTGAAAGAGAATCGCACCGTAACCTTCACTACTAGCATCCGTATGCATCTCTGTAGGTAGTTCTGGGTCGAAAAGCCTTAAAACTGGGGATGAAGTTAACACAGAAATTATGTCCTGTCTAATTTTTTCATGTTCTGTGGTCCAAACTATTTTTGAATTATTGTTAGCTAACAGACGATAGAGGGGAGCCATTTTTAGCGAGAAATTGTTGACGAACTGTCTAAAGTAGGATGCCAAACCTAAAAATTGTCTCAGCTGAGTTACAGTTTGTGGTGGCAAAGAGCTTGTTAGTGCAATTATTTTGCGGGGATTAGGTCTGATTTCACCTTCTGATATTTCGTACCCTAAAAACTGGATTTTCTTTTTCAAAAACACACATTTTTTCATGTTGAACGAAAAACCAGCATTACTAAGGGTTTTTAATACTATTTGTAATCTTTCCAGTCCTTGCTCTATAGTAACCGCAGGTATAACTAAATCATCCATGTAAACAATTGCATAAGAATGCGCTAAGTCACCCAGAGCTGTATTAATTGCTCTTTGATAAACAGATGGAGCGTTGCGTAATCCAAAAGGCATAGCAGTACATTCGTAGTGTGCGTCTGGGGTAATAAATGCGGTTTTTTCTATTGAATTTGACTCTACATTAATAGGAATTTGGTAAAAGCCGCTGGCCATATCGAGACAAGAATAAAAACTCGCGCCTGCCAGTCTTTGAACTTGGTCACATATTAATGGTAAGGGATAACGATCAGGAACGGTATTAGAATTCAATTCTCTGTAACCTATGCACATACGATCTGTACCATCCCGTTTTTTCACTAATAATATTGGACTAGAGAAGGGCGATTTACTAGGTCTAATAACTCCTGCAGATAGTAGTTCACTACACTTATTGCGTACTATTATTCGTTCTTCAGGGCTCAAGTGGTAAGGCCGACGTTGCACGACTTTACATGGGTCTACTAGGTTAATTTCTAACTCGCCTGTCTTTACTCTTCTAGTGGGCGTGCCTTCAACAAACGATTCCCTAAACTGACTAAGAACTTTTGTTAATTGAGGCTTAAAATCATCCGAAATGTCAGTATCTACTTTATTGAAATCCACGTTATCTGCGTCACACATGTTAACGAGAGGAGACTTGTCAATTATAGAAAGATTATCACTCGACATGTGTACACATAATCCCAAAGCTAATAAATCACGTCCGATCAGAATGTCATTACTTAGGAAATCATCAGGTATAATGTGGAACAATATTTGTACGTCATGACCAGAAAGAGTTACTCGAGATAAAATTTGTGAATCGCATAACACGCTTGATTTTCCTACACCAGTCAGAGTAACAATCGCGTGCTGTGGTGTACCAACAAGTTTACGAGAAACGCTATTTTTAATCAAGGAGCAATCAGCACCGGAATCAAAACAAAATGAGAACTGCTCACCAAATTGTGTAATCACTCCGGTGACAGGTTTCACGCCACATACGTCCACTCGTTTAACAATGCTGGATGTCGCAGCAGGCTGTGTGCTACTGCTTGCAACCGGCCACGTTTTTGAGCATCGCGATGCCACGTGGCCTTCAACACCACACTTGTAACAGGTCACAGGAGGCTTCGTCATAGCCACGGCCGTGTTGGGGCGATCAGAGGTCGAAGTTGTTTGCTGCTTGTCATACGAACGGCTGAAACATTCAAAAGATCTATGACCAAGTTTTCCACACGCGTAACATTTTGTGGAAGCAGAACTTAATCTAGAACGCTTGTTATCTTGCACAGTACTTGCACTGGCCTTCGTTATCTCTTGATAACTCCGCTTGCGATAAGAAAACGCCATAAGTTCACGTTGCATTTTAGAGCGGGTAGTTATTTCCTCAGAAAAAATGGTACGTTGCAACCGTGGCTCGATTTGCCCCAGGTGTGCGAGTATAATCGATACCAACATTTCTTCCTTGCCTAAATTACCCCATCGTGACATGAGTGAAGTAAATAAACGGCTTGCATACGCGGCGAGACATTCACTCTCTTGCGGTTTACCACTTAACATCTTAAAAACAGTCACCGCGCTTGTTTCCAACGTATCAAAACGGGAAAGAAAAATTTCTTTAAATTCTGTCCACTTCATACTAGGAAAAGCTATCTGGGAGAACCAAGTAGCAGCGGAGCCTCTCATAGCCTTACTAAGTATTAGAATGAGTTTACTTCCCTGTATGGAGTGTTCCGATAAGCAGATGTCCGCGGTTGCTAGCCAGGCTCGGGCGTCTGTGTCTGCGTTTTCTGGTTGGAATTCAGGCAGCGTAATGTTTTTAACTTCGATAGCCTGCGCCGGCGGGTTGCGTAGCGCCTCCACGAGTAGTCGCATGCTGTTTTGTTGCGCCTCGAATAAGGCACGCCAACCGTCGTCTACTCCGGTTGATTTGTTCACGTCTTGTGCCTGCACCGATCCAACTTCTGATGTCGGAGAATCACCGTTTTCCGTAATATTGTCGTTAGTGGGCATCATTGTGGTTTAAATGCGAGCACAAAACGTTTTCAAGATATTTATTTTCCAACAAATTTATGAAACTAAGAGAATAATTATAAGATAGAGCGTCTAAATTCGAGCAGCAGGTTCGAGGCACCGATCTGATTTTATGAAATGATATTTCGCTCCGAGATCCACCTCGATCCACTGATACAACCAGAATGCCGCTCTACCAAACGGTCTGCACCACGATAGAAATCAAGATGGCGCCTCGACCCCACTCGAGGCCTGCCCTCTGCTCTGATTGTGACTCAAAACTTTTATTATGTAACAACAAGCTTAGCTAAGTAATTAAATGTGACAAATCAATGTAAATTAAATAAGGATTTTACAAACTACTTATAATGTAAACAATCGCCATCTCGCAATATGCAACCAACAATCAAATCGACTCGTCGCTCTGATTGCGACTCAAAACTTTTTTTAAGTAACAACAAACTAAGTTAAGTAATTAAATGTGACAAAACAATGTAAATTAAATTAAGACTTTACAAACTACTTATAATTTAAACAATCGCCATCTCGCAATATGCAACCAACAATCAACTCGACTCGTCACTTCCTCCGACATATATATATATATATATATATATATATAGTAAAAGATTGTTTGTAATATAAAATCGTGAGTTACCAATGATGTTGTAGATATACTACTTAGCGTAAAAAATGAACACCCAAAATGTGAGCCAATTTGTCTAACCTTACAATTGATTGAAATAGGTAAAAATACTCCGCCAACTCCGCAGTTGAGCACCGTGGAGGAGCATTTTTTTTTATACTACGTCGGGTGGCAGACAAGCATATGGCCCACCTGATGTGATGCGGTTACCGTAGCCATATTAACGCTCGTAACATGAAATATCGCTCGCGCGCGGTTGGCAGCGCGCGAGCGATATTTGCTGCCAGCGCAGCAACTCCTTCCTTTCAGGTGACCTCAATCACTAGGAGGAACACAACAACTCTTAAGGGAAGGGAAGGAAGTTGACTTTGGTTTAAAGATGTTGATGAACCACTTACACCCCAAATAAATAGAAGTATGCTGTAAACCCCTTCGGTTGAGGGGAGACCCGTATTCCAACAGAGGGATGGAGATGGAGTTTACAAAAAAAATGTATTTAAGTACATTTATCAGTTGTTTAGTACCCATAACACAAGCTTTGCGCTTAAAATGGGACTAGATGGCGCTGTGTAAATTGTCCAGAAATATTTATATTTATATTTGAGACCCGTATCCCAGCAGTGGGGGAATAAGGGTCGACAACGAAAGACGTCCACGCGGAAGAAGTCGCGGACAGCGGCTAGTATACATTTTTTTTTATTGGTACCACTAGAGTGGCAAACAAGCATACGGCCCGCCTGATGGAAAGCAGTTACCGTAGCCTATGAACGCCTGTAACACCAGGGGCATCATACGCGCGTTGCCGACCCTGTAAAAACCTCTTCACGCCCTTTTTGAAGAACCCCATGCTGTAGTCCCCTGAGAAAACCTCGACAGGCAGTTCATTTCACAGCTTGACAGTACGCGGGAGAAAACTTCTCTGGAACCGCACAGTACATGACCACTTAGGCTCCAATGTGTGAGGATGAATTCCCTGTCGATGGCGAGCGGTGCGACTGTAGAAGGAGGCCGTTGGCATCATGTCAAACAACTCCTCTGAACACACTTATTGTACAGATAAATACAAAGATGTCTAATATAGAAGCCTTATCAGCCATGTGAAGCGTCAACAATCAACACGGACAAACACGATGAAACCCTGGAAGTGTGTCAATCAGGACTGCCCTCATAAATAAACACACAGCCCTAAAGAAAAACAACGGCGATCGGTTCCAACTGACGTCTTTACAAGGATTCCATGGATGCGGTATACTTACCTACCTACTGAATACTGAATTGATACTGACTGAATATAAAATTAATAAATATTCCTGGACAAATTACCTACACATGACCTCTAGTCACAAACTAAGCAAAACTTGTACTAGGGATACTAGATAACTGATATTAGGTATACTTAAATACATTTTTTTAATAACATAATTAATACGCATGAAGGTCTCAAATTGTAATTGATATCATATACTCAGGTCTACATTTCCTTGGAGCTGTGGAAAAACCTTTCTTCTAAGTCAAGGTAATCAAAAGATATGGCCGTTTATGCCACATATTTTGTCATTTGCAAGGGTATCAATATAAGGTACATACTTATTACATTCCCGATCCCTAAAATCATGAAATTTTGTACCTAACAACATTGTTAAGATTCCAGAACCCTAGAGAAAATCGCTCTAACTCAAAGGTTAATTAATACAGTTTTTAACAAATAAGCATCCAACTCAAAATAACCAAGTGAATAAATCTCACCCTTGCAATCTGCCGACCCCTATTTCATTCGCCTTTGGCGCGAAATCGGCCGCGAAGTACCCTGGGGCTTAGGCCAGGCAGCCAGGCACAAACACGGCACCCACTGCGACGCCTACAGGCGGCCTGCACCCGCCTCTCGCAGCGCCCTCTGTAACCGAACTGTTGTTTTTGATGCGTGTGCGCACTGCACGACACGAATGGCGTTATTTGGAGTTGTGGGTAGAAATAAAGCTGTGAAATTTGTGCAGCACGTATTTATTCGGTTGAATTTTAAATTTGTAATCATCTTAGGGTTCCGTAGTAAACAAGAAAACCTTATAGTTTCGCCATGTCCAAGAAAGCTTAAATTTGGCATAGGCATATTAATCACACCAATAAAATGGTAAAATAAATAAAAATAGATACTCTATTTTTATTTATTTTACCATTTTATTATATCCTCGTAGTGGGGATGATTTTTTTTTTGGTCTATCTTATGGTGTGGAATATCGATGGTCAAGTTATTTCAAAAATTATTGCGAGAGAGTAAAGACCGTTTTTTGATTCTCTGCAAACGCGTTGAATTTTTAAACAGCTAATTTTATTTAGAGTGAAGTGTCCTTTACCTCTCTTTCGCCAGATTATCTTTCCCTGGTTGGCAGGATGCTTCACGTAATACAGTTTAGATTGGCTTTACTTACCCACAACTACAACTGATTGTAATTCATTACGGCGGCCTAAAATACTTGCCATACCGGAAGTATATTATCGATGCATTGCCTCTTTTATCTTCATCTTGAAATATTCCATAATATAGAGCAATGTGAAAACCACAACAGATTCGCAAAAATTGTATAGTTGAAGAGCATGGACACTCGAGGATGTTAAAGTCCTCTTCACCACTATGACGGTGTGCAATGTGATGATAACAAAAGTAAAAGTGTCTAACTGGGGTCCTCCCGTCGATTCCCACCGAAATTTTTGATAGCAAAAATCAAACTAGGCCTTAGATTTGTGGCAATTGTGTTTGTCTTAGTAGGTAGAAACCCTGGAACTCTACTGACTGAGTTGAAGATGTTTGTCCATAACTAAAACGATTTTTACGAATCAGAATATTCGATGGTAATCGGCTTCAGCTTCGGCGGTAGGGCCACTGGACTGGCTCTTAACAGGACTTACGTAAAAACATAAAACAATGAATTCCAAGAAAAGCAAGTAAGCTCAAACCTTGAAGAGTAGCCGTCTCGCCTTGAGAGGCTCTCCCACCGCGGCTAATGTTGTTGAAATATTGATTAATATTGTCGCCATCTTGGATTGCCTCTCCACCGGAAACTCGCGAGAGCGGAAGCCGACGCCCGCGCCCTCTACACCGTTCCGGTTTTACTTTTTCACCGCCATTGTGAAGCTCTCGACGAGAACTGAAGTGCACTCGGGAAAATGTTTTTAACATTCTTTATTCTGCAATATTTCAAAGGGATTTTGGTAAACAATGAAAAATATTATTTTAAATAGAATAAGGCCCTCGTGCACGGCCAATTGAGCAATCAATTTTATTCCACAATAAAACTACTAACTGTACGGTTGAGTTGTATTGCTTTAACAATGTTATGGAACTCTTTTGTGAAGGTAAATTAGAGTTTAAAATTGCGTACCTGCTTTGAAAACTATTTTTATTCATTATATTTTTTAATACTACAGATTTTTTTCGTTAGTACCTATAATGTCATAGAGTTGCAAATTGCAGTTGTTATTATACACATTTACGCACTTAAAACATGCAATAAAGTGCCAAGTTAGTAGAGCCAATTTATATTTTATTGTATTAGCACCTGGTATTTAAAACTTATTTGCTCTCCTCTGGTTCCTTACCATAGTCAATGGCAATAGACAAAAGATATTTAACAAAAGTCTATAGCCTCTATGGTCAGGTGTGGTGTGGAAAGTACGTGCCAACATTACGACACTGAAAGACGCCATCGGAAAGCTATTAGTACCCCATTGTGATTTGTAAAATTTCATTTTGCAACCATTGTCGGCGGCAGCTGATCGGATTGCTGGCTGTTACATAAATCTCTGTACACGCCCTACTTTGGATCTTTTGTTGTCAGTGTTACAAACATACACTCATAAAAAACAAATTGAAAACCAATGTCATTTTTTTTATATGAACGGGTGGCAAACGAGCATGTGGTTCACCTGATGGAAAGCAATCGCCACCGCCAATGGAGATCAGCAACACCAAGGGGTTGTCGATCCGTTACCAGCCTATACTTCCTTTCCTTCTTTCTGATGACCTCCCTTACTCGCAGGAACACAACAACCCCCAAGGGAATTGTTATTTGGCTACTGTATTCTGTGAGGTGGAGATACTTCCCCAGTCGGGTAGCTTAAAAATACGCTATGCCGTATAAAACAGTATTATGTATACTGTTTTTCACTACATTATACTTTTTACTGTTGAACAAAAATAAAGTATACAAAATACTGTTTTCAGCATCAAAATACTTAACACTAATGTTAGACTTAGAGATCACACATTTTTTTTTAAATGAGCTCCTCGTTCGTTTTAATTTTAGTTATAATTGTGGTGAGGCATATGAAGTTTTTTAAAAAAAGACTATATTAATAAGTTGTGCGAGAAGCTCTTAAAAATATGTATTTAAAACATTAAATAAATAAAATACTGTTCATTTTTCTAAAATACTGTTTAATATTCTTCTCAGACCTCAATATACTGTATTTCTTGTAAAAAAAGTTGGCAACCCTAGGAGGGTGCACCACGGGCAATTGAGATTGGCTTTGGTTCAAAGATGTTGAAGAACCACTTACACGGGTGATTTTTAAATTTTAAATAACATGTAGGTAGGTATTTTGCAATCTTCTTATTTAGGTGGATAATTGATTCAGGTGTTATTTTGCGAAACTCAAATTTACAGTCAATTTCATCTACACTACTATGCGTGCTTGCGTCACCAGTTCAGTGTAAACTACTGCTGCCCGGAACCCACCTACTACCGTTAATAGATGCATGCCACTGCCGAGGATGCTTTGTTCGTCTCTGCTCCAGCTGCTGCGGTCTCTCTGCGGCTCTCCAACATTTTAAACAGAAGAAACTTGCGGCTGCCGCCTTCCTTGTTGCCATGGTCATCTCTACGATATGTGTTTCACCTCTACGCGAGGCATCACCAAGTGATCTGTAGATGTTGATGGTTAGAACAACCACCTACAAATGACAAATCCATGGCACTACCGTACTTTATACGGTGTTTGAGGTGGAGAGAGGGAGGGCCATCCTAAACTGCGTTTACCGGTCCGCAGTTGCTATTCCAGAACCTTCTGCCCTACCGATGTATTCTTGTCTATTGAAACGATTCATAGCTTTAGGAGTTAATATTTATTGTGATAAAAGAGTCAGACTTGGCCGGTTTTATTCAATTAATTGTTTTTGTATTTCACGTACAGATCACACAACCGCCTGTTGATAGATCCCTTGTATTCGATCCTGAATGGCAGTGTGAATTGTATTACAACGTTATAAGTGATGTTGCAAAACTATTGTCAATAGTTGTATCTACACGTCGTGGGCATCATCAAACAAAAACTGGTGTATTCAAAGGGAGATTTATTGGTAACTACCTCGTAACCTACATAAATGCGGCTAAACAACCAGCTCGCGTCGGCGGACGGCGCGGCGCGGCGCGTCGTAAAAGGGTGGTTGAGACATAGACATACTTCGCTAAATAGACTGTTTCACAGACGACTTTATTTAGTATATATATTAGTAGCTAAGAAGAGTAAACTTTCTACACCGAAACGACAGAATATATCGACAGTAAACTAATCTAAATCAACGCAGAATTAATTGACGACTATGATAACGCAAAATCATCATCATCTTCTTGGCCGTCAATATTTAAGGACTTTTTTCTCACTCACACACATATTCCATTCACATTTATTGTGTTTTATCCATGTTGAAATCTAAAACTTGTCTTGTCACATGAAACTCGACCCTGCGAATTACAGGTCTATACTAAACGAAATGCTTTCGCCTTCTTCCATTCTTGCTCTACTAGACTACAAGACTAGCGTAGCTAAAACCACCAGTTATTTGTCAATGTTATTAAATATTTAAAAACAATATAGCATAAATGCGAAAATGTATACCAAATTAACACGACATTCTAAACTATCGGGCCTGAAAGAAGATGAGAGAGATATAGAGCATGAGAGAGTAAGGTTCTGAGCTGATTGAACTAACAGAATAACGAACGAACCACATGAAGTTGTGCAGCTATATAGTTTAGGAAATAACAATATTAGACTGTACTATCTCTTCAAAAATTTGCATATTTTATAGTTTTCTCTCACTCTCATCTTTCGTTAGGTACTTAACTGATTAAAATCGCTGAATTTAGCTTTTATAAAAGTAGTGTGATATACAGTCCAGTTATAATTATGTAAACGATCAATGGTCGTCAATGCCAGATCGGCATCTGTTGCTCGTCTACACGATCAATTATCGGCGTTGTGAAGCCACAATGCTTTCTTGGCATATCGTCGCACCATATTGAGATGTGTTCCGTGCATACACAGGATGATTCACTCGTCAAAACATTGCATAAGGACAGCATGTCATAAAACAATAGATGAGAAAATAGTAGTGTGTGACAACTGCGACCTGCGACCGTTATTTTTTCATTGCCTGAAAAATTAATGTAACGATTTCACTTTTTGACTAGTCATACCACGGGCTATATGTTATACACAATGTATGTTGTTTATGAATCAAAATTTAATTAATTAAAACCGGTTCCTAACAAATAAAATCCAGGAAAGAACTAGACAAATATATTTACTATATTTTTAATGCTGTTACTTTAAACATTGTTTGTTAAAATAGTCATTGATATTAAATTTAATAAGGATCCCAGATAAATAAATTAGAACACCAAGAAATAGATACTGTTTCTTTATATTATATATACACAAATCATCTTTAAAATAAACAATAAAAATGTTATAACAAAAAAGGCAATTTTTAATTAAAAATGTAATAAGACGACTTATTATTTTGAAAAATTAACGAGTAGTTATTTTATCAAAAGGCGAAACGTAAATTTTAACGTTTACATTATATATTTTTTTTATACTACGTCGGGTGGAAGACAAGCATACGGCCCGCCTGATGTGTAGCTGTTACCGTAGCCATATGAACGCTCGCAACATAAAATATCGCTCGCGCGCCGCCACCCCCGCTGCCATCGCAGCATCTCCTTCCTTTCTAGTGACCTCACTCACTCGCAGGAACACAACAGCCCTCAAGGGAATCGTTATTTGGCTGCGATATTCTGTGAGGTGGAGGTACATTCCCCAGTCGGGTAGCTTACAATTACGCTCCCTACCTCTCTTTTCGCCAGAGCTTCGTTTGTCAGTCAGCAGGGTGCACCGCGTGCAGGGGAAGTTGGCTTTGGTTCAAAGATGTTGATGAACCGCTTACACCCCACTATTATTATATTAAATTTTAATCGACACATTCATTAGTTATCAACAACTATGGTTTAATTAATTGTATGGTTTAATTTTATTTAACATTATAATAATTAATTGAGTGTGATACATGTCATAAAAACAAAATTTTAATTTGTTATATTATTTTCGATATTTTACGCGCCTAATTAGTGAAAAGGACATAATTAATTTTTTATCAATACCAAGACCTATACTCACTACCTATGAATTTATAAAAAAAAAATGAGTTTACAATCAACCGACTTGTAGAGCCGCTGTACTTGTTTGTTACCATAATAGAACAAAAAATAAATAAATAAAAGTGTACGTTTTCGGTATATGGATCCCGCGTAGTGTTACTATTGCTAGCTACGTCTCTTGACTACGCGGGGCCATCTCACCTCATAAGTGCAGCTATACATGTAGTTAATTATTACATACGTTAATGAACAGCCTGTATAACCCGCCATCGTTAACAACACCCACGTCTTCATTTCAATCTGAACTTTAACGTTGAACATTTGAACACAAATTTATAGCTCATTCTGGCATGGACAGGTGCGACCCACCTCCCACTGCTGGCGAACAATGGCATTGAGGACGCGTGGCGCAAACCCTATGACTTAATTAAATCCGATACATCCAGGACTGGCATAGACTATGACTACAGAAGTACCAATCGCATGAACATAATTCATGCGGTCGAACGTCTAAAAGGAGAAAACCAATTCTCGTAATTATTTGACATCGCAGAATGTTTCATTCTCCGTTGACCGAATCGAGAATGAGTTATGAATTAACTGAAAATCGTATATTTTTATAAATTGATATCAATTCTTATTACAAGCAGAATACCATTATTAATTATATTAAAACTACGAATTCTTTAAAAAATCCTACGGGTATGGTCAGATTGAGGTGGGTTGTTAAAAATGTGTCTAATCCTGAGATCTGATCAAATGACTATGTAATCTGTCATTATAATTCATCATCATGAATCTATACTAATATTATAAAGCTGAAGAGTTTGTTTGTTTGTTTGAACGCGCTAATCTCAGAAACTACTGGTTCGAATTGAAAATATATTTTAGTGTTAGATAGCCTATATTTCAAGGAAGGCTACAGGATATATAATATCACGCTACGACCAATAGGAGCGGAGCACCAATGAAAAATAGGAAAAAAATATTCCTTTTGAGGGCTTACGTTGCGTGCGCTGCGTAAACGGTTGAAGTTACCCAAAAATCTAGTATGATGGAATTGATCCTCTTTAAAAGTTTAAAAAAAAAGTCGGCGACCATATGTCTATCTTTTAAGATTGATTCACTATAACCTTTTTTTATGGTAATCAATAGGAGAGAGTGTGCGTCGAACTCTGCTATAGATGAGACAAGAGGGGCTATATCACCATATTTTACACATATAGCAGTGTCTCGCTAAATATATCTTCATAAATATATTATATATGTATAATAATGACAAGACCGGTGGTCGAATGGCTAGCAATGGTCTTTGACTCCGAGGTTGCGGGTTCATTCCCCGCACAAGACAAACATTTGTGTGCATGAACATGTACGTACCTAAAGCACATTCTATGTATTATAAGTACGTATTTACAAAAAAAAATGTTTTTAAGATTTATCAGTTGTCTAGTACCCGTAGTACACGCTTTGCGTTTAATTTGGGACTAGATGGCGCTGTCCAGAAATATACATATCGCATCTGTTTAGTATGTGGTGTGGATATTCATTCGTTCTCTCTCTGCATCAGGCGCACACATACACAAACTGTACCTTCTGTATATTTTACTCTGTGACGCCGTGTAGACACAATGATGATGTTCTGATCTCTAGGGGACCGACAGATTTGGAGTATTTTCTAAGAATGACATACAAATATGTGTGATTTTGTGAAGAAAGTTATTTCTCGTGTGAACATGTTTATTGACTTTCACAAATGTCAAGAACTAAATTGTTTGTAAGAAAGCCGATTGAAAATTGAAACGCTCTTATATCGATCCTTTGTATTTTTACAAAACTATATACAATCACAAAAAAAAAATCACCAAGATGTTTTTCTTTTTTGTTTATCCGAAGGAAACCATTCGATACTTGCAATTTATGTAATTTAAATGGGAATGATAGACAACATACTTAACTATAGGTACTTATAATAATAATATAGACTTAAAGTATGTACATATGTTGTCCGTCATTCCGTACTTGGGTCAAACATATTTTTAATGATCGCAATTTCACATCGCTTGTTTTATATGAACACGCACCCTATACCTAACAGCTAATGCGCCCCGTGTGCCAACCTTCCGGTTATATCACGGGTTGCGAGTCTCTCGTCCAGTAAATCAACCAGACGAGAGGACCTTTACCTGCACCGCTTTTGCGCTCAGTAAACCAACCGAAATTTTTTTATGAACAGAAAAACATCGTTAAACTAGAAAATATATCACACTAACTTACTTGTTTCATATAAACCTACTTGATTTTGAGTTTGAATGTAGTGGCCGTAATGACATTTATAAAACACAGTACATAATTTTATTTGCTGACTAATATTAATTGGCCGTGTGGTTTCCGGCAGACTAAAACAGAATCACTCCGTCTCTTCCCATGGGTGTCGTACAAGGCGACTAAGGGAAATACATTATCAAACATCGATCAGGCCTCCCCAACCCGTCTGGCCAGCGTTGGGAGTGTAGGCCAAATCCTCCTGTCTGTGACGGACGAGAGAGGGTCGTGCTCCTGTAGTGGAGACTGAAATGACCTGATGATGATGATTAATTGCAATACATTAAATATTAGGTGATAGTTACCAGAACTGAATTGTAATTAAGTATCAACATAATAGGCTATTTTCCAATGTTTAAAAATTGTATAAATTATTTAACAATATCGTAAAATACACAAAACTATAAGGATCTGCAAACTTTCATTCTAATATCTTCAGTCAGACTTTTTCTAGCGTCGATCAAAGTTTGGCGGGAAAGTCCATTTTAAAAGTATGAAATTATTAAAAAAATATATTTCCATTGGAGAAGCAATAAAAAAGGCTATAACTTTTATTATGATACTAATCACATAAACGTAATATTTAACATAGCTTTCGTACAAATTTCTGATCTGATGCATACAAAATACAAACCTGTGACGTCATAATTCGGTAGTCTTTTGTATGGAGCGTTTTGGGGCAGTCTAAAAATTGTGATTTTCAAATTAACATATCTCGAGAGATTTTTGTGCTATCGAAGTAATTCTTTCACCTATGGTTATATTATGGAGACGTCCCTACATATCAAACAAAAAAAATGTTAGTCAAATAGCCTATTATAATGTAGACCAAAACTGTATATGTTTGGAACTAATGTGTTAGAAAATGATTGTAATTTGTCTAAATCAATAAATATTATGAAATGGTTTCAACTAATGCGTGCTTATCTTAGACCATTTTTAATGAAATTTCGTCGTCGTTCATACTATTGTTAATTTAATTAACATAATTTCATTAGTAATGTATGAACTCAAAGATTCTAACTGTTAATTTATTTTTCCGTGTGAAAAATAATAATTACCAATTCTTTGTTTTTTATGCTACGGCAGGTGGCAGACAAGCATACGGCCCGCGTGATTAAAAGCCAAAGCAGTGACCTTAGCCTATCCTCCTCCTTGTTTCGTTTTCCTCAATGCTGAGGGTCGTGACCTCTCCGGAGAACCGCACAACGACGCACAACGCTTCGCCATCTACTTCTGTTTTTAGCGGCGTAAATGGCACCGTTCACCGTCGTGTCTAGAGTGGTACGGATCTGGTCAGTCCAACGCATTAAATTTAGCCTATAGAGGAAATTAATATAAGTATTGTTCGCACGTCGCTACCGCCACTGCCATCGTAGAAACTCCTTCATTCCTGGTAACCTCACTCACTGATTGGAAATGTAACAAACCTCTAGGCCACTAGGAAATTGTTATTTGGCTGCGGTTTTCTTTGAGGTAGAGTGTACTTTCACAATCAGGCAAGTTAACATTACATTACTCTCTTAAAAATTATGGTATCCCTTAACAACAATGATTATTATCCATACAGTCACGCAGACCTAAATCATTTCTTCAAACGTCACTACACCCACTAATCCCTAATCTCCAAAGAGCATCGAGCACCGCAAATCCGTCACATCCGAACAATCAAACGAACAAACAGACATACGACAAACCAATCGTTACGACCCCCCGCCGGCAAATCGGATCGACTTGGAGTGCGAAAAATGCCCAAAAAACCTGCCGAATGGACACGGGCCGTGGCAGATGCGGCCCTCAAAAAATACGTCATTATGCCGAATTGCGGGGGTCAGATTGTTCAGCAAATTGTGCGATCGGTGAAGGGGTGTGAATTGATTGTAATCGTCTTGCGGCATTAGTGAGTGACTATTGTTTTTTTTTCTATCAAAGCTGGTATTAATTTGGGGTGTAAGTTGTTCATCGACATCTTTGAACCAAAGCCAACTTCACCTGCACGCGGTGCACCTGCTGACTAACAAACGAAGCTCTGGCGATAAGAGTGGAAGGGAGCGTAATTGTAAGCTACCCGACTGGGGAATTACTTCCACATCTAGCAATACCGCAGCCAAATAACAATTCCCTTGAGGGGTGTTGTGTTCCTGCGAGTGAGTGAGGTCACCAGAAAGGAACGAGATGCTGCGTCGGCAGCGGGGGAGGTTGGCGGCGCGCGAGTGATACTTTATGTTGCAAGCATTAATATGGCTACGGTAACCGCTTCACATCAGGCGGGCCGTATACTTGTCTGCCAACCGAATTAGCATAAAAAAACTCTAAATTTATATTCACAAAAAACATAACATTCAACAAAAACTCCCACAAACAATACACATACCTTACCAAACCCAAGTATACTTACTTATACAAGTTATACACATGTAAATGTGTATAACTTGTATAAGTTATACACATGTAAGGCGAGCGGCTCCGGCCCCGGCCGCCATCCATCAGGCCGGTCGTCACCGACTCGCTATCGAGATCGCATTCCGCAGGACAGAGTCCGCCTTTTTAGAAAATATTTTTACATAGCCGCAGTATCTATAATAATAAAAGGCTTTGTCCTCACTGACTGACTGACTGACTGACTGACTGACTAATCAACGCACAGCTCAAACCGCTGGGTCTAGAGATTCCAAATTTGGCAAGTAGGTTCCTTATGACGTCTAGGGGTGCACTAAGAAAGGATTTTTCAAAATTCATCCCCTAAGGGGGTGAAACGGGGGTCCAAAGTTTGTATGGGGAAACAAGATTAGTTGGACTATTTTATCCGAAACTTTACACGAGTACTTCTATAGATAAATGAGTGAACACGTGTTTCAGGATTTTTCAAAATTCAACCCCTAAAGGGGTAAAATGGAGTGAAAAGTGTGAAAATCGTCATGGGTATTGTTTTTATGGTTTATCGGGTCGCTGATTACGAGAACAACAACTATTTTATAATCCAACATAGCCGACGTGACATATAATCCCCCCCCTATCATCATCATCCCCCTATGGGGGTGCGATGGGGTTGAAATGTCATAATATCAATATGGGTGTTGATTCTATGGTTTTCTGGGACGTCAATTACGAAAATCGCATCGATTTGAAAATATAACATAGTGGACACTAAATGACTTAAAAGGATTTTTCAAATTTTTCCCCTAAAAGGGTGAAACGGAGGTCCAAAGTTTGTGTAGGGAAACGAGATTAGTTTGACTATAGATAAATGAGTGAACACGTGTTTCAGGATTCGAAATTCAACCCAAAAAAAAGGAATAAAATGGGGTCAAAAAGTCTGAAAATCATGAAGAATATTATTGTTTTTATATTTTATCGGGTCGCTGATTACGAAAACAACAACGATTTTAAAATTCAACGTGGCTAACGTGACCATCATCATGTGATTTTTTTAAACTTTGATTTAACCTTTTTAAGCTGATGGAATGAGACTTGTGTGTTGACTGAAGTGTTATCCTAATAGGTTTTTAAATTTGTATTTGGCGTCAATCAGTGCTTATACGATCGCGGGCGGCCGGCGCGGCGAGGACGGGACGGGTGTAGTAGTAGTTATCTGGAAAGTTCTTGCATCCGTATTTAGTACAATTATAGGTGCTACATGAGGGTGGTTGCGTTGCGTGTTAGACTTGACTTGGATAATCTAAAAAGCGCGAACTTCACGCGAGCGAAGCCGCAGGCAAAAGCTAGATAGTAAAAGGCTTTGTCCTCACTGACTTGACTGACTGACTCACTAATCAACGCACAGCCCAGACCCCTGAAGCTAGAAACATGAAACTTTGGATATGTGTTCCTTAGACAATGTAAGCGCGCACTAAGACGAGATTTTCCGAAAGTTCACTCCTAAGAGGTTAAAATAGGGGGTTGAAAAAAAACCCTCTTGGAAACCGATTCACTTACGATTTTGAGACTTGGTGGAATAGTTGTTTATAAAAAAAGGGGATGTTTATGGGTAACTGATTAACTTTTGACCAGCGCCCAGCCAATAAATGTCAAAAAATGTTATAGTTATATTTGAATTAACTTATCACTAGATGGCGCTATACCTAGCATTTGTACAGCGCGCTATGGTTTCGTTAGTAAGGAAAGGGTATATACGAGAGATTATTTCAAACCATGGGGTTATCCATGATGGTTTATTGCTCACCTCATTCCAGTAGATACCCCCGGAGGTAATCCATCGAGCGCGTAGGGCATAAAAGAAACTGCATCCTTCAAATGAAGCTACATCTGGTGTCGAAAACTAATTGAAAAACCTATTCTAAGTACCGACTTTATGGGATATACCTGCTTATTATAAGAATTTCGGTATTTTTCAAACAATGAAGTCAAGATTCACTAAATTTATATTTGTGGAAGGTGTGATGATGCCATATACCATTATAGCTTTGGAAGGCGATGGAGCTGGCCTGTTCCGCTCCATCTCCTACCACTTGCATGGAACGGAGGTGTATCATCAGGAGGTTCGTGCCACCATTATTCACGTATTAAACAACTGGAACGATGAGTTGTTGAGTGAGGACAGTAAAGGATGCGCTGTTGAGGAATCTCTCTTGATAACCCGCATTCCCATTATTCCATAAGACCACCCAGTTCAATTTAAGAGACTTCACTTCAATTTCCCATAAAGGTATTTCGCTATGACCATTAACAAAGCTCAGGGGCAGTCTCTAAAGGTCGCTGGGGTTGACTTGAGACAGGACTGCTTCTCTCATGATCAGTTGTATGTAGTTTGCTCAGGAGTAAGTTCTCCTGGAAGCATTGCAATTTTGGCTCCTGGTGCGAATGCCAATAATATTGTTTACCGGGACGTCTTAACCTAAATGGTGTATGTTTGTGATAATGGTCAATACGAAACAAAAATAGACGCAAATCAGGAGTGTTCCCGTAGCAAAGCACGGGTACTTTGCTAGTAAGTAATAATACTGCGTTATGGGAAGTGCTCGTAGGTTATGGGAAACTATTCAAGGATGTGTGTAATATGTATATACAATAACTGATGAAACATTAATCCCGTATATAATAAATAAATAAATATTTACACAGCGCCATCTAGTCCCAAATTAAGCGCAAAGCTTGTGTTATGGGTACATACTAGACAACTGATAAATGTACTTAAATACATTTTTTTTTATAAATACATACTTATAATATATAGAAAACACCCAGACCAAGACAAACAGACATGTTCATGCACACTAATGTTTGTCTTGTGCGGGAATCGAACCCGCGAACTCGAAGTTTAAGTGGCCATTGCTAACAATTCGACCACCGAGCTCGTCAAAATCGCATATAGCTAGCAAGATGTATCATCACCCTAAACTTTATTTTAGAATGTCAATGTCACCCACAAAAGTGTGCATAAAAGTATTAAACTCCAAAACTAAGTAAGCATTCACCACATTATGTTAACAACTACAACTTTTATTACCATCTCTATCACTGTAAAAATTAAATAGAGTCACGCGTATGTCTTTTCTTTACATCTTGTATGTTGTTTGTACGCGAGCTCCTGATAGTCACGCTACAGTCCACTCAACTACAATATGTGACCAGTAACTAAATATCATACACACGTTACGAATTTAAGTAGGTATCATCATTATTTGACACAGGGATCGAATCCAGAACGAAGAAATTCGACGGAGAACCAAAGTGACATAGCTCTCAGAGTCAGCGTGTTGAAGTGGCAGTGGGCCGACCACATCTGCCGAGTCAGCGATGGCAGATGGGGGAGGGAAGTCCTAGAGTGAAGGCCACCTATGGGGCGACGAAGCGTTGTCTAAATGGACCGATCTCAAAAAGGTGGCTGGTAGCGGTTGGATGCGGAAAGCGGAGAATCGAATATGGTGGAAAGCATTGTCATAGTTGTGAAAGGCCTATATCCAGCAGTGGGTAGATACAGGCTGATAATAATGATGTTAAAATGATGATTATTTCATTGCCATTTCAAGACTTGAGTCTCTCCTACTATTAGTCCCTCTGTTTCTGTGACTCTTCTGCTACAACTAAAACTTTTATGTCCCTACAATTGCCATTAGATGACATTCGTTAAGGCTTGTCAGTGGCCTGGGCAGATTAAAAACACTGCTCCCCACTAATTCATAGTTGAGCAGTGTAGATGAGTACGCTGTAAACCCATTCGATTGAGAAGAGACTCGTATCCTAGCAGTAGGATGAACATGGGTTGATATAGAAATATTTCTGAACACAAATGCATTATTAACCATTTACTTTTCACCTAGCTAGTATAAAAATGTTATGCTTTCTGTCCGCGGTTATGTTTCGTATGAACGCTATCTTGCGAAAAAAGGGCAATATAGCGTTAATCTATATGTGCATGCAATATGCATTAATCTATATGTATACCAAATTTCATAAAAATCCGTTCAGCTGTTTACCGTGGAGTAGTTACAAACATCTGTACATACATAATCACAAACTTTACATCTATCTATTAGGTAACTGAGCGAGGGAAGCGTGCCAGATCTGTAAATCGAGTTGAGACGTTTTGAAAATCATTATTTGTATGTTTATATGTATCCTTGGTCTTTGGGCGGCTTCAAAACACTGGGCTCCACCGACCCGCAGTTGCGCAGTGTTGTGGAATATGCTCTAACCCCTTTCGATTGCAGGGAGACCCGTAACCCAACATGGGGATGATTATGGGTTGACATTGACACCATGTTTAATTAGGTAATGTTTGACAACTAATATTTTATTTTTTATTTGTGTTAATTTATTTTGACATTTTAATTTTTATTATCTTTTGCATGCCAATGTTTGGTGCAACACGCTTGCACTTTTATAGTTGTACCACCTTTGTACCGTGTTTGCTTGCAAATAAAATGATTTGATTTGATTTGACATGTATGTCTGTGTCGCGATAATGTTTTAACTAGTCTCTGATTTTGGGGACATTGGGTACGTGTACTCGTAGGTAGGTATATAATATAAGAAACTTACACATCATTTTAAAGTTATTAGAACAATGAAAACGGTTCATTAGTTTACTTAATACACGGAAAGCGCTAATATCTTTCGCTCGCTGGTGGAAGAGACTCGTAAACAACTTGTGTCTAAAATCGAGAGCGCACTGGATAGAGTTCCTGATTGGGGGCGACAGAAATTACTTTAATTCAACCCCACTTAGACTCGAGTCTGCGCATTTTCCGCTTCGAAAACCCGATTTGCTGTGGCTCCTCAATTCCAGAATACCCCATTTACTATCGCTAAGAGTATCACAAACCACAACACCTCACTTTTCTTTTTAACCGACTTCAAAAAAGGAGGAGGTTATCAATTCGACTGAATATTTTTTTTGTATGTATGTTATTCGATATCTTCGCGAATTGTGAACTGATTTTCATAATTCTTTTTTTATTTGAAAGGGTATGATTGCAAGGTGGTCCCATATTCAGCAAGTCAGGACCTGATGATGGTATGCCAGGGAAATCAAGGGAAACCCTTAAATTTAAAAAGCACGTATGGTCAAATTTATTTTTTTTATTTGAAAGGGTAATTGCGAGGTGGTCCCATATTCACCAAGTCAGGGTCTGATGATGGGATCCCAGAAAAATCGAGAGAAACCCTTAAATTTGCCCAGTGGTTGCCAGCAGAATAGAATTGCGCCACTCCATTGCATCTTGTGTCATGCAATAACTTTTCTCCCGGAAGACGGGCAGCAGCGTCTGCCGGGGTATACCACCAATAAGCTGCGCTCACCAACTGAAGTCGGTTTCAATTTTTTTTTAAAATCAATATTTTATCTTATTTTTATATGAGAGGGGGACAAACGAGTCTGTAGGCCCCCTGAGAGAAAGCAATCACCACCGCCCATGGAGACCAGCATCACCAAGGGGTCGCCGATCCTTTGCCAGCCTATACTCCTTCCTTTCTTTCTGGTGACCTCACTCACTCGCAGGACTCAGCACAACAATCCTCAAGGGAATTGTTATTTGACTGCAATATTCTGTGAGATGGAGTTCCCTACCCCTACGCCTCTTTTTGAAAGAGCCTAGTTTGTCAGTCAGCATGGTGCACCACGTGCAGGTGAATTTAGCTTTAGTTCAAAGATGATGAAGAATCACTTACACCCCAAACTTGTTTGTCCAAACGAATGTAGACATGCAATTTCCTTACTGTTCCACATACATCAACATTAAGTATTTGTATGGATGGCTGTTGCCTGGTCGCGCTGGACTATTGTTGCTTGTCACAGCCTCATAGTAAACATTCAACACTGCCACTCGCACTGAATAACTTAGCTGCATGAATACGCTCTACCGCAGAGTAATTGAACACGGACGTCGAAGGTATGCTCGCCCCTGTTGGAGACAAAGAAACGTTGAATTGTAACGCTGATAAGTACTCTGTTATAGATGAGTACCATTACTCTTTACTTTTTGACATGATATCGTCTTAAATGCAAACGATGAATGCCGGCTGCACGCACGAAAAAGCGTGACTCATTGTCACGTTCCGCCTGTGCCGAGCGTACAAGCAAGAGCGCGTGATAGAGAGGCACGAACGGCCTAAACGTTCGGCTTGTGACGCATCTATCTCTCTTCCACTTCATCGGCCGATGTTTTCTTATGGCGTTATCACGTAAACTTATCGTCCGTAAACAGACTTTACACACAACCAATTTTTTTATATTACAACGGGTGTCAAGGAAGTATATGGCCTGCCAGATGTAATTCGTTTAACGTAACTCACAGATTCTTGTAGTCTTACTCTACAAGGCATATTTCTCACGCGTTGATACTTCCTCTGCTACCGCAGCGTCTACGTCGTCTACGTCTAGTGACTTTACTCACGGGCAAAAACTCAATAACACTAAAGCAAGAGCATTGTTATTTGGCTTCAGTTTTTAAAACCCGTTAGCTATTTACTAGAGCTGATACTCTTAAATGTTCTCTACTTATGTGATAGCAGTATGTAGTATATATTAATTTTATTTATTATACCTATTTTCTTTTTGCATTGCACCACTGCTCATCAAACAGCCCTATCGCCGAAGCTGAAACCGATTAGGTACCATTAAATATTTTGATTCGAAAAATAGCTCTTTCGTTTAAGTTATTGACAAACCTCTTCAGCATAGTCGGTAGAGCTCCATGGTTTCTACCAGCTAAGTTAAACACAAGTACCACCAATCTAACTTGAAGTTTGATTTCGCAATCAAAAAATCCGATGGGTATCGGCTTCAGCTTCAGCGGTAGCCCGCCTGCCCCCTTACCACCAACTCTTATTGCGATTCAATAACTGAATAGAATGCTTATTCGACTGCGACTGCGACTCTATTTCAAACGGAATAGAGTCGCTTATTCATTGGTATGAATAAGCAATCTATTCAATTATTGAATCGCAATAAGAGAGTAAGGGGGCTGGAGTGTAATGTTTTCTTCCGAGTTCATATTCCTGAGTTTTCTTATTGGTGTTTATAAAATGATAGGTTTCCTGTAATGGAGACTTGTCGTAAATCTATGATTTTTATCTACATTAGATATTCACAGTCATGGAGGCTACCAAAACTATCAACAATATTTACCCACGTTTATTTGTTTATACGATTTCGGCATTCATCCCCGCATAAAGTATACATTGGAAACGAAAAACAAATCCCAGCGGCTGGACAATGGCACTCGCCATTATCAAAACATTAGCACACGTCCGGACCGCGGGGCGCCAATTATTTTAGCTGGCAACCCCATCATGGGTGATTATTTCGCTGGCAACACTTACATACATCATCGGATGGCCGTCGCGTGCGACCGCTTCGACACGCGGCAACCTCTCGGATTTTGTTATAACAATGTTAAATTAAAAGATGGATTGGTCTGCGCTAACAAGGAAAATACTTTTTATTTATTGAAAGTTTTATTGTCGAACGAGGTCGCGTGGTGGCGATTGAACTAACATACTCTACTGATTGTACAGACAGTAAATAAGTAACAAATTCAAAAAGAATTAGGCCATCCAGTATCCTTTCTGCATGTAAGAGAGGTAGGGGAACCTCCACCTCACAGAATACCACAGCCAAACAATAATTCCCTTTAGGGTTGTTTTTGCTGTATTCCTGTGAGTGAGTGAGGTCACCAGAAAGAAAGAAAGGAAGGAGTATAGGCTGACAACGGATCGGCGACCCGTTGTTGTGTTGCTGATCTCTATGGGCAGTGGTGATTGCTTTCCGTCAGGAGACCCACATGCTTGTTTGGCCCCCTCTCATATAACATAATAATAATGTATTTTTATATGGATATGTTTAAAAATGTAATAAAATAAGAGATTAATTGGAATAAAAATAATAATAATGTTCCGTACATTCACCGTTAATCCATCATAAGTCTGAGCGTTTCTCAGTATAACAATCCGCTCATTTGATATTCTTTCTCAGGCTTGTTAACGAAATCATTAACAACACTCGGAAAATCATTGCACAGGATTTTTAACAATCGACAGCTAAGCAATCGCGTGTAACGGAGCGCATGACCATTCACAATGCCGCTATGTTTAACGCAAATAATGTACAGTTGGCAGCATTGTGCACTGTTTGCCGCGCTAACTGACGATTAAACACCCAATTTCATTGTGAATCTGTGAGACCTGTGAAATCATTGAGAAGTCGCCACTCGACCGCTCGCCGCCCCTTATTCGTTTCTCGAATTTCTTAATTGTGAGAAAGTGCACTCGATATCGATTGTGGGAATCGGATTTAATAATCGAGCGGCAATTAAATGTTGCCGAATTCTATTATTTCGAGTGCTAATTGTTATGGTAGGTAGTGATTGCAAAATGTATTGTTCGTTGGATTAGAAATCTGCTGACATAATACAGAAATACGTAGATATATTTTCCTCCGGCACACCGTATCTGAATATAACAATAGACGTTGCATTCAACAAATAATAACTTCGCAGTATATACCATAGATTTCAAGATGGTAATCATTATGGTAGACATTTATTCATCATCTTACTCCGTTTATAGTGCCACAAACTTATCTGGCCCGGTGGCGGGGGCAGTGCGATCGCTTAAGTGTTGCCATTAAACGAAATACCGCGCCTTTTAGAGGAAACATAAAAATAAAAGAAATATATACGCTGTTAAAATAATAACATTGATATACTTATTAATTGTGTTGTGTGGTGTTTCAATTAAATATCAATTGCCTTCTATTTTTTGTTGATTAGTTTTAAAAATGCACCACGTTAAGTCGCGATCATAGCTATTATATAATATTAAAGAATTATAATATTGCACAGGAACAACTCGTTGACGATTTTTTATTGTAAGAAATGAAATATGTGTACAAAAAGATAATATGTATTTAAAAAAATACACCACAATGGAATGTGCATACGCGGTAAGTAAATTAATTGTACCTGGCATTACTACATTCCAAGATGGCGGCTTTAGTTCTAAATTTGGCCACCAGGTCAGATAAGTTTGTAGCACTGTACTACAGATACAATACCATAAACCTATTAATAACCACTATCAGCTTGAATAAAGTAATCACCACAAATATCTCTCAAAATGTCCAAATGTTTGGGGTGTAAGTGGTTCATCAACATCTTTAAACCAAAGCCAACCTCACCTACACGTGGTGCACCCTGCTGACTGACAAAAGAAGCTCAGGCGAAAAGAGAGGTAGGGAGCGTAATTGTAAGCTACCCGACTGGGGAATGTATCTCCATCTTACAGAATACCGCAGCCAAATAACAATTCCCTTGAGGGTTGTTGTGTTCCTGCGAGTGAGTGAGGTCACCAGAAAGGAAGGAGATGCTGCGTTGGCAGCGGGGGTGGCGGCGCGCGAGCGATATTTTATGTTGCGAGCGTTAATATGGCTACGGCAACCGCTTCACATCAGGCGGGCCGTATGCTTGTCTGCCACCCGACTTCGTCGGCATCCCACACCGCAATTTCCATAAGTTATCTATCAAATGTTACAATCTAAGACTCCACACTCGAAGAGGGGAAGTCAAATTCTAAAAGCTTCTTACTCCTACTAATTTCTTCTGTTTAAATTCGTTGTGAGTTCCAAGGCAGCCGTAGTTTTACGCCCGGGGCTGCAATGGACTTCACTGTTCATTGCCTTTTTTTGGCGGTCGCCGCTGTTAATCCTGGCTACACAGGAGACATATTGGTGGGAATGTGTGGTGGGCCCTCGTCCCGATAAAATCTAAGACTTAGGTACCTAATTCCATTACTACTACACTTTTTGATCACCCTGTCTGTACATTGTGATTAACTTAAGCCTCTCGTACGAGATTATCATAACAATTAGTTAACATTACAATTGTAATACAAAAGCAGTATTACAAAAATAAACGTTAACTAATTTTATATCAAAACATTAGACAAATATTGTTCGGGCGCCGGTGTCGGTTACCGAGACGCGCCCGCGGGCGAGCCGGCCTGCCTCCCGTTCAAAAACAATTAAAAACTATTGGAATAAAGAAAAAAGGGCGATTAGGTCTCGTGGGGTCGGCCTGGGGCGCGGCTGTGGGAATCGCGATTGTGTCCCGATGAACACATTCATGCTGCTCACTCGCACGTCTGAGCACCAACAGGACAGAAAACAACTCGCACAAAGCTGGCTCATTCTATGTTAGATTGCACATATGGCGAATTGAGTAATCGTTTGTGCTGAATTCATTGATACGGATTTAGAAAAATAATCAAAAATACCAGTCATTAAAAAACATCATAGCTATCATGTAAAGGGAGAGCAAGTGATAGCATAATCAGTAGGTTGAGCCAATAAGCTAACATACATTCAGACTTTTTTAATACTACTAAGGTGACAAACAAGCGTACCATCTGACTGAGAAGTCATCGCAGCCTATGGACTCTTGCGACACAGGAGACATCCCTCATGCGTTCCCGACCCTGAAAAACGCCTTTACACATTTCTTGAAGAACCCCATACTGAAACGTAGAGTAATATGAATATCGAGCAGTGCCATTCTTTCCATGTATAAATGTTTCTTGATATCCATCCATCTTGTTCAAAACTCAGCAGCTTGTACTATGAATAGGAGACCACTGTTGAGCATTTTCGATTAGGACTGACTCTACTATTAAATATACATAATACTTTTTTCGTTTTACTTGTTTCTACGGAAACTGACATAATATTTTCTGTGATCAAAAAAGGGTCCAAAACTCCAAATGTACTTTCTTAACTCATTTTCCGAGCTTTGCAGCCTACAATCGATATCTGGTAATCTGCTTATGTTCAGTCTCAGAAAATTTTATCACATGTTTAATTTTTTCTCTCCATTGAAATGGTACTCTAAAGTCAATGTATGGTAATGATATGGTCTTATTCGGCTTTGCAAATGTCCACTTGTCGTCTATGCTGTGTTATATTTAAAATTCTAGTTCTCTCTGGTACTTTTCCACCCCCTAAACAGATTCCAACACTAACTAATCGCTCTTTAAACAATCCCAACTTAAAAAAATCTTAAGATAAATAGGTACCTTAGTTAATAAATATGTAGTTACTCTGTATGCAGAATGTGTGCAAAGACTAAGGTCACTCTTGCAAAATCCCTTATTTTTTCCAATCATTGATTATGCCGATGTCTGCTATCATATCACAGATCTAAATGAAGATCTTCTTAACACACTGGACCGACTTATTAATAACGCTATCCGTTTCATTTTCTTTCTGTGTAAACTTGATCATTTCTCTTCATATCGGTCTCAGCTTAAATGGCTACCCATTCGTAAAAGGACACAACAACGGTTGCTCTTTACTCATCTCTCTATCCTTATGACCCCTTTCTCAAGAATACTTGAAAAGTAAATTTCAGTATCTATGTGATTCTCATGACGCGAAAGTGCGTCACCTAGGAAGTATAATAACATCTGTAGTTAATTTAACAATAACCGAAACATTAGCTAAAATTTTACTTTAATTTTATTGATCATAGTCTCTTAGTCATTGTACAATGTGTACCGTCTGTGATCTTACTGCTTATAGGCAACTATTTCTTATTCTGTACTATAGGGTGGAACTTTTTAACACTTCTGGTGTAACTCTGTAATGTTTTAAAATCTATGTGCAATTAATTATATATTATATAAATATAAACTTTAGTAGGCATGTAGAGCACGTTATTTTGAGTACAATCAAATACTTTATTTATTTCATTTCTGCCATTGCTCTGCTCGGAAATTTAAGGTGAGTTCGAGTAGAAGTCTCAGCGGTGATTTTTCCAAGAATGAAATAAGTATGGTTAGGTCGGATATTTTGCCTTGACAGTTTTGTGTTCTGTTCACTCCTCCAAGTCCCTCGCTTCTCTTCTGCTATCGGAGTTCAGGGCACTCCGTGCAGTCAGCGTTGCGAGTGTCAATGTTATAGCACTGGGTAGCACAAAGATTACTCTACTGTAAGCAGCAGATATTGGAATTTATTACCGTCGTGATAGGAATAATAATAAAACTTGGCTCTATCTCTATGCATATTCTTATTCTTAGGACCGATTTAGGCTCCAATGTATTTGCGGTAATGTCATTTTGCCGTCAGAAAAGACGGGGAAAAATCATGTTTCCTAGTTACTTGGAGATGTGATTGTTGCCCAATGGACACATAGTCCAGGCTAAGTCTGATGGACTCGCTGACCAGCGACAGATGTGGCCCTCCAACATATTGTGCAGGCTAACAATTTTTTCCCAGAAAAGTTGTTTTACGAATCTGAAACGAGAGAAAATCACTGGCGCTTCCTCATCGCGAAGGCCCAATTACTTCGTGTCCAGAAAGAAACTACTAGGTAGGAGACACGCGTTTGTTTGTTGTAACGGAAGTTTTAAGTCATAAAAACTTTGACAAAAAGGTCTTTCCTAATTGATCCAGAAAAAAGAGGATTGGGTTAACTAGTGAACATGATGCAAAGGAGAAATTTTATTAAAAGTCAACCGTGAACGTTGTCGATTGTAATGTGGAGCAAACGCGCGTCTCCTGTCTAGATTCGTAGCACCTTCTAGTGATATAGGAATAACGATGCCAAAACTATTTCCTAAAATAGACTCAAAAATACACAAACTCAATAACCGTAAACAACAAACTGTATCAAAAGTGGGCAATCAATCGACCGGACGTGACAGCTAGATACGTTTCAAATTCCCATTTATAGCGAGTGCAATCGATCAATTCTAACATTCCTTATCTTTTATCCTATCAACTTGACGTCGCGAACCATGAGAGCTTTCACCTTAACATAATACGCGTTTTTTATGTTTTGTAGCACGTGTTAAAACAAGCGTACGTAGTATGGAGTTGATTGTGACAATCGCACGTTCTGTAGCTCCCTGTGCTCGTGAAGAGGGCGCACGCGTGCCGAATCGCACTCGGGCGGTTACCATAGACTAGAGCCCTCTAACCGATTCAGAAGAGGCTAATTGAAGCACGTGTTGTCGTTGACAATGTCTATTGTTTAATAGACAGCACGTTTTATCTATGGCTGAGCTGACGTGACTAAATTGAAGGATGCCAGTAGATTAAAAGAAAATTATTGCAAAAAAAGTTGATGATGCGATAAACAACAAAATGTCTGTGAATAATGTTTATATTTTTTGGGGTGTAATTTGTGCAACAACATCTTTGAACCAAAGCCAACCTCACTTGCATGTGGTGTACCCTGCTGACTGACAAACGAGGGTCTGGCGAAAAGAGAGGTAGGGCATAGCGTATTTTTCAAGCTGTCCGACTGGGGAAGTACGGAGGTACTTCCCGAATTACCTCACAGAATACCGCAGCGAAAAAACAATTCCCTTGGGGGTTATTGTATTCCTGCGAGTGAGTTAGGTCACCAAAAAAAAAGAAAGGAAGAAAGGCTGGCAACGGATCGGCGGCCCTTGGTGTTGCTGATCTCCATGGGTGGTGATGATTGCTTAAAATCATTCAATATTGAAGGCCCCTGTGATCAAATGGCTAAGAATGAGATTTGTTTATTCCACTAAAGCATTGAGGCTAAAGTAGCACAGGGGTAACCAACAAGCAGACGTTTGTACCTATAGCTAGGGGCTTCACTTACAGTGTCTAACTACACCAAATACTCCAAGCCATAGTACTACCGTCAACGTGGGGACGTTGGGACCACTGTGTCTCCCACATTATCAAAAAACAAATCAAAAACATCAGTTATCTGAGTTCCAATCAAGGAACCACAAAGACAAGAGCATTTTCTAAGGGGTGTCTGTCTTAGACAGACATCTAATGATCTAATGAGTAGGTACAGAGCAATGACACATTCTATCTGGCCGGAAGGAAGCAGTTGAGGCGATGGCAGTGGGGTGGCGCGGGCAATACTTTGTTGCAGGAGCCTATAGGCTACGGTCACCACATTTGGAACCGGATTTGTCTGCCACCCAACATAGCAATATAAAAATGCCCTAACTCTTTAAAGATTATGATGAGTAATATATGTAACTCTGCCCCAAATTTATGTTGTGAATGTAGAATACAATTTCACAACGTCGAAGATAGACATTAAAAGTCGTAAATTCAAACTAGTAACGCCATCTATACTCACTTTACATAATTAATACAGTGCCACCTATCGTGTAATAGCAGTACTAACGTGCATGAGCGTATACTTCTGCTACTCGCCGCTAGAGTGCTCGTCATACAAAAATCTAACTTTTATAAAATATGTAAATCATAGTGTATTTGCGAGTTTATAAAAAAAAATATTTATTGGAAAGAGTAAACAGGAAAAACGATTCCTTGACGGTATACCTAGTCACTCGACTCGTCACCTTACACCAATTTTTACGGAGCCCGTAATATTTTCTTTCGAACGTCACCCACGAGTCTACAAACAAGCAACACGATCACTGGTAATCTGTGAAAATAACAAAATTGCCTCTCAAGATACGCACTGGCCCAGTTTAATGTAAACTCTTGTCAGCATCTGCGCGGTTGTAACCGGAGGCCTAAATTTATTGGATCTTCCTAAAGGTCGAGTTACGAATTACGACCGACAGAGGGCCAGCAAATATTTGACGTTCGCGTAATTGTCATACGAGATGCTCGGGTCCTTTTACGATGTCCCTCGTGTAAATGTTACTTACTTGTATTTTTCTTGGGAAAGAAATATTGAGGTATCAATACATCTTATGGTTTTATAGAAAACAGTATAAATTTATATCAAATTCTGTAGGGAATTGGCAGTCTCAAATTGTTATGGGTCATAATCTATTCCAAAGGTAACAAAAAAAAACTGAACACCATAATGGCCACGTCATAATTATTAATAGTTAAATAATATATGTATCATGTGTCTATAGTCTACATCAAACCATTTTCATCCGTACAGCAGGATATGGGTCATCAATCGAAAGGCTTACAGCGTAATCCAATGTCTCCACCATGCTTTGACGGACGATTTATCCGCTGTGGCCAAGCCGCCAAAAAGCCACACACTATGTATGGGTTCATATATCTCGAGCTTAACGGAGCTTCGGAGGGCATGTTAAGCCATCAGTCCCGGCTGTTAGATGATAGTCGTTAAGCCAAGTCAGTGGCCTTTAGGCAACTTGAAAACACTGGCCTCCGCCAACCCGCAGTTGAGCAGCGTAGTGGAATATGATCTAAACCTCTTCGATTGAGGGGAGATAGGTATCCCAGCAGTGGGATTGAATAAGGGTTGTAGACAATAGAAAACCTTTATGGTTTAAGTAATTATGGTGTACCTATTCATAGACTTGTAGGACCCTGTAAATTGTGTTTTAGGAAAATCACATTCGAATACCTAATGGTGTAGCCAGCCTGGCGCAACTCAAGGTAAAATACGACTCTATGAATCGGAAGCGAATTTGGTACAAATTCTGATTGTTTTCGCTTCCATTTCATACATATTAGAATTACGCTATTTGTATGGCACATCCGTCTCTTAAAACGTAGTGGTTACATTCTCTTTGGGTGTAGCTGTCAATTATTGTGCTGTTGTGTAAAATATTAGTTTCCAGAAATAACCCTGTGTGATGATGTTCTGCTCTATTATTATTTTTACAGTTTATAGGTTTCATATATGTCACCTAGCCATAATGAAACTAAACTGTAACAGAAAAAAAACTGTCAACGTCAAATTATTACATAATTTCTGTGACCTTTGTTATCATTAAACATGAACGTACACAAACTATGGGAATACAAGGAATATATCAATGTGAACGGTATGATGCTCACGAGCGAGCTGATCTCCATGCTGCAGAACTCTTTAACATTGCTGCAAGTGGAGAACCACTTCCTCTACGTCCAATACTGGGGGCAGCTGTACGCTGTCGACTCTGACTACCACATAGCAGTGGGTATCACTACGGACGCTATATCTGACCGAAAGTATTTCTACACGACCGACTTCAAATTCTGGGGACTGCTGCCAAAACCAAAGAAAAGATACAAGTACCTTTCTTTACTCACTACTTTCCCTTTCAGAGGCGACCCGTCGCTAAAAATAAAGGTCTTAGACGAAGCTTTGGAAGACAATAATCCAGATAGATGCCAGTTTATGAAGGAGGAAAGTAGACTATCAGCTACGATCAGCAATATATGTGATGAAGCTGAAATTTGTGCAAGAGGGCAGTTGATTAAACAACCGGACGGCACAGTTGTTATCAACCCACATTTTTACGGACTGCAGTCTCATGAGGCGAAACAGTTAAAGTCTTATCTCCACTTAAGACCAGCTCAGCACCGGTGGAACTCTAACCTCCTTACTCGCCAGGATTACAATTATAGCATGGATTTTTTAGATTCTATTGACCAAGACATTCCCAGTGGTTGTTGGAACTTGTCTCTAGAGCAGTGTGGTTCCGTCGCATACGTTAAGAGCCTGTATTGGCCCGGCATGATGTACTTCCACAAAATAGCAACTGGTGACGCCGGCTTTTTGTATGTGGGTAATGGACGGAAGAATTTGGACGTGCCCTTTCTTCTTTAGTTATTTTTATACTTGAAAAATTGTAACTACTTCTTTATATAAACTGACGAAGATGTTTATGATATGATTCGTTGTTTAATACGTGGTTAATACTTGAAAACTTAGCTACAGCGCATTTCCAGCGTCTTTTCTTCCAGCGTCGCGTTGATCATAGAAATACATGTATGATTCTCTTCTTTTATATTTACTCCCTTCTGTCTATCTGCCTGGTACGTCAGCACATCACTACGGTAATTTATTCAATGGTATGGTTTAATATTTAAAGACCCACCGTACCACCAGAGGTACGGCCAGGGGTACGGTGGATCTGAAGTGTGATCAAATCAGCTACTCGTTCGGTTTCGTAGAAGCGATGACATAGAAGCCAAGAGTCTGGATACTGTACCTATACCTATGGGCATTTCAGTATATTACAAAGTAATCTGTACTTGGGGTTTTTGAAATAAATTTTTTTTTCAAAAACCCGAACTAAGTACACTCTGTGCTTGGGGTTTTTGAAAAAAAAATTAAACTTTGTAATATACTGAAATGCCACAAGTTTTAAAAAAATATATAAACCGACTTCAGTTGGCGTGCGTTATAGCTTATTGGTGGATTACCCCGGGAGACACTGCTGCCCCTCTTCCGGGAGAAAAGTTATTGCATCACACAAGATTCCTTAGTCGCCATCCAGCGCAGAGCAATGGAGTGGCGCAATTTTATTTTGCCGGTAACCACACGGCAAATTGAAGGGTTTCCCTCGATTTTTGTGGGATCCCATCATCAGACTCTGACTTGGTAAATATGGGACCACCTTGCAATCATACCAATTCAAATAAAAAAACAGAATTTTACAACACCTGCTTATAAAATTTATGCCTTGATTTCCCTGGGATCCCATCATCAGATACTGACTTGGTGAATATGGGACCACCTTGCAATCATACCCTTTCAAATATAAAAATAATTTTGAAAATCGTTTCACATTCGCGAAGATATTCAATAACATACATACAAAAAAAAATCAGTCGAATTGAGAACCTCCTTTTTTGAAGACGGTTAATGACGATCGATCGACTTTTCAATTTTGACACATGACAATTTTTTATAGATCGCCTTTTGAATCTTGACACATGAAATTTTTTTTCGTTTTAGTTTAACACGAAAATATTGTTGACGAATTGTAGAAAAATATAATTAAAAAATGTTTGACCTGATAAACAATGCAAAAGTTGTTACAGGATTTTTTTGTCAATTTGGAAATATCTACAGCAAAAAATATTTATGTTCTAATAAAGTATATTTTGTTTAATTACATGTCCTTTTAATATATCTCTATTAATGGTTATTTTGTATGGATGATTATATCCATATCTTTTTTTTATGAATAATAGCTCTTCAATGGCTCTATTTATTATAAAATAATAACCGAGTAATAATTTCACATAAATTCTTTGACTATAATTTCACTCTATATTTTTCTAGGGTTAAAGACAGAGACAATCGCAACTGTAAGATTTAAAAAATAAAACGGTATTAAATAAATAAAGGTCAAGTATCAAAATTTTATTGTCCTAGTAATCGATTTGCGCTACGCAATAGTGGCGCCCTCACTTAGAAAGAACCGAAGCGAACTTCCATTGGCGACGTTTGCAATAAAAGACTTTGGTGGAAATTTGTTGAGCGAGATGGTGTTAATTTTGAGGCCAATTTTTGCAATAACTTTGGCAAAACAAACAGTCTGGCAACAATGGGTCTTTGCCAACCGTGTGACCATATGTGGCAGAATCCTGCCATTTTGGTAGGATTGGTCCCTAATTTTACCATGTGCAAGATTAGACTAGGTACTCGTTTTATGAAATCTGAATATACTGTATATGGCAATTTTTCAAAGAGGACAATAATTATTCTTATCGGCAAAACGCTTTGAGTATTAATCGACAGGAGATGCCCTAACGAAATTCTCCGAACAAATTTTTTCACCACTTTTGGCGGGGGGCGAGGTAAACACGTACAACACACCACCAAAAGATGTAATTAACTCGCATTCACAAATTTTGCTGTTGCGATAAACGCACACTACAAAAAAAATCAACACATCAAAAATTACATGCCCACAGACACAGTTTTCACGTAACTATGCAGCACACATACGAAAAAAGATAGTGATGGGACACATCTGAAGAATGAGTCAAATCAGTGATGAATGAACTGATGTCATATACTATTTATTATAAAATTGTAAAAGTGAAAATTCTGTACATTAAAGATATTATCCAAAAAATATGTTTGTATATCTGTCTGTATTTATGTGTCTTTGTGTCATGAGCACTCTCGTGCAACTAAACGCGGTATGAACTGTCGCCCGCGGTTTTCCCGGGCTGATACAACCACTGTCTTCTATAATACAAGTACGCTGGACTACGTACGTACTTGTAGTATAGAGGTCAGTGAAAATAACCTTCAAGAAAAGAGCGTACGCCCATCTAAAAACCCAGCTACGCACTTGTAACCCTTCTTGCAGTTGCTTAAATAATTTCTTATCCTTTATTTGATTTTATCGGACAAAACCCTGTTTGAGAACATGAAATATTGTCAATTGATTTTTTAACAGATATCCTACTAATACTTTAAATGTGAACATCCAAAGATCCAAACATTTTCGTTTGGATGTTTAGATCTTTGGATGTTACTCAATCACGCAATAACGGCTAAACGGATTTAGATGAAATTTGGTATGGAGATTTAAAGTAGATTGGTATTTGTAAGAACCTATGTACCTATATGAAATTATATTATAATAAGTAAGGGTCATCTGACCCCACATATAAAGTTATTTAAACATATGAATGAGCAAAGGGAAAGCAATAAAACAAGTTGTTCATTTAATTAGAATGATCACATATTTATTTAAATTAAATTCTCAGGTAGGGACTTTTAAAACCCGCTTTTGAGACGGTTTTCATTAATTATTATTTTTATTGATTTTTAAAATGAATAAGTTTATTGTATACGTGACGAATACATTTCTTGGAGTCAACTTTTTTTGAAATGTAGGATAAACGAACATCTGTATATTTTTCCATAATTAGGTTTGCGAGCTCTAAGTTATGGTTTACTACTTCGTTTTCATACGCATGATCGTCTATACCAACAAAAAGTTCTTTTCCCAGAAAATGCTTTAGTGCATTCGTTACAATAAATTGCGTAGTCACTTTTGAATTTAATCGTCTATTACTGATTAAATTCTTTCGGATTTCTTTCTCGCAGGCACGACACAAAGCAATTACTGATTTTGAAGCGTAGGTAAGGTACCCTTTTGATTTTTGGTAAATGAGGCTTTCTTTATTAGCAGGTCCCAAAATTCCTTTTAAACATGTGGCACATTTCACGACTTTTGCCGCAGAAAAAGCCGAGAATCCTGCTACATATTCAATTACTTTTTCTCCAAAGGGTGAAATAAATACTTGACTTTAAATATCGTCCAAGATGTCGTCTTCAGTTTGTGAAGTTGTCGATACCGTTTTTATTTCATGCTCTTCTCGGCGTTTTGTAACAGTTTTATTACAAAATTTCTACATCGTATGTCCAGAGAAATATAATTTTTCTAATTCACCTTACAAGATTTCAATGTAACATACATCTATACCTACTATTTAATTCAATATCTAATAAAAAAAAAACTGACTATTATACGAACTGCAGTAATTGAATGAGTGAATGATTCATTCAAATGTTGAATCGATTTTTTGGCTTTGTCACATCCCTAAAAGACCGATTCGCCCCTGTACCACTGTATTCATGTTTACATTTTTCTGTCGTTTACGTATCGCAACGGTTTTTTCTTTAAATGGAGATTGTACTTTAATAAACATTTAATAGTTAGTAAAAATACTTACCTATGATAGGAAACGCGATCTTGTTGCGAATTTGAGCTATCAGATCGCCTTTTGCACGATAATACTGCACAATTCACCATTTTTGGAGAGAAACGTCAGACGACACAGAGCGATGCAAAATGGCGGTGAAGCGACTTTAAGTAGTTTTATATAACGTGTTTGACCAGTTGACCAATGTACTTTGCCGGAGGGGTTCGCCCGCGTATGGCATCTCCTGTCGATTAATACTCAAAGGCAAAACGACAAAAACTTTGAAACTAAAGAAAGAAACTTCACGCTTTTTGAAATTACAAGAGTAATTATTAGTAACTAGCTGTACCTTCGTCCGCGCGGAAGAGTTATTTTTTTATTATTTATATATATATTAATAAAAATAAATAAAACAGCTAAAATAAAAGTAGCCTAAGTTACTCCTTATTACATCAGCTTTCTGCCAGTGAAAATAGCCGTTTCAGAGAAACAAACAGACAGACAAAAATAGTAAAAAATGTTATTTTGATATGTACCGTGTACATATGTTACAGTTAACACCCGTTGGCCGATAGAACGCATTTTCCCTAGTTAAAACTAGTTTTTACTAAACGCCGTTGTTAAATCTAGAAATAACAATAAAAACTAGAATCTAACAGTGCTGTACTTGATTTTCAGATAAAATTAGTTGTCACTCCGAGCTTTAATTAAGATTAGAACTAGAGAACTAAATTGGGACGGAAAACAGTGTCGCTTATAAACCCTCACCTCTTAGGTTAGCGAGGAGCGAAGCGACGAGCGGGTTAGGTTGACATACACATATAAACATAGCGATTAAAATACTCAAACACCTCAAGTTTGTTGTATTTCTAGTTTTAACAACGGCATTTGGTAAAAACTAGTTTTAACTGCAACATATACATCCATATGCATGTAGTAAAAAGCAACTATTTTAATATTACAAACAAACACTCCAATTTTATTTATTTGTATAGATAATTACCTAATAATTTTTCGTGCAATTTAAACTTGTCATTCAAATACTGAATTATGTATAAATGCATGTCATATTAAATATAAAGAATCAAAATGCAAGTCTATTAATCTAATTTTCTCTGTGTGCGTGCGTGACGTATAAGTTGAATGATGTCCACTGCTGAACATAGCCACCCCTTTTTAGTTCCACAATAATCGGGCTTATGCCATTTGCATGATTTGGCTCCCTGCGAACTTTATTAGATCAGGGGCCCTACCGCTGAAGATGAAGCCGATTACCATCGGATTTTTTTATTGCAATTATCAAACTTCATCTTAGATTGGTGGTAATTGTATTTAGCTTAGCTAATAGAAACCCTAGAGCTCTACCGACAAAGCTGAAGATGTTTCTCAATAACTAAAACGTGAGATCTATTTTTCAATAGATCCCTGATCGTAGGTTCATATGGTAGGGGGGAAGAGCCGTCCTAAACTCCGTGTTCCCATTCCCTTTGTCTATTGATGTAATAATACTCAAAAATTAACTATTTTTTTCTCTTTTTTACACCGCATCACTTGTTAAACTAATTACATACATTAAAAAAACCGGACAAGTGCGAGCCGGACTCGCCCACCGAGGGTTCCGTACGTAGGATAAATAGATTATAAATAAGAAATAATGCGTCGGAAAAAATAAATAAAATATATTTTGCAATGTGCACATCAAGCCAGCTTCAATTTGAAATTTCGACCCCTACAAAAAAATACAGACCCCCTATTTTTTAAGATTCAATTACAAATGTATACTTTTGATATTTATTCTTGTATTAGTAGTCTATAATATTATTGTTAGGATGTTACTTGCCAAATTTCATAGTTCTAGGTCAACGGGAAGTACTCTATGAGTTTTGATTCCCTGAGAAGTGTCGAAATATGCGTTTTATGCAGTTTGATTTTTTTAGAAGTTCATGAGACCGTAGACCTGAGTATACAGTTCAAATTTCAGCTTGATACCTCCACGCATTCTCGACATAGAGGGTCTTGACAGACAGACAGACGGACAACAAAGTGATCTTATAAGGGTCCCGTTCTTCCTTTTGAGGTACATACACAGTACACAGGAACCCTAAAAAGTAGTATGGTATTTAGCTTATTATAAATAGTACTAACCTTGTTTGTTTTTTTTTATAACATATTATCATCATCATCATTAGCCTAAATCTACCCACTGCTTGATAAAGGTCTTGCACAATTGGCAGTTTTTGGCCAACCTAGAAGCAATATTGGAGATTTTGAGATGGTCACACTGCTTTCCAAGATGTTGCCATAGAAAAAATATAGTGATCAGACAGAGTGAAGTGATTACGGTTGCCATTCTTAAATTTAATTTTGGCGTGTTGGCTTTGGCGCCCATTGGATTTACGTTTTAACCGGCTTTTGCACCTGTTTCCATTTAATCTGCTGTTATATTAATTTTGTCAACTTAAATTAGAAACATGTCTTCAACGGACTTACCTTCTGCAACTGAAGATTCCGAAATGTTGGAGAGTGATGGAGAAAAGGTTGTAACAATGATGGATGTTCTTCAAGAACAACAAGATTTCGAAGACGACGCTAATGCAGTTCTTGGGGCATCCGACGAGAAAAACTGCACATATCCTAAGGTAATGAATGACGCTTATTGTATTTCCCAAAATGGTTGACGATGGAAAGGCCTCCATTTACGTAAAGTTTGACGTTTCTACGATCTTGAAAACGTATTCAACAGAAAAGTCCATTTTAGCAAATTGTAGATCAGAAAGTCGCAGTAGCATTCTCTACTATCATAACATTCTCGTCTCTAAAGAATTCAGAATATTTTCCATCGGAAGTTTCCACATGAAAACGCAGTAGATAGCCCATAGTCACAAAGGTTTTCTATACAATAAATTAGTCTACATGTGTGTTTTCGAAACTAAGTATTAATTTAATGCGCTGTGCAGTATGTATAAATTTTCACTATTCATCACTATTGAATTTGTTGTCTTTGCATTATGAAGAGACAAAAAAAAACAAAGTGCCTATTCCACAGGTTCAGGTCAATAAAAAAGGTAGATTTCATGATGGATTAAAATGCAAGGCCTGTTCCTGATAAACACAAAAGGTCTTGCACAGTGAACCCAAGCTCACTTGCCGAATTTCTTGCATGCACATTGCACATAGTAATAAAATGTTGTGACACTAAAGACTAGCATTCTTATAACATATTTTTTCTGATGACCTGAAAGCAGAGACTATAAAAAAGTAACTGAAATCTCATAGGTAAAATATACTGAGTTGATAAAATATCAAAAAAGTAGATCAATATTATTTTAACCTCTTATGGATATTTTGTGAAATCCTTCAGCTAGCACCTTTTCACAAATAGAAAATTGAACCCATTTGACTAACTATCGCTTAGGAGCCCTGGATACTGACTAGCTACTTACTACCAGCCCTGGCTAACCGAGATCTGGATACTGGAATTAATAGGAATATTTTTATGGAATTTTTATCGGTGTGTTTTTGTGTGTGCATTATGCTAAGAATACTATTGGTTCACAACACCACGACTGCCTCTGAAATGAATGTGTGTAAATATGTTATAACTCGTAAGAAAATCATTATTATATAATTATATACTGAATCCTATTGTCAAATCAGAATTACCTCGAGTGCTGTGGTGTTCCTGCACCTGAGTGAGGTCGCAGGAAAGCGGGAGTTGCTGCGTTGACAGTAGGTGTGCAACATATGCACAATATTACGTGTTGCAAACGTTTATATGGCTAAATGAACTACTTCACATCGGTTTTCCTGAGTAAGATGGGTATAATGTTGTACCCTAAAAATTTTTTATACTATGTTGGATGGTACATATACCACCCAACATCTAAAAAAAATTTTAGGGTGCAACATGAGAGCCATTAATTCCATCTAACTCAGGAAACCACAATACGAGGTTCAAGTTAGATTCCACTACTATCATTCTAGGTCATCTACTCACTACTGCCTGGTTACTCTTTGCAGGGCTACATCAAGCGTCAAGCTGTCTTTGCCTGTCTGACATGTTGTCCCGAAGCTAAAACTGATCCAACAAAGAGAGCTGGTGTCTGCCTTGCTTGCAGCCTGTCCTGCCATGAAAACCATGAGGTGATTGAACTATATACCAAGCGTAACTTCTGCTGTGACTGTGGGAATCCTAAGTTCAATTCGAACACATGCCAATTTCTGCCTCAGAAACCTGATATGAATGTAAATAATAGCTACAATCAGAATTTTACTGGTCTTTACTGCACTTGCCATCGTCCATACCCTGACCCAGAGAACACATTTGATGATGAAATGATTCAGTGCATTGTATGTGAAGATTGGCTCCATGCAGCTCACCTTGAAGCTGCAGTTCCACCCAATGACCAATACTCAGAAATGATTTGTAAAGCATGCATGCAAAAAAATGAATTCCTTTATGATTATAGCGATATTGCGGTTAATGTTGACATTGAAGTTGATGTGGTATCAGTCAATGGTGCTGATCCTTGTGCCTACAATGGCACTGTTTGCAATGGTAATGAAAAAGAAGCAGAAAAGAATGATCTTGATGTTGAAATGGCAGAGAAATCAGCTGATTCCACTGGTGAAATTGAAAAAGAAATGTCTGACAAACCTTCAGATCCCCCTGCAGAGGGTGAGAATGAAAAATCTGCAGATCTTGTTGCAGAAGAAAAGAAGGACGAGATTGAGATGGTAACTACAGAAAACATTGAACAAAATAGTAGTACTGAATCTGTACCCAAAACAGAATCTGAAATGCCCCTAAGTACTACAGACACGCCAATGAATGATGAACCAACTAAAAATGAGATTGCAGATTCTAGTGAAAAACAGGAGCTAAAAGAATCAAGCAGCAAAGATAATGACTCTGCTCTGGCAGCTGACATTGCCTCAGAGACCAGTGTTACAAATACAGATAGTATTACTGAAAACAAGGATGACAACCCAGAGTCAAGCGCAGATAATAAATCTGAAACAGTACCTGAACCTGAACAAATTAATAGTGAAGAAACAAAAACAGCAGAACAAGAAAATAACGACAATGATGCAGAGGTTAAAAATTCTGAGAATATTAAACAAAATGTAGTAAATGAAAGTGCTGAAACGTCGGAAACCAAGGAGACTCAAGATGATGTTTTAGAAAATATAGATAAAATAATCAATGACGAGACACCTAGTAATGATACTGCTGATGAAGCAAAAGAAGAAGATGATAAATCTGTCAACAATGACACAGAAATGAAAGAAAATGATGGAGATGATGGCAAGGCAGCAAACAAAGATACTGAAACAGAAGAAAATATTGAAAAGAATGATGTAGATGATGCAAAGTCAGAAGGAAATGAAGAAACAAATAATGAAAATAAGAGAAAGTTAGATGTAGACACAGATAATGATAATATAACCATGAAGAAACCAAAATTGGAAAATAGTAAAAATTGTAATAGGCCTAAGAACGGTAAGAATAAACTGAAGGGAGCTGCATTCTGGCCATCTAACTTCAGACAAACATTATGTACTTGTAATGAATGCCTCACAATGTACAAGGACTTGTCTGTACTGTTTCTGATAGACCCTGAAGATACAGTTACAGCATATGAAACACTGGGTAAAGAACTGACTGAGGCGTTTGGTGCATCACAATATGAAAAGGGTCTGCAAGCATTGTCATCCTTAGATAGAATACAGCAAATAAATGCATTGACAGAGTACAATAAAATGCGCGACAAGCTGCTAGAATTCCTAAAGAGTTTCAAAGACAGGCAGGAAATAGTGAAGGAGGAAGATATAAAGGCATTCTTTGCTGGAATGAAGCCGAAACGCGAGCCTGATGGTGTCTACTTCTGCCGATAAAGTACCAATGCTGATGTATGATGTAGATGTAAGGACTTGTATTTTTATATTCATTGACTTAATTTTAATGGTATTCCCAGTGCTTGATAGGCTCCAAACATTCTCATAAGAATTTATTGACATGTCTCATTATACTTTTTCCTCAAAATGTATTTCTTTTATTTACACCCTTGTCTACAATTAGTAATCCAATCTGAAAAATCAAATTATGCAGCACATACAATACCAATTATTACTAATAACTGTTTACTTACCATCAGACGTCCCTTATGCTTGTTTGGCACTTGATCCTACTCTTCCATCGGCGTACCAAAAAATTCATTAAGCACATGCCGAAGAATCACATACAAATCATACATATACGCCGTTCGCCGTCGTCGTCGACAACCCTTATTCGTCACACTGCTGGGATATGAGTCTCCCCTCAATCGAAGGGGTTTAGAGCGTACTCCACCACGCTGTTCAACTGGGGGTTGCCGGAGGTCAGTGTTTTCAAGCCACCGACTTTGCTTAACGACTGTCGACGAATGACAACAGCCAGGACCGACAGCTTAATGTGCCTTCCGAAGCACGGAGGAGCTCGAGATAACTAAACCCATCCAAAGACAGACTGCGGTGTATGTTGCTTAACTTGCGTGTTCTATTAGACTGACACGCGCAACGACGTCATCTATCTCCTCAATTTCTCTAGGCTAAATATAGCATGTATGGTGGCACGAGGATAAAGTTCTTAATTTTTTCCTCAAGTGTGACGAGCTCGGTGGCGTAGCGGTCAATGACGAGGCTTCGACACCAACGCTCGTGGGTTCGATTCCCACACAGGACAAACATTTGTGTGCATGAACATGTCTGTTTGTCTTGATCTGGGTGTTTTCTATGTATCATAAGTATGTATTTACAAAAAAAAATGTATTTACGTATGTTTATCAGTTGTCTAGTACCCATAACACAAGCTTCGCTTACTTTGGGGCTAGATGGCGTTGTGTAATTTGTCTGACAATATTTATTTATTTAATACCTAAGCAATGAATGGGTTAACCCATTCATGACCGGCTTACGTACTAAGAACTTTATCCTCATGCCGCCATACATATATAGCCTAGACATTGAATACAAAACCTAGTCGCCGATGGGCGTCTTTGGCATGTGATTAAAGATTTTTGGGACGCCGATGGGCGGCCTCGGCACTGAATTGGTTAATTTAGCAGGGTAAAGACTGTAGAGAGCAATAAAACGCGTCGGCGAGTAGATAATTAAGTTTATTATAGTAACGTTAGTGGCGGGGCGATCAGTACAGTATGTCGTAGTGGCCCGGCCGGTACAGCAGGTGCACCAGCGGCTTCGAGCCTTCGGGGAAATCGTGCGCTATCACCTGCCGAACAAAATTACTAACATTATTACTTATCTCTTACACAATAAAGCAAGACACTGCTACAGGCGAGACGAGAGGCTATATCACCGTCTCTTACACGCTTATAGCTGTATCTCGCTCTAAATATATCGTATCTGCTGCGACAGTCTAACCTATAGTACCAAGGGCGGATGCAGGGGGGGGGGGGGGGGGGGGGGCATGACCCCCTTTACTAGTATGTAACGTAGTACAAGTGGCTTAGCACGATCTTTAGAGCCAAAGCTAGCCTCGCCTGCACGTGGTGCACCCTACCGATTAGCGAAAGAAGCTTTGGCAAAAGAGATGTAGAGTATTTTATTTATTTCTTTAGAAAACAGGGTTCTTTAGGGAACAGCGTATTTGTAAGCTGCCCGACTGGAGAAGTAAACTGCAGCCAATTAACAATTCTTTTGAGAGTTGTGTTACTGCGAGTGAGATCACCAGGAGGAGTTGCTGCGTTGGCAGCGGGGGTGGCAGCACGTAAGCAATATATCTTCTTGTGAGCGTTACTATGACTACGGTAATTGTTACACATCAGGCAGGCCTTATGCTCGTCTGCCACGCGACGTAGTATAAAAAAAAACATCACGTTATACTATAAACGTCACAATCTTTTAATGTTAAGTGCACCTACACGCATCCTACCAATATTTTCTACGAGATGCACAAATTAAATATCCTTTGGGCGTTTCTATATTGTACTCGAGTATGTTGCATTATCGTTGGCGAATTACGAGTAAATAATCAATCATCGTTTACCGGTCACCTGTGGGCGCACTTAAGGTGAAGTGAGTCCAGGAAACACGCTTATTGAAAGAATAGTTCTATTAAACTATTTCAATTTGGTTCCTAGAAATTTAACTATGAAATCTTAAGTCCTTTCTGCAGGGCACAAAGCTATTGAAAACACAATTAATAATTTTTGGCTCGATAGAAAAAAATCGCGAACTTACTCTCTAAATTTGCACTAAGTAAAAATTATAACTATTTAATACAATTTTTTTATAAGTAAATTATACCAAAATTTTCATAATTTTAATTACGAGAGCACTATGCTATTACTTTTAAAAATAAAATAATTTAAATAAAATTATTAAAAGAATAACGATTTGCGGTCGCGCACCCTCCCCGATTCTCGATCGCTCTCAACGTCAGTGCTCTAGGAGCTGCGTTCGAGGTAGGACCTGTGCCGCGCGTCCGTTCAACGCGTTGTCAATAAACACGTTGAAATAAACACAGTGTAGGAATATCAGTAAGACAACAAAACAACGATGATGATGATACATTTATTTTTTTACTGAGACCCGGTTTTCTTTTCTCATGCTAGATGTTTCTTTGGAAAACTTGAATATAAATCTTTCTTGGAATATCTGTAAACCCACATTGAAATTCGTTCAGTAGCGATTGAGTTTATCGCATACATGTAGGTACGCGATCATCGAAATCGGTTTGGCCGTTTAGGCGTCATAATTTTTATTTTTTATACTTCGTCGGGCCGTAAAAACATACGGCCCGCCTGATGTGAAATGGTTACCGTAGTTATAATAACGCTCGCAACTTAAAATATTGCTCGCGCACCGCCACTCCCGCTACCAACACAGCAACTCCTTCCTTTCTGGTGACCTCACTCACTCGCAGGAACACAACAACTCTCAAGGGAATTGTTATTTGGCTGCGGAATTCTGTGAGGTGGAGGTAAATTCCCCAGTCGGGTAGCTTACAATTACGCTCCCTACCTCCCTTTGCCAGCGCTTCGTTTGTCAGTCAGCAGGGTGCACGGCGTGCAGGTAAAATTGGCTTTGGTTCAAAGATGTTGATGAACCACTTACAGCCCAGATATAGTGATAACCCCAAAGATACTTTCGCATTTATAATATTAGTAGGTAGATAGTTAATTGATTCAGGTGTTATTTTGCGGAAGTCAAATTTACAGGCAATTTGATCTACACTACTTTGCGTGCTTCCGCCACCAACGTTTTTGGTGTAGGACACGACTTACGCTTAATATTTTTTTGGTGTAGGAGCTAGGACGTTGGATCATTAATATTTTAGGGTGTAAGTGGTTCATCAACATCTTTAAACAAAAGCCAACTTCACCTGCGCGCTGTGTATCCTGCTGACTGACAAACGAAGTAATTGTAAGCTACCCGACTGGGGAATTACATCCACCTCACAGAATACCGCAGCCAAATAACAATTCTCTCAATCAATCATGAAATCAAATCAATATATTTTTTTGTAAATACATACATACTAACTGTTAGCCGTGGCTTCGCCCGCGTGATCCAGGGAAGCTGCCATTAATTTGTGTATATTTTTTTTCTTGTTGTCATTTTTTTACTTGATGTTCCTACCAACTCTTATGTTACCAGCACGTCGACCGCTCCTAAAGACCCACTCATTGCCCAGATAGCACAGCAAATAGCCGCATTAACTAAAGAAGTCCACTCATTGAAAATGCAGCGAAGACCCGGAGGACGTCAACGTACTAAACGCACCGAGCAGCAACGTCACTGTAGCAAGACCAGACCTCACTCTAGCTACCGCAAGTATCCTGTTTGTTGGTATCATTCACGACACGGAGACAATGCAACGAAATGCCTCAAGCCCTGCGATTATACACCGGGAAACGGTCAAGGCATTCGGTAATGGCGACCGACGATTGCCTTAGCACAGGTCGCCTGTTCATAACAGACCAAAATACCAAAATGGAATTCCTAGTTGACACAGGAAGCGATCTCTGTGTATATCCACGATCTGCTCTGAAGGAATGCCGACCAAAGACAACTTACGAACTTTTCGCTGCCAACGGATCGACCATAGCTACATACGGCTATGCACATCTGGAGCTAAACCTGGGACTCCGTCGAGCATACACCTGGCGCTTCATAGTAGCAGATGTCACCAAGGCTATTATCGGTGTCAACTTTTTGTCATACTATAACCTCATCGTTGACTGCCGAAACCAACGCCTCACAGACTGCAAAACTTCACTTTCCACATTAGCGCGCGCAGCGCCTGTCACTTCGTCATACACCATTCCTTCAGTCAAGACACTGTATGGCGACACCAAATATCACGAAATACTTCGAGATTTTCCTGAGCTCACTCGTCCATCAGGATCGCAGCACTTCCCGAAGCATCTAACAAAACATCACATCCGCACGACTACAGGACCTCCGGTTGCTTGCTCACCACGACGCCTAGCACCGGACAAGCTGAAAATAGCGAAGATCGAATTCCAGGCAATGCTTAACAATGGCCCAGCTCGACCTTCAGAAAGCCCTTGGTCTTCTCCACTCCATTGCGGAGACTACAGAAAAAAGGACTCGCTCGGGCAGGAAGGTCTACCTTTCTCGTTATTATCGCCCGTAACCCGGTCTCTGGAGGGGAGTGATGTGGCGGAACCTCCGTCATACAAAAAGTTTGTACATATTCATAGATCTCATCGCGTTCGTTTTTCTATTTGATTTGTCATAAATTTTCACTGTCATTACTCATTGTAAAATATTTCTTTACAGCGAATTATAATTATTATATACAAGGAGAACATTGTGTTGTTAATCTTCAAACAACATTCATCAGCTCCTCAACCACGCTAAAGGATAAAAAGTAGCTTATGACACTCTCCAGACCGTAAACTATCCCCGTTAACAAAAATCATGTCGGTACTTAGGTTACTTTCGATGTAAAAGAAGGACAAATGATTACAAAGTTTATTTTTCCCATTGGATTAAGATGTTTTTCCGTGATAAAAAGTAGCTTATGTCACTCTCCAGATCGTAAACTATTCCCATTAAAAAAATCACGTCCGTACTTAGGTTCGTGTTTGACGTGAAAGAAGGACAAATGATTAACTTTATTTTTTCCCGTGGGAATAAAATGTTTTTCCGGGATAAAGAGTAGCCTATGTCACTCTCCAGGCCTTAAACTATATAAAAAAAAAACATGTAAATCCGTTTGTTACTTTTGACGTGAAAGAAGGACAAACAACCTTTTACCTATATTATGCTATAGTGATTTAATCTTAAAAGATAGGCATATGCGCAAATTTACGCAGCGCACGCAACGTAAGCCCTCAAAAGGAATATTTTTTTCCCGTTTTTTATCGGTGCTCCGCTCCTATTGGTGTTAGCGTGATGTTATATAGCCTATATATAGCCTCCTTGAAATATAGGCTAACACTAAAATATTTTTAGGGTTCCGAACCTCAAAAGGAAAAACGGAACCCTTATAAGATCACTTTGTTGTCCGTCTGTCTGTCTGTCTGTCTGTCTGTCTGTCTGTCTGTCTGTCTGTCTGTCTGTCTGTCTGTCAAGAATTTCTATGTCGAGAATGCGTGGAGGTATCAAGCTGAAATTTGAACTGTATACTCAGGTCTACGGTCCCATGAAGTTAAAAAAAAATCAAATTGCTAAGTTTACGTAGAAAAAAGTTACGGCCGTTTATTCAGCAAAAAACGCATATTGCGACACACTCAAGGGAATCAAAACCTATAGGGTACTTCCCGTTGACCTAGAACTATGAAATTTGGCAAGTAACATCGTTATAGACTACAAGTACAGGAATAAATCTCAAAACTATACATTTGTAAATAGATCTTAAAAAATAGGGGGTCTATATTTTTTATAGGGTGTCGAAATTTCAAATTGAAACTACTAGTTCAAATGGGGTGTCATATGAAAGGGCTTGATGTACACATTGCAAAATATATTTTATTTGTTTTTTTCGACGCATTATTTCTTATTTATAATGAAAAATATCAAATTTAATAATGATACTACGTACCTACGGAACCCTCGGTGGGCGAGTCCGACTCGCACTTGTCCAGTTTTTTTTTCAATTCGAACAAAGAAACAAACAAACTCTTCAGCTTTATAATATTAGTATAGATAATACATAGAAAACACCCAGACCAAGATAAACAGACATGTTCATGCACACAAATATTTACTCGTATCTTGTGCGGGGATCGAACCCACGACCTCGGAATCAAACTGGACATGGTTAGCCATTGGACCACCGGCGTTGTCAAATATAAATACTGTTAATATCAATACCGCTGTATGCTCGGGCATAGTAGCTAGGGACAGACGCGTGCTGTACGGCACATATCGATTCCTAGAAGGATGAAGAATAGTGTATGCTGGCGCGTGATAGTTAGTTAGTCTAAGTATGTACCTATTTTAGTTTGACCAATAATAAATATAATTGAATATAAAAGAATTATTGAATAGTTTTCTTTTTATTTTGAATTCTTTACTTTTTCATAATATACCAAAACATCACTTGTTTGCATGTTGAATATAATATACTTCATTAATAAAAAAAAATGTATTTTTACATGTGGTTTATTTATTTTCATATAATTATATTTCCAGTAAGTACTTTTAACTATTGTATTGACGGGTGTAGGTGTAATACTACACGGGTGTAGATAGTCGCTTCGCTATACTGTGGCGTCTCGGCAGCGATCGCGCGCTTGTAAGCGAGTACCCCGCGCCGGCTCCTCTCAAGCCCCACACCTCACCCCCTCGAAAACGGTCAAGCCCTGGACTCACGTCACCTTAAATGGGGCATACAGCAATTATATATTTTTCTATTTGCCACTTATTTCTATTACACAACGCGTCTCATGCTTTGACTGGACGCCTGTACAAGATGAGACTTGTCGATAGCCCAGAGTGCAGATCTTTTAAAGCAAGGGTTCCCAATCGCTGTTCCGAGGACCGCCAATGGTCCGTGAAAGATAAAAATATGCTCCGTGACACAAACTTATAATGAAAGAGATTAGCACTATCATAAAAAATACTAAGAAGTCGAGTTATAGAATAATGGATTTATATCACACTTGGGGACCCTACTCCGAACAAAAACCTCGTTGTGGTCTGCAAACAAAAAAGGGTTGGGAACCACTATTTTATAGGAATCAATAAGATTATGAAACACTTCATTGTGAGGTCGGGACGCCCTTTTTTTTTACGAAAAACACCATTGACTGTAGTAAATATCGAAATGTACTGGTGAATAACAAGCGATTCTGTCGGTGCTCCCACCTTCCACCCAAAACATAACTAACGTTCCACTGTGTATTTTATCCCGCTCCCGCTCGCTGCTTCACCCCGAAAATGCAGCCTATCCGGGGGTCACGAACATTAGAGGGGTCAAAACATCCTAGACATTTATTCAAGTAATAAATATGTGATTACATTTTAGTGTAGAGACGGGAGGCAGCAATATTTCTGTTTTACCTCTTGCAATATTAGTGTGTTTCGGCATTAAAAAACTTGAGAAACGATGGCCTAGCCTAGATAATTTGTCTTCAACCATTTTGATGCAGCGGCGCACATAAAACCCAAAAAGTTAAATAAAAGTCTTGCAACCAATTAAAACACTGTAAGCTTACAATTCCATTTTACGTGTTTAAATTATACCACACCCCGACCACTCCATACAAATATTGCGTCGTTTACTACTACCTATACAACGACGTATGTGCAGAGCGTGAATGAGCGTGTGTGCGTGCGGCTCCATATACTGTTCCGGATTTGTCTCAGAGGGTGAGGTCGACACGAGAGAGCGGCAGGGGTGGCCATACTGTTACTCATATTGTGATTACACATTAAAACTTGCATCCGTGCCCCTAACGGTCGCCAAGGACCAGCCCCCTTACCACCATCTCTTATTGCGATTCAATAATTGAATAGATTGCTTATCCATACCAATGAATAAGCGACTCTATTCCATTTGAAATAGAGTCGCTTTTTCATTGGTATGAATAAGCATTCTATTCAGTTATTGAATCGCAATAAGAGATGGTGGTAAGGGGGCTGCAGTCGCTTGTGCGTTGTCACTACGCAGCGAGACCAAGCGAGTGCGTGTTGTGTTACACACACCTATTTAGTGTCAAACCACACTAGCCGAAATTCCGCGGCCGACATTCCGCGTGGTTAAGATTGGTATGTAAAAAACGCAACGTAATTTTGGTCAAATGTCTCGATAGTCATTGAAAAAGTATTGCAGGCGTAATGGCGCCGAACTTCGGTCGCGTATTTTCGGTATAGTGTATTTAGACACTTAAACTATAGGAAGTCACAGTCGCTGGCGAACAGTCGACAGTGCGTTATAGCAGATTGAAAATTGTTATGGTTAAGCTTAACATAGTATGGCTCTGAAAATATAGGAAGCTAAAGGTCTGTAGTATAAAATAAATAAATATTCTTGGACGAATTACACACCTCCATCTTGATAAATTGATATTATACTTAAGTACATTTTTTTGTAAATACATATAATAAGTACATAGAAAACAGCCAGACCAAGACAAACAGACATGATCATGTTCACAAATATTTGTCTTGCGCGGAGATCGAACCTGCGACCCCGGAGTCAAAGTGGACATAGTTACCCATTCTAGTACCGGACTCATCATAATACTAATACAAAAACTATATAATTATGTAAAAGGACTTAATAATTATTAATGACTGTTTGTTTCTATATAATCTATCTATATGTACTAATAATTATAAAGCTGGAGCGTTTGTTTGTTTGATTGAATGCACTAATCTCAGGAACTACTCATTCGAATTGAAAAAATAAGTGTTAGATATTTTTCGATATAACATCACGCTACCACCAATAGCGGAGCACCAATGAAAAATGTTGCAAAAATGGGAAAAAAATATTCCTTTTGAGAACCTTCCTTTTTGCGTAACTTGAACCGTTTACACAGCGCACGCAACGGAAGCTCGTTGCGTGCGCTGCGTAAACGGTTAAAGTTACGCAACAATTATATACGAGGGAATTATTCATCTTAAAATGTTCAAAAAAGAGTCTGTGATAGCATATATATCGGCGCAAAGCAATACGTGATTACACTTCATATCACAAGCACAAATATTACGTCATGCTGCACGTGTTCGTTCGGCGTAAACAAGTGACGCACGGCCACGCCACCTGCAGCCGGGCTATAAAATAGCGACTCGCCGCAGCTGTGGGGCATTCACTCGTCAGCGCTCGAGGCGAACACATCTGCTACTCGAAATATTAATAATATTTAATTTGTTTGATGGTTATTAAAAATAATTATTTATTGATTTGTATTATTATTAGTATTATTGCTGCCAGTTTTAAGTTGCTAATAAACAGCTACAATGAGTAATAGAGATGGTTTTAATAATCGAATTCCCTTCCTTCTACATCAGAAGAGGGGATGACTCAACGCCTACAGACATCGGCCAGTAAAAGCAACATCGCTATGGCAATTTTAGCAAATACATTCAAGGACACAATGCGAGAAATGATGAGTCAGGTATCTCGAGATAGTCAGGCTACTCTCGCAGTGATGATAAAAATGCTTCGCCCGGAAGAGACTCACTCTGTTCGTATTTCGATGATGCTGTTGACATTCCAGAGTACATATCCAAAACGTGGAAAATGTCCATGCAAATTGTTAAACCAGATCCTACAGAGCAAGATGCGGTAGAAATTGTGATCGGAAGCATTCAGGATGACAATCTCCTCACCGGACTTCTTGATAGTGGATCAATTTAACATGTCGTTCGGACTAACCAATGCTCCATCAGTTTACCAAAGAGCTATAAATAAGGAATTTCAAGAAGATGAGAGGCTCTTGTTTATATGGAGGACGTACTGATACCTAGCAAAACATTTCATGAAGAACATTTGGAGCTGGAAAAGGTAGAAGCTAAAGCAGGATTGTGATGGAAAGTATTCACAGATAGCCTTTCTCGCAAAACTTCGAGATTGTATAAGAAAAAAAAAAAAAAAAAAAAATGCAACATGTAGATTTCTTCTACACGTAGAAATTTTCTAAACATCGTTATGAACCTATCAACGAAAGATGACTAATAGTGAAACAACGCCGCGAACAAGAAATATTCAAAATTGTTGAACAACTTTATCCAGAATATGTACTCAGGGATAACATTTTTTTCCACAAAACGGATTCAAATCAGTGCATTGAAACATTTGTAAGAAGTTGAATTTCTGTTTGATGCTCCAAAGCGAATTATAGTTGATGGTGATGGTGCGTTTCTTTCCCATTATAAGGCCTATTGCAAACAATATGGAATTAAATAGCACCAATATGCAGGATATATTAGCAGAGGAAATGGGCATGTTGAGAGAATTATGAGAATAATAAAAAATTGATTAACAATACACACAAAAGATTCATTGGGATAAGTCACTTGAGTCGTTGATTGGGAGAGGTAAGTGTTGGGAAGGATGACCGAGAGAGCTGAGAATGACAAAAATAAGACACGACAATGGAAAAGCTACGATAAAAAGACTCTAAAAAGATGAATACATGCTTTTGAGGAAACTACCGCGTCTGGACACATATGTCGGACCATTTGAAGTCAAAACAGTATTATCGTACGATAGATATGGAATACGCCGAATCATTGGTCGTGGTCGATTTAGGAAGGTGTGTCATGAACATTTGAGAAGTGCACCTAAATTCGGAGTTCAGAGCAATGTGGCCGTATCGGCGATGAATAGAAAATAATACTTTGAGTGCGATTAACAAGATAATGTGTGTGCCAATATGAGCGCTGAGGCTCTGAGGTATAATTTTGATAATGTGTGTGCCAATATGAGCGCTGAGGCTCTGAGGTATAATTTTGATAATGTGTGTGCCAATATGAGCGCTGAGGCTCTGAGGTATAATTTTGATAATGTGTGTGCCAATATGAGCGCTGAGGCTCTGAGGTATAATTTTGATAATGTGTGTGCCAATATGAGCGCTGAGGCTCTGAGGTATAATTTTGATAATGTGTGTGCCAATATGAGCGCTGAGGCTCTGAGGTATAATTTTGATAATGTGTGTGCCAATATGAGCGCTGAGGCTCTGAGGTATAATTTTGATAATGTGTGTGCCAATATGAGCGCTGAGGCTCTGAGGTTTTTATTTTTACAGATAACGGTCCTTCAAAAGAGACGCAGGGACGCGTCTAATTGCAGAATGGCCGTATCGGCGCAAAGCAATACGTGATTACACTTCATATCACAAGCACAAATATTACGTCATGCTGCACGTGTTCGTTCGGCGTAAACAAGTGACGCACGGCCACGCCACCTGCAGCCGGGCTATAAAATAGCGACTCGCCGCAGCTGTGGGGCATTCACTCGTCAGCGCTCGAGGCGAACACATCTGCTACTCGAAATATTAATAATATTTAATTTGTTTGATGGTTATTAAAAATAATTATTTATTGATTTGTATTATTATTAGTATTATTGCTGCCAGTTTTAAGTTGCTAATAAACAGCTACAATGAGTAATAGAGATGGTTTTAATAATCGAATTCCCTTCCTTCTACATATATCTATCTTTTAAGATTGGCTCTCTATAACCTTTCAAATGCAGTGCCGTAAATAGCCTTTTCTGCGCCCTGTGCGAGGTTCTATAACTGCGCCCTTGTTTTTTTTTTTTTGATATTGTCTAATTTATTTGACGTTTTTGATGATACTGGCTGGCATGTAGGTACGTATGTACTGGAATCAAGCACTGGGGACGCAGCGGTAACTTATCAAGACCAAACTTGCGCCCCCAGAGAGTCTACGCCCTGTGCCTGGGCACCGGTGGCACTGCCCTGTTTACGGCACTGTTCAAATGGTAACCTTATGCTTCACTCTCAACGCTGTGTCACACGCTTAGCTTAGCTAGTAAATAAATAAATAGCAAGGTGGGTAGGCGACACCCGTTACTAGTCTAAATACTATTGACAGTCGCCTATCGATTGGCTGCACTATTTATATTGAAACACGTATTTATTACCTGGCTTCCTTCTCCGCGATCCATGTACTTGACCCTGACTCCGACGTTGAGCGCGTTACTCAGTGCAATAATGTGGATGTGGTCCGATTCTTTATACATTGGTTCCACCTCCTGAAACACGTTACATGTACTTGTTATCTAGTTAGTAGTAGTTTGGGGTGTAAGCGGTTCATCAACATCTTTGAACCAAAGTCAACAGTCCTTTCCTTTCTTTCTTTCTGGTAACCTCACTCACTCACAGGAACACAACATCCTTCAAGAAATTGTTATTTGGCTGCGGTATTCGATGAGGTTGCGATACTTTCCCAGGCAGGCAGCATTAAAAATACGCTATGCCCCACCTCTCTTTTCGCCAGAGCCTCGTTTGTCAGTCAACAGGGTGCACCGTGTGCAGGTAAGGTTGGGTTTGGTTCAAAGATCTTGATGATCCACTTACACCCCAAAGTTACAATATGGTATGAGTACTAATTAAATCACGATTTAAAAGTGCTTGGAAAGACTATTGAATTAAGAGTATTTGAATTTTGATAATGCGGCGGAGGGCCTCTCCATAAACGGAGAAAACACTTGACGCCACGCAGCCGGCGCTGTGCACCGTGCCGCCTGACGCGTCTCGTCTCCCTGAATGACGTCTTATTGTTTTTTTTTTTTTTTACTACGTCGGGTGGCGGACAAGCATACGGCCCGCCTGATGTGAAGCGGTTACCGTAGCCATATTAACGCTCGCAACATAAAATGTCCCTCGCGCGCCACCACCCCCGCTGCCAACGCAGCATCTTCTTCCTTTCTGGTGACCTCACTCACTCGCAGGAACACAACAACCCTCAAGGGAATTGTTATTTGGCTGCGGAATTCTGTGAGGTGGAGGCAATTCCCCAGTCGGGCAGCTTACAATTACGCTCCCTACCTCTCTTTTCGCCAGAGCTTCGTTTGTCAGTCAGCAGGGTGCACCACGCGCAGGTGAAGTTGGCCTCGGTTCAAACACGTTGATAAACTATTTACACCCCATAATTATGTATGATTTTATTACTTTAAGCAAGTCAACCATTCTATCCTTTCAAATCAAGCATCTGTCATTCAAACTAATGAGCCGTCGCCTGGAAAACATCACACCAGATAAAGACATCTAGTTACACAAGGCAAGTCTACGAGGGGAGGTCAATAAGTTCGCGGAATGAGAGAGAAGGAGGTTGAAATTAAACACCAAATTATTTTTCCTTTTCAATATATTCTCCTTTAACCCTAATACATTTTTCGGATCTCTCAAATAGCTTGTTTATACCATCGAAAAAAAATGATTTGTCTTTGGTGTCAAAATAGGCCGAAATTGCCGACTTGACTTCATCATCGTCGTCAAATTTCTTTCCACGCAGCTCTTTCTTCATTTTTGGAAATAAATAATAGTCACTGGGGGCCAAGTCTGGACTGTATGGTGGGTGGTTTAATTGTTCAAAGCCGCATCGGTGAATGGCAGCCGTCGCAACATGGCACGTGTGGACGGGTGCATTGTCGTGCAAAAGGAGCACACCTTTTGACAGTTTTCCTCTTCTTTTTTTCTTAATGGCTTCTTTCAATCTTTCCAGTAAAGAAGCGTAGTACTGTCCCGTTATAGTCGCACCACGTTCTTTATAATCGATCAGTAAAATACCTTCTGTATCCCAAAAGATAGTCGCCATGATCTTTCCGGCCGATTGTGACACTTTGAACTTCTTTGGAGGAGGTGTGCCTTTTTTATGCCACTGCATCGACTCTTGCTTCGACTCAGGTTCATAGTGGTGAACCCAGGTTTCATCTCCAGTGACAATCCGGGCCATAACTTCTTCCTTTCTCTCTCCACAGAGCTCCAGAAACTGGTGAGAGCACTCGACACGCTCGCGTTTTTGAAGTGGCGTGAGCATTCTCGGAACCCATCTTGCACTGACTTTAGTCATCCCAAGATGATGATGTAGGATATTTAAAATACTTGATTCGGATACTCCAACCATTGCTGCAAGTTGCTTCTTCTTCAGTCGGGCATCTTCCAATACAAGTTTTTCTACTTTTTCGACGATTTCCGGTGTGGTGGCCTCAATTGGCCGTCCGGAGCGGGGGTCGTCTTCAATGGACTCCCTTCCTTGTTTGAAAAGACCATGCCACTTGTAAACCATGGTTTTACCAGGGGCAGAGTCCGCGTAAACCGCTAACAGCTCTTGAAAAATCGTCTGAGCGGATTTTCCTTGCTTGGTAAGAAACTTAATAACGGCACGGTGTTCAATTTTCTCCATACTGGCTGACTTCTTCCCGATTTAGTTGTTTGCAGGTCGATAACTCAAAAGTTAATGACACGATTAGGTTCAAACTTGGTATATATACTCTTAATGAGGTGCTTAACTAGTGCCTACCTGGACGGGTAAATTTATCCCCATCAACCCCTCCATTCCGCGAACTTATTGGCCTCCCCTCGTAGTAAAATAGATGGCAGGGGAACAACTCAGCCGAGCAGCTACGCTCCATGCCATGTAAGACCACTCAACTCGCTTCGCTCAACTTACTTGCCCTTCGTTGACACTGGCCTAGGTCACCTGCTTTTTATTGCTTGCTACTCGGCTCGGTCGCCTACTTAACTAATGTAAACCAGGCGTTATTAAGATTCATATATGCAATACAACACTATATTGTTCTTAAAATTAAATTAGTTTGTCTCCCATATACAGTGCTTAGATATATTCAGACTGGATTATAAAGCAAGCAAAATCTGTCCCGTCTGGTGTATTTATTAACTCCCAGCTAATATAATATATTGATCAACTAACTAACTGCATACCTGCCGACAAAATTCTGTAACAGTACGAGATCCTTCAATGAAGTTTTGATAGAAGTCGTGCTGTGTCTGCAGCTGCCCGGAGGTGACGAGGCGTAGATACACCACAATGTAGTCGGAGTAGCCCTGCTTGTTGAACTTGTCGTGGAGTTCTAAGCGGATGTCCTTCATATCATCGGGGGAACCACCAGCTTGCTCGCCCACCCGTTGCACTACTTCCATAAACTGAAAATGTTGAGCACAAATTATAAATGACACAGATACTACAAGATGTCCACTCAACACACTTTAAATTATGTAACATATCATCATCATCATCATTGCAGCCTATTGTTGCCCACTGCCACAGTATAAGGAATAGTACTACGTACAGTATGGCCACTCACTGCCGCTCTCGGAAGACAACCTCACCACCCCTCTGAGTCGAATGTGGAACCAATCGCACGGCTGAAACGCAGCGCCGTGTATTACGAGAGTTCACTCACTCATGCCTACTAACATAGTTAACGGCATCATTAGAGCATTTATATACAAATAAGGTTTAGAACGTCTTTGGCGCTGCAGGAAGCGCAGCCCCTCCGCTGTTGCGTTACAAAGAACAGGCACGCATGCTCGTCTACGCCAGCGTCAGCTTCGGCTTTTTGGACACCGACGGCGCCAAAGGCGTCCAGCCTCAGCTGCCGCGGCTCGCATAGTGCCTGCCCTTCATTACGGCGGGCGGGGGCTGCTCTCCCTCCGCGCCACCGGGTTAAAAGTTCAGTCAAAAGTCAAGGTCAAATATCTTTGAAACCATAGCCCGCATGCAAATATGACAAATAACCAAAAATGTTTCCCATGTTATCCTCTAAACGTAATATTGTCGCGGTCCTGTCGCGAATCATCTAGAATGAAACTGCGTCATCTGCGTGAATAAATCCTTGGAAGTTGTCATTGGCATTTTACATCCAAATCTAGAACCCTAGCTCTTAACAATTTGTTCATATTTACAATATGTCAATATTTCCCAAGTCAGTGCACCCTTTGCTACACCCTAACTGCAAAATGAACAATCATTTGCAATAAAGTTTATATTTATTATTATAATATTACCTACAATATTTAAAGTAAGTTTAATGTACTACTTCACAGTTCGTGGTGCCTATTTTGTTATGCAGTCAACCCTATCTACACGCACATTTGCACATATTCAGAAGTTATTTGTTTATCTAATAGTTTTTTATATAGAGTGGCCATGGTGTGTGCTACTGCTGTTCAAAGACCACGCCAATTGATTTCCAGCTGACTGAATCCTAATCTAGATGACCGATCCATTACACTTGCAACCAATGACTCCCTGTGATCCTGCGCAGGTTATTGGTCTATAAGTATTATTTTTTATCATAACCTCTACTTAACGGGAAACTTTATAAACACATATAACAAACCATATAAAAAAGGATGACATTAATTATTATGGCCATTTGTTTGTTTATTGTGTGTTTGTTTATTATGTATCCATTTTTACCCGATTTTAGCAGTTAAAAGTGGTTTTAACCGGTTATAAAAACTTTAAATGTAACATATTCACAACAAGAAAACCCATGAACTCTTGTAGCCTCGAGTCACAATGCTCAAGTCAACCACAAAGTAGTTACATCTACGAAGTAATATTTTACCGATGAAGAGGTCATTATCATTCAACTACCTACATAAACAATAAGTTTTTAACTCACCGTCTCATAGAAATCCTCTACTGTGAATTGAGAGAAACCCAAGGCAACAAGGATTTCTTTGGAATTCTTTGCTATTTCATAAAATTTATCGTACTCCGCCTTGTTAGTCAGTAAATGCTCTAAATATGCATACGAAAACGCTCGGAAAAAACAGTTCCCGTCTGGTCGCGTTCGTCTAATGTGTTTATACTTCGATGACAAATCTTTTACTTTTAAAAGATACACAGGATCTTCAGTGTATTCTTTTTCTAATGACGATAATGCTTCCAATTCACCCACCAGCGGTATTGTCTCTGAAATCTAGAAAAACAAATACAATCATCACTATATTCAACGCACTAATACGCAAATTAAAATACTGTTTATCTTCAGTCTGCAATAAAATAACGACAAACCTCTTTTTCTATTTCTCGTTGCTGTTTCATAATCAATTCATCTTGATTTATTGAGTTATCGACTAAATTACCGGCACAGCCGCTACTGCTTGATGCATCGTCCGCCATTTTCAAATAAAAATTGACACTATTGACAGTAAGAAAATACCCATGTTGCCAGCCGAGACAAAAAAAAATATCCTACAGAGCAACCGAAAACAGTAGAAATAATTAAATTTGAATTTGTAAACGTAGTGGCTTGAGATTATGTTTCACTGTTTTGCCAGTAATTCTTGGATTTGAAATTATAATTTGTAAAATATCTATCTTGTTTACCTATTAGGAAATGTTTGATAAATTTTCATATCAAAAAATGTCATCTTATTGAGAGCACATATATAAAAGAACAGCTACATACTTTGACTGGTATGTTCACATGTGATTTCTAATACACACAATATTATGAACATAAAAGGAGACTTTTCGATCTTCATACGTGGAGATTTTGTTTTCGTTTTAGTTAAACCCGAAACTTTTGTTGACGTATTTTGCAACAACGCAAATGTCTTTTCAGGATATTTTTGAACGATTTTGAATGACATACCTCACAAATTAATTTATGTTACGTCCTAAGTATTATATTTTTTTCCCCATATTAATTGCTATTAAGTACTATATCCTAATCGAACATGTTTTTTTAATTTTATTTAGCTGGATTTCAAAATATGAGAAAAAAATCAAGTCTGTGTCATGGCGAAGTTGAACGCATATTTTGTCAGCTAAACATTGTTGAGCAAGAAGAAAACTCTATGTCATAATGGCGAAGTTGAATGAATAGTAAGCTAAACATCATCGACCAAGAAAAAACGGATGAATACAGTGTCAATTTTTCTATCACATAAGTTATGATTAGGTATTTGACGAGCTCGGTGGTCGAATGGTTAGCAATGGCCACTTTGACTCCGAGGTCGCGGGTTCGATTCCCGCACAAGACAAACATTTGTGTGCATGAACATGTCTGTTTGTCTTGGTCTGGGTGTTATCTATGTATTATATACTTATAACACATAGAAAACACCCAGACCAACACAAACATGTATTTTAAAAAAAATGTATTTAAGTACATTTATCAGTTGTCTAGTACCCATAACACAAGCTTTTTGTTTAATTTGGGACTAGATGGCGCTGTGTAAAATGTCCGGAAATATTTATTTATTTAGGGCACAACGACAAGTCAATCTCTTGACACTGTTTCCAAAAGATGCCACTTATTTACGATCCGAAAGATCGTACATAAGTGGCAGCATGATACCATGCTACGTCTTATATACAAAATATCATCTCAATATAGTGCTAATAAATATAGTTTTCATTCACATGAAAGAGAACGAGACTTTTCAAATGGAGCACGAGACAGCCCATTTGAAAAGTTATTATGTGATAATTATGTTTTTTTTATACTAAGTCGCATACGGCTCGCCTGATGTAGAGCGATTACCGTAGCCATATCGCACGCACTCCGTCACCCCCGCTGCCAACGTAGTAACCTCCCTAGTGCGGTGTTCAATGAGGTGCAGGTACTTCCCCAGTTGGGCATCAGGTTGTTCCCCAGCTTACAATTACGCTCGCCCTAGGTCTCTGCTGCCAGAACCAGGGACTTTAACGGTAACCGAATGGAGTGTTATGAACAGTGTTTTTCATTTCTGTTTTTAAAGTGAAACAGAAAGAAAGTGTTACACTTTGAATCTGTTTTCCGAAATACCTGTTTATAAGTGTTAATAACTGTTACAGCCAATAAGGTTTACATTGGCATAACTATACCGATTGCAACAGCTCACGCGGCGTTGCGGTATTGTTAAGTACAAGATACAAACGGCAACAGCGCTGCAGCGCGTGCCCCGGACAGCTTTGTCGATGCCGATGCCGCCCGCGCCGACTACTTAGGGGCCATTGGGGATTTCCCTTTCTCACTACTATGGTATAGTATAGCCACAGTTTTAAATAGGGTTGTAACGGAACTTCGCTTCCGCCTCCGTTACTGAGGAAGCTCCGCAAGAAATCGTATCTTGGCCTCCGCCACCGCCTTCGTACAATTTTTGCGGAATTTTAACGGAGGTTTATTTACGTAATCATAGAACAATAACGCGCGGTAAAAACTATTAGAAGACATCAATTCCAAATTTTGTGTTAATTTTGATTGACTTGAAGGTAATGAATAAAAGAAAAAAAAAAGAGGGCTGATGTCCTCAACATCGGCTCTGTATTATAGCATTTTAATATATAAAAAAATGTAAGTATATACAGCATCGAAGAATTTTAAAAAAAATCTGATTAATGTATTAAAATTTAATTACCATTTTGACAAATATTCATTATTTTTAGCGATGTAACGACTCGACTTTTTAAACCGATTCAAACCGATTTGAGCATATACCGAGTTGCGTCGATTAGCGCGTCTACTAAACCGATTTGGCCGAGTCGAAAGCAATGTAACGGACTCGACTTTTTAAACCGATTTGAGCATAAACCGAGTTGCGTCGATTAGCGCGTCTACTAAACCGATTTGGCCGAGTCGAAAGCAATGTATATTTATTTAGCTTGTTTGCACGTTTGCCCGTTTGGCCGTTTACCCGTTTGGCCGTTTGCCCGTTTGCTCGTTTAGCCGTTTGGCCGTTGGCCCGTTTGGCCGTTTGCCCTTCTGCTCGTTTAGCCGTTTGCTCGTTTGGCCGTTTGACCGTTTGTTTGTTTGACCGTTTGGCCGTTTGCCTGTTTAGCCGTTTGCTCGTTTGGCCGTTTACTCGTTTGGCCGTTTGGCCGTTTGCCCGTTTGCTCGTTTGGCCGTTTGGCTGTTTGCTCGTTTGGCCGTTTGCCCATTAGGCTGTTTGCGCGTTTGCCCGTTTGCTCGTTTGGGCGTTTGGCCGTTTGCTCGTTTGGTCGTTTGCCCGTTTGGCTGTTTGCTCGTTTGCTCATTTGGCCGTTTGGCTGTTTGCTCGTTTGCCCGTTTGCTCGTTTGGCCGTTTGACCGGTTGGCCGTTTGCTCGTTTGGCTGTTTGCTCGTTTGCCCGCTTGCTCGTTTGGCCGTTTGGCCGTTTGGCCGGTTGGCCGTTTGGCCGTTTGCCCGTTTGCTCGTTTACTTGTTGCAAACGGCCAAACGAGCAAACGGGCAAACGAGCAAACAGCCAAACGGCCAAATGAGCAAACAGCCAAACGGCCAACCGAGCAAACGGCCAAACGGGCAAATGACCAAACGGCCAAACGGCCAACGAGCAAACGGCCAAACGGGCAAACGGCCAAACGAGCAAACGGGCAAACGCGCAAACAGCCAAACGGGCAAACGGCCAAACAGCCAAACGGCCAAACGGCCAAACGACCAAACGGGCAAACGGCTAAACGAGCAAACGGCCAAACGGCCAAACAAGCAAACGGTCAAACGGCCAAACGAGTAAACGGCCAAACGAGCAAACGACCAAACGGGCAAAAGGCCAAACGGGCAAACGGCCAAACGAGCAAACGGGCAAACGTCCAAACAAGCAAACGGTCAATCGGCCAAACGGGCGAATGCGCGCACAGAGACGCGAGCGAGATGCGTAAGTAAGTTCGACTTAGCCAAATCGGTTTAGTAGACGCAAGACGCGCTGACGCGCTAATCGACGCAACTCGGTTTATGTTCAAATCGGTTTGAATCGGTTTAAAAAGTCGAGTCGTTACATCGCTTTCGACTCGGCCAAATCGGTTTAATAGACGCGCTAATCGACGCAACTCGGTTTATGCTCAAATCGGTTTGAATCGGTTTAAAAAGTCGAGTCATTACATCGCTTTCGACTCGGCCAAATCGGTTTAGTAAACGCGCTAATCGACGCAACTCAGTCTTATACTGTGGTTATACTAAAAAAAATTACCGCGAGTCGAATGCCTACGTGGACGTAGGTAAGTATGGTGCGTAGGTACACACATCTAGAAAAATGTAGAAACAGTTTTAAACAGATTGGTAACAGAAACGTTTATATCTGTTACCAATGATATTACATATTGTTACACTTTATAAGTGTTACTAGCGAAACAGGTTTAAAACACGCCAATAAGTGTTACAGGAATAATTCTGTAACAGATTGAATCTGTAACCGTTATGAATGTGTATCCTTTATGAAGGTGTTTTTGAGTCCCTGGCCAGAACCTCGATAGTCGCCAGGGTATACGCAGATGAGGTTGGCTTTAGCTCAAAGATGGTGGTGTGCTACTTACATCCCAAAAATACTAGAAAGTGGAAGTGGGTATTGAATATTTATCTATATCAAGATGTGACAATGGATAATTTATTGATTTTACTTACTTTTTCATTTTGCTCCTTTTTTCGGAAAAAAAAATGAGCTAAATAAATTTATTTTTTAACTTTTTTTTAATTTTCTCTTTCTCTTTTTTTTTTACAGCTCATAGCACTACAGAGTATATTATTCTGTGGCACTATTTGCAAGTCCAGAGCTGGCAACACCGATGGTTCGAAATAGAAATGGAAGACTTTTTGGCGCGAACTTTTTGAGCGTGGTTGTGTTTGTAAACAAATTTTCATAATTTATTAGATAATGATATTGATTCATATTAGGGAAAGATAGAGTATTGTGGTGCAAGTATAATCATATAAGTGTATAAAATGAATAAATCTTTGATTAAAAGTTTGAATCGATGCTGCCGAGTCATTTCAAGAAGTCGTGCATAAAACAGCAAAAAAATAAATTGCACTATCGGATAATAATAAATAATGGTGAAACAAAAAGATTCCTGACGATATTTTACGGCGTGTTCCTGAACCGGGAATAAGATAAAAAATAATACAAACACGGGTCAAAAGGATATTGATTCAGAGCCAATAAAGCTATTTGATAAAAAATGAAGAAATAAAATATTGACAAAATTGAAATAAAATGGAAATAAAATAAATCAAATGAACAATACATACATATTTATTTGGTGTTTTTGTGGAGTTTAGTTGAAGTTTTTCAAACTGAAGGGTATTGAAAATAATAGATAAACATGCAAGAAATACTCGTTAGTGAAGAAATTGCCAATTTAGATCTGACGAAGGTTTGTATCGCAGACTAGTAGATGGTTTTATTGTAACAAATTTAAAGGCCCTCGTCCTATTGTGCTATATTTACCAAAAGTATTACACAAACATTTCAAAATCCATAGTGAATGGTTTAGGACATACTCATATTTGTATTTTATTTACTATTACACACATGCACTCACAAATGCCAACAAAGAATAACATAATTAAAGTTGATCCAAATTCAAATAGTAATTATTTAAATAAGATTATGAACGTTTAAAGAGAGGTAGGGTATTGCATATTTTATAAGCTGCCTGACTGGGGAAGCACCTCCACCTCAGCATACTGATGCCAAATAACAAGTTGAGGGTTGTTGTGTTTGTACGAGTGAGCGAGGCTGACAACCAGCTTGCTGTTGTCAGCATGGGGCGATGCGCGAGCGAAATGTCTTGTTGCAAGTGTTAATATGGCTGCGGTATCCACTTCACATCACATGTGCCTTTTCGCAATATATCATTGCCACTCTGTGGAACTCGGTGACACGCTAATTATGTCTATAGCTCGATTATTTAAAACCCTGTCATTGAGCAGACTCACTGCTTGAATGAGCGGCACCTGACTCTCCGATGCAGTTCTCCATAGTGGAAGTGCAAATAGTTTGTGAAATGAACTTGCTGAAAATGGAAACTAAAAATGTCTCTCACTGTAAAATTTTCCAGGATAAAAAAGTAGCCTATGTGCTATTCCAGATTATTTTAATCTTACTCTGTGCTAAAATTCATCCTGATCCATTGAACTGTTCCATACCATTATGGTAGATCCAGCTGATAAATTTACCCTTTCTTATTCATGGCTTTCACAAGTTGTATAGACAACATTTATAATAAAGTTAATCTGAATGTTTGCAATTCCAGTTTACGTTTTATTTGCATATTTTAGGTAGCAGCATTACAACAGAAGCGAACTCTTGCATTTGTGAACCATTTTGCAATAACCACAGCACAGTTCCTGAATGGTTTTTTAAGGCAATGTGAACAAAAACTGATGCATTTTGAAAGGAAGTTAGAAAAAGTAGAAGCGACTATGGTTCTTTTAGAAGCTCGAGTAAGTTTATGACACTGAAAATCTTATTTATATTTCAATAGTGCTCTACTGAAAATTTATGTTGTTATTGGTCTTTGGATTCAATGAGAAATCAATGGTAGGGTATGTCACTCTGTACAAGCAGAAATATCTATTTTACTACCTAACATTTATGCAGTCACAACTGCTATAGCTTTCACTATAGTCTCAATGTTGTGAACAAAAACTGATGCATTTTGAAAGGAAGTTAGAAAAAGTAGAAGCGACTATGGTTCTTTTAGAAGCTCAAGTAAGTATAAGACACTGAAAAATCTTATTTATATTTCAATAGTGCTCTACTTGGATTCAATGAGAAATCAATGGTAGGGTATGTCACTCTGTACAAGCAGAAATATCTATTTTACTACCTAACATTTATGCAGTCACAACTGCTATAGCTTTCACTATAGTCTCAATGTGAATAGCCTCTGTTCACAGGCATTTTATATCTCAAATGTGAAAATATGATTTAAAACACTTATAATAAACGGTTATTATGGGATATGCTCAGTGACACCCCATTGGCTTTAAATGATGTATTTTGAAATGTCAATTGTGTACCTCTTCTATGATTGATGTCACTCTTTTATGGTAACAAAATGCAACAGATAAGCCTGTCACCCTAGTGGTATTAAAAGTCATCAGCCTATAGACTCCTTGAAACATGAATTTGGCACTGGATTTGGTGAATGAGCTACATCTTTTATTAGCCTTTTATAATAAAATAGTTACCTGAGCTGGCTTCACGCATGGGCCAAAAAAATATAGACTATGTTACTCATTGGCGAAAGAATTTAAAATCGGTACAGTAACATTCAATTTTGAAATTGGATTCTAAATAAAAATACCAATCTCCTCTTTTTATAATGTTAGTATAGATATTTTTTTTATTTAACTTTAATGTATTCATCATCATCAGCCTGTATCTACCCACTGCTGGATATAAGCCTACCCCAATGCCTTCCACCAGATACGATCCTCCGCCTTCCGCATCCAGCTGCTCCCAGCTAGCACTAATGTATAATATCATATTAAAAAAATTGTTTTAGTTGTCATCAATCCCAGAAGTAAACACAATACAGGATGAAACAAAACCAGAAGATACCACAATACAGTCAGAGGACAGAACTGATGATAATAAATCAGAAAATGTTGATACAGAGAGAACAAATGAAGAAACTCAACCAAAAGAAGTTACAATTCAACCAGAGTATGAGAAATTTGTGAAGATGGTGCAAGTAGGTGTACCGTTGCAAGCAGTCAAGTTAAAACTCTCATTGGAGGGATTAAATCCTACTATATTAGAGCAAATTCTAAATAAATGATTGTACTATTAAAAATTTATTTGAAGAAATTACCTAATAACCATCATCCCAATCTGTTGTTGGCAAGAGCTAAGAGTGTGGTTTGTGATACAAACATAAGATGAAAGAGATTCGAGTACTGTTATACAAAATACTGTAATCTCAAGTTATTGAATTATGACTGTTACTATACACCCACACAATGTCCTCGAACAAAAAGTTTGGAAAATATTATAAGTTATTATGTAAACCAATCACACCTGTATTGAGTCGAAGTTTTCTTTTACGAAAATACAATAATAAGTAGTAGTACAGCATTATTTATTATGATGACCCAACCTTTAAATCATAAATATCAGACGAAACTTATTTAAGCTGCAACTCTATAAGTATCCAGAGGTTATGTCATTACAATGATACTAAATAGATATGTTTCCCCTGGATGGAAGCAGTTACCTACTGTTCATAGTCAATTAAGTTGAATAAATAACTTTAAGGAAAATGATCACCCTTATTTTTTTTGTGTCCATAACATTTCCTACATACCTACCTAGTTGATAAATATAATCAAAATTGTTGCAGCAATGCCATATCATAGTAATAAATAACAAAAATAAAGTGTTTTTGCCCAAACATTTAGAAATCTTTGAGAATACTGTTTGTATGAGACGATAAATGTATATTATTACACTGATTTAGATAAAATTCATTCATTTATTCAACTATTTTAGTAAAAATGAAAATGTAAATTATTCATCGTTACATTTCATAAATTAAGAATATAGAATCCTCTTTACAATAATCAAATAAATCTGCCTTTGTATCCTTATTTTATTATCAATAAAGTTTAGATAAAGCATAAATGATACAACACCATAGTTTTTACACTTATTTATTAGTCAGCTTAGAACTGAATCATCTGTCCCTTCCTCTTCTTGTCTCCACCGAGCTCGAAGTGTTTGCAACGCTTCAGCGCCACTTGTGATCGCACTTTGCAATCTGCACACTCAAGACGCAGGACAATTTTCTTCGTAGTTTTAGCCTAAAACAATCAAATGATGTTTTACTTAGAAACCAAGGTTTTCATAGGTGACTACAGTAAGGACCTTTTCTTGGATGTGAAGAGGTTTATAAAGGGTTGGCTGCAAATGAAGTACTTAGTGTTTGGCAGTAACTACATTCCATCAGAGGGGCCGTACACTTTGCCAGCTCATGGTATAAAAAGATAACGCATTTATGAACACATATAAGTAATGAGATAGCTACAAAAATGTTCCTACTTTAGTAATTGAATGTTTAATGATTATCACAAACGATAACAGAAACTAACCTTTTTCTTGAAGATTGGTTTGGACTGACCACCATATCCTTGCTGTTTACGGTCATAACGTCTTCTACCCTGAGCAGCGTGCCTTTCTTTGGACTTTTTGTACTGAGACACCTTGTGAGTCTTGTGGCACTTGCATTTTTTGCAGTATGTTCTGCGCTGTTTTGGTACGTTAACCTGAAAGTTATGAAGTCAGAACATAAAATACACTGTTTGTTCGATATATCATAATACACTTTATCATGTCTTCTACACGTTGCAGTACGATTGTATTGTTATGGCGAGATTTATTTCGATATAAAACATAAAATTCAACAAACCATTTTGTCCCGTTTAATACGGCAAGTAAACGTCAAAAAGAAAGATAAATTCAGTGTTGCCTGTTGCTGCTGTTGCTACAGCTCTATTGAAAAAAAAAAAGATTAGCTTACCTTACAATTACGCTCCCTACCTCTCTTTTCGCCAGAGCTTCGTTTGTCAGTCAGCAGGGTGCACCGCGTGCAGGTGAAGTTGGCTTTGGTTCATAGATGTTGAGGAACCTCTTACACCCCAAAAATAAATAAACAATGCCCACTCTGTTTGCATAGATTTTAAAAATCACTCATTAAATCTGCAGATAAATCCATACTCATAAAAAAGCCACTCAAGAAGAAACCATCACCCCCACCTTAGGGAAAGTAGCAGAGCGACAATACGCTAGGGATATGTGTGTATGACAAATTATCTCAATTACTTTGATTAAAAGTGTTTGAATCGGAGCTGCCAAGTCGTTCCAAGAAGTCGTGCAAAACAGCAGAAAATTTTCACTATCGGTTTTTCTTTTGACTTATTACAAGTAATGGAGGAACAAGAAGATTCCTGACGATATTTTTCGGCATGTCCTTGAAGCTGGGAATAAGTAAGAAATAATACATAGCCGCCCGTCAGAAGGATATTGATTCCAGAACCCTAGAGCTATTTAATAAAAAAAAAAATTAAGAACGAAAACGATAACAACACTGTTGTTTTGGCGCCAAAACTGACATTAAATAATTGACAAAAATTGAAGAACTCTGCGCCAACAGCAATCATTTATAACAATTTATTTCATTCTTTGAAATTTATCATGAAATTTGCTATCCCAGAAATATCTTGGCATAACAGAGATCCTGTTCTAAGTGTAGATTTTCAACCGAAATGTGAGCCTGATGAACCTTTACGCCTTGCAACTGGAGGCACGGATTCTCATGTCGTGGTAAGTTCTGCTTTTTTAACATTTGATAAAAACTAATACTGACTGACAATTTTGTATTGTAATTTTACAAAATGGAAAAATCCACCTCTCCCGCCTATTGGGATTTGAAGTCATGACCTCTATTACCGGTTGAGTGCTCTTTCCAGCTGAGCTACCGGTTTTCAAAAACTATTTATTTTAATAAATATTTTACAAGATGTCAGAAAGCATTGTTTCTGTGTTTATAAATCGAATCTGTATCGGAAACAAAGGACTGACAAGTTTTTGAATATATGTGTTTTTTATAGATTTGGTATGTATCAACAAATAACAGCGGTGCTGTCAACCTGGAGGTGGCAGCAGACTTAACACGGCACCAGAAAGCTGTCAATGTTGTCAGATGGTCTCCAAATGGGCAGTTACTGGCCTCTGGTGATGATGAGTCCATAATTTTTATATGGAAACAAAAAACTGACAAGGAACCTGTGCAAAGTCTTGAGCAAGCTGAGGAGCAGTACAAAGAGAGCTGGGTCATTCATAAGGTAGGCATATTTATATAAAATATCAAGATTCTTTTCATGAGTTCCTGCCACTCCACTTTTTCTGTGCTTAGATTATTTCTTTTTTTTAATTTAGCATTTGATATCCCATATACAATTCCATGTTCTAGCCAAATAAATAATAATAAAAAGTCCTACTGAATAAGTAGGTCTTATCTTAGTGGAATAATAATAGCTAATAATATCTTTTTGAATAAACCATCCTCATTTGATACCCACTTCAATCACAACATTAAAGTTTATAAAACATTTATTTATTTTATAGTTTTACACATTATGTTTAAGACAGTTTCTTTTGGCATTCCTTATAGCTCACCAAAATAGCCATTGTATGTGTAATATTATTTGGATCATTTTCTTTTATACAAGAGGGGAAACAAGCAAGTGGGTCACCTGGTGGAAAGCAATCATTACCACCCATGGAGATTAGCTCCAAGGGGTCGCTGATCCGTTGCCAGTCTTTTATGGGAAATAAATGATCTTAAATTTAAAGGAAATAAAAAATGGTTCAAGATCATTAAAAATAAACAGATATTGTTATGAGAGTCCACAGGTTCCTTTGTTTTTGTAAAAGTACAATTATATTGACTATATGATGATGTGCTTGACAAAAGTGACATTTTGGTTCCAGACTCTCCGAGGGCACATGGAAGATGTTCTTGACATTAGTTGGAGCAGAGACTCAGTACACCTTGCATCCGGATCGGTCGACAATAAACTTCTAGTATGGGATGTGATTCGGGGAAGATACAATTCTATTCTTTCAGACCACAAAGGATTCGTCCAGGGAGTGTCTTGGGATCCGCAGGGACAGCTTATTGCAACCCTTAGCACTGACAGGTAGGTCAAGTAAAACAGAAACTCTTAGGTATTGTTTACACATGAAATTGTACATTTTCGTTATACCTGAGTATTTTTATGTGTACACTAGTGACAGTGCCGTAGCCACAGTATTACTATTTATGCTTTTAATACTGTGGCCGTAGCTGATGCTATATGACCCCTGCGGGCCCCCTATCAAAATTTGATAGGGGGGCCAACCCAAATACTACCCAATACTAAATTCTACCCAAATACATCAGGGCTCTGGTCGCCTGGGGTCCCGTATCAAGCTGTATCACAGCTTATACGGCGAAAACTAAGCCCTTGATCGGTGATAATGTGTATTACTAACATATTGAAATGAAGTTCTTGTTTCTGTGAACGTTCTGTTGTGCTATACTCCAGCTAAACAGCTGTATACGAAAGCTAGGATAGAAAGAGTAAGACTGTGGTCCTTTTTCATAGAAACATCTATTGGCAAGAGGTTTAACTTAAATTTTAATGGTTCCCAATGCTAGTTAATAAATCAACATAAATATTTCAGATAATGTTTTTGATTTTGTTTTCATAATATACTACTATAATATACACTGCACCCTAGCTCTAGCCTCACAAGTCTTATCTTAGTGTTTTTAAGTACAAATATTTTACTTTTTGTGTACATATCTTGAATTTGTGGTGTTGTTTTATATAAGTAATACGGATTGAGATAGTTAGAAGTTCATGTACCATATGTGTTGATAAAGTTGGGCAGTACATAATGTGTTTGATTTCAAAGATCTTGGATTACTAGATTTGTTGCAGTGGTAACAGGAATGCAACACAATAAACTAACTTGGTTGTTTTAATACATAGTATATACTGAATGGAATTTTTCTAACCCAGTCGATCAACTTATATTTTTTAATTTCAGAGTATTTCGAACATTTTCCGTCAACACCAAGAAGGTTGTGTCTCGAAGTAGTAAAGCAGTGCTACCTTTTCCAGAGGAACACCCGTTGAAAGACATAAAGGTCCGTTTGTTCCATGACGACACCCTGCAGACATTCTATCGAAGGCTGCAGTTCAGTCCGGACGGCCTACTCATAGCAGTGCCTGCCGGCAAGATTGAGCCGGAGCAAGGCAAACTGGACGTGAAACCTCTGAATGCTGTTTATATCTACACAAGATATTCTTTGAAAGAGTAGGTACTATGTTATAGCATATTGTTTAGTTTTAAAGAAATCACTTTTTTGCTATGTAAGATTAACTTACTAAATTTTGAATAGGAGAAGTCATTTTTGGGGATAAAAAATTAAAGAAAGATTCTGTACAGTTTATCTAGTTTAACATTTTTTACCGACTGTTAAACATTTTGATCACCTGACTCGAAATGTTTTGTAGAAACGCAAACACCATCAAATATGATATGCCATAAGACGAAACCGGTTAGTAAAATAACAGTTCAGCAGACCGCAGAAGCCCAAAAGTGTGAATTGTCCGTTTGTGCATCTCAGATTTGACACCAGATTTATGAAGGGTCGAGAGGACCGTCAAATCAAAGCGCTCGCTGTATTTGCGACGAACATGTGTGTGTCAGATTGAACACGTCGTGTCTGTCTCAGGCCGTTCAGGCTGTACACGTCTCGTGTCCGTCAGGCCGTACAAGTTGCGTATGTGTCAGGCCGGCGTGCGTGGTGCCGTGCGGCGAGCCGGCGCTGGCGGTGCGCTGGGCGCCGCGCGGGCTGCGGGCCAGGCCGGCCGGCCCGCCGCGCGCCTGGCGCTCGCCCGCCGCCCCCCGCCCCCGCCGCGCGCTGGCTGCTGGCCGTCGGCACGCGGCGCTCCGTGCTGCTGTACGACACGCAGCAACGGACGCCGCTCGCCGTCATCGCGCACGTCCACTACACCAGGTCAGTGCCCCCCCCCCCCCCCCCCCGCCCCGCCGCGCGCTGGCTGCTGGCCGTCGGCACGCGGCGCTCCGTGCTGCTGTACGACACGCAGCAACGGACGCCGCTCGCCGTCATCGCGCACGTCCACTACACCAGGTCAGTGCCCCCCTCCCCCGCCCCGCCCCCGCCCCCGCCGCCCGCTACACCAGGTCAGTGCGCCTCAGAAATTTTGCATGGGATACAGGGGCGCCGGCTTTTAGAACACCTCATGGGTGCTCATACTCATTTGATGACTCGAAAAAAACGAAGTGTGAGACCCACAAACACCCAGACCCAACACAAATATCTGTTTCATCAGCAAACATTTGTGTTGGAGCGGGAATCGAACCCGCGACCCTTGCGTCTCAACCGGTGCTCTAAACCACTGCGCTAAACGGGTCGTCGGGTAATGAAAAAGCGCCCATCCCTAAAAGGCCATTACTGATCTGTTTCTTAATGTCTATTTTCAGGGGGTGCTCTGTACTGTTTATTTCTCATGGGTGCTCGAGCCCCCGAGCACCCACGGAGTCGGCGCCCCTGATGGGATAAACACTGTATATTAATTTATCCTCTTTGGTCTACATACGGTAAAAACTGAGCTCATGGCTCGAGATGAGACTCCCTTTTAACATTTTCTGTTCAATTTACACCGCCGCGGAATGGTATGGAAGCTACTTTTTGCGACGAAATTGTACATAGCATAAGGAACTTTATGTCAATTGTATAGCTTGTAAACCTATAATGTATATAATTGTGTTCATCAGACTGACAGACTTGACGTGGTCCCCCGACGGGCAGACGCTGGTGGCCTCGAGCACAGACGGCTTCTGTTCAGTGATCACGTTCACCGCCGGGGAGCTCGGGGAACTGATGCCTGAAGATGAAGTCCCACAGATCAAGGAGGCCGCGGGTAAGCACTGTTAAAAGAACCACTTTCTTTCTATAAAATCTACTTTACAAATTGCCTATTGAACTGAATTTAAGAAACTTTAATTTAAAATCTATCTGTTTAATTATTTTTAATTTGTCGTGTAAAGAGCTCAGCACCATCTTTTATTGTAAATGTAAGGTAAATCAAAGGACTCGGATACCAAATGGAATATTTTATTCTTAGCTATAATGTTCTTATCGACACCATGGGACAGAGAGACTTCCAGTTTAAATTTTCATACAGGCAATTTTAAGGGTGCTGGATTCTAACATCTTTCGAACCAATGCCAACGACACATGCATGTAGTGTATCCTGATACTGTTGGATAGCTTTGTAGTTTGTACTAACAAAACTAGCTTGTTAGTCAGTTGAATTAAGTTATATTTTTGTTTACAGCGCCTGTGGAACTAGAGCAAGATGTACAGAAACAAGAAACACCACGAGAGCAAACACCAGAAAAAGAAAGTAAATCAAGCATACAGAAAATAGACACATTCATCAAATTCAAGGCACCAGTAAAGAAATCTCCGAAGAACCAGAAAACTGAGGCGGGACCTCAGAAAACACCAGTCAAAATAGATGTACTTGAAGAAGTAGCGATGCCCTCGTGGTCAGATAATTCAAGCAATGAAATATTTAAACCACAAGTAGAAGCAATGGACGTAGACGCCTCGCCCAATGAAAAAGTTGCAGAAGTGATAACCATAGAAGATAGTGAGGATATGAAACTAGTTTACGATGAGAGTGAAACAAAATTGGGTGAAAGTCAATCTTCTAAAGAGATTTCAAAGAAATCGCCTGAAGTCGCGAAGTTGTCTCCGAAACAGATTCCAAAACCAGAAGGAAACAATTTCTTGAAACAAGCAAAAGTTACGGATATCAAAGAAGCGGTCACTGTGAAATCTGCTCCCAGCCCTAAAGCGCCTAGAAGAGTTAGTTTCGTGACGTTATCCAGTCCTAAAAACAAGAAGAAGTGTTGAATGTCAGGTCAAGGAGTATGCGGCTATTTTTCTAAAAAGACTACTGTTTTCCTGAAATGTACATTTCCATGAAAATGTACTTTCTTCCGCCAGGCTGGTTGATTTTCATTGAAGTGGTCCCTATCTTCGAGACATGCACCTAACACAAAAATAACATCTCGATTCACCTGTAGAATAAATAGAAAATTTTATGTTATTCGATTCTAAATATCGAAAGATAAATAAGAAAACTCAAACTAAAGATGTACTCTAATGTCTCATATAGAATTCATATTTCATATCTCGTCTATTTAAAATCGTTTTTGCTCTATGATCACATCAGAATCTACGGATGAGTCGATCTGAACATTGTGCGCAGACACGTGTGTGCCTAGCAACAAGTGCCTTTATTCTGTAAATGAAATTATTTATGAATGCTATTTAAAATTAACACTTCTTATTTGATTATTGAAGTAGGTTAGTTTGTAAAATAAATAAATATTTTTTGTAATAATTAAATAAAAGACCCATGTAAAAGTAAACATTTATAATAAATATTTACAATCCATTCATACTTTATCACATTCAAATAAAAGAGAGTATAATATAACAAAATATATTTATCAATAGAAAGTGTCCGTACTTACCTACCTCTTCAGGTTGACTCGAATCAAATTGTTCCAAATAAATTTAATGAAACACAGACTGTCCAAATGGATGCATTAAGTATTTCGACCCACCCGACTACATAATCCCACTATCTGAATTATAGAAACTAGCCCATAATACAAGGTACTGCTGTATTTTTTTAAAAGATATTTTGCTCAAGGATCAATTTATAAGGTTCTGATCGTCTGTTACTTACGGTACTGTAGACTTACGGCAAAGTTGATAAAATTGGAAAAGAAGTCCACCTGCTGTGTACATAACTGGAGTTTCGTAACCAGTTGAACATTTTTTCATAGTTGTATGAAGCCAGTTGCGATCAGAATCTTTTTCATACCAAACCAGTCGACAATATTCTATGCAGTTTTGTCGATTGTAATATGATAAACGACGGGTTATGGGTTATTTAGAAATACGTTTAAGTCGGTATTTGAAATACTTCATATATTGAGTTTCTAACTCAATATCTAAACATTTTAAAGACAACATGACAACTGTCATTGATTATTTAATTAGTACACCGCAAATAAAAAAAAAATTATTTTCTTCCTATTTTATTATAGGAAGAATACCTATGTATTGTGCAACGTGATTTTTAATTAAATTAATATTATAAAGATTTGCATTTTGGATTATAATGGATAAACTCAATTCCCTTGAGGGTTGTTGTGTTCCTGTGAGTGAGTGAAGTCACCAGAAAGGAAGGAGATGTTGAGTTGGCAGCGGGGGTGGCGGCGCGCGATATTTTATGTTGCGAGCGTTAATATGGCTACGGCAACCGCTTCAAATCAGGTGGGCCGTATGCTTGTCTGCCACCCAACGTAGTATAAAAAAAAACTACAGGACCTATTAAAAAAATATTTAGTTTGTACGATGTATAAACATATACTAAACCTACGTCCATACTGGCTTCATATTTGGATGAAAAAGTTGTTGATCGCAACAGGTTACGAAACCGATCCGTACTCCGCTGAAGATATTCTAATAATTTTCTTCAAAAGTTTTAATTTCTGAATAATTTTATTCTCCGATATAAGTTCAATTCACTGCTAGCTATTTCAATAGAGCTCATGAAGTGAAGCCAGTTCCTAGCTTAATATTTTACATGACTTATTTGAATATAAACAATCTAAGAGTTTCTACATAATTTGCTTCCATTTGCATAGTCACCTAAATAATCAACTACTAAACAAAGATAACAAACATACGACGTATGCGTCACAGTATAATCGCAATACCTGGATCATTATAATAAGATGTAGTGCAGATTGATTTGACAATCGTCGGTCATTTGTAGAAAGGGCAGATCCGCCAAAACTATCATAATAATATATCATCTATTATATTTTTGACGTTATAATGTCTTAAAAACGACAAAGCATGACTCCTTTGCACATTCCGCCTGAGCCGAGCATGCAAGCGAGATCGCGAAACAAGCTATCTCTTCCACATCATCGGCCGACGTTTTTCGATTCTTATGACATCACGTAAAATCGTCCGTAAACCGACTTTACAGACAACCTATTTTTTAGATATATTTTTATATGATAATAAAAGTAAGTAGTAGAACATACAATAGTATGGCTTCAAATTATTTTAAACATTTTGAGTTCGATGAAAAAGAAAATATGGATGTTCGTCCTTCAAGCAGGAACACCCCTTTCTACAAACGACTCAAGATTAATATTTTATCTATCTATCCAGAGACACGATGTGCTGGATGGTGCGATTATCCTGTAATATTTTAATTAGTAGATCCAAAATTATTGCTCGCGATATGAGTAGTGCCTTTAGTACAAGACTTACACTAGAGCTACATACACAGGGGATTGGAACGAAATGCAACCGTTACAATTCAAATATTTGATCGATCAGCGACTTCAATGATTATTATAGTACAGAGTACATACATATTTCCCGCAGTATTGTAAAAAAAAGGTGCGAAGATGTTTATACAGAATCGGCAATGGTGGTACAGGCCGAGTGACTGTTTACCATCAGATGAATGTTCGTTTCCGCCTTAAATGACGTAATACAACAAAAGTTTCGTTCAACAAATACCAGACGACAGAAAATCAAATCAAGAAGGTAAGTATACTTCAACGAAAATTAAGAATGAATTCAAACAAGGGTTTAGATTAAGAAGGAATTCAAGAAAGCTATGAAAAGTAGGAAATAATAATAACTTGAAGCAGCAGCAAGATTTTTTTATACAAGTTTGGTGGAAAAAATAGCATTTCTCTTATAGTAAATATTATACTGTATTTTTAAAGGCCGGTCAAATTCAAGGAAACCATTATGTTGTTAGTATTAATTACGAATCAATAAAAAAAACCCAAAAATTTATCAACCATAAACGCGGTATGGTTATCGAAAGATTTCTTGTTTATCTCCGAGATTCAAGTTTACTATGTGGATAGGCGACACGGTCGTGTTGTCGCGCATTCGCCCTCTGCGTTGTGACCACTTTTAGCGGTTATCAACATTACAGTATACGCTAAAATGACAGATACTACAAAAATTAAACTGATGTTGATGTTTTTTTAAGGTATAGTTTTTTTTTATTGTTTCGTGATCAGTAACAGCTACACACGCCTCTTATCAATTTGACCAGTCTTTAAAACTACGTCTTATATAAACCCTTTGCATTTACGTCTTACCGCGGAAAATAAAATAAAAAGCGTATTCATTGATCATTTCTACACCTGTAACATTCGATAAAACTGGAATTACGTTAGGACACCTATCATCAAAAATAACTTCTAAAATTTGTATGAACTTTAAGATTTTTGAGTAGGAGGCGTAATTAGTCATGTACTACAATCGTTTTACAAACATATCAGCATCTAGTAAGATTTACAATAATAATGATAATTAAGAAATATGATACTGTAAGTAGTAAGATTGATACTATAAGTATCGACTCGCGTCATCATTGAGGTCGCTTATAGTTAATTGTCACAGAAGGCGCGCGCTGCCTTGGGAAGTTAGTTGTTCACTTTGCAGTGTCAGTCTTGAGGCTAAGTTTACACATCGTGTCGAGCTCGCTCGCGCCGAGGCCTCGCGCCCGTGGCCGGAGCCCCGCGTGCTCTCGACAGGCCTCCGTCGACGGCGCCCTATCGGTACAACCTCGCGAAGTCTCGAAGTAATCGTGTCATTTCTTTACATTTTTCAGCTCTGAAACAAGAAATATAATTTCTTTTTATAAATTTTTCATTACAAAAAGCACATATTTTTGTAATGAAAAATTTATAAAAAGAAATTAAAGTATAAGAAGAAAAAAAATGCTATATACCAATTGGAAAAAAACTTGGACTGCACACACAGCATACACCGCAGCGGTATGGAATGGGTCGCTTCCATTTTTGCAACGAAATTGTTCATAGCATAATGAACTTTATGTCAATTCTATAACTTATAAATTTAAATACGAGCCAAACAAGTTAAGTTCATTAAAAAAATAAAAAACACGACTGCACCTACAACAGATTTATTAATCACGCGTAACAATAATATAATTACATACAAGCAAAGCCGCAGGCAAAAACTAATATATCAAATATATATTTGAAATCAGGTCATCGAGACCTTTATTTTGATACCCATATCGATATATTTAGAAGAATAAAAAATTACTGCAACAATTTTCCGGCTCACAGCCGCCATATTGATTTTTATTTATATTTGATGTAGCCTATGTCACTCTCACAGCAAATACGAATCTCACGACACCTCTCAAGCTAAAATACATCCAGCCGATCAGGCTGCAGAGCGTGCCAAACAATTATACATACATACATACTCTCGAAAAACATAACCCTCCTGTCGCAGTCGGGTAAAAAGGTCGCGTGTCTTCCGGGGAATCCTCGCGCATTCGAGAATTCCCCTAGTTACGGATCGTATTTAAGTTTATATGTTATACAATTGACAAAGTTTATTACCTTTCGTATCGTAAGGCCATTTAAGTAAAACGCCCTATGAGCACAACATCCTAAAAACAAAAGGGCCTATAAGCAATTCGTCTTATAAGCAATATGACCTAGTAGCAAATAGTCCTAAAAGCTAAAGGACATGTCATCAAAACGTCCTTATATAGACAAGTACAATCAAGTTTATCGAATGTGATATGATATACGATGATTACTACTATGTAGTGCCTAGGGTAATAAAGGAATAGTTTACGTATGCTATGTACAATTTCGTTTCAAAAAGTAGCTTCCATTCCATTTCGAGGCGGTGTAAAATTGAACCTAATGAACTTTAATAAATTGAAAGTAATGTACATAGTTGTATGAAACTATTGTCGCGGTCCTGTCTCGAACGATCCAGAATGGAACCTTCTAGAATAGTCGCCGCATACTTCGCTGCAAGCAATAATGACCCGTATGTCTACTGCCATAAGGTTCATAACACTATGACATGAAAATGTTCGAGATGTGTCTCGAGACATTACGATGACTTACCGAAGGGAAGTACATACGAGAATATTCGAGAACCCTTGCCGGCGAATATAAATAGCGACCACCGCGGCGCATAAGCAGTTCAGTTTGGACTTCGGAAGAGTTAACTTCGAGCGAATCTACCTGCGATGCGAGACAAATGATAACCTACGACCTCAGCGATACTATTGGACTTCGTTTTGACCTGCGATTTGGAATCTTCGTGTGGACTTCGTGTTGCGAAAACCTGCAGACCAGACCCTGCGTGAATAAATCCTTGCAAGTTGTCATTGGCGTTTTACATCCAAATCCAGAACCCTAGCTCGTAACACTATCATCAATCTGTCATGTCTAGTGAACACTATATTCTTAGTCGCATTACTACTAATTAAGTAACATATCGTCGCACGTCTCATTCTAATCGAACACGCGAGTCGAACAACGTCGACCGTAGCCTGTCCATGGATGGTTTGATTTATCTCGAGCTTCTCTGTGCTTCGGAAGACACGTTAGGGCGTGGAACCCGACTCTATGGTCACTAGATGACAGTCGTTAAGCCAAATCAGTGGCCTATAGACGCCTTGAAAACACTGGCCTCCGCCAACTCGCAGTTGAACAACGTGGTGGAGTGGGAGTGGTGGAGTTGATGACGCGACGACGCAATTTTAGAAATACAATCACCTTTCTTGGTCTGGTGGACATCGTGTCTTTAGCCGTATTGCTACGAATTTCAATAAGACATATTGTCGTGTTTTGCTGTACATTAGTTAAAAATTAAGGAATAAATCAGGCGTTTTTTCCATTTCACACCACCAGGGTGTCATATGGAATCTCTATTCTTTTTGACACAACTCCAGGGACGTTTTGTTTACAACTTGAAAGTACAACGTTTAGGGTGGATTGCACCAAGTAACTATAAAGATAACAAAAGCCAAACCAGCTGTCAAATCTATGGTTAAGCAAATTACGGTTTGCACCATTTTGGCAGCGGCTACAATGACGTCATAAATAACACTAACCGTAACTGGCCGATTTCGGGCGGTTAACGTTATTGTTCTTGTCAACGTCGCATAACTAACCTATAAAAGAGTAGAGTATGCTGAGTGAGAGTCAAATATATCAATTGCTAATTCCTTCTGCACTTTCCATATTTGTACTATTATAATTTATTAATTATAATTTTGGACGAGCTCGGTGGTCGAATGGTTAGCAATGGCCACTTTGACTCCGAGGTCGTGGGTTCGATTCCCGCACAAGACAAACATTTGTGTGCATGAACATGTCTGTTTGTCTTGGTCTGGGTTTTTCTATGTATTATAAGTCTGTATTTACAAAAAAAAAATGTATTCAAGTACATTTATCAGTTGTCTAGTACCCATAACACAAGCTTTTCGCTTAATTTGGGACTAGATGGCGCTGTGTAAATTGTCCAGAAATATTTATTTATTTATTTATTTATTACCATTTTAAACGATTTGTTTTTTATTGTTAAAATTAGTCATGGTAAAAATATAAAAAAACGAGTGTGCTTTAGACCACACGACTGAAGTTAGTATAAATATGGACCTACCCCATGGTGTGGGGTGTCGTTGGATAGGCCTTTTAGAAACATTGTGAGTGTGGGAAGATCATTTTTCGATATAGTAATCTGTTTGCGAATTATTTACATTTAACGCGCAAATATATTTGACTTTCACTCAGCACACCCTACACTTTTATAGGTTAGTTATGCGACGTTGACAAGAACAATAACGTTAACCATCAGAAATCGGGCAGTTACGGTTAGTTTTATTTATGACGTCATTGTAGCCGCTGCTAAAATGGTGCAACCCGTAATTTGCTTAACCATATTTATGTTTTTTACCATACTTCTTATGGTAAAAAACATAAACTTTACTTCAGTCGTGTGCTCTAAAGCACACTCGTTTTTTTATGTTTTTTACCATGACTAATTTCTAGCTCTTTAGCTCTACTAAACTTATATCTCCCTCTCAACTTCCGTTTGCCTCGCCCGACCACACTATTCGTAACGCTCTCGTCACGCATTCACCAGCTTACTCGCCAAGTCAAGCGTGGATTAAAAAGTTTTACTTCAAAAACAAAAACATAACCTCAAAAGTGTAAATTGCAGTAACTTGATGATGACAGTTGACATTACGTGCTGCTTGAACAAAAAAAAATACCCTTGTAATTTTAAAGAAAATAGCACCTAATTACTCTGACTTCCCCTTTAACTTTGACAATGCCAAATGAAATCATGGTGCAACACATCTTTGCTAGATTCTATCGTTATCGTTATTGTTACTGCTATATATATATATATATATAGATATCATATGACGCCACTGGTGGCGTAATTTCGGTGGTGTGAAGTCGAAAGAATGAAATCAGCGTCAGTGAGGACCTGTACTCCTCGCCTGTATCTGAGGGTCGAGTCCGTATTGGTGGAGATTGGCAGGCTGCAGCTAGTGGCAGGGAGCTGTCTGTACTCTCGGCCCTACCTGAATCCGCACTGGTGGAAGTGTCCCGTGAGCACCACCGTACCTGAGTCCGCACTGGAGGAAGTGTCCCGCGAGCACCACCGTACCTGAGTCCGCACTGGTGGAAGTGTCCCGCGAGTACCACCGTACCTGAGTCCACACTGGTAGAAGTGTCCCGCGAGCTCCACCGTACCTGAGTCCACACTGGTGGAAGTGTCCCGCGAGCACCACCGTACCTGAGTCCACACTGGTAGAAGTGTCCCGCGAGCTCCACCGTACCTGAGTCCACACTGGTGGAAGTGCCCCGTGAGCACCACCGTACCTGAGTCCACACTGGTGGAAGTGCCCCGTGAGCTCCACCGTACCTGAGTCCACACTGGTGGAAGTGCCAGCACTGCTGCTCCGTGGGCAGCGCGGGCCGGTCGCGCGGCAGGCGCGCCAGCGCGGGCTGCAGCCAGTCGCAGGCGCACAGCTCCACCGGCCGCGAGCTCCACCGTACCTGAGTCCACACTGGTGGAAGTGCCAGCACTGCTGCTCCGTGGGCAGCGCGGGCCGGTCGCGCGGCAGGCGCGCCAGCGCGGGCTGCAGCCAGTCGCAGGCGCGCGCGCGCTGCCAGGCGCCGAGCTCCACCAGCACCTCGGCCACCTCCGACAGCATGTACGAGTGCAGGTGCAGCACGCTGGCCTCCAGCAGCGCGAACGTCAGCTCCGCGCCGTACGTCGCCACCGTCTCGTTCGCCAGCGCTGGAACGACACAGTAGCGCGCTCGGTTACTAGGTCGCCAGACCTTTACATGCGGTCGACGATGACCTAGGCGCGTGAGGGCTTCCGTTCCACCCGACAGAATCGTTCGACTGGTTGTGATCTAAAACTATGCATTGTTACATATATGGTAACATGAGTTCGAACTTGTTTGTTGTCAGTTTATTACGACGAAGTCAGATTTTCAATGCAACTAGCCGATACAAAAACTTAACATACCTATACTGAAAAAATTACATCACTATATACAACGTGTAACTTCGAGTATGCAAAACTTAAAAATAGTTTGTTCAGAATCATGAGTAATTCTACTCAAATCCATAATTTTCATCCATTTTTAAAGTAAATGGTTTTGAAAAATAATAATAATTATTTTTAATTGTCGTGTCTATTATTAAATTGCGCTCGACAATCAAGCGAGAAAATGTGAAGTAGGTAAACAAACGTAATACCGCCGCGTCCAAAAAGTCTTAAGCGCCGTGCAGAGAGCGGCGCTTACGCGTCATTGACGCGATGCTCGCTCTTTAATATTAATATTTGCCTATCGTAGCCATTGGCGTGTCTTTTTGATAAGAAAGCGCCACAGAGCTCAGAAACTATTAGAATAAAATTATTTTTGATAAGAAAGCGCCACAGAGCTCAGAAACTATTAGAATAAAATTATTAGGAAAACAAAAAAATGTTCATATCTCCGAGAAAATTTTTTTTTAGAAATTATTACCTAGATAGGTAGGTATATCAATTTATAATAATAAAACTCAGTTGGGGTGTTTGAGGTTTTGCGTACTTGGAGTTACACGTTATATATATATTTTTTGAAGTAAAACTTCTTTACGCACGTTTGACTTGGGAAGTAAGCTGGCGAATGCGTGACGAGAGCGTTACGGAAACGGCGAACGGAAATTGAAAGGGAGATATAAGTTAGTAGAGCCAGGGACGAGAGATAAAGGACGAACAATGTTCATAGTAAATTGCGTACACCGGAATTTAGTTACTCTAAAGAGCAACAGAGGTCGCTACGAGTCGCAAATTAGATATAGGTAATTTGATTAGTAACAAAATCAGTACACGAAGGTTCAATTTGTTTAATTATGCTTTTCTGTTTTAATCAAAAATGGATAGATGGCGCACAAACTACTATCACGCTAAATGCTTAGGTACCTACCTAGTATAGTATAGCACCTACGTACCGTTATAACAAAAATGGGATGGCCGCGCGCCGATGGCTGCTGAGAATTTTTAAAACCCCACGTTCCGTTTTACGTACCAATTGCTTGACACAAGAAGTCATGTGCTTTATATAGAATGATTTATTAAAATGAAAAAAATGTTTCATACGACAATAAAATTTTTGTTTTCAATTTATGCATAAAATTTTAATATCCATTTAATATCAATTAAAATCGTAGTATGCTAATTGTTATATTATTAATTACGACGATATTTGATATTTTATCGAAAGTTCTGTTGCGTAAATTGGACTTTATTGACACGGCGCGGAAAATTTTTCAACTTTTCTCACATCGAATCGACTGTATTGTTTGTGCTTTTTCTTTTACGTGATATTTCTCTTTTTAAAGGATGGAAGATAGGAATAAAAATGATCGCACCATTTTTATTCCTATCTTCCATCCTTTAAAGGTTTATTCATTATCTGCCCGGCTGGGGACGTATCATCACCTGACAGAATACGGCAGCCAAACATCCCTATAAGGTCGTGTTGCAGCGAGTAAGTGAGGTCACCAAGAAGAAAATCCAGGAGTTCTGCGTTGGCAGCGAAGGCGGCCGTGGGCTACATACTTCATGTTGCGATTTGCATTTATACAGCTACGGTAACTGCTCCACACCAGGCGGGTGGTATGCTTGTTTTCATCCAACATTGCACAAAAAAGCAAGTTACGGTTTTTTATGAATGTTTCTACTAAGTACATTGCTAAGTAGTCTACTACAAAATATTCTTAAAAAACCTTAATTTGCTATAAAAAATATTTTAAAAATGACAAAATCAAAGAAGGACAATGGTAGGATTTGAACTCGGTACTTAGGTTTTACGAGTAGAGCGCTCTTCGAAATGAGCTATGAGGCTAATTTATAACATTGGCGAATTTTTGTATTATAGTGTATTACTGTGAATTCGTATTCATTATGATTTTTTAAAAGCAGACCTTAATTTGCTTTTAAAAAACATTTTTAAAACATATGCACGAAATTAGACAAAAGTATTAAATATAGCGTCCCTCGAGAAAACAGTTAAAAATCTTAAGTCCCGTCATTCACTGAAACTGACAATATTGTGCAATTTAACTAAAAGAATATGGTGACTGTATGACAAAAAAATATTCTTATCACCTTTAGGCTGACAATAAGTCAGCCTGAGATACGATAAGAATAATATTTAAAAGAAATATCTACAACATATTAAAAAAAATATCTACAACACATTAAAATTAGCTACAAAATATTCCTAAAAAACCTTAACTTGTTATAAAAAATATTTTAAAAATGATAAAATAAAATGATTGCAACGGTGAGATTTGAACTCGGGACCTACGTATTCCGAGTAGAGAGCTCTTCCAAATGAGCTATGAGGCTGATTTGTGAGATTGGCGAATTTTTGTATTATAGTGTATTTACTGTGAATTTGTATTCATTATGTTTTTTTAAAAGCAATCCTTCATGTGCTTTTGAAAAACATTTTTAAAACATATGCACGAAATTAGACAAAAGAATGATATTAAATATAGCGTCCCTCGAGAAAACAGTTAAAATCTTAAGTCCCGTCATTCACTGAAATCACAATATTGTGCTAAAAGAATATGGTGACTGTATGACAAAAAAAATATTCTTATCATCCTTAGGCTGACAATAAGTCAGCCTGAGATACGATAAGAATAATATTTACTTTTATAACAACAAAGATTTCGTTCACAAGTTGCTATTTTTCTTCGACCGCGGCGTTAGTTGCGCTAGTAACTTTGCACAAAAAATCTGCCGCTACTAGCGCCAAAAGTAACTAAATAAAACATAACATCACAAAGCATCAAGAGCGACATCTATTGGTAAGGGTAAAATTGAAGATTATTTTTTAGTGAAAAGCATCTTTTGTTAACTTTATTATTAGTGTTAAATATCAGACAAAAACTATTTTGTGTAATTTTTAAAATTATTTTATGATTATGTATCAAATTTCGTTGAGAAATATTCGGTATTAAATTTTTTCATGTCTTATTGCCGGCACCATCTAGAAATAATACGGAATTTTTGCTTTCTTTCGGTGCACGATATTTTGTATGGGATGAAAACTCTATGTTAATTTATTTACTCTATGGTAGAGCTAAAGAAGTTTTACTTCAGTCGTGTGGTCTAACACTCGTTTTTGTTCATATATGCCGTAGAGAACGAATTTGTTATCCAAAAACTCTCAATAGCTAATATATTTTATATCTACTATATAAAAATAAGTCGGGTTTTCCTTCCTGACGCTATAACTCCAGAACGCACGAACCGATTTCCACGGTTTTGCATTCGTTGGAAAGGTCTCGGGCTCCGTGAGGTTTATAGCAAAGAAAATTCTGGAAAAATTTGAAAAGAAAATCGGGAAAATCTTTTTTCACATACAGCGCCATCTGGTGGCGAAACGGAGTTCGCCGGGTTTGCTAGTGCTAGATAATTACTGCATTTTTTTAAAAAAAATTTCGACAAATTTAGATTGTACGATCGTAGGTACTTTTTCAAAAACAAAATAAACTACACACGCTTATTACTGAACATTTGCCTATTTGTATGTAGTGTATTTTCCTTAGGGCATACAGAAAGTTTTAATAAAGAGAAAATACAAAAATTGCGTGGACAACAGTAAATAAAACTTCATTTTTGACACAACGAAATTTGTCACCTTTGACTCTCTCACATCATCTCTCACCTTTGACCTGGTCGGTGTCGGGGCGCGAGTGGTTGGCGGCGCGCACCAGGTCGTAGAGGAACTTCATCACGGAGGAGTTGGCTTCGCGGTGGTCGAGCCGGCTGGCCAGCATGGCGCAGCGCATCACGCTGTGGATGGCACCGCTCGACAGGAACTCCAGCGGCGTGCGCTGCAGGAACCTGACGGGACACGACATTCGTTATAGCCTGCCCACGATCCTCTGATTAGCAACATCGGTTGACTGTATTTTGTTTTTATACTATACTGCCAAACGCGCAGTCTCCGGATATTAAGTGGTTACCATAGCTTGCAACAAGGAGTATCACTTTCTCGCTGAGATCTGTAGAAGTACAGATGCCAGCGCGGAAGTGATGTGATACTCCTTGTTGCAACCCCTTACATGAACTTGTAGGAACATTACCTTGTTCCTAGAAGTAGCAATAAGGTATCGAGGGCACCGGGCGGCGGTTAGTCTGACCTGATGCAGAGCCTGAAGAGGTCGTCGACGGCGTCGGGGTTGTCGGTGAGGCCGGCGGGGTCACTGACCTGATGCAGAGCCTGAAGAGGTCGTCGGTGAGGCCGGCGGGGCCACTGACCTGATGCAGAGCCTGAAGAGGTCGTCGGTGAGGCCGGCGGGGCCACTGACCTGATGCAGAGCCTGAAGAGGTCGTCGACGGTGTCGGGGTTGTCGGTGAGGCCGGCGGGGTCACTGACCTGATGCAGAGCCTGAAGAGGTCGTCGACGGTGTCGGGGTTGTCGGTGAGGCCGGCGGGGTCACTGACCTGATGCAGAGCCTGAAGAGGTCGTCGGTGAGGCCGGCGGGGCCACTGACCTGATGCAGAGCCTGAAGAGGTCGTCGACGGTGTCGGGGTTGTCGGTGAGGCCGGCGGGGTCACTGACCTGATGCAGAGCCTGAAGAGGTCGTCGGTGAGGCCGGCGGGGCCACTGACCTGATGCAGAGCCTGAAGAGGTCGTCGGTGAGGCCGGCGGGGCCACTGACCTGATGCAGAGCCTGAAGAGGTCGTCGACGGTGTCGGGGTTGTCGGTGAGGCCGGCGGGGTCACTGACCTGATGCAGAGCCTGAAGAGGTCGTCGGTGAGGCCGGCGGGGCCACTGACCTGATGCAGAGCCTGAAGAGGTCGTCGGTGAGGCCGGCGGGGCCACTGACCTGATGCAGAGCCTGAAGAGGTCGTCGACGGTGTCGGGGTTGTCGGTGAGGCCGGCGGGGTCACTGACCTGATGCAGAGCCTGAAGAGGTCGTCGGTGAGGCCGGCGGGGCCACTGACCTGATGCAGAGCCTGAAGAGGTCGTCGGTGAGGCCGGCGGGGCCACTGACCTGATGCAGAGCCTGAAGAGGTCGTCGGTGAGGCCGGCGGGGCCACTGACCTGATGCAGAGCCTGAAGAGGTCGTCGACGGTGTCGGGGTTGTCGGTGAGGCCGGCGGGGCCACTGACCTGATGCAGAGCCTGAAGAGGTCGTCGGTGAGGCCGGCGGGGCCACTGACCTGATGCAGAGCCTGAAGAGGTCGTCGACGGTGTCGGGGTTGTCGGTGAGGCCGGCGGGGCGCTGCAGCAGCGCGAAGGCGCGCGGCATGAGCGCCTGCAGCAGCGCCACGAGGTCGGGCCGGCAGCGCGCGGCGGCGGCCAGCTCGTCCACGAGGATGCTGGCCACGTAGAGCAGGCACGAGTGCGCGCGCGCCGCGTACAGCCGGCCCAGCGCCGCCGCCAGCGCGGGCAGCAGCGGCGCCGCCGCCGCGGACACGCAGCGCAGCGCGAACCGCAGCGCGCGGCACGCCCGCTCCATCACGCGGCCCTCGCCCACGAACCTGCCGGGGGCGAGGCTTCGCTCGATCGGTGCTGTCGCGACCGAAGTAGTCGCCGAGCGATTATAGGAAAACGCTCTATCCATGCGGATTTTAATAGACTTTACATTCCGAAAATTCTTCCAATGTTTAAACTTTAATGGATGAACACCGATGATGAATAAGTTCGATTTAACATATTTCTTCTTGGTAAACAAGAAGAAATATGTTTAATGCCAAAATCGAACTTATGGCCCCGTCTTGTCCATCGATCGAAACTCGTTTCTTTAACTTTCTTTTCAATCACGTTTAGAGTGAGTCCTCCAGTGAGAACCTCTACTCATTTCTCATCGATCAGGATATTGTTCCTTCTTATCCCTTATATATATCCTTTTCTGTGTTATATTTTTTGACTAGGTATTTTATAGGCACAACACCTCTGCTGGATATTTTTTTGAATTTGGTCCAATATTTTTTAAATAATAATTACGTGACTAGTCTTCTGTTACGGAGTCATAAACAAGTTACATGTGTATATGATAGTCCATATTGTCCATAATCGTCAGAGATCCTCTCTAACGGAGTCAAAAGGGGCAAACAAGTTTTTTTTTAACGGTACAAAAATAGAAGACATGCGAGGGAGGGAAAGGCAACTCACTTCTCCATAGTCTGCGCGAGCACGGGCCAGGCGTCGCTGAAGGCGGGCAGGCAGGGGTGTTCCGGCACGGGCGCGAGGCCGGCCATGGTCACGTCCCGGAAGAGCGCGGCCAGCCGGTCCAGCCACAGCACGGGGTCGTGGGCGGAGCCCTTGCGCGGCTCGGGCGGCGCCTGCAGCACGGCCTGCAGCCCCGCCAGCTGCAGCGCCGTGGCCTCGCGCATGGCCTCGCGCAGCTGGTCGGGCGGCAGCGTGCTGATGCAGGCGGCCAGCGCGCGCGCCAGCGCCGTGGCGGCGGGCAGCGGCAGCGCCAGGCGGTCGGCCAGGCGCACGGCGTCCAGCACCAGGCCGGCGTGCGCCGCGGCGCGCGCGCGGCACGCGGCGCACACGGCCTGCAGCGCGGCGGCGGCGGCGGGCGCCAGCGCGGGCTCGGCCAGCGCGCGCGCCAGGAACTGCAGCGCCGGCGCCAGCGCCGACGGGTGCCGCTCGATCCACTCGCCCAGCTCGCCCAGCAGAGAGATGCACGTCTTGCGCACCGCCGAGTGCGTGTTGTCCGGCATCGACAGGATGGCCTCCACCACTTTGGGCACGTACTCGTATTCCTCCCTGCGCGGAAACACAACGACTCAACGAAACGGTCGTTTATAGACCGAGCGAAGCGGAAGCGGAAAGCACGTAATGTTCATTTTAGTACGATAAAAGATTGTGACGTCCGTTCCTGGACATGATTCTCTATAAATTCTGAGCATTCGCCGCTTTAAGAGAAGTCGATATAGAATCGAGATAACTACCGACGTTAGGCGATATAGTACATAGTATGTATGTCTGTACTGACGGCACGATGTTCTTGGCCACGCACTGCATGAGGAATAGAGCCGCCTCGGTGTGCTCCCAGGAGCGGTCGGCCTGCAGCGCCGCGAACATCTGGCGGAAGACGCAGCTCGAGCCCACGATGAACACCACGTCCTTGATCAGACCCTGCACCTTCATGCGGAACTCCTGCATACATGTAACAAACGTTCACGATTTTTATTGGATAGTTTTTCACATTTTCAAATAAAACACGAGTCTTTATTTTTGTTTAGAACAAGTACAAAACAGAAAAAAATACTTACATAAAACTCGTCACCCTCTTCAGGCAGCTGAGTGTGATCGGGCTCACACTGGCAGTGCCTGGCCAGGCCTTCGATGAGCCTCTCTATGTGAGGTTTGTACACGTCTGTGAGTGGTTGATGGTCATTCTGGTATATCTCTTCTGATAGTCGGTACCACAGGTTGAATGTTATCTCAGCTACCTGAAATTATTAACCATATTCAATTAACCTTCTAAAATGACTTAATGGAGTACAATAGGAAACATTATGATCTAGCTACAGTCATGTTAAGAGGGGTGCACAAGACGGCGCACTAGTGCTGCACTACCTGAGTTGGCCCCCCTATTTGTCATGTCACTTAAGTTTATGATCCACTATCAATTTCTGACAGCTGAAAGGATATGCAAGAAATTAGAAATAAATATATAACAAGGTTTGAATTGCCACACAAGGCATTTTGATTCTTATACCGCATTTATGTGCAGCATAACATATGAGCCATTTCACGGTAATAATGAATGCATTAGTGAAAAAATAATTTATTATAAGTTTCAATTAATTCATAATATTTAGTATAGAATCTGTGCTTCAAGGATATGCTTGTTTTTTGCGTATAAAGCATTAATTAGTTTTTTTTTTTTTGGGTCTAATACGGAACTCTCTGTTGTCATGCAACTGATTATTTTATCTATAAGTTGACGACACTGTTTGCGCCTATTTTGTGCCATTTGTTGATTATTATCATTATCATTAATGATAACAATCAACAATAAACCTTCAAAAGAAGAAGAAAAGAAGGTTAACCTTTAAAAGATTTATACATTTCACTGCTACTCTGAAACAACTTTCTAAAAAAAGTAAGAAGACTTTTTGAATAGTCGCCATTCAAAATGTATGTCATGTTGTGTGTCCTGACTGTCATTTCAAAACAGACTTAAATTTTTTCAATCTAAAAAATTTACATGTAGATATTTTTACATGATAGATTAAATTTTCCAGCAAATTTTTCAGCACTATTTTTGCTTCTCATATAAAAAAAGCAATTTATTAAGATTATTGATAAGATTGAATTTCAATGTGAACTATCCTAATCGAGATATCTTTGTGCTGTCCCAACCTCACACTGAAACAAATGTAATTATAACATTTTTTTTTTTTTTTTTTTTTGTAAAGTATTATAACTTTAAAATATTACAATCTAGCTTATGGGCTAATAAGTAATTTAACTTTAACATAAACTTCTAAATATTATAACATGGAAAAGATTTAATTTGAAAAACATTTAATTTGTAATAAAGATACATATTTTATTTATGGTCTAATCTCTAGCACCCATTATTTAAATGTACAAATATGTCAGAAAATAAGCCAATATGTTTCAACTGTCACAGTGGGATGAACCCATATTACAAATCTTCAAATAAAAATAAAAGAAACTGCAAAGCTGATGGACTTAGGGATAAATAAAGATGGTGAATATGAATATGACTTTAATGGAGTTGGTTTCTATTTAAGATTCCATGATGAAATTCTAAGGAAATTTACATGAGACAATTCAGTGAACACTCTTTTGAACATAAAAATAATTTCTAATGCTGATTCATAAACTCAGACGCTATTGTAATACACACACAAGAATCTGCACATTTATTGGTTAGTTAAAAGTCCTAGAAAATACTAAGTTCCAGGAACATAATTGATCCTATTATTATCATTCCTGTCTTCCTTGAAGATCTTGGAAACAAGTGTATGGAAAAAAATTACTTTGAGAACCTATGCTATATATCATAATGTTATATTATAGCACATGTACTTAACCACGAAAAAAAAAAAAAGTTTTGTAGAAACACAAACACCATCTGTTTACCTTGATAATGCCTTAGCGGCGAAACCGGTCGGTAATATTAAATATAATAACATGGAACAGTACAAGTGTTTTATTATAACATTATGATAATAATGTTCCACCCAGTGCCAACAATCAACAGTATCAACTTTATGCTATATATCATTAAGTTTATTTTTCGGACCAATGTCAACTGCACTATTATGTTTACTAAATGTAGTAATCAGTTAAAAATAAGTAAGTGAGCAATGCACTGACCTCATAATCATGGTGTCCAACACAGACCAAAGCCAGCTCCAGTGATCGCATGGCAAAATGTGTATTCCCACTTGCAGTGGTGAATATTATCTTTTCTAGAAATGATTCTGCTAATTCTGTGAAAACTCTTGCATAGTTCGCAGCCTTCTCTTCCTCCTCATGAGCTACTGCCATATGATAACTCTCTTCCAAGGCAGACACATTATCAAATAACAACCTCTCAACATTCTCATTATTGTTATTTTCTTCTAAACAATGTAAAAGTGCACATATACAGTCGGACGCCGCATCGTGTAATGTATTTATGGTGTTATGATCTCTTAACACTTGGAAACAGAACACGATTACAGAATTATTAGGCACTTCCTGAACATCTATGGCCCTAACTTGTATCCACGAAGTGAGACATTTGATAATTTTCAATGCTACATGTGTATTTTGTGAATTTACAATACTTTCTTTGAGGAATAAAGTCACAGTATTGGAGTTCGACCTCAATTCTGTTTTGATATCTTCTCTTCTGTTCTCACCAAGCTTTAAATTTGACGAGTCGATTTCTTGAGGTAGGACAGTCAGAATTTCTAGTAGGGCAAAGTCATTTTTGTTTGAAAAAGATTTTATCAGATCACTTATGCAGTTCTGCCAAGCCGGCATTTGGAGCGCTAAGTCCGCCAGCGCCAGGCACAGCTGAGTTAGTATTGCAGAACTAGTATCTGGTGAAGTGCGCTCCAAGTGGGCCACCAGTGAATCCCGAAGGGACACTATTGCATCTGAAGGTAATTCTGACAAATTGTGTTGAACCTTCGACCTCATAGTCTGTGCTGCAAAATAGCATGACTGCATGTCTTTCTTCTGTTGCAGTAACTCATCAGCTATTTTCCAAGAATGAATCTGTAATGAAAGAAGTATCATGTATGCATTTAGTTACATTTCATTGTATCACTGACTGACAAACTTTAGGACGATGATAAATTACTGACCGACTTTTGCACATCTCCCAACCAAAGGGAGGCTTTTTCTTTTTCAGTTGCATTGGGGTTATCGTACAGAGCACTAATAGCCTGATAAATCGTATCAATTGATGGGGTCTCCATAGTTTACCGTCGATTAATACGGACTAATCTCAGCACCTCACTTTCAAAACATTAAAATCGCACATTATCATATCTAAAACGTGGAAAACGAATATAAAAGACGTAATGAAACAAACATGAACAAGACGACAAGAAATGCTCAAGTGCAAAATGAATGAAGCGACGAACGAACGACATCCGACATTCCATCCATAGACTCAGTCACAGTGTTGCTACACTCTGTTGCCAAAATTAACATAAAATTAATCCCAAAATAACCGTGCAAACATTGCTAATAGTGATGTTATCATTGGGTGGTACGAAAAGTGCAGAAGAAAAGAGTGTAGGTATGTATGTCTAACAATTTGGGAGCAATTTTAAACCATCTCTAATTAAAATAAATTCATCGAAAATTTATCTTTACTGACAGGCGCTTGTTACATTTATAAATATTAGTATAGTCCAATTGAAAAGAGTAGAAATTAAATGAGGGCGCCTCTATGATTTTGAATGAGCAACATCGATTACTAGGATAATACAATTTTGATACCGACCATTATTTAATTAGTTGTTATGATTTCTTTCGTATATCTTTTATTAAATTGACATGTAAGCTGCTTACGCAGTCAAAAGAATTAGACGACTGACACATATTGCTACCGTACGACTGGTTTACTTCATTTATTAATTTCTACAGGTTATATTGCTGTGGGGTAAAACTGCCGATATGGAGACAATGTTTGTTCTACAGAGAAGATCTATTCACTCAATTTATGGAGGTCTAGGGGTTATAGGAATTATTCAAAGAAATAAATAAATACCCTTACTGTTGCATTTCAATAGTGTATACTCGTATTATTTATCTATAAATATATCAAGTTTCCGTAAATTGAGTATTTGTGTTTGTGTCAATTTGTAAAAATAATAATAAATGGATAATACCGAAACATAGACTTAGTAAGATCAACAATTCTATTATACTGTATACGCTTTTATAATAAATTGCCAAGTTCTTAATTTACCTGAAAAGGTTCCACGGGAAAAATCCTCTCTGGAACTTGGCAGTATGCGACCATTTCGGTACTAAAGTACAATATGAGGATGCACTCACTAATTTTTCGATGAAATTTGGTCATCCACAAACACTGAATGCATCTAAAGCTCGCAGGGAATCTCTTACAGCTAGCGAAAAACCGGCGGATACCATCTTTCGATTGAAATATAAAAGGTCTTCCAACTAAAGTCGGAAATTTTAACTCGAAAATGGCAAGAATAATCTTCGGCTGAAGAGTAGTTGCCAGCAACGAAAAAAAGAAGTAATTACATGATTGTCTGTCAGTCAAATTCAGTGAATTGTCAATTTGCATTGTCTGTCATTGTCCGGTTTCAAGGTTATGAAATTTTATCATCTGTTGGTTAAATCGATAAAGCAGGTAATTGTCAAGCTAATAAAAAATACATAACCAGTCACAAATGTTGCTAACGAGACCGGCTATTGCTAGAGGTGTTTTTGCATTCACCAAACAAGCCTCGAAACGAACGCTGCACTCCACTCCGATAGCCATGGCACCGATTAAGGTATGTTTTTTCAGGTGTTTACTTAGACTTATGTAACTTTTGGCTAATTATAATCATCTTTTATAGGTTGGAGAATGTCTTCTGGAATTTTCAGGTAATTACAATCATAATTATGTTGTAGGTTGGAGACTCCATCCCATCTGTGGATTTGTTCGAAGACTCGCCGGCAAACAAAGTTAACGTTTCTGAATTGATGACTGGGAAGAAAGTAGTTTTGTTCGCCGTACCTGGTGCATTTACACCGGGTTGTTCAAAGACCCATTTGCCTGGGTATGTTCAGAATGCTGATAAATTGAAAGGCGATGGTGTTGCAGAGATTGTGTGTGTATCTGTCAATGATCCCTATGTAATGGCTGCTTGGGGAGCCCAGCACAACACGAAAGGCAAGGTGAGATATAGAATAGAATAATTTCATGGTTAAGAAAATTCTACAGTCATTGTATAGAATTTTGCCATACAATGACCTTGGTATAAAGAAAAAATATGTTTGTTGATAAATCCAACTCTGGCAGTTAATATAATCACAATCTAAGGTCAAAACTGTAAACCTTTGATCTTGCTTTATATTATAGGTGTTATATTGTGCCTACTTACTGACTGTATTAAGCAATCTATATTATTTTATGTATTATTGCATAATATTGCATCAGTACAAAGAAGCATAACTTCGTCAGACAAGCTAATTAATTAGATAAATTAAACGGGTCACTCACGTCTTTTTGTCGGGAAAGCCGACTAGTTTCAATCTCAAAAGGAGACCTTCATCAGGGCGAATGTCCAGACACGTCTACCATTTGTCTCTGTCCGGTTGAGTGTCCGGCGCGAGAGACAAAGGGTGGACGTGTCTGGACATTCGCCCTGATGAAGGTCTCCTTTTGAGATCGAAACTAGTCGGCTTTCCCGACAAAAAGACGTGAGTGACCCGTTTCATTTATCTAATTAATTTAGTATAATGTCTCACGTGAGTTTTAATAATATTACAAGCTAAATAACTTAAGGGGGGTAAAAGAGCATGTTGTCATATATTCATTATTCATATACCTACTTTGTTGATTATAATAAAGTTACATAATGTGGGTACTTCACTTATGATGGTGACATTAAAACACGTATCAGGCTACACAGCTTGTTTCATTTAAATACATATTTCTCAAACATATTAGTTTCATTGTACACAATGATTATACAAACAAAAAACATTTTTCCTGACCTGACACACTGCTGCATACATGGAATTTTCAATTTAATGGTCATTTATTATAATGTTGAAGTTTAAATATATATTTTTAGGGTTCGAGGCTTAACACAAGGAGTATTAAATGCATATACTATATTTATATTATATGTTACTTCCACTATATATAGCTATAAATATGTATTTACATATATTTTGTTGGCAGATTAGCTGTATAAAGTCTAATGTAGTCTTTAAAACAAATGATATATATCTTGTAAGCTTTCAACACACATGACTGTATTGTATTACTATATTATTGCTAAGGCTGAGATACATAGCTGGCTTAAAAATAATATGCAATAGCACTGAAATGCAAGCAATATATTTTTAAAAACACCATTTCTGAAGTTCTGAGCCTGGGTGGCTCAGAACTTCAGAAATGGTGTTTTTAAAAAATTGTAGCCTATGCACTTTGTATTGTACAAAGTATCATCACACATACAAAATGATACTCCAAATCTATAATAATAATAATAATAAATGACCGGGCTTGACCCGTGATTTAAGAGAGATACAAATAATAATAATAATAATCATTTATTTCAGGCAATGCAAAAAACAATACACCCATATTATAAATACCTTATAAACTAACATACATATTTATATAAAAAACTTAACTCTATTGTAATATATATAGTTATTAGATCTACCTTAGATTAATATATTATAACTGTATTTTACATACTTATGATTGAAAATTTGAAATATAATTAATACAAATGTATAGAAATAAATAGAAATTATACTATATTAACACAACATTAGGTTGATTATGTATGTCATAATTAATCTAATGTCTTAATTAACATCAAAGCGGTAAAGCTTTTTTTGTGTGAATGTACGAATGAATCTTTAGAACTACCAGTCCCATTTTTAAAATTCCTTTTTATTTTTATTTTATTTTATTCATAGCCCTTCTCAGAGGAATGTTATATATAAGATAATAACATCACTGTAACACAATTAAGAGCCTAAAGGCCCAATTAAGAGTCGAAATGCCTCACGGTTTTCAGCGCTCACAGCACAGCTAGTAGTCTATACATATATGTATAATAAACATATCAATTTTAACTGAGGTACTAAGTGATTGCCACACAATCAATATACAGTAGGCAAGTCAATGTGTGAGTGACCTTCGGCCTTATTGATTGTTAAATTAACTTCAAGTCTACAATACTGAGCTTCCTACTTTGAACTGTGCTTGTTTTCTTGCAGTGACTTTCATAATAGACCTTGGTTGCTTGTGTTACTGTCTATTTTTATTTGGAAACATGATAATTAAATTGTATTGTTATAGTCTGGTTTTATGTTTCTATATTGTTATGTAGAATCAGAAATTGTGGAACTAATTTAATACATGATTAATTATTTGTGCCTAAATTTTGTTTAATAACTCCGCATCTTCTTGCAGTATCAATATAAAATACATACATACAGTATAGACAAACAAAAAGTCTAAATATTATAACTTTACAAATGCTTGTATTACTCTTAGGATGTACCCCACATATTTTGTTTTTGTAAAATATCAAAGTAAAGAAAAAAAGATTGCCATTCAGAGAAGACTGGATGTCCAGTCTAACATAATTTTGTTGATGAAAGGCGATGTACCATGCTGGTTTCATATTAAAAAAAACAATGAACCTCTCATTGTCAGTTGGGTAAAAACAAGTGATCATCAAAGTTTAAATATTTACATATCTTTCCAGGTTCGCATGCTAGCAGACCCAAACGGTAATTTCATCAAAGCTCTAGATCTGGGCACGAATCTCCCCCCACTGGGCGGGTTCCGTTCGAAACGGTTCTCCATGGTGGTTGATGATGGCAAAGTTCAGGAACTGAACGTGGAACCTGATGGCACCGGGCTCTCGTGCTCGCTCGCTGACAAGATCAAGGTTAAGTAATCTGCCCCCTCTATCCCAAATGATGTTGTATTAGGTGAAAATGTATCAACACGAAGAACAAAGATGAATGGTGGTTCTTCTTCGTACAGTCAGCTTGAAAAGTATCTTAGCATTGCGAAGGAAAGGAGTGGTCATTATTTTTTATATTATATAATATTCTCTTGATATTATACAGTTGATCAGCTAAACATTGTTAAATTGTCTTATGAATGTTGTTGTAAATCCCACCCTCTACTAATAGTCGTTTTTTATTGTCCGATATTTGGTGACTACATATCACATGAAGTGTTTGAAGTTAAATTTGTACTAAATATTTGAATACTTAGAACTAAAGCCATTTCGTCATCGCGGATTCACTTATTAAGCTAGTTACCTACTCAGAATGCTGAAATAAAATAAATAGCATTGTCATTGGTGGGAACTCCAAGATCGCCATGGAGAAGAATTGACTTGAATTAGAACTTAGACATGTGTTTCATTAGCAGGGTACGGCAACAATCCATTTACTCCACTATTCTCATCGCTGCCCTCTAATGAACAAGGAAAAAACGACAAATGGCAAAGGGTTTAGAGTTAGAGTTCATTATTTCCATTGCTGATCAACAAACTTGCATTTTCTTCTTTAATATAATATTGTAAATAAATAGCATTTAACTTTTGTCGTTGACTGTACACTTCTCATAGCACATTCGTTGTAAAACAACTTTTTTGAACGACGCGACTAATTCGTACTGTTGTTATTAGTATATTTTATAGTTGTTTCGCACATCCAATCCTGTGCTGTGTGGATTTGTTTGTATATTTCACCTTGTATGTTGAACGACACGGCTTTACACAGATCATAGACTGTTGGAGCACACCTTGTGATATGATGAATTCAATTATATTTAGATTTTATGATAACAGAAAAGGATGTTTTTATTTATACCCTTATAGTATGTACCTATATTCAGGTGTTTTTCAAGCTTATGGCCCGCTTGTTGTAATGCGGTTCAACATCAATTCATTACGCCTCGCCGGTCTGTTTTCAATGATAGGCAAAGTATTGTACCACGCTGCCCAACTAGGCTGGCGGATGCCATTGTTTCCAAGCCTCCCAGATGCTTTGGCTTGACGAATGCCATCTAACAATAACAACCGAGACCGACGGCTTAACATGCTCTCCAAAACACTGAGGAGCTCGAGATTAATACATCTATCGATTGAGTTACGGTTATTGCGAGTGAGTCCATAGAGATGCTGCGTTAGTAGCTGGGGTGTCAATGTGCTAGCTAATACCACTAATACTTCTTGCAAGGCTTATAAATTAGTGTTTATAAATTACGAACCCTGTCGACAGTTGTATTGTTATTTGGCTGCGGTAGTAACTTTAGAAGGGACCTGTAACCACCTGTAAGGTGGCAAACAAGCCTATGGACGCCTGTAACACTAAAGGCATCACATGCGGTTTGCCAACCCTTAAGGTCGGCGCTCACTAACGGCGTGCCACGGCAGGTTGTGCTGCGGCATTCCGTGGCATGCTGCCACAGCATCCTGCTGAGATCCCAGCCAGACAAATCAGTCTTGCTCCGCGCGGAGCCGAATTTGGTTGTGTCGCTATGGTTGACTGGGATTTAGTAATGCGTCATGCTGCAGCATCCCGCAGCACGTCGCGGCATCGTGGTATCGAAATAAAGTAACATGAATTCTAAACTCATTGAAATAAGATTCAAAATAACTTGATTCGTGCACGGCAGTGAGCGCCGACCCTTAGGGACACACTTAGGAAATGAATGCGTTTGCCGCTCAGTTCATCGGTCTTGAATCCCAAAAAATATTAAATGGTATCTTTGAAATGCGGAATGCCGCCTCAAAGAATTTAAATAGTCTATGAATTACAATTACCTGCCAATAGCTAGAATTAAGAAGAATAGTGCAAACGTCACATATGTCAACAAGAAACTGTCAATGTCACTAGTGCGATGTGAACTGTGACGTCATTTATCAAAACAAACTTGCCTTTGCCGTCCTGATAAATTCAATAATTTCAAAATTAAATTATAATGTTATTATGACTAAAACGGGAAATATGTATAAGCATGTGAACTATTTCGGTACGACACTGTTCATATGTTCAGCTATTTATTTAGCGCGCGTTGTTCTCACGGAAATATTCGAAGATGAGTCTTCGCAAGTGGACGAGTGGTTGGAGCAGAACGATTTAGGAGAATACAAGAAGCTGTTCAGGGATTATGGTGAGTCAGGACCCATTGATTATACCCAGTGTAAAACCATATCATTTACATGTATTATATTGGAGTTTGGTGGAACACAAAAGACGTTTGATGTCTACTTAAATAGTCTCTATTATTGTGATATACCATTAGAGCATTTAGAGCTGCCACATCAGAGCAGAAACATCGCTTCTGTTATAATCATTAGGCGTATTATCGACATCAAATAAATCAACTCAAACTCTGCTATTGCTAGGACCATCTTGTTTTGAGTTAATAAAATTATATTAATTACTGGTAAGTGTTATATACGGTTGACTTTCTCCCGCAGCCTGGACATATAGATACCCGTAGCCCGGATATGCACTATTCAAACCCTTAAACTGCGGGTCAGACCCGGAGGGTTAGCTCTATATACCATAAATAGAAGGCTGTTGGTCAAATAGTAGCCATATAAAGTACATAGTTAGGATTTGATCTTGAACATCTTTTATTTTTAAAAGTGAATCCTCACAGATCGAATGTGTGTGCTAATTTTCAGATGGAATGATGTTAATTAATAATTATTACCTTTTGTATTCAACTAGGTCTGTTCAAGTATACATTTCTACTTTTTGCAACCTTGTAAACAATTTATCAGCATCATTCCACTGCTGGTATATGGTGGTCACCCTTCAATCAAAGGGATTTCGACCATTCTCCACTATGCTGCTTAACTGCAGGTTGGCTGAGTAGTAATTTATATATCATAATGACAAAAAGATATATAATATGACTTGAATACCACAGAAAAGAGGAGACTCTTCTAATACAGGTTCTTAACTTAACAGAAAAGATCCCTAACCATGTAACTTAAAACTTGTATCTTTAATAAAAAATATTTGTTTTTGATATTTGATTATTTGAATTCCTTTCCACTATGTTCACTTGAGTGAAGAAAGTGGAATCTTTTGTGTCTTCATTTCACCTCGGAACCATATCACTTAAGTATCACCCAGGTGAAATGATTTGACATAAGCAGTCCTTTATTCACCTTGGAATTGATTCACCCAGGTCAACGGAGGCAACTTTTTTTATTAGCCTTGTGGAGTTTTATCACCCACATAAAAACAAACTTTTATTACTTATTTCCCGGTGGATGACCAGGCCAAGCATTTGGTGTATGTGAAGTGAGTGCCATCGTGAGGTCAATATTAAACATTTACTTGATGCGATGAAAAAATATGCATCATTTTACGAGCTGCATTTAAAACTTTAATATTGATCATGGCGATTGTTTGTCCACATTAAAAATGACCCCTCCAGAAGTTTGCAATAATTTTATACAGTTAAAACAAAATAATTGTAATAAAATGGGCGATGTCTATACATTGGAGAACATAAAAAAAGAGATATATTATGAGGATCTTTATAAGAGCTATAGAAGACTAAAGTATTAATTTTAGATTTTTTAACTGTATGCCTTCCTTTTTGTTAAGCGCATCATGTGTGAGCACATCAACTGTGAATGCCAGTGACAATTTGTAATGATTAGTCGTAACCATCGTTTTCATAAAATAATTGGGGTGCAAGTGGTTCATCAACATCTTTGAACCAAAGCCAACTTCACCTGCACGCGGTGCACCCTGCTGACTGACAAACGAAGCTCTGGCGAAGAGAGAGGTAGGGAGCGTAATTGTAAGCTACCCTACTGGAGAATGTACCTCCACCTCACAGAATACCGTAGCCAAATAACAATTCCCTTGAGGGTTGTTGTGTTCCTGCGAGTGAGTGTGGTCCAGAAAGGAAGGAGATGCTGCGTTGGCAGCGGGGGTGGCGGCATGCGAGCGATATTTTATGTTGCCAGCGTTAATATGGCTACGGTAACCGCTTCACATCAGGCGGGCCGTATGCTTGTCTGTCACCCATCGTAGTATAAAAAAACGAAACTTGTATTTATTTTTTATAAAATAACTCATGAGATATTGAATTAGACTGAAACGTGTCAAAATCCCCCTCTCTTATTGGGCCGACGACAACAGAAGATTGCATTTGGTGGAAACTGTGGAAAGCATTGGCCTATGTCCAGCAGTGGGTAGATACAGGCTGATAATGATGATGTAGCCTCAAAATACTACATAATATGTATTACTACATGATATTATCATGGAGAAAGAAGTAATTGTCTTTCTAAACCAACTAATTTAATAATAATTCGAATTATCAATTGTATTATTGATTGAGTATACCTCAATTAATTTTAATTGGTCATTGTACAGTTAGCTACAAATTAAAAAGTGTCATCATCGGTGTGTCGTAAAAGCGGGTCGTATCAATAGGCGAGCGCGATCCCGTGGGCCGCGGGGCCCGCCGCGCCACCCCGTGACGTGCTCCCACCCCCACCGCCACCCTCACGTCGCCCCCTCCCCGACCTGAAGGGCGGAGGAACTCAGTCGCGCTTCAACCGCCGCGCGCACCACACCTCTACATATGCATATCTTCCCTTTCTGTGATCATCATAATAACATGATCGCTAAAATCTTGTGATAAAGCTTTTCATTTAAATCTCCTCAAATATAACCCAGTCATTAACAAGTGACCGTTTGTAGTATAAAGTGTCCGTAGAGATCAGATGTGGTGAAAACGAGACGATTTCCGAAATTCACAATGTGGCAATTCGAAGATTCAGAAATATACTCCATAGGGATGATACACCCGACCCACAGTAGCCGGCACTCTGGCCTCTCGATGTTGTCCAGTGTCTCGCAATTCTCAGGTAACATATAATACTAAACGTTATGTCTTTGTTATAAGGTTGACATTACATTACACTAAGAAGCCGGGAAACCATGTATTAATCTTAGTTATTAATAACGCGTTATTAGTGAGTTTGGATTGAGGGTTGCTCTGCAGATTGTACGTAACAAAGGCGCGAATGGTGATTTATAAATACATATATATCTTGGCTAGTTAAAACTCTCACTTGGTATGATTATGGATAATTAGAGGAATGATATCAGTTTCTCAATGTACCTACCTGCCTAATAAAGTACAAAGGTAGTGCATTGTTGCAAGTGCATCGCAACGCAAGTATGGGGCGAGCGGAGTGGGCGGTTATGCACATAGGTTCAGTAACAGTCGAGTACGTACCAGTTCCATTGTTCTCTCACCAAGTTATCACATATTTCCGAGGCTGACTTCCCTTTGTTATTTCTCTGAATTAAAATAATAATTAGTTGGGAGCTAGAAGAAAGACTTTCATATTAATATTATAAATAGGAAAGTGCGTCTGTTTCTCTGTTTGTTACCTTTTTACAATTAAACGGCGGAACTGTATTAAAAGAAATTTGGCATGGATATGGACTATAGGAAGTACATATGTAACCGACATTGATGCGAGCGAAGCCGTGTGCGGGAGTTAGTAATATATTATTGTATTTTTTTATATGAGAGGGAGGCAAACGAGCGTGTGGGTCACCTGATGGAAAGCAGTCACCACCGCCCATGGAGATTAGCAAGGGGTTACCGATCCGTTGCCAGCCTAGCTCCTTCCTTTCTTTCTTTCTGGTGACCTTACTGACTCGCAGGAATAATAAATAAATAAATATTGTCAGGCAAATTACACAGCGCCATCTAGCCCCAAAGTAAGCGAAGCTTGTGTTATGGATACTAGACAACTGATAAACATACGTAAATACATTTTTTTTTGTATATACATACTTATGATACATAGAAATCACCCAGACAAAGACAAACAGACATGTTAATGCACACAAATGTTTGTCCTATGTGGGAATCGAACCCACGAGCGTTGGTGTCGAAGCCGCGTCATTGACCGCTACGCCACTGAGCTCGTCGACAATCGTAATACAACAACTCTCAAGGGATTTTTTATTTGGCTGCGTTATTCTGTGAGGTGGAGGTACTTCCCCAGTCAGGAAGCTTAAAAAATACGCTATTCCCGTCCTCTCTTTTCGACAGAGCCTCATTTGTCAGTTAGCAGGGTACACCCCGTGCAGGTGAGGTTGGCTTTGGTTCAAAGATGTTGATAAACCACTTACATCTCAAATATTATGTTGAATGAAACTATAACGATGATACTAAGTAACCTCGAAAACTAGTCTACTTATCGCGACGTTAAAGTAAGTATATTTAATGGCATACATTTATCATAGGCTTCAGCGAAGGCCTGTCATTAATCAGTGTTTATTTTTATAAACGACGCAAAGTACAAAGTACGAGTACATAATAAGTATATACTTTCTTATTGTCGGTATATTCTTTGTTATTGCCGGTGAAATTTAAATGAAATGAAATTATTTATTCTGCCATTGGGCTCTTGCGGGCACTTAGACACGTCTTACGTTTTTTTTATTAATAATATTCTTATTTTTTTGTATTTTTTTTATCTACTAGCATTTCGGTATTGACCATTGGCGCAGAAAAAATCTCCGCCAACCCGCAGGTGAGCAACGTGGTGGAGTATGCTCTAAACCCCTTAATTGAGGAGAGACCCGCATCCCAGGAGTGGGATGAGTAACGATTGACGACGACAAAGAAGAAATGCTTGAAAGAAACGCATTAAGCAGTACGTCGATTATGTTGTCGATATAGAGCGCCAAATATTTTTATCATATCATATATCATATTAACTTGTAAAAATCCAAGTCTCGCAACTCAGTTCTTCTACCATAAAAAGTTGTGAGATCCATGTAATACCTTCTGTCTTACGAGTAAGTTGTTATGTAATTAACCTAACAACATCTTATAGTGACCATATCAATATTAAAAATGTTTTAAATAAACAGAACGACTTGGCCATCGCATGAAAATACAATGTATCTCACAAGCGATACATATTATATTAAATTAGATTGTTTAGTAATAAGAGATTTTACATAAAGTATTCTTTATCAAAGATTTCAATTGCTTATCAGGTAAATCAAAGACTGACTTTGTTATTGTATTATAAAAGCGTATACAGTTTATTACGAAAAAAATGTTGATCTTAACAAGTCTATGTTTTGGTATTATCAATTTGTGATTATTTCGCAGATTGATATTTATTTCTTTGCATAATTTCCTAAGTGACTAGAACCCATTCCATAAATTGAACGTATATCTCTTTTCTGTAAAACAAAAAATGTCTTTATATCGGATGCTTTACTCCACAGCAATATTTGACCGTCTTGAACTTTCATTTTTTCATGTTAGACAGAACCTTATTATTTTTCATGTTAGACAGAACCTTATCCACATTTCCACATTTTGATACGATTTCCGATCACAATTTGATCCGATTTAAGTACAGATTTGTGCTTAAATCGGATCAAATTTAGCCAGATATCATTTTTTGTTAATAAATAATTACCTAAGCTGACTAATTTTTATTCAGAATTGCGGTATCCGGATATAGATACATATACAGGTTTTTAACATTTAGCTCGTATGTATTTCTGTTTTAAAATCTGCAGATAAAAACTAAATGGCATACTTTTTGGCTTCCTCCTTCATCATGCAGCTCTAAGACATCGTACTGTTGTATATTTACCCGACTGTATAATTGTTTGGCACGCTCTGAGAGGTGTCGTTAGATTCGTATTTGCTGTGAGAGTGACATAGGCTACATCAAATATAAAAAAAATCAATATGGCGGCAGTGAGCCGCAAAATTGTCGTTGCAGTAATTTTTTTTTTCTTCTTAATATATCGATATGGGTATCAAAATAAAGGTCTCGATGACCTGATTTCAAATACATATTTGATATATTAGTTTTTACCTGCGGCTTTGCTTGTATGGAATTATAATATTGTTACGCGTGATAAATAAAGGAACAATATTTTCTGTCACCTAATTTTAGATGTGTCACTAATCTGCAGCACCCTAATAATAATATCTATCCCCAAGAAATATATTAGTCATCATTTTAATCAAAACTGCCTCTAAATATAAATCATCACTTATCATCGCTTAACAAAATACTATTATCATTTAATTCGTTTGATCATCAAAATAATAGATCTGTCACCAAATAAATAGATCAGGGGCCTTACCACAAGCTCTAAACGCAGAAATGGAACCATCATGGTTGCGAATTTATGAATGAAATTCATTGATAAATACGCAACCATCATAGCTTGTGGTAAGGCCCCAGGTCCTTAATTTAATGAAAAAATGGCTAATAGGCAGCCTGGCGCAACTCAAGGTAAAAAAACGACTCATGAATCGGAAGGATTTTTTATGAAATGGAAGCGAATTTCGCTTCCATTTCATACTGATTAGAGTTAACGCTATTTGTATGGCACATCCGTCTTTTAAAACGTAGTGGTTACATTCTCTTTGCTAATAGGGGCGAAGTCAAATTGGCGTCATATTCACTGACGAGTCTTACCAATTCCTGGTCAATGTAATAAATCATGTTTTGGTTAGATTTGAGTTGATTTTTAGTTAGGTTAGGGTTTTCTTGTGTCCTGTCATCGGAAATAGGAGCTTCGCGAAGCGGAGCTCCGTCAACCTAGATGATGAATGATGTGGTGCCAAGTAAGCTTAATTATTAATAATTGGCAATATAATACATACAAAAACATTTATTTGGTACTAGACCCTATATCTCTATGATTTTAGGTGATTTATTGTGGAATCGATTTTATATTGTTTGGTGACTACATTTTGGTGACAAATCTATTATTTTGCGGGCAAACCCTATTAGTTAAGAAACACGAAACTAATTAAATTGGTGATAGCTTAAATGATACCCATTAATAAATCTGTTGTAGGTGCAGTCGGGTTTTTGATTTTTTTAATTAACTTATAACTTGTTCAAAGTAAATACGCCAAAGAACTCAATACAAACGTCTCAAACTGGAAAGAATTGATTTGCAGTATTTGAAGCAAACAGATAAAACACACACGAAATAATAAAAATGTCTCCAATGTATCAATTGAGACCTAGCTATAGATATAGATTAGTGATGTTACGATCTGGAATTTTGTCAAACCGAGTTGAATCGGTTAGACAATTCATGCAAGTCGATTCCAAACCGAATCGACGAAATCGCGATTTGAATCGGTTTGAACCGATTTGAATCGGTTTAAAAAGTCGAGTCGTTACTCGACTTTTTAAACCGATTAAAAAGTCGAGTCGTTACTCGACTTTTTAAACCGATTAAAAAGTCGAGTCGTTACTTGACTTTGTAAACCGATTAAAAAGTCGAGTCGTTGCTCGACTTTTTAAACCGATTAAAAAGTCGAGTCGTTACTCGACTTTTTAAACCGATTCAAACCGATTTGAGCATAAACCGAGTTGCGTCGATTAGCGCCTTTACTAAACAGATTTGGCCGAGTCGAAAGCGATGTAACGACTCGACTTTTTAAACCGATTTGAGCATAAACCGAGTTGCGTCGATTAGCGCGTCAGCGCGTCTTGCGTCTACTAAACCGATTTGGCTGAGTCGAACTTACTTACGCATCTCGCTCGCGCCGCTCTGCGCGCATTCGCCCGTTTGCCCGTTTGCTCGTTTGGCCGTTTGACCGTTTGCTTGTTTGGCCGTTTGCCCGTTTGGCCGTTTGCCCGTTTGGCCGTTTGCCCGTTTGGCCGTTTGCCCGTTTGACCGTTTGGCTGTTTGCTCGTTTGGCCGTTTGCCCGTTTGGCTGTTTGCGCGTTTGGCCGTTTGCTCGTTGGCCGTTTGGCCGTTTGGTCATTTGCCCGTTTGGCCGTTTGCTCGTTTGCTCGTTTGGCCGTTTGCCCATTTGGCTGTTTGCCCGTTTGCCCGTTTGGCCGTTTGCTCGTTTGCCGTTTGGCCGTTTGCTCGTTTGGTCGTTTGCCCGTTTGGCTGTTTGCTCGTTTGGCCGTTTGGCTGTTTGCTAGTTTGCTCATTTGGCCGTTTGCCCGTTTGGCCGTTTGGCTGTTTGCTCGTTTGCCAAACGGCCAACCGGCCAAACGGTCAAACGGCCAAACGGTCAAACGGCCAAACGAGCAAGCGGGTTAACGGGCAAACGAGCAAACAGCCAAACGGCCAAACGGTCAAACGGCCAAACGGGCAAACGAGCAAACAGCCAAACGGCCAAACGGGCAAACGGCCAAATGAGCAAACTAGCAAACAGCCAAACGGCCAAACGAGCAAACGGCCAAACGGGCAAACGACCAAACGAGCAAACGGCCAAACGGCAAACGAGCAAACGGCCAAACGGGCAAACGGGCAAACGCGCAAACAGCCAAATGGGCAAACGGCCAAACGAGCAAACGGCCAAACGGGCAAATGACCAAACGGCCAAACGGCCAACGAGCAATCGGCCAAACGGGCAAACGGGCAAACGGCCAAACGAGCAAACAGCCAAACGGTCAAACGGGCAAACGGCCAAACGGGCAAACGGCCAAACGGGCAAACGGCCAAACGGGCAAACGGCCAAACAAGCAAACGGTCAAACGGCCAAACGAGCAAACGGCCAAACGGGCGAATGCGCGCAGAGCGACGCGAGCGAGATGCGTAAGTAAGTTCGACTCAGCCAAATCGGTTTAGTAGACGCAAGACGCGCTGACGCGCTAATCGACGCAACTCGGTTTATGCTCAAATCGGTTTAAAAAGTCGAGTCGTTACATCGCTTTCGACTCGGCCAAATCGGTTTAGTAAAGGCGCTAATCGACGCAACTCGGTTTATGCTCAAATCGGTTTGAATCGGTTTAAAAAGTCGAGTAACGACTCGACTTTTTAATCGGTTTAAAAAGTCGAGCAACGACTCGACTTTTTAATCGGTTTACAAAGTCAAGTAACGACTCGACTTTTTAATCGGTTTAAAAAGTCGAGTCGTTACATTGCTTTCGACTCGGCCAAATCGGTTTAGTAGACGCGCTAATCGACTCAACTCGGTTTATGCTCAAATCGGTTTGAATCGGTTTAAAAAGTCGAGTCGTTACATCGCTTTCGACTCGGCCAAATCTGTTTAGTAAAGGCGCTAATCGACGCAACTCGGTTTATGCTCAAATCGGTTTGAATCGGTTTAAAAAGTCGAGTAACGACTCGACTTTTTAATCGGTTTAAAAAGTCGAGCAACGACTCGACTTTTTAATCGGTTTACAAAGTCAAGTAACGACTCGACTTTTTAATCGGTTTAAAAAATCGAGTAACGACTCGACTTTTTAATCGGTTTAAAAAGTCGAGTAACGACTCGACTTTTTAATCGGTTTAAAAAGTCGAGCAACGACTCGACTTTTTAATCGGTTTAAAAAGTCGAGTAACGACTCGACTTTTTAAACCGATCTTCGCTATCAAACCGATTCAAATCGGTTCAAACCGATTCAAATCGCGATTTCGTCGATTCGGTTTGGAATCGACTTGCATGAATTGTCTAACCGATTCAACTCGGTTTGACAAAATTCCAGATCGTAACATCACTAGTTTTGGTGAAGCTGATTTCTATGGGTGGTGATGAATAATTTCCATCAGGCGAACCGCCTGTCATAAAAAAAAACACAGTACAACAAGTTGACATAATTATGTCAACTTGTTTAAGGTAGGTATTTGAATATATTAAAATCGGTACAAATTGCAGTATATTTTACTTCCGTCACACTTTACCTCGATCAATTCATTATCTGACTTGAAATAACAAGGTGACGTTATTGTTGAAAGTAATCTTTTGTCCCAATTATGTTAATAATTTAGGAGTAAAATTGATTTTGTTACTAGCTTTAAGGGTTGAACGATTGACGTCATTCAGTCATGTGGGCGGCCTCGAGGTTTGTTTCTTGTAAACTCACGTTAACGTCGTCGTGTCGCCAGAGACAACTTTTACACAAAGGATATGGGAAGCGCTAATCTATGTATAAATTGTGGGCTTGATGTGCCCTACCTCGTCAGAGCCCGGGGCCTCTAGTATACGAGACCACAAATGATTTCTAACCATGAAGCCATGAGTGAGTAGAGAGTTAAAGTCAAAGTCAAAATTCTTTATTCTGTGGGCCCTCGCGGGCACTTAGACACGTCTTTTACAATTAGGTATATTTTTTTATCTACCAGAGAGGAGTCGGATTTCCTTTAATTTCATTATACTTACATTATACGTATAAGTTAATTTCTAAAACAGGAATAATAAAATTATAATAACTAAGCTTTTGTTAAAAAAAAACATATTGTTTTTCTCTCATTAAAGCCTTTATTTTGATAGCCATAATATTCGTATTAATGTGGAAATAAAAAATTCATCCATCCATCTCATTGCGGTTGCCATATTGGATTAAGAATGGCGGTTTTTAAATAATCGTTCGTGTCACGAGAACCAAACAAGTGTGCCAAGTTTCCGCTCAATCGGACACTGGTGGATCAAAGACTTACGAGATTTGATTAAATACAGATACTGGTGAAAAAACTCTTGTAAAATATTAAAATACAAACAATATCAATATTAAGTTCCAATTCCAAACAAAAGATACGTCAATGACGTCATGCACGAAATAAAAAGCTTAGCTAGCTGACACTCGCTCACACTAGTAGCTGGACTCCTGAGTTTTGTCTCCTGGCAGGTATGAAACTATTTTTAGTCCGTCAAAATATGCCTGAGCGAGATCGATGGAAAGGGAAATAGCCGAGCCCAGTGGAAATGGGAAATCGCCGCACGTGGCGACGCGTCACCATGCCAACAGCTGGCCTAACCCGTTGTATTAGGTGTTTCAAATCAAAAATCAACACAATAATGCTTTCGAATATCCATTAAAATAAACTGTCTGTACATGCCAACGAGCCCGGTAATTTTTTTTTTAAACTACTTCGGGTGGCAAACTAGCGTACAGCCAGAATGATAATACTGAATAACTACGAAATCCTGCATGGCACAAGTTCATAATAAATAAATAAATAAATATTTCTGGACAATTTACACAGCGCCATCTAGTCCCAAATTAAGCGCACAGCTTGTGTTATGGGTACTAGACAACTGATAAATGTACTTAAATACATTTTTTTGTAAATACATACTTATAATACATAGAAAACACCCAGACCAAGACAAACGGACATGTTCATGCACACAAATGTTTGTCTTGTGCGGGAATCGAACCTGCGACCTCGGAGTCAAAGTGGACATTGCTAACCATTCGACCACCGAGCTCGTCAATTTCAATCATAAGACTTTCAAAACGTTAAAACAACATGGCCTCCAACTCCCAATATCCTACCGTACCTACCGTCAAGAATAGTCTAGGCTAGATATTGTCATCTAGCCTCTAAAATTATAAAAAATATTTATCAGTATCGTAAAATATACAAAATTAGAACGAACTGCGAATAATCTTGAAATTTTTATAACTTACGTCCGACTTGTTTTATGGTCGATCAGAGTTTGGTGGGAAAGTCCAATTTAAAAGGATGAAACTATTAAAAAAAAAAAAAACTTTGGAAAAACAATAAAAAATACTATAACTTTTGTTACGGCACTTGATACATAAACGCAGTATTTAACATAGCTGTGGTACAAATTTCTGTTTTAATGTATATAAAATACCTAGGTGTGACGTCATAGCTAAGTAGCCTTTTGTATGGAGCGTTTTCGGGAAAGTTCAAAATAGTGATTTTCAAGTTATCATATCTCGAGAAGTCTTTATGCTATCGAAGTGATTCTTTCACCTATAGCTTGAGGTGGGCGTTGAATGAACGAACCGTTTTTTTAAACTATTTTTTGTGCGTGAACGATTAAACTAGTTTACAGTTCACAGATAAACTAGTTTATTCTTCGACTGGTTGATGAGTCCGTTGCGTCGCGTCACGATCCTCTCGTCTCGTCTAGTAACTTGACAAATGAGATTTTTGTTCGTTTACCCAGTCGACGCAACGAGACCGTTTACCGTCGACGATGAACTAGTTTAAAAAACAGTCTAATTTTCGACTAGTTTACGTTGTCGTCGACGTAAACTAGTCGAAAATTAGACGTAAACGGTTTACGTTTACCAATCGCTTATGTGAAGAAATAGTCTTATCGACGACGACGTAAACTAGTCGAAAATTAGACTGTTTTTTAAACTAGTTCATCGTCGACGGCAAACGGTCTCGTTGCGTCGACGGTAAAATCGTCGACGACCCACCACTATACTATAGCTATATTATAATGACATCCTTACATACCACATCGAAAAAAAGTAGTCATCTAGCCTAATAAAAGTCTCCATCTTGAAATGACAATTACTCAGTTCAGAGAGCAGCGCAGTGATTACTATTTGGAACGAGTTCAAAAAGGTCAGCCTCCCCGACCTTGGATGCACTATTGTTGCAAGTTTCCCTGAAAAAATCACAATATTGGAGACAAATATATTGTTTTATGCTGTAACTGGTTTTTGCCCGCGGCTTCGCTCGCGTGAAATTCTGGCATTTTAGATTATTCAAGCCAAGTCTAAAACGCAACGCAAACCACCTTCATGTAGCACCTTTAATTGTACTAAATACAGATGCAAGAACTTTCCCGATAACTATTACAACCGGTCCCGCATAAGCATTGATTGACGCCAAATACAAATTTAAAAACCTATTATCCTGAAACACGTGTTTACTCATTTATCTATAGAAGTACTCGTGTAAAGTTTCGGATAAAAAAATCCAACTAATCTTGTTTTCCCATACAAACTTTGGACCCCCGTTTCACCCCCTTAGGGGATGAATTTTGAAAAAATCTTTCTTAGTACACCCCTAGACGTCATAAAGAACCTACGTGCTAAATTTGGAATCTCTAGACCCAGCGGTTTGGGCTGTGCGTTGATAAATATATATCAGTCAGTCAGGCAGTTTCTTCTTTTATATATTTAGGTAATTTATGAGTTTCCTGTTATTTCGTCTTGGTTACACCATTTTCGTCAAATCTTACACTTGGAAGCCTGAGTCTTCTTCGGGTTACCTCTTCATGGATAAAGGGACATAGGTTGATGTTATATCCTCGAAACTCTTAACCGCAGCATTGAAAGATATTTCAAACTGTTCCACTTGAAAGGTACTATATGGAAATTATCATAAAAATAAAACCGGCCAAGTGCGAGTTGGACTCGCGCACGAAGGGTTCCGTACCATTATCTATAAAAACGGCAAAAAAAAAAACACGTTTGTTGTATGGGAGCCCCCCTTAAATATTTGTTTTATTTTTATTTAATTGTTTTTGTTTTGAATATATTACTAAATATTATGTGACTATTTCAAGCGTCTACCTATTACCGTTATCAATTGCGAGCAAAAACGAGCAAAAAATCACGTTTGTTGTATGGGAGCCCCCTTAAATATTAAATTTATTCTGTTTTTTAGTATTTGTTGTTATAGCGGCAACAGAAATACATCATCTGTCAAAATTTCAACTGTCTAACTATCACGGTTTTTGAGATACAGCCTGGTGACAGACGGACGGACGGACGGATGGACGGACAGCGGAGCCTTAGTAATAGGGTTCCTTTTTACCCTTTGCGTACGGAACCCTAAAAAGTACATCACACATCTTCGATTAGCCGACGGCATATATAGTCATCATGTCGAATTCGCTGAAAGACCTTAGCGCCATGACAATGCCGGCAATAGTGTTTCTAACCATGTTAGTCTCAAGATGAATGTCAAGATGAACAGGGACAAGTCAAAGATCACGTCGAACATTGTTACACTTACACCAGTCACGGTTAAAAGCTTTTAGTTGCATATGTCTACCTAGGACAGGTTAGTAGGTTGGTAGGTCCAACGTCTACCAAGAGCTCAACTGACGAATCCAACTCGGCTGGATAGTATTCTGGAAGTTACATCACATTATCTCGCCCGAAGTATCTCAAAGTCTGAAGTCTGCTCCTGGCTTCCGTATGCCATCACTTTTGTCATTACTGCAGTGATGACCTACGGAATTGAGACGTGGTGTTTTTGTATCGAGGAGTTCAAGGACGCTCAGCCATCAATGAAGATAGAATTATACATATGGAGTACTGTTGTCATGTATAGGCGGGAGCGCCTAGATAGTAGCTTGCACCTTGTGAATCAATTCAAAGGCATGCTGTGAGGATTGTTGACGATCCCAAACTGTGAGACAGTTTAGACCTTTAAGTCTGAGAATAGATTTTGCGTCCCTTTGTGTATTTTACCAATTGTACAATGGGTTGTGTTTGGAAGAGTTGTTTGATATGATGCCTACAGCCTCCTTCTACAATCGCACCACTCGACGTCTCTGCAAGAAATTTATCCTCACACATTGGAGCCAAGATGGTCGCGAACTGTGCGGTTCTAGAGAGGTTTTCTTCCACGGACTCTCAGGTTGTCGAATGAATTACCTGCCGAGGTTTTCCTAAAGATTATAGCATGATAGAGTACTTCAAGAAAGACGTGAGGTTTTTGCAGGGTCGGCAATGCTTAAATGATAACTCGGGTGTTGCGACCGTCCATAAGCTGCGATGACTGCTTACCTTCAGAGAGGCGGTAAGCTTGTTTACCACCTTAGTTATATAAAACGAAAAGAATGAAGATGAACATGGCTCGAGGTCTTACTGTGTGATAGTAACCGCTAAAGCTCAAAGCATGTTGTAGTGGCAATGGCCCTGCTACATATCTGGGAAAGAAAGATTCTCGAATCGAGACCTTTTTCTGGGGGTGTGGCAACCCCCCACTGGATGTAACGACGATTCAAGGAAGTAGTAAGGAGTTGAAGCATTCAGGTCAAATTCTCGTGTAGCTCTAGGCTGTAGCTAGAGAGAGGCTTATGTTCAGTACTAATACGTGCTAACCTATTGGTCAACTTATTTTTCAACACGTCAACATCATGTTGACGTGTTGAAAAAGTAAAGTTTACCATACCTTTAGGCTTTAGGCTTAGCTTTTGGCATCCTCCTTCATCATGCAGCTTTAACCCATACAACCAAATCCGGTCGTGGTGACTAAAATTTCGGTAACAAAATAATCGACTGGTTGCAATGTCGTAATTGTTACTACGCTTTGTGCCTGCGTGAGGTTTAGCCTCAAAATATTGTAACAGAGTATACACTTCGCGACTTAAATGTGTCAGACTAACTTTTGATAACAATGTTTCGTAAATATATCGACACTGTTACTACGTTATGATATCAAGAACAAAACTACCCAAAAGTGTTTATACTGTGACTACATTTTTGTTCCTAGAATGTTATTAAACTTTGTGTATAAAGAGATACAAGTAAATGTGCACATTAATTAACTTAGTTTTGTAACATAGTCGAAACTAGTACACAGTTCTAGAATATTCGATTCCTATTAAAAAAGTTCAGTATGTTCTCAAACATTTTATCTGATAATTGAGTGCTAGTACGTATTAGCAATTAACAGTATGAGTAAACCTTTTAGACATACAACTACTTATTACCGACGACTCCACGCAGTTAAAGAAAAGGAGCTTCATTCAGCTCAAAGGAGGAAAGAGAATCATGGAACTCCGACATCTTCACTTTACATCTACACTTCGTACTATCTTTCGTCTTTGCACACCTTTAATGTAATAATAATCTAATGTGGGGATATTTCACACAGGGCCATCTGATACCAAATTAAGCTTGTAGTAAACTTGTGCTATGGGTAACAGCCAGCTGATATATTTACAAATATAAATACATACCGTAATAGATAATTTCCATCCAGACACAAGGCAAATACAAATGCTCACCACATAAATGTTTGCCTTGGGTGGGAACCGAACCCACAACCGCGAGCTTCGCAGGCAGGTGCACTACCCACTAGGCTACGGAGCCGACAAAATGTTTTTGTTTTATATGAGAGCGGGGCAAGCATGTTAATGCATAAGCATGCAAACAGAGCATGTGGGTCACCTGATGGAAAGCAATCACCACCGCCCATAGAAATCAGCCCATGTCGTATTTATTTGGGAATACCGCTGGAGGAAGTTGATTCCACAACTTCACAGTTCGTAGTAGAAAATGTCTTAAAAAGCGTACTGTAGTAGATCGCCAAATATAGAGATGATGAGGATGGAATTTTAATTTATGGCGAGTTGTACGATAGTGGAACTCAGCGGCAGGTATCAATTTAAATAGCTCATCCGAGCACTCCCCGTTGTATAATTTATATAGAACGCAAAGAGATGCAACATCTCTGCGTGTAGAGAGAGACTCCAGCCGATCAGAAATCATTGGGTCACCGACGATTCGAACAGCTCTTCGTTGTATGCGGTCAAAAGGAGCAAAGTGGGACGCACCAGCCCAGAGATGTGAACAATATTCCATATGAGGCCTAACTTGGGCTTTATACAGTTGAAGGCGATGTTGTGGTGTAAAATACCGTCTGGCTTTACAGATGATGCTAATTTTCCTAGAGGCCAATTTGGCTTTGCACTCCAAGTGACCACGGAACTGAACATCACTCGATATGTCAACACCCAAGATACCAATGCTGGAGCTAATAGTAAGGGGAATACCTTCCAATCTGGGAGATACGACAAATGGGGACATTTTTGAGGTAAACGCACAAACTTGTGTCTTTGAGGGATTCAGCTGGACTAAGTTCAGTCTACACCAGTCAGAGACGTGTCCAAGAGACGTCTCAATCTCAGACACAAGTTTTGTTCGGTACTCATCGACGCAATCCCGAGAAACATTGCATAGACTCTATTTTGCGTCCAAGGTACTGTCATCTGCATAGCAATGAATGCTGCATACATGCAGCAAGTCATTGATATGCAGAAGAAACAATGTGGGGGACAATACGCAGCCTTGTGGCACCCCAGCGTTCAGGGGTAATGGATCCGAGCGTGCACCGTCAATCACAACTTTAATGATCCGCCCAGTGAGAAAGCAGTGGCAATCCATGTGCAGTCTCTCGGGTAACCCAAAAGAAGGAAGCTTGGATAGTAGTGCCTTATGCCACACCCGATCAAAGGCTTTTGCTATGTCTAGGCTAGCAGCCAAAGCCTCGCCCTTGCTTTCTACTGTCTCCGCCCAACGGTGAGTCAAATATACCAGAAGATCACCAGCCGAAACCTTGGCGAAAGCCATATTGGCGATCATTAATCTGAATTATTGTGATTATTAATGTGAACTAATACTGTTCTGTTTAACTTATTTTCTAATATTGTGTCCAGTACAGAATTTATCAGTCTATCTACGCTCATGGTTAGTCACTTGCCGAATCTGCATGACGACAGCATATAGATAGGTACTTGGATACATGTTGGGAACCACTGACATCGGATTATTCCGTCGGCCATAATAGATTTTGTTACTGAATTGAGCAATAAGTACACTTTGTGTCGACTTAGTACTTGAACATTGTGATAGCCTTAATAAATCAATTAAATTGAAATCAAAACAAACTAAATACATGTTTTTGCAAAAAATATTGTATCCTAATATAAATATTAGATCTAAATAATTTAAACTCTCTAATTAGCAATAATAACATCTTTGGAATATTAATTTTTATTATCACAAAATTAACAAAAAAGTAAATGTTTTATCTTAAGTCTTTATAAATCGCTGGCGCCTTTATTATTTGGAATTATATTCCAAATTCCCTCGACAAACGAACTTGCGCATTTTGTAAATAACTATAATGAATTTAAAATTTACCGTAACAAACAATGAATAATTATACTAATTTGTAATGGCCGATGACTTTGACATAAAAGTAAAATGATGTCAGATTTAAGTTGCATTAAACGTTCAATCATTCGATTATCGTTCATTCAAAACTGTAACAATCTGATAACAATGTTACTATAATTTTACGAAACATCTTTTCTAAAATGTAACCACTTTTATGTTTCTTAAATTCCCCACTTTTTGTCGAGGTGTCAAAACAAGGTAGACACAACTACTATTTTTGTTACCTGTGTAGTAACATCAAAAAGTAACAGTTTCTACACTACAACTGAAATGGTTGTATGGGAATGCTTCGTACAGTTGTAATTTTCAATCTCAAAATAATTTTAACCAAAAAAAAACAAGCCCCAAACATTACTCTACATTTATGTATGTAGGTAGATACAGATCTACATACATACAAATGTAGAGTAATGTTTGGGCTGATGCTTTTGGCTGATGATGATGATGAAAAAAATAGGGACCAATCTAGAAGTATACTCTTTAAATTTTAAATAAAAAAGTTTTTTCATATCGGCGTATAAATGACGGAGTACTTAAGTATACTTTTTGTGTTACCTGTTTAATAATATATCTATTATCTTTTATATATTCGGTCATAGCCGAACTATCCACTACTTGTTATTTAAATAGTTTGATTTCGGCTTGCCCGACCATCACAAGCCTTCCTGGTAGGTCAGTTGGAAGAGCACTCGACCGGTCATCGAGAGGTCGTGGGTTCAAATCCCACCTAGGCGGGGGAGGTGAATAATAATAATAATTCTGGACAATTTACACACTGCCATCTAGTCCCAAATTAAGCGCAAAGCTTGTACTATGGGTACTAGACAACTGATAAATGTACTTACATACATTTTTTTTGTAAATACATACGTATAATACATAGGAAACATCCAGACCAAGACAAACAGACATGTTCATGCACACAAATATTTGCCTTGTGCGGGAATCGAACCCACGACCCAGGAGTCAAAGTGGACATGGTTAGCCATTCGACCACAGAGGTCGTCAAATTTTTCCATTTTTAAAATATTACTGAACTGTACAACATAGACAAGGTATTACACACGTGTTTCCACATGTTTATCAGAATTTTGTTTCGTTTTAAGCCAACGATCTATTATTTTATTTGGATACTTAACCCTCGGCGTCCCCTGCAATGGCGCGTTGGAGCATCGCCAGCGGCCAACACGGCTGCCATTACCATACAGATGTTCACACTTTTTGGGACATCGCAGGCAATACCGTGGCACATAAAATAACTATTGATATACAAAAAATAACAAACTTTGTAATTCTGATGATAGTTGAACAAAGGTTTTTTTATATCAGAGAGGAAGCACACGAGCATGTGGGTCACCTGATGGAAAGCAATCACCACCGACCGCCGCCCATGGAGATTAGCAACACAAAGGGGTCGCCGATCCGTTGCCAGCCTACACTCCTTCTCTTCTTTCTTTCTGATGACCTCACCGACTCGCAGGAACACAACAACCCTCCAGGGAATTGTTTGTTTGTTTGTTTTGCTATGACCATTAACAAAGCTCAGGGGGCAGTCTCTAAAGGTCGCTGGGGTTGACTTGAGACAGGACTGTTTCTGTCATGATCAGTTGTATGTAGCTTGCTCAGGAGTAAGTTCTCCTGGAAGTCTTGCAATTTTGGCTCCTGGTGCGAATGACAAAAATATATATTTTTTTTTTTTTTTTTTTTATACCTACTACATCGGGTGGCAGACAAGCATACGGTCCGCCTGATGTGAAGCGGTTGCCGTCGCCATATAAACGCTCGCAACATAAAATATTGCTCGCGCGCCGCCACCTCCGCTGCCCACGCAGCATCTCTTTTCTTTCTGGTGGCCTCACTCACGCGCAGGAACACAACAACCGTCAAGGGAATTGTTATTTGGCTGCGGTATTCTGTGAGGTGGAGGTACATTCCCCAGTCGGGTAGCTTACAATTACGCTCCCTACCTCTCTTTTCGCCAGAGCTTCGTTTGTCAGTCAGCAGGGTGCACCGCGTGCAGGTGAAGTTGGCTTTGGTTCAAAGATGTTGATGAACCACTTACACCCACGAATGGATTGTTTACCGGGTCGTCTTAACCTAAATGGTGCATGTTTGTTTGTAATAATGGTCAATATGAAACAGTCCTTTAAGGGGAAAATATGAAATATCTGGAATCTTAACAAAAATAGACGCAAATCTGAAGTGATCCCGTAGCGAAGCACGGGTACTTTGCTAGTATAACAATACAGTAATCCCTGTGATTATAATAGAAAGGACAACAAATACCTACCTATAACAAAGTTTAAATACGAATTCCTCGTAACACACATTTATTATTTGGCTACGGTATTGTGTATGAATATATATATATATATATATATATATTCTTTATGTACAATAAAGATAGTATATAAAGAAACAAACATTATATATTAAGTCCCAGTGTAAATAACGTGGGTTTAAGTAGATCATCAACTACTTTAGACTTTCTTAAGCCAACTTCGCCTGCACGTTTCCTCCTTTCCAATTTCATCCTTGTTGAAAGGTTTATTTAAAAAGTTACCACTAACAATCATAATAACTTTGACAGTTTTATACCAGTTAAAGAAATTTTCAGCGAAATTCATTGAGCTTATGAAATCGTCCGGTCGTTCTGTCTGTCCGTTGCCATGAAACTCAAAATTCTGACTTCGGATTCGTGTAGAGCATCAAAAAGTAGTAGTAAAGTGACCTTGGTTTTCCGAAAAAAAGTCGTTCTGTCTGTCCGTCCGTTGCCATGATACTCAAAATTTCGAAATTCTGACTTCGGATTCGTGTAGAGCTTCAAAAAGTAGTAATGTGACCTTGGTTTTCCGATATCAATTCGGGTTCAATCAATTCGATATCAGTTCAAAAAAAAAATTCGCTATGGTGGCGCATGCTGCGCGTCCGATGTTTAATTATTGAATAATTCAACTTTTACTAAAGAGACATTGAATGTTTGCATATTCAATGTCTCTTTACCTCAAAACAAAGGTTTTAGTAAATTTTACCTTTTTATTGGGAGTACATGGATATTGAATAAACCTTTAATGTGGTCGATTTCGACTTTTTTTTCTAGTTGTTGTAGTTGGACTACAACAACAAAAGACACTTGACTTGAACAAAAATTGGCATTTTAAATCTTAATTTTGCAAACGGAAACTTAAATTGAGAAATGGTGTTGTCATACTCGCTATATTTTTGAAAGATCTATCCATACGATAACCAACACCATAAAATAGCCAAGAAAAAAGAACACCCCTACGATACCTACCCTAAATCCTAATTTTTTTTTCCAGAATTTGTTTCCCATTTTCCCGGCGTCATATACCCATAGATACTAAATTTGAGTTTTATGGTACTAATAGCGCACCCGGCCACTCCATACAAATGTCGCGTCGGTAACTACTACATCAGTGTTTTTCAATCTATGGTTACCACATAAACAGTGACATCTGTGTAAAGCGTGAATGAGCATGTGTGCGTGCGGCGCCATACAAACAGTTCCAGATTTGTCTTAGAGGGGAGGTGAGGTCGACACAAGAGAGCGGCAGGGAGTTGCCATACTGTACGTAGTACTATTACTTATACTGTGGTACTACATAAACAGTGACATCTGTGTAGAACGTGAATGAGCATGTGTGCGTGCGGCGCCATATACGTTGTTCCAGATTTGGCTCAGATGGGAGGTGAGGTCGATACAAGAGCGGCAGGGAGTGGCCATACTGTGCATAGTACTATTACTTATACTGTGGTGAGAGGAATATGGAACAGTTTACCTTAATAAAATTTTGTTTGTTCCGATTTTCACTATTCTTAATTAAAACAAAAATGGTGGTGCCTTTTGGAACCTATTTGGCAAAATTGGACCCCTGCGTTCTACCGCCTTTCGCTTCCCCAATATATATTCAAAATCCTGAAGATTTCGCGTCCGCCCCGAGCTTTCAATAAAATGTAAAATACAATTTCTTTGTTCTCCGGGGCAAAGTCTTCTTTCATATTACTAGAAAAGTAGAAATGCATGAACTTTCAGAAAACTTCATCTCTGGGGATGGTAAAGTTTAGTTGAATACTTTGCGCTCAGAAAATTTTGTTATGATAGTATGCATTTACTATTTATTTGAAGGAATGTAAGAAAAACACGTTATTTAGACAGGAAAGAAATAAAACGAGTGTGCTTCAGACCACCCGACTGAAGTAAAACTTCTTTAGCTCTACCACAGTATAAGTAATAGTACTACGCACAGTATGGCCACGCCCTGCCGCTCTCTCGAGTCGACCTCACCTCTCTCTGAGACGAATCTGGAACAGTTTGGCGTGCCTTATTTAGGCACTGCCCAGGTCTCAGATCTTGATTTTAACTAGACAAAAAAATTTGTCGTTAATTTGTCGCCCAAAGGAAAAAAATTGTCGCTCCCGTTAAAGAGCTATAAGTTTTTTTTTGTGACAGCCCACTCGGGATCTATTAAACTACATAACATAGCGAAGAAATGATTTCCCCCAGAATTAGTCGTCAATTTGTCGAATTCAGACACCAAGCATCAGAATTAGTCGACGGGAGGTCGAGTAGCAACAGTTTGTATATATTGCGGTGCCGAACTACCGCACGCACACAGGCTCCTTCACTCTCTGCACAGATGTTATTGTTTATGTAGTAGTTACCGACGTGATATTTGTATGGAGTGGCCGGGGTGCGGCTCTACTAACTTATATGTCCCTCTCAAATCCCGTTCGCCATTACCGTAACGCTCTCGTCACACATTCACCAGCTTACTCCCCAAGTCAAATGAGCGTAAAGAAGTTTTACTTCAAATACACAGTTAACAATATACCTAATGGCCGTGTGGTTTCCGGCAGACTAGAATAGAATCACTCCGTTTCTTCCCGTGGATGTCGTACAAGGCGACTAAGGGAAATACATTATCAAACATCGATCAGGCGTCCCCAACCCGTCTGGCCAGCGCGTGGGGAATGTAGGCCAATTCCTCCTTCCGTCTAGAACGGACGAGAGAGGGTCGTGCTCCTGTAGTGGAGACTAAAATGGACCTGATGATGATGATGATGAATATACCTAAACCAGGATAGAGTTGCTGCGTTGGCATCGGAAAGGCATGGCGCGCGAACGGTATTTAATATTGCAAGTGTTTATATGGTTACTGTAATCGCTTTACAACAGACGGGCCGTATGCTTTTTGCTACCCGATGTAGTAGATAGACATACAAAAAAGTTAACAACAACAAATTTTCTGGCAGGCATCAACTGCCAGAAAAGGATCCATCTCAGCATGACATAAAATACACTACGTTTGCAGCATAGCATAAAGCCGCGTTTTCACTACGACGCCGAGCTAACATTTTATTTACAATTTGCACAAATGTTTGTTCACTCAGACGAGGTTCGGTCAAAACAGTAATGTCTGTTTTCACTATGAATACTTTGTTTAGAACAAATTCTCGGTTTGAACACTGTTTGCTAGCACTGCTGTTGTACGACGACCGTACTTCATTCAAAAACTACAGGGACTCGCCGACTCGAAATAAAAATTCCAGAGACTCCAGACGAACCGTGTATTAAGCTATATACATTAGTTAGTCACCACACATTTGCCACACACGTTTATGCTAGGTTGCTAAAAGGGGGTATTTAATTACTCACGCTCTGATATTATGTAACTCCACAAACCAAACCGCGTTTCAGAAACTCAATAAAAATATACAGCGCCATCTCTTATCCCAAATTAGAACTATTATTTCTATGAGTTTGAACAGCTGCCATACAATACAGAGAGTACTCAACTACAGTGTAAGTAATAGTACTACGTACAACGTACCCTATACCTAACGGCTAATGCGTGTTCCAGCCTTCCGGTTATATCACGGGTTGCGAGTCTCTCGTCCAGTAAACCAACCAGACGAGAGGACCTGCACCGCTTTTGCGCTCAGTAAACCAATCGAGCACGCAAGCGTAGCAGTAGCAGGTCTACAGGTACTACGTTCAGTATGACCACTGCCTGCCGCTCTCTCGTGTCGACATCATCGCCCCTGTGAGACAAATCGGGAACAAAGTCAGTCAAAATTCTTTATTCTGTGGGCCCTCGCGGGCACTTAGACACGTCTTTTACAATTAGGTATATTTTTTATCTACCAGCATTTCGGAATGACCATTGACGAGAAGAAATGCCGAAAGAAACTCTGTCAATTATTAAGGCGCCGCGCCGCAAAACTATGTAGCTCCTTGCTCATATTTTGAAGTGACCAACTCGGTTAATTTGGATATTAACACGCCATGAAACCCCACGATATGAAACTTTTTCTCAATTTAGACGGCTCGTAAACGTTAACGCTGAAGCCGTTTACCATTGGATTTTGTGATTGCGAAATTCAAAGTTATAGCTTAGATTGGCAGAAAGAATAGAAACACATTTACCATTGTGTTTATCTTAGCTGGTAGAAACTGTAGTGTATGTCTAATATGTATTTATAGGTATAGCATTTAAGAGTATTAAGATCGTCAATGTAACCTGAACGATTAATAAATATATAACACCGTTCCAAGAAGTGAACGCTATAAAAATAACTGCTTCGTAATGTGCAATAAAATATACAACAAAATACCAGAACATATTAAAATAATGCCATTTAATAGGTTCAAAAGCTCACTTCGTAGATGGCTTCATGACAGACTGTTTTATTCTATAAGTGACTTTTTCAAACATAAATACTGATACGATGCATGGACTAATTTCACATTTTACGTTTCAATTGACATTTAATTTATTGTTAGTTTGTAATTACATGTTAATGACCAATTATTATTATTTATTACAATTGTGACATTTCCATAAATATGGTAAATAATTGGCTATTTGACTAACATTTTTTTCTGTTTGATATGTAGGGACGTCTCCATAATATAACCATAGGTGAAAGAATTACTTCGATAGCACAAAAATCTCTCGAGATATATTAATTTGAAAATCACAATTTTTAGACTGCCCCAAAACGCTCCATACAAAAGACTACCGAATTATGACGTCACAGTTTTGTATTTTATATGCATCAAATCAGAAATTTGTACGACAGCTATGTTAAATATTACGTTTATGTAATTATTATCATAATAAAAGTTATAGCATTTTTTATTGCTACTCCAATGGAAATATTATTTTTTAATAATTTCATACTTTTAAAATGGACTTTCCCGCCAAACTTTGATCGACGCTAAAAAAAGTCTGACTGAAGATATTAGAATGAAAGTTTGCAGATCTTTATAGTTTTGTGTATTTTACGATATTGTTAATTTATTTGTACAATTTTTAAACATTGGAAACAACCCAATTTAATTAAATTTATCGGTATGTCGAAAATGTAAGATTTATGCTATATTTAATTGTATTTAGATTTTTTTGTCATTCATTTGTAAGAATCAGAACATTAATGTTTGCATGCCATTGAATATGGCTGGATAGGTTAAGCCACATTATAACAGCACGAACATCAATATGCAATGTATCTACCCTATTTAAGTGCAAATAAAGAATTACTAAACCAAATGTAAACCTAATCAGACGTTTGCATCATCTCCCGCTCACCACCTTCATTACATGGCGACCCTGCCAGGATTTATATACATAGGGCTCTACCAACTAAGCTGAAGATGTTACCTAAAATGGCTTCAGCTTCGGCGGTAGGTCCCCTGTTCTGAGTGCGCTCGAGTTTTATGGTCACATTCGGAAGTGTTAACGTATACAAGCCGACTAAATTGAGAAACAGTTTCATATCGTGTTCTTGTTCCGATTCAATAACTGAATAGAATGCTTATTCATACCAATGAATAAGCGACTTTATTTCAAATGGAATAGAGTCGCTTATTCATTGGTATGAATAAGCAATCTATTCAATTATTGAATCGCAATAAGAGATGGTGGTAAGGGGGCAGTACGCTAAATGGATACGCAGCTTCAAGTTAGAGTTGCGACTGCAACGCTGTTTTACAGATGTGCCTTGTTTGTCATTATAGTACACTCTGCAGGATAGTTAAGAGGAGGTAGGTACTCCTTCCTTTCTTTCCTTCTGTAAAAACTTTATTCTGGCAAATGAATATTCATTCGTTCAAAAAAACTTTTTTAAAAACAAGTTTTTATTAAAATGCGCTTTCCTTTGATACCCATATTGTAGGAGTACATTAAAAATAACTAGTCCGCCATCTTGGATGTTCCGCCATGTTGGATTTAGAACGACGTCACACATGTAATCCTGCATTGTCACCCAAACTAAACGTGTATACAAAATTTCAGCTAAATCGGTAGAAGATATCTGCTTCAAAATTGAGTTGCACGATTTCACCCGAACAAACATAGTTACATACGAGTACATACATTGCAAATTAAATAAAAGCGTTGTAAAAAAAAGTCTGGAGTGGTGACGATTATAGATCTTAGCACTCAGTTACTGAATAGTTTTGATCAAGTTACAAGTATGAAGTATGTAAGTGTCGGCGTCTATCATGTAAGCCGCAGAACACTTATATGTTATGCAATGTAAGTACTTAGTAGGAAATGTAATCCAATCGGCTTTTCGTGTTGCCTTCAAAGTGGGTCAAAGGATTATTTCAGGATTATAATACGTAATTATTTTTTATACTACGTCAGGTGGCAGACAAGCTTATCCCCCACCTGATTAGCAGCGGTTACCGTAGCCATATTAACGCTCGCAACATTAAATGTCGCTCGCGCGCCGCCACCCCCGCTACCAACGCAGCAACTCCTTCCTTTGGTGACCTCACTCACTCGCAGGCACAACAACCCTTAAGGGAATTGTTATTTGGCTGCGCTATTCTGTGATGCGAAGGTACTTCCCCAGACAGGCAGCTTACAAATATGCTGAACCCTACCTCTCTTTTGTTAAGAGCCTCTTTCACTAGTCGGCAGGGTGTACCACGTGTAGGTCAGTTAGAAATTTGTCTCTAGAGATAGTGGTGAGCCACTACACCTTATTACACATACTTGATGATTATTATCAATCTTTCCTTGAGGCACGACGCCTCAAAGAAAGATGCTTTAATTTGTTTATAATTTTAAATAATAAACGTATTATTTACTATTGTACTGTACACAGAAAGATAAACATTTTGTTCATACAGGAAAAGTATAATGTACAATTTGTACATAATCTTGAGCAAAGATTTAGTTGCCAGTGAGAAGTTTAAATTTTGCAGGTTGACATCACTAGTTAAGGCAAAAAACAGTAATAGAATCTTCCAGCCGTGAAGCGTAACGTCTCGTCGAGCGCATTCTCTGGGGTGCAAGGCATGCACGGCGCCCCGGTGCAGGGCCCCACCTGTAGGCAGGCGGCCGCGCGGCCGGGTCGCGCGGTCACCGGCCCAGTTCCGCGTCCTATTTCCCCGGATGCGAGCAACAAGTGATCTATGTACTGTACTGTTACGTCATAACATGATTGCTCACTGATGCTAACTTGATGACTAAATTGTTAGGTACTGGATTGTGAGGTATTGATCTGCGTCTGCGTGTGAATGAGACTTATTGAAGTGAAAACTTCTTTAGCGCCGTTGTGCACTTTTTGGGATGGGTAAAAAATGCTAAACTCGCGTCAGGACACGTAATAAACCTGATCGAAAATTCGTAGAGACGAGGGAGAGGTTAGGTATACCGCCGGCGCGGCGTAGGAGATGAAGTAATATCCCCCTCTCTTTCTACCGCGCGGCGAAAATGTATGCCTGCTCCTGCTGTTTATTTTTAATGTAATATAAATTTTCATGTTTGTGTACGGTAGCGCAATAAATGAATATTGTATTTTACCACATAAATTATAGTAGGTAGCTACTTTTATACTGATAAATAAAGCAATTCGTGCGAAATTATTCCCTAATCATTCCAAAATATTAAAAAATGCATGACGTTAATGTTCAAATTTTCACTTTTGCCGGAACTCTTATTAACCTTATTATGCAACAGTTTCATAAACTACTATAATATAACAGTTAATGATAGCAAATTCAGAATCAATGATAACGTGTGTCAGTAGATATAAGTCGCCAGAGAAGTTGAAGAAGAACACACACCATGCAAATGTAAGTCAAGCGGCACATTATTAATAAAACAAGTTAATTAAAAACATCAAAAAATTACTATTTGAAACAGGTCGTTTGATACCCATATCGATATAATATATACCCATATCGATATAATATATACCCATATCGATATAATATATACCCATATCGATATAATATATCGATATGGGTATCAAAATAAACAATACCTCTCGATCTAACGATACCTCTTATGTTGAAATCTGTCAAACGGTTTAGGCTGTAGAGCCTGACAAATAATAAGACATACATACATACGTTCGAAAAACATAACCCTCCTTCGGCAGTCTTGTAAAAAAGAAACAGTGTTGGGCGATGCCATAAACTGGGGCCCTATCGCCTGAAGCCGATTCCCATCGGATTTTTAGGGTTCCGTACCTCAAAAGGAAAAACGGAACCCTTATAAGATCACTTTGTTGTTCGTCTGTCTGTCTGTCAAGACCCATTATCTCGAGAATGCGTGGAGGTATTAAACTGAAATTTGAACTGTATACTCAGGTCTACGGTCCCATGAAGTTGCATTTTTCAAAAGAAAATTTCAATGGAACGCCTCAGAGCGAGGTAACGCCGCATACGTCATGTTTTTTCGTGAGTGCAGCCGGCTCCATCGAATTATAAGACGTTGTCACGTCAAAACGCATATTTCGAATTATCAAGGGAATCAAAACCTATAGGGTACTTCCCGTTGACCTAGAACTATGAAATTTGGCAAGTAACATCGTTATAGTCTACAAGTACAGGAATAAATCTCAAAACTATACATTTGTAAATAGATCTTAAAAATAGGGGGTCTATATTTTTATAGGGTGTCGAAATTTCAAATTGAAGCTACTAGTTCAAATTGGGTAGGTATCATATGAAAGGGCTTGATGTACACATTACAAAATATATTTTATTTATTTCTTTCGACGCATTATTTCTTATTTATAATGAAAAATATCAAATTTAATAATGATCCTACGTACGGAACTCTCGGTGGGCGAGTCCGACTCGCACTTGTCCGGTTTTTTATAGATAAAATCAAAATCCGGCTTAGATTATTGGTAATTGTGTTTAGCTTGACTGGTAGTGATTCTGGAGCTCTACCGAGTAATCTAAACACTAATATATGCTGAAGTTTGTTTTCTACATCAAAAAAAATCAATGGCGATCGGCTAAACCAAAGTATGTAGCAGAGCCGGCATTGATTTTCAGCTAGGACTTAGGACCAGTTGCTCTGGATTAATCGAGGTATCTAGCAGTGCGCAAGCAATTACTTGTTTTGGAATTATATTATTATAAGTAAAATAAAAGAGCATTTTCATTCCGCTGAGAAAATATCAGTTTTAATAAGCGGGCGTTTATGCGAAGTGCCGCAGTTATTTCGTCCGTCGAGAAAAATAAAATGTTTCTCATGTACGCTCCCATGTATACATGTAGCTACAGTAAAATATGTCCGTATCGCAATTCCCGTGGCGGAGCGACATTGTTTCAGAAATTATTCTCATTTCGGTGGAGATGAGGTAAATGAAACATTTCTAATTATGGACCGTACATATACAGTCACTTGAAAAAGTGCACTTGCGAAATAAATTACTTGTACCTGTCAAGTAATAATGAAAATTTGACGAGCTCGGTGACGTAGCGGTCAATGACGCGGCTTCGACACCAACGCTCGTGGGTTCGATTCCCACATAGGACAAACATTTGTGTGCATGAACATGTCTGTTTGTCTTAGTCTGGGTGTTTTCTGTGTATCATAAGTATGTATTTACAAAAAAAAATGTATGTTTATCAGTTGTACCAGTACCCATAACACAAGCTTCGCTTACTTTGGGGCTAGATGGCGCTGTGTAATTTGTCAAAAAAAAGGGTGGAAGTGGCACAACAAAATTTTTAGAGCTAAAACCAACCTCGCCTGCACGTGGTGCATCCTGCCGACTAGCGAAAGTGGCTCTGGCAAATTAGAGGTAGGGTACAGCGCATTTTTAAAGCTGTCCGACTGGGGAAGTACCTCCAGAACACCGCAACCAAATAACTATTCCCTTGAGGGTTATTGTGTTCCTGCCATTGAGTGAGGTCACCACAAAGAAAGAAAGGAAGGCGTATAGGCTGGCAACGGATCGGTAAACCCTTGGTGTTGCTGGTTTCCATGGGCGGTGGTAACTGCTTTCCATCAGGTGATTCACACGTTCGTTTGAACCCCTGTCTTATAAAATAATACCAAATTTGAATTGAATATTAAGTTTTGGCACCAGCTAGGGTTTCCAACCCTCCCGGATTGCCCGGGAGACTCGGGTAATAATGGTCAATCTCCCGACCTCCCGGCGAACAATAATTTCTCCGGTTTTTCTAATTATACGCATTCTTCGCTCGCACGTCATTACTCGTTCTCCATTCTTTTTCCATTTTCCATGAAAATACTTTTATGATGCCGTTCGAAAGCAGAATAAATATAAATTTAAAAATTTATTGAGATATTATTTCCACGTCAACAGTCTCCCGGGTCCTTGTAAGACTTGGCAACCCTAGGACCAGCATTCAAAATTTGACTATGTAAAAGATCTTATGACCTGACTACGTGTTTATGAACAGGTTCTCGTTTTGCAGCGAAAGGAATTTCATAAGAAATCATCAGCCTTAAATTAAATGAATAAACCTACCTATATTAAATAACTGAAGTTTATTCAAGAAGCCATAATACGCTTCATTTGCATATTTATAACTTAGTTTCAAAGTAATTACGTAGCATGGCATGCAGCGCTCTAAAGGGAGTAACAAAAAGGGTGTATTTTCTAGTCTTAGTGGCTCACCAATTTTTTTAGCATCATAACTTATTCCACTTGCACATGGTGCAACGTTTTTTTTTGTTTATACCACGTCTGGTAGCAGACAAGCATACGGCCCACCTGATGTGAAACGGTTACCGTAGCCATATTAACGCTCGCAACATCAAATATCGCTTGCGCGCCGCTACCCCCACTGCCACCGCAGCAACTCCTTCCTTTCTGGTGACCTCACTCACTCGTAGGAACACAACAACCCTCTAGGGAATTGTTATATGGCTGCGGTATTCTGTGAGGTGGAGGTACCTCTCTTTAAAACCATCCTATAACTACAGCTAATGTTTACTACGCAAGCAGATTGGTAGCAGGTGTTACTTCCCTTTCAGCTGCATGCAGGCTACTTAGGTACTCTTAAATCGAGTAGCTCGTGGCGAACCGATACTCGGTCTCCCAAGCACTTACTCGACTTAAAAGGTAACTAAGTACCCTGCATGCAGGTGAGGGGAGTAAGAGCTGCTATCAATCTGCTTGCGTGCTCGGTTGGTTTACCGAGCGCAAGACCGGTGTGGGTAAAGGTCCTCTCGTCTGGTTAGTTTACTAGACGAGAGCAATCCTCTGATATAACCGGAAGGTTTGTGCACAGAGGCGCATAAGCATTAGGTATAGGGTCGTTGCACGTGGTGCACTTGCCGATTATTATTAAAGCCGCAAAAGATAATGAAATAAAAACATAAAATGATGATAAACTGGAGTAAGGACCCAATAGGGAAGTACCAGTTACTATAATCAGTTAAATAATATGCACCACTTGAAGGTTGGCTGGTAGAGATCTCAAGTCCGCCTTGATACATGTTCTTGAAATTATGTTAGTTTTATTGTGTATCATCATCATCATTAGGTCCATTTTAGTCTCCAATACAAGAGCACGACCCTCTCTCGTCCGTCCTAGACGGAAGGAGGATATGGCCTACACTCCCCACGCTGGCCAGACGGGTTGGGGAGGCCTGATCGATATTTGATAATGTATTTCCCTTAGTCGCCTTGTACGATATCCACGGGAAGAAACGGAGTGATTCTATGCTAGTCTGCCGGAAACCACACGGCCAATTATTGTGTATATATACTCTTTATGTACAATGAAGATACTGCAAACTGACTAACTACTGAGTTTGAGCTGATTTTGTTTATTTAAAAACTTTATTGACCACATATTATATTAAGGGTACCTACAAAAGGCGGACTTAACGCTAAAAGCTTTCTCTACCAGTCAACCTTCAGGACAAGCAGAAAATCATTTTAGCATCTCACAAAGGTGTATTTCTGACTCTCATTTTGTATACTGCTTATAATATTATCCTTTCTCAAAGAGAGAAATAATGATGTTATTTTTATATATTGTTGCCATTTTATTGAAAAGTAGCTTTGTAGTCGTTAGTGGAGGCTCCGATTGTGACTTCGTTAGCGTTCAGAATAGCTTGGTGGTCGGGCCACACAATACGCTAATTCCACCGTAGTCACGCGACGCCATTATCTGAGGGCTGGCTGCTGACTCTGCTAGATTGAGTGTATTTCGGCACGACATGGTTCGCGTGCGAATATACTGGGCGATATTGTTCCGCCTTAATGGACTATTAGGCCTATAGAGTGTTTATTATTGTTACATGTAGACATATGGGACAATAGTGTTAGATACTTAAAATCCGTAGTGCACGGCAGTTGAGCTTCACTTGAGTAGCCATCTCTTTAGGCTTTAATGCCTTATTTGCCATATTGCTGTCTCTCACATTGTTAATAGGGGAAGTCAAATTCCAAAAGCTTCTTACTCCTACTAATTTCTTCTGATTAAATTCGTTGTGAGTTCCAAGGCAGCCGTAGTTTTACCCCCGGGACTGCAAAGGACTTCACTGTTCATTGCCTTTTTTGGCGGTCGCCGCTGTTAATCCTGGCTACACAGGAGATACAGTGGTGGGAATGTGTGGTGGGCCCCCGTACCGTTATATGGGACTAGATTTACTATTATTTTAGTATCCCCCCCCCCCCCCCCCCCCCCCGTTTAAGTAGGTACTGTTTAAGGGTTACCCTCCATCTTAGCGTGAGGATTCGCCCCGTCGCCCGCTACCTGTCACTTAAGCTGTGATGTGTCACAGAGGACTTGCTGCAGGCAACAGCCCCCTCACCACCAACTCTTATTGCGATTCAATAACTGAGTAGAATGCTTATTCATACCAATGAATAAGCGACTCTATTCAATTTGAAATAGAGACTCTTATTGCGATTCAATAAGTGAATAGAATGCTTATTATAACCAATGAATAAGCGACTCTATTTCAAATTGAATAGATTTGCTTATTCATTGGAATGAATAAGCATTCTACTCAGTTATTGAATCGCAATAATAGTTGGTGGTAAGGGGGCTGTTCAGGAAATTGGGGCTGCTCTCAGTCCCATCATTGTATATGTATACTATAGTGTCCTCTTTTTGTTAAGTTGCACGGTTGCACCGTGACATCTTTAAATGGAAGGACGACCACAGTACAATTTCGAGAAGGCATCCGGGAATGCTATTGTTTGACGACCTCGGTGGTCGAATAGCTACTTTGACTCCGAGGTCACGGGTTCGTTCCCCGCACAAGACAAACATTTGTGTGCATGAACATGCCTGTTTGTTTGACTTGGGTGTTTTCTATGTACTATAGGTATGTATTTACAAAAAAAAAAACCGGACAAGTGCGAGTCGGAGTCGCCCACCGAGGGTTCCGTACGTAGGATAGGATTATTAAATTTGATATTTTTCATTATAAATAAGAAATAATGCGTCGAAAAAAATAAATAAAATATATTTTGCAATGTGTACATCAAGCCCTTTTATATGATACCCCATTTGAACTAGTAGCTTCAATTTGAAAATTCGACACCCTATAAAAAATATAGACCCCCTATTTTTTAAGATCTATTTACAAATGTATAGTTTTCAGATTTGTTCCTGTACTTGTAGTCTATAACGATGTTACTTGCCAAATTTCATAGTTCTAGGTCAACGGGAAGTACCCTATAGGTTTTGATTCCCTTGAATGTGTCGAAATATGCGTTTTTTGCTGAATAAACGGCCGTAACTTATTTTTACGTAAACTTAGCAGTTTGATTTTTTTACAACTTCATGGGACCGTAGACCTGAGTATACAGTTTAAATTTCAGCTTGATACCTCTACGCATTCTCGACATAGAGGGTCTTGACAGACAGACAGACAGACAGACAGACGGACAGACAGACAGACAGACGGACAACAAAGTGATCTTATAAGGGTTCCGTTTTTCCTATTGAGGTACCCTAAAAATGTACAAAAATATGTATGTAAAAAAAAGTACATTTATCAGTTGTCTAGTCCCATAGCTTTTTGGACTAGATGGCGCTGTGTAAAATGTCCAGAAACATTTATTTATTGTTTATTTATCTACTGTTACCAAATATGAAAACGCAATTTTACAAACAAAATTGCTATCCGGGTACGATAACAATTTTTAATAAGCTGCCCCCTCATGGATGGCACCTCGATTCAAATCATACAAACGCCAATTATAACAATAGCTCATTGAACGATGTTTTTATGTCGAGATTCGTAAGATCAAAGAATATTTGGAAACAAAAATGGAAATAAATGACGAATAATGAAGATAATATTGACATGCTAATCTGTATATATTTTTTCATTGTAATTAATTAATTAATTAATTTAATTTAAAAATAATATTTTAATGTGGACATGCTATACGATTTATACATAAAGCCACCTCGAATCCGGACTCATGACTGGCAAATTATGGGTTTGTAAGCCAGTCCACGAGGTACCCTGATCCAAACAGCCGGCCCTGTAATTCCAGCTGTAAAAGTCCCCATACCCGGGGTCCGCTGTGGGGAGTAATCCATGGACAGGCTTTAGTGCAGTGCGTCCTCCCCGCCATGACCTACGGCGCAGAAACTTGGAAAGTTGGGCTGGTCCATGAATTGAAAGTCCCGCAGCGAGAAGAGTACTAAGTATGCTTCGCATTTTTTTACGGGACTGAATCCGGAACGAAGAATTTCGACGGAGAACCGAAGTTGTCTACATAGCTCTCAGAGTCAACTGGCAGAAGTTGCAGTGGGCTGCCCACATCTACCAAGTCAGTAATGGCAGGTGTAGGATGAAAGTCTTCCAGTAGAGACCTCGTAAGGGACGACGAAGCTACGGGCGCCCACCCGTCTGGATAGGCCGATGACCTTAAGGGAACGGTCGGAAGCTGCTGGATACGGAAAGCGTAGGATCGCGTATGGTGGAAGGCATTAGGGAAGGCTTATCTCCAGCAGTGGATAGAGACAGGTTGATGATGATGATGACCATGATTTAGAGGCTACGGTCGCCCTTGCTTAGCTTACACTGTGGTAGAGTGAAGTTAAATGATTATATTTTAAAAAATGGAAAAATTCACCCCCACCTAGGTGGAATCCGACCTAGGGGGGAGGTGAATTTTTCCATTTTTACATTAATTTGACACCAAGATATGACAATCATAAAAGACATAACACACATGAGATAGTACAATAGGCGGCCTTATCGCGAATGCAATTTCTTCCAGGCAACCTTAGCATAAAGGATAAAAATAATTGGTAGACAAAGGTAGGTGGCGCATGAAAATAAAACATAAACTTAACATATATAAGTACACATGATACGGTACACACAGATACAAAATTATATTGAACATGTCAGTCATCTGAATGAAGTAGAAGAAAAAGTTCATTTCGAAAGATAATAAGCACAAGGTGTTTAAAATTGTTTAGCGTTTGTGCTTGCCGGATTGAGAGCGGTAATGCCTTCCAAAGGCGAACAGCCTGAACAGAGAAGGATTTGGTGACAAAGTTAGAGGAATATAATATTCTGGCAAGTTGGCCAAGACAACTATTTAAATAATATGAAGTTAAATGAAGTTATAATAAGAAGTTAAATTAATTACCCTATCTTATTATTTTGTAGTTAATAACCCAATTCGGGCTATAATTTCGCCTACGCCAGCACTACAATAGATATAGCGGTCTAGACGTGCAATACAATCGGTAATAATTCAGTCGGCCGGTGTTGTGGTCTTGTTGCCCAGCAACGGACACCTTTCCCCGTGGCCTTCACATTTACCCTTTAGGATTCCTCTTGGAAGAACTTCGGATCGAAAGCCGTGATATTTATCTAGTACCTAAACATATTGTCAATTATCAAGTAAGATTACCGCCTGATATAAAGCGGTTACCGTTATTGCATATAAACGCTAGATATATACAAGGCGAGCGCTGGAATCTTCAACCGCTGCGGTTACCGCAGCATCTTATCTACAGGGGTGAAAAATTGAACTAATTTAGTCTTAATTCTGGGAAAATTAGTTTTCTAGTAGAATACCGAGAAAAGCGTTGCCGTTATTTCAATATAACAATATCTGTAGCAAATATGTACATGGCAAAAGATATTTTTTTATACCACTAATGTTGCAAACAAGCATACGGCTCGCCTCATGGAAAGCAGTTACCATAGCCTATGAACGCCTGTAACACCACGGGCATCACACGCGCTTCGCTGACGCTGTAAAATCCTTTTCTTCACGCCCTTTTTGAAGAATCCCATGCTGTAGTCTCCTGAGAAAACCGGGACAGGCAGTTCATTCCATATTACAAAATATATGCCACTTTTATGATTGTTATATATGTATAAGCGATACTTTTTCATCTACGTATTAAAAATTTAATTGCATAGAGGTATCTCGATTCGGAAGATTTTCTAAAACTGGATCAAATGTTTGTTCGTAAAAGGGTCTTCTTCTGAAATGGAAATGTAGCTGAAGGATCACTCGAGAGTCCTTCAAGAGCCTCCAAAGATATAACAATTTTATTTTCATCATATTTGGTTTACGCAATTTTGTTTGTCAGATATTTGTTATTCCTTGGGTGAAAATATTATTTTCGATATGCTATATGTGAAGCGTTTGCCGTTGTTAACTAGGCCGTATTCTAGCCCACGGGGCCGAAATAGAGGATGAATGAAGGGAGTAGATTCGTTGAGTGTATGTTTTCCATTCAAATCAATGGATTTAAATGGAAAATGTATCTGATGATTATTCCTCAACATACACAAGGACATAATCGATCTCAATTTTTTTTCGACACAAACCTCAAGCATGTCGGGGTCTTTAATTGTGACAAGTTTCATCAAAAACGGTTCTGCGGTTTTGGAACCTATTCATTTCCAAAAATGACTTTTGTATAGGCGTTCCGCTCGCTTTGCTCGCTCCACTCAAATATCATTATCATCAGGTCATTTTAGTCTCCACTACAGGAGCACGACCCTCTCTCGTCCGTCACAGACAGGAGGACTTGGCATACATTCCCCACGCTCGCCAGACGGGTTGGGGAGGCCTGATCGATGTATTATAATGTATTTCCCTTAATCGCCTTGTACGACATCCACGGGAAGAGACGAAGTGATTCTATTCTAGTCTGCCGGAAACCACACGGCCACTCAAATATGTGTGATTATAATATATTGAATATTGAAATATGTGTGATATTCTTATTTAGAATACAATTTTATTAAGATACAATTCTGACTGAGAATCTCGTACAAGTACCCTCTATCAAGACCCTTCCTACGCTACGTTACATATAATATAATTGGAGGATACAAATATAGCTGATTCCAAAAAGGCGCTTTTTTCGTACTCCTCTGCCATCGACTTGTGTGCATAGTAACTTAAGCTTGCTTTCAAGGTTTGAAATTTCGACTCCCACACCGAATTATTGAGGCTTAGTCAAGCTTAGCGTGGGGAACTGGGATCCTTTGAATCGAGGACTTTTATCGGCGTGATCTCGGAATAACGACTGTTTGCATAATGTAAGCTCACAAATAGACGGAGAGATGCTGGAATGATGAGGTCTTCACGCCCTGTTGATTCCTCTTGAACTGTCATCGACATTGTTAGGATACGAACGTATTGAGCGTGTTGTGTTCAATATTTTTGGCTTTTTCCTTACATCTCTTCGACTTGAACATGTTTTAATCAGATCAGTGTGTTTCCTTTCAAACCGATTTATAAAATGTTCTCATTTCATCTGTATTATATTTCGAATAATTATATTGGTATAACTCAGTGGCATCACAATAGATGGCGTTAATTCTTTGTTTGAAATAGTGTGGTCTCGAAGTTGTCGCATTTGAATTTATTGGTGCAGTAGAACAGTTTTCAAAGAAAACCTAACAACCCTTCTCTACTGATGTCGAGGTGTATGAAGTCTGTTTGAGGTGCAAAGTCACTCTTTTCGTCTTTTAACACATAACAGATTTTCTATTATCTTCATTTGATGTCGGATAGAAGAATGAATAAATAGTGTTAGTGGTATATTAAACTATAAGGACGAGGGATGAAACTCTTCTATTAGCAGATGTTTAGTATATATAACAGAGATTTAATATTACGTTTCCCCTCAATCGAACTGGAGTTAGAACATACTCCACCACGCTGGTCAACTGCGGATAGACGGAAGCCAGTGTTTTCACCTAAAGGCCACTGACTTAACTTGACGAGTGTCATCTCGAAAGAGCTCAAGAACAATAAATCCATCCATGGACGGTCTACGGTCGACATTGTTTAACTTGCGTGTTCGATTAACTGACACGTTCAACGACGCCATCGAACTTCTCATTACTATCATGAGATCGAAACGCATCAAATAAATATAGGTACCTATTGGCACAAAACATAATAGTTTCATGTGGAAACACCAAAATATGCAAAATAGAAAATCTATATTGGGCGTCAAAATATTAAACATGGGAGTCTCATGTTTAGCACCGAATTACACCAATTACACCGAAACACATTGGATACCAAAATACTTAAGCATGAGCGTTCCATGTTGGGCTCCAAAATACTCAAACATAGGACTCCCAGGTTGGATGCCAAAATATTCAAAAACTCTCATGTTGGACGCAAAAATACTCAAATATAAGAAACTCATGTTTGGCGCCATAATACCGAAACATGAGAGTCCCATGTTAGGCGCCAAAATACTCAAACTAGTGTCCGACCGAAACTGGTTTTTCCGACCGAAACCGAAACCGAAACCGAATTTCGGCAACGGTCTCAGTTTCGGCCGAAACCGAAACCGAAACCGAAACTTTTACGAAACAATTATCTAACTGTAAAGTCGCGCTGTGAGGATTGTCGACGATCCCAAACTAACAGGCGGTTTAGAACATTTAAGTCTGAGAAGAGACTTTGCGTCCCTTTGTGTTTTCTATCGTCTGTACAATGGAGTGTGTTCAGAGGAGTTGTTTGACATGATGCCAACGGCCTCCTTCTACAGTCGCACCACTCGCCATCGACAGGGAATTCATCCTCACACATTGGAGCCTAAGTGGTCACGTACTGTGCGGTTCCAGAGAAGTTTTCTCCCGCATACTGTCAAGCTGTGGAATGAACTGGTTTTTACAGGGTCGGCAACGCGAGTGTGATGCCCCTGGTGTTACAGGCGTTCATAGGCTACGGTGACTGCTTTCCATCAGACGGGCCGTATGCATGTTTGCACACTGTTGGTATAAAAAAAATGAGTTAAATTAACCACAAAATATTCAGATAGTTATTTTAAACTTGATTCTACTATAATCTATGCATTAGTTTGTTATACTAAATTATTTTTCGATGTTTACTACCTACTCTTATACAATATCATAATGATAAAACTTACCAAATTCAAAACAAATCACACGAAAACTCATAAACAACAAACAAAACGCACAGCAAACACAAACAAGTCACGACATGATTAGGCACGCGGCAAAATGTCTTCGTCGCTTGGATGGAATTTACCGAGCCAAACATGGCCGAGCACAGCGCGGGAACTCCCGAATGCAATTTCGGTTTCGGTCGCAGTTTCGGCAGGTTTGCCGCCGAAACCGAAACTAAACCGAAACTCACTTTTTTTGCCGAAACTCGACCGAAACCGAAACCGAAACCGAACATTCGGTCGGACACTAACTCAAACATGAGAGTCCCATGTTGGACATCAAAATATTCAAACATGGAGATTCATGTTAAACAAATACTTCAAATACTTAAACATGGGAGTCGCATATTGGATGCCGAAATACTCAAACATGGGAATCCCATGTTGTATTTCAAATACTCAAACATGGGAGTCCCATGTTGGGCGCCAAAATATCCAACATTGATATTGAGTTCCAAAATAAGTCTGATGGGCGTCAAATTCTTGTAATTTATTAAAGTTCACTATAGTATCATATTTGGACTTCAAACCTGTCTTCACTCTTCGTGTTAGATTTTATTTTTACCCGCGATGGAACGGAGACGGTATATGCGTTTGGGGTGCTAGGATGTTTGTGCAAATCAATGTTGCCATTTATCTCCACAACTACGAGTCCGATTTAGATGCGGTTTTCAGTGATGGGTTCGGGTTTGATTGATGCATGTTCTTAAATAGGTGTTACGGTGACAACTCACCAGGGGGCGCTGCAGTAAGCATTTGTTTGTAAAACCAATGTTGCCATTTTTCTCCAAAATTACGAGTACGATTTAGATGCGGTTTTCAGTGATGGGGTTGGGTTTGATTGGTGCATGTTCTTAGATAGGTATTACGGTGACAACTCACCAGTGGGCGCTGCAGTAAACATTTGTTTGTGAAACCAATGTCGCCAAATGGCAATAAATATCTCCATAACTACGAGTCCGATTTTGATGCGGTTTTCAGTGATTGGTTCGGGTTTGATTGGTGCATGTTCTTAAATAGGTATTACGGTGACAACTCACCAGAGGGCGCTGCAGTAAACATTTGTTTGTGCAACCAATGTTGCCATTTATCTCCAAAACTACGAGTCCAATTTTGAAGCGGTTTTCAGTGATGGGTCCGAGTTTGATTGGTGCATGTTCTTAGATACCTATCTAAGTAATGTAACACCTATTACAGTGACAACTCACCTGAGGGCGTTGCAGTAAACATTTGTTTGCACAACTAATGTTGCCATTTATCTCCAAAAGTACTAGTCCGATTTTGATGCGGATTTCAGTGATGGGTTCAGGATTGATTGGAGCATGTTCTTAAATAGGTGTTACAGTGACAACTCACCAGAGGGCGCTGAAGTAAACATTTGTTTGTGCAAAACCAAAACTACTAGTCTGATTCTGATAAGGTTTTCAATTGTAATACCTATGCTTGCTCTCTAAAAAGTTTGAAATAAAAACAAAATTTAAAAAACCCACGACGGTTAAAACGTAGTTGAAAAAGGATAAAATAATTTTGAAACCCCCGACTTAAAGAATTTATGCTATGAACTTAATATAAAAAACCCAAGAAAGTCCGTCGGGGGCTGCCATCTCTATTTTAAATTTCAACATAAATATAAATAAGTATACAAGTTACTATAAAACTGCCAAACTAGTTCATTTAATGGTAGCCCCAACGGATTTTCTAGGTTTTTTTTATTAAGTTCATAGCATAAATTCTTTACGTCGAGGGTTTCAAAATTATTTTATCCTTTTACAACTACGTTTTAACCGTCGTGGGTTTTTTAAATTTTGTTTTTATGTACGTCAACTGTTATGACATTTGAAGTATAGTGTAAAGAAGGGACCGTAAAATTACTATACAGGGCCACTTTGTCCACAAAAAGTTATTTAAAGATGCCTCAATGGATTTGTTTAAGAACATTTTCATCCCTTTTATTATTTGTTTAAAAATATATTGCTTGTATTAGCTATAAATGCCATTAACTGAATCAATTTAAGGTCTGAAAAGCGATAAAAAGGATTAATAGTACCTTAGTAGCTTTATTAATATCGGAAATGAGATTTGATGGGTTTAGCCTTTTTTATTACCTTTATTCCTACCTCGTTTAGGCGTAATACTATATAGGTATAGATGTTAATTTTGAAATCAACCTTAATCACGTTTCTAATAAAAAGAAATCGCTTACATTTACGTAAACTCATTTCCATCGAGCGAACTTTGTACTGTTCAGGTATACGATAAAATGCAAAGTTAGACATGGCGTTTACAAAGTTACTCGTAATTAAAACCTTAATTAAAAATTTTGTTGTAGAAGCGATTTGTTCGTTATTGTGCATTCATTTGTTTACTCTTGGTATTTTATATATATTGGTATTTTATATTTCTTTGTTACTCAGATGAAGGAAGAGCCCGTGACTGTCAGACCTTCGTTATTTTGTAAAAGCTGAATGTTTCTCTTTGCATACCCCTGAACTTTAACACAGCTAAGGCTAAAAAAATATTGACTATATAATATAATAAATTGGTACAATAGGCGGATCTTTCTCCGCCAGTCAACTATTGGGAGTGGAGAAAATCTCGAATGAGTTTAAAGCATCGTGGTTTACACAGATAACAGGTAACAAAGGTTTTTGACGTGATAACGTCTTATAAATCGAATATAATATATAATAAATATTGTCAGACAAATTACACAGCGCCATCTAGCCCCAAAGTAAGCGAAGCTTGTGTTATGGGTACTAGACAACGGATAAACATACGTAAATACATTTTTTTTTTTGTAAATACATACTTATGATACATAGAAAACACCCAGACCAAGACAAACAGACATGTTCATGCACACAAATGTTTGTCCTGTGTGGGAATCGAACCCACGAGCGTTGGTGTCGAAGCCGCGTCATTGACCGCTACGCCACCGAGCTCCGCCACCGAGCTTTATCTTATAATAGAATCTCATGAGTCATGCTTCTTCGAAAAAGTATGACTCATTGTCGTTCCGTCTCGGCCGAGCGTGCAAGCGAGAGCGCGGAAAAAGCGATAGAGAGGCACGATCGGCCTAAGCGTTTGACTTGTGACGCATCCACTCTCTTTGACTCCATCGGCCGATGTTTTCTTATGACGTTATCACGTAAAGATATCGTCCGTAAACTGACTTTACAGAAAACCAATTTTTTTTTTTACTTTATACTCAGTAGATATTAGGGATCATTTTTTTAACCTATCCTATGTTAATCCCCAATTATTTAGTTATCCCCAATTTTCCAAATTTTTTAAATATCACTTTTTTTCACCTTATATTATCTGTTATCTGCGAAAGCCGCGATGACCTAAACTCCATACTCACTGATCATTCCTACTTTTGTTAGGGGCATGCACAGAGAAACTTACAGCTTTTATATTCTAACGAATGTCTGGCAGTCACGGGCTCTTAGGCTAAAAGGTTTATTCTACACAAGTTAAGTGATCAACCCTTCGTTTCTTTGTGACGATATTTTATTTTAAGTTTAAGTTTTTATTCTAAGTACTTTGGTGAACTATAGGTACATATATGCTCTCTATAACACATGCTGCTTTTATACTAAGAACATGGTTAGTTAATTGATTCCGGTGTTATTTTGCGGAAGTCAAATTTACAGGCAATTTGATCTACACTACTTTGCGTGCTTCCGCCACCAATTAGTTCATGCAAACTACTACCGGCCGGCACCCACCCACTACTATTAGTAGTTGCATGCGACTGCCTTGGCTGCTTTGGTCGTCTTTGCTCCAACTGCTGTGGTCGTCTCGGCGAATCTCCAACATCTGAAACATGCGACCGCCACCGCCCCGACTGCCGTGGTCGTCTATGCGACACGTGTTTTGCCTCTGCGCAAGGCATCCTCAGGCGATCTGTAGATGTTGATCGTTAGAACAACAACCTACAAATGACGTAGTGGGTGGGTGCCGGCCGGCATTAGTTTGCATGAACTAATTGGTGGCGGAAGCACGCAATGTAGTGAAGATCAAATTGCCTAAGAACATGGTTCCTATAGAAATTTTAAATCGATTCATGCATAGAACAGATCTCTCTAGATCAGCGTTTCCTAACCTTTTTAATGTTGTTACCCCTATGACCAATAAAGGAAACTAATTTTACCCCCCTCCTTAGATTAGATTTTATTGGCTTGTACTAATTTGTCACCTTTTATCAGCTTGATTACCCTTACAGAATTCCTATTTTACCCCTGAGGGGGTAATTACCCCTAGGTTCGGAACCATGGCTCTAGATGGACCGACGGCCTCAAAAAAGTGGCTGCTAGCGGTTGGATGTAGAAAGCGGAGGATCGCATATGGTGGAAAGCATTGGGAAAGGCCTATATCCTTCTTCTTCACTCGGTCCCTCATTGCTGAGGATCGTGGTCACAGGAACATCGCGAACGGACAATCTGTCTCCATCGATTCCTGTCCGAAGTGGCCCTCACTGCCTGATAGAATCTCGAAAAGGAGGCGGCCCCCTTCACCTGGTCAGACCATCTTGTTGGTGAACGGCCACGTGCTCTCTTGCCTTCGGTGTTGCCAACAATAACAAGCCTTTCCAGGCTGCCATCTCCTCTCCTCATCACATGGCCGAAATAAGAAAGTATGCGTTGCATACACGTGGTGGACAATCTGGTCTCAATGCCGAGTTGAGAAAGAACAGATACATTTGTGCGTTTGGCCGTCCATGGTATTCGGAGCATCCGCCTCCAGCACCACATCTCTAGTGCATCTATTCTCTGTCTCTCTCTTGCTCGGATAGTCCACGTCTCCACTCCATAGAGAAAGATCGGGAATACTAAGGCTCGGACCAACCGGGTTTTTGTTTTATAACTTACTAGCGACCCGCCCCGGCTTCGCACGGGTGCAATGCTGATACTAAATGTACTACAGAAGGTCTTTGCGCTTTGTCCTATCCAGTCCTTCCCCAGTTATAGGCACACGCCGCCGGCTCCGCGGCCGGTACCGCCACAGCCGTTATGTCCCTGCATTTTAAATGTGTAATATCTTCTAAACTATTCATTTAAATTACATGCTGTGAAGGGCCATATTGATCTATATTAAATGCGCAATGTATTTAAGGTACTTAATTGGATAAGGATTAATTCTGTATTGCTTAAAATCGCTTCGTAAATAAGGCATTATTTCTTGGAAAAAGCAAAGGATAAAATAACGGTTATTGTGTGTTACCACTAAGAGATAGACATATACCATCGCGAACTTTTTTGTAGACCATTTTAAGGTGAACAATACTGTACTACATTATTTTGATCTATCTCGTTGGGTTCAGCCAGCGTTTGCAATGAAAGAGCAAAAAAATGTGTTTATTTACGACATCACATTAGAAACCTCTAAATTATCAGTGTTTTTTTACTATGTTATGCATATATTATACATATAAACTTTCCAGTTGAATCACTCTATCTATTAAAAAAAACCGCATCATAATCCGTTGCGTAGTTTCAAAGATTTAAGCATACAAAGGGACATAGGGACAGAGAAAGCGACTTTGTTTTATACTATGTAGTGATTCCTCGGTTTTTCCAGATTTTTTGCAGGCGTGTCATTGCGTCTTTAGCCATGGCTATTCTTCTTTTTATCTCTGGGACACAGCTTCCTTCATTGTTTATATTTGATCCCAAATAGACAAGGTTGTCCACAGTGTCGATGCCCCTGATGTTTTGGACATCAGACAGTTTTCCGGCACGATCCACCACCATTAGTTGGGTTTTCTGTCTGTTTACCACTAGTCCCAATTTTCCACTCTCTACCTCCAACCTGTGCAGTATCTCCCTCATATCAGAAAATGTCGTAGCGAGAAGAACCGTATCATCCGCGTATCGCAGATTGCAGATGCGCTTTCCACCCACCGCAAAACCCAGTCCTCGAGGGCTTTGCGAATTATATATTCGCCATATATATTGAAAAGCAGTGGAGAGAGAACGCATCCTTGTCTTACGCCTTTTTTAATGCAGAACACATTAGAACAGTCGGTGTCTATTTTAACAAAGGACCGGTTAGAGACGTAGAGATTACGGACCAGGTCCACAAGATGTTGAGGTGTACCCATCTCATTCTGCACCATCCACAATTTATCCCATTGTACACAATCGAACGCTTTGGTATAGTCAATAAAACAAAGTAACACAGGGCTGTTGAATTCTCGGCTCTTTTCGATTATCTGTCGTACATTCAACAATTGTTCCCTTGTGCCCTTGCCCCTAACAAAACCAGCTTGCTCTTCAGGAATTTGTCGCTCTAAAAAGTGTTTGAGTCTGTTGTTTATTATGTACAGGAGTATTTTACTGACATGTGGGATGAGTGCTAGTGTCCTGTAGTTGCCACAATCATTTTTCGAACCTTTTTTATGCAGTGGAATAAAAACTGATTCAGTCCACTCTACGGGCCATCTCTTAGTTTTCCAGATAGAATTCAAGATCTTCAGTAGCTGCTTTATGCCATTGGCCGCTAGATTTTTTAACAGTTCGGCGGGAATTCCATCTTTACCAGGAGATTTTCCGTCCTTAAGACTAGCGATCGCGTGCTCTACTTCCGATTGCAGTATGTCTGGTTCAAACAGTCGATTCTGGTTGGATGACATCAACTACAGGCTGGCCAGTGTCGTACAAGGCTGTGCAATACCGCTTCCATCGCTCCAGTACCTGATCCCTTTCCGTGAGTATATTCCCCGATTCATCTGCAATAGTACAGGTTTTCGCACTAGGGTCTTTGGTAAGTTCTTTTACTTTACGAAATAGATCTCTTGTTTGGTTCTTTTCCGAATTATTCTCAAGATCCGCACAGATGTTATTAATGTACTCATCGTAATCCTTACGACATCCCTTTTGAACCTGTGTGCTTACTTGTTCATACAATTTCCTATCTTCCTGCAGTGTTAAACCTTTTTCTTTCAGTTCTCGTCTACGAGTAATAAGGTCTGCTGTCTTAACGGAAATAAATGGTTTCATGGTAGGTTCGAGTTCGGTTTTCGATTTTGTACAGAGCAAACGTGTCGAACGCAAGGCGCAAGTGCTCTAGTTAAAAGTGTCGACGCAGCGGCTACCGCCGTCACGCCGCTAACAAGTGCAGTGCGCGTCACGATGACCCACTTACGCAATACGTACAGCGGACAATTGTTAAGGCGAAGCTATATTGTTTAAAATACTATATGTTCGGTAAGTCTAAAAAAATGGCAAGTGGTTCCCCAACTACGATTAAAGTCAATACTGAGAATGAGATGATTCTCTACTCTTACTACAAAAATGAGAAAGCAGCAAGAGAGAATCTAGAATGTCAAGTTCATCAATTGCAAACTCAACTGGAGAATCTGCAGCTAGAAATAGAAAAACTGCAAAAATATAAAGAGCAGGAACAGCCTCCTATCTCCTCTAATGATAGTACTAATGTTAAATATAACTCCTCTCAACCTGCTGAATATTGCACGGACGAAGAAGAGTTGGCTAAAGAAACTGGTTGGGTACGTGCAAAAAATAGAAAGAAAAGAAAGCTGATAAACTCACCGTCCCCCAATACTAGTCCGGGTATTAGTAATGAGCCCAAGTCAAAAATAAACAAAAAAATACCGTCCCCACCGCCAATAATTGTGGATGGAATTAAAGATTATCAAAAATTTTATGATTTTTTGGTAGAAGGCGTATTAGGCGACCCATTTACAATAAAAATGTTAAGTGGGGATAGTGTAAAAGTGAACGAACGCCGACAATGAAGAAACGTATAGGTCTATCACGAAACGACTCACCTCCAATAACTGTGCATGGCACTCATACGAGAATAAGCAAGATCGTCCTATTAGAGTGATCGCTAAAAAACTGCACCATACGTGCATACCAGAAAGAATAGTCGAAGAACTGCAGTTCAAAGGATATAAAATAGAAAGTGCAGTAAACAAATTAAGATGGAAAAATAAAGAACCATTGAATATGTCTATGCTCACTTTTAAGAACGACGAAGACATTAATAAAATCTTTGACATAAAAAGTATACTAGGATGTAGAGTAGAAATCCACTCCCTTAAGACACCGAAGCTGGTCCCCCAGTGTAAACGATGTCAAGCCTATGGTCATACACAAAAATACTGTTCTAAAGAACCACGATGTGTTAAGTGTACTGGCAAGCACCTAACCAAAGATTGCCAAAAGTCACCGCAAGATAAACCAAAATGCATACACTGTGGCGAACAACACCCTGCAAACTACAGGGGGTGTGTGGTTGCCAAAGAGTTACAAAATTTTAAAAACAAGAATTTAAAGAAAAAGCCACATGCTCAAATTGCTCAACAGCAATCCTCTATGATAAAAATAAACAAAACATGTGTACCAACACAGTCAATACCACAACCATGGCAACAGGACAAAAGTAAGTCTGAAAAAATCACTTACGCTCAAATCACCGCCAAAAAAATAAATGATGCTCAGCCGAATACTGACATCGAAGAAAAATTAAATAAAGTACTCATGTTATTGACATCATTTGATGAGCGCCTTAAAAAGATGGAAAATAGCACCAAAAAGACTATAACTAAAAGCAAATCATGAATTATTTTCTCAAAATCATGGCTTGGAACTCAAATGGGCTACTCCAACATCAAAATGAATTGCAGTTAGTCCTAGATACTGAAAAAATGATGTGTGTTTAATTTCTGAATCACATTGTACAAAACAGTCATTCTTTCAATTAGAAGGATACAAAATATATCACGCACTACATCCTGATAACTGCGCAAGAGGAGGTAGTTCCATAATCGTGAAAGACAATCTCTACCACTACGAGTGCCACAAGTGTGAAGAACGTGAAATACAAGCTGTAGCGGTATGTATTAAAACTAAAAAATACCCGATTACTGTTTCAGCAATATATTGCCCAGATACTCGCTAAAAAAAGATCAATACATTAATCTCTTACAAAAACTTGGAACCAGGTTTATCCTTGGAGGTGACCTAAATGCCAAAAATGTATACTGGGGTTCCAGACTAACCACAACCAAAGGACGAGAATTACTCAAAGCTATAAAAGAAAACCAATGTGACGTATTATCGACTGGAAAGCCAACTTATTGGCCTACTGATCCACAAAAAATCCCAGACCTGATTGATTTTTTTATCTGTAAAAATATATCTACTAACTATATGAGAGTTGAAGACGGCTTCGATATGAGCTCAGATCATTCGCCTATTATTTTAAATTTAAGTGATACTGCTATATATAAAGAAAACAATCCAACTTTAGTAAATAGAAAGACTGATTGGGAGAGTTTTCAAATAGACTTAGAAAATAAAATTAATCTTAATGTACCGCTCCGTAATGAAGAGCAACTAAATTTCGAAGTAGAAAAATTTACCGTCGATATCCAACTGTCAGCATGGCAAAACACCCCAGAGATCCATAGAAAACCCAAAGGAAACAGATACCCGGAAGAAATTATGAATTTGATAGCTCAAAAAAGAAAACAAAGAAAAATATGGCACCAAACTCGATCGCCACGCGATAAACAAATTCTGAATAGCCTCACTAAAATGCTTAGAAAAGTTATACGGACTTTCAAAGACGAATCTCTTAAAACTCGCCTAGAAAACTTAACCAGTGATAGCAGGACTAACTATTCTCTCTGGAAAGCTACTAAAACTGTAAAAAGACCAATTATGCAAATACCGCCAATAAGGGAAGAAAATGGAAAGTGGGCCATAAGTAATGAACAAAAAGCAAAAAGGTTCGCGCAGCATTTGGAAAAAAATTTTCAACCCAATGAAGGATCTGATGACCTGACATGCCACGATACTTCGAAAGAAAACGCAGACATAAAGTTTGTAACACCAAAAGAAGTTGCGAATGAAATAAAGACCAATATTGATTCTAGGAAAGCACCAGGTTACGACCTCATAACTGGAGAAGTCCTACTTCATCTTCCTCGTAAGGCTCTGGTCAAATTAACGAACCTCATTAATGCTGCGTTCAGGTTAAAATTAGTTCCAGATATCTGGAAAGTAGCTGAAGTAATTATGATAGCAAAACCGGGTAAACCGCCTCATGAAACGACATCTTACAGGCCGATTTCATTATTGCCAGTTATGTCTAAATTATTTGAAAAGCTTTTGCTCAAACGATTAAAACCCATACTAGATGAAAAAGGCTTGATACCGCAACATCAGTTTGGATTTAGAGAGAAACACTCTACCATAGACCAAGTGCATCGAATCACAAATATTATAGAAAAAGCTTTAGAAGAAAAGAAAGTGTGCTCAACAGTATTTCTGGACGTTGCACAAGCTTTCGATAAAGTTTGGCATAAAGGTTTAATGTATAAGATCAACAAATTGTTGCCAAAGCAGTATGCTGCAATACTAGAGTCATATATTTCTCACCGAATGTTTAGAATCAGACAAGAAGATGCGTACTCTGATCTAAAGGAAATTAAAGCTGGGGTACCTCAAGGAAGTGTCTTAGGTCCGGTCCTGTATCTACTATACACTTGTGATATTCCCAAATTAGAAAATAATACAATTGCGACTTTTGCTGACGACACTGCCATAATGTCTGTTGGGAACACACACAAAGAAGCAGTTGAGAAAACTCAAATTGCCATCACAAAAGTTTATAACTGGACACAAAAATGGCGAATTAAATTAAATGAGTCAAAATCGGTTCACATTGATTTCACAAATAAAAATCCGCGCTACCATCCAGTGCTTTTAAATAATCAGCAGATCCCGTATGTCAATACGGCCAAATATCTAGGTATGACCTTAGACGTGAAATTACATTGGAAAGCTCACGTCAAGAAGAAACGAGAGGAGTTAGAGATACGATACAAAAACGTGTATTGGCTGCTCGGGAGGAATTCTAGCCTGTCGATTCACAATAAATTACTGATATACAAGCAAGTCCTTATGCCAGTTTGGACTTATGGAGTACAGTTATGGGGCTGTACAAAACAGAGTAACAAACAAGTTATTCAGCGCTTCCAAAATAAAGTACTCAGGGGCATTGTAAATGCACCGTGGTACTTCAAAAATGACTATCTCCATCGGGACCTTAAAGTGGAGTTTGTGGACAAAGTGATTCAAAAATATGCAGAAGCTCATGAACTTAGACTTCATCACCATGTGAATCCAGAGGTAGTCAAACTTCTCGATAACACAGACCTAGTGAGAAGACTCAAAAGAACAAAACCCTTTGAGTTAGTGTAATAATAAGTGAGACAATATTAGTGACAGTGCATTAAATATAACACAACAAGAAAGTGTTTCACCTTAATAGACACTAAGAAAAGTCAATGGACATTATTCTTAGACTATAATATTTAGAAGTTTATGTTAAAATTAAATTACTTATTAGCCCGTAAGCTAGATCGTAATATTTTAAAGTATTATGCTTTATAGAAAAAAAAAAAAATGGTAGGTTTTGGCAGAATATGATCTTTAGCAGTCCGCACAATTATTTCCCTCAAAGTTTGCCAAGCGGTATCCTGATCTATGTTGTCATTTGTCGTACATTCAGGTATCTTTTGTTCTATGGCACTTTTGAAACCCTGTATGTCGACATGGCGCATGTTTAGATTGTGTACCCTAGTATGAATTTTCCTCAGCCGAAGCTGGAAGGTAGCAACCAAAAGCTGGTGATCGGTGCCACAGTCCGCCCCAGGGTATGTGGTGGTGTTCATAACGGACGATCTCCAGCGATTCTGGATTAGAATGTAGTCTATTTGCTTTCTGAAACAGTCGCCAGGAGAGATCCAGGTGTACAAACGCCGTATATGTTGCTTGAAGACAGTGTTAGTGACAGTGAGATTCTCTTCACTACAGAACTGAAGCATTCGTTCACCCCTATCGTTTCTTGTACCAACTCCGTATTTCCCAACGATTCGTCTTAGGTGGTCATCTCCTTTCGTCTGTCCAATTTTGGCATTGAAATCACCCAGTACCATAGTTACCTCTCTTTTTGGTATCTCTTGAAGAGTCCTACCCAAGGAATCGTAAAACGATTCAATGTCATTCTCAGTAGACTGTGCTGTGGGTGCGTATACTTGGATGATGTTAAGTTTACAGGGAACTGTGTTTAACTTGATGGCAATAATACGATCATTGATTGGTTTATATCCAGACACGTATTTATCGAATGTCTTTGGTACAACAAAAGCTACGCCCCTGGCACTTTCCTCTTCAGGTCCCGAGAAATAGACTTTATTTGATTCTGTTGAGAAATAACCGGTACCCCTCCAGTGTGTTTCACTGAGACCCAGGATATTCAGTGCTTTCCGTTCCATCTCGCTCTCCAGTATGTGAAGTTTCCCAGGTTGATTGAGGCCGCGCACATTCCATGTTCCAATACGGTGAGGCTTTCTTGCTGATTTTTGTTTATCAGTAGCATTGTTTCCATGTATTGCCTGATCTGACACAATCACATGGCCGGTAGCATATTTCACACCACCATTCCCGGGTTGGTGGCGCCGGGCGTCAGCCGGACCATCCAACAGAAACAAATTACCATCTTGTGACTCCATTGTGACTCTCATGGGATAATAGTGCAGTGGTTTCCCGTTGCCTTCTGCACCAGACATTTTAAGGGTTATTTTGACCCTAAGGCCGCTGTAGCCTCTTCCAACCCAGTTGCCTGAGTGGGTGTATAGTTATACCGCTATATCCAGCAGTGGGTAGATACTGGCTGATATAGTCTGTTGTGATCATGGAACAACGTGTTAAGTCAGCTAGGCAATTTTTTTAGAATTTTCTTATCTTATTTATCTTCCGCTGTTTATAACAACAAATAACGTTCAATCTGATTTTAGCCTCCTATAAAAACGCACGAAAGTGTACTACCAGCAATATAGATCGAGGTTTATTATATGGATGAGTCGGAATAGTCTATAAGACTTATCAGCCCTGACCAGCCTGCCCTATCGTCGTGAACCCTTATTCATCCCACTTCTGGGACACGGATCTCACCTCAATCGTAGGGGTTTAGAGCATACTCCACCACGCTGCTCAACTGCGGGATGGCGCAGGCCAGTGTTTTCAAGCCGCCTAAAGGCCACAGACTTGGCTTAACGACTGTCATCTAATGCCAACAGCCGGGACTGACGGCTTAACGTGCCGTTTAGATTTATGCCATTGATCGATTAGATCGCCACTATTAACGACGTCATCGAGCTTCTCTGTCTATCTGTCCTGTTGTTCAGGGGCAATATTATTAAATAAGACACAACGATTCTGCTATGTTGCATCGCAGATGTCCGCATGGCTCAAGGGTCAAACCCGCCACACTTTCTCATCGATGTATCGCTCATTGCAGTCTCTTGGGTAAATTCTGAACATGCAGAGGTTTTTTACGTTAGAGGAGTCCATGGGCTGCGGTAACTGCTTTGTTAGACGTATACTGGTTTACCACTTCAGTGCTACAAAAATAATGACTGTGCTTTTGACCAGTGTTCCGCAAACTTTTTGTGTAAGGTACATCTAAGAAAGTGGTCTCAGAGATTTTTGGAGGTACACTACAAATGAATAATCAGTTTTTATTTGCTTAAGATTTTTTCTTTCATTCGTCTATTTAGCTTTATAAGATAACTTTTCGTGTTTCTATGTATCATAAGTATGTATTTACAAAAAAAAAATGTATTTACGTATGTTTATCAGTTGTCTAGTACCCATAACACAAACTTCGCTTACTTTGGGGCTGGATGGCGCTTGTATGTAATTTATGTCTGACAATATATATTATAATCTGACTTCATTTTTCCCGCCCACCATCTAATGACCATGGTACACCAGTGTGTATACACTTTGTGGAACTCTGCTTTAGACCACAGTCGTGTGGTTTAAACTACTAAAACACACTCGTTTTTTTTTTCGAAGTAAAACTTCTTTAGCTCTACTAACTTATATCTCCCTCTCAACTTCCGTTCGCCATTTCCGTAACGCTCTCGTCACGCATTCACCAGCTTACTCCCCAATTAAAGCGTGCGTAAAAAGTTTTACTTCAAAAAATTTACAGCTGCCTTGGAACTCTCAACTAGGGAATGCAATCTCGTTCTCGCGAGATCTCGCGCGGGGCGGAGGCGGGACCTGAGGTAGCGGTCGGGGGACGAGGGCTCGCTTAGATTCGCTTAGACCTCGTCCCCTGACCGCTACCTCAGGCCCCGCCGCCGCCCCGCGCGAGATCTCGCGAGAACGAGATTGCATTCCCTACTCTCAACGAATTTAATCAGAAATTAGTAGAAGCAGGAAGCTATGATATGGAAGGCAACCAGCCACAAATTATTTGCCCAATTGGATTTATATTAATGTCATGTTTTTGTTGTAAAGGTATCAACACACTGTCGGGATGCGGCTCCCCGGACCAGCTCGACGGGCTGCCGGAGCTGCCGGCTGCGGAGGAGAAGCGGCTGCGTCGCGCCGCGCAGATCTTGCAGCAGAGGCTGGTGCTGCGCCAGTGGCTGGCCACACACAAGCTTCAGCACGCTTATACCAAGTATGTATTCTTCGCTAATATAATATAATGATGCCTATTTCTTTTGTTTTCTACAATGATGTCTATTCTTTTTTTTCACCAGTCTACTTCTGCAATGTTTCTTATTGTAAGACATTATTCTAGAGAAATAAAGATACAAAACAGAGCTATAATGTGCAACTTCTGAAATATATTGATGAATCACCCCAACGATAGCATCGTTGGGGTGTAAGGCTTGTAGGCTTGTAAGGTTCGTCAATATATTTGAACCAAAGCCAACCTGACCTCACCTGAGAGGTAGGCATAGCATTTTTTTAAGCTTCCCGACTGGGGAAGTATCTCCATCTCACAGAATACCGCAGCCAAATAACAATTCCCTTGAGGGTTGTTGTGTTCCTGCGAGGGAGTGAGATCACCAGAAAGAAAGGAAGAAGTATAGGCTGGCAGCGGATCGATGACCCCTTAGTGTTGCTGATCTCTATGGATGGTGGTGATTACTTTCCATTAGGTGACCCACATGCTCGTTTGCTCCCCTCTAATATTAAAAAAAAATCGTAATAACAACATTTTTATAGAGAAACTACTGTTACATACGTAATGCACACACCAAATCCTTCCTTTCTGGTGGCTCGCATGTACACGGCAACCCTCAAAGGAATTGTTACAATACTTCATAGTTATAATGTGCCACTCTCTAAGGTTTCTTTCATTCCCATTTTTGGTTTCAAGTGAGACTTGGCAATTTTTTTTCAGTGATTTTTTTTTTATTGATTTATATTACAATCTACAGACCCGGTGTACGTACCTTTTATTAACAATGTTCTATTTTTATCTTACAATATTCTTACAATTTATAAATTGCACGTCGCTATTATGCTAATAATTATATTATTGTCTATTACTACTTAGCCTAAATGCTCCTATTGTTTACCTTGCAACCATGACAGCTAGGGCAGACCAGTCCCCTCTGGCAGCAGAGGTGACGTTCACGAGTTGATGCATGGGGCAGCCATCACCGCATTCAACCATTTTATTGGGAATACGACGACCCGCCACACGGCACCACCACCAGTTTGAACACTTTAGTCAGCATGACTACCTGGGCTGTCAGGGCTGCACAGTAAAACCTCTATTTAGTAATAATTACCAAGCCTAAGTTCAGAACTTTTACGCGACCTCCTTTATATAAGTAGCTTTCGCAATGTCTTTATTATTTACGCACTTTCTCATTTCCTTCACCTACTTAGTTTTTATGAAGTATCCCAAATATACCTCGGAGCCCTCTGTAAGAGTCCTACTTATGTCGGAGTATGTTGCTGGATTTTCTCATATCGTCGTTATTCGCTTGTGTGTTTTCAATTTAGCTGTTGCGTCTCTCGTAGTTTTGCGATAAATAAGGAAATATTGACTTAGGCGTCTCGTGCCAGTAGGCTGAAGTTGACAATATGGGTGAAGAGTTGCTTGCTACATACGAGTAGTAGGTGGAAGTTTGCCTCACCAGAGACCAGAGGAGCAATTCTTGTAATTAAAATGTAGTCATAATTCAGTTCCGATCCTGTCTCGATCTCACAAATGTCACATTTGGTATTCTCTTATCACAATATGAAACTTCAAAGTTTAAGTGGGATTATATAGAAATATGACCGAAAATTAAACAAACTAAGAATGTTATTTTTCCAGCAATAACAATTGATAATAATTAATGAATGAAATGAAGTATATAATTTTTAGTCAATTCATAATTCAATTTCGATTCGGTCTACTTTCAAATTGTGATCGTAAAATAATTACGAGAATTAGCCTTCTGAGAGAAACGGGAGACCGAGATAAATGTAGGCAATTTGATCTACGCTACTTTGCGTGCTTCCGCCACCAATTAGTTCATGCAAACTCCTACCGGCTGGCACCCACCTAACGGTAGTGGGTGGGTGCCGGCCGGCACGGCCGGGTAAATAATTATTTACCCATGCGAAGCAAGAGCGGATCACTAGTATGTAATATTTTTTATTTGTAAATTTTTTTTTTTACCTCAAGTAATAGAGCCTATCCCATATACGAATATTCAATAACCCTTTAGAGACTGCTATAAGATGAATGGTTCTCTCGACCTTTCTAAATCTTTTGTGCTCATTTCACAACCCTTTCCATAAATCCCCGCATTAAGGAAACGCTAGCCGCCGAGACAATTTTGTAAGGGGAAACCTGCCAAGTGTTATCTACAACCCTTATTCATCACTGCTGGGATACGGATCTCTCCACAATCAATTGGTTTTAGAGCATACTCCAACACACTGTTCAACTGTGGGTTTTTTTTATACCACTAGAGTGGCAAACAAGCTTACGGCCCGCCTGATGGAAAGCAGCTACCGCAGCCACCTGTGACACCAGGGGCATCATACGCGCGTTGCCGACCCTGTAAAACCTCTTCACGCCCTTTTTGAAGAACCCCATGCTGTACTACCCTGAGAAAACCTCGACAGTCAGTTCATTCCACAGCTTGACAGTACGCGGGAGAAAACTTCTCTGGAACCGCACAGTACGCGACCACTTAGGCTCCAATGTGTGAGGATGAATTCCCTGTCGATGGCGAGCGGTGCGACTGTAGAAGGAGGCCGTGGGCATCATATCAAACAACTCCTCTGAACACACCCCATTGTACAATCGGTAGAACACACAAAGGGACGCAAAATCTCGTCTCAGACTTAACGGTTCTAAACCGTCTGTAAGTTTGGGATCCTCAACAATCCTCACAGCACGCCTTTGGATCGAGTCACAAGGTGCAAGCTGGTATCTAGGCGCTCTCGCCCATAGATGGCAACAGTACTCCATATGCGGCCGAACTTGAGCTTTGTACAGCATAAGTCATTGCCGCGGGTTGAAGTACTGCTTTGCCCTGTTGAGCACACCTAGTTTTGACGCCAGCTTGACCTTTCCCTTCAGGTGATAACGAAACTGAACGTCGCTGGAGATTTCAACTCCGAGAATCCCAATGTTTTTAGCGATGGTAAGGGGTGTGTTCTGGAATTGAGGAACCACAGCAAAAGGGGTTTTCTTAGCGGTGAACGCGCAGCCTTGTGTCTTTGTGGGATTGAACTGAACTAGGTTCTTTCGCCCCCAGTCGGACACACTATTCAGTGTGCTCTCCATTTCCGACACAAGCTGTTCGCGGCTCTCCTCCACCAGAGAGCGGGGATATTGGCGCGTGGGTTGTTGGAGGCCAGTGTTTTCTGCCCTAAGGCTACTTGGCTTAACGACTGTCATTTAATGATAATAGCCGGGACCGACGGCTTAACGTGCCTTCCGAAGTATGGGGAGCTCGAGATAAATAAACCCATCCATAGACGGGCTATGGTCGACGTTGCTTAACTTGCGTGTTCGATTAGACTGACACTCGCAACGTTGTCATCGAGCTCCTCAAGTCTAGATTCAACAACCTTGGCCATAAACCCCCACATTAAGGAGATGCTAGCAGTCCAGGCATTTTTTTTAAGGGGAAACCTGCCAGTTGTGTAAACCTTACGTTTTTATGGTTACGTTTCATTTCAAGCGGGGCGTATGCTTGGCTGGCAACGGATCGGCGACCCCTTGGTGTCGCTGATCTCCATGGGCGGTGGTGATTGCTTTCCATCAAGTGACCCACTTGCTCATTTGCCCCCCTCTAATATTAAAAATACGTAAAACAAAATCTGATAAAATAATTTTGTAATAAAGGCAAAGCCAAGCAAAGCTGGGTCTCCTGGGCTATACAGGTATTCACTAAAATTAAGTTTGTCCAAATGGTGATCAAATGATGAATATTCCTGGACTTGTACTATGGCTACTAGATAACTGATATTATACTTAAATACATTTTTTTTTGTAAATACATACATATAATACATGATACACCCAGACCAAGACAAACGGACAGGTTCATGCACACAAATATTTGTCTTGTGCGGGGATCGAAGCCGCGACCTCGAAGTCATTTTTTTTATACTACGTCGGGTGGCAGACAAGCATACGGCCCGCCTGGTGTGAAGCGGTTACCGTAGCCATATTAACGCTCGCAACATAAAATATTGCTCGCGCGCCGCCGCCCCCGCTGCCAACGCAGCATCTCCTTCCTTTCTTTCTGGTGACCTCACTCACTCGCAGAAACACAACAACCCTCAAGGGAATTGTTATTTGGCTGCGGTATTCTAAGAGGTGGAGGTACATTCCCCAGTCGGGTAGCTTACAATTACGCTCCCATACCTATTTTTTCGCCAGAGCTTCGTTTGTCAGTCAGCAGGGTGCAGGTGAAGTTGGCTTTGGTTCAAAGATGTTGATGAACCACTTGCACCGCAAACTTGTTTTTTTTTTTGTAATACACAACTCAGCATTAAAATCTGTGAATGAACTATAAATCATCTCCTGTTTTCCTACCCTTAGGGTTGATTTTTTTTTCCATATTTATTTGGAACTTACTACTACGGATACACGGACTACTCTCAATACGACCTCGGAGTCAAAGTGGCCAATGCTAACCATTCGACCACCGAGCTCGTCAATAGATAACGAATACGGATTTGCGTTTCAAAATTCAATTTTACTTTCGCAAAAGTTTGATCAGTTCAATTTAGGTATTCGCGTGGGCGATGTAAATTGTAATACAAAGGTTCCATACAAATGCCTTTATGAAAATGGCGAACTGAATCCAGGCACGAAGTCGGCGCCGATATTTCATTCCACTTTATTTTTTTTTACCATTACCGCACGCAATCGTCTCGTTTATTTTCATGTTGGACTACTTAGATGTTTTTACTCTATATATGCGTTCTAGCTGCCATTAAGGCGAGGTGTAAGCAATGCAATAGGCTTGTGAAACATTTTTTTTTTTCGATTTGTTATTTAAAGACGTCACAATAATATAACTAAAGGTGAAAGAATTACTTCGATAGCATAAAAACTTCTCGAGATATGATAACTTGAAGATCACAATTTTGGACTATCCCGAAAACGCTCCATATAAAAGGCTACCATGTTATGACGTCACACCTTGCTATTTTATATGCATTAAATCAGAAATTTGTACGACAGCTATGTTAAATATTGCATTTATGTAGCTAGTGCCGTAACAAAAGTTATAGTGTTTTTTATTGTTTCTCAATGGTAATATTTATTTTTTATAATTTCATTAAAATTGACTTTCCCATCAAACTTTGATCGACCATAAAACACGTCGGACATAAGTTATTAAAATTTTAAGATCGCAGATCTTTCTAATTTTATATTACTGATTATAGTTTACGTTACTGATTGTGAGTTTTATAATTTTAGAACATTGGTCACATGCCTATTGCCCGACATTCACTCAGTCACCGTCACTTACGTTGCCCCTTCCTGTGTGACACACTTCACGTGAGATACTTTGTTCCTGAACTTGACGCCGTAGAATTTGTGCGCGCGCTCCAGCAACTCCGGCCTGAAGGTGGCGGTGATGAACTGAGCTGATGATGATAGCTCGTGGATCATGTTTGCGATGGCTTTACGATGCTGTGCGTCGAGAGCCTGGTCGATTTCGTCGAGCAAGTGGAAGGGTGCCGGGCACTGATCTGTATAATAATACAGATCAGTGGTGCCGGGTCACACTTCTGTATGGCGAGTAGGTATACCATCGCCGCAAGACGTTAGCAAGTAGAATAGACCATGTTACCATATATATTTCATTTGACGAGCTCGGTGGTCGAATGGTTAGCAATGACCACTTTGACTCCGAGGTCGCGGGTTCGATTCCCGCACAAGACAAACATTTGTGTGCATGAACATGTCTGTTTGTCTTGGTCTCGGTGTTTTCTATGTATTATAAGTATGTATTTACAAAAAAAAAGTATTTAAGTACATTTATCAGTTGTCTAGTACCCATAACACAAGCTTTGCGCCTAATTTGGGACTAGATGGCGCTGTGTAAATTGACCAGAAATATCTATTTATTTATTATTTATTTATTTATATACCCATATACAAATATTTCTTTGCATAAAACATGGTAGGTACATTTTAGGTCGTATGTATTACATTGGTGAATGCATGTTTTATCGTTCTATCGATGTGCAAACATTTCGTCGTCATACAATCGTGTCATAATTATTGTATGTCTTTTAGTAAATATATAACTCTGATGTCTTACATCAAGATCAATCTGATTATGTTGTTATGAAAGAGCGGTGCCTCCGGGCACTCGGTCTAAAAGGGGACACTGTATTCGGCCTAAAAGGGGACACCGTCAACTTGATCTACCATTTGTGAAAGATTGACAAATAAATAATTTTTTCATTTTCTCTCACAAACATGGAGACTTAACATTTCGGAGACCTCACTCTACACTAGCGCCTCTAGCGATGAATAAACATGCAATAGTACTCATTTCATGATATACTTTTTCTTAAGCTGCTCATTTCCGTAAGCTGTAACTGAAAATCAGTGTTCTGCCTTTTGTGGCTGACTATGTTGAACTATGGCCTATTCCACCGCTGCGTCACACGTGTGTATGTAGCACAATTATTGTAGGTATACTGCAGTCATTTTAATTTATAAATGGGATGTAGCTGTTTTGTGTAATATATATAATACGTCGGGTCGCAGACAAGCATACGGCCTGCCTGTTGTAAAGCGGTTACCGTAGCTTATATTAACGCTCGCAACATATACAACGTGTAACTTCAAGTACGCAAAACCTAAAAATAGTTTGTTCAGAATCATGAGTAGAATCATATCCATAATTTTCATCCATTTTTAAAGTAACTGGTTTTGAAAAGTTATTATTATTATTTTTAATTGCCGTGTCTGTATTAACAATCAAGCGAGAAAATGTGAAGTAGGTAAACAAACGTAATACCGCTGCGTCCAAAAAATCTTAAGCGCCGTGCAGACAGCGGCGCTTACGCGTCATTGACGCGATGTTCGCTCTTTAATATTAATATTTACCTATCATGGCGAGTCTTTTTGATAAGAAAGCGCCACAGAGCTCAGAAACGATTAGCATTACTAGGAAAACAAAAAAGTGTTCATATCAAGAATTTTTTTTTTCGTAATTATTACTTAGATATATCAATTTATAATAATAAAACTCAGTTGGGGTGTTTGAGGTTTTGCGTACTTGGAGTTACACGTTGTATATATAACTGTGAGGAGGAGCTCGAGATAAATAAACCCATTCACTGACACTTTACGGTCAATTTTGCTGACCCATTCACTGACGCTTCCACTTCGCCGCAGTATGGTAAAAAGGGTTGGAGCTTCATGCCGTCGGTCGTAGCGCCAGGCAATGAATACGAGAACGCTTGTGATCGTTAAACTCACGCTCAAACCTGATTGTATTTCGACGATGCATTTTTTAAACGCAATCTTTATCGGAGTTACAATTTCAGGGAGTTATTGAGGGTAAAGACATCGTTATAATGCTTGTTCTATTAAACATTTGATCTAGAGGACATTCAGCTTAGATTAGTGGTAGAATACCTCAGAATAGGTAGGTAGAATACCTCAGAATACCGCAGCCAAATAACAATTTCCTTGAGGGTTATTGTGTTCCTGCGAGTGAGTGAGATCACTAGTGGAAGGAGTTGCTGCGTTGGCAGGTTGTTGTTCTAAGCATCAACATCTACAGATCGCGTAACGGCGAAACACGTGTCGCAGATACGAACACGGCAGTCGGGGCGGCAGCAGTCGCATGTTTCTTTTGTTTCAGATGTTGGAGGTTCGCCGAGACGACCAAAGCGGCCACGGCAGTCGCATGCATCTACTAACGGTAGTGGATGGGTGCCGGCTGGCAGTAGTTTGCATGAACTAATTGGTGGCGGAAGCATGCGGTGTAGCAAAAAGGTGTAGATCAAATTGCCTATTAAAATCGATTAAACAACATTAATAAAACATCATATTGTTGAGAATGTCGTTCATCATTTTCCACCCCGTGTATTTTTATAATCATCATGGTTGGAGTCCGATGTCTGAGACAAGTAATCTATTCTGAACAAGGGTTGCGATCACCTTCCTCACGTCAATAAGTTAAGTACCAGCCACTTGTCCCCAATCTGGGTCAATAGGCTTCAGCCAGGTGACATCAATGTTTTACATAGGTTCTCTGTATTGTTATTCTATAGGAAAGCTCTTGCTTTGAAACGCGAGGTTTTAGAAAAGGAAAAAGGGTGTCTTCTGCGCTTGGCTTTTGTACATGTAGGGTAAGTGGTAAGTAGCAGGGTGATCTACCGTCTATGTTGTTTTTAGTATAGATTACACGCACGCCACATGTTGCGGCTTGAGGGTCTGTGGCAGTACAACGCGAGCTATTCCCGTAAGATACATACAGAAGACAAGTTAACAAATTGGGAAAATCTTATTGTTACTAATTTGTTACCTTCTCTTCTGCATGTATAACAGGCAACCGTTACTGACAGATCTGTCAACGCACAGCTCAACAGCTGTCAGCAACCATTGGACGGATCGGGAACCCCACCGCCGAAGCTGAAGCCACTATTACGCTGAAGATTAGCATTGGATTTTTTGATTGCGACCTTAGCTCTACTAAAGTAAAATATTCGATTGGCACCGGCTTCAGCGGTAGGGACCCTGGTAGAAATTTGGCATAGCTACAGGTACATATAACGATGTAGGGATCAGCTAAGAAAGTATTTTTGATTATTTCTACGGCAAAGTAGTTTAATAATGTTTTTTTAATGCTATGCTAAGCGCGAGGAGGTCGCTGGAGATATTTATTGTGTGTGTCAGTCTAATGATCTAAATTAGATCTAATATAATAATCGATTAGATCATCTAATCGATTACGCTATTTAATCAACGCTGACCGCAACCTGTCATGGATGCCTTTGTCATGCTCAACTCCCACTCGACCAACTCTTTTCAAGCTCCTCCATACTTTCGATTGCATTAAACCATCGGCCCCGGCTGCTGCCATAAAATAACAGCCGTTGCGTCTAGTGGCCTTTGAGCGGTTTGAAAATGTTTGCGTCTGCGAACTTGCAGTTGAGTAGCGTCGTGGAGTACGTTCTAAACGTCTTTGTCTGAAGGGATGTCTGTGTCCCAGTAGTGGGATGAATAATAAATAAATAAATAATAAATATTGTCAGACAAATTACACAGCGCCACCTAGCCCCAAAGTAAGCGAAGCTTGTGTTATCGGTACTAGACAACTGATAAACATACGTAAATACATTTTTTTTGTAAATACATATTTATGATACATAGAATGAATATGAGTTGATGCCGAAAATGCGTATAGGAACAAAAACAATGATCCTAGCCCCAAAGTAAGCGAAGCTTGTGTTATCGGTACTAGACAACTGATAAACATACGTAAATACATTTTTTTTGTAAATACATATTTATGATACATAGAATGAATATGAGTTGATGCCGAAAATGCGTATAGGAACAAAAACAATGATGTTATAAAATAAATATGGCATACCCACACTAATTTGCGTCAGAAAACGATTCCCATCACCTAGCCTTTGAGATAGACTATTGCTATCCTTACCATCTTGGCGCTTGCTGTGTCTTTCTCGCGCTGGTCTTCTTACCTTGCAATAATATGAAATTAATCTGAAATGCGCGTTAACATCAAATATTATTGCGTACTTTAATGTGATCGCTTTATTTACTTTATCAACATAAATTGTACATTTTCGTAATACTAATTGTCACTTACGTCACTTTCGCCGGCTTACATGTGCGAACTAATTACGAGGTAAGACATATGGCTCACTTTTCGGTTGTACGTTTTTGACCCACGTGGCATGTCTATACTCGTAGTATCATTGAACAAAAAGTACCTACAAAGTCTAAAAAATCTAATTGTCTTTTTGCCGAGGAATGCCAACCTCTTTAAGTTAATTTCCTGGAACCCATAAACGTTTGGGAGATTAGAATAATCAACTTAAGTGTTTGGGTTCTCGTTGACTATGAGAAAGAAACAGGTCAAATGTAAAACAAATTGCTTTACGAGTCTGTATTAGGACTTATGTACTGACTGACTGATTATGGTACTGACGTCCTGGGTCGTCGTCATCACTATCATCCTGTATCTATCAAGATACGTCTCATCCTTGGGGCACTGACTGGGCATTATGCCTGCCATGGGCACCTATACAAGATGAGACTTGATGAGCCCAGAATGCAGAACATGCAAGGGCCCTTCGCGACCATGAAGCGCTTGATGTGTCATAGTGATGCCCTAGCTGGCAAACGAATGGTAATCTTAAGAAAGGCGTACTCCGACGTAGAGAACTACAGGCTCTTCCCAATTAAAGGCGTACTGAATGAAGTACATGAAACATGTCTTCAGACAGTCAGGGGAGAGTTACTAAAGAATAGATAGAATAAACAAAAGATCCAAGAGGGTCGACGTGCCACCGGTGCTGCAGCGATGGACCCATTTCAAGATAAGATAAGATATCCACTGCTGGACATAGGCTTTCCTTAATGCGAGGTTATCGGTCCATCGATGGACGCTTCGTCGCCCCATACGAGGTCCACTCTAGGGCTTTCCTCCTCCATCTGCCATCACTGACTCGGCAAATGTGGCCGGCCCACTGCCACTTCCGCCTGCTGACTCTGAGACGTATGTCGACAACTTTGGTCCTCCGTCGAATTTCTTCGCTCCGGATTCGGTCCATTACAGAAATGCCGAGCATAGCTCTTTCCACCGTTCGCTGCGTGACTTTCAATTTATGGGCCAGCCCAACGGTCAGAGTCCAAGTCTCCACACCGTAGGTCATGGCAGCGTGGACGCACTGGTTCAAGACTTGTCTTTAAAGTTTGTGGTATTTGCGCTGTGGTCGAATGGCAATGGCACAAGACAAACATTTGCGTGCCTGAACATGTCTGTTTGTCTTGGTCTGGGTGTTTTCTACGTATTATATGTATGTATTTACAAAAAAAACATGTATATTTATGTACATATATCAGTTATCTAGTAACTATAGTACAAGCTTTGCTTAGTTTGGGACTAGATGGTGCTGTGTATTTAGTTCAGGACTATTTATTTATTTACTAGCTGCCCGCCATGGCTTCGCACGGGTATAAAGTGCTATTTAATTTTCCTCGAAATTTGTATTTACGAAGATACGAGTTCTAAATGTTGTCTTCTTGAAGGCAAGTCTGTTAGTTTTCCTTGAATTCTACAATACTATGTTGTAGAATTTAGTAGTGCGGTTCCCGATTTCATGTAAATGTCCCGTCTTGAACTCTGTATGTTTTCTGGTCGAACAAACTGTGGAACAGTTTGACTATGTTCCCAGCCCATTTTTTAGGGTTCCGTACCCAAAGGGTAAAAAGGAACCCTATTACTAAGGCTCCGCTGTCCGTCCGTCCGTCTGTCACCAGGCTGTATCTCATAAACCGTGATAGCTCGACAGTTGAAATTTTCACAGATGATGTATTTCTGTTGCCGCTATAACAACAAATACTAAAAAATAGAATAAAATAAATATTTAAGGGGGCTCTCATACAACAAACGTGATTTTCTTGCTCGTTTTTGCTCGCAATTGATAATGGCAATAGGTAGACGCTGGAAATACTCACATAATATTTAGTTATATATTCACTTTAAAAATAAATAATTAAATAAAAATAAAACACATATTTAAGGGGGGCTCCCATACAACAAACGTGATTTTTTTGCCGTTTTTATAGATATTGGTACGGAACCCTTCGTGCGCGAGTCCGACTCGCAATTGGCCGATTTTTTTTAATTTATACATTCCTTTTACGAAGGAATGCAAAGTCTCGAAGTCAATTTCCTTGAAACTAACCAGTTTGAGAGATTATACTAACCATGTTGGTGTTGGGGCTTCCACTGCTGTTGCCGGAGACAACCATTGGGTGTAGTGTTGTGTATTTAGGCTTTTGTTTATGTTACGTAATCCTAATTTGTGTCGGTATGGTGTGCTTGTGTTTTGAAGTGTTATGTCGGCTGTTTGGTATCGTTTTGCCTGCACAACATGGAATAGAGATTAGAAAGGATACATTGTATGTTCTAAAACCAATTATAGGAAGATCCCAGGCCCGCCAGACTATAAATTTCTGATAAATAAAATTATTTATCAGAAATTAAGTGACGTACAGACGTATCAGAAATTAAGTGACGTACACCCTAACACTACTCAAATATGCACATTTGTGACTGATTGAGTAGTTCACATTGAGTACTCCCAACTCAACGGTTGGTCATCTCCAAACGGTTGGTCCCCTCTTCCCGCGACCAGAGGGCTGGCCTATTTCTCGCTCAGCGAATAAGCATTGCCATCCAGCGGGGCAATGCTGCTAGACTTCTGGCCACTTTACCCTTTGATGGCGATGCCAGCGATGCGGAAGAAATTTTTTGACGCTATTTAGATGTTATACCTTTTATTAATTTTAATTACTTTTTGTTATTTCCATTTTTTTTTGTTTGTATACATAGTTAGCCCTATTTAGTTTTTATTTTAATTGTATATTTTAATTTGTGTCAACGCTATATCACATTCTATCGTGTCGTAATTTCAATATCTCGCGATAGCGAAGCGAATTTAATTTAAAAAAATAGGATAGTCAGTTTATAGATGGTAATTGTTTTTTAAGATTTATTTTACTAAGGAAGTTTGTGTTTGTGACTCCGTGCTGTTTCAGAACGTTTCACATTAAATGCTATAGTTTTAATAGCACTAAATGACTCATTCCTTTGGGGTGTAAGTGGTTCATCAACATCTTTGAACCAAAACCAACTTCACCTGCACGCGGTGCGACCTGCTGACTAACAAACGAAGCTCTATCGAAAAGAGAGGTTGGGAGAGTAATTGCAAGCTACCCGACTGGGGAATGTACCCCCACCTCACAGAATACCGCAGTCAAGTAACAATTCTCTTGAGGGTTGTTATGTTCCTGCGAATGAGTGAGGTCACCAGAAAGGAAGGAGATACTGCGTTGGCAGCGGGGGTGGCGGCGCGCGAGCGACGTTTTATGTTGCGAGCGTTAATCACATCAGGCGTGCCGTATGCTTGTCTCCCACCCGACGTATAAATAAAAAAAAATCCACTGTGAAATTAACGCCGATAGAACATTTCTATGGTACTACCGTAATCCCCAGGTAATCCTTTAACAAGAATATTGCGGTAATCCCAGTTAAAACACGAGTTGGTGCACGCGATCGGGGTAATCTACATTGTACCGTCGACCTAATTCCTACTCGAACTCTGTGTATGCATCGGAAGTCTGCTAATTCCAAACGAACACTACTATATCTGCGTGTAATATGATGCTTCAGACCGTGTCTCTGCCCGTGTGAACAAGGGCGTCGCCAAAGGGGGGCAGGGAGGGGCAGCCCCCCCCCCCCCCCCGGAGATTTTATCTGTACCAGTATTTTTGCAATCGCTGTAGATGATGTAAGTGAAAAGCTTCATGAGCTCTCGACACCTATATAATTATATAATTCATACTTTTCTCATTTTCCATATCAACTTCAGTTTCTTACTACATTTACTACCCATATTTATTTGAGTAAATAATACTTATTTTCTCTACCTGGAGAGGAGCTAGATGGCGTCATTGCGCGTGTCAGTCTAATCGATGTAGCCTGTCTATGGATAGGTTTATTTATCTCGAGCTCCTCCGTGCTTCGGAGGGCACGTTATGCCGTCGGTCCCGGCTGTTGTCATTAGATGACAGTCGTTTAGCCAAGTCAGTGGCCTTTGGGCGGCTTGAAAACACTGGCCTCGGCCACCCCGCAGTTGAGCAGCGTGGAGTATGCTCTAAACCCCTTCATTGAACCCTTATCCCTACAGTGGGATCATTATAGGTTGATGCCGATGCCAATTTTCTATACTAGATATATTTTAGGGGTGTAAGTGGTTCACCAACATCTTTGAACCAAAGCCAACTTCACCTGCACGTGGTGCACCCTGCTGACTGACAAACGAAGCTCTGGCGAAAAGAGAGGTAGGGAGCGTAATTGTAAGCTACCCGACTGGGGAATGTACCTCCACCTCACAGAATACCGCAGCCAAATAACAATTCCCTTGAGGGTTGTTGTGTTCCTGCGAGTGAGTGACGTCACCAGAGAAAGGAAGGAGATGCTGCGTTGGCAGCGGGGGTGGCGGCGCGCGAGCGATATTTTATGTTGCAAGCGTTAATATGGCTACGGTAACCGCTTCAAATCAGGCGGGCCGTATGCTTGTCTGCCACCCGACGTAGTATATAAAAAAAAAAAAAAAAAAAAACTAGAACCTCTGTCTTATTTATTCTAGGTACCTATAGGTTTACTGACTGAAATATTATTTTACATTAATCGAGATACTTCACGAACCCCAAGGGTGAAAGTGTAGGCGTAGCACTTGTACTGTACTCTTGACTGATGATTCTGAAGTGAAAATCTACAGTTTCGGCCGAAATTTCGGGTTTTCAGATACAAATTTCAATGATTGAATGTGTGGGCAGATATGGATTTTTCATTTAACATGGCACCAATTATTGGCACCAATTTATTGCCTAAAAAATTACATCTATATATATAAAAGAAAGTCGTGTTTGTTACAACACTTATAACTCGAGAACGGCTGGACCGATTGCCATGGTTTTTGATTTGTTGGATTTGTCTCCGTCCAGAATAGCAGAATAACTATTAAAAACATTGGAAAATTTACGAAAAAAATAAAATAAAAGAAAAATCTTTTTTCCATACAAAATGTTCGTGGATGTCGGACCTGTCAAACGTGACGTTAACGTGCGTACGTCAAATGTATGCGTGCGTTCAGAAATGTGGGTATAGGATAATAAGTATTAAAACATTGACAAAATTGTCGAAAAATTAAATTTGAAAACGGATTGGGATATTTATTGATTTTCAATTAAATGTCAAATCGATTGGTCTAACTTTTACGTCGCGAAAGTTGTCCGTTGTTGTTTTGAAAATTGTTTATGAATGAATGCTTGAAAATGAATATTAATTGGTTGTCAAGTGTCATGGTACTTTATTTTGTGACATAGTAAAATACTGAACTTAATATTTACCCACTGCTGGGCAGTGCTGGGTAATATTAAATACGGGTCTTCCTTCAACTGAATATGTTTCGAGCATACTCCACCACGCTGCTCAACTGCGAGTTGGCGGACGCCAGTAATTTCAAGCCGCCTAAAGGCCACTTGGCTTAACGACTGCCATCTAATGATAACAACCAGGACCGACGGCTTAACGTGCCTTCCGAAGCACGGAGGAGCTCGAGATAATCTAATGATAACAACCGGGACCGACGTCTTACGTGCCTTCCGAAGCACAGAGGAGCTCGAGATAATCTAATGATAACAACCGGGACCGACGTCTTACGTGCCTTCCGAAGCACGGAGGAGCTCGAGATAATCTAATGATAACAACCGGGACCGACGGATTAACGTGCCCTCCGAAGCACGGAGGAACTCGAGTTAATCTAATGATTACAACCGGGACCGACGGATTAACGTACCTTCCGAAGCACGGAGGAGCTCGAGATAATATAAACTCATCCATGGACAGGCTACGGTTGACGTTGCTTAACTTGCGTGTACAATTAGACTGACACGCGCAATGACGCCATCGTGCTTCTCTATTATTTTCTATTATTCATTATATTAATTTTAAGACATCATAAATTTTGTTCAACTAATATGTATACCACGACATTCATTGACAATTAGGCGGTACGAAGTTCGCCGGGCCAGCTAGTTATTATATAAAAAAAACATTGACATTTGTTTTCTCAAAGAAACTAGTAAATGTACTATAAAAATGCCGAACTTTCGGCCAAAACCTCGAAACATTTCAGAGTAGGTAGACCCTAGAATAATGTTATAATAAAGTACTTGTACTGTTCCACGTAATTACCTACATTTATTTTTACCGGCCGGTTTCGCCGCTAAGGCATTATCAAGGTAAGCAGATGGTGTTTGTGTTTTTTTTACCCTTGAACTAAATTCTGTCTGTGTGACAAATGTCATCCAAATCCGTCAGTCGTTTGCACAAGTAACAAACATACAAACAAAAATCCTAAAAGGATTACCTTTACCTATATAAGGTAATATTTGCGACGACCGGCGACTTCGCTATATTAATAAGTCGCCTTCTACTGGGTGTATTAAAATGACACATTATCTTATCTGAGAGTGGTCCAGTGCTGCAGCACCGGTGACACGTCGACCCTCATGGATATTTTGTGCTCTCCCTAATTCTTTAGTCTCTCTCCCCTGACTGTCTGGAGACATGTTCCTTGTACCTCAGTATGCCGCTTAATGGGAAGAGCCTGTAGTCCTCCAGGACCGGGTATGCCTTTCCTAGGATTTCCATTCGTTAGCCTGCTAGGGCATCACATTGACACATCAAGTGTGTTTCATGGTCTCGTTAGACCCTTTGCATGTTCTGCACTCTGGGCTATCAATAAAAAATGAGGCACTCATTTTGTAAAGGTGTCCTTGACAGGCATAGAGGCCCGTCAGTGCCCCAAGCATGAGACGCATCCGTTTCCTGTCAAATAACAAAAATGACACATACACCAGAGGGGAAATTCTCGTAATTAAAATGTAGTTAATATTGAATTCCGATCCAGTCTCGATCTCACAAAATGTCATATTTGGTATTCTCGCAATTTGAAACTTCAGTCTTTAAGTGGGATTCTATCGAATTACGATCGAAAATTTTGCCAACAATAATAATTGATAATAATTAATGAATGAAGTTTATAATTTTTAATCAATTAATTATTCAATCTCGAGTCGGTCAACCTTTATTCTGCGATCGTAATTATAATTACGAGAATCTTCAGATCTTTCAGGAGACATCAGATTTTAAGTTATACCTTCAGCAAATATAACCTAATAATTATCTAATTTCATGTAACAGACAAACAAAAATTTCTAAAATAAATGCTTTTAAAAAGACCCTTCATATATATATATATTTTAATATCACATATGAACAATAATATTTGTATGTATTAGGATTAAATGTATATGCAAAATTTCTACTACATACATAGACTGCGCTCTACATTTGATTTGATTGATTGACCCCTTTGATTGAGGGTAGGGAAGGGTATCTGTACCCCAGCTGTGGCAACAACCAAAAAAAAGAAAGGAAAGAGTATAGTCAGGCAACGGATCGGCGTCCCTTTGGTGTTGCTGATCTCCATGGCCGCTGGTGATTGCTTTCCATCAGGAGACCCACAAACTCGTTTGCCTCCCTCTCATATATAAAAAACATAATTTTAACAAAAAACAAAACCGACTCTAAACATTACTTTACATTTATGTATGTAGATACAGGCTGATGAAAAAAATATGGGACCAATCTGGAAGTATACTCTTTCAAATAAAAAAGTATTTTTCAAATCGGTTTATAAATCACGGAGTAATTAAGTAATAAACATAAAAAAAATACAGCCAAATTGAGAACCTCCTCCTTTTTTGGAGTCGGTTAGAAATAGGGTTGATGCAGCATGGCTTTCCGTCATTTTATAAGAAGGCAAGATGAATCTTTGACGGGGATAGATGGAGGATATCTCGTTTTAAACCGACATTTTTGTCATTAAAAGTCTCGTTCCCGCGGTCTAATCTATCACAATCTACCATCGCCCTGACCTGCACTTTATATGCACTGCAACGGCCAATCTCGGCTCCTTAATCGTCTGAATGCACGCGAGCCGCAGACCTTGCAAGACTTGATATATTCGTTGCTGATACACGCTAATGCTTCAAGCCAAATGTATTCCCCTGGCTGTGAAACTGAAAACCTTGCAAGTACGAAATTATGCGAAAAATAGTTTTAGTGTGTTTTTGAAAGATGACTTTCTAAGTATTATCGAAAACTTACATTCTGTTGCGATGCTGTTAACGTCATTGTCGGTCGTTTTTGTGTGAAACAAACAATACAATACAATATCTTTATTTTGCTAAAAATGTGGAACATAATATCGATATTAAAAATGTTAAGAATAACAACTAGATTCACACATTTTACCAGACACTGGCATGCAAAATTTATAAGTGCTGCATAATAACAAATGAAATTATTAAATGAATGTCTTGTAGTTATTGAATTTAAAATATTCGTCAATTGTATAAAAACACTGTTTTGCTAGCTTTTTTTAGATTTATTTTAAAATTACGTAAAAACAGAGACTTGATATCGTCGTTTAGTATATTATATATTCTAACAGCCATTTGGTAACTGTTCTTACTAAATGCCGCTGTAGTCATTGGGAGCATATTGAGTCGGTTAGGGTGCCTGAATGTATTTACAAAAAAAATGTATTTGAGTATAATATCAGTTATCTAACATCCGTAGAACAAACTTTGATTAGTTTGGGATTAGATGGTCGTGTGTAAATTGTCCAGGAATATATATATATATATATATATATATATATTTACACATATATATATATATATATATATATATATATATATATATATATATATATATTATTTATTTATGTAATTGACGAGCTCGGTGGTCGAATGGTTAGCAATGGCCACTTTGACTCCGAGATCGCGGGTTCGATCCCCGCACAAGTCAAATATTTGTGTGTCTGTTTGTCTTGGTCTGGGCGTTTCTATGTATTATAAGTATGTATTTACAAAAAAAAAAATGTATTTAAGTACATTTATCAGTTGTCTAGTACCTATAAAACAAGCTTTGTGCTTAATTTGGAAGTAGATAGCGCTGTGTAAATTGTCCAGAAATATTTATTTATTTATTATTTTGGATCAAAATATCCAATGGTAATCAGTTGCAGCTTCGGCGGTAGGGCCACTACCTTACATACATAATCGCATTAGTTTCCTCAATTATTATAATTGAAAGAGTGTTTGTTTGCAACTGTTTGTCGTATACGTGTTCCGTGGTTTAATAGAACCTTACAACTTGTAGAGTCATATATACAAATGAATTAGATCAGAGTCAATACAGAAATGTCATGTTGCAAGTCGTCTCCTAAATCAAAGGGGTAAACTAAGTTAGCCCCTTTCTTGGTCGCCGATGTGTGAAAGGGATACCAAATGCTCCCAAACGGTTGTCTGATTATCCGACCCATGCTTCCGCCGCCGCCGCCGAGCCGTCGCGTTTTCCTACTGAAAATTAATATGGCATGTCGCAATAACATCAGACCCTGCTTGCTCTTTGGGCATATATGTCTTTAAAAATTGGTATCATATCGTAGTCCTGTGTATTTTATTTTTCTACTAGCTTAATGATCCGTTCATCATTTTTCTTTTTCTTAATAAATTACTGCCTGATTCAAACCAATTGAACTGAAAAGATACCAATACAGTAAGCAACTCGGAAAATAGTATCCGAGGATACACATGTGGATCGAGATGGAGGATCCTAGTGGACGGTGGGTGATTGATAATGACAGACTATTTCTTACGCATTGTCTACGTAGATTTGGCATCCTTCTAACAATATAGTAAGGTAATGTGCCTATCACGTCTCTAATAATATTCAATGGAGATTCGATTAAGTGAAGTATAAATAATTTATTTATTGGATTTCTTTTTATACTACGTCGGCCAGCAGACAAGCATACGGCCCACTTGGAGCCATATTAACGCATCATGAAATATTGATCTCGCGAAATATTGCTGCCAATTAATTGTATTAAGGGAAAAGATTTTTATGTTATCAATTCAAACATTATTCGTATGCTTAAATGTGGTATAATAATAGTTATCTGTTAGGTAGACTGTAATATAGTGAGTAAATAATGCTATTCCAGGTGATTATTCAATGTCTTGCACCTTGTAACTCGGTTTAAAAACAAGCGCTGAGAATGGTAGACGATTCCAAGCTCACAGACGTTATGGAGCCATTAAGTCTGAGGAGAGACTTTAATTGCGTACTCTATTGACTGTACAATGGGTTGTGTTCAGAATAGTTAATTGATATGATCACGGTCTCTTTCTGTAGTCAAACCGCTCCTTGTTATATATAGATAGCGCATTCTCATACATTGGAAACAAAATGGACGCGTACTGTACGGTTCCAGAGTTTTCTACCTCGAGTTCTCAGGACGTGGAAGACTCTTACCGACTCGCTGTTTTTCCAGGAGACTACAGTACAGGGTTCTGCAAAGGCATTTAACAGAGTCGGTAACGCCTGAGTAATGTCTCTGGTGTTGCAGACGTCTATAGGCTGAGATTACTGCTTACCGTCAGGCGGATCATATGATTATTAGTATATTTGTCGAGCTCGGTGGTCGAATGGTTACAATGGCCACTTTGACTACGAGGTTGCGGGTTCGATTCCCGCACAAGACAAATATTTGTGTACATGAACATGTCTGTTTGTCTTGGTCTGGGTGTTTTCTATGTATTCTATGTATGTATATACAAAAAATGTATTTAAGTATAATATCAGTTATCTAGCATACATATTACAAGCTTTGGTAAGTTTGGGACTTCATAGCCGCGTGTAATTTGTTCAGGAATATTTATTTATTTCTTTAGTGATATAAAAATATACTTGTTTGTATCTATTGTTTATATCTTTTTAATCAGTTTCTGCAAATTAATTAATACGCTTCACACGGGGTGTGGTGCCCGTTCAAGTACATACTTTCGGGGCGGACTGACGCTCCTGAAGGCGCGAGGTCGCCTGAATAATTTCCACTGATCATTTATTCACGCTTATACTGCCATATACTTATTAGAGCTATAATTTTCTATATCTTATCATTCATGGTGGACAGCAGACGACAGACAAATTCTCTACATTTATGAAAAATAACAACAGGAATTAACGAGATCAAGCATGAGGGTATTTACTAACTATTTATTGCCTGACGTTTCGCTAAGGCAAAGACAATTACCACTAATCTAATGCGGTCTCTACATTTGTGCCGTGAAATTATGCCGTGAATTCGCGCCGCTATTTCACGGCAGAACTTGTGCTCCTCTACATTCACGGGTCATACATTCGTGAGTGAAACCTGCCGCGAAATGAACGTGGAAGCTGCGGCTGCAATGAGTTTGTTTGCTGTAGCAACAAATAATTATTTGTCCATAAAAAATAAGAATCTTTGGAGAAGAAGATGATGATGGATGACTGAAATAGTAATGAATTGTACGCATCGATAGTCAGGAGTAAGTAAACTGGCGCCGTGCCGTGAATGTGGATGTGTACGCGTGAACACCGCGCGAACGTTCGCGTCACCTTTCGACTCCGATCGGGGAGCAGGCGTGAACGCCCGTGAACCTAGAGAAAACCATCCACATCTACGTTCGCTTCGTATCGTACTTCGCGGCACAGATGTAGAGCCTGCATGAGGTCAAGTTTTATTTTTGCTATCTAAATATTCGATGGGAATCGGCTTCAGTTTCGGCGGTAGGGCCTCAGGTTGCACTGCAAATTCTCTACATCTCTGCTCTTACCACGCTGTTCAGTTGCAGTACACTCCAGTCTCTCCATTCAAGTGTTACGTCGTTAACTATTACATGAACCACTGCGCAAAGCGTGAATGAGCGTGTGTGCGTGTGGCGCCATATAAACTGTTCCATATTCGTCTTGGAGGGGAGGTGAGGTCGATACGAGTGAGCGGCAGGGAGTGGTCATACTGTACATCATACATCATACTGTATATACATAAATAAATATTCCTGGACAAATTACACACGGCCATCTAGTCCCAAACTAATCAAAGCTGGTACTTGTTGGAATAAGTATACAAAAATAAATCTATCTCGCTCTGTTTAATAGACATCTGTCTTAGTCACACAGTATTGTTTATAATATCTTTAAACAAAGGGCTGCATTGTTAAATGCTCTGTATGCCTTAGTCAGCTAACCAAGCTCTGTGGTTCAGTAGAAATCATATTCCAGTTTAGTATCGTACGACTCCTTTGTAGTAGAACACACCTTTCTAAGAGTGCATAAAATAAATTTAATTATTATAATTTGCACTGAACGAATCTTTTATTTTTGGCTTCCTAACCTAACAGGTTATGGGCCCAGTGTACAGTACAAAGTGGACTTTTAAGTGATTGAAAGAAACAGACTTTTTTTAAATACGATAAAAAACGCTTTAAGTGGTAACGTTTAAGACTTGTGATTTTTGTAATTTTGGTAGAGAAACTATTTACGTATTCTAAGTGACTTTTTGTGTTATTTTCTAACTGTAACGATGGACGGTTCAAAAGTAAAAAGAAATATTAGACTGTTTGACGGCGAAAAGTATTCTTTATGGAAACTTAGAATACGCAGTTTATTAAACGAACTTGAAGTGCTGCAAGTAATTGACGAAGAGCCTCCTGTACGCATCAACAGTGATTGGACGAAGAAAGAAAAGATAGCGAAAAATACCATCATCGAATATTTATCAGATTCTTTGCTGGGGTTTGCTAATGAAGAAACAGCAAAACAGATTTTCATAAAACTCGACGCAGTGTATGAAAGAAGAAGTATCGCATCCCAATTGGCATTGAGAAAAAGGTTATTGAATTTGAAATTAGAACGTGATACTCCATTGATAAAACATTTTCAAAATTTTGAAAATTTGATTATCGAGTTAGTGGGTGCCGGTGCAAAGTTAGAAGAAGTAGATAAAGTCACACATCTATTTATGACTTTACCGAATTCTTATGATGGTGTCATCACAGCAATTGAGACATTAGCTGAAGATAACTTGACCTTATCTTTCGTAAAAACAAGGCTTCTTGATCATGAAATTAAATTATTAAACGAAAGGCGCGACAATAGTTTAAAAGTCCTGCAAGCAGAAACCAGTGGTTCCAAAACCAGCAATGGAATTTCTCTTTAAAACGCAAGCCAAATCAACTTACTCATAATTATAAACAAAGAAACAATAAAGTTAAAAATAGAACATGTCACTACTGTGGAAGGAAAGGGCATATCAAAATTAATTGCTTCTTCTATAAGAGGGCGAAACCAAATTATGAAAACCGCAAAGCGCTACAGCAAACTGAAAACCAGAGAACGCTTCAATCTATAAATATTGCAGACAGAGAAAAATCGAATATCTCAGGGTTTGCTTTCATGGTTGGAAACGAATGCTATTCTGAAGAAGGCAAAAGTACCCATAAAATTACATTCATATTAGACTCTGGTGCCTCAGATCATTTAATTAACAGAGAAGATCTAACACGTGGGTTCATAGAACTTCAGTCTCCAGTAAATATTTCTGTAGCTAAAATCGGAACATTCATTAGTGCGACAAAAAGAGGCACTCTATCTATTACCACTGATACGGGTATGAGTGGATTGCTACAGAATGTTCTTTTCTGCTCAGAAATTCCATATAATTTGTTATCGGTCAAAAGAATGCAACAGGCTGGAATGACCGTAATTTTTGGTCAAAATGGTGTACAAATACTCAACAAAGAGGGTAAGATGGTAACAAAGGGTGAGTCTTTGAATAATTTAATTGGTATTAATTTCATGCTTAATAAATGTGCTTTGAATTGCTCATCAAATAGGGTCATGAATAGTAACTATGATTTGTGGCATCAAAGATTGGGTCACATGGGCAAATCTAAGTTCTTGCAAATTAAAACCAAACAAATGTTTTCTGATATTGATCGATTACATAATATTACACCCAGTGAAAGTTTATGTGAAGCTTGCATATATGGAAAACAAGCAAGTCTGTCATTTCATAAAAGTAAATCTAAAATTATTAAACGACCTCTATTTAATGTGCATTCCGACGTGTGTGGTATGATCACTCCTTCGACACTTGACGGCAAAAACTATTTTGTGATATTTGTAGACGAATACACTCACTACTGTGCGACATACTTAATAGCTCATAAATCAGACGTTTTTGCTGCTTTTCGAGATTATGTTGCTAAGTGCGAAGCTCATTTTAGTTTGAGACTTGTCAATTTATATTGTGACAATGGTGGCGAATATTTATCGAGTGAAATGAAAGAATACTGTATGCAAAAAGGTATAACCTACCATTTAACAGTGCCGCATACCCCTGCTTTGAATGGTATTGCCGAACGTATGATAAGAACGTTAACAGAACGAAGTCGAACTTTAATAGCAGGCGCTAAGTTAGACAAGTCGTTCTGGGGTGAGGCTGTGTTAACTGCTACTTATCTTATCAATGTCAGCCCCACAAAAGCACTGAAAGTAGATAACACACCGTTTGAATTGTGGCATAATAAGAAGCCGCAACTTAAGTATTTAAAGGTTTTCGGTTCAACTGTGTATTTTCTTAACAAAAGTAGAAAAGCAAAATTCGATGAGAAATCCTTGAAAGGGATATTGGTTGGTTATGAACCGAATGGGTGTGGAATGTGGTAGAAGAAAAGTTTGTAAGAGTCAGAGATGTAATTGTTGATGAGAATAATTTCTTGTCAAGTAGGCCAGTGAAGCCTGAAGGTATTCTATCTGAAAATACCAATAACTCTGACGAGCACATGTGTAGCAGGTTGTGCGCATCTGATAATATAAGATCAGATGATGTGAAACAAACGGGCAGTGTACCCTGCGCATTAGGTCCACCACCTAATAAATCTGTACGCAGTGCAGATGGGCATACATGCTATGATTCATTTCAAGATAAATTGACTGGATCTCGGAATGAAGTAGCTTCTAGTAGTTCGAGTATTATTAGAAGAAGTGATCGAATTAAAAATTTGCCTACAGTGTCTTATGATGAAAACAGTACTGATATTTCTGTGAACTATTTGTTATACGCAAAGTCTTTAATTTGTACAATTCCTACATCGTATACCGAAATTCAAACCAGGCATGATAGGCTTTTGTGGCAAAAAGCTGTTGATGAGGAAATTAAATCACTTATTGAAAATGACACTTGGACGCTTGTTCCGAAACCTGAAAACAGAAATATTGTTGACTGTAAATGGATATTTAATATTAAAAATGATGAGTTTGGCAAACCTTTGAAATATAAAGCGCGTTTGGTCGCTCGTGGTTTTAGTCAAGAATATTTAATTGACTATGACGAAACTTTTGCGCCAGTTGCAAGAATTTCAAGTTTTAGATTTATATTAGCATTTGCAAATCAATTCAATTTGCTTGTTCACCATATGGACGTCAAAACGGCATTTTTGAACGGCAAACTAAAAGAGGAAATTTACATGAAAATTCCTGAAGGAATTCCAAACGCAAACAACTTAGTTTGTAGATTGAATAAAGCTTTATATGGTTTAAAACAATCTGCACGTTGTTGGTTTCAAATGTTCGAACAAACTTTGATTGAAAAGGGTTTTCAATACTCATCAGCTGATCGTTGTATTTATTTCCTAGATGCCGGTGACATTTCAAAAAATATTTATGTTGTACTTTATGTCGATGATCTTGTTATTTCGACTGCTGATATAAATACCATGAATAGTTTCAAAACTTATTTAATGAAAAAGTTTAAAATGTTAGACTTGATGGAGATCAAATGTTTCCTAGGAATTAAAGTGGAAAGATCACATGATACAGTTACATTAGACCAAGCAATGTACATAAAAACGGTCTTAGAAAAGTTTAACATGAATGACTGTAATTCTGTCAGTACACCTTTGGAAAACAAAGTAGACTTTGACGCTTTGAGTGCAATTGAAACAACAAAAGCTCCATGTAAAAATCTTATTGGGTGTTTGATGTATGTTATGTTATGTACTCGTCCCGATTTAAGCTTTGCTGTAAACATTCTAAGTAGATTTGGTAACAGAAATAATAACTCACTTTGGTTACATTTAAAACGAGTGTTACGTTATTTAAAGGGAACTACTGACTTGAAACTAACTTATAAGCGGAATCCAAATGTTTATAATAACATTCTCAGTGGCTTTGTTGATTCCGATTGGGGAAGTGATGAAGTTGATCGTAAAAGCACAACAGGATACTTGTTCAAATTGTTTGAACAATGCACAATTTGTTGGCAAACAAAGCGTCAGTCAACAGTGGCAGCGTCATCTACTGAAGCAGAGTATATGGCTTTGTTTGAAGCCGTGAGAGAAGCTCTGTGGTTAAAGTCATTAGTGACTAGTATTCATGTAGAAATTTCAAATCCGATTCCTATTTTTGAGGATAATAACGGATGCATAAGCATTGCAAGTAATCCGACAAGTCATAAACGGTCAAAACATATTGACATAAAATATCATTTTTCTAGGGAACAAGTTGAGAAAAATGTAATTAAAATGATTTATGTGTCCACAGGTAATCAACTGGCAGATATGTTTACAAAGGCATTACCAGCCGCTCGTTTTTCGGCACTGAGAGAAAAACTCGGTGTATTATAATTTAATGTTAAAGTTCTGTCTAATGAAAAGTGTGTAGTGTAAATATATACTGCAAATGAGATTACATAAGAGCATAATTAAGTTGACTTGGTCTGATTAGGTTTTACTGGGGTTTCCCTAATCCTGCGCAACGAATGTTGGACCAAGATATTGATGATTGTTTCCCCAGACAAAGAATGGTGTGTTCATAAGTTTGATATTGTAAATAGCTTGTGATAGATATTTTTTATTATTATTTATTTTTGAGGGGGCGTGTTGGAATAAGTATACAAAAATAAATCTATCTCGCTCTGTTTAATAGACATCTGTCTTAGTCACACAGTATTGTTTATAATATCTTTAAACAAAGGGCTGCATTGTTAAATGCTCTGTATGCCTTAGTCAGCTAACCAAGCTCTGTGGTTCAGTAGAAATCATATTCCAGTTTAGTATCGTACGACTCCTTTGTAGTAGAACACACCTTTCTAAGAGTGCATAAAATAAATTTAATTATTATAATTTGCACTGAACGAATCTTTTATTTTTGGCTTCCTAACCTAACAGTACTATGGGTACATAATGATAACTGACATAAACTTTACATACATATAATATGTATATAGAAATCACCCAAACCAAGACAAACAAATATGTTCATGCACACAAATATTAGTCTTGTGCGGGGATCGAACCCGCAACCTCGGAGTCAAAGTGGCCATTGCTAACCATTCGACCACCGAGCTTGTCAAAGTTCGTACGTAGGTTTATTACTTAGGCGCTGCCCACACTGCACCACGCTACGCGACGTAGCGCGCGAAAGTCATAGTCGGGCGCACCGCTCTCCAGCGCAGAGAGGCGTTGTTAGTGTAACACCGCGCGTGTTTATAAACAAACTGAAATATTTCGGTACAACATAAAAAAACGCTCTCGCGCGCTACGTCGCGTAGCGCGGTGCAGTGTGGCCAGCGCCTTACACTATTGCGGGTAGCGAAGTGTTCTCTAGCCGCCCAAATGTTCTTTAATGACTACAACCGGGACTAGAGATAGGTAAAATGCCGGGAGTTTACCTATTTATTTATTTCATACAATTATTAGCGTTACAGTTTCCCAATTCGCTTAATAATGTCGTAAATCATAATTATAACAAAATATTAAAATAACAAAGAAAATAATTGGACACTTATACAAAAAAATAAAATAACATTATTAGAATTACATTAAAAATATAAAAGAGAATTTGACGAACTCAGTGGTCGAATGGCCCACAACGGCCACCCTGATCCCCAGGTTGCGGGTTCGATCCCATTACTATATATATATTCCCAGTAAGTACACATGAAGTCCCTATTTATGCCCAAAAACATTTATTAAGCATTTTTTTATACTACGTTGGGTGGCAGTTAAACATATGTGCCTGCCTGATGTGAAGCGGTTACCGTATCCATATTATCGCTCGTAACATGAAATATCGCTCGCACGACGCCACTCCCGCTGCCAAACGCAGTAACTCCTTCCTTTCTAATAGTGACCTCAGTCACATACAAGAACATGACAACCCTCAAGGGAATTATTATTTGGCTGCGGTATTCTGTGAGGTGGAGGTACTTCCCCAGTCGGGTAGCTTACAAAATACGCTGTGTCCCTACCTCTTTTTTAGCCAGAGCAATTTCCTTTGTCTGTCAGCAGGTTGCACCACGTCATGAAGATGTTGATGAACCACTAACACCCCAAATTTTGGAGTTTAGTATTTATGAGCGCTTTTGGGAATTTATCCAAAATGTCTGGCTTTTTATTCATCTCTAACCAAGACGAATAACTTAACTTACGATAAACCCACCCATAGACAGTCTTTGTTCGACGTTGTTTAACTTGTTTGATTATATAGACACGTGGAAGGACACCGCCGAGCTCCACGTACCGAATAATTACCGCTGTTCATTTATTCAAGCCGGCTCGGTAGTACGGTAGGTGGAAGTTTAAGTAATAGTGATGAGTCAAACTTAATGGAGAAACTTTAAGTTAGGGAACCATGAAATACAAACACAGAAGCTATTGTAGAGAGATACCTAGTTTGGTCAACAGGATATGTACTTAGAAAGGCTATTTTGGGGTAAACTACAGCCCAAAATTGCATTACCAAACCTTACCTAACTTACCCAAAATAGCTTTCTTTACAAGTTTATCAGGATCTTTGAATCAAAGCCAACCTCACCTGCACGTGGTGGCTTCCTGGTGATTGACAAACGGAGCTCTGGTGAAAAGAGAGGTGGAGCACTTTCTTTTTTTGATACTACGTCGGATGGCAGACAAACATACGGCCCACCTGATGTGAAGCGGTTACCGTAGCTATATTAACGCTCGCAACATGAAATATCGCTCGCGCGCTGCCACCCCCGCTGCCAGCGCAGCAACTCCTTCCTTTCAGGTGACCTGACTCACTCGCAGGAACAAAACAACCCTCAAGAGAATTGTTATTAGGCTGCGGTATCCTGTGAGGTGGAGGTACTTCCCCAGTCGGGCAGCTTATAAAATACGCTAGGCCCTACCTCTCTTTTCGCCAGAGCCTCTTCTGTCAGTCAGCAGGGTGTACCACGTGCAGGTGAGGTTGACTTTGGTTCAAAGATGTTGATAAACCACTTACACCCCAAAAGAGAATACTAGAATTTCAGGCTTACCTTTTACCTGCGAAATGAAATTAATCTGTTCGCAATAGATAATACTTGTAGTACTATTTGATATATTTGCAAGGCGAATTACGAACCGTTGAGACCATTTTGCAATTCATATTATTGGATGGAATCGATGTGTTAGGTAACAACTCAATGTTTTAGGTCCCCAATAGTGTTAGATACTTAAAATCCGTGGTGCACGGCAGTTGAGCTTCACTTGAGTAGCCATCTCTTTTTATTGCCTTATTTGCCATATTGCTGTCTCTCACATTGCTAAGAGGGGAAACAAATTCCAAAAGCTGCACTAATTTCTTCTGATTATTAGGGTCAAAGTCAAAGTCAAAATTCTTTATTCTGTGGGCCCTCGCGGGCACTTAGACACGTCACGGGTGTAAGGGTTCATCAACATCTTTGAACCGAAGCCAACATTGCTAAGAGGGGAAGTCAAATTCCAAAAGCTGCTTACCCCTACTAATTTCTTCTGATTATTGGGGTGTAAGGGTTCATCAACATCTTTGAACCAAAGCCAACATTGCTAAGAGGGGAAGTCAAATTCCAAAAGCTGCTTACTCCTACTAATTTCTTCTGATTATTGGGGTGTAAGGGTTCATCAACATCTTTGAACCAAAGCCAACATTGCTAAGAGGGGAAGTCAAATTCCAAAAGCTGCTTACTCCTACTAATTTCTTCTGATTATTGGGGTGTAAGGGTTCATCAACATCTTTGAACCAAAGCCAACTTCACCTGCACGCGGTACACACTGCTGACTGATAAACGAAGCTCTGGCGAAAAGAGAGGTAGGGAGCGTAATTGTAAGCTACCCGACTGGGGAATGTACCTCCACCTCACAGAATACCGTAGCCAAGTAACAATTCCCTTGAGGGTTGTTGTGTTCCTGCGAGTGAGTGAGGTCACCAGAAAGGAAGGAGATGCTGCGTTGGCAGCGGAGGTGGCGGCGCGCTAGCGATATTTTATGTTGCGAGAGTTAATATGACTACGGTAACCGCTTCACATCGGGCATCACGTATGGCTTGTCTGCCACCCGACGTAGTATAAAAAAAAAAGATTAAATTTGTTGTGAGTTCCAAAGCCGTAGTCTTACCCCCGGGACTGCAATGGACTTCATTGTTCATTGCCTTTTTTGGTGGTGGTCGCTGTTATTTCTGGCTAACACAGCAGTCACAGTGGTGGGAATGTGTGGTGGGCCCCCGTCCCGTTCGATTTATTATAGGTAATCATAGAGTACCTCTGAGATGAAAACGATAAAGGCTAATTGAAATGAAATGCTTGTTGAGGTTCTCTAGGATAATAATTAAATAAATAAAATAAATATTCCTGGACAATTTACACAGCGCCATCTAGTCCCAAATTAAGCGGAAAGCTTGTGTTATGGATACTAGACAACTGATAAATGTGCTTAAATACATTTTATTATGTAAATACATACTTATAATACATAGAAAACACCCAGACCAAGACAAACAGACATGTTCATGCACACAAATGTTTGTCTTGTGCGGGAAATCGAACCCGCGACCTCGGAGTCAAAGTGGCCATTGTTAACCATTCTACCACCGAGCTCGTCATCAGGAAGATCAGCATAATGTTCTCCAAAAACTTCATTAAAGTATTTTTACAGGCTCGGCAGAGGTGCGATGCCCCTGATGTTATACGCCAAGTTATTACAACTTGTTTACATTCAGGCAGGCCGTATGCAAGCAGCCAAATAGCATTATGTAAATAAAAGGTCTCATGCAATGTACATATAGCAAACCTTTCATTTCTGTAAGGTTTTTTTTATGAGAGGGGGGCAAACGAGCATGTGGGTCACCTGATGGAAAGTAATCAGTCTACTCCGTCCTTTATTTTTAGGGTTCCGTACCTCAAAAGGAAAAACGGAACCCTTATAAGATCACTTTGTTGTCCGTCTGTCTGTCTGTCTGTCTGTCTGTCTGTCAAGAATTTCTACGTCGAGAATGCGTGGAGGTATCAAGCTGAAATTTGAACTGTATACTCAGGTCTACGGTCCCATGAAGTTGTAAAATAATCAAACTGCTAAGTTTACGTAAAAAAAAGTTACGGCCGTTTATTCAGCAAACAACGCATATTTCGACATTCTCAAGGGAATCAAAATCTATAGGGTACTTCCCGTTGACCTAGAACTATGAAATTTAGCAAGTAACATCGTTATAGACTACAAGTACAGGAATAAATCTCAAAACTATACATTTGTAAATAGATCTTAAAAAATAGGGGGTCTATATTTTTTATAGGGTGTCGAAATTTCAAATTGAAACTACTAGTTCAAATGGGGTATCATATGAAAGGGATTGATGTACACATTGCAAAATATATTTTATTTATTTTTTTCGACGCATTATTTCTTATTTATAATGAAATACTACGTACGGAACCCTCGGTGGGCGAGTCCGACTCGCACTTGTCCGGTTTTTTTCTGGTAACCTCACTCACTCGCCGGAACACAACAGCCCTCAAGGGAATTGTTATATGGCTGCGGTATTCTGTGAGGTGAAGGTACTTCCCAAGTCGAGGAGGCTCGTTTGTCAATCGGCAGGGTGCACCACGTGCAGATGAGCTTTGGTACAAACATGTTAATTATCCACTACACCCCAATAGTTTAGGTGAACGAGTTTAAACCGCGAATTGGCAACATTTGCAGAATATCTCCGTAATATTCATAGTTATTTGCATCAAAAACGTCAGAATCACTACACCATATTGCTAGGGATTGTAATAGGATTCCAGGATAGTGGTACTTCAGTAAGCCTCCGAGCTTTCACGTTCCGAAGCGGGTTAGCGGAATCGAATCATCCGTTCGCAGCGCGCCGCCGACGTAATTCAATTAAAGCACTCCATTCACCGACAGACGTATCCCGCATTTATAACGACGACTATCGCATTACTTCAGCCCCAGAGACTCGTCTATTTTTAGCGTTATCGGTCTTCAATCAATTAAGTCGTATGTGCAGTAGCTGGTAACTGATTTGAACATTCAGTAGCCTGGAATGGGATTCACTCACTGTGTTTAATTAGGGCTTTGGTACTTTTGATTTACTAGCTAACATATACGATGTCATATAGTGTTGATGTATCGTGTCAAGTAATGAGTAAAATAGACAATCACGTCCCGTCACAAAAGTAAACGACATTTTAAGTGACTAACTGAACTAAGAACACTTGTATTTTCGAGGGAAATTATTACCTAGAAAAGTTTAGAATGTTAACTCTATTTAAGAGCTATGTTTTAGACGTGTTTAAAATTGCTTCCGTATGGAAGCAATTTAAAAAAACGAATCATTTTGGTGTCGCATCTACAAATCTATCATCTCCATTCAAAATTCATCACACCACGGGATAGATGAAGGATCAAAGAATTTATTACACTAAGTAAGGACTATGGAACATCGCGTGCGGGGAAGGGGAAAGGGCTGCCATTTTGAGATAATTTTAGTGTATATAGCGCATTCACACGGTCGTGTCCATGATGCAACCACAACCTATTTTTTTTAATAAAAAGAACCGCTAGAAACAAACAAAGCTATTTCGTCCAACCAGTTTATGTATGGTCGAAATATTTTTTCCCATCCACGACCCCGGGGACCCACCCTAAGCTCAAGCCGATTTCAATCGGGTTTTTTGATTGCATAAGTCGGACTTCTGTTAAGCATACGGCCCGCCTGATGTGAAGCGGTTACCATAGCCATATTAACGCTCGAAACATAAAATATCGCTCGCGCGCCGCCACCCCCGCTGCCAACGCAGCATCTTCTTCCTTTTTCTGGTGACCTCACTCACTCGCAGGAACACAACAACCCTCAAGGGAATTGTTATTTGGCTGCGGTATTCTGTGAGGTGGAGGTACATTCCCCAGTCGGGTAGCTTACAATTACGCTCCCTACCTCTCTTTTCGCCAGAGCTTCGTTTGTCAGTCAGCAGGGTGCACCGCGTGCAGGTGAAGTTGGCTTTGGTTCAAAGATGTTGATGAACCACTTACACCCCAAAATATACGCTATAACAAATACACGCAAAGTGGTGTAGGTCGAATTGCCTGTAAATTTGACTGCCGCAAAATAACACCTGAAATAATTAACTATCTAATACGAGTATAATAAACTTTTCATTCATTCATTCCAATTAGATTTTCGCAATGAAAAAATGCCCCAGGTTTCTTTGGCTGAACCCAGTTACAGCCGTCGAGCTTTATGAACCCAAGGCCCTCTAGTATGCTAACCGCGCGATAAAAACCCTATAAATCTTTTAAGGGAGCGAGTTGCCACACCATTAACTCGCGCTGACCGCCCGCCGATACCGACTTCATTTTTTCGCGCGTCATTTATCAAACATTTCCAGGGTTTTTCGTCTGTGGTTAACTCACTATCATTAAATACTGCCAGGACTGGTCAGTCCCTAATATTTTAATCGTAGAAACACTCTCGGAATTATGATTTGGACGCTTTAAAATTAGTTACATGTAATGAAACAACAACAAAAAGATGTAATGATAAAATTCCTTTGTTCATAAATTAAGGTGATACAGCGCCCTTACCACCATCTCTAATTGCGATTCAATAATTGAATAGATTGCTTATTCATACCAATGAATAAGCAAACTATTCCATTTGAAATAGAGTCGCTTATTCATTGGTATGATTATTCATAACAAGCAGGGGGCTGATTTATAAACTGAGTTTCACTTATTCTGCTCGGTTTTGGGCGTGTGGACTAAACATAATAATCATTTATATTAAAATTAATACAACTTTATGTCGCTAATGTACACATTATTATTGAAATTAATTATAATTTATCTCAATAGCATTCGTCAATAGAATAACGGGAAGCGACTTTTTTATACATTTAGAGATACGAACCTTTAAATCTGGCCGTGTATAATTACTGCAGCAACCCATATCCATCCCACTGCTGGGGTACGGGTCTCTCCTCAACCGAAGGAGTTTAGAGCGAACTGCATCACGCCGTTTAACTGCGGGTTGGCGGAGGCCAACGACTGTCATCATTTACAGTAGGTACGAGGTACAACGGTATAACGTGCCCTCCAATACCACTGCAAACAAGTATACGACCCGCCTGAAGGAAAGCGGTTACCGTAGCCTATAGACGCCGGCAACACTAGGGGCATCACATGCGCGTTGCCGATTCTGTAAAATCTTCTTCACGCCCTTTTTGAAGAACCCCACGGTGTAGTCTTTGGAAAAACCTCGACAGGCAGTTCCTTCCACAGTTTGATAGTATGTGAGAGAAAACCTCTATGGAACCGCACACTACATGTCCACTTCGGGTCTAACGTGTGAGGATGAATTCCCTGTCGATGGCGAGCAGTGCGACTGTAGAAGGAGGCCGTGGGCATCATGTCAAACAACTCCTCTGAACACTCGGTAGTAGATACACACATTGTACAATCGGTAGAATACACAAATGGACGCAAAGTCTCGTCTTAAACTTAACCGTCTTTAAACGTAGCTTGACTTGAGTGATCGATTAAGAATGACACACGCAACGATGCCAATCGAGTTCCTCCTGCTCCAGTAATCACCATTACTTATAAAAGTGCCAAAAAATAAAGCACAGCCATCAACCTGGCAGGCGTCCAATATTGGAGGTCACCGTAACGCGATATTTACGACGCTAAATGACACTTAGTACTTCGCGCCTCGACTCCCAGCCTCCATTTTTTTGTGGCTGCCCCATCTTAATGTGCGTATTTATGTAATTTATTGTAACAATTAGTATTTGTTGTGTTGATTATTATTTTCGCAGTAAATTATTCGGTGACAAGCTTTATTTTTACACTGCGTTGGGTGACAAACAACCTGCCTGATGAAGTGGTTACCATGTAGCCATATAAACGCTCGATATATAAATATATACACATGGTGCATACTTGTTGTTTGTCAAACAAGCGATATTAAGGCCTTCGTAGCCGCGAAAATGAATAAAAAAAATCATATCTTAGCAATTAGGACAGAAAGGAAGGAGATGCTGCATTGGCAGCGGGGGTGGCGGCGCGTGAGCGATATTTTATGTTGCAAGCGTTATTATGGCTACGGTAACCGCTTAACATCAGGCGGGCCGTATGCTTGTCTGCCACCCGACGTAGTATAAAAAAAGAAATTCCTATGTACAGTTTTTTTCCAAGACAATAAAGTAATCTTACGTTATTCTGTCAGCACTCAAAATGTTTCGATTTAGAACTAGTATGGAAAAGTTGGTAACAAACTGTACCCAGGAATTTCTAGACACTCATCCTAAATACGATATGATATATTATTCAAAGTGCCGCCACTTTCGCAAGGGCCTTAAATACCGAGGGACTAGTGCCTACTAATGTTTTTATTATTGCTATAGCTTTCGACTTTACATACTAATAATTTTATCCGATTACTGCTTGCAATAATTCAAATCCTTACAGTTTCCAATCTCTTAAGTCACGTTAGCAATAAAAGCCTACAACCAAAGCTATTAATAAAATAATGAGCATCTAAAATCACAGCAATACTGAACGCAATAGTGGCTGTAAGGGTGCGGGTCCCGTCCCACAAATCTCAGTGATTCGCTGGGCTCCCGCTCTTTGGTGAAATTGATTTGAGCGTGTCAGTGTTGTCCCTTGCCACAATGCCCGTCACGTCTTCATACCCTCACGGTCTCGGGCTTGTACTCAATATATTAAATTGAAAAGACACCGTTTTGTTAATTTCAGTGACATACGGTTAAGTGTAGGCGAGGTAGAGTTGGCGTATGATTCTCAAAAGAATATCTAATAAGCCTAATATCCATTTATTTATTTATAGATGTACAAACAGTCTTACAACAAATATAACAATTTTCATTTAAGTAGTAGTATAAGGTCTAGTTGTAAGACCAAAATTGAAGTACACACAGCATGACAAATATATCACGTGCGACGCTAGGTTTCCATAACCTAGACATCATCATCATCATCATCAGGTCGATTTTAGTCTCCACTATAGGAGCACGACCCTCTCTCGTCCGTCTAATCTTGCCCGTCTTAGACGGAAGGAGGATTTGGCCTACACTCCTCACGCTGGCCAAACGGGTTGGGGAGGCCTGATCGATATTTGATAATGTATTTCCCTTAGTCGCCTTGTGCGACATCCACGGGAAGAAACGGAGTGATTCTATTCTAGTCTGCCGGAAAACACACGGCCGTCCTAGACAAGTGAAATATAATGAAATTTTTGAGCATACAAAAATTTAATTATTTGTATAAGCATACACATGTACATACATATATAGATACACACGCATAAACATACATAATATGTATGTTTATGCGTGTGTATCTGTATATAATAGTAGAACAGAAAAACTTAAATAGGTACCTAAAATATCATCAATCACATAACAATTTTAGGATTCGTTGTTTAAAACTATTTAATATTAAACTTATAGATAATGATTATCGTATTCCCTCAAGAAGTAGAGTAACTTACGCTAGCATCACAGTATACGTAATAGTACTACGTCCAGTACGGCCGCTACCTGTCGCTCTCACAAGACGACCTCACCACCCCTCTGAGTCGAATGTGGAACCGATCGCAAGGGCTGCCACGCGGCGCCACGTATTACAACATTTCGTTCGTAATAATCGTGCTTCGAAGGGCACGCTAAGCCGTCGGTCCTGGTTGTTGCTATTAGATGACAGTCGTTAAGCCAAGTCAGTGGCCTTTGGGCGGCTTGAAAACACTGGCCTCCGCCTACCCGCTGTTGAGTAGCGCGGTGGAGTATGCTCTAAACCCCTTCAATTGAGGGGAAATCCGTATCCCAGCAGTGGGATAAGTAAGGGTTGATGTCAACGATGTAAGTAATCTATTGTCAAATTAACTTTTAAATGGTAGTTACAATGATTTATTTCAAAATATGTAATCATTACAATTTTGCTTATAATAATAATAATAATAAATCCGTCCCTCTCCTGTAATAGCCCGGTATTAAGTTCACCCAGATCTCATCTCCATAGCTCATTTATTTTCCATCACACTTCGCAATAGTCTCAACGCCTACCGAGACCTGCTCATGGATATGTCGTTCCATTGACATATCCTGGAGCGGGTCACGGCGGGCGTACAACATTACATCAAACTTCTCAAAGGGGCCTCTACGCGTTGGATCCATATCCCCGCGCACGCCTATCAAATGACCGGGCTTGACCCGTGAATTAAGAGATAAATAAATAATAAATAAATAAATATTGTCAGACAAATTACACAGCGCCATCTAGCCCCAAAGTAAGCGAAGCTTGTGTTATGGATACTAGACAACTGATAAACATACGTAAATACATTTTTTTTTTTGTAAATACATACTTATCATACATAGAAAACAACCAGACTAAGACAAACAGACATGTTCATGCACACAAATGTTTGTCCTATGTGGAAATCGAACCCACGAGCGTTGGTGTCGAAGCCGCGTCATTGACCGCTACGGCACCGAGCTTGTCAATTCGTTATGTATTGTATCGTCTATCGTATATATATTTAAATCGTAGATTAGACAGTTCAACGTTTTTGGAATTTTTGGAAGTTCAATGTTGATATTTATTCTACATTCAAGATTCGACGACTATAGATGTTTAGATTGAATAATAACCATTATGAACCCGTGTGAATCAATTAGCGTACTACGGTAACTGGATTTTGTACAGGCTTAACGTTTATTACTACCTACAATATTTAAAGTACCTTACGTATTAAGTAGTATCTTAAAGTATCTAAGTATCTTACGTCACAGCGCGAGGTACATACATACATATAGGGTTGACACATACTTTGTATGTGTCAACCCTAAGCAATTTACACACACATTTGCACGTGTACAAACGTGATGTGTCTTGTAGTAGTTTTTTGTATGAAGTAGCCAGGGTGTGCTATCATTATGTAAGGAAATGAGATAGATACGTTGTTTTTTCAAACGAAAGCACAATAATGTACGAAACAGTTTAAAATCTACATTTTCTATGTCATGTTTCATCAGCGCGGTGAGAGAAGAGATATCATCGAGTCCATTCGGGAAAGATTTAAGTCTAAAACACACGCGGCGACGCGTCACCACTCCAACAGCTGGCCTGACCGACCGCATTACATGTTATCTAAAACAAATTTCACCCTAAGGGCGGAAACACATAACTACGTCGCGGCGACGCGCCGCAACGCAACGCAACACCGAGCGTTGCGTTGCGGCGGCGCCGCGAAACAAAGCGTTATGCTGTCATACTGTACGGCAACCATTCTTTTGTGGTGAATGTATGTAAAAATATAGCAAAAAAGTTACATTTCGTTAACGTTAAAGTTTGATTAAACGATTATTTTATGTTACTTTTTGTACACTATGTGCGGCGCAGTGCACACCGCAAAACTCTGCGTAGCGGCGGGCGGCACTGCCGATTTTGGTGGTGCGGTGCCCTTACTGAAATCCAACCCCGCGTTGTTGTAATACAAAGGTGGCTTATCTTCTCCAAAGCGATCTCTCGGATATTGATTGGGCGACTAGGTGCAAACACTATTTTACATTTTTATGACGTCCTAAAATTCTTAATTTTAATAAAAAAAACCGACTCCAAACATTAATCTACATTTATGTATGTAGATATAGGCTGATGATGATGATGATGATGAAAAATATGTGGGACCCATCTGGAAGTATACTTTTTCAAATAAAAAAAGGTTTTTTCAAATCGGTTTATAAATCTGGAGTAATTAAGTAACAAACTCCTTTTTTGGAGTCGGTTAAAAATGGGGTGTACCTGTGTCATGAACACGGCCGTGTGTTGTACGTGAATACGTTGTATGCACTAAAATTATCTCAAAATGGCAGCGCTTCCCTCTCCAATACTCCGTACGCGATATTCCGTAGTCCTTATTTATAATCGTAATATAACTCTTTGATCCTTCGTCTATCCAGTGGTGTGGAGATGATAGATTTGTAGCTGCAACACCAAACTGTATCCCTCGATTTTGTTATCATTCATTATTTTTTTTGAATTGCCTCCCTATGGAAGCATAGAGACGAACTTCTTAGCTTCCATGGATTCACCGTGCGGGTGCCGGGTCCATCGTGTGGCAGAGAGAGAAACCCAAGCAGATCCCGAGACTTGTGACACGGGTGTAGGTTTAAGGGGCCCCTTTCCGATGTACATCAACACTCACCTTCACTTTTTATTTTTTTTATTTACACTACGTCGGGTGGCAGACAAGCATACGGCCCGCCTGATGTGAAGCGGTTACCGTAGCCATATTAACGCTCGCAACATAAAATATCGCTCGCGCGCCGCCACCCCCGCTGCCATCGTAGCATCTCCTTCCTTTCTTTCTTTTTCTTTCTTCACTACTTGTGTTTCTCTCTCTGCCCAGCCAAATCTGGTATGAATATGCTAATGCAGCTTTAGATACTCGTTCTTATGCACATACATATTTTAAAGACGTACTTATTCATGTTAAAATAATATAATTGGGCTTTGAATATCATTTGTTCAGTGTTATGGAATCATGTGGGAGCGGGTACAAAGTCATCTGTGATATTAGTGTTGTGGTTATGATTTATTGATTTTGGTTCAGAATTATTGAAACATTTTGTAGTGGGGTGTTAGGGGTGTAAGTCGCTCACCACGTTTTTTACAGCCATAGCTAACCTCACCTGTTTTTCTTTGCAGACTGTTCAGCCTCGACGTCACCTCTCTCGAGGATGTGTACTGGCTGGAGGACTCGACCGCGCGGCACGTCATCGAGCCCAAGGACTTCAGCGCCTGGTCGGCCGCCCGCCAGAGCCTGCCCACGGGGAAGGAGGCGCTGCAGACGCTCAAGTCAGACCTCTGGAGTGCCGTGGTTAAGAACAGCAAGCATCAAGATGCCTGGACTTGGGGTTAGCATGGTTTTTATACAAATAAAAAGGGTTTTGGGCATGACATTAAGCTCATTATCAGCTTTAAAGCCAATATAACTGCACGTGGGGCACCCTGAGAAATAGAAATTGATTTAATCGAGGCTAGTAAAATGTGCAGTACCCTCCAGGATTGTTGAATTTTTTAAAGTGAGTAACCAGATGCGGGAGGATGTTCCATTTTATCATTAGATATGGTATTTTTATACCACAACAGTGCCAAGCATATAGTCCTGCTGATGTAAAGCGGTTACCAAGCTGTGCCAACGTGCAAACGATACTATGTATATTGTTTTTTTTATGTATGATAGGGGGGCAAACGAGCATGTGGGTCACCCTGAACTCAACAACCCTCAAGGGAATTGTTATTTGGCTGCGGTAGTCTGTGAGGTGGAGGTACTACCCCAGTCGGGCCTCTAGGCTACTCTTTTACGTCAGGCGGCTCGTATGTTTTTTTTTATGTAAGAAACCTGGTCACCTGGTGGAAAGCAATCACCACCGCCCATGGAGATCAGCGACACCAACCCAAGTCGTAGTTGTTTGATACCCGGGGTATCATAAATTATGTGTTCTTTAATACTTTCTCATGAGTTAGCATTCCTTTGACGCAGTGACGTCAAAGGTATGCTATATATACTCGTATATTGCTCTCAATTTTTATCCTACTAATATTATTAATGTGAATGTTTGTGACACCGTTTCATCTTCGTTCACGGGTATACTGCTGAACGGATTTGACAGATATTTGGCATACATATAATGTAATATATTCTGAATGTGTCAACGCCATGGGTAGGAGCCTAGTACTGTTTAAAAATTGGTATCCATAGGCTAGATGACAATGATAAAAAAAATATAAAAAATATTTATCAGTATCGTAAAATGTACAAAACTAGAACGATCTGCGATCTTGAAATTTTATAATAACTTATGTCAGACTAACAGACTTGTTTTATGATCGATCAAAGTTTGGTGGGAAAGTACAATTTAAAAGAATGAAATTATGAAAAAAAATATTAACTTTGGAAAAACCATCAAAAATACTATAACTTTTGTTACGGCACTAACTGCATAAACGCAATATTTAACATAGCTTACGTACAAATTTCTGTTTTTACGTATACAAAATACCTAAGTGTGACGTCATAATTCAGTAGCTTTTTGTATGGAGCGTTTTCAGGAAAGTCCAAAATTGAGATCTTCAAGATATCTCGAGAAGTTTTTATGCTATCGAAGTAATTCTGTCACCTAAAGTTATTATAATGACGTCTTTACATAACAAATCTAAAGAAAAACATCGGACGCGCAGCATGCGCCACCATAGCGAAATTTATTTATTTATTTATTTTGGTCACTTTACGTTACTTCTTTTTTATGCTCTACACGAATCCGAAGTCAGAATTTCGAAATTTTGAGTTTCATGGCAACGGACGGACAGACAGAACGACCGGACGATTTTATAAGCTCAATAAATTTCGTGATTGTGGTGTAATCTGGTGGTGTGTGCGGCGGCAGGTGGTATGCTGATAGTGTCAGTGTCGGTGTGCGGGCTGGTGACGCTGGCGGCCATGACGCAGCCGTCGCTGGCGCCCGAGGCCAAGCACTCGCTGCTGCAGTACGTCACGGGCAAGTACCTGCACCCGCCGAGCTGCACGGTAAGTGTTGGTAATCACCCACAGTTAGACATGGGCAAAATGCCGGGCATTTACGATAAATGCCCAAAAAGTACAAATAAATACCCTATTAATGCCCAAAATCATTAGTCAACACTACTTTTAACCTAGTACCACAGTATAAGTACGTTGGTTAGGTTATGGCTTGTGATCAACAAAAGCCGAGCGAGCGAAGCTCGACTTGCTTTTGGAGACGGAGGTGAAGTTCCTTAGGTTTAACTATTCGAACCTAGGAGCGCCTAGATTCGGGTATTTACTATAACATATGTACAATAGGAAGGTGTCTGACGTCATAACGATGGCCTTTTGTACCCACTCGCATGTTCAGGTTCGCGACCCAAGGAGGCCTCGCGTGTCCGCAGGAATTTTGTGCCTAAAATACGGACAATCGGCCGCGGACGTAAACGAAAATCGTTATAACTGGCGTAATACTACAGCTATATTGAAATAAAAAATACCTATGGATAGCTTATAATATACAGAATGAGACTACATTGTCACAAATTGCTATAATTGAAGCTAAAGTAAAAAATAAACAAAGTAAAAGTCAAGTATATCAACATTTTGCTCGAAAATTTTTTTTCGAACAAGTTATTATCAATAAACTTTTCATTTCGAAGCAATCAGACTTATATTGAAATAAACTACACTATTTCAGCTTTAAAATGACATATAAATATCTTTCGTAGGTTTACACAGCGTGGAGAAATAAAATAAATAGTATCAGTACTACTCACCAGTCACGGATTCGTCTCCATACAAAAATCACGACGAAACCCGGCGGCCGCGCTGACATAAAATGTCATTATTTACACATCCCACTATATTTCTGTTAAAAACTATTTTTTTATGTTCACAATACACTATTATTCACTTATCTTGCTTTTAAAACACTAAAATAGCATATTAATTATTGTAAACAAACAAACACAACACCGCCATTGTTCCGTGTTCCGCGCGCGCCCACTTTTCGTGTTCATAAATAAACATGAGTGTTTCGAAACTCATTTAACTAAACACACACACGAAGTACACATCACAACGATTCTTTTGATATATAATAACCGTAGTAATAAACACTTTAATCACAATAAATAATTAAAATACCCGAGCCGACCGCCAAAAATCATGGCGGCGCGCAAAAAACTTGACAATAATAAACAAAACTTTTGATTTCATAAAAATTTTGTACTGTCAGTGTCACTTTTCAAATTTTTGACGCGTAGTAGACTATATCCATCTTATTCTTAATAAAAGTTTCAAGGTTCTGGATAATGAGAAGTTGGAAAAATACATTTTTGAAATAGGGTCGGCGCGCTGGGATAGGGGACTATGCCCAGGCCATGCGGGTCTACTTTTTTCTCGGGATAGGCGGGAATCCCAGTACATGCGAGTGGGTATGGAGCGTTTTCGGGATAGTCCAAAATTGAGATTTTCAAGTCAAATCAAATCAAATCAAATCAAATAATTTATTTGTAGAAGCAGGTACGTATAATAGGTTTTACAATTAATGAATTGAACAAACCACTTCTTGCTCTAAAAAGAACATACAAATATTAATAATGTAATAGTTTAAAGTTACAAATTAATCTACAATATTTACAGTAATGCATGTCAAGCTAATATTCATGTCATAATTATTCAAAATTTAGTTATTATAAAAATTCTTGTCATCTATATAATCTTTAATGTCATAATAGCACTTGTCTTTCAATATCCGCGTAACCGTTTGTTTGTATTCATTATAAATCCATATTTTTCAATTTGTCAGGTAGTTTGTTATACATGTATACAGCCATGAAGTGCACGCTGTTTCTGTATAACGTACACTTTGGAGTTGGTAGTACAAGTTTGTTTTTACTACGTAACTTTAAGGCATAGGTATTATCGTGTAACTCGAATCTGTAGTAATACTTTTTTACAAACAGCAAACATTCTAAGATATATACTGAGGGTACGGGTAGTATTTTATGTTTTTTATAGAAGGGTCTACAACTATCTCTTGGTTTGATTTCAAACATAGCCCTCATGCATCGTTTTTGCCTTTTAAAAACATTTATTGCGTTTGTTGAATTACCCCAGAAGATTATTCCGTAGCGTATGACTGAGTGTACAAGTCCATAATATGCAGTCATAGCAGTCTCTATATTTGAGAGCATAACTAGTTTTCTTAGAGCATAAACAGAGCTGTTTATTTTACTACAGATTTTATCAATATTTGTTTTCCAATTACAGTTCTTATCTATATAAACTCGTAAGAATTTTGTATCGTCAACTAATTCAATTTTATTTGTGTCAAAAGATATATTTAATTGTATTGGATTAGATTGTGGATGATGAAATTGAATGATGTTAGTTTTTGTTAGATTTATTTTTAAATTATTTGTCGTCAGCCATTTAATAGTATTGCAAATTGTATCGTTTATTTCATTCACTAATTCATGTCTATCGTTAGATTTAATTACTATGGCACAGTCATCTGCAAATAAAATAGTCGGATTTTTAATATGTCTTGGTAGGTCATTTATATATACAAGGAACATTAGTGGACCAAGTATACTGCCTTGAGGTACACCAAATAATATTTTTTTAGGTTTTGATCTGTATAACTTCATTTCTTGTATTTTGATCAATAGTACTGACTTCACAGTATTGTGTTCTGTCAGTTAAATAAGATTCCAATAAATCGTATGCAGTTCCGCGTATACCATATTTATCTAATTTAAATAGGAGCTGTTTGTGGTCGACACAATCAAAAGCCCTAGTCATATCTATGAATATACCAGCAACAAGTATTTTATCATTTAGACAATCATTTATCTGTTTTGTTAGATCATAGATAGCAAGATCTGTCGACTTACTTTTCCTAAACCCACTTTGTTCCTGTACATTAATATTGTGTCGTTCTAGAAAATCGTATAATCTTTTGTATAACATGCGTTCATATACCTTTGAAAATATTGACAAAAGTGCGATTGGACGGTAATTATTCATACTATGTTTATCGCCTTTTTTGTGAGCTGGTTTTACGAGCGAGGGCTTTAATTTATCTAAAAATATTCCCTGTGCCAACATTAAGTTTCCTATATGAGCTAGTGGACGAGATACTACCAAAGAACAACTTTTTAAAACTTTAGTACATACACTATCATATCCAGTGCTCGATGTATTTTTTAAAGATACAATAATTTTGCTTATTTCGTGTTCGTCAGTGGGTATCATAATTTGTTTGGCTATTTATTGTCGGTTTAGGGTCGTCATTTTTAGTATTGTTTTTTATTTGGTCTATAAAATAGTTATTAAACATTTCTGCTATATGTTTAGGATCTTTGATTGTTTCATTATTCTCGATAATGCATTGTATTGCGTATTTAGTTTTCTTTCTGTTTTTATTAATTAAGTTCCATGTAGCTTTAGCTTTATTATTTGCTGACTTTATATAATGTGTGTTTTGTATTTTCTGAGTATTGCGAATAATTTTTTTAAGTCTGGTATTGAAGTTGTCGTAAGTTATTTTATTTATTCTACTGGGCCTAGTTCTGTATTTCCAGAGAAGAGTTCTCTTTCGTTTTGTACATAATTTTATACCTTTGGATAACCATGGAGGCTTATATTTATTTGTTACTTTTATTCTACAAATTGGGAAGCATAGGTTATAAAATAATATAAATTCGTCATAAAACATCTCATAAGCTTCGTTAGGGTTTTTGCTTTGAAATACATCATTAAATGTCAAACTACTAATAGCTTTACAAAACTTAGTTATATTATCTTGACTAAAGTCGCGTCTGTAGGAAAACCAATAATCCAGTGCAGATTCCTTTATAGTTTTTATTGGTATAGTCAATGTTATGCCTTTATGATCTGATAAATCAAATTCTACCACTGATGCACTTGATCCTTCTACGTTAGCTGTGGCAAAATTATCTAAGCAACTTGAGCATGTATTAGCAATTCTAGTGCTTATTTTTTTTTTTATTAACAGTAATAGCTCTTCTAGTTTCCCAAAAAAAAATATCATAATTATTACTTGGAATACGATACAAACATACTATTATGACATCAAGGTCTGTTAAACGTATTGCGCAACATTCAAAATTATAATTAATTGCTAAATTATTAATGGCAATAATTTGTTCATATTTAATTTCATTTTTTATAAGAATGCAAGTTCCTCCCCTATTTACTTTCTTATTTCTGTCCTTTGACCTGGTGAATACAGAACCCAATTCATATCCGGTTATGTCTAAGTGCATCACTTCTTCTGGTCTCATAAAATGTTCTGTGATACATATTACGTCAAAGCTTTGGTTTGTATCCGCCAGTTCGTTAAGGATAATTTCTAGCTGTTCTTGCTTATTAAGTAAGTTATCATACTTGAGAAGTTTTTATGCTATCGAAGTAATTCTTTCAGTTATAGTTATATTATTGTGACGTCCTTACATAATGAAATGGTTGACAAGCCTATAGCGTGAAGTCAATACGATATTTCCCCTGCATCCAGGTGGAGTGGGGCTGGCAAGAGCCGCAGGCGGTAGGCGAGACAATGTGCTTCACGGTGCTGTGCTTCCAGAGGAACGGCCAGCCCTACCCCATATGTGACACCGACGACCTCACCGTGTCTATTTCACACGGCACCAGGAAGGTAAGCAAATAAAACTCGTACTAATTCATAATCATCATCAGCCTGTATTTACCCACTGCTGGATATAAGCCTTCCCCAATGCTTTCCACCAGATACGATCCTCCGCCTTCCTCCCGAAGAGCTAAGCTCTACGAAAAATTTATTATGTACTTATTTTTTTTATTTACTTGGTAGTTTTATATGTGAAATTATTTTTTTTTAGTTATTTTAATAGTGTCTTTCAGAGTCACAAATTTAAAAAAATGTGCTTTTAATTATCTGAATAATTATATTATAAAAAAATATATTTTAAGGACTGCCTTTAGGAATAAACATAAATAATAGTTAATAATTATTATTACTGGACTAAATTACACAGTCATCATCTAGTTCCAAACTAAGCAAAGCTTTTACTATGAATACTAGACAATTGAAAAATGTATTCAAATATATTTTTTATGTAAATACATGCATATAATACACAGAAAACGCCCAGACCAAGACAAACGGACATGTCATGCACACAAATGTTTGTCTCGTGCAGGTAATTGAACCCGCGACTTTGGAGTAAAAGTAGCCATTGGTAACCACTGGTAACCACCGAGCTCGTCATTTCACATTTTCCGATATAACATTACTTCACCTTTGATTGATTTCCAAACACATTTTCCCGATAAAGTGAGCGAAACCGGCGAATGGCTTAATCGAAATGTTTCAAAATTCCCGATATTGCACTACTTCTACTTTGATTTTCAAACACATTTTTCGATAGAGTGAGCAAACCGAGTGAATGAGTAGGACAATATATTTTAAAATGTCAGATACTGCACGATTCGTCAGATGTTCCATGCTGAATAATATTTGAAACATATCTTATATGTACTTTATTTTGTACAGATTTGAACTACGTAATATGGTACTTTGACACTTATGGTACTTTAACAGACACGATGTTATTTCACATAGTTACGAGAAATCATAGTAAAAAACTTATGTTATCGAGTAATCGTATTGAAAAAGCTTTATCTGCTCGTTCAAAATATTCAGTCGCAATCGCTGCAGGGTGTTTCTAACTTTTCATCTTTTTTCACTATGGTTTTCAATTATTATTTACACTGTGAACTTTAATTTCAGATAACATCAGTAATGGAGTTGGGTTCAGGTGACCCCGCACAGGCGAACACAGCTCGCGTCAAGTTCACAGTGCGCACTGCAGGGCTATATATCGTCTCCGTTATGATCGGTGAGTTACGAATATGGGGTTTGTTATTTTCATTTATTTCGTCGACAAAAATGGTCTCCTGCTAATGTACCTAGCGGATACGGGCCGCATACAAAACTCGAGACAAATCGGGTCTCCCACAATGTTTACTATTATTATTTCGGTCGAGTTCGTAGGTAACGCCTCGAAGTCGTCAATGAATCTTTGAAACGTATATGTATTGTAAACGTTTTGGCAGTAACGTGCGCTTTTTGTCGCATGTGGTGTCAGGCGGCGTGTCGGTGTGCAGCAGTCCGTTCCGGCGCTGGTTCGTGGCGGGGCGCGTGTGCGCGCGGAGGTCGCGCGTGGGGCGCGCGCACCACGCGCTGGTCTGGGCCGCCGGCCACGAGCGCGCGCTGCACGTGCACCCGCGGGACCAGTACGACAACCCCGCGCCGCTCACCAACAAACAGTCCACAGAGGTCGGTGCACCCGGCGCCTCACGAATACTTTATGTAAAGATGGGCTCGCACACGATGACAATATATTCGCCACGGACAGGGTTATCAGACAAACCCGACGGTTAGCGTCAGAGTCTGCCCCGTAGTTCATAGATGGGAGGATCCATGTTTGAAGACTTTAGTCTTCATAATCATTGGACGTGGGTTTTTCCAAATATCGACTTTAGAATACGTTTCTAAGTTTCTTACAAAGTCTGTATGGATGTAGACTTTAATAGTTGTATGTATATATTTACAGGAATTCTCGATACAGATAAGTCCGCTGGGCGGGACCATAGACGAGTCGTTATCGTCCTCGGCCACGTTCAGTTACGACGCGGTGAACCAGCGCGTGAGCATGTCGCTGTGTTTCGAGCGCGCCGGCATTTACCGCGCCTCCATCTACTACGACGGAGGACTACTACTTAACGGGGAATTCGACTGCATCGTGCTCACCGGTACGCTTACTGTTATTTTTACTCTATTATACAAAAAATAACAAAGTACGTGTAAAATAAAAACAAAATTAAATGATTATAGCGGTCTTATCTCACAAAGTCTTCGGGTTTTATGTACAGTACTCATTATACGCTCTTTGTACCCTTATTATTAGCAATTTTTTTTCGCTCACACAAATAATCACATTTTATAATGCATTTAACCGGGATGTTAAGACGACATTCAGTCCATAAATTACTTCAGAAAATTTATTCTAAGGGTGATTTATATCGATTTATTTTACTACCTTATCTAAAGATTATATTATGATAGAAACAAAAAACTATCCGTTACCGCTACGGTGACGCCATGTGTTCATCGTGAAATATAATATTCTAATACATAATTCATTCAGCTATTACCAACGATAGCGTCATTTATATTAATAATAAATAGTTTTCATCGTTTAATGATGGCACTAGTTAATCTTGCAATGTTCATGAACGCAAACCTAACCTAAACAACCACACGCAGTAGGGACCTATTGGGAATTTTAAAACATGTTTTCTTTGCTGCTTGCTTACTTCTTGGTTGTCTTGCAAATCGTATTTTCAATGACATTTCAAAATACGATTTGAAAGACAACCAAAGAAGTAAACTCAGGCAACTGTAGGCAACAACTGAACAAAGAAAAACTTTACATCTAAAATTATAATGACACTCATGAGTCAGTAAGAAATGATATGAGCATACTGTGGTACGGCGGTAGTTGTCCTAAATATATGAAAATATAGTCCTACTTTATGTTTATGGCACTTAGTTGTACCACACACACACGGCATATATACACACAACACACGTTTCCTCTCATGATAACACATTTTTATATGCATGTACACCCCTTAATAACCACACTTTCAGATAATATTCTTTGTTTGGCGCTGTTTTATGCCGATTTAGCGATTCACTATAGCTAGGAGCTGAAAATCAGTGTTTAGAGACAAAATTTTCACTGAGCTTTAATTCCATTGATGTCCCTAGAGCACATGCGCGCTTTTGTGAATCTTTGTTTTACGTATTTGTCATTGTCTTAGATGAAGTGAAATATTTAAGTTGTTATTGATGAGTATATTACTGATGTTTGCAGCGAGCGACACGGCGACCGTGTCCCGCAACATTTCGTCGCGTCGCCACAACATCTGCTACGAGGCGCGGCTGGCGGGAGGCAAGCCGCGCCGCGTGCTCTGCTGCATCAGCCCCAAACAGTTCATCGTCAAGGATTACTTCCTCAAGTTCATCCCCAAGAGGATCACCTCCTTCCGGCTGTGCCCCTCCACCAAGGTAGAGATATCACTGTCAAATCAGAAGCTAAAACTAAAAATGTCGCTGTGTCCTACTTTCTTCCTTATGTAACAGCTTTTAATGACGATATATTTTATTTTGCTGCATTTTTAAAGAGCGAGTGATTTTTTGTTGTTATAGGTAGTTCTATTGATATTCTGAATTAATGGCTACACAATTGTCTCTTTTCATATCGGTCAGTTGATCCTGTCTCCCACGGCCGAAGGCTCAGGTCCAGGCGGTGAGTTCACAGTGGACGACGGCATTCAGCCGCAGCTGCAGCTCGTGTCGCCGGAACGAGACCTCATCGCGGCCACCTTCGCTCAGCTCCTGATCGCAAACTGCGGCGGAGAAGACTCCTTCAAGGTATCATACATCCAGCCGCAGCTGGAATTTAATATAGGCTTTGAAGGCCATGCAAAATAGCAGCCGGCTGTCTATATAGGCCGGTCAACAATATTGGAGGAACGTGGCTCAGAACATGACCACAAGTTTTGTATGAGGTTCAAAGACGGACCGTTAACAGACTGTGATGTTGTTATTATAAAAATATTCACATATATTGGTATAAAAAATGAGTCACAAATATGAGTTCGGCATTCCTATGAGATTGATAGGATACCCTTGACTAGGGTGCTAGAGTGCCCTTTCTGATGTCATAGGTAAATGAAGTTAGAGATTTAGGCGTCCAAATGAGTACAAGTCTGACGTTTCGAGACTACATCACCAAATACTGCAAAAAAGCTTTCAGAAATTTGGGTTTCGTGTTAATGAAATGAAATGAAATGAAAATGAAATGAAAATTATTTATTTGCGGCAGACACGGTAATAAAAGGATATTTTATAAATTATATTGTGCAAGCGTGTTGCGCCAACAATCGGCATGCAAATTTATATTATACATATATTTCTTTAAAGATAAAGATAAAGATATATTTATTTGCTTTAAACATGTGATATAGAGAAAATACATGCAGGTGGTGTTACAAAAACTTTTGTCTCAACATGTTTGGCCAGAGTATGGCGTGCAAAATTCATTGATACAATAAAATTGTTGTGAATATATTATATGTCAGTATTTAAAACAATATTAATAATACAATAATAATATTCAAAAGTAATTTAAAATTATAAAAGGAAAATGATGTCATGTCAATATTAAATAATTAGAAGTCAATATTTATCATCCATAAAGTCAGAAATCGCATAATAACATTTATCTAATAACAATTTGGTTAACTTTTGTTTAAATATATTGATTGGCAATTGTCTCATTAATTTTGGCAGTTTGTTATATATTTTTGGTGCCATACAAAATATACTGCTGTGTAAAAGTTTCGTGTTAGATTTTTTAACGCAAATCTTATGATCATCACGTCTGTTGCGCTGAACCTTATCAGATGGTCGTGAAAACAAGTGAGGATTCTGTTTGACAAACATGGCTACTTCGAGTATGTATATAGAGGGCATTGTCAGAATATTATATTTTTTAAAATATGGTTGACAGCTGTCTGTCGATTTTAAATTAAACATAGCCCTTATGCATCTTTTTTGGGCTCTAAAGATGTGATCTTTATTCGTAGAGTTCCCCCAAAAAATAATACCGTATCTTAATTTTGATGCCGCAATACCGTGATAAGCCGTTAGTAACGCATGGGCATCCAAAACGGGTGTAAGTCTCGACAGTGCGTATGCTGTTTTGTGCAATTTCTTGGCAAGCTCATCTGTATGAGTTTTCCAGTTTAGCTGTTTGTCAATAACTAAGCCGAGAAATTTAGTGTTATTTATTTCTTTAATTACGTCATTTAAATAAGATACTTTGATGTCACTTTCTTTCCGAATTCTTTGATTATAATGCATAATATTGGTTTTATTGAGATTAATTTTTAAATTATTATTATTTAACCATTGAATTATGTTGTGAATAGCATCCTTAATGTCATTTTCATAATTGTCAATATTTTTGCATTCAATTGTAACGGTGCTGTCATCAGCAAAAAGGCACATAGGTTGATCAGTTGCATCAGGCAAGTCGTTTATGTAGATAATGAACAACAACGGTCCAAGAACGCTTCCTTGCGGGACACCATACAAAGCTGTGCGTTCATTTGATGTAAAGCATTCTTCCATTTTTGTAGAGTGATTGATTTTTATGACTTTAGTAAATTGTTTCCTGCCCACAAGATACGATTTTATTAAGTTTAGTACATTGCCACGAATACCGTAAGCATCGAGTTTCTGCTCCAATATGGTATTATATTTTTTAATACTTTAACTTTATAAAAATACTTAACTTTATAAAATTACAAATTAAAAGTTATTTTTTTATTGAATTACAATATCAATATCTTCTTAATATATGTATGTCATTGGAAATAAAATTAAATGTCAATAGTAATAAATAATACAATTAAATATGAATAAAACATTAATTTCAGGTCTTCTTGTACAGACATCAAACCATTCCTGATCTAATTTCCTATCCTAAATGTTTCCCTTCCTAATTTAAATTTGCCGCCAACACGTCCGACGCAAACTATACTCAATGCGTCGGCCAATCAACGTTTGGTGCGCGCGACACGCGCGCCACCCCGTGTTACCTAGTAGAACAGTACGGTTCAAAAATTTCGAGAAGAAAAAATGAACTACTGAGCTCCGACGCGTGTGATGTATTCAAAATCTTTCATGTAATATAATACTTGCTAGAAGTTCACTGACTGTTCGGTCTACGATCAATCTCTGCCTGGCCTAGTGGAAGTGCAACATATGTGAGCGTTCGTGTACTAGCTGACCGGTCGACAGAACACATGTCCCGTCGTTGGTGAACCCGTCAACGTCCTTCACATAATCCAGGTTGGTGTGTGTGCTTTCTACTACTTGGGGTCACAGGATTTCGTCTAGGCTGGCAACAGGGCAATGCAGTGGCTTCTCCAGCGAGTCCCATCAATTAAATGGTGCCTCCTGTGAGGACTCAAAACCTCGCATAATCTCATTAAACGTCAAGTATTTACGTTTTAAATTAAATTAATCTTATTCTTATATTCATAATAGATCCAGTGAATACCATAAGTGGTAAAAAATAACCACAGATTCACTGATTTCTTAGTAAATTCGCAGTATACGCGTCAAATATCTACTTACCTACTTGTTCCGTAATAATTGCGGCCGCGTAACGCAGCTGTCATACCTAATATTTTATACCTAATATCGTTACCTAATATTACGTAACGAATTATTTCAAAGTATTTTAAAACTAAATATCATTATTCACGTTGTTATATCGTTAGTAAAAAGGAATTAAAGCTGCTGCATTGACTGATGCGGGTTTTTGGAGTTTCTTCTTTAATTAGTTGTGCTCGAAAATATAATAAATAGTCTAGTTGTTCACTTGTACCTGCATACCTACGTACCGGTTACATCGGCTAATACATTTTTTCAAGTTTTATTTAATGTTGGGTACGGCTGTGTACCTAATTATATTTAAATATCTTCCTACTTAGATTGTTGTTACTTACTTGTTACCGATTGCCGTTGGGAGATTAGGTACTTGGCGATATTAACTACTATTTTACTTCAATTATTTACATAACTAAAACAAGATGACGGAAGCCGGGAAAGTTGAATTGCAGCAATACATAAATAGACGTGAATATCAGTTTAAAAGTATGCAAATTATTTATGATTTATCTATAAATGCCAATAAAGATAAAACCAAAATATCGGCATTTAAGGCTCGATATAAGTCGATTGAGAAAATTAGGGAGAATTTTATCGATTCACATGAAAACTTAAATCGATTACAATTATTAGTTAATCCGAATCATGAATACGATAATAAGTCCTTGTTGTCCTTCGACGAGTTATATTACTTAGCCGTCGAGTTTGCCGATTCGCTTGGCACATCGACTGTTTCTAAGTCTAGCGATGGGCCTAGTCATTCGTCTATTGCCCAGGTTCGCTTGCCGAAATTAGATATTCCCAAGTACGATGGAAATATTGAAAATTGGGAATGCTTTAAAGATAGGTACGTCCCGCTTATACATAATAATATCGCACTGTCAGATATTGAAAAATTCCATTATTTACTTTCGTGTTTATCGGGAAGCGCATTAACACTTGCTAAAGGCGTTCCTATAACTTTAGCTAATTACTCTGTAGTCTATAGTGCTTTATTAGAAAGATACGACAACAAGCGTATTTTAGCGACAACTTATTTGGATAAATTATTGAAGCTGACGCCGCTCAATAAGCCGTCTTTATCTAACTTATCTGAGTTTACGGATGTACTTTATGAGAGTGTCAACGCCTTGCGCGCATTAAAAATTGATGATTTACTCGAGTTCATTTTGTTCTATATTGCATCAAGGTCACTTGACCATGAAACTAAAAAACGTTTTGAGTTGCAAAATAGTAATGATATTCCTAAATTCAACGACTTAGTTGTTTATTTACAAAATTATATAAAAATTCTAGAAGTTAGTCAGCCCATTTCGACCACTTCACCAGACACGAAAAATAAACAATTTCGTAGTATGACTCAGAAAGTCGATAGTACGCGTAAGGACAGTAGTACACATCCTACAAAGTTTGTACAAAGATCATCATTTGTCGCTTCCAATAATAATAATAAATCAAGTCATTATGTTTGTTTATGTTGTAAGGAAAATCATTCAATTTATCGATGTGGTAAACTGCATACAATGACTATTGAACAGCGTAAAAATTTCGTTCAAGAATCAAATCTGTGTAAAAATTGTTTAAGGTCTGGTCACGACGATATTAGTTGTAGATCCAAAGCCACTTGTTTTATTTGTAACGCGAAACATAATACTCTTTTGCATGTCGAAAACAAAGGTTTATTGACTCATACGGTTAATTCAAACTTAGTTGACCCTAGCACGAGTACAACACTCGCTAGCACCACAGAGTCGGAGAATTTAAGTCGTACCACGGTTAATCGTACAAAAATATTAGGCTCGGCGATAGTGCGCGTCTATCACGCGGATGGCTCACTTCAGTATGCGCGCGCCCTTATTGACAGTGGTTCGATGGATTCTTTTATAACGAGCGCGTGCGCGCGGCGATTGGGTTTACACATTAAAAAATGTAATTTAAGTGTTACCGGTCTTGGACAAAACACTGTTTGTAATATAAAAGGTTACACTTTCGGCTCGATAATACCTCGTACGAGTGAGTCGCCTAAATTTGACCTACCATTAGTAGTTTTACCTAAAATTACTTCTGCTCTGCCTTCGAAAACGTTACCGTTAGCCGTCAGAGATTATTTTATGCACCTTGATCTCGCCGACTGCGAATTTTATAAATCCGGTCCGATCGATCTTTTATTAGGTGTTGAATGTTTTGATCAAATATACACCGGGTCGCGTTTCACTCCCGGTCCCGAATTACCCTGCGCGCTGTCCAGTGTGTTCGGCTGGGTGATAACCGGTCAGTATTTTCATAACATAAAAAATAAAATTCCCAGTGAACCCGTTACGTCACTCCTCGCGTCTTCTTGCTCGCTCGATGAGATCGTTCAACGGTTCTGGGAGTCCGAGGAACCGCCGAAATGTACAATTTCCGTTCCCGAGGATGATATTTGTGAACAAAAATATAAAAGCGGTACTTACCGCACTTCCGAGGGTCGGTATGTAGTACCAATCATGTTAAAGGATGACGCTCCCCCTTTGGGAGACTCATACCGTCACGCTTTTAATCGTTTTCTTAACCTGGAAAAACGTCTTAGTCAACCAACTGAGTTGAAGGACGAGTATAAGGAATTTATGAGACAGTACGAAGACCTAGGACACATGCAGCCTGCAGACTCTTCGTCTACTGATCGATACGTAATTCCTCATCACTGCGTCGTACGCCCTGAAAGTTCTACGACACGTCTTCGAGTAGTCTTCGATGCTAGTAGTAAGACTACTAGTAATTTTTCTTTAAACAATATAGTACATGTTGGACCAAAACTTCAAATCGACATTATCGATTTAGTTACTAGATTCCGACTACATAAAGTTGTATTTACCGCGGACATTTGTAAAATGTACCGGCAAATTTTAATTAGACCTGAAAATAGGTGCTATCAACACATCCTATGGCGACCCGAGCCTACCGAGCCGTTAAAGGAATACGAGCTAAATACCGTGACATATGGTGTCAGTAGTTCCCCATATCTAGCCATCCGAACTCTTCGTCAACTAGCGGAAGATCATGGCTCCGAATATGCGAGTCGTGTATCTGAAGTGCTGTTCGAAGAAACCTTCATGGACGATGTCACAACTGGAAGTTCGTCTCTTGACGGTGCAAGGCAGTTAAAAGCAGACATTACGTCCTTACTTTCAAAAGGTCACTTTGAACTTCGAAAATGGAGTACAAACGAACCGAGTCTTTCGTCCGATGTTCCTCCAGATCACTGTCAAACTTCCAAATCCTTCGAGGAATCGGGAAAGGAGTTTGTCAAAATATTAGGAATCCGTTGGAATCCATCGGATGATAACTTCTCGTATACTTTTTTGGACTCTTTTGATGTTCAGTTCACTAAAAGATCTATACTTTCTATAGTTGCCCGGATATTCGATCCCTTAGGTTGGATCGGCCCGGTTGTATTTGCTGCTAAATCTCTACTACAAGAGATGTGGCGTTTAAACTTGTCATGGGACGAAGCTATCCCGAAAGATTTAGCCAAAAGATGGCATTGCATAGCGGCAAATCTGTCAGACTTACAAAATATTTCGCTTCCAAGACATATTGTACCTTCCGATCCTATCGAGGTACATTTAGTAGGATTCTGTGATGGTTCATTAAAAGGATATGGCTGCTGTGTATATTTGTGTGTCGTCACACAGAATGTAGAATCTCCTACCATTACTAATTTGTTGATAGGGAAGTCTCGAGTAGCTCCTATAAAACCTACTACAGTAAATAGACTCGAGCTAAGCGCAGCGGTGCTTCTAGCGCGAGTACTATCTCACATGCATAACCTTCTAAAAAATAAAATTCACATCAGCTCCGTCCGAGCTTATTCCGATAGCATGACTACCTTGTCGTGGTTAAACACAGCACCACATTTGTTAAAAATGTACGTTGCTAATCGTGTTGTTCAGGCGACGGCTTTGATCAGTCCTGAACTTTGGTATCACGTTGCAACGGAAGACAATCCGGCTGACTGCTGCAGTCGCGGCGTGTCTTGTACTGAACTTGCCAGCCATCCATTATGGTGGACGGGCCCTGCTGGGCTGCAAGCCCTACCTAGTTCTTGGCCTTCCAAGCAAGTGCTGGTAGCTAAAGAAGAGCTGCCCGAATTAAAACCTTTAGTCACCGAGAGTTTTCACATTGTTCAAGTACAAAATAATATACTATCGAATCTCATAGAAAAATGTTCTTCTTTCACGAAACTTCAAACAGTTTTAGCGTGGTGTTTTCGGTTTATTTCAAACGCAAGAACGGCTAAGGCAAATCGAAAATTCTTTGCACTTACCAGTTCTGAGCTCAATAATTCTGTCAAAGCACTAGTTAAGTTTACTCAAAATCATTATATGACATCGCAAGTCGATCAAGTACGGAATCATAAACAATGTGAAAAATCACTTCAAAAGTTATCTCCCTTCCTTGATGAGAAGAGTTTATTGCGAGTGGGGGGACGTATAGATGATGCGAAACTATCCTCATCAGCGTTACATCCTCTGCTTTTGTCCAAGCGATGCCCTCGTTCTCGTTGGCAAATGATTAAGCAGGTCACTCAAAGTTTTTGGCGTATTTGGCAACGCAAAACTAAATGGTATAAACCTGGTCCGCCTAACCTAAAGGTAGACGATTTGGTAATTGTCAACGAACTTAGTCTTCCGCCCTTGTTTTGGAAGTTAGCCCGCGGGATCAAGTTCATCCTGGCTCCGATGATATCGTCCGGGTGGTTACTCTCCGAACTGTAAACGGAAAAACTATGCGACGACCTGTAGTTAAGGTCTGTCCGTTACCTTGTAATTAATTTTCTAAGATATAAATATGTGAACAATATTATCTTATTGCGATGGTATTGTTCTTTATGTTAAGTTAAGTTTATGAATATTAAGTTATATCGAGCACAACTATAAAAATTATTGAAGATTCTTTAACGTGTGAAATCCTCGTGAATTTCAAGTGGGGGGAAATGTACAGACATCAAACCATTCCTGATCTAATTTCCTATCCTAAATGTTTCCCTTCCTAATTTAAATTTGCCGCCAACACGTCCGACGCAAACTATACTCAATGCGTCGGCCAATCAACGTTTGGTGCGCGCGACACGCGCGCCACCCCGTGTTACCTAGTAGAACAGTACGGTTCAAAAATTTCGAGAAGAAAAAATGAACTACTGAGCTCCGACGCGTGTGATGTATTCAAAATCTTTCATGTAATATAATACTTGCTAGAAGTTCACTGACTGTTCGGTCTACGATCAATCTCTGCCTGGCCTAGTGGAAGTGCAACATATGTGAGCGTTCGTGTACTAGCTGACCGGTCGACAGAACACATGTCCCGTCGTTGGTGAACCCGTCAACGTCCTTCACATAATCCAGGTTGGTGTGTGTGCTTTCTACTACTTGGGGTCACAGGATTTCGTCTAGGCTGGCAACAGGGCAATGCAGTGGCTTCTCCAGCGAGTCCCATCCACTTCTCATGTCAAAATTTATATTTTAAAAATTCGTCAATAGTGTAAAAACAATTATTTACCAGCAACGCATGTAATTGCTTCTTGAACCTTGAGAATGGTAATAATTTTAAATAATTTGGTAAACAATTATACAGCTTTATGCACATGTTATAACAATTTTTTTGGAACGATGTGGTAGTGTGTGCGTGAAAAGCCAAACGATTTGGGTACCTTGAGGAAGATGGAAAGTTAAGCGCTTTAAATAAATCTTTATGTTTTTTTACAAATATACATGTTTCCAAAATATATAAAGAAGCAACAGTTAAGATTTTTAATTTTCTAAACAGAGGTCTACAACTGTCCAATGGTCCAGCACCACACAAAGCCCGTACACATTTTTTCTGTATGAGAAATACTTGTTGAATGTCGACAGAGTTACCCCAAGCAATAAGTCCATAACGTAACGCCGAACACACATAACCATGGTAGGCCACAAGAGCAGTTTCCTGTCCACATGTATTTCTAAGACGATATAAGGCATATACAAATCGGTTAATTTTATGGCAAACTGCTTTTACGTGGTCCTTCCACGATAAGTGCGAGTCGATCATTATCCCAAGGAACTTTGTCGAAGTAGATTCCAGGATTTGATTACTATGATACTTTACTGATAGATTTAAAGGTCGACCATTTGTGTTGATATATTGCAAATAAGTTGTTTTAGATAAGTTGACACAGAGATTATTACATTCCAGCCAGTGGACTATTCTACTAATGGTATCATTAATTTCTTGTTCGTAATCGCAGTCAGATTTTTTGTTAATTACAACAGACAGATCATCAGCAAACAGAGTACATGAGTAAGGCGTGATTGCCGGTAGTTCATTGATATATACAATAAATAGAAGAGGCCCCAGCACGCTACCTTGAGGTACTCCCACCCTATTTACTGCAGTTGAAGACCTGAATGCTGTGAACTCTAGTTTTTTATTAAAATTGTTTATTTCTACGCACTGAGTTCTAGAATCAAGGTAATCCGCGAATCATGGGCTGTACCACGAATTCCATAAATTTCCAGTTTGGCTAAAAGAGTTTTTTGACAGACAAAATCAAAAGCCCTCGTCATATCAAATAGTATTGAAGTCACGGGAACTCTTTTATCCATATTACACGATATTTCTTTTATAAAAGAGAAACAAGCTGATGTCGTGGATTTCCCCCTCTGAAAGCCATGTTGTTCACGTCTAATAACTTGAAATCTATTAAGAAATCCTATTAGTCTTGCATGTATGACCTTCTCCCAAACCTTTGATAAAACAGGTACTAAGGTAATAGGCCTGTAATTATTTATATCATACTCAACATCTTTCTTATGTATGGGTTTCACGATTAGGTGTTTAAGCGGTGGTGGAAAGATACCAAACTCCAGAGAAAGGTTTACCAAATACGCTAATAATGGGGAGAATTCAGAGGCACATGCTTTTATAATCTTAGTACAAATTTCATCGTATCCGGTAGAGTTTGTGTTTTTTAATGATTTAATTATTTTATATATTTCATTTTTATCAGTTGGATATAAAAATATAGTAGAGTCGTTGCGCTTCAGAAAATTTAGTTCGGCTTTTATTTTGGGATCGTATTTTGCATGAGTTATATTAATAAAATGGTCATTAAACTTTTGTGCTATTTCATTTGGATTTTCTATTTTGTTATTATTTATTTTTAAATATTTTATTGTTCTTTTGGATTGTCTATTTTTTCTACAATTTATTATATTCCACGCCGCTAAACATTTATTTTTTGCTGAGTTAATAAGCTTATAATTATAATTTTTTTGAGCCATATGTATACATTTTTTTAATAAGCAGTTATAATAAATATAATTAAGAAAAGCCCTTGACTTCACAATCATTAAAGCTGTTATATCTTTATATAATGGAATGCTATTCAGTCATATGGACAACAATACAATACAACCTTATATTGAAACTGGTGCAGATTTGTTTGTGCAAATTTGTCAGATAGGTACTCGTATTTAAAACAGTATGGGGCGTATCCCTTCTTCTACCCACTAATGTATCCGACATTGTTAATTAAATCAGCTACACAGACGCTTTAGGCTGAATGGCCTGTAATAAATACCAGCGTTCGCTAAGTTATAGTTAATTCTGTTTATAAATTTGTACCGTTTGATTTATGATATCGTATTTTCAACCGACGTATTCGGACGATCGGTTCGCAAATCGGAAGCGTGTCCATTTTATGCTTCTGCGTTAGAACGACGATATTAACTGTCGTCCGACGCGTTCCAGAACAAGCAGGAGTTCTTCTACAGCGAGCTGCGGCGCGCGCACGCCCGCCACCCGCACGAGCGGCTGGCGCTGCGCGTGCTGCGCGCCGACCTGCTGCGCTCCTCGCTCAAGGCCACGCGCCACTTCACCGTCGGCGACTGGTGCAAGAACTTCGACGTCACCTTCCAGGGCGAGCAGGGTCGGTGTCTCCGTTGCTTGCGAGCGCTGCGGTGTGTGGCGATGTGTCTGACGCGTGTGTCGGTGTGTGTGCAGCGGTGGACTGGGGCGGCGTGCGGCGCGAGTGGTTCTCGCTGGTGTGCGGCGCGCTGTTCTCGGCCGGCACGGGGCTGTTCGTGTCGTTCCACGACGCGCCCACCGGCCTCGTGCACCCCGCGCCCGACCGCCCGCCGCATCTCAAGGTACGTCGCCACAAAACTTGTTCTTATAGAAAAATAACATGTAATAACGGCGTGGCGCAGACGCGCCTCATGGCATTTTTTTGCTGCGGCACCTTGCCTGCGATTACAAAAAAATTTGATATATATATATAATTTTTACGTTTTTACATACACGTTTGAATTACGTATTTTATTGTCTGTAGTAATCGATATAAGATCTTCATTACATAAACTTATGTTTTAAACGTTCGTTTCATTCATCATGAAATTCAAATACTTAAATTTATACTACGTGTATCAAGATTGCCGAGTTTTTGGAACTTATGGTTTTGACTTTTAGTTGACTGAACCTATTTTCCAATGAGTATTTTAACTTTTCTCATATATTCGACTCTTTACTTGGAATCAGCCTTAACCTAATTTTCTTTAGCTAATAATATGCAAGTAATATTTATTAGGAAGTGTAATTATTATGAACAATGGCTAAGATCTTTAATTGTTATAAACCATCAGAAACGCGGTATAATTTAGTAATAAAAAAAATACGTTTCATGCATTTGTCTACTGTTTCTGTACTTGCACGATACTAACAAAATCGAATGTGATTTTACTAGCTGAAGTACTACGAATTGGCTGGCAAGTTGGTGGGCAAGTGCCTTTACGAGAGCGCGCTGGGTGGCACCTACCGACAACTAGTTCGCGCTAGACTCACTCGTTCCTTTCTCGCTCAGATCATCGGCCTGCGTGTGCACTACAAGGTAATTGTTTTCATTTGCTACTAAGGCATCCAGCAGTACGTCTCGCCTGGTTGGCAAACTGTATCCAATGACACCACAAAAATTTCTAACGCAATCTGTTTCCAAATAACTGTTTCCTATATAACGAACTTAAGACAAATGTTTTTTTTAACTTCTTAAAAAAACCCTTCAAATTGAAATTGCAAACATACAGCAAAATCGATCTCGTAAAAAATTGCAATATTATTTTCTGGATTTTGTTACACATTTTCAAGTATTTCGAGCAAGACGACCCCGAGCTGTACCTGTCCAAGATCAAGTACGTGCTGGAGACGGACCTGGAGTCGGAGGGCGTGCCCGAGCTCTACTTCGCGGACGACGTGTACGACTCCAGCGGCCGCCTCGCCGACACGCACGACCTCGTGCCCAACGGACGGAACATACGGGTGAGCGAGCACGTTTCAGAAAGTTCATGTAAATTAAATTAAAGAAATCGTCTGCATCGGTCAAAATTAGTAATAAAAATATTTTATATAATTGAGACGATCCTTCTGTGGAAAACCGCGCCACTTTTGTTAAATTGCGCAATCACTGCAATAGAGTCGTCAGGGATGCAAGAAGACAGCATATTCATTCTAGAGAGCTGTCCTCCGCACAAAATGTGGAAATTTCTGCGAAGCATTGGTGTGGGCAAAGATCGGCTTAATTCTAGTGGTGATTTAGACTTAAATAAATTAAATAAACATTTTTGCACACCACCAGATGCCATGAATCCATTAATTAAACAGTCGACTTTATCTCATCTGGCTGACGTACCCCCTGTTAACCATGCTGAGTGGGATTTAGGTGCGATATCTGACGCAGAAGTAATTAATAGTAGATTATTGCATCGAGCACAAAGTAATTTATTATTGCACCGAGTGCCTGATTTAGAGCCCGAGCGTCAGCGAGGGCTCTAATCTAACAGGCACGAGGGCAATATAAATTACTTAAGGCGAGGTGCATAATCTGCTTTTCTTTCAACTAATACCTATAGGAATAGTAGATAAAAGAAACTCATATCAAACAGTTAAAATAGAAGTTTCTATAACACTGTCGGCTTCATTTAGAATGTTTTCCGGAGTTAATGTGTCGCTAGATGATTCCATTTTAATTCGAAGCCGAAGCACTCAAAATCAGATAGTATCACACTTTTATCGTTTCCAAAAATATTGTCAAGCAAAATTAACAAAGTTCCCGCCAAATCACTTTTTTAAATTTCTTTCATTTTTAACTCAGAGTTAGCAACAATCATTTTTTAAATTTGGAACAAGTAGGATAGAAACGAATAATACGTACGAAAAAAAAAGTATTGATATCGGCTGGCTGAATAGAGCTAATCCATTGAGATTGGCACCTTTTGGTGCGATTAAAAAAAACTGTGCAATAATGAAATTTCATACATTTTTATTGCTCTAGAGCATTAAAGACTCGTTTTGTACTGAGTTTTTAGTGTGATTGTGATGAAATTAAAGCATAGTTGGAAGAAAAATTATAAACTCAATTAAATCTAAAGCAGTTGGAGAGGACGGCATTTGTGTCGATATGATTACTCCAGTGGTAAAAGAAATTGCTCCCATTATAGCTAATATACTTAACGTTCTCTTGCTTCTGGTGTCTTCCCATTCCTTTGGAAATTGGCCCATGTTATTCCTTTGCCTAAGAAACCTAACCCTTCTTCCTTTTCTAACTATCGTCCAATATCTATTCTCCCTGTCCTTTCAAAAGTGTTAGAACACTTTGTCCACCAGCGTCTCACGAGTTACCTAAGGGAATTCAATCTCCTATCTCATCATCAGTCCGGCTTTCGTAGTCGTCACAGCACAGTCACTGCCTTGGTAAAGATTACCGATGACATCCGGCATAACATCGATAACAAACTACTCTCAGTCTAAGTCCTTCTTGATTTCACCAGTGCCTTCAATACAGTAGATTTCGATGTTCTACTCGGTATTCTGCAAACGCTCAATCTCTCGCCGACGGCGCTTTCCTGGTTCCGTTCCTACCTAGTAGGCAGATCACAATTGGTTAGGGTTGATGAAAGGCGTTCTGACTGGTGTGAGACACTTGCAGGAGTACCTCAGGGTGGGGTCTTATCCCCGATTCTCTTTTCTTTATTTATCAACAACATAGTGTCTACTCTTAAGTCTTCCTTTCATCTTTACGCTGACGACTTGCAAATTTATACGGCTGCCCCACTCGACAACTTTTCACGAGCAGTTGCCGTTATCAATGACGATCTTGCAACCATTGCTGAGTGGTCTCATAAGTTTGGGCTTATAATCAATGCCACCAAGTCTCAGGCGATTATCGTGGGTAGCCCATATTTCTTATCAAAACTGCAGAGTATTAATCACCCTAACGTTGTATATGATGGTAACCTAATTCCGTTTTCTTCTAAGGTCACTAATTTGGGTCTTACAATCGACGAAACGTTCATTTGGGCCCCACACCTGAACGAAGTAAGTAGGAAGATTTATGCCTCACTTCATAGTCTTAAGCGGCTCCAAAATTTTCTCCCTATGGCAACAAAGGTGACGCTGGCACGATCACTCCTTCTTCCTCTGCTTGACTATGGGGATGTAGCTTATCTCGATCTTTCAGAGGAATTACTCGACAAGATGGACCGTCTCCAAAATGTATGCATACGGTTTGTTTTTGGCCTACGTAAGTTTGACCACATCTCCGAGTTTCGTCAGCAATTGGGATGGCCGCCGATTAGGATACGAAGGAACATCCACGCCTTGATGCTTCTTTATAAGATTCTTCTTAGTCCAAGTGCTCCATCGTACCTACAGGAGAGGCTACAACTTCGGGATACTGATAACCGGCTGCGGTCATGCGGGAACCTTCGACTGGACTTACCTCTTCATAATTCAAATGCTTACTTTAAGTCGTTCACTATTAGGGCAGCAATGATCTGGAATTCGCTTCCCACCTACGTGCGCCTGGCACCGTCAGTGGACTCATTCAAGGCTCGTCTACTCAAATCCTTAAACGAGTTGCCTTGAGCGATCCGAAATCAGTGTAATATGTTATATGTTATTGTGTTGGTATAATTATGTATAGCTGTATTATATAATGTACTATTGTGTAGTATATGTATGAGTATATATGAGTATATATGTATAAATTTAATTATTGTAAGTAATATTAGTAAGTAGTGCAAATATAGATCGAATGATCTAATTTTGCTAGTTTGTTGTATATATCATTATTCGTGTTCATTTTCAAAAGATTTATATTACTTTCCTCTTTGTCTCTCACAAATGCTTTTGACTTTTCGACGCCCTTGCCACTCTTTATTCTCTTATCCAACACTTGAAGGTTGGCTGGTAGAGATCTCTTATAGAGATAAGCCCGCCTTTGTACATGCTCTTGATATTCTATTGTGATATGTGTATGATATTATGTTATTTATGTACAATAAAGATACTACAAACAAACAAACAAAAATAAAGTATTTTAATTTAAATTATTAGAGGTTTCGTTTGTTCTTTTTTAATACATGCTGCTGATGGTGATAAAGTCGGCACGTTTTGATTGGATATAAGTGACATCAGATCGCTTTATTCGCTCTTTTGAAAGATGTGTTGGGATTCCCAAAAATTACCTGCTGACGAGTACAATACCAGTACTGCACGGCTGCGTGGTATACTCCTGGCCATAAACATACCGCTGAGCGAATATAAGGTCAATTATGGTTGATCTTATATTTCGCTCAGCATATTATGTCGTAGATTGTAGTGAGGTTATTATGTATAACTATTTTTAAAGAGATAGAATGAAGCCAGGAACAAGTATATTTATATCCAACGGAATAAGTATATTTACATTTCACAACCATAATCTACTCCTGTGTTGTACTTAGCGAATTTGATTTTATGTTCTGGAATAATATTTTGGTGACGGAGATGTAAGATTAAATACATACTGGAGTCTAAGAATGTGCGCGATAGTAGGTAAGTAATAGGTCTTCTAAAACACCTTGGACTGTACAAAACGATAAATTGTAATGACATTTATAGAAATATTTATTTACTTTTTTTACCTATCATTTCGAGGCTTCCTAATTTAAATTTGAGGTTAGATTTATTTTATATTTACAAAAAAGACTTCAACGGCGAAACCTTATTTTTTGGGGTCATTCGTGCACGGTGAAATTCTTTTCTATAATATTTTTTTGTATTGGAGTTTATTATCGTAATTAGCGATTTTAGAAAGTATAACGTTAAGGAAACGCAGTGAGTGAGAGGCGGCATGTGCAGGTGCGCAACTCGAGCAAGCTGCAGTACGTGGACGCGCTGGCGCAGTGGCGGCTGGCCGGGCGCTGCAAGGCGGAGACGGAGGCGTTCCTGCGCGGGCTGACGCTGCTGGTGCCCGACAACCTGCTGGCCATCTTCGACGAGAACGAGCTGGAGCTGCTGGTGTGCGGCAGCGGCGAGGTGTCGGTGGCCGACTGGCGCGCGCACGCGCTGGTGGCCGGCGCCGGCCGCGACTGGCAGCGCCTGCTGGCCTGGTTCTGGGCCTGCGTCGCCTCCTTCACCAACGCCGAGCGCGCGCGCCTGCTGCAGTTCACCACCGGCTGCAGCCAGCTGCCGCCCGGCGGCTTCCAGGTCGGTGCACACCTCGCCTGCGAGGACAGCCTATGTCCAGCGGTGCGCAGATATTATAGGTCTGTGCCCTATTAGACTATCATAGAAATATGATCATAGATGTGCGAGTCATTTTTAAATGAAAAACATATGACGGTATAATAACTACATGTGATTCATATTGTCTATGATCATAGTTATGGGATCCTATTTGACAGCTAGCGTACAAGTGAAATCATATCTATGTATCCGTCTACAAACAATCTCAAAAAATGTCGTCTTCCAAATCAAAAAGTTTCGATTGGAATATCGAAACTGCAAAAACATTAATTAGTCTTTACGAGGAAAACGAGTGTCTAATAATCTTGCTCCGGATTATAAAAATCGCGACACACGATTGTCAGTAATGGCGAACATTGCAAAATTGATAAGTGATATAGTTAAACACGACTTTATCCATCCGGAGATATATTTTGTAAGACTTTTTATCTTCCAATCTAAGTTCTTCGAGTAAGGTGTTATGGACCCCTCTCTCTGATCGCCTTGCCATAACCTTATCCAAATTCCTCTTTTATTTCTTGTTTTATTCTTCACCGTTTTCTTTTTAGGGTTCCGTACCTCAAAAGGAAAAACGGAACCCTTATAAGATCACTTTGTTGTCCGTCTGTCTGTCTGTCTGTCAAGAATTTCTATGTCGAGAATGCGTGGAGGTATCAAGCTGAAATTTGAATTGTATACTCAGGTCTACGGTCCCATGAAGTTGTAAAAAAATCAAACTGCTAAGTTTACGTAAAAAAAAGTTACGGCCGTTTATTCAGCAAAAAACGCATATTTCGACATTCTCAAGGGAATCAAAACCTATAGGGTACTTCCCGTTGACCTAGAACTATGAAATTTGGCATGTAACATCGTTATAGACTACAAGTACAGGAATAAATCTCAAAACTATGCATTTGTATTTAAATCTTAAAAAATAGGGTGTCTATATTTTTATAGGAGGTCGAAATTTCAAATTGAAGCTACTAGTTCAAATGGGGTATCATAAGAAAGGGCTTGATGTGCACATAGCAAAATATATTTTATTTATTTTTTCCGACTCATTATTTCTTATTTATGATGAAAAACATCAAATTTATAACGATCCTACGTACGGAACCCTCGGTGGGCGAGTCCGACTCGCACTTGGCCGGTTTTTTTTTTTTTTTAGTGCAATCAACATAATTGCACTCATAGCAACGGAAAACGCGGCTAAATCGTTATCTGTATAATATATTTATGTAATACCGCAAAATTCGCTCGAAACGTAAACTTAGACAGTAGATTCCTGCATTAATATCGGTGTGTGCGTGCGGGGCGGCAGGAGCTGAACCCGCGCTTCCAGATCACAGCGGCGGCGTCGTTCGGCGCGCTGCCCACGGCGCACACGTGCTTCAACCAGCTGTGCCTGCCCGACTACGACTCGTACGAGCAGCTCGTGCACGCGCTGCTGTGGGCCATCAACGAGGGCGGCGAGGGCTTCGGCATGGTCTGAGCCGCCGCCGCCGATACCTTCATCTTTCACCCGCATTTCTAAATACGGCTCGAGGACCGGTATCCGCTATCTAAAAGAGCGGACGGGGATTCGGTTCGGAATATGTCATATGTCCTTCAGGCCGGCTCGGCTACGGACTCGAATCGGTCCGAAGGAGTGACTTTGATAGAGCACGAGAATGATTAGTGACGAATGACATTTTATGTACGTTAATATTGCATTTAAATATATCGGTTCATGTGGGAATATTGATTTACAAAACGCTTCTAGGATTAGATGAGGCGAAATTAAATGACGTTACCTAATAGGTACAAGACAAATTATTCAGAACGCGCAACTAGAGATTATCATATGAGACGAACGCAGTATCTTTAAGATGAATTTCAATGATTGCAAGTGAGATGGAAAGCACTTTCTATCACACTTGCACTGTGTGAGTACTATGTTCGCAATTGACTATGTGCAAATGACACTTTATATATGAACATTCCTATGAAACTATTTTCTGTTTAAAATAAAAACGTAAACTGCATATAATGTATGCATAATTTTTATTGTAAATAATTACACAACTTAAGTTAGTATGCCGATGTCGGAAACAGTCAACGACCATAGCCAAAAATTGCACGATCTGTGACTGCACATAGGTGGCCGAGCCTGGCTAACGTACATTATTATTAGTACCTCTTCAGCAGTAGCTCGAACATTTTTTAACTGTACAAGTGAGCAACTAGACACAGTATAGTCATCAACCATTATTCATCCCACTCTTGGGATGCGGTTCTCCTTTCAAACAGAAGGGTTTCAAACTCTGTAACAATTATTTCATTTTGATACTACAATTGAGCTTTATGACTTACAATGCACTTAATAATCGTCCTATCTAACAATGGACATATTTCTAAAAATGGTAGTAAATGTCTGATATGTATTTTGACTCGCGTCTTTGCCACATTGCTAATCCAACTATTTCGACGGTCATTCACGTGAACCGACATATCAAGGAAGGGTTTTAGGGTATATTCCACCACGCTGATCAACTGCGGGTTGGCGGGGGGCAGTGTTTTCAAGCCGCCTAAATGCCACTGACTTGGCTTAATGACTGTCACCTAATGACAGAAACATACAATCTGTTTACCTTGATAATGCTTTAGCGGCGAAACCGGTCGGTGATAATAAAAATAAATGTAATTACTTGAAACAGTATAAGTGCTTTATTATAACATTATGGTAATGATGTTTCACCAAGTGCAAACAATCAACTTGAATGACAGAGTATATAGAAGAAGAAAAAAATAAAACGATGTAATAAGTAAATATACACTTTGCCCAGTGGCGTGCCGTCTATAGAGACAAAAAGGCATTGACAACTCTCATGTTGTGAATTTATAAGACACGTGTTACATATCAAAATTATGTAGCTTTAACTTGCTCACATTTTGAAGTGAGCAACCCGGCTAATTTGGATATGTAACACGCGTCGGGTAAATTCACAATATGAAACTTTTTTTCAATTTGTTCGGTTTGTAAACGTTAACACGATCGAATGTGACCAAAAATCTCACAATCGGTACTCTGTCCAGATGTGAAACCGTTCAGTTAAGAACTGCGAGAGACGCTACGAGAGTATTCATTCCTACCGACCGGCTATAGAAATAAACAAATCTCATAAAATGATCTCTTACTGGTCATAATAGATTATGTACTCGTTAGTAACGTAGGTAACGCGTAAACTCCTGCCAGTCGTTCGCCGCAACGGAATTGAGAACGTATGACAATAACAGATGTGAAGCGAACATCAACAATTGTGTCGTTGTTGTGAGAATTCGTTGTGTGATCTCCTTTACTTAAGCTGTGTTTCTATCGATTGGGCTGAGACGAACTGGGCGAGAGCGCGGAACAAGCGATAGGGATTAAACCGACTTTACAGACAAACAATTTTTTAGTATATCTACCAGTATTTTTGGTATGTATGCGTTTAAAATTAAATATTACATTGCATTGGAACGTTGATATTGGGGAATAAAATTGTAAATAGTAAAAAGATATACGCTGATGTAAAATAAGTTCAGCCCCCTTACCACCATCTCTTATTGCGATTCAATAATTGAGTAGATTGCTTATTCATACCAATGAATAAGCGACTCTATTCCATTTGAAATAGAGTCGCTTATTCATTGGTATGAATAAGCAATCTATTCAGTTATTGAGTCGCAATAAGAGATGGTGGTAAGGGGGCTGCTGTATGGACAAGTATGAAATACAACCATTTGGTCGGGAGCACATAAATATCACCTTGGACATCGTCACTCGGCCCTTAAACGAGCTCTGAGAATTATTCACCTTAACAAAATATTAAAAATGAAGAGAGATTTCGTCTCCTTGTGTGTTCTACCGATTACATACATACAGTCAATGGTCATAAATGCACTACCAACCACCTTTAACATTGATCAGCGATACTGCACTTATGACTGTTGACTTGACTATGGTTGTTTCCCTTTCCACAATCGCACCGCTCACTATTGGCAACTAATTCATACATTCGAATAAAGGAAATTTCTCCTGCAACATTTTTTTTTAGTTACGTCGTCGTTTCCTAACTGATGGAAACACATCTTAATGCACCATGATCTGGATTTACAATTGATGTAATTAGATATAAATGAATGAGTGTAGATTTGCTGTATATATCAGTGCTTACAAGGCCGTGCGCTACTGCTAATGTTAATTTCGGTCGAAAAGAAAGAAGACTACGAAATACACCGTAGCTTTGACGATTAGTAGAAATTAACAAATCCGCTAAAACAAGCAATGGACAATGTACTAAAAAGTAATGTTGACGACTATAAGGGATTTCGCGAATATACTAGTATATAAGTAGTTTTCATTTACGCCCTACGCGCGCGATGGACTACGGGAAGAAGGTGAATCCTCATGGATACTCCCGTAGCTTAAGGCTACGTTGATTATGTCGGACTCTTACCGACTAAACACCACATAGCTTTAGTCTTGCGGCACCTTAAAAGCGTCATCTAAGCGATCGCCCCGTAGGGGACGAGACGAAGCGAACGTCGCTCACGAATGAGCGTACGTCAAGCGAAAATGGCAAACTCCATGAAGTGGGGTGTGCCACAACACTTGTGAGGGGCTAGAGGTAGTCGACTGCGACTACCTGCCCCCTTACCACCAACTCTTATTGCGATTCAATAACTGAATATATTGCTTATTCATACCAATGAATAAGCGACTATATATATTCAATAACTATATATTAAATAACTGAATAGATTGAGACTCTATTTCAGAAATAGAGTCGCTTATTCATTGGTATGAATAAGCAATCTATTCAGTTATTGAATCGCAATAAGAGTTAGTGGTAAGGGGGCTGGACTTCATACTAGTAGTCCATTGGACGCAGGCTAAGAAAGAAGCTTGGTGTCAGCGAACAAGTGCGCGATAGAAGAATAGTTTCATAGATAGAATAATTCTTTGCGGTCGCTTAGATAACTGGGCTGATACATAACAGAAAGACCTTTGATACACGGGCGTTTCTGCCGCCGCGGGAATCCGCTTCTAAACCGACTACACACAAATATGGAACTTGTATGCTGCATGCTACACTGCGCGGTTTTCCATCGCGGTTCACAGACGGGAGAAATACGACCGCCGCATGCACACTACACGGGCGGTTTCCCGCTATTGCGTCAATCTGAATGTTCCATGTTGAAATGAACAAATGACAGCGATAAACCGCGTTCCGGGTAGTTCGATGGCCTGCGGCAGATTTGTCGAGCGGATTCCCACTGCGGGAGAACCGCCCGTATGTATGGCCCTAAGAACATGTCCACTTAAAAAATATCGAAGAATTATTGCCAGCTTGTTTCAGATAAGTGCGCGTGCGCCCTTATAGCGCATGGCCTAAAACATTCACGATATGAATAACACTGTCAATATAATGTATATACTTAATATATTTATCGTATTTTAAGATAGATTAAATAAATAATTGTAGGTAAAAAATGCGCAAACGATATAGGTACCATGTGTTGATGTTGAAATATTGCAAATTATTGTAGAGTTGTATATGGTATAAGTTATATTTTTGGGTTTGCATGCTTTATGTTACCAAATTCTGGTCTTTCGAAGAGTCTAATGCACACTCGATTTTTTATTTATGATAAATCTAAATCTAAATATTAATCTGTTAATTTAATATATGTAAATGGTCTACGATAATGTATAAGAAATTGAAATCTAGTCATTAACTCGCTGACTGTGCTTTGTAGCGGGATTGTTTGAGCCGAGATAATTTACTTTATTATGAGATATATTTATGTTGTCATGTCAGAGATTTAAATTATGTTATTTCTTGAATAACATTTTATATTAATATTTGTAGTGGCCCGTAGTTCTGTAGTCGAGTCACAGCTCACACTTCACGTTATAAGCTTGTAAATTGCAATCAGCATTCAATGACACTTTATTTATTAAATAATATTTTCCTTGCCAATTATTTCAATAATATTATTATATAGATATTTAATAATTTTGTCAAGTCGAAGCCAGTTTGTGATGCTTTTATTTTTTAAAGTAGGTATTAAGGTACAACATAGAATTTTAAGAATGCGTTCAGTGTCCCAAGTTTAGACAATAGTAAAATAAACTGTAGATATTCTCGTTTTTAAATTTATTGTGCGTACCGTTAAGAGCACGTTAATCGTGACAACAGGAATTGAAATTGGACATCAAGCATCATTATTTTTAATTTAAATAGTTTATTTCGGCCAACTTGTCAGAGTATTATAAATATTTTAAAATGTAAAAATTCACCTCCCACGCTATGGTGGGATTTGAACCCACGACCTCTCGATGACCGGTCTCGATGCCTTATTTAGTAGTGTTATACTTAATGCCATCAAAAACATAACTTGTAAAAAAACCAAGTCTTGCAACTCGGATCTTCTACCGTAAAAAGTTATGAGATCCATGTAATACCAAGTCAGTTACTTTATTCAGTCCCTACTTAAGGGACCTTTTAAGTTATTACGTAATTAGCTAACCGAACAAAATCTTATAGCGACCATATCAATATTAAAAATCTTTTATGATTTAAATAAACAGAATGATTTGGCAATCGCATGGAAACCCAATGTATCTCACAAGTGATACATATTATATTAAATTTGATTGTTTAGTGCGGCATTACGTAGATGGCGCCACACTGTGTCTCATACAATAAAAATATAAAATGCTAAAATTCGTCACCACAAACCTTCCTGGTAGCTCAGTTGGAAGAGCACTCGACCGGTCATCGAGAGGTCGTGGGTTCAATTTTATAATGTTTCCATTATAAAATATTCATAACATCAAATATTAACCGGGATGTGCTCTTTTGCTTTTAGGACGTTGTGCTCATAGTGCGTTTTACTTAAATGACCTTACGATACGAAAGGTGCTCTTATCTGTACCATAGATATATACTAGGTAGTCTAGTTTCTCGGACTTTTCCTATTTTGTAAACAAATGTGGCGTATCTATTGATGACAAAAGGTCATGTGGCGGGTGTAATAAAGTACCTTATCAGTAATCAAAATCCGAAAGGTCGGTCACGTCTGCATGCATCGCCGTGCACGCAGAAACCACGGGGTACAAAAATTCTGTGTGTAACGGGTTTTTAGACGCACCGAAACGACCTCAAAATGGCCGCGCTTCTTGCGCCGCCTGCGATGTAACACAAATTAGTTAATGAAAAAAGATTAAAATAAAATTATAGGCTGAACCTGTTTCGTCTGTGAGCAGCCCCCTTACCACCATCTCTTATTGCGATTCAATAACTGAATAGAATGGTTATTCATACCAATGAATAAGCGACTGTATTTCAAACGGAATAGAGTCGCTTATTCATTGGTATGAATAAGCAATCTATTCAATTATTTAATCGCAACAAGAGATGGTGGTAAGGGGGCAGGGCCAATATGCGCCACAGGTTTCATTAAACTACGTAGTACTATTATTTATACTGTGATGTGACCAAACATAACGAATTCTTTGATCTTGTGTTGTATGGAGTGATGTAATTTAATTTTGAATGATAATTATGAGAATACTGACTAACAAATCGCGGAATACAGTTTGGTATTCACTCACTCTCATGAGGCAATAAATTTTCCTATTTTTTTTCCCCTAAATTTTTTGAATGTTACAATAAATAATAAATAAATAAATATTTCTAAACAATTTACACAGCGCTATCTAATCCTAAATTAAGCGCAAAGCTTGTGTTATGGGTACTAGACAACTGATAAATGTACTTAAATACATTTTTTTTTTTGTAAATACATACCTATAATACATACATTTTGTAAATACATACTTACAATACAATAAAGCTCTTTATTACACCATACAAAAGATACAACAACAGTGATAACTTGATAAGTAACAGTGGAAAGGCCGTCTTATCGCCTAAGGCTTTAATAGTACGAATTTCTTTATTTATTTGACATACAGTTTTTAAATACAGATACATTATTACATAAAATACTATAAAATAAATTACCTAAAACTAAAATAAATGTAAAAAGTTTGGTTTAATAGTTATTTAATAGTTATTCTGGTATTCGCAGCGGAGACAAATCCTACAAATCAAAAACAATAAAAATCGGTTCACTCGTTCGGAGTTATAAATGGTGTAAGTAATCCGATTTTGTTTTGTAACGTCAATATTTATATTGATAAATATTTATATTGATAAATATTTATATTGATAAATATTTATATTGATAAATATTGACGTTACAAAACAAAGTCACTAAACAAAGTCGTTACAAAACAATGTAAAAAAATAAATGGATGCTTGTTTGTTTACATAATAGGAGAAATAAGAAAAAAATACAGCATCTGTATTTATTAGTACTTAATACATATTGTACTAGTATATGTGAATCTAGTTATTGTAAATAGCTGTTCATGTGTAATACCCTCGTTTACGAGCATACTCTTAAAATTAATCAGAGGGGCAGTTCTCGTAATTCAAAATGTCTAATATTTAAAATGTATAGTTTTACCAACTTATCTATTCATTTGGACAAAATAAGAACTAAATCAATTATTACTAAAGTGACAGTTCGAATTTACAATTTCTTTGCCACTAGCGCCACCAGTTACTGAACAGATAAGTTGCACTATACGTCAAAATTCAGTTTGAATCACGGTCTCGATGTCACAAATTGTCATGTTATTGTTAAAATAACATTCTTAGATTGTATAATTTTCGGTTATATTTCGATATAGTCCCACTTAAAATTTAGTCTTTGAAGTTTCATATTGTGATACGAGAATACCAAATTTGACATTTTGTGAGATCGAGACTTAATCGACACTGAATTTTGACTACATTTTAATTACGAGAATTGCTCTTCAGTTTCCTAAATTGCAATAATTAACTTACGTGTCAATATTCAAAACCAAAAGGAAATTGTGCTGTTTCATTTATTACATGAAGGATCGTAGAATGGTAGAATTTTAGATTCATGTTCTAATTATAATATTCAAGTCACAATGTTTGAGATTAATAATTAACTTTTATTTACAGACATAAATTATGTTATATCGTCTCTGTTTTTGTATGTCATCGTCTACATACCATCACTTGTAGTGAATAGATACGTTATAAATCCGTTCATAAGTGCTTAAGGGGCTCCATGCTGCTAAATTAACATCACTTGAGTAAAAAATAATTAAAATTAATCAAAAAACCTTATTATTACATGATGTGTAAGTTTATTTTGTGGTCAAAACTAACTCAGCAACTCAGGGGAAATAACTCCACCTCACAGAATACCGCAGTCAAATAACAATTCCCTTGAGGGTTCAAATGAATGAAGTCACCAGAAAGAAAGAAAGAAAGGAAAGGAGTGTAGGCTGACAATGGATCGACCCCTTGGTGTTGCTGATCTCCATGAGCGGTGGTGATTGGTTTCCATCAGGTGACCATCATGCTCGTTTGCCCCCCTCTCATATTAAAAAAAAAGAAAAAAATTATCTTTTTTTTACTCGAGTGGCGCTACTTTTGCAGCAGGCACGGCCTTAATGCCGAATAATTAGCGTGGCTCGGCAAAAATATATAATTTTGTCTCTAATTGTAGTTTGTAGCAAAACTAAACTACCAATATTTTTGTAATATAGCCACAAGAGGCCGAATTACTGAAAAAATAACTGAGCCTAATTATAAAAGTTAGTGTTTATTGTAGCGATGTACAGTCATGTTTCTAATAAAATATCTGTTTATGAGATTTGAACTATTTGTAGAAAATATGAAAATTTCAATCGTTGTTGATATGTGTAGGTACATTCCAAGTCTTGAGAACCACAAGACAAATCGACGGCCCCTACGTAAAAATCGAAAGTAATTTTTAGGTACTTTACAGTATAGCGTTTCACAGTTAGATTATGACATTATTATTTAAATACGAACCGTACATTCACTCTGCTACATCTAATAATAGTATTAATTTGAATACTTTGATTACGTTATACATATTTTCATTTATATATGGAAGGTTTTCGATAATTTACGTGGGAACCTTCGAAATTTACTCGTATGTCCATTTTACTAGATGTTTGACATTGACAAGGTCCCGAACTTTAAAAATGGCGTAATACTGTTTTCACATCAGAACATATAAGAATCATACCTAACCCTTGCTATTTTTGCGTGACTTGCCCGTGGTCCCCCAGTCTAGTCCCTCTTGGGGACCACGAACAAAAATATTTCCCGTGGAACCCCTGCATAATATTTTTGTAATTAAAAGTTTTTTTTATAGCCCGTTGTATTCCATCCCAGACATTTCAATTAATTGCATTAATAAATGGGAGTACCACGGGCCAAAAATATTTGACCGTGGACCCCCGGGGTCACCAGCCAGACTGGAGGATCATGGGCAAGCAAAGCGTTTGTGAACGGTGACAATTCGTGATTATGTGTATCTCCAATCATCTCTACTCTAGCAGCTCGGCTCGATGAAGTTGTAACCGCTTCACATCAGACGGGCCGTATGCTTATCTGTCTATCACCCTATGTAGTATAAAAGAAATCGGTGGAGTGCCCATAATTCATGGAAAATTAAGGGTATCACTCGTGTGTTACCAACTCAAAAAACAATTGTAATAGAAGCTTGCCATTTCGTTAATATAAGGGAACTCCAGTAGGTAAATCTCTTGTATATATTAGTGCGTCGGGGGTCCGAGGGTCCAACTGAAGGTGGACCAGATCAGGCTGAAGTAACTTTGTACGTGTATGTCGCAATGTCTTTAAAATAACTAAATGATACTTTTCAATTAAAGTATTACAATTATGTTTCCCCAATATACAATATAGGAGATTTTACATTTACATGTGATAGTGGCATTTATAATTATATTATAATGGATTGACGAATGTTTGTTTTTTTTTTGTTAATTTATAGATTAATGTATATAATAAATTATTGAGAGGATAATTTTATTGATTGTGATGTTTTACATAATTGTTTATATAATATTTTATTTGAGGATAGAAATCTAAATGGTATATATGAGTCAAATGTCAAATACTCTAATGAGAATAGTAGTCACGGGAAACGAAAAAGAAAGATAGTTTCTGTGTCTTTATATTGTGAAAGTCTCTCAATTATTTTTGAAATATGTTATATTTATTGAACCTTTTAACGTGATAACGTCTCATAAATCGATGGAAGCCGGCTGTAAGAACGAAAAAGCATGACTCGATGTCATGTTCCGCCTGAGCCGAGCGTGTACGCGAAAGCGCGGAACAAGCTATAGAGGCACGATCGACCTATGTTTCTCATGACGTTGTCACGTAAAAATATCGTCCGTAAACTGACTTCACAGACAACCAATCTTTTTTTTGCTAAATCTGATCTTTAAACCTTTTATCGAATAAAATGTGTTGTTATCCCATGTAGGGCCTAATTTTTTTTACATTATTTTAAAAATAAACGACGTAAATCGTCGCGTGTGTGCACGTATTCTAGTCACGTATGTAGGTACTTGTGGTATATTGTAATATTTAAAATTAAAGGGTCCCCTGACCACAACAATATTTCAAAGTAATGTCGATATTTTGTAGCTGAATTATTATTGATTAGAAATGTAAGACTGAAATAAAAGATTGGTGACTCGAGTTCGTTTGTATGTCTACCTCCCCTTTACTTTTACTATATATTATTATTATTTACTCTAAAATGCTAACATGATTTAGGGCTTTCTTCAATATGACATGACATGATTGTCGAGTGTGATCATGGAGCGTCATCGTCAGCGCAGCCATGCCAAAGAATTGTTAAAGAATTATATGTTACAGCATAGAGTAAATAAATGAATATAGAGTTGTAGTCCCATACAAAATATCGTGCACCGAACGAAAGTCAAAATTCTGTATTATTTCTAGATGGTGCGGGCAATAAGACATGAAAAAATTTAATACCGAATATTTCTCAACGAAATTTGATACATAATCATAAAATATTTTTAAAAATTACACAAAATTGTTTTTGTCTGATATATAACACTGATAATAAAGTTAACATCCGCAGGGCAGCTTGTGTGGCGAGCTGTTGTGTGAGTAGCGACACCACGGACCCGAGTCTCCAGAGAGTCGGTCAGGGCCTTCGTCTCCGGCGTGTCTTCATCGGTCGGAGTGTAAACACAAGAAGGCCCGCAGGACTCTCAGCTCTGGCTTGCCTTCATTGGCCGTCCAGAGAGGAGCCGCTAGAGCTATATGCTCCAGGGGTGGAAGTGTTAAAGGGCATCACGCCGCGAGTAACTTCGGAGAAAGCGCAGCACACCTCTCGACATCCCTGAGTCACTCACACCGGTGTTGCCCCCGGCCGTTTTCCTGGCATTTCGGGGGCCCATCTAGTGAGTGGCAAACCACCGCCTGCCGCAAATAACTAGCAATAAAAGTAGTTATGGCAGGCGTCCGTCCCTCTTCTGTAATAGCCCGGTATTAAGTTCACCCAGACCTCATCTCCATAGCTCATTTATTTTCCATCACACTTCGCAATAGTCTCAACGCCTGCCGAGACCTCCTCATGGGTATGTCGTTCCATTGACATATCCTGGAGCGGGTCACGGCGGGCGTACAACATTACATCAAACTTCTCAAAGGGGCCTCTACGCGTTGGATCCATATCCCCGCGCATGCCTATCAAATGACCGGGCTTGACCCGTGATTAAAAAGAGAAAAAAAAAAGTTAACAAATGATGATTTTCACTAAAAAATAATCTTCAATTTTACCCTTACCAATAGATGTCGCTCTTGATGCTTTGTGATGTTATGTTTTATTTAGTTACTTTTGGCGCTAGTAGCGGCAGATTTTTTGTGCAACGTTACTAGCGCAACTAGCGCCGCGGTCGAAGAAAAATAACAACGAAATCTTTGTTGTTATGAAAGTAAATATTATTCTTATCGTATCTCAGGCTGACTTATTGTCAGCCTAAGGATGATAAGAATATTTTTTTTGTCATACAGTCACCATATTCTTTTAGCACAATATTGTGATTTCAGTGAATGACGGGACTTAAGATTTTAACTGTTTTCTCGAGGGACGCTATATTTAATATCATTCTTTTGTCTAATTTCGTGCATATGTTTTAAAAATGTTTTTAAAAGCACATGAAGGATTTCTTTTAAAAAAACATAATGAATACAAATTCACAGTAAATACACTATAATACAAAAATTCGCCAATCTCACAAATCAGCCTCATAGCTGATTTGGAAGAGCTCTCTACTCGTAATACGTAGGTCCCGAGTTCAAATCTCACCCTTGTAATCATTTTATTTTATCATTTTTAAAATATTTTTTATAACAAGTTAAGGTTTTTTAGAAATATTTTGTAGCTAATTTTAATGTGTTGTAGATATTTTTTTTAATATGTTGTAGATATTTCTTTTAAATATTATTCTTATCGTATCTCAGGCTGACTTATTGTCAGCCTAAAGGTGATAAGAATATTTTTTTGTCATACAGTCACCATATTCTTTTAGCACAATATTGTGATTTCAGTGAATGACGGGACTTAAGATTTTTAACTGTTTTCTCGAGGGACGCTATATTTAATACTTTTGTCTAATTTCGTGCATATGTTTTAAAAATGTTTTTTAAAAGCAAATTAAGGTCTGCTTTTAAAAAATCATAATGAATACGAATTCATAGTAATACACTATAATACAAAAATTCGCCAATGTTATAAATTAGCCTCATAGCTCATTTCGAAGAGCGCTCTACTCGTAATACCTAAGTATCGAGTTCAAATCCTACCATTGTCCTTCGATTTTGTCATTTTTAAAATATTTTTTATAGCAAATTAAGGTTTTTTAAGAATATTTTGTAGTAGACTACTTAGCAATGTACTTAGTAGAAACATTCATAAAAAACCGTAACTTGCTTTTTTGTGCAATGTTTGATGAAAACAAGCATACCACCCGCCTGTTGTGGAGCAGTTACCGTAGCTGTATAAATGCAAATCGCAACATGAAGTATGTAGCCCACGGCCGCCTTCGCTGCCAACGCAGAACTCCTGGATTTTCTTCTTGGTGACCTCACTCACTCGCTGCAACACGACCTTATAGGGATGGTTGGCTGCCGTATTCTGTCAGGTGATGATACGTCCCCAGCCGGACAGATAATGAATAAACCTTTAAAGGATGGAAGATAGGAATAAAAATGGTCGCAAAAAAAGAGAAATATCACGTAAAAGAAAAAGCACAAACAATACAGTCGATTCGATGTGAGAAAAGTTGAAAAATTTTCCGCGCCGTGTCAATAAAGTCCAATTTACGCAACAGAACTTTCGATAAAATATCGTTGTAATTAATAATATAACAATTAGCATACTACGATTTTAATTGATAATGCATATTAAAATTTTATGCATATATTGAAAACAAAAATTTTATTGTCGTATGAAACATTTTTTTCATTTTAATAAATCATTCTATATAAAGCACATGACTTCTTGTGTCAAGCAATTGGTACGTAAAACGGAACGTGGGGTTTTAAAAATTCTCAGCAGCCATCGGCGCGCGGCCATCCCATTTTTGTTATAACGGTACGTAGGTGCTATACTATACTAGGTAGGTACCTAAGCATTTAGAGTGATAGTAGTTTGTGCGCCATCTAGCCATTTTTTATTAAAACAGAAAAGCATAATTAAACAAATTGAACCTTCGTGTACTGATTTTGTTACTAATCAAATTACCTATATCTAATTTGCGACTCTTAGCGACCTCTGTTGCCCTTTAGAGTAACTAAATTCCGGTGTACGCAATTTACTATGAACATTGTTCCCTTTATTCGCATAAGGACAGATTCTCAAAAGGACAGATTCTCAAAAAGACAGATTCTCAAGACGACAGATTCTCAAAACGACGGCAGTACACGTGAGCGGAATAAGAGAAAAAATAGCGTTAAAATATTTTTTTTTATTTTTGCCCTACATAATTGTTATACTTTGCACGTCTAAGTACCGCAAGGCGTTGCAGATATTTCACTTCTTAAACATTCAGACACAATGTGTTTAATTTTGTTGTCGACTAAAATGTCACTTTTTCTTCTTTTCCCCGCACAATAATTAGCCCCGCGGACTATTTTAATATCCGATAGTTTTGCTTCCTTCTCCAAAAGCATGATGAAATAAAGTATCGAAGGTCTTTTAGGAATTTTAGAATTAATCCTTTTATGCCCTTCGATATAATCTAATATGATGGGATATAATTTTTAAAAAAACGTTAGTCCCACTATTTCCGTTTTGTATTTCCATGGAAATAGTGCGATCCAATCCACCCACATTTTAAACGTACTGATTTTAAGATTAATAACTTTGTATGCACCTGTACCATTTCCGGTGTTTTGAGAATCTGTCGTCTTGAGAATCTGTCTTTTTGAGAATCTGTCCTTTTGAGAATCTGTCCTTATGCGAATAAAGGCATTGTTCGTCCTTTATCTCTCGTCCCTGGTTACAGTGAAAAACCAGTCACTGTAAACCACTTTTGGCTGCAAAAATCAGTCTAAAGTAGTTTTGACTAAATATGTTTGTTATGTTAGGTTATGCTGGTTGTTAACAAAAGCCTATTGATATTATTGAAGACGCATGGTACCCTGTACTATGGAAACAGGGAAACAACATATTTAAGCTATGAACTTAATAAAAAAAAAACAAGAAAATCCGTTGGGGCTGCCATTAACTAGTTTGGCAGTTTTATAGTAACTTGTATACTTATTTATATTTATGTTGAAATTTAACGCTAAATAGAGATGGCAGTCCCGACGGATTTTCTTGGGTTTTTTTATTAGGTTCATAGCATAAATTCTTTAATCGGAGGTTTCAAAATTATTTTATCCTTTTTCAACTACGCGCCGCGTCGTGGGTTTAGGAAAGTATTAGAGTGGAGGCATCACGAAAGCCCGTCAATATGTAGTTTCTGATCTTCCGATCGATTAGGTCAGATTGTGCCACAAAATACAGGTGTTATGTATTTATGCTGTGGAGAACTAGATAATTTCTTAAAAATAAAACGCATTGAATAATTGTTAAATATGTAATAATTAAATTGCCTACTTACAAAATCTAAATAGAAAACTTATAACAAAGCTATTCGTAAATTCTGTAAACCTACAAATTAACGGTATAACAATGAATATATAAAACAAAACTTACTTACCAAGAAAGCTGTTGTCATAATTCTTTAAACTTTCAAACATCGATCAGTCATTGGTTTAGACATATAATAATTACCTATATATTTTTGTAATGGTATTCTGTAAACAAATTCCATATCAGAACCGTGATTTTTGACACTTTGATTATCTAATACATTGGAAAACTTTATTTTTCTATTAGAAACACCTTCTAATTTGGTCTACTTCCTATAATGTCCATTTTCTAAAAGGTCCACTTCTAAAAGGACCATTTCTTAAATAGTCCAGTTTGTTAGGCTTTTTAGGAAGTGGACATTTTAGGAGTGGACCAATTGATGGCAATTGAGGACGCTATGGGAAGTGGACGTTGTGGACCGGAAGGTTGAAACAGTGAAGATTATATATGAGATGATGAAGATTTACCGTCACATTTGTTTACAAACTAAGCTAAGTAGGACTAAATAGTCTTTATAATTCGTTTAGCAATAATTTTAGTATAAAAGTCAGCAGCCATGCCTGGCGGGCAGCAGCGCCCACATTACCGCCTCGGGTAAAGATAGCGGCGAACGGATCCACGCCCGCGCCGTGCCCATCATTCTGGAATCAAAATATTACGTGATAACGTCTTTATAAATCGATAAACGCCTGCTGCACGCACGAAAAAGCATGACTCATTGTCACGTTCGGTCTGAGCCGAACGTGCAAGCGAGAGCGCGGAACAAGCGATAGAGAGGCACGATCGACCTAAGCGTTCGGCTTGTGCCGCAACTATCTCTCTTCCACTCCATCGGTGGATGTTGTCTTATATCACGTAAAATTATCGTACGTAAACCGACTTTACAGGCAACCAATTTTTTTTAAATGACAGCCGTAGGCAACGTAACTGAAAATCTTGAAATACAAGGAGTGCCGCTTGCATGTTGTCACCTCTCCAGCTTTCAGTCGCAATGAGTTCAGCTCACTTGTCGATGAAACCTCGCCGTTTTAATACAAAAGGATATTTCTCACTCGTTTAAAGGATCTTAACTGGTGACCTACCTAACTTCAAATGTTCTAACTAGAAAGTTGCTGTGTTCCTGCGATGTCAGCAAGAGTTCGTAAGCTTCTAAAGATCTCTTTGTTCGTTGTGCCAGGTACATACGAATACTACTCTTGTCTTTGTAACTAAAGGATACAGTAACTTACATTACTCTACAGAAGATAATTAACTGTGTCCGTAGCCTGATGAATCGGTTTTGACGTGACAACGTCTTATAAATTGGTTAGCCGGGTGACACTTCAAGAAACTGGCTCACGTTATGCGCTTACAATGAGAGCGAGTGAAAGGCACGCGTCCCTTCTAAGAGCGAGAGAGACAGACATAAAAAGTGAAAGGCATGCGTCCCTTCCACTCGAAAACATTTTACCACTCAAAGTCGTTGTCACGTAAAACTTTCGCCCGTATACCGACTTTACAGGCAACCAATTTTTTATAGTATAAATAGTATATACAGATAATTTTAAAGACTGGTCAAATTGATAGAGGCGATTGCGTAGATGTTTCCGAACTATACCTTAATAAAACGTCAAAGTAAGATTTGTAATGTCTGCCATTTTAGCGTATACTGTATGTATGTTGACAATCGCTGAAAGCGATCTCAACGGATAGCGCACAGAGGGCGCATATACGACAACCCCACGTGTCTCCAAACTCCAAACATAGTAGACTTGAATCTCGGAGATAAACAATAAACCTTTCGATAACCATATCACGTAAGGTTGATAAATTTTTGTTTTTTTTTTATTGATTCGTGATTAATACTTAATACTAACAATATAATAATCTCCTTGAAATTGATCAGCCTTTAAAAATAAGCCCAGTAAATAGATTTTGTTCTACAAGCGTACGACTTGCCTGATGGTAAACAGTCTTTGCAACCTATGTGCGCTTGCTACACCAGAGGCATCACTCACGCGTTGCCGACCATGTAACATCTCTTTACGCCTTTCTTGAAGAACCCCATATTGTATTCTCCTGGGAAAACCTTAGCAGGACGTACCACAAATTGAGAGTTCGAGGTAGAAATCTCCTCTGGAACCGTGCAGTACGCGCCCAATCAGGTTCTATAATGTGTGAGGATGACTTCCCTGCCTATGGCGAGCGGTGCGACTATAGGAAAAGCCACTATCCTCAAAGCTTGCCTCTGATCCGAGGCAGAAGTTGCTAGCTGGTTGGTAGCTGGCCCACCCAGAGATGACAGCAGTATTCCATGTGAGGTCGCACTAAATGCGTCTAGTAAAGTAGAGGTCTCTGACGTGGACTGAGGCACTGCATCGGTCTTTTATTCTTCCGTTCCTCTTCCCTTCCTTTTATTGACTATCTCTGTTTATAATAGTGTGGAGCGAGCGGAACTCCATGTATGTTGTAATGTAGGTAGTACTTACTTGGTGAGCGGGCGGGGCCACCAATTGAGCTGTTCGCGAGTGACAGCGAGTTCAGCGGCGAGTCGCGCGACCTCGCCGCGCGTCTCGGCGAGCGCGTCCTTCAACCTCGCCGTCTCGTCGGAGGCGAGCGACACGCGCGCAGACAGCAGCGCACACTCGCGGCCGCAGCGCGACCTGGCCCTGACAATACATATACATAATGATCTCTGTTTATAATTGAGTGGAGCAAGCGGAACGCAAGTATACGCCGAAAAGTCTAGCCCACGGGGCCGAAATCGAGGTTGAGTGGAGCGAGTAGATTCGCTGAGTGTATGTTTTATGGAAAATGTATTTGATGATCATTCCTTAGGGACATGAACGACCAGCCTAATCATTTCCTGAAATGAATAGGCTCCAAAACCACTGAACCGATTTTGATGAAACTTGTCACAATTAAAGACCTCGACATCGTTTGTGTCGAAGAAAAATTGTGGTCGATCATGTCCCTAAGGAATGATCATCAAATACATTTTCCATTGAGATCAATGGAAAACATATACTTAGCGAATCTACTTGCTCCACTCAACCTCGATTTCGGCCCCGTGGGCTAGTATCTGGCCTTGTAAAGTCTGTCTGTATGCAGTCTCCTAGTAAATGTAGGTAGGAATCTATATGTTCGTGCGAGTGACTGATGGTACGAGACGTGATTCAGCATTAGGTCCGGCGGGCGGGCAATACTCTTGTGTTATACCTATTACGAGAGTCAATAGGTACAACACAAGAGTATTGCCCGCCTGCCGGGACTATTCTACAGTAATCGCGATGCACCTTAGTGGCAATGTATGGAATGTATTAGCGCAGACATGTAATAAATAATAATATCTAAATCAAAGATAATAATAAATAATAATTAATAAACATTGTCAGACAAATTACACACCGTCATCTAGCCCCAAAGTAAGCGAAGCTTGTGTTATGGGTACTAGACAACTGATAAACATACATAAATACATTTTTTTTTTTTGTAAATACATACTTATGATACATAGAAAACACCCAGACTAAGACAAACAGACATGTTCATACACACAAATGTTTGTCCTATGTGGGAATCGAACCCACGAGCGTTGGTGTCGAAGCCGCGTCATTGACCGCAACGCTCGTCATCAAGATGCCAATGCAGCAACTCTTTCTTGGTGACCTTACTTGAATATTATACAATTATGTGTATATATACAAGTAGTTCGTTTAATTACTAGGATAGTCCTGTACGTTACTACACCATTGTCTCTTAGTAGGTACTGCGAGTAGTAAACCAGTCTCTAGCACGAATTTGAATTATTTTTACGACTTAATTTTGTTGTTGTTGAATCCAAGTTACAAACAAACAGGTTTCCGATATTATGTTGTATCTCGTGACACGCCACGCGTCCGCCTGCGAACTGCGAACCTGCTCTGAACACCCACATACTCAATACTTGATTGTAAATTACTACTGGCGATAAATCATTCGGCACTCATTAAATTATGGAATATTATATTTAGTATTTCAATTAAATCTATATATTAATAAACGAAGCAAAGCAAAGTATATAAAATATAGTTTATATAGAGAAGAAGTGAAGAATGTTATTTATTTTTTTAATTATGCATAAAAATACCTTAAATCAATAAAAAAAAATTACACGCATATATACTGTTTAGTTTGCGGGTTGGCGGAGGCCAGTGTTTTCAAGCCGCTCATCGACTTGGCTTAACGACTTTCGTCTAAAGACAACAACAAGGACCGACGGATTAACGTGTCCTTCGAAGCACGGAGGGGCTGGAAATAAATAAACCCATCCATAGACAGGCTACGGTCGACGTTGCTTAACTTGTGTGATCGATTAGACTGACACGCGTAACGAAGCCATGAAGTTCCTGACTATATACGTACATTCTTCATTTATTCAAGTAGTATAAAGTAGGTAAGGTATAAAGTATAGTATAAAGTAGTTAAGGTCCTATGTTGAAGTTTTTGTATGTATGAAGTGGTCATGCAGTGGTCATGCAGTGGTGGAAGCATAGAGAGAACCCTATGTTCAGCAGACATCCTTTGGCTGGTGACTTAAATAATTTTACTACGTAATAACGTGATATCTATTTTTAATTTATTAAAATGATGAATCCAATTAATCTCATTCACAGTTTAGAGATAGCACATCTGATGTTTATTATTTTATATCTTGGCAACGCAACAGAAAAAAAAATAGCCAGTTTATCGGTAAACTTTTATCTTTCTCTCAGCTTCTCATTACATGAAATCGTTGGCTATTATATAGCGTTATACGTTTCTAGCCATGTGGTTTCTGGCAGACTAGAATAGAATCACTTAGTCGCCTTGTACGACATCCACGGGAAGAGACGGTCCCGTGGATGTCGTACAAGGCGACGACTAAGGGAAATACATTATCAAATATCGATAAGGCCTCCCCAACCCGTTCGGCCAGCGTGGGGAGTGTAGGCCAAATCCTCCTTCCGTCTAGGACGGACGAGAGAGGGTCGTGCTCCTGTAGTGGAGACTAAAATGGACCTGATGATGATGATGATACGTTTCTAACAGACTACAAAAAAAAAGCGGAGGTTCTCAATTGAATTCCCGTTTTTATATGTTAACTCAGATTTTTTTCCAGGTGAACTCATTTTTTATTTAAAACTTTTTTTATATGAGATAGTGGCAAACGAGCATGTTGGTCTCCTGAACAATCACCACCGACCTTATAGATCGCCGATCCGTTACCAGCCTATACTCCTTCCTTTCTTTATTTCTTTCCGGTGACCTCACTCACTCGCAGGCATACAACAACTCTCAAGAGAATTGATATTTGGCTGCGGTATTCTGTGAGGTGATGGTACTTCCCCAGTAGGACAGCATAAAAAATACACTATGCCTACCTGCCCTACCTCTATAAGCTGGTACTTCTCATGTGGTTCCATTAAAATTTGATCAAGGTCAGACCGGTAGTTTTTGATTTCCTTAATAATTAAAAATGACTTCGCCTGCATTTATGGTCTTCTACATACACCATCATACATCATACGTACATAGGCAAGTAATAATTTTATTACTTGTCCATGTAATAAAATGAACAAGTAGCTAAGTAAGACAATTAAATTTTCTGTGTAGCCTGTATTTTTTTTCTGAAGGGCCTTATGACTTTTCAAAATGATACATAATGAAAGATAATTTGACGAGCTCAGTAGCCGAATGGTTAGCAATGGCCACTTTGACGAGGTCGCGGGTTGGATCCCCGCACAAGACAAATATTTGTGTACATAAATATGTCTGTTTGTCTTCGTCTGGGTGTTTTTAGGGTTCCGAACCTCAAAAGGAAAAACGGAACCCTTATAAGATCACTTTGTTGTCCGTCTGTCTGTCTGTCTGTCTGTCAAGAATTTCTATGTCGAGAATGCGTGGAGGTATCAAGCTGAAATTTGAACTATATACTCAGGTCTACGGTCCCATGAAGTGAAAAAAAAATCAAACTGCTAAGTTTACATAGAAAAAAGTTACGGCCGTTTATTCAGCAAAAAACGCATATTTCGACACACTCAAGGGAATCAAAACCTATAGGGTACTTCCCGTTGACATAGAACTATGAAATTTGACAAGTAACATCGTTATAGACTACAAGTACAGGAATAAATCTCAAAACTATACATTTGTAAATAGATCTTAAAAAATAGGGGGTCTATATTTTTTTATAGGATGTCGAAATTTCAAATTGAAACTACTAGTTCAAATGGGGTATCATATGAAAGGGCTTGATGTACACATTGCAAAATATATTTTATTTATTTTTTTCGACGCTTTATTTCTTATTTATAATGAAAAATATCAAATTTAATAATGATACTACGTACCTACGGAACCCTCGGTGGGCGAGTCCGACTCGCACTTGTCCGGTTTTTTATGTATCATATGTATGCATATACAAAAAAAATGTATTTAAGTATATCAATTATCTAGTACCCATAGTACAAGCTTTGCTTAGTTTAAGACTAGATGGCCGTGTGTAAATTTGTCCAGAAATATTTATTTACAAAACCAAAGTAGACAATTTTATCTAAATCTACACACATTCGCTAAGTATAGCCCTCACCAGCCCGTCATGTGCTACTCACTCTTGTTCGACGGCGAGCTGTTCGCTGGTGAAGGCGAGCGTCTGCTGGCAGAGGTCGGCGTCGCGGCGGAGCGCCGTCACCTGCTGCTCCGCGGCCGCCAGCAGCTGCTCGTGCGACGACAACTCGTCCTCGAGCTCAGACACCTGAGGGGTAGGTAATTCTCGTAATTCATTCTGTTTGATATGATGCCTACTGGTCCACAGGCTAAAGGTCGCGCAGCGGGCGATGGAGAGGATAGCCCTCTCCAACTCGGCTCGAAGTTTCTCTGAAGGATCGAATCCGGAACGAAGAAATTCGACGGAGAACTAAAGTTGTCGACGTAGCCTTCAGAGTTTGCAAGCTGAAGTGGCAATGGGCGGGTCATATCTGCCGAGTAAGTGATGGAGGAGGAAGGTATTAGAGTGGAGGCCGCGCGTAGGACGACGAAGCGTTGGACGCCCTCCTTCTAGATGGTCCGATGGCCTTAAGAAAGCGGCTGGTAGCGGCTGGATGCGGAAGGTGGAGGATAGTATTTGGTGGAAAAGGAAAAATTGAGGAAGGCTTATGCAATATTAAAATTATAGGCAATGGATAGAAAGATAAAATTACAGGCTGATGATGACGATGCCTACTGCCCGCTAATGCAGTCGCTCCGCTCGCAAATCGCATCGGCGGGGATTAGAGCAAAGGTGGTCGCGAACTATGCGGTTCCATATGCAGTTTTCTTTCGCGAACTCTGAGGTTGTCAAATGAATTACTTGGCGAGGTTCTCCCAAAGACTACAGAATGTGGTTCTTCAAGAAAGGCGTGAAGGGGTTTTTACAGCATCGTGTGAGTGAGCCATGTGCAAGTGAGGTTAGCTTAGACTCTGAAGATCATCTTACACCTTGCAATAGGCAATGAAATTTCCCACTACGGGGAAATATCCCGGTACTTTGGAAGCCTCATACCTAGGGTTCCCACCTCTCTCGGAATTCCGGGAGTCTCCAGGAATTCAGCGATGAAAATTTAAATCTCCCGGCTACCGGAAGGAAATTCAAATAAACAATTTTCTCCCGGAATTTCAAATTTACGCGCGCGCTAGCGGTATAATTGAGAATTTGAGAGAGCGAAAATCATACGAGCGCATGGTACCTATTGTTTTCGATAAATCATAGCCTAAATGAAGATCATGTCAGGCAGAAATCCAAACGTTCTTTAAATTTAATATGGACTGTAAAGAGATTTTTAAATTTGTTAGTTCTAGGCCAGATATTTTGAACTTTGTACGTTCTAACGAAAATACAAGTTTAAAATAAAATAAAAGGTTACGAAAAGTCGCTGGTGTTTTCTCTCCCGGATTTAGACTAATCAGAGGTGGCAACCCTACTCATACCTTATCATATGCTTGATCGCGCTGCGCCCTTGCTTCAGCGGCAGCGGCGCGCTCCAAAGCCAGCGCGCGCTCGCACACCGCCATCGCGCCGCGGACACCGTCCAGCTCGTTACGACAGTTACGCCATCCTATCATTAAATAATGTATACTCGTAAGCAACAAGTTAAATTAATAAAAAAAATCAAAAAACCCGACTGCGTATAAAATAAACGAAAATTAGAAGAAAAAAAAAATTACTTTTTGCGGCTCACAGCCGCCATATTGATTTTTTTTATATTTGATATAGCCTATATCACTCGCGTGATTAAGACGAATCTAACGACACCTCTTATGTTGAAATCTGTCAAACGGTTTAGACTGTAGAGCGTGCCAAATTATAGTATGTCTTATAATTTGGCACGCTCATACGTACATACATACGCTCGAAAAACATAACCCTCCTTCGGCAGTCGGGTAAAAATGGGAGTGTGGCTGTGTCATGGACACACCCGTGTATTGTACGTGAATACATCATAAGCACTATAATTATCTCGAAATGGCAGCGCTTCCCCCTCGTCCGCACGCGATATTTCATAGTTCTTACTTAGCGTAATAAATTATTTGATCCTTCATCTATCCTACGTGATTTAATTTTGGATGGAGATGATACATATTATATAGCTGTAAGACCAAACTGTATCCCCTGATTTTGTTATCATTCGTTTTTTTAATTACCGGCTCACTGGCCAAAAACCGGCGTTTCTATTGTTATTTGGCTGCGGTGTCCTATGAGGTGCAGGTTCTTCCCCAGCCGGACAGCTTACAATTAAGCTTTCTACCCCTCTACCTCTCTTTTGTCAGTCAGCTGCACCTGGGTCTGGGTCACCTGCACGGACCCAAACCCAATAGAAAGCCTGAAATATTTTTGACTTCACTTCATATTAGTAGTAACATTCAAAAGAAAGAGCGGGCTAGAATGCTGCCCCCTTACCACCATCTCTTATTGCGATTCAATAATTGAATAGATTGCTTATTCATACCATTGAATAAGCGACTCTATTCCATTTGAAATAGAGTCGCTTTTTCATTGGTATGAATAAGCATTCTATTCAGTTATTGAATCGCAATAAGAGATGGTGGTAATGGGGCTGTTCCCCGCGACTTCGTCAAAAATATTTATAAGTACGTAGAATTCATCTCGTATCTCTGCAGCGGGATGAACAAGTCTATCACAGCTAGGACTCCGATCATTTTATACCTCAAACTGTGAAATTGTGGAATCAATTTCCCTCGGCTGTGTTTCCAAACATTTACTACATGGAAACCTTCAAGACCTTCCACCCTACTACCCTTTCTCTTAAAGCTAGCAACGGATCGGCCAAGTATGGCGGTGGTCATTGTCTCAATGGCCAAATCTTATTTTTTCAGTTTGGTACCTACGACTTACGATGTGATTTGTTTATTCATCTACAGCCAAGAACATTAGTTATATGACCGTGTACTCACCGATGCTCATCTCTGAAGCTTGATCCTCAGCTGCACACACGTCTTTTTCAAGAGCAAACTTTTCCTGTCAAAGTAATTAACTCTAGTAATTATTGTAATAATAAGTAAGTAGTAGTATCAATGTCGTGTGGTTTCCGGCAGACTAGAATAGAATCACTCCGTCTCTTCCCATGTATGTCGTACAAGGCGACTAAGGGAAATATTAGGTTGGGGAAAAAGTCTTTTCGTATTTTATATGAAAATTCAAAACATTTTTTAATAAAGTTTATTTACATTGACTAAAGTATGTAGGTGCCATTATGTTCGATAACTTTTTGTCATCTTGTAGGTAGAGACATGATCCCATTACTATAGAAATTTTGGGACTTCTGTTCAAAAAACCGCGACAAGTGGTTTTGGCAGTCTTCTCGTGATGTTAACCTGACATTGCCTAAAGAATTCTTAAGAGACCGAAACAGGTGGAAATCAGAAGGTGCAAGGTCAGGACTATACGGCGGATGCATTAACACCTCCCAGTCAAACTCTCTTAATTTTTGCTGAGTGACTAAAGATGTGTGAGGTTTAGCGTTATTATGATGAAAAATCACACCCCTTCTATTAATTAATTCCGGCCGCTTTCTCTCAACTTTTTGCTTTAATCTCATCAGTTGTTCACAGTAGAGTTCAGAATCGATAGTCCTGCCTGGCGGTAACAGCTCATAATGAATATCTTCCCTTCCAATCCCACCATACACACAGCATCACCTTGTTGCGGGTTAACCCGGGTTTCGCCAGAGTCTCTGAAGCCTGGCCGGTCTTTGACCACGACCTTTTTATGCGCCAAAACTGTTATGTGGTCAATTCCTAGTTCTTTAGCTACGTCGTAACTACTGATATGCATCTTGCTCCACTTTTTCAGAAATGGCATCCATTTTATCCGTAACAGGGCGACCAGAGCGACGTGCATCTTTGACATCAAAATTTCCGGATTGAAAACGCTTAAACCAAATTTGTGCTACTCTCACAGACACTGCACTAGGTCCATAATAATCACAAATTTTTTTCGCAGCTTGCGTTGAATTTTTACCTTTTTTGTAGTAAAATTTTAAAATGTATCGAATTTCTTCATTAGATTCACTCATCTTGACAGTAAAAAAAACAAATGAAAATCACACATTTACCTAATTTGAATTTGGAATTATCTTTTTTAAAATTTAAACTTTTTATAGATATCAAAACCTGCTAGATACAAATGGTATAACCAAAGAGATTTTATTACAAGTTCATACATACTATAATGCGAAAAGACTTTTTCCCCTACCTATTATATTATAAAACATCGATCAGGCCTCCCCGATCCGTTTGGCCAGCGTGGGGAGTGTAGGCCAAATCCTCCTTCTGTCTGGGACGGACGAGAGAGGGTCGTGCTCCTGTAGTGGAGACTAAAATGACGATGATGATGATTATAGAATATATCTACGAATTGAAGCCATTTGAAGATATTTTTCTCTTATTTTAAGAAGGGATGGCATTGACAAAAATAATATAGTAATAAATCTGTTATGTCGGAACTGAAGAAATTAGACATATTACAATATACCCGTTCCAGAACAGCCTTCTCCATTTCCTTATCCTTCAGTAGTTGCTTCAGTCGGTCGAGCTCTCGCATCGCGAGACGGACCTTCGCATTGTCCGAGTCTAATAGACTCTTGAGTGTGAACACTTGGACTCGGAGACGCTCTGAACATGACACCTGTAACAGTTATTAAAGTTATCGCAGTGAGTGTCTGCATCGCCTGTTGGTAAGCGAAAAGAGCCCAAATAGCAGCGGTAACTGACTAAAGACTAGATAGCAGTGTTCTGTCAGTTGACACTGCCATACTGGCCCGCGAGGTATTTCATCACGCTTCGTTTGAAGGATCCCATGTTGTAGGAAGGAGGAACCACAGTCATGTGCTGCACACGGCGTTCCACTTTTTAATAGTGCCACAGAAGTAGGCGTTGCCGAGTAAGTGAAGAGATGTTCTCAACGTTAATTTGTCCAGATTTATTTCCTGAAAACGCAGTACTTCTGTCATTAGAGATGTCATTGAGACATCTCTGATGGCAGAAATGGCATTCTTGCCGCTTCTGCTATTAGAGACGTCTCAATGACATCTCTAATGGCAGAAGTGGCAGAAGTGTCAATGTGTTCCCAGGAGATTACAGCATGGGATTGTACATAATGGACGTTAAAAATCTTTTACAGGCTGTGATAGCTGTTGCTACATGTTCCCTTTATATGGGTCTCGTTCTCGTATAAAAGCTCAAGTTTCCGCAGCATCTGATAGAGAGCACTATGCTCGGAGTACTTTGTAATAACGCATAGCTGTAAGGATGAGCAGTGCAGAGTTCCATTAAAAAATCCTCCACATTCTGGTAGTCCAAAGGTTTGTTTATTTGTAAAACTTTCTTGTATATAAAACATACCTAAGTACATAGTACAAACAAGTTCGTAAGTTAAGCTTGGTCTGCTATTTTTTTTCGTCGCATCTTCCAGTTTCTATACTAAATTCTGTTCACAGGTTCTTCATCGCAATAAATCCTCCTGGTATCTTAGTTGAAAGAGCTTAGTAATCGACCGGTTATGGAGAGGTAATGGTCGATACCATTACCTCTTCATAACCGGTCGATTACTACGGATTCGATAATCCGACCTAGGCAACTGTGATTCGTTCTATTATTTTATTGGTACGACTAAGGTAGTAAACATGGTTGATAGTACGCGGTTCTAGGGTTACTTCAGCCTATGGACGCTTGCAACACCAAGAGAATCACCTTCTAACAAACATCCTCTTCGCACCATTTTTGGAGACAATGCACACCATGTGACAATGCTGTATCTCGTGGAAAAACTTCGACAGGCAATTAATTTTTATAAAGCGAGTGATAAAACCTATCAGGTAGAAATTTTTTTTTTTTTTTATACTAGCTCAGCATATTGGCTTCGCCTCGCCTGTTGGTAAGCGAAAAGAGGAGGGGCAATCGCTTCGGCAACGGACAAGACACCTTAATGTCTTGTCAGTTGACGCTGCCATGCTGGCCTACAAGATGCTTCTTCACTATTTTATTATTGCAAAACATACTCTCCTTGCAATTATTTGGGTACTCTTTTAAGCAGCACAAGTGCTTGTGTTAGTAGTGACTGTTCTTCCAGAGTTAATAGAAGAAAGTGACAATTGTGTGAGTGTGTGTGTGCCTGTGTGTGTGTGCATGCGCACAGTTGGTATTTCGGTCTCTAATGAATGTGGATGAATTCCCAGCCGATAGCGAGCGGTGGGAATGTAGCGAGAGGCGGTGGACACTGGGGATCGTGTTAAACAACTCCCCTGAACACAATACATTATACAATTGGTAGAACACACAATAGAAGCAAAGTTTTTGTTCAGACTTCGATACCATGCTTGAATATTAATGTAATTTGACTAAAGAAGCATCTTCAAAATATTTTAGGAAACGATATAATGCCTGGAACTCCAGTGTCTTGCGCAGGCAGCGCACGTCCTCGCGTCGTCGACGCCAGGCACTCGCCATCAGGAACCGGCAGATCTTGGCTGCGGCCTGGGCCTCTGCTGCGCTGGGAACCCCAGGTGACATCAGCACTGGCAGGCCCCTATCGTAACAATGATGTATAGAGGCATATATAATTCTAAAATTCTTCATCGAAAGTGCCTCAAAGCAGGAGTCGTCAGCAGCGTCTTTTTGCTCGCGTAGATTGTTAAAAGGATGAAAGCAATTACTAAGTACCTAGGTAAAAGAAGAAAGTGACAAAATCTTTTAAATAAAATAAAAAGTTTAGTGAAGTGTTAAAAGCGTCGACTACTACGAGTACAACTAACTAGCGACCCGCCTACACTTCGTTGTTGCTGTGCCCATCTCATTTCTGTGAATTTCCCATACAAAACTTGTCCTGACAATTTTTCCTTTTTGGTTAATTTTTCTGATATATACAAAACAAAGATAAAACTAAAAATCGGTTCAGCTGTTCTCTACTCCAGAGAGTAATGATGTAACAAACCCGACTTTGTTTTATGTATGGATTATATAGCAGGCTAATAACAATTACCCACCCGTCGTGTTAGAGGGTAAATCTGATTATGTGGTTGAATTTCCTTTCGCGTAGCCGATGACCGCTAATCATCATGCTTTTCACAAAAATAACGTCCCAACTAGCAAAATCGTCCTGGACTGCATTTTTTTAATGCTATATGGACTTATAAAGCTCCCATGATAGTTTTGGTATTTGCTACAGCGCTTTTAACAGCATAAATAAGTGCTGTTTTTACTTAAGTACGTTTAATCCTATAATTTGGACTTATATCGGTATATAGGATCATATTTCGTAGCTATTACTAGATTAAGACTCTTATAAAAGCATGGGACAGGAGTAATTGCTTTCAGGAGTAATTACTCCGGTTACCCAAGCTTATATGCGCCTATAAGATAACATCTTAAAGGCATTTAAATCTTAAGACTCCTCTAGGAGCATCTACCAGAATAGGATACACTGAGGACCAATCACTCTAGTTATTTTTACTTATAACCTGATATAAGCTAATATTTTATAGCTAATATAAGTAAATTCCAGTTAAACTACTAAATAGTATTTATATTTCTTGTCTGGTTTTATATTAGCTTAAAATTAAGGATTAGGCAGATTTCTTATCCGCGTTTCAAAAATGATAAATCACTAAGATTATAACAGCACTCAGTAGGATAAAATGTTCTCTACATAGATTTATCGTATGCCATTATAAGCCTAGACATATTTATATTGGCATTCCACTGTAGTGTTATTGTATAAGTAGTCTCAAACAATCCTGGTTAAATCTCTTAAAAGGTCACTTTTGCTTGAAACGACCAATATAGACAAAAACACGCTTTATACAGTGTTTCATATCCTATTATAGGATTTGTCATAAATTTAATTGGTAAAGACCGCATAGCGAATTTTGTTGAGGGTTCCGGACAAGATCTGTAGTAGGTACTACTTTAGGTAGAAGAGGTCCGGACTACGAAAGCAATAATGAAAAATCATTAAGTGATGATGGGGAAGAACTTTCAGATTACAACTAAAATTTAGAACTGCGTTATTGTATAAAAAACTGGGCTTTACTGCATTAAACTCCTTACTTGAAATTATAAATATGAGACTAAACGACGTTTTGCCTAAAGATGCACGAACACTACTAGAAACAAATAGAGAAAACGGACACATTACTATTTCATCCCCAGCGCACTATTGGCACAATAGTCTGATCAAAATGTTTGAAAATAATTTTTGAAAATGTTTCCTGTCTACCAAATGACATTTCTCTAAACATAAATATTGATGGATTACTAGTTTTCAACTTGAAACATCAATCGATTTCGTTTTTCCACATATCAATGTGTAACCCTAATTGGTAACAATATGGTGAATCTTCGGTTTTGACACTCGCCAATATAGAACCAATTATACTTATAATGGCACTATGTCACACTTGGAAATGCTCCCCGAAAAAATGGCAGCCCTTTGTTGTATTTTCTTGATAAATTAATAAATTTTTAAATGTAAATAAGTCAATTTGAAGAGGCGCTTTAAAATTTTATTTAAAACTATGATAACTTTCACAGAAAATTCACATTCCCCTACGAATAACAACAATGTAATGTAACATTAAGACTAGCAACAATAAGATTTTGATTTTCTACTATGGTTGACAATAATAAATTCTGATTAAGATAAATAGTACTCTGCCCATATTCAGGACGTATAAAAAAATCTTGACAGAGCACAACGCAGATACACTTTGACAGTTTACAAAGAGTTTATAGAAGCATTGCGAGGCGCGTATTAGTCTCACTTTTGACTATAACTTACTTATATTGAGATTTGCAGGAATAACTGCATTGACGTAATTCTATTACAGGAGCTATAGAGGCGTAAACGGCATTTAAGCGGTCTATTATAAATACGTTATAAGCAAAAGTAGACTTATAAAGTGGGCCCTTTTCCGGATTTATATGCGGATATAATTCTCATATAGTCCTAGAGAAATGATCCTCCTGGGATAGTTTAAAAACCACTTTTTGCTAGTTGGGGTGATACAGATGTCTCATTTATCAGTTGAGTTTCACTTAACTGCCCGGTTTTGGGCGTGCGAATTAAACATAAGTCATCATTACTATTAAAATTAATACAATTTATGTCGCAAATATACTATACTAGCGACCCGCCCCGGCTTCGCACGGGTGCAATGCTGATACTAAATGTACTACAGAAGGTCTTTGCGCTTTGTCCTATCCAGTCCTTCCCCAGTTATAGGCACACGCCGCCGGCTCCGCGGCCGGTACCGCCACAGCCGTTATGTCCCTGCATTTTAAATGTGTAATATCTTCTAAACTATTCATTTAAATTACATGCTGTGAAGGGCCATATTGATCTATATTAAATGCGCAATGTATTTAAGGTACTTAATTGGATAAGGATTAATTCTGTATTGCTTAAAATCGCTTCGTAAATAAGGCATTATTTCTTGTAAAAAGCAAAGGATAAAATAACGGTTATTGTGTGTTACCACTAAGAGATAGACATATACCATCGCGAACTTTTTTGTAGACCATTTTAAGGTGAACAATACTGTACTACATTATTTTGATCTATCTCGTTGGGTTCAGCCAGCGTTTGCAATGAAAGAGCAAAAAAATGTGTTTATTTACGACATCACATTAGAAACCTCTAAATTATCAGTGTTTTTCTACTATGTTATGCATATATTATACATATAAACTTTCCAGTTGAATCACTCTATCTATTAAAAAAAACCGCATCATAATCCGTTGCGTAGTTTCAAAGATTTAAGCATACATGGGGACATAGGGACAGAGAAAGCGACTTTGTTTTATACTATGTAGTGATATAATAATTATTGAAATTAATAATTTATGTCGCAATTATTCTTTAATAGAATAAAACAACTCAGATATGGTATAAAAAGGCGAAATCGAGAGGCACACATAGCTAGCAATAAGTAAATATTAAATTCAAATGAATAACGAACCTTTCTCTCCTGATCTTTTTGGATGGAGTGAGATCTTCCATGGAGACCGCCTTTGGTCTAATTTTCGTGACTCTCGCGGGCGTGGCCTGGCTCCTGTACTCATCGAGGCAGCTTTTAATCCGTTTGAAGTTAGGGCTAGGACAGCAGGTTTTGGCTGTGAACTTATTGACAGGCGCCGAGAACAGCTGCTTCTTAGGGTGAGCTGGTTGAACTCGTCTGGTACAGGCAAATGAAATAATTTGTCAGTTGATAGCTGTGCTTGCGATCTCGTCCGCGTCGAAGAAATGTCTAGAAAATTAAAAAATTGAATATCGTTTTCTCCTGTTTTTCTCCTGTCGGACGATTCTAATAAGCTAAGTACTAAATATTACTCTGACTAAAGGTTTACAATTGTCAGTAATTAGATTTTGAATTCAAAATGGCTTTTGCGTGATGTGCGTGCAAATATTTCAAAAATTGGGGATGTGCACAAAATAGCATTCATAACAAGTAAGGGCCATTTTGAATACTTAAGAATGCCTTTCGGAGTATGTAATGTACCAGCCAACTTTAAGAGGCTAAAGAATACTGTTTTGGCACAAAATACCCAGAGTAGTTTTGGGCAATCTACGTTTTGGTGAATCAACGTAAATGAGGGATATTGCAGTTGTTTTCACTCCATACACTGTCATACACTGTCAATGTGGGGAAAGAGGGGGCTGCTGTTATCACTACGTATACTAGTATTTGTTATAAGGACTCTCCCTGTGAGACGAATCTAGAACAGTTTGTATGGCGCCGCACGCACACACGTTCATTTTCGCTCTGTACAGACGTCATTGTTTATGTTATTTTATTTCTGTTACCTCAGAACCTTTTAGTAGGTATGTATACCGACTTTTTTAATACTACTTATACTTGGTGTCTCTCATGTGGTCCTTGTTTGTTATAACTTTATTGTACATAAAAAAAATTAAATAACAAGAAATAAAATGCAAAATAAAGTAGTACAAAGGCGGACTTATCCCTTAGAGGGATCTCTTCCAGTCAACCTTAGAGTATCAAAAGGAATTAGAATTAAAGGCGTGTAATCACAAAGTACAGTAATTATTGTGATAATAATGGACATGACAAAAATTACAACATAGTTTAAATACGAATACCCATTAACACATGTTTCAATTATGATATGTGTTTATATAAATAAAACTTAAAAATAAATCATCAATTTGCAGCCAACAAAGCGTCATTGAGAGACCTCCTCAGAGCCGATTTGAAGGAGCCAAGAGTAGGAGACATCTTTATGTCCAAAGGAAGTGAGTTCTACAGTTTTGCGGCTTGGACGGAAAATGATTTGGTCCTATTTAAAATTGATCAAGATCTGACAAATATTTTTTGAGTTATCCTTAATATTGCCCAGGGGAAACAAGGATACCATTGGCTAGATGGCTAAAGGGACGGGGGCCCACCACACATTCCCACCACTGTATCTCCTGTGTAGCCAGGATTAACAGCGGCGACCGCCAAAAAAGGCAATGAACAATGAAGTCCATTGCAGTCCCAGGGGTAAAACTACGGCTGCCTTGGAACTCACAACGAATTTAATCAGAAGAAATTAGTAGGAGTAGGAAGCTTTTGGAATTTGACTTCCCCTCTTAGCAATGTGAGAGACAGCAATATGGCAAATAAGGCATTAAAAGCCTAAAGAGATGGCTAGTCAAGTGAAGCTCAACTGCCGTGCACCACGGATTTTAAGTTTCTAACACTATTAGGGACCTAAAACATTGAGTTGTTACCTAACACATCGATTCCAATAATATGAATTGCAAAATCGTCTGAACGCTTGGTAATTCTCCCTTGTTGCTACCAAATCTGAATAGTATACTACCCCGGATGCAACTTGCAATGAATTCAACATGTCATCCCGCTCCCGCTGCCAAAGATCACACTCCCAGAGAACATGGTGTGCTGTTTGATCGAATTCAGAATTAGCAGTAGAACATTCGCATAAGGGCGACGGCACTAATTTAAACGAAAAGAGTTTAGCTTTAAAATTGCCATGTCCAGTTAAAAATTGCGCAACGGGGTGGTCGACTTCTAACCACTTTTTCTTTAATCTATCTCTTACCGATTGAAAGAACACATACAAGTGGCGTCCTTTGGTAGAAGTTTCCCACCTTTCCTGCCATTCAGACAGCAATGTTTCAAATACTTCATTAATAGGTTTGAACAGTCGAACTATTTTTTCACGATCACGCGTTTTCAAGAAATCAGGGACCATATTTTTAGATGTATAGTACATTGAAGCGCGGCGTTGTACTTCTAAGTCTACCGGTAACACACCTGCTAGCACGGGTAGTGCCTCGGTGCTTACAGTTCTATACGACTTACATAAAAATATCAGAGCAAGGCGCTGGCTTTGAAGCAATTTACGACGTGCTGCACCTATAGTAGCCCTATCTGCCCACGCAGGTGAACCGTACGTAACACAACCCAAGTATGTGGCGGTATAAATAGTTTTTAACGTTTTGAAAGTTAATCCCCACGTAGAGGTAGAAATTCGTGTTAAGACATAGAAATTCTTTTTTGCTTTTTCACCTACTTGCTTCATGTGCTCAATATAATTAAAATTTCTATCCAAAAGCAAACCTAAGTAACAAACCGAACTTCTTATAGCAACAGATACTCCATTAAAATGAAATCGCGGTGAAACCTGTAAATTTCCCTTAAGCAAGAGTTGATATGTTTTATGTGGCGCAAAATCGAGACGATTACGATAACCCCAATCTGAAATTAAGCCTAGGCTAGTGTTGGCTAGTCTCTCTATGCTAGATCTTGAATTAGCATTGATTAATTGGCTAGATGGCTAGAAGTCATCGTCGATCCTATAAAACTTCATTCCACAACAGTTCGCTCAAGGAATCCCCTTTGAAACTGTACGGTACGAGTACATGCCCATTGTGGCCCATTTATAGTCTGTCTGTACCTATGTACGAGTAACAAGTGTGATTGTATAATGCATAGTAATAGGAATATCGATATCATGGTAGAAAAACACAAGGCATATTCTTCTCGTGACAGATAGGTATACTCCCAAGACTACGTCACGAGTTTGACTGTCAAATTACTTACAAAATACAGCTGATGACGTAGGGCAGTTTAAATCACGTGACCATCTGTCAGTAAAGAACATACCTGAAGGCCAATTCTCGTAATTATATTGCGATCGGAGAATGAAAGTTGACCGAAACGAGATTAAAATTTATATCCTACTAGATTTCATTCATTAATTGTTATTGTTGGTAACAATACATTCATAGTTTCTTCAATTCTCGGTCATATTTCGATATAATCGCACTTAAATTATACTTTGAAGTTTCATATTGTGATAAAAGAATAACAAATTTGACGTTTACGAGATCGAGTCTTGAACAACACTGAATTTTGACTACATTTTACGAGAATTGGCCCTCTGGCACAGCCTCTGGTAAATCTATAGCAGGTAATATCTAAAAAAAAATCTACCATGATACTGTAGGATAGGATACTAACGCTGGCGGTGTCGTCTGCAAGTTATGCCTCTCCCTTGACAGTTCCCGCTCAGAAAAGTCCCCTGCTCCAAAGCGCGCAACTGGCGACGCGCTCTGAGGTATCTTCATCGGGTTCTCTGGCATCTCTTTCAGATTCTAGTGAGTAATTTTTACTTTCATTATAATGCAAATGTCTTCATTGGTAAAGATTTTATTTTGAAGCATTATTCTTTGTAATTTTTATTTAGCCAGTCCTTTATGTATTATGTTCATCGTCATAATTATCAGCCTGTACATCCACTGCTAGATATAGGCCTTCCCTAATGGTTTCCACAATATGTGAACCTCCGCTTTCCGCATCCACCCGTTTTTTTGAGGTTACCGGTCCATCTAAAAGGGGGGCGACCGAAGCTTTCTCGCACCATATAGGGCCTCCACTATGTCGACAACTTTGGTTCTTCATCTGTTTTTTTTTTCTTTCTCCGGATTCGATCCCTGAGAGGAATTGCGAGCATAGCTCTCTCCATAGCTCGCTGTGTGACTTTTAGCTTGTGAACCAAGCCGACGGTCAGTGTCCAAGTCTCTGCACCGTAGGTCATAGCGGAGAGACGCACTCGTTGAAGACTTTAAGCATTGAGATATCTGTGCGGTGAAGATGTACCGAAGGTTTCCGACAGCTATGTATTGTGTAAATTACTTAAATTACTTTATTACAAATGTCATAACCGCAATATTCAACATGATGTACCTATATTGGTTATGAGTAAAGATTGAATTGAAATTTAATTATTTGTTATATACTTGTTTATTCGCCCGGCAATTCGCCTACCCAGTCATTGTGGTCGTGATATATCCACGACTACGATGACTGGGTAAGAGTAGGGTTACCAATGTAATTTAAAATATTAAGTATTAAGTAAAGGCAGAAAAATCAAGGTAGAAGTTTCGCCTGGAGAAGCTGTACTAGAAGGGAAGTGAGCGATTTTTATTATGACTACTGAACAAAAGAAGGCGCCATGCCTTGGTAAGGTTTGCAACACTAGTAACCTCAGCCGCACGTTGCCGACTATGTAAAAGCCTAACAATTTTTGAAGAACCTCATTCTGAACCTCACTCCTATTTCACAAATCGGAAGAAACCCCTATGAAACCATATAAGGTTCCAATATGCCAGGATGAATTCCCTGTCGACGGCGAGCAATGCTATTAGTGATATTTGTGTAGACCTAAATGCCTAAATCCGTTGACTAGATGAGTCATGGAGTGGCGACCATGGTGCAACACGCGAGGTAGAGGACACCCAGCAATGCGTTGGGTGGACGACATCAGGCGTGACGCAGGCCGCAACTGGATGCAAGTGGCACGGGAGAGACAGAAATGGAAAAATAAAAGAAAGGAAGATGGAGGAGGCCTATGTCCTACAGAGGATGAAGTAAAAGCTGCTATGGATGGAAATGCCTAAATGTGACCACTGGTCAGGAATGAATACAGAACAAACCTTCCACACATTCCTACCATCACCGTGTCCTAGTATGTCAACCACCAAAGTGACAATGAATATTAATGTTCATTGTAGTCCAGGGGCATTACGGTTTTCTTGAAACTCACAAGCGAATCGAAACAACTTAATAGAAATAGAGAGTTTTGGAATTCGTCTGCTGCATTAATCTGTATTCTAGCATTAATCTGTATCATTGCCATTATGTTGTATTCGGTCGTGTGGTTTCCGGCAGACTAGAATCACTCCGTTTGTTCCCGTGGATGTCGTACAAGGCGACTAAGGGAAATACATTATCAAATATCGATCAGACCTCCCCAACCCGTCTGGCCAGCGTGGGGAGTGTAGGCCAAATTCTCCTTCCGTCTAGGACGGATGGAGAGAGCGTCATACTCCTGTAGTGGAGACTAAAATGGACCTGACGATGATGATTAATCTGTATTCGTCCCACTGCTGAAATTCAAAAATATTTACCATTGGGCTCTTGCAGGCTGTTGCCGTCCCACGTCATTCATTATTTATTATCTGGGTTACAGGTCTCCCTCAATCGAAGGGTCATAAAGCATGATTATCAGGCTCCTCGAGCTCAACATCATCATCATCATCAGGTTCATTTTAGTCTCCACTACAGGAGCACGACCCTCTCTCTTCCGTCCTAGACGGAAGTAGGATTTGGCCTACACTGCCCACGCTGGCCAAACGGGTCGGGTGGGGAGGCCTGATCGATATTTGATAATGTATTTCCCTTATTCGCCTTGTACGACATCCACGGGAAGAAACGGAGTGATTCTATTCTAGTCTGCCGGAAACCACAGGGCCAACTCCTTCTTAGGGTCTTCGAGCTCAACTGAGGCTAATGTTTTCAAGCCTCCCAAAGACCACTCTCGTGAAATTTGACTGCATTTGACATGACAATTATGGCATACTTGTCCAAAAAGATGGCTTCTCAAGTGAAGCCTAGGTGGGTCAAATTGGTAATTTTTTGGATAAGTAGGTACGTTATTCTTACTTACTATTACTGGTGTATTTTAACGTTGTGTTCTTGCTTTTCGTGATTATGGACTTGTTTGTTCAGTAAATATTTTTTTGTAAACTATTAGAAAAGTAACACTGACTTGAATGACGTTTGAATTGAAGGATCTAGTTGTCATGTATTCACATTTTAAAATTATGTTAAAAAAATATTGAAAAACCTAATCAGCTATTGAGTGTGTAAAAAGTTTGAATAGCAAGGGTGACTATAGTTAACTTATCTGTACCACGCCAGACGTAATGCGGGTAACATGGCCTATTCACGTTTATCGATACAGTAGTATGACTCGCTCGCTGCTAACGCAGCACCTTCTTACGTCCAATGACATCACCCACTCGCAGGAACACAATAACCCTGTAAGTCTCAAGGAATAGTTATTTGACAATCTTCTGTGCGGTGCGGTGAAGGTACTTCCCTACCCCAGTCAAGCAGGTTACGTAAAAGCTGAAAAATTCAGCAGAGTGCACCACATGCAGGCAGATGAGGTTGGTTTTAAGATGATGGTGACCCACTTATACCCTAAAAATCATGACATATTATGATTATGTAATAAATTGCATAACAAACAAGCAACTTCAGTAATAAATATCGACCATTTGACAAAAACAAAGAGGGTTAAAATTAGGGTTCCGTGTAAAAAGATGTAATCAACAAATTATTAGGGGGGCTTCAGACGTGGTCGCGTGCGGCGACGCGGGGCCGAGCCGCCGAGGCCGCGGCGCCGGCCTGTGCGTCGCCGCGCGTCGCGACGACCTGCGGCAGACGCCCGCCGGCGCCGGCCCGCGTGTGTCTAGCCTAGCATGACGCATACACCAAGAACAACTAGGAATTATAAACACAAGAGTTATATCTTGGATTATATAATTAAAATTGCGGCATTTAGGTAGTCAGTCGTAGTGACGAGAACACAACGAATGTGCCAAATTTTATTTTCAAGTTTCAATTTCGAAGCGTATGGCGCCCCCTCTCTGGGTGTGCCTTATTTCGGCACTGCCCAGGTCTCAGATCTTGATTTTAACTAGACAAAATATTGTCGTTAATTTGTCGAAATTTGTCGCCCAAAGAAAAAAATTGTCGCTCTCCCGTTAAAGAGCTATATGGTTTTTTTTGTGGCAGTGCCGAAATAAGCTTATTTCGGCACAGCCCACTCGGGATCTATTAAACTACATAACATAGCGAAGATATGATTTTCCCTAGAATTAGTCGTCAATTTGTCGAATTCAGACACCAAGTATCAGAATTAGTCGACCTCCCGTTAAAAAGTTATAAGTATTTCTTTGTGGCAGTGCCGAAATAAGCCTTATTTCGGCACTGCCCAATAAAAGTAAGTTTTTAATTACATATCGACCAGTTGTGTTTTATTTCCGACAAATTCAAGGCAACGTCTGGGTGAAATCAGATTTTCGCTAGGTGGTGTAGATTTTTTAACTCTGGACGGACCATCGATCTCAAAAAAGTGGCTAGTAGCGGTTGGATGCGGAAAGCGGAGGATCGCATGTGGTGGAAAACCAATGCTTTTCAATGGAAAGACCTAAGAAAGAGAAAAGAAGAGTTGTAACAATATACAGGATTTTGATATAATGAAAAATTTGATTACAGACATCACAGCAGACACTGCAATAAATATAAAATCCACCACATAAAAGCTTTGAAAAACGCAACGGCATAAATGCTTTTACACCTCAGATAACTCTAAAACTTGGCTCCTCAATTATGACAGCCAAAAAACATTGTTTTGTTAAAGTTACAAACACCACAACACAGGCGTCAAAATGCTTCACACAGCACACTAGCGCCGCCATTGTAAATAAATTCATATCTCGTAAACAGAGTAAGTAAAAATTTTGAATATTGCTAATGTTGCATTTAAGAATACAAATTGTATTTTAGGTCACTTAGTCGTCACTTAAATGTTGTTGTTTAGTTACATCCCTTACGTTTAGCATTGAGGCGGTAGTTATATTGTTCCAACATTTCGTCGTCTAATAGTGCCCTAAAGACGACAGTTTTGTGTGTATACATCGTCTCTAACGATTTGTATGAAAATTTGTTTTTTGATAATCTTTTCAAATTTATGTATAAGATAATATTATTCATCTCCCACGCGCCGCTGCAACTAACTGATCATGTCCGACCAAGGTGCACCAAGTAAGTATTCACAATTCCACACTGCCAATTTTAATCTCTTCTGATGGAAAACTTACACCCCAAAATAAATACACACAGTTTTACAGGATAATAAGTAAATGAATAAATATTCTTGGACAAATTACACATTGCCATCTAGACCCAACATAAGCTAAGCATAATGTTTTAAAAGTAAGTACCCAGTTGTTACGCGCACTCTTAGGTCCGAAGAGTGGTGATTGAACTTTTATTCAAAGGGTTGTTATTGAAATAAAGTTTTAAATACCACGGAGGGTTGTCGCCGGTGGCCGGCGCCACACGCAATACCCCGCGCCCTGAGTATGATTCACTTTTTATTTTAATTGGAACTAAATTAGTTAGATAGTACTTATATTACAAGATTTTTATTTATTGTTACCGCGATGACTGAATTTACGTTGCAAGTTAAATTTGCCTTCCCAATCCGTCTGGCCAGCGTGGGGAGTGTAGGCCAAATCCTCCTTCTGTCTGGGACGGACGAGAGAGGGTCGTGCTCCTGTAGTGGAGACTAAAATGACCTGATGATGAAGTTAAATTTGACCCACTTCCCAGTACCGGTTGCGTGTGATAGATAATGCATGTTTATGTAAATGCGCCAAGATGGCAATACAAAGTGGCTGTTTACGATTTCTTTTTCTTTTTTAGTGCTAATTCGGGTGACAGACAAGCATACGGCCTGCCTGATGTGAAACGGTTACCGTAGTCACACACACGCCGCCACCTTGGCTGCCAACACAGTAACTCTTTCTTCCTTCCTGGTGATCGCAACCGCAATCACTCGCAGGAACATAACAGTCCTCAAGGAAATTGCTTTTTGGCTGCGGTAGTCTGTGAGGTGGAGGGACTACCTCTCTTTCGCAAGAGCGTCGTTAGTCTATCAGCAGGGTGAACCAGGTGCAGGTGACGTTGGCTTCGACTCAAAGATGGTGGTGAGTCACTTACACCCTAAAGTGTAATAGTAATTGTTATAAAGTTTTAATTGTATAAAGATATAACATAAACAAGACTGATACATAATTTATTATACAATGCCGGGCTCAGTACTATACCATCAGGGGCCCGTGGCAAATTTAACAGATGGGCCCTCAGAGAATGGGGCCCTCTCTAATAAATCATCTAAGTAATTAACCAACACTAAGTATTTTGAACATTTTTGGCTAATAATCTATAATTTTATTTTCAAGAAATATGATAATGTTATTTTTGTCTATGTTTGTACTAAGCTCTCGAGCCTGGGGCCCCCTTAATCTAGGGCCCGTGGCATTTTGCCCGCTCTGCCACCCTGTAGTTACGCCACTGGCCGGACTTATCCCACGAGGGATGTGTTCCAGTTAACCGTCCAAGAATTAAAAGTAAAACATAGCTCGGGGAAAACTCAGTGTAAGAACTGCGAGCCAAGGTCATTGATAGATTTGAAAATGAGGTGGAAGAAAACAGGAGGTGGAAGGACAGGGGAGGAGGAAGGAATGTTAGATATTTACAGGCGTGAGAGAGGTAGGGCATGTCGAGCCCGTCTGGAGAAGTACCTCCACCTCGAAATCGCACCCAAAAAACAAAATCCTTAAGGATTGTAGTATTACTCCGCGGGAGTGAGGTTACCAGATGTGAGGAGATACTGCGGTAGCAGTGGGGGTGCCAGCTCGTGAGCAGTAGTCTTTGTATTGTAAGCGTCTACATGGTTACGGTAACCGATTTCATCAGATGGGCCGTATGCTTGTTTGGCGTCTGACGCCGTATAAATATGATTCGTCGTCAACCCTTACTTATCCCACGGCTGGGATACGCGTCTCCCCTCAATTGAAGGGATTTAGAGCATACTCCACGACGCAGCTCAACTGCGGGTTGGTGGAGCCCAGTGTTTTCAAGCCTAATGGCCACTAACTTAGCTTAACGACTGTCATCTAATGACAACAGCCTGGAACGACGGCTTAACGTGCCTTCCGAAGCACGGAGGAGCTCGAGATAATATAAACCCATCCATGAACAGGCTACGGTCGACGTTGCTTTACTTACGTGTTAGATAAGACTGACACGCGCATCGAAGGCATCGAACTCCTCATAAATATGATTAATGATACAAAAATGCAGGAATTAACAGTTTTATTTTCCTCGATCTGAGAATGTTCGTCACACGTTTTGTTTTTTAACCATTGTAATAATTTGCGCTATTTCAAATTTATATATATTAAGAATATGTTGATATAAATTAAGAACACATACTGTACAGTATCTGTTTATGGTACCTATTCACGTATTTGAATTATTCGTTAATTAAAAAAAAAAAGTATCAACTAATAGAACTATTAGTATAAACCGTGCCTGTCATCATGCATACCATTTATATTTATTTGTATGTGACTATTTGTTTCCTTAAATAAATAAATAAAAATAAATTATATTACAGGACTTTTGATAGATGAGAACAATTAGCTTTTTTATGTGTGAATCGATTATGATAAAAAACTAAATATTACGGGAAGCTTGCCACAATATATCAGTGAAAACCGCAAAAAAATCGGCTAAGCCGTTTCTGAGATCAACGTGCACAAACGCACAGACAAAAATTCTAAAAAAGACATTTCTTAAGTACAGTGTGTGTAAATTGTTTTTTGTTGCAATGTACAGAAACAATGTCATAGATACATATTGGGAGGGTACCCAATTTCTTATTATTTTAAGATAATCTGACATTATACCCATAGCTACGATCCTAGTGCATTATGACGAGCTCGGTAGCGTAGCGGTCAATGACGCGGCTTCGACACCAACGCTCGTGGGTTCGATTCCCACACAGGACAAACATTTGTGTGCATGAACATGTCTATTTGTCTTGGTTTGGGTGGTTACTATGTATCATAAGTATGTATTTACAAAAAAAAATGTATTTACGTATGTTTATCAGTTGTCTAGTACCCATAACACAAGCTTCGCTTACTTTGGGGCTAGATGGCGCTGTGTAATTTGTCTGACAATATTTATTTATTTATTTATACATAGTCATATATACCTATACAAATGCGTGTCTTCTGCGAGAATCGAAAACATGACCTTACTGAGCATTGGTGTTAGTTACACTGCCATTACGAATCACTCGGCCACAAGGACATATGTAGACGTTTTATAATATATACAACCAATTCTTAAACGTTATAAGTTACCTCTTGACGTCGTTGCAAATGAGGAAAAACCCGGGTTTTTGGCGAGCTGCAATTCCCTGGGTTTTTACGCGACGCTGTATTAGTCATCAAATCATCATAATTATGTTCATCATCAACAAACTCGCAGATTCCATGCAAAATTGTCAGTGTTCAGAGTTACTTCGTGATTGGAAGTAGTGTTCACATATAATTCACTTCACATATGTATGTGAAGTGATGGGACAATGGCTATGTATATTGTGCAAACTCGACTCGGCAATGTCTTCGCGAGAATAGTAAACAACCGCCGCTCGCATGGAGGGGGTGAGTCTTGATGGGTTGTGGTTTATTTTCGTATGGGTTGTGTTGTGTTTATGCGCCGAACACAAAAAACAGTTTTTTTTTCTGTGTGTTTATGTCACTATTGCATTATTAGATTAGGCCATATGATATAATGCATCACGAAGTTTGAGAAAAAGCAATGAATAAGTTATTGTTTTTATGATGTAACGTTGAATTCCTGAACGTTGGGAAAAGATATATATTTGAAGGAACCAGTGTGTCCCGAGATAAAATGATAAGGTATGAAAATAGATTTGTAAAAAAAAAAATATCGAGTCAGTAAACAATAAGAATACGATACCTAATAGCCAGCAAATAAGTGACTGTCATTAACTAAACTGTGCTTTTAGCTTTGGGGTGTAAGTGGTTCATCAACATCTTTGAACCAAAGCCAACTTCACCTGCACGTGGTGCACCCTGCTGAGTGACAAACGAAGCTCTGGCGAAAAGAGAGGTAGGGAGCGTAATTGTAAGCTACCCGACTGGGGAATGTACCTCCACCTCACAGAATACCGCAGCCAAATAACAATTCCCTTGAGGATTGTTGTGTTCCTGCGAGTGAGTGAGGTCACCAGAAAGAAATGAAGGAGCTGCGTTAGCAGCGGGGGTGGCGGCGCGCGAGCAATATTTTATGTTGCAAGCGTTAATATGGCTACGGTAACCGCTTCACATCAGGCGGGCCGTATGCTTGTCTGCCACCCAAAGTAGTATAAAAAAAAAAAAAAAAAAAAAAAAATTTTTTACTGAATTTTGAAAGAACTTTATTATACTGAAGTTTGAGAAAAAACTTTATTTCTATTTTTTTTTATGAATTAAGATTTTTATTTTTCACTAAGGACTTAGGTATTTATTATTTTAACTTATATTTTTGTTATTTTTTTATATTTTTTGTCGATAATTCTTGATCTATTTTCACTCCCTTTCAGGGTTACACTTTATCCCGGGACACCCTGTATATTCAAATAAGTCTTATATACAAAGAAGAAAATTTTATTTCTTTTTATTTTTCGCTAAGGACTTATTACTTTAAATATATTTTTTTTTAAATATATTTTGTCGATAATTCTTGATCTATTATCACCCCCTGCCAGGGTTACACTTCACCCGGGACACCCTGTATATTCCTTCAAATATGTCTTCTCCAATTGTATTTTAATTTTACACGGTTTGTGTTATATTTACATTACTATTGCATCACTATACTAGGCCAAAGTCTACGTATGTCACTAAAGGCCTGAAAGTATGTAGCACGGAGGTAATGTTAGATATTATGACACAATAGGCTATTTTCCAATGTTTAAAAATTGTGAAAATTATTTAACAATATCGTAAAATACACAAAACTATAAACATGTGCAAACTTTCATTCTAATATCTTCAGTCAGACTTTTTTTAGGGTCGATCAAAGCCTGGCGGGAAAGTCCATTTAAAAAGTATGAAATTATAAATACTATAACTTTTATTAAGATACTAATTATATAAACGTAATATTTAACATAGCTATCGTACAAATTTCTGATTTGATGCATACAAAATACAAACCTGTGACGTCATAATTCGGTAGCCTTTTGTATGGAGCGTTTTCGGTCAGTCTAAAAATTGTGATTTTCAAATTAACATATCTCGAGAGATTTTTGTGCTATCGAAGTAATTCTTTCACCTATGGTTATATCATGGAGATGTCCCTACATATCAAACCGAAAAAAATGTTAGTCAAATAGCCTATTATTATGGAGCAGGTTTCAATTTATTTAAAGGTGTATTGTGTGTTTTATTTTAAGTATTGTATGTATTTTAAGTATTGTATTTCGTTTTTTTACGTCGCTATTGCATTAACAGACTTCCTCCGCCGATCGTATGGAGTGGAGGGTAAAAATCATAATATTTCTAAAATTATGGCTGGCACTGGCACTTAAATTCACTTTCACATTCAAGATAGTGTGATGAAAGTGAATCTAAGCTCTGCGGAGTAGTTAGTAGAGTAGTAATGATATACATGTTCTTATATTTAATTTGTATGACGTTTCTAAGTGCTTTATAAAGTCTAAGGCATAAAGATATTATGATTTGATTTGATTTATAAGTTCTAAAATTCGACTGTACAACTGTAAATCTTAGAAATAAACATACACTGCGTATACGTATGCACCGACTTGCTAGAACCAGTACGTTTTTTTATGGTCTTTTATTGCATTCGATTCTATAATAAATTGCCCGATACAGTCCTTTCCTTACTTGTATTTTATTCTGTTTTTTAGTATTTGATGTTATAGCGGCAAAAGAAATACATCATCTGTGAAAATTTCAACTATCTAACTGTCGCGGTTCATGAGATACAGCCAGGTGACAGACGGACGGACGGACGGACAGCGGAGCCTTAGTAATAGGGTTCCTTTTTACCCTTTGGGTACGGAACCCTAAAAACGAATGGTAACAAAATCGAGGGATACAGCTTGGTGTTGCAGCTACGTATCTATCATCTCCAACCAAAATTCAATCACACTTCACACCACTGAATAGATGAAGTATCAAAGAATGTATTACGATAAGTAATGACTATGGAACGTCGCGTGCGGGGTAGGGAGAAACGCTGCCATTTTGAGATAATTTTAGTGCATTTAACGTATTCACGTACAACACACTTTTCTTCACTTAATTACGAGAAATATATAATTCGTCATTCATTCAATATATTATTTCATAGACTCTTTGATTAAAAGTGCAGCCCCTTTACCACTATCTCTTATTGCGATTGAATAACTGAATAGAATGCTTATTCATACTAATAAGCGACTCTATTTCAAATGGAATAGAGTCGCTTATTCATTAGTATGAATAAGGTATCTATTCAGTTATTGAATCGCAATAAGAGATGGTGGTGAGGGGGCAGGTCTCGGCTGTTATCAATTATCATTATCACGACCAGTTCAACATATCACGTTTTGAACTGGTGAATAGTGATGTGTAAAGGTCATTGCTGTGTTTTCATTATCAGGCGCTTGGCAAATCGCTGTGAAGTAGTCGGTTGTAAAAAGTCCTTTATTATTCTTTGTAAAATTATTTATAATGTTAAACTTCATGCACAAAATTGTACACAGGACTTAATGCATTCTCTACCAGTCGACCTTAGGGTAATGGAGAGATAATACATGGCAGGCGATGGCATAGCAATTATATATCACTCAAACAAAGATAATTTTAACAAAAAAAAAACCGACTCCAACCATTAGGTACTCTACATTTATGTATGTAAATACAGGCTGATGATGATGATGAAAAAATATGGAACCAATCTGGAAGTATACTCTTTCGAATAAAAAAGTTTTTTTCAAATCGGTTTATAAATCACGATGTAAGTAAGTAACAAACATTAAAAAAAATACAGCCGAATTGAGAACTTTTTTAGAGTCAGTTAATAGAAATACAACAAATTGTATCCAAAGGGAGAGAGTGTGCCTTATTAGAATAACACACACTCTATGAACAAGACATGTAATTACATGTTTTAGGTTCCCAATACTTAAAATCCGTGGTGCACGGCACGGCACGGTTGAGCTTCACTTGCCATCTCTTTATATTTCATGTTGCGAGCGTTAATATGGGTACGGTATCCGCTTTACATCAGGTAGGCCGTAAGCTTGTCTGCCACCCGCCGTAGTATAAAAGAACTTTTGAAAAGGAAGGATTTCGTTCTACGTTAGTGGGGACACGAGTACTTGAGAATCCTTTTGGCCCCACAGTGGAGTACAGCAACGGGGACACGAGACCGGAAGGAAAATTCCCACGGGATACAGGGATACGCGCGTGCGAAGTCGCTGGCGGATAAGCGGAAATTATAACTCGCCTTTTTTGTATCCTCTGCATTAGTAGATAAAAATGGCGGCATATGGGTAGGTGTGCATTGTCACGAGAGCTACTAGAGCGTGTGAAATTTCAGCTCAATCAGACACTGGGACCAAATTTAACTTGCAAGGTTTCATTACACACCACGCTGAAACTAAAGAAAAGCAAAAAAAAAAAAATGGTTGTCTTACTTTTACGTGATGATAACCTCAAAAGAAACATAGGCCGATCGTGTCTCTCTATCGCTTGTTCCGCGCTCTCGCTTGCACGCTCGTTTCAGGCCGAGAACGTGACAATGAGTCATGCTTTTTCGTGCGTGCAGCCGGCGTTCATCTATGTATAAGACGTTATCTATCTCATCAAAAATATGACTTTCCATTTCATAACTCTATATAATTAGTAATTAAGAAATGTTAGTAATTAATTCTTTCCAATTCGTAATACGCAAGGAACATGCGCTGTGCGTAAAGCTGCGTCGTTTGTGCGTAAACGGATGACTCACGCACGCCTCACCCCCTGAAACACTCATCCAAACGACCGCCCACGCGCTGAAATTTCAGGGGCTCGAGGGCTCGTGACTCACGCTTTCATTTACAGAGGGGGTGAGACGAAAAATTATCTGGGTATCAGTTATTTATTCGACGATTATTTTTAGTACGTGTCAACTGGTAGAAAGCCTGTGTGTGATATTTTTGAAGTAAAACCACAGTATAAATAATAGTAGTAAAACTTAAAGCAGTTTTTTTTTATACTACGTCGGGTGGCAGACAAGCATTCGGCCCGGCTGATGTGAAGCGGTTGCCGTAGCCATATTAACGCTCGCAACATAAAATATCGCTCGCGCGCCGCCACCCCCGCTGCCAACGCAGCATCTCCTTCCTTTCTGGTGACCTCACTCACTCGCAGGAACACAACAACCCTCAAGTAAGTTCTGTGAGGTGGAGGTACATTCCCCAGTCGGGTAGCTTACAATTACACTCCCTACCTCTCTTTTCGCCAGAGCTTCGTTTGTTAGTCAGCAGGGTGCACCGCGTGCAGGTGAAGTTGGCTTTGGTTCAAAGGTGTTGATGAACCACTTACACCCCAAAAGTTTTACTTGTTACAAAAAAAATTCAATCTCAATCAAAATTAAAGAAGTTTTACTTCCTTTACTACAAGCACTACAAGCGTGCGTTAAGACCCACGCTTGACTTTGGGAGTAAACTAATGAATGCGTGACAATAGCGTTACGGAAACGGCGAACGGAAGTTGAGAGGGAGATATAAGTTTAAATAAGTTAGTAAGTAGAGCTAAAAAACTTCAGTCGTGTGGTCTAAAGCACATTTGTTTTTTTATAGACATAGCCATCTCTATCCTTAGCGATTAGCGAAATGGTGATAAACGTATTGCACGGCTCGCAAAAAAACTTTGTTTAAATTTTACTATTTGTTGTTATAGCGGGCACAGTAGTACATAATAGGTGAAAATTTCAAGTGTCTAGCCCAAGGGCGGATCCAGAGGGAGGGTCATGGGGGTCATGACCACCCCCTGGGTTGGGTCCAGGACCTAGACGGACCACTAATTAAAATTGTTAAACTTAATGTTTTTATATATTTTTTTGTCTCAATATAGAGTAAGTACAGTACCTACTTACATACATTAATAAAATACCTACGTTTGACCTGTATCTTTTATTATCAAAATTTAATTATAACTTGAGTGTGACTTGAGCACAACTATGTGACCTCCCCCTAGTGCCAAAGCTGGATCCGCCCTTGGTCTAGCCATTACGATTCATTAGAGAGCCCTGTGATAGACGGACGGACAGACAGCGGAGTCACAGTAATCTCAGTAATAGGGTTCCGTTAGCACCGTTTAGACACAGCACAGAACTCATAAAAAGATGTACGTAGGTCTATTTTAAATATCAATCATTGACCGTTTCAATAAATCCCTTGAATTTTTCAATAAATCCCTTGAAATTTATAAGTTGTTGCAATATATTCAACCATGAAACCACTTATTATAAAAAACTTTATTATTTAAATTTGTTGTATGATCGACTTCGAATGCAAAAATTAACCGCAATTGGCTGACACGACGAAAGATATGTATTGTTTCATTCGCTCTCAGGTAAAAAGTTTTTATTCATTCTGCGCATGCGCCGTGTCGTGTTCATACGTCACAGCTGACCATGTGACATTGACGCGCCAATGGCAGTCAGTACTTCGTAGTGTGTAGTTCGAGTAGCACGCACACATAAACGGTTATCATCAGTTTTTGACGTTCACTCTTCGGAGAAGTGCTAACTTTAGTTGATTTGTGGTGAATTATTTTTAGTGCTTATAATAGTTAACAAGCATAACGAATTTACTTAGTTTTGTGTTACAATAAGAGTGATATAGTGTCAGAGTTCACGGCATAATCTGTGTGTACGATTCTTGGAAGCGCGAGCTGCGATCGAGACGAGAGACCTTGAGATAGAGTTCCTTCCTTGGACGACCAGTTGATTTGATCGTTCATGCCTGTGGAGGTATGTTTTTAGCTTACAATTTGTAAATTCGGTCGTGTGTGTTATAATGCGGGCTTGCGTTCGATTGTTTAGGTGTTAATTAGTGAGGTTGTGTGTGATCCACATAGAGAAAATTGGAAACTGAAAAGTGCGGTTTTGCTAGCAATGATCGAGTTATAAATATGTGCGTTTTAATACTGTGGTGTGCCGAAGGAGCACTGTGAGGTGTCCACCGAGAGGTGTGTGCCATGGACTACGGAGGTAAACCGTGTAGAGAACTGCATGAACTGTAATCATCATTGTTTTGACAAATTGACACGCGCCTAGCACTTTGCAGTTTGCACATAATAAAGTTTTTTTTTTCTAAAGTATGCATTCATGCAAAGGCATCACACAGCAATGATACAAGCCAGTTTTCCAGCTATAAATCCAGCTTAGTTCTGATTTTGTAATTTGTATCACAGTGGTGAGCGTAGTTCTATAAATATCTACAAACTGGCGGCACTGTGTCCAAGAAAAGTGGTGTAGTTTGCTTCATTTCTATGTGTGCAATATAGTACCAATTTATTTTATGAAGTTGGCTGCACTGTTTTAGTTTAATTCTTCATAATTTTACAAGTTATTGGGGTCTACTAACTGATCATTCTTTTAACTAGGTTGGTATGGTATTTTTATTTCTAATTACTTATTTATGCTTCTGTAGTTTTTCTTCTTTACAGTGGCTGACTAAGGCTAAAGCGAGCCCTAGGCAACATTGTATTTCCGAACCTATTAAAGAAGTTTTCACTTCCAAAATAAAAATTAAAAACCTAACTTTCGGGCCCCAATAATTACGGGCCCTGGGCATGTGCCTAGGTTGCCTATGCCTTCGTCTGCCCCTGCTTCTTTAGTTTTAAGTTAAACTATTAATTAATATTTATTTAGCTTAACTATTAACAATGTGGTAAATGAATATAAAATGGTATGTATGAAAAGGTATACATTAACAATTTACACCTTGTTGTAAATAGAAACCAGCACTTGCTGGTCGCATGAAAAGCTAGTAGAATAATAAAGCATATAAATATGGACATTGATTTATTTATATACTTAGTAGAATAATGTCAATCCAGCGCTGTGAGAACATAACTTTAGTTACGTTTCTTTTAGTCTGTGGGTCGCTTAAGCGGCAAAATTTTTGACTTCTTTATGTTACACTCACAGTTTCTTTGAAAAAAATATGGTAACATTATTTAATATTTATATCTTTCCACCTAACTTTAGATGGTAGGACATTGACTGCTAGACGTTGAGCCCATCAATTCACACTCTTTGTAGATATTGTTACTATATTCGTGTATTGATAACAAATAGATAGCACTTTGTAGTAAGATAAATAGATAATTGTATCAGTAATTAATTACAGATTAAACTTAGTATTAATTATGTTGCTAAGAGGCACAAGCTGTTTGTAAGATATGAAATACAAATGGTGTTACTATAGTATAAAGCAAGGTTTCCCGAAAGGTGGTCGGTGGAACCCGGGGGTTCCGAGGAAGGTCTACAAGGGTTCCACAAACCGTCCAAAAATTAACCAAATATTAGTCGAAAAAAAAATGACTCGTTAGGCCCTATACAATAATTAAAGCTGCTAGGGTTCCGCTAGGAAAAGTATAATCAATTAGGGTTTCGCAGCAAAAAAAAAATTGGGAACCTCTGGTATAAAAGAAATGTCTCATCAATCAAATGGTACTCTATACTGATCACCAACTCTTATTGCTATTCAATAACTATATATAATAATAAATAAGCGACTCTATTTTAAATTGCATAGAGTTACTTATTCATTGGTATGAAAAAGCATTGTATTCAGTTATTGAATCGCAATGACAGTTGGTGGTAAGGGGGCTGGTCCCATTGCTGACACTGGGATCTCTTTTTATTTGATGAAGTGTACATAGTCCTGGGGTGGTGTATGTAAAGCATATCAATGTGCTGGTTTTTATAAAGAAATGTTTAATAAAGCCATTTCATTCAGTCAAATTATTTTCATTTTATGACATTGGCAACTATATATAAATAACTATATATAGAATATTTCTTCAACTTTTTCAAGAAAATAATTTCTTGTTTTGACTAATATTTCTTAAGTGTAGTATTTTTTTATCAATGAATAACAAACATTAATGGTGGTGTGCCCAAAATATTGCCAATTTTTTTGCCAGTCCCAACCTGCTCATTTGGCTGCTCACTGTAGCTTGGCAAAGGTCATTATTTTAAAACCACTTATTTCGTTAAATTTAGTCAATTTTAGTAGTAATACACCATATCACTAAACAAAAACACTTAAAATGGTTGAATATAACAATATAATTATGTATTGTGTAAATTATTTTATTGAGTTCTTGAGGTGCAATAAATACAAAGTGTTCTTTTGTCTTATAAAGGGGTCAGTGTTGCTGCACTAGTAGTGGCATGTTGAGGTGGATAATTTGTTCACCATTTTTTTAGGAGTTAGAAATATGTAAATAATCCTGAACAAATTCCACAGTAGCACCTAAACTAACAAAAGCCTCTGTATTATGGGTACTAGGTAGGTATGACTGATAAATGTACATAAATTCATTTTTTTTTGTAAATACATAGAAAACAAACAGACATGTCCATGTACACAAATATTTGCCTTGTGTGGGGATGCAACCTGCAACCTCGGAGTCATTGTGGCAATGGCCACAAATCAAAATATTTGACAGTTCACTACCTGCACCAGTCTAAGCAACAGAACTACATATGGACTTTGACGAGCTTCCTGGTCGAATCGTTATATCCATTATCGTTATATCCATTCATATTATCGTTGTATCCATTCGATCACCAGGCCCAATGAATTATTTTTTCAATATCAGTGCTAGTGTATGACACATGCCATCTTAATTTCTGTCATCTAATGACAATCTTTAATGTCTAATTGTTTTAATCACTTACAATTACCTCTAATGGAAGCAATCACATTATTAATTAGTAATTTTTGTGTAATACTTAATTATTGTACTACTTAGCTGATGGTAAAATAATTATTCATCATGATTATTAGCCTGTATCTACCCACTGCTGGATATAGGCCTTTCCCAATGCTTACTACCTTTTGCGATTTGCGATACTCCGCTTTCCGCATCCAATCGCTACCAGCCACTGAGATTGTCAGTCCATTTAGAGCAGCGTTTCCTAACCTTTTTCATGTTGTTACCCCTATGACCAATAAAGGAAACTAATTTTACCCCCCCCTCCATAGATTAGATTTTATTGGCTTGTACTAATTTGTTACCTTTTATCAGCTTGATTACCCTTACTGAATTCTTATTTTACCCCTGAGGGGGTAATTACCCCTAGGTTCGGAACCAAGGATTTAGAGAGAAAAATAATTATTAAATAGTTTTATTATTAGTAACTTTTATAATCTGGTATCTCATGGAAATTTGTAAAAATCTTTCTTTTGTTCTTAGTGAATGTCACAATAGCTAGGAAATGCAATCTCGTTCTCGCGAGATCTCGGGGGCCTGAGGTAGCGGTCGGGGGACGAGGTCTCGCTTAGATTCGCTTAGACCTCGTCCCCTGACCGCTACCTCAGGCCCCGCCGCTGCCCCGCGCGAGATCTCGCGTGAACGAGATTGCATTCCCTAATAATAGCTGCCTGTATGCAAAATTTCAATCTGATATGTCCAACAGTTTGAGCTGTGCCTTCGTAAATCAGTCAGTAACGGTTGTCTTTTAAAGAAGATATATATTTAATGCTATTTTATGAAACTAGCATGGGTAAAACTTTATTGGGCATGCCAGTAAGTCAGCAAGAACTTTCTAATATCTTCAACAATCATCGGCATATTTTAATCAATTTATACAAAACAAATAAATAATAATAAATATTCTTGTATAAATTACACGCTGCCACCCAAGTAAGTAACGTTTGTACTATGGGTCCTAGTCCTAGATAACTGATATTATACATACATAGACACTTGTTTTTTTAAATACCTTACATTATATTATAATACATTATAATTCAAATAAAACACACAGACAAAGACAAACAAACTTGTTCATGCACACAAATATTTGTCTAGTGCGTCGATAGACCCCGCTATATCAGAGTCAAAGAGTCCATTGGTAACCATTCGACCAACAGGCTCATCAAGCTTCAAACATCAACTTAATCAATTATGTATTTACAAAGCTTCGTCATAAATCGCTCCCTTCTTTTAGTAGTTTCGATTCAGACTTTTCATCAGACAATATTTTTGCTAAATATTTTTAATTAAACAGAAAAACATGCGTGTTTCTCTGTTTAAGCATTAACATTTACTTCAGTGGCGTAACTACAGGGTGGCAGAGTGGGCAAAATGCCACGGGCCCCCGGACCAAGGGGGCCCCAGGCTCGAGAGCTTATTACAAGAATAGTATTTTTAAGCTATTGCATAGCTTCTATCGCGGGCCTTGAGCGCGGGGACCGAATCCAGAAATTCCGTAACGAAAAAACCTCACGCTCCCCACTCCAACGGGCAAGGAGGTGTGGCTTGAAGGCCGTGCATCGTCTAACGTCGTTTCAGTTCGGCAGTCTTCGACACGGCGTTGTGTGCGTGCGATTAGACGTATTGTACAACTCTACGAAACTCGTTTTATTTATTTAATAATAGAAAAATTTGTTTTCTTATCGGTCACCACGCTCAAAAAGTGTAACTTGAATTAATATCAAAGAAAAAGCAATACTGCATGAATAAAATAAATAAATAAAATTATTATTGCATAAGTTGATACAAAATGCTATGCAATAGCTTTACTGCGGCAGTCCCCGAGTGCCACACGTCTTTTTTTTTACCTTAGGATATAAATATAGAATATACAAAATTTAAATAAGTATGTACATTATCATTTTTCCTGAACATAAAATTATAGATTATTAACCAAAAATATATGAAATATGTACTTCTTTAGTGTTCGTTACTTAGAGAGGGCCCCATCCTCTAAGGGCCCATCTGATGAATTGTGTGACTGATCCTTATTGTTTGTTTGTAAAAACTTTATTGCAATACATCAACATTAAATAGGTATATGCAAGAAAAATTTGTTGTACAAATGCGGACTTATCCTATCAGGGATCTCTTCCAGTCAACCATAAAATGTTCACAGGAGTTATTTTGCAAGGCGGATGAAAATAAAAGCAAAATGTCACTTTACAAATATTTTTTTAGGTAAAGCACGTAAGTAGTAGTATTATTAACGTAGCCATATTAATGCTACCAACAATAGGATATAACTCGCGCGCCGCCACCCCCACTGCCAGCGCAAAACCCCTGGACTTCCTTTTTGGTGACCTCATTCACTCGCCGAAACACAACAAGCCTCAAGGTAATTATATTTGGCTGCGGTATTCTGTGAGGTGGACGTACTTCCCCAGTCAAGCAGCTTACTTACTTGGCAAGAGACTTAGGTGCTACTTAGCTGATGGTAAAATCATTATTCATCATCATCATCATTATCAGCCAGTATCTACCCACTGCTGGATATAGACCTTTCCCAATGTTTTCCATATACGATCCTCCACTTTCCGCATCCAGCTGCTATTCCATCCAGATTCTTTCCGCCCTGAGGGTTGCCCCTCAGGGCGGAAAGAAAGTTATTGAATTTTCTTGTATTTAAAATGTAGTTAAAATTCAGTGATCTACTCTCGATCTCACTAATGTCACATTCGGTATTCTCGTATCCATAATTTGAAACTTCAAAGTTAAACTGATTATATCGAAATATGACCGAAAATTTAACAAATTTGTGATAGGATTCTGCTAGCAATAAGAATTGATATTAATCAATATAATGAATGTGGCCGTGTGGTTTCCAGCAGACTAGAATAGAATCACTCCGTTTCTTCCCGTGGATGTCGTACCAGGCGACTAAGGGAAATACATTATCAAATATCGATTAGGCCTTCCCAACCTGTTTGGCCAGCGTGGGGAGTGTAGGCCTCCATCCGTCTAGGACGGGCGAGAGAGGGTCGTGCTCCTGTAGTGGAGACTAAAATGGACCTGACGATGAATATAACATAATGATGATGAATGATGAATATAAAATAATATAATGAAATCAATTAGGTATATATTTTTAGTCAATTCATAATTCAATCTCGATTCGGTAAGATTCGGTCGAAGTTTCATTCTGCAATCATAATTCGAGAATTGTCCTTTAGAAGGCTCAATTCTCGTAATTATTTTACGATCACAGAATGAAAATTGGCCGAATCGAGATTGAATTATAAATTGACTAAAATTCTATTTTCATTAATTAATTATTATCAATTTTTATTGTTGGCAAAATATCATTCTTACTTAGTTTGTTTAATTTTTGATCATATTTCGGTATAATCCCACTTAAATTAAACTTTGAAGTTTCATATTGTGATACGAGAATATCAAATTTGACATTTGTGAGATCGAGACTGGATCGGAATTGCATTTTGACATTTTAATTACGAGAATGGCCCCGTCAGAATGTTGGGTTTTGGTTCTCGATTTTTGAAACATCAATTTATTGTCTTCTTGATGGTATAAAGCAGTACATACTTCTTCATCGTCATTCTTGAGCTATGTACATTTCAATGTCTCAGTCGGATAATTTGGATTACTTCTCATAGTTCCTTTTAACACGTGAGTTTAGTTCGCACAGTTTAGTGACATATATCATTAGTGAATTGGCATGTCTCCAGATTTTTTTATGTTTCTTTGTAGTGGACGGGAAATATCTGTGTCTGGTCTAAATGTGCAGACAGACGGTCACTTGAACTATTGAATATATATTATGTTACTTACAATGACTCCGCTTGGACGATCTCTTGGGTGACTAGTTTCTGCAAGCATCACATAACTACAACAGAGTTAAAATGTATTCTATTTGTCAATTAAATAAATATTTAAATATTTCTGTACAAATTACACACGGTAATCTAGTCGCAAACTAAGCAAAGATAACTGATATTATACTTAAATGCATTTTATTTTGTAAATACGTACATTATAATAAATAGAAAACACTCAGACCAGGCCAAACAGACATGTTCATGCAAACAAATATTTGTCTTGTCCGGAAATCGACCCCGCAAGAACGTCCGAACCACGGAGACAAAGTGTTCATTGCCAAACCATTCGACCACCGAGCTCGTCATTCAGTTCTTAATCTAAACATGCCAAATTTTATTCAAATCCGTTCAGCGATTTACCCTTGCGTACTTATTAAGTTGTCACGGATGTACTGATATGGTTAACTCTATTCAAAATTTCCTATCGACATAAGTATTACTCTCCGAAAAGTTTAATTGAGACACCATTCTGGCAGTGCGATAATGTATTTTGTCAAATTTAGGCTTCGGCATATGAACTTGAGTGTTCAATTTGACTGACGCAGCTCATTCTGCATTTTTAAAGATACGGAATACTATATATTATTCTACAGAAAATTTAAATTTTCAACTTTCCTTCACTCTATGTTTAAGTATCTTTCCTTATCTCTGGCACCGTTGGCTGTACAATCTATATGAATTGTTGCTTTCACGGCCTTTCCGCCGAGATGCTACTACTAGGTGCTGGAATAACTTATCTCCTCCAATAGAAATAAATTTCTTCGATTTTTTAACCTCTAAGGCATAATAGGCTCGTCACTAACGAGGCTCTGGCACAAAGAGAGGTAGAGCAACGTAATTGTAAGTTGCCGACTGGGGAAGTGCCTCCACCTCACAGAATACCGCAGCTAAATAACAATTCCCTTTAGGGTTGTCGTGTTCCTCCGAGTGAGAGAGGTCACCAGGAATTGTATTTGAATTTGTATTTGGAACGAGTTGCTACTTTGGCAGCGGCTCGCGAACGATATTTCATGTAACGAGCGTTGATATGACTATGGTAACCGCTTCTCATCAGGCGGGTCGTATGCTTGTTTACCATCCGACGTAGTATTAAAAAAAATATGTGGTTCCCGAGGATTTTTCTTCAGCGATCTCTCATGTTGTATGACAATGTAAGATGATGTAGAGGTTTTCCCATGAAACTATAGCATGGGGTTGTTCAAGAAGGCGTGAAGGGGTTTTTACAGGATTGGTAACGCGTGAGTGATGGTTCTAGTATTTGGAACCTAACTTGCGGCGCCTGTAAGTTGAGGCTTACCATCAGAGGACGTGATCTCTTATTTGTTACAATCTACTACTATGAATAGCCGCCCGCGACTTCGTCCGTGTGGGCTTCAGAAAATGAATAAATATTCCTTATTATATAACGCCATCTAGTCCCAAACTAAGCAAAACTATGGGTACTAGATAACCGATAAATGTACTTAACTACATTTTTTTGTTGTAAACAAATACATATAATTCATAGAAAGCACCCAGTCCAAGACAAAGAGAAATGTTTATGCACACAAATTTGTTCTGCCCCCTTACCACAATCTCTTATTGCGATTCAATAACTGAATAGAATGCTTATTCATACCAATGAATAAGCGACTCTATTTGAAATGGAATAGAGTCGCTTATTGATTGGCATGAATAAGCAATCTATATCAATTATTGAATCGCAATAAGAGATGGTGGTAAGGGGGCTGTGCGGGGATTGAACCCGCGACTCCGGCCAATGTACAATAAACAATTTTATAACTCCTTTGTCTATTTGGCGTATCAAAACATATACTCGTATGTATCAGATTTTAAGTCATATCTTCAGTATTGCAACTGTGAAAAATGCATTCCATTTCGTGCAGTAGTTTTTGCGTGATTCGGGTACAAACATACAGACAAAGGACTACAGCTAATGCTCCCTTGTGAGGTGGAGGTACTTTTCCAGTCGGGCAGCTTACAAATATACTGTATATCTCTCTTCTGTTAAATAAATGAAATAAGAAAATGGGGTGTAAGAGGTTCATCAACATCTTTGAACCAAAGCCAACTTCACCTGCGCGCGATGCAACATGCTGACTAACAAACGAAGCTCTGGCGAAAAGAGACCGCAGCCAAATAACTATTCCCTTGAGGGTTGTTGTGTTCCTGTGAGTGAGTGAGGTCACCAGAAAGGAAGGAGATGCTGCGTTGGCGGCGGGGGTGCGCGTTTTTTTTTTATACTACGTCGGTTGGCAGACAAGCACACGGCCCGCCTGATGTGAAGCGGTTACAGTAGCCATATTAACGCTCGCAACATAAAATATTGTTCACGTGCCACCACCCCCGCTGCCAACGCAGCATCTCCTTCCTTTCTGGTGACCTCACTAACTCGCAGGAACACAACAACCCTTAAGGGGATTGTTATTTGGCTGCGGTATTCTGTGAGGTGGAGGTACATTCCCCAGTCTTACAATTACGCTCCCTTCCTCCCTTTTCGCCAGAGCTTCGTTTGTTAGTCAGCAAGGTGCACCGCGTGCAGGTGAAGTTGGCTTTGGTTCAATACTGTTGATGAACCTCTTACACCCCAACTATGTTGCGAGCGTTAATGGCTACGGTAACCGCTTCACATCAGGCGGGCCGTATGTTCGTCTGCCACCCGATGTAGTATAAAAAAAAAACAAGTTTTACCTAAACTGACTTAGAGAATAGCAATATTTACTTGTATCCCAGTGACTTGTTAACTTACGTTGCTGTGAGTCACACTCTTGTGTAATAAAATGTATTTTGCATAATTATTATATTTGAAGCAGAATTTGTGGCATATTAAGAGGAAATCGTCCGGCCTGCGGTTGGAAATTTCATTGAGTGGGATTTAGTAACAAAACATGGAATGTGACGTCACTAAGGACATTAGATAATAAATAAATATAAATAAATAAATATATCTGGACAATTTACACAGCGCCATCTAGTCCCAAATTAAGCGCAAAGCTTGTACTATGGGTACTAGACAACTGATAATTACTTGAATATTTTTTTTTGTAAATACGTACTTATAATACATAGAAAACACCCAGACCAAGACAAACAGACATGTTCATACACACAAATGTTTGTCTTGTGCGGGGATCGAACCCGCGACCTCGGAGTCAAAGTGGCCATTGCTAACCGTTGGACCACCGAGCTCGTCGAATAAATAAACTAAGGCATAGCTGACTAGCAACATTCATTAATGACTTGACGAGCTTGGTGGTCGAATGGTTAGCAATGGTCACTTTGACTCTGAGGTTGGGGCTTCGATCCCCGCACAAGACAAATTTTTGTGTGCATGAACATGTCTGTTTGTCTTGTTCTGGTTGTTTCCTGTGTATTATAAGTATGTATTTACAACAAAAATGTATTTAAGTACATTTATCAGTTGTCTAGTACCCATAGTACAAGCTTTGCGTTTAATTTGGGACTAGATGGCGCTGTGTAAATTGTGCAGAAATATTTATTTATTGTATTTTTAAATGAGATAAAAGAGACGATACTACGATGGTTACCTTTGACATGACAACTTCCCCATCTTCACTGACGTATCAATTTCTTTTACGTAATCTTTCTCGACAGCCCATGCTTATAATTCGTACGATGACTCACCGTCATCTATAAGATAAAAGGACTATCTATAAAGATAGAACATTACGAGGTTTTCATACTATCATCACAGTACAAATCTGGTCCTAACTGAAAATCAGTGCCGAGTCTGTTGCAGATTTCGGTCTTTATGCTGAGTTAGGACCATTTTGCGACATTGCACAGTACTTTATTATTCTTCTTTTTAACACTATTTTATGTGTTTGTTGTCTTGTGTAAACATAATGTGCTGTGTAATGAGCAAATAAATGTTTTTTCTTCTTCTTCTTCTTCTTCTTCTTCTTCTTAATAGTACAAACGTACTATCATGGTGTCGTCGCGCTATAGTATCAATGAGGTGTAAGCAAGACGACGAAATTCAGACTGTCTTAGTCCATTGATATACAATATCCACGCAACACTAGAAATAGTAATAGACTAGTAACTCATGTTCCACGCACATCATTATATCCAAAAAATTGCCATGACATGGCAATTAATACTTTTAATAAACTACCAGAATGCATTCGACTACTACCATATAAAAAGTTTGTAAAAGTTCTACGTGATATTTTGTCTGAAAAACGTTACTATTCTGTGAAAGAATTCCTAGACGACGTAATTGAGAAATAATTAACGATATTTAAATAAATTCTAATTAATATGTAACATTTTTGAAATTTAATAGTATAATTTTAATAACAAATTATGACAATTGTACGAAATTTAATATTTGATTTGTATAAATTAAATATAAATATTTGCATGCTATCAAAGTAGCAGATCTAAGGTGCTATCTATATATATAAAAATCAATGCCACTTTTCGTTGTAATTTTATAACTCAAGAACGGGCTCACCTATCCAAACCAAATGTTTAGGGTTTATTCGGACTATTTAGTAGATGGTTTAGGTGAAGTTTGCACAAAATCGGTAAGCGGTTCTTCATTTATCACATTTTTTGTAACAAATGAATTCAATAAATGGCGGATCATTTTGTTAATGGGGATTTTGCTGTCAAATTGAAACTTTTTTCAGATGGGGATTGTACTGTCAAATCGAAACTTTTTTCAGTGTTGACAGTACAAGCATGTTGTTATGTCATTCATGCGGTCATTTCATTTTGGACGTGCTTCGACTTTATGTTGCCTGTTCCAGAGTCGGTACCCCGACTAGGGCAGTTTGTTTATTCATGCTCAAAATAGAAAAACAAAAAATATTGTTTATCCAAATGTTTTGGATTAAGTTTTAATTAAAATAGCTAGCAATTAATAAAATATTTTTTTGTTTGAATAAATGAATTTGGTGTTTTTTTTTTATTATTTCACTTTATACGTAGCGAAGCACGTACCGGGCCGCTAGTATATTATAAATTTAACACCAGTTTGTACCTTATCTACGCAAATAAATTCATTCATTCATTCTAAAGTTTTTTGTATGTCAATGATCTAGTCTGAATAATTTGTCGTCTAATAGACCCTAAAGCTACCTCACTCACACGTGGTGTATTTTTATACTACCACAGTATAAGCAATAGTACTATGTACAGTATGGCCACTCCCTGCCGCTCTCTTGATCAACCTCACCTCCCCCCTAGAGCTGCCACTTCTCAAAGAGAGCAGACCCGGAGATTTTTGAACCATCGCTATTTTTTGTTATAATAAAATAAAACATATTTTTAGGTAGGTATAATTTATTAAAATCAAATAATTAGGCGTATTAGCTACATCAAATAAATTAAATTAAACTATGCAATAGCTAGGGCCACCTTGATTTAATTAAATAAAATTATATTTTTTACTTGCATGCAGCATCATTGATTTGATTGATACACGGTTGGCTTATGCTCGCCGCCCGGACATATCGATGTAAAACCCGTAGCCCGGATATGCACTAGTTAAACCCGTATACTCCGGGTCAAACTTGGAGGGTTGGTAGCTCTACTCCCCCCTGAGACAAATCTGGAACAGTTAAAGATATATACAAATGTGATACAAAACGCTGTGGACAGAATTAGGATTTCGCCTAACAATTTAAAATGATTTTTGACCTGACATCGTCTTATAAATCGATGACCGTCGTCTGCACGCACGAAAAAGCATGACTCATTGTCACGTTCCGCCTGAGCCGAGCGTGCAAGCGAGAGCGCGGAACAAGGGATAGAGAGGCACGATCGGCGTTCGGCTTGTGATGCATCTATCTCTCTTCCACTCCATCGGCCGATGATTTCTTATGACGTTATCACGTAAAATTATCGTCCGTAAACAGACTTTACAGACAACCAATTCTTTTTTTTTCCGTAAATATTTTTCCATAAGACTGTCATAAATAAGCTCGGAGAAATACATATAAAAATAAAGTGTGCGCGTTTTTTCACCATCGCCGAGCAGACACCGTCTGTGAACGTTGCGTCGGCGTCTCCGACGATACATTGGCGTATTTTAATAAAATGGAGAGTTGTATGACGGATGTGCATACGTATTTTATACTATTGAACAAGCCAAGAATTGCTCGTTTAATATGTATCTTCTACTTCTTCTTTAGCCACTATCTACCAATTGCTTGGTGTGGCTCCTTTAATTATCCCTGTTTTGGGCAGTTAAGATCCAGTTATTGCCCGCTATTGCTTTTATGACGCCCTTCCATCTCTTTTGCGGTCTCTCTCTTGGTTTTACGTGCTCGTACGGTCTCCATGTAAGGACTTTCTTGCACCAGGAATCTTCCTTTCTCGCTACGGCCACATCTGTCACTTTGCTATGTTGCCTCAGCCATTTGTTGATTTTTCTGTCACTTAAAATTACTCCAACTATTTTCCTTTCTAGAGCTCTTTGTGCTACTTTTAGTTTATGCAGAGTCTTTGGTCATAACCCAAGTTTCCGCTCCATAAGTGAGTACCGGCAATATGCATTGGTCGAATATTTGAGCTTTCTGCTGTCGGGACAGATTCATGCGGAACACGAAACCGAGTCTGGAGTAGGCTGCCCATCCAAGATGACTGCTACATTGGATAATATGTATATTTAAAATTAATAGATAATATACCATGACGATGTTGCGGTCATCTCTACTCATAACCGCCGCAGTCAGAATTTATATTACCAACTAGCTGAACCGACAGGCGTCGTCCTGTCTTCTTAACAATGAATATTGAATTCGAATCGGTTTCGTGCAATCTGTCAAATAACTGACAGTACAAACGACATAAAGTTACATTAGAAAAGTTAATATGGTCGTTCAGTTTTCTTAAATTTTGTAATTTTCCACGCAACTTTCTTATTTTTTTCTTTCTTAGGAACCTTCTCCTGATGATCACAAATACAACGAAAAAAGAATTAGCGAAATTGATCCAGCCATTCGCGCGCGATGTCGTGACCAAGAAAAAAAAAGGATTCATTGTTGTATATAATTTAGATATTATCCCGGCTGTTGTAGCTCTCTACTACATTAAATAAATCATATACTTAATTCTACATCTCTACACTATACCCGTGACGGTTGAGTATGGGTACGCTACCGTCACGGACACTACATTTACTTAATTCTACTATATCTAAATTTATCTAATTCTACACATTCATGACGTCACACCATGGACGTCCGTATCTTCGGTATTATGTATCGAGAAGTCCTCGATTGTCAGATTGTTATCTCGTCTATCAATCCAATTGGATCTGACTACTAGAGCTGACGTAACGAGATTATTTATTATGCAATTATTACTATACTAGCATCCCGCCCCGGCTTCGAACGATCGAAACTATTGGTTTATTAAATTAATTTTAAAATTAAAATTCGTTTATTTCAGGCCTGTTAACCCATACATGCTTTCAATCAATCAAATATAAATAAAATTAAATACAAATAAAATGAGATACCAAATGAAATGTAATACAAATAAAATACAAATAACTCTCTCTAACTCTAATATCTTATGCCGCGCACGCGCACTAGGAGTCAAGCTCCCAAATAGCATGATTTTTCCGAAATTTACAAATGTTGGCTACTTTGACACCGAGGTCCTGGGTTCGATCCCCGCACAAGACAAACATTTGTGTGTCACCAAAATCCGTTCAGTATTTCTCTGAGTTAATCGAATCAGACAGACGCGTATAGTGATTTTCAATTCTGCCAATGTACAAGATAATAAATTAAAAATTAAAAAAATCCCAGACCTTGTAGTCTAGTCAAGCCCTTTAATTTGATACCCATATTGAGAGAGTTGTGGGAAAAATATATTTAATTCGCCATTTTGTGGTGGCGTCCATCTTGGATTTGAAATTTATGACAGGTACATACATATGTATAGTATTCTATTAGTCAAGCTCTTTTATTTGATACCCATATTGAAAGGGTTGTGAAAAAAAATGACATTTTGTGGGGGCGGCCATCTTGGACCGATTTTCGTCGAACATTGCTAAGAACACTACCGACTAATTCATCTTTCAAATACAAATAAAACAAAGTTCGGGAGCTACGATGCCACACATACACGCACTTACATAGAGAGACAGAGGGACAAGTCAACCTATAACACCCCGTCGTTTTTACGTCGGGAGTTAATAGTCTGTCAAATGTCGACTAAAGGATTCTAGCTCCATCTCACGATATTATCAATGCATAACATGCTCTTATCCAAGATTTATTATACTAACAAGCCACATAAATAGATGTGCATATACAAGTATGTACATACTTGTACACGTGTACGTGTGATCATAATCAGAAGTAGCCCGGCCAATGAGACAGACATGAACACAATGCAAATTGTACCGCTAGTAAATAAACAGGTATTTGGTTGCAGAAATACTGAGCATTTTCCTGCACCGCCGAGTGCATTATGCAAGATAGTGATCTACATCTCAGACTTAGAATAATATAGATACGATTTTTGATGCATATGTCGCAGCCAATTTGTAGAACCGCCACATTACAAAACGGCTAACTTTAGGCAAATTGTATTTAAATTATCTTTTGGTTAGGTTTGGATTAGAGCTGCCACTTCTCAAAGAGAGCAGACCCGGAGACTTTCGAAACATCGCTTTTGTTTTTTGTTATAATAAAATAGGTAGGTATAATTTATTATAATCAAATAATTAGGCGTATTACCTACATCAAATAAATCAACTCAAACCCTGCTATTGCTGGGGCCACCTTGATTTGATTTAATAAAATTATATTTTTTACTGGTAAGAGTTTGTTGCAGCACCTTTGCTTTGATTAGATACACGGTTGACTTTCGCTCGTCGCCCGGACATATGTAAAACCCGTAGCCCAGATATGCACTATTCAAACCCGTATACTCCGGGTCAAACCCGAATGGTTGGCAGCTCTAGTTTGGATAGCTTTGTGTTCTGATTAGAAATAGCGAAGCTATTTGATTTTATTATTATAGTATTCTTGGTGATGCACCATCAGGTAACAATTCGGTCGTGTAATCATATGATAAATAGGCGGGTTGAAATAATGGCTCTACCATTTTTTAAAACAGCTAGACGTTATGTAATGCCACAAAATAATATACAATGCGGCGGATTTTACGAATTGGCTGCGACACATACATGGCGTCGTTGCGTGTGTCAGTCTAATTGAACACAAACAACATCGACCGTAGCCTGTACATGGATGGGTTTATTTATCTCGAGCTTGCTGCTTCGGAGGACACTTCTTTTCTCACAAAGGCCCTTGTGGGCACTTACACACGTCTTACACACATTTAAATATTTTTTTTCTTTTGGATTTTTTTTATCTACTAGCATTTAGGTATTGACCATTGGCGAAAAGAAATGCCTGAAAGAAATTTGCTCATAAGGGCCTTTTTTTAAATAATCAGATAATAGATACAACAATTACAATTTGGTTTGTGTGTATATTTCGTATTTGTATTTGATTTAGATAATGTTTTAGACTTTATTTTGCTAATGGGCCCTTGTGATGCAAAAATACTTCACGGTATAATTTTAATATTTTAACAATAAATAGCGACGTAGCCCAGCGGATTAGCAAGTTGAAGTGGCAGTGGGCAGGGCACATAGCACAGAGGACGGATGACCAATGGGGTCGAAAAGTTCTCGAGTGGAGACCACGTACCGGCAAGCGCAGCGTAGGACGTCCACCCACAAGGTGGACAGACGACCTCATTAAGACCGTAGGATCGCGCTGGATGCAAGCCGCTTCCAACCGGTCTTATTGGAGATCTAGAGGGGAGGCCTATGTCCAGCAGTGGACTTACAATGGTTGAGATGATGATGATGATGATGAACAATAAATAAATAAATGTTCCTCGACAAATTACAAACGGCCATCTAGTCCCAAACTAAGCAAAGCTTGTATGGGAACTAGATAACTTATATAATACTTTTTTATTTGTAAATACATACATATATAGAAAACACCTAGATCAAGACAAACATACATGTTTATGGACTCAAATATTTGTCTTGTGCGGGGGTCGTCGAGTTGACATTGGACGAGGTTAATAAATACTATATTATATGTTATTTCTTTCTATACTTCTTTATTTCCTGCACCACTGACTAACATCATGCACTCGACGCACGCTTTCATCAATTATAGATGCACAGAGAGAAGGAGCTCCGCTTTTGGTTCGGGATGAGGTGTCACATATTATTTTTTTATTGTTTCTCCTCATAAATTGTAATCGACGTTATATTTTACATCTTCCATGCATGCCTGTAAAGTAGCTCCAATCTGCTATGTATTTACCAAGCAAATGTTATTTTTGACGTCAAAAATGTATTTACCAAGCAAATGTGTGTAAAAAGCTCATTCACGTGAATACGTCTTTAAAATTGCTTCCATAGGGAGGCAATTAAAAAAAAAACGAATGATAACAAAATCGGGGGATACAGTTTAGTGTTGCAGCTACAAATCTATCATCTCCATTCAAAATTCAATCACACCGCTGAATAGATGAAGGGTCAAAGAATTTATTACGCTAATTAAGGACTATGGAAACTTCGCGTGCGGGGGAGGGGAAGCGCTGCCATTTTGAGATAATTTTAGTGCATATAAAATATTCACGTACACACAGCCACATCTCATTTTTTTCTGTCAATTGTCACTGTTGTCGTTATTTCTGAGTAAATTCCTTGAATTGATACTCCTGCATTCTTACCCTTTCAAATTCCTATACGTAGTACAGAGAAAGGGCTGTGGCGATTGGATGTAGTGTGAAATCTTTGCCAACTTATCATCAAGATAATGCAACAGTTAACTTCAAATCCTACAAAAAAAGCTCTTGGAGGCACGTCTTTCACCCCGATATTATCTTCTCTAGTAACATCTTCAACTTCTTTGTGGCAGATTTGCGCTTTTAAAGGGCTTGTCTTACCTGTATGTATCTTTTTTTCCATCTGTATTTACCAACACTGTATAGAGTTATATTAACCTATACTACCGTATAAATAATAGTACTACGTAGAGTATGACCACTCCCTGCCGCTGTCCCGTGTCAACCTCACCTGCCCTCTGAGACAAATCTAGAACAGTTTGTATGGCGCCGCACGCACACACGTTCATTAACGCTTTGCACAGACATCATTGTTTATGTAGTAGTTAACGTCGCGACATTTGTATAGAGTGGCCGGGGTGTGCCTATATAGTTTTGGTGGAGGTGGTACGCCCACGGTGGCAGCCCGGGTAAAGCTGCTGTTCTACGCCCACTCACAACCCTGACACTTATAAGAGAGATAACTTGTGCGGGGGAACATACTAATAAAATTAACTTGACTGAAATAACGTCCACTAGTTATTTTAACATAAATACTTGTATTTTATATATTTATCCTAGGTTTCTTGTTACAGAGCAACCGTCCACGATCCGTGCAGGACAAAATGAGGATCCGGGAAGCGGCAGTCTGAACATAAGTGAAATAAGTAAGTAAACTAATTTTTGAATTCCGATCGATATTTTGTATGAAATTGTGAGTTTTTGAAACGCTCAATCGGAAATATTAAGTAGGTACATACTTCAAAATCTGTTCGACGACGTCTAAGTATTCTATTCTAATATCATGAATTTGTAGATATCTCAGGATGTCTATAATGTTTCACTCATAAATTTTAAGAACATAACGTAAAAGAAAACATAAGATAAGCAAAATAAAAAAACAATTCGTTTCTGCAAAAAAAAAAAAAAAACAGTGGCACTTCGGGAGTGCCGACAGAAGAGAAAACGTGCGCCGCTTGACCCGCTCGCCTCACACTACCTCATACCGTACCATATAGACCGGTGTAGGTTACGGTAACAGTGTCGCTGGATTAGTGTTTTTACCCATCTCGAAAAATTTCCAACGCTTCTAAAGAAGATTCACTTCAACAATTCCTTGATGCCAAGTTGAATTGCCTACTTTACTGAAATATATGTATTTTCAACGTAACCTATTCACTGGCCATGCTATAGTTAACGTTGCTTGACTTGTATCATCTTCAGGTCGATTTTAGTCTCCACTACAGGAGCACGACCCTCTCTCGTCCGTCCTAGACGGAAGGAGGATTTCGCCTACACTCCCCACGCTGGCCAGACGGGTTAGGGAGGCTTGACTTGTATATCCGACTGATATACGCAATGGTAATCGAGCTTTTCAATACGTGTCTTGAGTAATATTTTACGTAAGCGGTTTTCCCGTTGATCGATTTTGGCAGAGACTGCGGCGAAAGTACCGGACCGGTCTGCAATTATAACAATTAAAATATTCTCAGAAAGATCGCTTCCAATACTTTTTTAGCTTTCCACGTACAGCGGCTTCACTCGTGTAGTGTCATTTGTATGTGTATAATTTAGTATAGTGTACATTCAAAAATAATTCGTCTAATCTGCCCCCTTACCACCCATCTCTTATTGTGATTCAATAACTCAATGAATATGCGACTCTATTTTAAATTGAATAGAGTCGCTTATTCATCGGTATGAATAAGCATTCTATTCAGTTATTGAATCGCAATAAGAGATGGTGGTAAGGGGGCTGTACTGAGTATAATCTTCTAATTTTCCGAGCTCGGTGGTCGAACGGCTAGCAATCGCTACTTTGACGCGAGGGTTGGAGCTCAGCACAAGACAAACATTTGTGTGCATGAACATGTCTGGATGTTTTCTATATATTATGTCTAGTACCCATAGCTTTGCGCTTAATTTGGGACTAGATAGCGCTGTGTAAATTGTCCAGAAATATTTATAATTTATTTATTTTATTTTATTTTGTTTCCGCATCTCGCCGCTATACTGTAATGCTTCAAAAATCCTTTATTTTTTTCTCTCTTTGTTTGTTCTATCATACCGTCTCTATATACAATCGGCTCCTCACAAAGGTTTTCCATTGTTTCTCTTCTACTTTATTTCTAAGTAACATATTCTTTAGTTTCGGTTTTTCCCTTAATTTCTCTCTTCGAAGTTTCAAGTAAAATTCAAAATTTTATATTTCTGCCATAACCGTTGCTCTGATGTTAAGATTACATTATTTTATTTTTATATTCATATTTTATTATCATCATCGTCATCAGCCTGTATCTACGCACTACTAAATATAGGCCTTCCCTTCCCCAATGCTTTCCACCAAATACGATCTTCCGGCTTCCGCATCCAGGCGTTTTCATATATAATTACTATTTTTTTATAGTATCTTTACTATCTTTATAATTTATATAGTTTTCTTTATTCTTTAATTAGTTTTAATAAAAATATACAATAAGAACCAATTGTTAAAAAAAAATATATTTATCGAGACGGGCGAGTGGCGTCAATATCAGTCAAAATACGCTACAGATATCAGTCAAAAATGGTTTAAAGCAAAGATATTCAGTAATATTTAATTGTACCTACTTCTTTTAAATCAAATCAAATCAAAATATCTCTATTCCTTGGACTTTATAACGCACTTCATACAAATTAAATATAAGAACATGTATAAATCATTACTACTCTAAATCCGCAGAGCTTAGATTCACTTTCATCACACTATCTAAAGTTATTGTATTATAATAGCAGGCAGTATTCGTCATCGTATAGTCTAGGAGGCGGTGTGAAATATCTAAAACCACATGGATGGTTTACCGATTTGAATTCAGCTAAGATGTTGCCCAAAAGACAAAGACAGTATCTATGTAGATTTATTTATTTTATTTGTTAGCAGACAAAGTGCAATAAGCAATCATACTGTCCATACCTGAACAGCAACTCGCCTTGCCGTTCCAGTCACAAAGGAAGCTTCAATTTACGGAACGCAATTAAGCGTTCGGAAACCGATTGTTTACGAATTTTGTTCCGATTTGAGCATGGAGTGCAAATCATTGAGGCGTGCGGGCGTTAGCACCGGTCTACGGGGAATGCCCTTCGGTTACTATGTACTCACTAACTTGTCTTATAAATAAAAACGTGGTAAAACACGTCTGCGGAACTCGTTCCGAATGAGTTACACCTGTCAGATTGGGTTTTGATCCTGTGATAAGTAATAAATGACGTTCGATCAATTGTTCCGTCCGTAAATGCGTAGATACAGCGTGTTACAGATTTTTTCGAGTGGCCGTTCCGTTGCCAGCCTTTTAAAGGAAAAATTTACTCTGTTCTTGAAGCTTGATGTAAAGCAGGTGCGCAACCAAAAGGTTGTTGGGTTCCTGCAAATGAATTTCCTGCTAAGTGAGATTTAGTTGATCTCTAGGATTTGTTATTTAGCTAATTCTGTGAGGTGGCTGGGAATACTTTTCCAGTCAGGCAGTTTAAATTTCGCTGTGTTTACAGTATGTAATGGTACTACGTATAGAAATAGGAATATAGAGGTTTATCAGGAAGCACCGCGTGCAGTTAAGGTTGGCTTTGGGTCAAAAATGATGTTGAGTTACTTACACCCCAAAACTTCAGGTTATCTAGACTAAATGTGCCCTCGACTCCGCTTGTGGAGACTACACAGTAATTTTATAAAGAACGTTAAGAGCAATAGCTAATTTTCGTTTATTTTTAACCGACTTCAAAAAAGGAGGAGGTTCTTAATTCGACTGAATATTTTTTTTGTATGTATGTTATTCGATATCTTTGCGAATTGTGAACCGATTTTCATAATTCTTTTTTTTATTTGAAAGGGTATGATTGCAAGGTGGTCCCATATTCACCAAGTCTGGATCTGATGATGGGATGCCAGGCAAATCAAGGGAAACCCTTAAATTTTATAAGCACGTATGGTCAAATTATTTTTTTTTATTAGAAAGGTAATTGCGAGGTGGTTCCATATTCACCAAGTCAGGGTCTGATGATGGGATCCTAGAAAAATAGAGGGAAATCCTTTGAAATTTGCCCTATGGTAGCCGGCAGAATAAAATTGTGCATTCCACTCCATTGCTCTGCGCTGGATGTGGTACAAGGCGACTAAGGAATCTTGTGTAACGCGATAACTTTTCTCCCGGAAGACGGGCATCAGCGTCTGCGGGGGTATTCCACCAATAAGTTGCGCTCGCCAACTGAAGTCGGTTTCAATATTTTTTTTTTAATCAACTTTATTATAGATAAATTTAGTATGGGTATGCTCTATCTATAGTATTTATAACATCGTTGGTCAGAAATAATTGTGAACGGGGTGTTTAGTAGTGTAATACTTAATATGTAGATGGCGCCACACTGCGACTTCACAGCAGTAAAATATAAAATGCAAAAATTTGCCACCATCACTAACCTTCCTGGTAGCTCAGTTGGAAGAGTACTCGCCCGCTCTTTGATAGGTCGTGGGTTCAAATCCCAACTAGGCGGGGAGGAGAATTTTTCAATTTTTAAAATAAGTATTAATATTCTGTTCAAGTTATTCGAAATCAACTATTTAATAAATAAAATATGAAATAAATAAATATTGTCAGACAAATTACATAGCGCCATCTAGTCCCAAAGTAAGCGTTGCTTGTGTTATGGGTACTAGACAACTGATAAACATACGTAAATACATTTTTTTTTTCGTAAATACATACTTGTGATACATAGAAAACACCCAGACCAAGCCAAACAGACATGTGCATGGATACAAATGTTTGTCCTACGTGGAAATCGAACCCACGAGCGTTGGTATCGAAGCCGCGTCATTGACCGCTACGCCACCGAGCTCATCAAAATAAATAATAAATTTAAATAATAAATGTACACATGCTTGTCTCCGTTCCGTCTCAAGCTATCATTTTTTTCTCAACAGCGGCGCTAGTGTGCTCCATAAATGATCGTATGTTGTTCATAACGCTAGTGCAATTAAAACTACGTTAGGTATATTATTCATATGTCATAATATTTTACCTATTAATGATCATTTTCCTCAATATCCGCGCGTACTTCGTTCAGTTCGCGTTCTGCTTCACATACGAACGCCGATCTTAGCAATATATTAACTTTTAAATCAGTCTAAAGCTTTGTTCTTTAACATGTAGATCGAATTTAGTATTATAGAGTAGTGAGAGGGTCGCAGTGTAGACAGTGTAGACGCAGTGTAGATTAAGGTTTGGGTCTAAAACATCCATCTAATTAAACATTAAATATAAAGTGATATTGCAGTGAAGGGTTAACTTTTTTTTCTATTTTTTACGACACTAGATACGTTGGGATGTGTTTGTCTTAACAATATAATTGGATTGTATTTGTTATGCCAAATTGAGAGATATACCTACATAGCGAGAAACTTCAAATCGAGTTTTTTTAAAATTATGGGGTGTAAGTGGTTTATCAACATCTTTGAACCAAAGCCAACTTCACCTGCTCGTGGTGCACCCTGCTGACTGACAAACGAAGCTCTGGCGAAAAGAGAGGTAGGGAGCGTAATTGTAAGCTACCCGACTGGGGAATGTACCTCCACTTCACAGAATACCGCAGCCAAATAACAATTCCCTTGAGGGTTATTGTGTTCCTGCGAGTGATTGAGGTCACCAGAAAAGAAGGAGATGCTGCGTTGGCGATGCGGGGGTGGCGGCGCGCAAGTGATATATTATGTTGCGAGCGTTAATACGGTTACGGTAACCGCTACACATCAGGCGGGCCGTATGCTTGACTGCCACCCGACGTATTATAAAAAAAAAAAGAAAATTCGTAACAGATTCTAGCAATTTTATGACATATGCTTCACAAAACTTATACTGCGTGATATTTTTATTTCTATTAAACTTAAATAGCTTTAACTTAAAAGTAACAAAATGTTGATTGGATCTATTCTGCATAACAGTGTCCTGTATATATTTAATTAATAAACTTATTTGTAGATAACGACACGCCGCGTTATGGTGCTGTGGTGAAGTGATTAATTTGTTATTGAGTGAAGGTTAGGTACAGTTTGTTTATAGTAAATCATTTTTTCATAGAAATTTTGAACTTTTCAATGTGCAATTAGATGTGAAAATGTATTTGTGTGAGTCATAAAATCGAAGTGTCCATAGTGAACTGATTGCTGTGCTCGTGTTTGTGTTGAATAAGTGAGATGGCGGTAACGTCGTTTGAACTCTACAGTAGAATGTTGAAAGGTGAGCGAATTAATAAATAAATATTGTCAGGCAAATTACACAGCGACATCTAGCCCCAAAGTAAGCGAAGCTTGTGTTGTGGGTACTAGACAACGGATAAACATACTGAAATACATTTTTTTTTTTGTAAGTACATAGAAAACACCCAGACTAAGACAAACAGACATGTTCATGCACACAAATGTTTGTCCTATGTGGGAATCGAATCCACTAGCGTTGGTGTCAAAGCCGCGTCATTGAGCGCTACGCCACCGAGCTCGTCAATTAATTCAAATAAATTCTAAAGTCAATTAATTCTAACTGCATATATGCATGGATGTGACGTCGCTATTGTATATTATGTTTCAGTTTATGTTAAATAATAAATAATAATTATGTACAACATTACATCAAACTTCTCTAAGGGGCCTCTACGCGTTAGATCCATATCCTTGCGCACGCCTTTCAAATGACCGGGCTTCAGCCGTGTAGTACAGAGCGATAATAAATAATAATAATAAATAATCCTGGACAAATCACACGCGGCCATCTAGTCCCAAACTAAGCAAAGCTTGTACTATGGGTAGTAATGGGTACTAGGTAAATGATATTATACTTAAATACATTTTATTTTGTAAGTACATACATATAATACATAGAATACACCCAGACCAAGACAAACAGACGTGTTCATGCACACAAATATTTGCCTTGTGCGGGAATCAAACCCGCAACGTCGGAGTCAAAGAGGCCATTGCTAACCATTCGACCACCGAGCTCGTCAAAAGTTATTCAGTATATTTAGTTCATAATGACAAAATAATTATGAGAACCGACTTAAAAACGTATATAGCTATGAGCTACGGTGCAGAGACTTGGATGCTGGCCGTTAGGCTGGTTCACAGCGAGCGAGAGAGAGCAATGCTTGGAGTTTCTCTAAGAGATCGGATCCGGGATGAATAAATTCACCAAAGTGGTCGACATAACTGCTCTCAGAGTCAACAAGCTGAAGTGGCAGTCGGTTGGCCCTATCTGCCGAGCGATGGCAAATGGGGGAGGAAAATCCTAGAGTGGAGGCCACGTATCGGGCGACGAAGCATAGGGCGCCCCCCTCGTTGGGCTTCTAGATGGGTTGGACCTGCAACCTCAAAAAAGTGGCTGGTAGCGGTTGGATGCGGTTCAGGTTCACAAGACGTTTGCCTTGTGCGGGGATCGAACCCGCGACCTCGAGGTCAAAGTAGCCATTCCTTTGCTAACCATTCGGCCACCTGGCTCGTCAAAGTTTATTTCAAATTTGTCTAGTTCATTAACTAAGTTGGCAGTCTGGTTTCCGGCAGACTAGAATAGAATCTTTCCATCTCTTCCCGTGGATGTCGTACAAGGCGACTAAGGGACATTATAAAACATCGATCTGACCTCCCCAACCCGTCTGGCTAGCGTGGGGAGTGTAGGCCAATTCCTCCTTCTGTCTGGGCCAGACGATAGAGGGTTGTGCTCCTGTAGTGGAGACTAAAATGACCTAATGATGATGATGATGATGATTAACTGAGTAAAATGATAACCAAATGCAAAAAGACAACAAAATTTTGTTAAAATTAAAATGGCTCTCCCATTAGGTAATTGCGGGCAAACTGGATTTAGTATAATGAACTCACATTGCAATTTTGTCACACGTGTAAATGGATGAAAATTGGTCATAATTGTATTACAAATTTTATTTAGGCAGTTAAGTGATAAAATAATCATCATCAGGTCCATTTTAGTCTCCGCTACAGGAGCACGACCCTCTCTCGTCCGTCCTAGACGGCAGGAGGATTTGGCCTACGCTCCCCACGCTGGCCAAACGGGTTGGGAAGGCCTGATCGATATTTGATCATGTATTTCCCTTAGTCGCCTTGTACGACATCCACGGGAAGAAACGGAGTGATTCTATTCTAGTCTGCCGGGAACCACTCGGCCATATTTAAGGCCACGGATAAAATAATAACGAGACCCAAAAAACCCTTCAATATTTTGTTAAACCTAAGGATGGCTTTCCCGTTAGATAACTGTTAACTACAGTTATCATCATCAGCATCATCAGCCTGTGTGTACCTACTGCACACAATGCTTTCCAACAAATACGATCTTCCGCCTTCCGCATCCAGCCGCGTTCAAAGGTCATCGGAACATCTAGAAGGAAGGCGTCCAACACTACGTCGTCCTACGCGAGGCTTCCACCTTCCTTCCCCATCTGCCATCACTTACTCGGCAGATGTGACCGGCCCATTGCCACTTCAGCTTGCAAAACACTGAAGGCTATGTCGACAACTTTGGTTCTCAGTCGAATTTCTTCGTTCCGGATTCGATCCATCAGAGAAACCCCGAGCATAGCCCTCTCCATCGCTCGCTGCGCGACCTTTAGCCTGTGGATCAGTCCGATGGTCAGTGTCCAAGTCTCTGCACCATGGGTCATTGTAACTACAATTATGACCGTGTAATTTTCCTATAATGAGTGACAACTGTATCATAAATATTTAGGCTATTAGGTGTTAAATTAATAATGAGACCCAAAAAGCCGACAATATTTAATTAGGTTAACTGGCGCAGTCATCAAAATAATTGCAACTGCTGGCTACCTGGATATAGTTTAGTGCAATTTTGTCACAAATTTAAATGAGTGAAATTTTGTCACAACTATATTATAAATTTTATTAATACAATTATGTTTGATAATCGAACGTAAAAAAGGATTAAAAAATTTACACCTAAGAGCCCTATTACATTTGCACGCTGACGAGCTCTCGCGCAGTACTAAACCCGCGAAGGCCGCCGGTGCATCGTTTTTTGTAGTAATTTTGAAGTTATATTTATCGTTTTTATTAAAATAAGATAATAAATTCATGCTACAAAGTTTATTCATCATGAAGTAAGATTTATTCTCGTATAAATTATGCTCAATAATATTATCGTTTATTCGAGAAATTAACAGTTTACTTAAAGCGATTTTCTAAGTTTTTTTGGTTAAAAGAATGTTTTTTTTCTATATTAAATCAATGATATTTCAAAATTCCGAGGCCGCTATGTACTATACGACTATATAACAAATAACATTCTATTTTTTTTTATTTCATTTGTTTGGAACAGTAGTACAATCCAGGAGCTCAAAATAGTGAATGTGCGCATTTTATGAAAATCTTTCTCTGCAATTTTGGGTTTATTTAAAAAGTTAAACTAAATTTACAAAAAGCGAGGCCGCTACGTACTATGCCAATAGCTATTCTGTACTATTCAATAAGTCAACATTGTTAATGTATTTTTGTTTCCGAGATCAAGAACGCCAAAATTGGCCATTTTACGCAAAAATCACCGTCAAAATGTAATAGTGACTTTCTCATTCTCACTAGTATATAGCAAGTATATATATATCTATATATATAAAAGAAAGTCGTGTTTGTTACAACACTTATAACTCGAGAACGGCTGGACCGATTGCCATGGTTTTTGATTTATTGGATTTGTTTCCGTCCCGAATAGCAGAATAACTCTTAAAAACATTGGAAAATTCTCGAAAAAATAAAATAAATGAAAAAACATTTTCCCATACAAATGAAAGTGTCAGTTGAAAAAGGGATTACGATATTTATTGGTTGTCAAATATCAAAACGTCAAATCAATTGGTGTCAATTTTATGTCGCGAAAGTTGTCTGTGATTTGTTATGAAAATTTAAAAATGTCAAATCGATAGGGGTGAAAACGCTTTTCCCATGGGGTTCGAGCGCAAGAATCAAATCAGAGTAAACATCAAAAGAAATGACAATTACAAATCACCAAAATGATAAAACCTATTTCAAAACAAAAAAAAATAAAACAAAACGTTTTTTTTTTTAAATTAACAATAAGGAAATCTTTATTTTCAGTTTTTATGGATACGGGTCTTCCCTCAACCGAAGGGGTTTAGAGCGTACTCCAACACGCTGCTCAACTGCGGGTTGGCGGAGGCCAGTGTTTTCGAACCGCCTAAAGGCCACTGACTTAACTTAACGACTGTCATTAAATGATAAGAACCGGGACCGACAGCTTAACGTGCCTTCCGAAGCACGGAGGAGCTCAAGATGAGCTAATGATAACAACCGGGACCGACGGCTTAACGTGCCTTCCGAAGCACGGAGGAGCTCAAGATGAGCTAATGATAACAACCGGGACCGACGGCTTAACGTGCCTTCCGAAGCACGGAGGAGCTCAAGATGAGCTAATGATAACAACCGGGACCGACGGCTTAACGTGCCTTCCGAAGCACGGAGGAGCTCAAGATGAGCTAATGATAACAACCGGGACCGATGGCTTAACGTGCCTTCCGAAGCACGGAGGAGCTCAAGATGAGCTAATGATAACAACCGGGACCGACGGCTTAACGTGCCTTCCGAAGCACGGAGGAGCTCAAGATGAGCTAATGATAACAACCGGGACCGACGGCTTAACGTGCCTTCCGAAGCACGGAGGAGCTCAAGATGAGCTAATGATAACAACCGGGACCGACGGCTTAACGTGCCTTCCGAAGCACGGAGGAGCTCAAGATGAGCTAATGATAACAACCGGGACCGACGGCTTAACGTGCCTTCCGAAGCACGGAGGAGCTCAAGATGAGCTAATGATAACAACCGGGACCGATGGCTTAACGTGCCTTCCGAAGCACGGAGGAGCTCAAGATGAGCTAATGATAACAACCGGGACCGACGGCTTAACGTGCCTTCCGAAGCACGGAGGAGCTCAAGATGAGCTAATGATAACAACCGGGACCGACGGCTTAACGTGTCTTTCGAATCACGGAGGAGCTCGAGGTAATATAAACCCATCCGTGTACAGGCTACGGTCGACGTTGCTTAACTTGCGTGTTCAATTAGACTGACACGCGCAATGACGCCATCGAGCTTCTCTATTATTTTCTACTATTCATTGTTTTAATTCCATAAAATCATAAATTTAGTTCAGCTAATATGTACCACGACATTCATTGATTGTTAGGCGGTACGAAGTTCGCCGGGACAGCTAGTATATATATATATAGCGATACTCTTTGTCACAGGCAACAGGAATCGTTTACAATCTAATCGATCACGCAAGTTAAGGAACGTCGACCGTAGCCCGTATATGGATGGGTTTATTTATCTCGAGTTCCTCCGTGCTTCGGAGAGCACATTAAGCCGTCGGACCCGGTTGTTGTCATTAGGTGACAGTCGTTAAGCAAGTCAGTGGTCTTTGCGCGGCCTGAAAACACTGGGCTCCGCCAACCCGCAGTAGAACTGGGTGGTGGAGTATGCTCATACCCCTTTGACCAGAGACCCGCATCCCAACTTAAACCAAAATGCCGTATTAAATGGTGCAATTTGGTCACAAAAACTTACTATGACACGCTCGACTATGTAACGCTCGTTCGGGGAAAGTTGCCAGGGTGGGAGTGAGAGGTGAAGTTTTCACTTCTGTTATGTGGACTTAGCACGCACCGATTTTTTTAAATTTCAGCATACACTTTCATTCAGTAGTTTTCAAGATTAGCGTGACGTCAGATAGATGTGAGTTGGGAATTCCACTTCATTATCATCTTTATAGTAAAGTAGTTCATAGATATAACGTGACGTAGCCGTTTTGTATGGTAGAAGAGAGGTAGGGCACAGCGTAATTTTAAGCTACTCTACTGGTACATCCACCTCACAGAATCCCGCAGCCAAATAACTATTCCCTTGAGAGTTGTTATGTTCCTGCGAGTGAGTGAGGTTCCCTGGATGGAAGTACTCTCGATGCCTTATTCAGATTATAATCAATATAAATATAATTAAGTTTCAGAATATAATTAATATAATATATATTATACGATAGTGATCCTATAATATCAATCTATTATGTGTGATATTAAATTTTTAAATTTATTGGTAATTTGCACGCCGAAAGGCAGAATGTGGTAGTTCAATGTTATTAGTATCATAATCTAACTGTATATTACCCATATTCGCAAAATAAATGATTTGATAATAATAATAACGGAGAACTAAAGCCTTCAGAGTTTGCAAGCTGTAGTGGCAATGAGTGGGTCACATCTGCCGAGTAAGTGATGGCAGAGGAAGGTTTTAATACCTTCCTCTTCCGGACTTCATTTTAATAAAATGAAGTCCGCGCGTAGGACGACGAAGCGTTGGCCGCTCTCCTTCTAGATGGTCCGATGACCTTAAGATAGCGGCTGGCCGCGGAAAGCATTCGGGCAGGCTTATATCCAGGAGTGGGTAGATACAGGCTGATGATGATGATCCTATATTAATGCTGGATGTCAAGCGCAGAGTTTTGTATCGACATACTGTTTAATGTGTGTCGATTTGTGTTTACAAGTAGGTACCATAATATATAATGTGTATATGTACCTACTTATATACATATAGTAATTATATGATATACATAGTATATATGTAACTAAACTGTAATCGTTGTATTATCTCGATACCTATCTAGTATCGAGATATACTCGATACCTCAATTGATGTGTCAATGTGACGCCCTAGCCGGCGCGTACAAAGGCGTACCCGGAATTGGAGGACTACAGACTCTTCCCAATAAGCGGCATACTGAAGTACATGGAACATGTCTACAGACAGTCAGGGGAGAGTGACTAAAGGTTTAGGGAGAGCACAAAAGATCCATGAGGGTCGACGTGTCACCGGTGCTTCAGCACTGGACTCACTCTAAGATAAGATAAGATCTCGATACCTCCAATGAACACTACGCCAACTCATAACATACACATCCAGATACACACCGCTAATAGAATATGAGTTATACATTTACTTAGCGGTTTGTATTTGTGGATTTTGTTGTGTCTGTGTGTCTTTTATAAATAAAATTCAGGTACCATAATGTTACTGAAATAATGAATCGATTTAGATAAAAAAAGAAAACTGTCGAGATTTTAGTTAGCGTAGTGTTCCTTGGATGTTTCGATCTGATGGTTAAAAAAAAGGACCCATATTGGCAATTTTCTTTCAAGCATTACTTCTTCGCCAATGGTCAATACCGAAATGCATCTAGTGTCCACAAGGACCCAATAATATAACAAATCATTTCATTTCATATAAGTAACTTTTTTCCTTTTGAGATACGAAACCCAATTCTTTTTTATGTAATTTGATCTGTAAAGGGTAACGTTAAGCCTCTTGGACACGGGTAAAGTAAAATCGGTATAGTGTTACATTGACTGGTTTCATTGTTATTCGTTGCATTGCGTGCTGGTAACTTCGCAATGTACTCCTCGCCCGATTTTACTCTACGTGTCCGCCAGACATTACTGACTGGATTAGTCAGTAATGTCTGTCAATAATCAACGTACATCTCAAACCACTCTGGACTGATCAGAAGGGCAATTCTCGTAATTAAAATTAACGTTAAGCCTCTTACACACGGGCAAAAGTAAAATTAGTAGAGTTACATTGCCTGGTTTCATTGTTATTATTGTAGCGTGCTGGTAACTTCGCAATGTACTCCTACTCACCCGATTTTACTCCGCCCGTGTACGCTAGACATTACTGACTGATCCATCAACGCACAGCTCAAACAAACTGGACTGATCAGAAGGGCAATTCTCGTAATTAAAATGTAGTCAAAATGCAGTGCCGATCCAGTCTCGATCTCACAAATGTCAAATTTGGTATTTTCATAACACAATATGAAATATGACAAAACGCAATATGAAAAAAAAGTTTAATCAAAGGGTGAATATATCAAGTTATAGCATTTGCCCGGTTTACATTATTCCAGTCCAGTAACCCAGTAGCGCTGAACTGGAATGGACCGGGCTGACGACATCGTCTACATGATTCCAGTCATTTAAAAGCTGGCGAACCGTCAAGACTACACTGACAATGATTTCGAGAAAGCAATTGAGACTTTTGTGGATGTGGATGACTTCTTAATCTTATCTATTTCAAGATGATAGGTAGAACGTATGCTTTTTATTTGATTTTTCACATCTTCCACTGTGAAACTTTGAATTTGCATTCCCACACATATTTTTACCAAAGCTGATTGGCGCATAGATTTATTTTTATAATCTTCTCATGATATATCCCATAAACATGAATTTTCTATGTTTTGTATGTGTAAACTAATAAACTGTAAAGTTTGGTCTTCAGTTAACTTTTTTATTTTTAATCCTTTTTTCGCAATCCAGGTAAAAATCCGCAAAAACAAACAACACATGTTTCCTGTACAATTGTTCTGTCAGCACTAGAATGTCACTGGATTGACCGTCTACATGATTCCAGTAGCGCTGGAATGGCCGTGCTGGATTCAAAAGTGACCGCCAATCCAGTTTCTGCACTGGATTGCTCACTGCATCCAGTACATTCCAGTGCCGGTTTACATTATTCCAATAGTGTTCCAGCGCTGGATTCGATCGCTGGACTGGAATAATGTAAACCGGACATTAAACAAACTGTATTCTGCTAGCAATAATAATTGATAAAAATTTAAGATTGAAATCAAGTACATTATTTTTAGTCAATTCAAATTCAATCTTGATCCGGTCAACATTAATTCTGAGGTCGTAAAACAATTACGAGAAAAAAAAAATTAAGAAATAATTTTCGAAATTCCCACTCGATACCGATATACTCGTACGTGGGTACGAAGTCCAGTACAAGTACAACAAGTTTGTATATAATAATAATGTGTTTGTTTGTTTTGTTCGCAGTTGAACTGTTCGTGAATGATCCGGACCTGGGCGGTCCGAGCGCACTTTGGGACATGCCGCGCACGCCCACGCCACAGGCCGGCTACACGGAGATCATCGAACAGCCGGCGCCGAAGGCTCTCAGGTCACTACCGTTTTTGAACCTGTAACCTAGTTGAGAGCCCATACATATATTTAGAATGGACTAGATTGTTCATGTAAATAGTAATAGTCAATCGGGACGAACCGTTTGGGGTGTAAGTTCATCAACATCTTTGAACCACAGCCAACTTCACCTGATTGACTGACAAACGAAGCTCTGGCGAAAAGAGAGGTAGGGAGCGTAATTGTAAGCTACCCGACTGGGGAATGTACCTCCACCTCACAGAATACCGCAGCCAAATAACAATTTCCTTGAGGGTTGTTGTGTTCCTGCGAGTGAGTGAGGTCACCAGAAAGGAAGGAAGGAGAAGCGGGGGTGGCGGCGTGCGAGCGATATTTTATGTTACGAGCGTTAATGTGGCTACGGTAACCGCTTCACATCAGGCGGGCCGTATGCTTGTCTGCCACCAGACGTAGTATAATAAAAACCTAGTTAAGAGCCCATAATATGTATTTATGTCTGTGATATAACCGTACGGTTGGTGCACAGATTTTGATACCGTTGGTTGGCCGTATGGTTTCCGGCAGACTAGCATAGAATCACTGCGTTTCTTCCCGTGGATGTCGTACAAGGCGACTAAGGGAAATACATTATCAAATATCGATCAGGCCTCCCGTTCGGCCAATCCGTTTGACCAGCGTGGGGAGTGTAGGTCAAAATCCTCCTTCCGTCTGGGACGGACGAGAGAGGATCGTGCTCCTGTAGTGGAGACTAAAATGGACCTGATGATGGTGATGATTGGTTCACACAAGCGCATTAGCTGTAGGCATAGGGTCCGATATTCATTTAATTAAATAGTAATCGCCGCGAATCGAGATTTCTCGCGAGTGTTTTTTTAGTACCATTATGAATTCTCGTAGAAGCGTTGGTCTGTACTGCTATGTATACATATTAGAGCTTTATACTTCAGAAGGCCAATTCTCGTAATTATATTACGATTGCAGAATGACAGTTGACCAAATCGAGATTCAATTGTGAATTGACTGAAAATTTATAAACTTGATTTCATTAATTAACTAGCTGTCCTGGCGAACTTCGTACCGCCTAACAATCAATGAATGTCGTGGTACATATTAGCTGAACTAAATTTATGATTTTATGGAATTAAAACAATGAATAATAGAAAATAATAAAGAAGCTCGATGGCATCATTGCGCGTGTTAGTCTAATTGAATACGCAAGTTAAGCAACGTCGACCGTAGCCTGTACACGGATGGGTTTATATTACCTCGAGCTGCGAAAGACACGTTAAGCCGTCGGTCCCAGTTATCGTTAGATAGATTCTTGACCTTCTCCGTGCTTTGGAAGGCACATTAAGCCGTCGGTCCCAGTTATCATTAGATAGATTCTTGGCCTCCTCCGTGCTTCGGAAGGCACATTAAGTCGTCGGTCCCTTGTCGGTTATTGTCATTAGATGACAGTTGTTAAGCCAAGCTAGTGGCCTTTAGGCGGCTCGAAAACAGTTGAGCAGCGTGCTGGAGTATGCTCTAAACCCCTTCGGTTCAGGGAAGACCCGTATCCATAAACACTGAAGATTTCATAAAAATAAACATTCCTTATAGTTTAATAAAAAAAATTAAAATAACGTTTGGTATTATTTTCAACGAAATTTATTGAGCATATAAAATCGTCCGGTCGTTCTGTCTGTCCGTCCGTTGCCATGAAACTCAAAATTTCGAAATTCTTCGGATTCGTGTAGAGCATCAAAAAGTAGTAATTTAAAGTGACCTTGGTTTTCCGATATCAATTCGGGAAAGTGGCCAAAATAAATAAATAAATATCGCTATGGTGGCGCATGCTGCGCGTCCTGCGCTGTCCGATGTTTTAGTTTTGAAATCGGTTTTATCATTTTGGTCATTTGTAATTGTCATTTCTTTTGATGTTAATCTTATTTGATTCTTGCGCTCGGACCCCATGGGCCAAGCGTTTTCACCCCAATCGATTTGACATTTTTCCATTTATAAAACAATTCACAAGACAACTTTTGCGACATAAAAGTGATTACCAATTGATTTGACATTTTGATGTCTGACCACCAATAAATATCGCAGTCCTTTTTCAACTGACACTTTAATGTGTATGGGAAAATGTTTTTTCTTTTATTTTATTCTTTCATCAATTTTCCAATGTTTTTAATAGTTATTCTGCTATTCGGGACGGAGAGAAATGCAACAAATCAAAACCCATGAGAATCGGTCCTGCGGTTCTCGAGTTATAAGTGTTCGAACAAACCCGACTTTGTTTTATATATATATATAGATAGAAGATAGATTATTATCAACTAGCTGCCCGGATAGACATCGTTATGTCAAGTTAAGTTTTTTTTTTCTTCAATTGTCTACGCATTTTTTATTATTTTCTCTATTTATTAAAACTTTCCGTGTGCCTTAAGGAAAATACGATAAAAAATTGCCGAATTGTACGAATCGTTCTCGAGTTTAGCGCTTAGCAACATTCATTTTTATTTATGTAGATTCTTATTGTTGGCAAAATAACATTCTTAATTTGTTTAATTTTCGGTCATAATTCGATATAATCTAACCAACTAAATAATAAATAAAATCTAAACTTTGAATATTCATATTATGATACGAGAATACCAAATTTGACATTTGTGAGATCGAGACTGGATCGGCACTGCATTTTGACTCCATTTTAATTACGAGAATTGCCCTTCTGATCAGTCCAGTTTGTTTGAGCTGTGCGTTGATGGATCAGTCAGTAATGTCTAGCGTACACGGGCGGAGTAAAATCGGGTGAGTAGGAGTACATTGCGAAGTTACCAGCACGCCACAATAATAACAATGAAACCAGGCAATGTAACTCTACTAATTTTTCTTTTGCCCGTGTATAAGAGGCTAACGTTACCCTTAACAAATGAAAAATAAAATAAAATTTGGTTTTCGTACCTCAAAAGAAAATAAAGGAACTTATATGAAATGATCTATTCTGTCATTGGACCCTTGTGGGCACTTGGACACGTCCACGTTTTTATTGATTATATTCCCCCGTTTTTGTTACATACAGTTATAACTTAGCTTATACAAATATTGTCATAAACACAAACTTTCTCTGGTCGGCACCTCTATCTATTGTTGAATATTTGAATAAATTAGCTTTCATTAGGAGTTCGGTGGTCGAATAGCTACTTTTAAACCAAGGGTTGCGGTTTCAATCCCTCCATAAGACAACTGTTGTGTGCGTGAACATGTCTGTTTATTTTTGTACTAGGCGCGGTTTTGTATGTTATCAGATATCTAGTAACCATAGTGCAAGCTTAGAGCCGTGTGGTTTCCGACAGACTAGAATAGAATCACTCCGTCTCTTCCTGTGGATGTCGTACAAGGCGACTAAGGGAAATACATAATAAAACATCGATCAGGCGTCCCCAACCCGTCCGGCCAGCGTAGAGTGTAGGCTAAATCCTCCTTCTGTCTGAGACGGACGAGAGAGGGTCGTGCTCCTGTAGGGGAGACTAAAATGACCTGATGATGATAGTGCAAGCTTTACTTCGTTTGAGACTAGATGACGGTGTATAATTTCAGAATTTATCCACCATCAAAAAAGGCAATGAACAGTGAAGTCCATTGCAGTCCCGGGGCTAAAACTATGGCTGCCTTGGAACTCACAACGAATTTAATCAGAAGAAATTAGTAGGAGTAAGAAGCTTTTGACTTCCCCGCTTAGCAATGTGCGAGACCGCAATATGGCAAATAAGGCATTAAAAGCCTAAACAGATTGCTAGTCTTATACTTGGTACTACTATTACATGATTGTTTAATATAAAGCATTAAAAAAGAGGAAAGCGTTGCCGGCATATGTATTTCCTCATTCATACAATATGGGATCCAAGCGAAGCGTCAAGAAGCATCTTGTAGGCCAGCATGGCAGCGTCAACTGACAAGACATCAAGGTCTCTTGTCCGTTGCCGATGCGATTGGGGCTCCTCTTTTCGCTTACCATCAGGCGAAGCGGAGCCAATATGCTGTGCTAATATATATAAAAAAAAGATAATATTACGAACCCGCGCCAAACATTGCGCATGCGTCGCATATCAACAAGCGCTGGTGAAAGTAGCGGTCGGCGGCGGATCGGTTCGTTTTCCTCATTCGACTCGTGTGTAGGTATTTAATTATTCAAATATGAGCATTTTGACGTAAACACGTCTTTAAATTTGCCACCATACGGGGGCAATCCAAAAATCAATTGATAACAAAATCGAGGGATACAGTTTGGCGTTGTAGTTTAGAATCTATGCTCTACATCCAAAATTCAATCACACCACTGGATAGATGAAGATTCAAAGAATTTATTACGCTAAGTAAGGACTATTGAACACTGCGTGCGGGGGAGAGGGAAGCGCCGCCTTTTTTACAATAATTTTACATTAACCTATTCACGTGGTTTTTTTTTTTTTTTTATGTCATACAGTAGACAAACCAGCAAGCGGGCCACCTGATGGAAAGTGGTCACCGCCGCCTATAGACATCAGTAACACAAGGGGCGCTACCAATGCGTTGTCCACTAAGGAGTTGGAGGAAGGGAAGGAAGGAAGGATGGGATAGGGAAGGAGTTGGGCTTCCGGATCTCTCACACACCGAACGAAACGCATTGCTGCTTCACGTCGATATTCTGTGAGAGGGTGGTACTTCCCCGGTCGAGCAAGCCCATTTCATAATTGCTCTACCACTCCACAAGATTCTCTAAACCCCTTCAATTGAGCGAGGCCCATATCCCAGCAGTTTTTTTTTTTTTATACTACGTCGGGTGGCAGTCAAGCATACGGCCCGCCTGATGTGAAGCGGCTACCGTAGCCATATTAACGCTCGCAACATAAAATATCGCTCGCGCGCCGCCACCCCCGCTGCCATCGCAGCATCTCCTTCCTTTCTGGTGACCTCACTCACTCGCAGGAACACAACAGCCCTCAAGGGAACCGTTATTTGGCTGCGGTATTCTGTGAGGTGGAGGTACATTCCCAAGTCGGGTAGCTTACAATTACGCTCCCTACCTCTCTTTTCGCCAGAGCTTCGTTTGTCAGTCAGCAGGGTGCATCGCGTGCAGGTGAAGTTGGCTTTGGTTCAAAGATGTTAATGAACCACTTACACCCCACCCCAGTTAATTAACATTGTACCTACCTAATAAAAAAGATCTATACGTACATTGATGGATCCATCTACTTATTTTGATTTAGTTGATGTTTGACTTTTACCACAGTATAAGTAATAGTTGCTTTTACGTTTATTTTGTATTTTTGACATACAAATTATAATATTTACATGACTTCCATCTCGGCTGCCATCTACTACGTCAGTATAAAAAAATGAGCTCGTTAAACACTTTCAGGATCAGTATGGAAATAAATAAATTTTCCTAGACAAAGTATGCACTGCCATCTAGTCCCAAACTAAGCAAAGCTTCTTTTTAATCCATACATATATGTAATACATGGAAAACACCCAGACCAAGACAAACAGGTATGTTCATGCACACAAATGTTTATCTTGTACGGCGATCGAACTCCGTTCGCCTAGCTCGATAACACTTTTCGTAACTTACTCCCCAAATGAAGCGTGCGTAAAGAAGTTTTACTTCAAAAATATTAATAATGGTTAACAAAAGGCACGGGCAATATGAATAGTGATATTATCCAAATGTGTAGCACCTGTGCGAAATGCCACTGAAAATACCAACTGTGACCTTGCACCGGCGGCCTTGGTCAGCGGCCGGGGAATAACTGCAGACTTCACGTCGTGTCATCGATAAAAGTGAAGTTGAGGAAGTGATACACCACTGCGGGGAAAAATATACAGTCATTTCCCGAGACGTCCCTACATATCAGATATGTAGGGACGTCTCCATAATATAACCTATATAGAATATATAGAATTACTTCGATAGCACAAAAATCTCTCGAGATATGGTAATTTGAAAATCACAATTTTTAGACTGCCCCAAAACGCTCCATACAAAAGACTACCGAATTAGGACGTCACAGGTTTGTATTTTGTATGCATCAAATCAGAAATTTGTACGACAGCTATGTTAAATATTACGTTTATGTAATTAGTATCATAATAAAAGTTATAGGATTTTTTATTGCTTCTCCAATGGAAATATTATTTTTTAATAATTTCATACTTTTAAAACATTGAGATATAAACGTAGTACTTATATCTCAATGTTTTAAAATGGACTTTCCCGCCAAACTTAGATCGACGCTAAAAAAAAGTCTGACTGAAGATATTAGAATGAAAGTTTGCAGATCCTTATAGTTTTGTGTATTTTACGATATTGTTAAATAATTTATACAATTTTTAAACATTGGAATTATTAACCTATTGTTGCCAGAGAACAGATAATTACAACCCGTGCGAGTTGACAGGGCACCTGGCGCTGTGACGTGACTCGTTGTAGTGAACCACTCAATAGTCAGCCTATACATCACATTATTTTTCTAAATATAAAAGAGAAAGTATGTATGTATGTTCCGTATAGACTCCGAAACGGCAGGACCGATTTCAACGAAATTTTTGACAATCTTTAGATTGACCCAGCGGATAATCCTGTGAGGTTTGGTAGCGGTCGGAGAATTTTTTTTTTGAACTGTCAATGACTTTTTTTTTTTTAGAACTTTTTAACATGAATAATTCCGTCGTATATATCAGTTGCGTTACTTGAACCGTTTACGCAGCGCACGCAACGGAAGCTTTTAAAAAGTATATTTTTTTTTGTGATATTTGCAACATTTTTCATTGGTGCTCCGCGTCTATTGGTGGTAGGGTGATGTTATACAGTCTTCCTCGAAAAATAGGCTATCTAACACTAAAAAACATTTTCAATTCGAATTAGTAGTTCCTGAGATTAGCGAGTTCAACCAAACAAACATATTCTTCAGCTTTATAATATTAGTATAGATATTGAACAACTTACAACGAGCTCGGTGGTCGAATAGTTAGCAATGGCCACTTTGACTCCGAGGTCGCGGGTTCGATTCCCTGACAAGACAAATATTTATGTAAGTGAACATTTCTGTTTGTCTTGGTCTGGGTGTTTTCTATGTATTTACAAAAAAATGCATTTAAGTATATTTATCAGCTATCTAGTACCCGTAGTACAAGCTTAGGGACTAGATGTCGCTGTGTTATTACACTTGTCCAGGAATATTTCATTAATTTTTTTTTACCAATGAAAAATAGAAGTAGGTTCCCAAGTTGAGTCCCGAGTATTTAGAGGATTTAAAGAGGTATGCATTTTCACGTTACATGCTCGTTGCGAGCCTAAAATACCGAAGCTAGAATTACAATTCGATTTATCCGAGGATATGTCTCCGCTCTATTGGAGTTTCCATTCGCCTAAGGATCTGAATTCACGCAAGGATAAGCGATGACATGATTCACTCGAGGGAGATGTTCATACATTTGACACCTTGCAGTAAGCTGAATGAAGCGCATGAAATGAAAACCCACTTTTTTAGGTGTTATTTTTTTGAGAATAGGCTTTTCAATTTCAGTATTAATATTAATATGTGTCATCATCATCATCAGGTCATTTTAGTCTTCACTACAGGAGCACGACCCTCTCTCGTCTGTCCCAAACAGAAGGAGGATTTGGCCTACACTCCCCACGCTGGCCAGACGGGTTGGTGAGGGCTGATCGATGGTTGATAATGTATTTCCCTTAGTCGCCATGTACGACATCCACGGAGTGATTCTATTCTAGTTTACCGGAAACCACACGGCCATTAATATGTATGTGCCTGTATAATATGCTACCTATGAATTGGGAAATTGAACTGTCTCGCCATTTATTTATTTTTTCCATGCAACCATAAACGTTGTACACGTTTTCCCGCTCGCGTTTCTTGTATGTGTTCCTACCAAACACAGGTTGGCTGGAAGAGATCTCTAAAAGAGATAAACCCGCCTTTGTGCATAACATTTCCTTATAATATTGTAATTATGGTTTTCTTGGTGTACGATAAATAGAATACAACAACAACAACTACCTCTTTGTCGCTTCAGTGGGGTTCGGCCCTAATGACGTGACGTCTAGTGACGCCACAGACGGGTCAGAATTCCCTGGCCGTTACGATAACGCGTCAATCATTGTACTCGACGTCAATTATTCAATAGTATATGGTTTCGTTTAGTCAATGGACAATTTACGGAAACTGTGACGGAAACCCATTGTATATTGTATAAGCAAATTACGATGCAGCACAGTATCGTACGATTTATTTACATACCTATAATAGACAATTCGAGACAGGACTGGGGGGACGGGGGGCCACACATTCCCACCGCTGTGTCTCCTGTGTAGCCTGGATTAACAACCGCGACCACCAAAAACAGTGAAGTCCATTGCAGTCCCGGGGGTAAAACTACGGCTGCCTTGGAACTCACTACCAATTTAATCAAAGGAAATTAGTAGGAGTAAGAATCTTTTGGAATTCGACTTCCCTCTTAGCAATGTGAGAGATAGCAATATGGCTGATAGGGCATTAAAAGCCTAAAGAGATGGCTAGTCTAGTGAAGCTCAACTGCCGTGCACCACGGATTTTATACTATAAATAGACAAATATAAAAATTATGTAATATAAACTCATTTACAGTGGTAATCCCATTTAAATCAGATAGATAATTGAAAATTGCATGAATCCAATTTACAGTATAAAGAAAATTAAAGATCTCGCGAAGAGGAAAACATAGTTGATTATGATCCATCCTCGCAGGAAAATGTTGAAACAATTAGGCCCGCATAATTGCCAATAGACACGATGTTGTTTCTATCGGCCGTTTTCCGCAACACGACTGTGACATGACACTCGCCGTGTCCTAGGTTGAGTATCGCAGACACAGTAGACATTTAGAGCAGTAACACAACTTGTCGACTCTGTACAATAACATATCATCATCATCATCATCAGGTCATTTTAGTCTCCACTACAGGAGCACGATCCTCTCTCGTCCGTCCCAGACAGAAGGAGGATTTGGCCTCCCCACGCTGGCCAGACGGGTTGAAGGGGATCGATGTTTTATAATGTATTTCCCTTAGTCGCCTTGTACGACATCCACGGGAAGAGACGGAGTGATTCTATTCTAGTCTGCCGGAAACCACACGGCCAATATACACAATAACACATACAAAATGTCAAAACAAATACAAATAGAAAATATCTTTTTCTTCCAACTATGCTTTAATTTCATCACAATCACACTAAAAACTCAGTACAAAACGAGTCTTTAATGCTCTAGAGCAATAAAAATGTATGAAATTTCATTATCGCACAGTTTTTTTTAATCGCACCAAAAGGTGCCAATCTCAATGGATTAGCTCTATTCAGCCAGCCGATATCAAAACTTTTTTTTTCGTACGTATTATTCGTTTCTATCCTACTTGTTCCAAATTTAAAAAATGATTGCTGCTAACTCTGAGTTAAAAATGAAAGAAATTTATAAAAGTGATTTGGCGGGAACTTTGTTAATTTTGCTTGACAATATTTTTGGAAACGATAAAAGTGTACTATCTGATTTTGAGTGCTTCGGCTTCGAATTAAAATGGAATCATCTAGCGACACATTAACTCCGGAAAACATTCTAAATGAAGCCGACAGTGTTATAGGAACTTCTATTTTAACTGTTTGATATGAGTTTCTTTTATCTACTATTCCTATAGGTTAGTTGAAAGAAAAGCAGATTATGCACCTCGCCTTAAGTAATTTATATTGCCCTCGTGCCTGTTAGATTAGAGCCCTCGCTAACGCTCGGGCTCTAAATCAGGCACTCGGTGCAATAATAAATTACTTTGTGCTCGATGCAATAATCTACTATTATTGTGTACGGCAGTTATTAAGATGTTACAAGATTATATAGTTTTGTACTGTGTTCCACCACTTAGGCGTACAACAATTATTAACAAATTTGATTAAAATAGCAACAAATGTATTTACACAAACCTTATTGTATTTCAATCACTTTTTAACCGACTTCAAAAAAAGGAGGAGGTTCTCAATTCGACTGAATATTTTTTTTGTATGTATGTTATTCGATATTTTTGCGAATTGTGAACCGATTTTCATAATTATTTTTTTATTTGAAAGGGTATGATTGCAAGGTGGTCCCATATTCACCAAGTCAGGATCTGATGTAGGGATGCCAGGGAAATCAAGGGAAACCATTAAATTTTATAAGCACGTATGGTCAAATTCATTATTTTTTATTTCAAAGGGTAATTGCGAGGTGGTTCCATATTCACCAAGTCAGGGTCTGATGATGGGATCCCAGAAAAATCGAGCGAAACCCTTAAATTTGCCCTATGGTAACCGGCAGAATAAAATTGTGCCACTCCATTGCTCTGCGCTGGATGTCGTACAAGGCGACTAAGGAATCTTGTGTCACGCGATAACTTTTCTCCCGGAAGACGGGCAGCAGCGTCTGCCGGGGTATTCCACCAATAAGCCGCGCTCGCCAACTGAACTCGGTTTAATTTTTTTTTTAAATCAACTTTATTTATAACCAATGCCGCGTAACCATATGTTGGTTATGCAGCTTTTAAAAGATTAATTAAAAAAATCTAAAGTAAATATTCCAACTATTTTTTTAAGGTCGTTGCCAGCCTAATATATCTGAAGTAATATTGACGATGACAATATTTTTTTAAAGATAAGACTTTCAAAAACCTTATTTTTTAGTTCGACTGTGCCTACTCCAACTCGGAACTATTTTTTGCAGCCCGATTTATAGTTTTTTGCAGAGACAAACGTACAAACATACATACATTTATGAAATATAGCATACAAATTTAGACATATACTGTGCAATTAACTTACGTGTTTTATGCCTCGTTTCCTATATAATTAAAAAAAATGCGTAGGTACTTTTATCATTCCTACGTAAGCCTCGTCATCCCCTTTCTTTTTTTTTATACTACGTCGGGTGGCAGACAAGCATACGGCTCGCCTGATGTGAAGTGGTTACCATAGTCATATTAACGCTCGCAGAAACACAACAGCCCTCAAGGGAACCGTTATTTGGCTGCGGTATTCTGTGAGGTGGAGGTACGTTCCCCAGTCGGGTAGCTTACAATTACGCTCTCTATACCTCTCTTTTCGCTAGAGCTTCGTTTGTCAGTCAGCAGGGTGCACCGCGTGCAAGTGAAGTTTGGTTCAAAGATGTTGATGAACCATTTACACCCCATATCTAGTCATGATCCCCTACGTCATATCTAGTCATGATCTTTGGATATTTATATATTAATAAATATAAAATGGTGATTTGTATTTTCCACTTTAACCACTATGATATGGATATCAAATGAAAGACCACGAGATTCGGTCATCATTGAACCAAAACCAACCTCACCTGCACGTGGTGCACCCTACTTACTAATAAACGAAGCTCTGACGAAAAGAGAGGTAGGGCATAGCCTATGTTTTATGCTGCCCGACTGGGGAAGTACCTCTACCTCACAGAATACCACAGACAAATAAAAAATACCTTAAGGGTTCTTGTGTTCCTGCGAGTGAGTGAGGTTACTAGAAGAAAGAAAAGACGGAGTAAGTAGTATTTTCTTTCCGCTGCAGCGGGTCGGCGACCCCTTGGTGTTGCTGATCTCCGTGGGTGATTACTTTCTCAGCTGATCCACATGCTCGTTTACAGCCCCTCTCATACAAAACAAAATCCAATAAACATATACTTATTCTTCTTTTTTTATCTACTACAATTTCGGAAATGTTGCAGTGCATTTGCCAGTGCAGAGCCCAGTATTTGGGTCAATGACACCAGCTCGCCTCGGGATAATATTAGACGCTATCATTTTATGACGAGGAACTCCTCCCACTGACTGACTATAAATTTATATCACTCTCCTTTTCGTTACAATCATTTATTTAATTTAAGGTAATAAAGAGCAATTACTTGAGGCAACTCGACGGGAATACCTTGGATTTTCATTAGTAAATCATTTGAATCCAGTTTTATTAAAAAAATAGATCTGTAAAATTTTGTTGTCGCATTTCGGAAGATTAGTAGAATGATGCAAAAAATACATTATTATGTATTTTTTGCATGTATTATGTACTAAGTGTGTGTCCTATACTTTATCTTATACCATCAAATTGTCACCACATTTAATGCAAATAAATTATATTCTATTCTATTCTAATAATAAATATTTCTGGACAAATTAAACAGCACCTAGTCCCAAACTAAATAAAGTTTGTATTATGTATGGGTCACAAAATAATTGATAAATGTACTTTTTTTTTGTTTTTCTTAAATACGTGTACTTTTTTGTATTATACAAAAAATTACCCATGCCAAGACAAACAGACATGTTTGTCTGACTTAACAATCATTGCAAAGAAGCTTACGGGCCGCTTGGCCGGGCCTTCCCATGCTGACAGGGTCGCCATCCGATGTAGAGGGCAGGGAATATTTAACTAAAACATCCTAGCTCTTGAAGTTTGTTTATTAACTGTTCTTACTGGATATAACATCGCAACATTATGCATATGGTAGCAGAAGGGTGAGGCTAAACGTATGTAAATTTGTGAGTAGTAATCGCATTCCTGTCGATTTTGTAAAACTGTCTGGTTATAATACAAAGTCGGTCCGGGGTTTAAACGCGCCTCACAAAATTACGTTCCTTTGGCTTGATGATTTTGTTGAATAGCTCTCCAAGAGGTTCATTTTCTTTTGCTTTTTTTTAAATATTTTCTAAAGTAATGTGATTGTTACAGATTTCGGTACGAATGCGAGGGTCGATCAGCAGGGTCTATCCCGGGTGTGAACAGCACGCCGGAGAACAGGAGCTACCCGACCATCAGGATATGTGCCCCCAAGGGATACTACACGGTTGTGGTCTCCTGCGTCACCAAAGATGAAAAAAAGTGAGTACGAGGACAACCCAAGCAACACGTAAGCCAGATAATAGCAAAATTAAGCACCAATTGGCAGTTTATGGCTTCATTATATCTTTATAAAAGCTGACGTCATAGCTTTATCTTGAATAATACAGTATTTAAACTTTAATTACACTGAAAGCTTGATAAGTTCTGCATAAAATTGGTATTTTCTTTTATATCTTAATACTAATAATATTTGCTACTGTTATGTTAACGATATTCAAATAAAAGTGACTGAGACAGCTAGTAGCTACATAACAGCTGAAAATTCAGCTTTGTGCTGTACAACTTTGATAAATATTTCAATTATACAGCTTGGTTTTGAATAGTTTATTGTTTGGTTTCTTTAAGCTGCACAACCGGTCAAATCGTACTCATTTATTCAGAATATGGATATTTACTATTCTTTTTGCGTTTAAGCAGCTATCTATTGCATAAATGAAGATGACTACGATCTTATGACAATCTTATAGCGAGAGAAGCGCACTAATACTTTTATGTATAGCTCAAAGTGGTAAATATTAGGAATAATAGATGTTTATGTATCTAATAACTGGTTATTGAAGAAAAACAATGTTTTTATGCAAGAATGTCAAACTTATTTTATATTTATGACAAGATGTCGTCTAACAGTGAAACGTGTAAAAATGACTCAAATTCATGGAGAAAAAGAAAAAGGACAGGAGGTATAAGATGAAAGTGTTTAAGGGAGTATCTAAAATTAAAAATAAAACAATATCTGTACAGAAGCAGAAACGAGTTCGGCAGCTAATGCAAATTACAATACGGATCCAAGCACAAGACGACCAGTTCAAGAGGGTTCCGTATCCGTATCTCGTAATTTTACATCTACATCACAGATATTAGATAAAAATGACGATTCACATTTGGAGGACACCGATTCAAGTTCGAGTAGTTTAGCAGGAAACGTGTCAGAATTTAATAAAAATATAGATTTTCGAAATATTCTCAGAGATTGGGCAGTGAATAAAAATATCTCAAGCGGCTGTAAAAGATTTATTGGGTGTGATTAATCATAGATTTCCTGAAGTTATATTAAGGTCTGATAATTCATTATCAAATGTTTCCAGGTTGCGACATTGTTAATGGTTTCCATGGCAAATCTTTCATTTTGGGTTCCACCAACTTGAGCAAGTGTGCATACAACCGGACTCCTATTTTCATTTATTTCTTCTAGCTGAACTGAAATTTCTGCCAGTTTTTTCATATATTTTTCCTGATTTTGCGTAATAACAGTTAATAATTCGTTAGAAACCTTGATTTGATCATTATTGTCATATACTTTCACTGTGGATGCTTGTTGTACTGTTTCGTGTTGATGATCTTGAGTTATAACCTGATAAACTTCGCCGTCAATACCATGAGCTTCAATGACTTGATGTTCTGTAACTGTACTTGTATTTCCAGCATCAACCTATAAAAAATATAACAAAAACATGAAATATTATAAGTACCAAAAAAAAAGTTTTGTATGAATCAAAATTGCTAGGTACGCCATGTTAATAAATTAGATAATCTATCACATTTTTTTTGTAAAAATAAACGGAATCAAGAAAGAAATAAAGCAAATATTATATTTTTTGTGCTGATATTCATGATGGAAATGCGTTTTTAAACAATTTTATTTATTTTACTAAATATTGGTTTTCAAAACAAAATAGAACCGATGATTATAGAACCCTAATAATCTGAATAAGAGTACTGAGACGGGCAGCTCCATAATCGTTTATCAGAACTGCGATATAAAACGTACTGTTAACCAAAAAATATCTCGATAAGACAGTTACAAGTGACCTGTTACGCAGAAATGTACAACAAATCGTCTGCGTGATCAGATTATATTCAAAATCAACATCGTCGCCATTATTTATCCTAACATAACCTCTCTTTTCTAAAACTAATCTATGTTATTACAAATAATAAATAGATGTTTTTACTAAAAAAAACATCTGGGTAGTATTCAAATACCTACCTGATTGTTTTCTATCACTTTGATTGGTAACAATTGAATAAAATATTTTATTCGTCGAAAAGGGTTAATATAAGTCAATTGTTTATTTTTTAAAACTGGTTTTATCTTGTGGCGCTCGAAAATTTTACTATAAACTTATATATATTCTCACAGTAAAGTAGCATGCGTTTTAATAATTGTATTGTCAACAAAACATATTAACAAGAATTACTTACCAATATATATAATTTCTTCCAGAGCGATGCCACCATATACACTTGGAAATTTAACGCAAAATATATGTGATAACAATTAATTTTATGAAACAAAATGCTGATTTTGTACATTTAATTACATAACTTCTTTATAAAACTACGAGAAATATCTCAATTATGAATATTGTCTGAATATCAGAGTTTGATATTTTCATCGGCATAATAGAGCTTTAAATTCTGATTAAAGGGTCGATCAGCTTTTATGCAGAAGTTAAACAACCTTTCTGTATAGGTATCCAGCTGGTATGCAGCTATTAACAAAATGTTATTCAGATTAAAGCGATTTATTATGGGCCCAAATTGCTTGAATATCGCCTGTATAAGCGCTTATACAAACCTTATCCCTACATCTTTTACAGCGTTTAGTCATCAGAATTGCTATTATATAAAAGTTAATCAGCTAGTTTGTGCTGCTTGGGAACACCTTCAAATCGAGGGTTGGTAATCATAAAGGAATTAAGGTTAGGGAAAGGGATTTAGGGTTGCAAGTTAAGACTTTTCATTTATATCCATAATAAATAATTTAATAGAAAACATACCTCAATTTATCAAAATACATATTTTTATTTTCTCAAAAAAAAAAAATCTCAAGCTTATTAAACAGACGTGTAAAACTATATATATACTAGCTGACCCGTCAAGCATTGTTTTGCCATAAAAAATAGATAAGAACCTATTCTCAGACGTACTGAATCTATATATATAAAAGAAAGTCGTGTTTGTTACAACACTTATAACTCGAGAACGGCTGGACCGATTGCCATGGTTTTTGATTTGTTGGATTTGTCTCTGTCCAGAACAGCATAATAACTATTAAAAACATTGGAAAATTTACGAAAAAAATAAAATAAAAGAAAAATCATTTTTCCATACAAAATGTTCGTGGATGTCGGACCTGTCAAACGTGACGTTAACGTGCGTACGTCAAATGTATGCGTGCGTTCAGAAATGTGGGTATAGGATAATAAGTATTAAAACATTGACAAAATTGTCGAAAAATTAAATTTGAAAACGGATTGGGATATTTATTGATTTTCAATTAAATGTCAAATCGATTGGTCTAACTTTTACGTCGCGAAAGTTGTCCGTTGTTGTTTTGAAAATTGTTTATGAATGAATGCTTGAAAATGAATATTAATTGGTTGTCAAGTGTCATGGTACTTTATTTTGTGACATAGTAAAATACTGAACTTAATATTTACCCACTGCTGGGTAATATTAAATACGGGTCTTCCTTCAACTGAATATGTTTCGAGCATACCACGCTGCTCAACTGCGAGTTGGCGGACGCCAGTAATTTCAAGCCGCCTAAAGGCCACTTGGCTTAACGACTGCCATCTAATGATAACAACCAGGACCGACGGCTTAACGTGCCTTCCGAAGCACGGAGGAGCTCTAGATAATCTAATGATAACAACCGGGACCGACGGCTTACGTGCCTTCCGAAGCACAGAGGAGCTCGAGATAATCTAATGATAACAACCGGGACCGACGTCTTACGTGCCTTCCGAAGCACGGAGGAGCTCGAGATAATCTAATGATAACAACCGGGACCGACGGATTAACGTGCCCTCCGAAGCACGGAGGACCTCGAGTTAATCTAATGATTACAACCGGGACCGACGGATTAACGTACCTTCCGAAGCACGGAGGAGCTCGAGATAATATAAACTCATCCATGGACAGGCTACGGTTGACGTTGCTTAACTTGCGTGTACAATTAGACTGACACGCGCAATGACGCCATCGTGCTTCTCTATTATTTTCTATCATTCATTATATTAATTTCAAGACATCATAAATTTTGTTCAACTAATATGTATACCACGACATTCATTGACAATTAGGCGGTACGAAGTTCGCCGGGCCAGCTAGTATGTATATAAAATTTCATAAAAAATCTGTCAAGCCGTTTCGGAGGAGTATGGTGACTAACATTGTGACACGAGAATTTTATATGTATTAGATATTAAGTATTTAAATACTAGCTCAATTAATAAAATTTAGTTTTACACGTTGTTTAATGATCCCCATAGTTTTTATAACTCATAAAATTGATAAAACATTATAATAGATAGATGGAATTATATGCACAATACAAATAAAAAAGCTTTAGAATGAACTGCTTGTCGAGATTTTCCCAGGAGACTACAGCACGGGGTTCTTGAAAAAGACTCCCGTGCCTTTTAGAATACTGGGCGTGAAGAGGTTTTAGAGGGTTGGCAACGCGCATGTGATCATTCTTTTCGATTCTCGCCACGATTAGATTGGTTTTTACTCACATACCTAGGTAGAACAGCGATCATTTAAATACCATAATAATATTTTGTCACAAATTTAAATCTTTACCTTCCTGCGTCATTCATATCTTGACACATTATTATCTGTTCTCTTGTAACGGCTATCACGGCGACGATGTCGTACAATATCTACCTGGCTACGTCACCAAGGATGAAAACGTGACGACACTAAAGAATATCGTCTTACAAAATCAACAGAACAATTTCTAGTCCACAAAAAGCCCAATCCTAAGACTTTCGTCGAAATGGCTAGAACCCTTTGCGAGATCGACGTTTGCGAGATTGGCGTGTCCCCTTAGGGGCCATCCATAAATTGCGACACAAGAATTTCATAATTTTTTGACCCCTCCCCCCGTCCTCGTCACAGCTAGTCACATTTGTGAGACTCCCCCCCTCCCTAGTGTCACGTCACATATTTTGCTAATTTACATCTAGAGTCGCAAAATGTTTTTGAGTTTTACGTTAATAGTTCAAAGTTCGTGTTTACACTTAGATTATAATAGATTTTGAAATGTCACGTCACAAAATTTAGGACCCCTCCCACCCCCTTGTCACGCAATGTCACACTTCATCGACCCCCTCCCTCCCCCTTAACGTGTGACGTAATTTATGGATGGCCCCTTATGCGATGAGTAATTTCAAAAATACTTTTTTAGCAGATACCTACGTCCCCTTATGCGATGAGTAATTTCAAAAATAAGATACCTACGTCACAATAGCTACATTTATGCCAAAATTCAACCCGGACCCTACCGTACCGGCTAATCTGAAGCCGATTGCCATCGGATGTTTTGTTTGCGAAATCAAATTTCAGCTTAGATTTATGATGTGTTTACCTTAGCTGATACATAGTACAAGTACAAGTGCCATAGTACAAGCTTCTCGCTTAATTTGGGACTAGATGGCGCTGTGTAAATTGTCCAGAAATATTTATTATTTATTTATTTAATAACCAAAGCGTAAGACTTATTTTTCGAATCAAAATTTTCAATGGTTATCGGCTTCAGCTTCGGCGGTAGGGCCCCCGACCCGTCCAGTGCACTGGACGGGTCGGGGGCCCTGCCGCCTATCTTACCACTGCAGTGGTAAGATAGAATCGTCAGTAACTATCAGCCTTTTGTCACACGAGATCACAGGAACTACTCGTTCAATAGTGTAGGTTTTATGTAAGTGTACGAGAATGAGTGACTGAGAGCTGTATTTAATCGTAGGGACAACGACCAAGATAGCAGATCGCAGCAGCAACACATCAGCAAGCCACGCTACTGGTTGGTATAGATTTGTGATGATTTGCTGGTATGCTCGGCTTTTCCTGCACGATAAACCGCCTATTCTGTTTTTTGAATACTAAAACCGGCTCGTGTGTGCATGCCCTTTCATTTTACAAGAGAGTTTCATTTAACAGGGTTGCCACTTAAACGCTTGTTCACAGCCGTTGTGCATGACAGCATGACTAAAAATTATTATCACATTTTCTTTTTGCGAAATGAGCACATTTTCTTTTTGCGTAAGTTCTGTTTTTAAATATACCAATTGGATTTTTAGACTTTGAAACAGCAACTTAGTTCGTTTCTGGTATACCACCATATTTCAAATTACCAGTTTTTTAATCGTAGCAATGGTCAAAGGCGGTAGCCTAAGTGGAAGCCGATTTAATCACGAACATTGTATTAACAAGTCAAGGCTTATATTAACTAACCGCGCGCTTGCCATTTACAAATTAAAAACATATATTTGAAAAAAAAAACGCATAAAATACTCACATTCGTATTATTTTGGGTAGTGTCTCCACCTCGGGAGCAGCACTATTTTGAAGCTCGAGAGACTTTGCCGAAATAAATCCGAATTTAGACTCCAAAAATAGATCTTAGGTTTAAGTTATACCAGCCATACTATACTAAAGCCAATCTCAATGTGGAATGTTTAATAACAAAGCGTTGCCTAGCAACCTTTGACAGACAGAAATTAACAACCTTTTTTCCTGGACCTGTATTATTTTGGTACTCGTCAAACTATATTCATCTCACGACTGGGATACGGGTCTCCGACCTGTATCTCAAAATATAATCCGACCAATGTAAGGTCATGGAACGTTTCGTTTTCGGGAAATTACATTAAGGAAAAAATCAAAACACATAAAAAATAAGGTTATAAAGTATTTTACATGTATTTAATGACTATGCGTGATGGTAGTTATAAATATTTTTTGGTTTGATACTCATTTTCTGATAAATATTATAAAATCTTTTTGTTTTTTGGTAGCCAAATGTTTGACAAGTGAAACAAAATGTATATCTTTATTCTTTCGTCGGTTTGTAAAGACGCGATAACCTAACTAAATTAATAACAAATTCAAAACAAGCAAATAAATGGAAAGGAAATAGAGTTTCTACATTTATCTGCAGCATAATAAAAATAACCCCAAAGGTTGCGTACATCTGTAATTATTGTAAAATGACAGTAAATTAGGGTTGTTAAGTCAAGGAGATCTTTTCAGAAAAGTCGGAAAAATGTTTTCTACAAGAACAAAAATTATATTACATAAAGTAATAATGTCAAAAATAATAAAATAAATTGTAGTATGCACATAATAACATAATTTTAATTAATAGCAACGTTAAAACGATTTTCCTTGATGAATATTTTGCATGTGACGTGACAACCCTATTTGCCATGATTTATGGTTTGTTTACATAAATTCCGCATTGAGTTTGGCTTTAGTATAGGTTACTACCACCTAAGATAAACAGAAATACCGCTCATCTAAGCTGGAGTTTTAATTTCGCAATCCAAAAATTCGATGACAATCGGCTTCAGCTTCAGGCGGTAGGTCAGATCTTATTCTAAGAAGCCAAGGAGACTTAATTATTGTGTTATGTGGTTTCGATTCTATTGTTTGAAGTTTTCCTCCAAACAATTCCCGGTCTAGATAGACGCACTGATGACTGAATGTTCAATCTATACTGACCAGAGACTAGTTGTAACGAACTGTCAAATTCACGATCAAAGCGCCTCGTTCCACATTCGTAGATGCGTGTAGCCTCGCTTCATTTTACCGTAGTTGCTACTTATTTGATCTGACATTTTTATTTTGTGGATATGTCACTAAATTCCTCTGAAGGTTGGTGTTCATTATCAAAGTTTAAAGCGTGTCTAAGTGCCCGTAACCGCCCAATGGCAGAATAATAATTTTCATTAGCTGGTAGTTTGTGACAATGTAAATTACCGAAAATATATTCAAAGAAATTTACCTACTTAGGGCTTACCGACTAAGTGAGCTGAAGCCGATTACCATCTGACTTTTTAATCGCTAACATTGATCTTAGGTTTAAGTTAAAGACAAACATCTTCAGCTCAGTCGGTAGAGCTAGAGCTCTAACTAGAGCTCTGAAACCATAGATGGTTTCATGAATTTCGCAGCAGTTCTGGCGTGATTGTACTCAATCAACATTTTTTTTTATATACTACGACGGGTGGCAGACAAGCATACGGCTCTCCTGATGTGAAGCGGTTACCGTAGCCATATTAACGCTCGTAACATAAAATGTCGCTCGCGCGCGGCCCCCCACGCTGCCAACGCAGCATCTCCTTCTCTGGTGACCTCACTCACTCGCAGGAACACAACAACCCTCAAGGGAATTGTTATTTGGCTGCGGTATTCTGTGAGGTGGTGGTACATTCCCCAGTCGGGTGGCTTATACGAACGCTCCCTACCTCTCTTTTCGCCAGAGCTTCGTTTGTCAGTCAGCAGGGTGCACCGCGTGCAGGTGAAGTTGGCTTTGGTTCAACGATGTTGATGAAACACTTACACCCCAAAAACATTAATTAAAACAAACATTCGTGCCTCGAAAATTTCGCATTTATAATAGTAGTAGCATTTTGAACATAAACGGTGAGATGAAATCGTTAAAAGTCTTAATTAACCGGTATTTTTCAAACCAGTTCCCAGTCTTTCTTTCTTTGCTTCATACAAATTTGTGCATTAATGAGATGATTCATTTCTGCTTTGCGTCAGAATAGTAGGAGTAGAACTAATTTGCTTTTAAACCAGTTATATAAACCTGGTATAAGTAGTTCAGTAAAGATACGCTTTTGTAAGATATATTTGCAAAGTTTTCGATTTATTGTAATTATCTAACTGATTAATTGAAAAAAGACTCGTATTGTCAAGTTTCTTTCAACATTACCCTTCGCTGGTCAATGTGGACGAGCTCGGTGGCGTAGCGGTCAGTGACGCGGCTTCGACACCAACGCTCGTGGGTTCGATTCCCACATAGGACAAACATTTGTGTGCATGAACATGTCTGTTTGTCTTGGTCTGGGTGTTTTCTATGTATCATAAGTATGTATTTACAAAAAAATGTATTTACGTATGTTTATCAGTTGTCTAGTACCCGTAACACAAGCTTCGCTTACTTTGGGGCTGGATGCCGCTGTGTAATTTGTCTGACAATATTTATAAAAAAAAATGTTAAAATACTTAGATTTAAAAAAAAACTAATATGTGTCTATTTGCTCACTAGTCACGAGGACCCAATAGCAGAATAAGAAATTAGGATTAAATTAATTCCTCAGGCCGCACCCCCACAACCTGGTGGGCCACAACTGCGCCCAGGGCGTGTGCACGGTGCGGGAGACCATCGGCGACGATGGCGTCATCCAGGTGCAGTTCAAGAACCTCGGCGTGCAGTGCGTCAAGAGACGAGACATCGCCGAGGCGCTCAAGACCAGGGAGACCCTGCGGGTCGACCCTTTTAGAAGTAAGTCGTATTTCTGGACTAGTACTTTAGTGACCAGCTCGGTGGTCGAATGGTTAGCAATTGCCACTTTAACTCCGAGGTTCCGGATTGGATCCCCGCACATGACAAATATTTGTGTGCATGACTGTTTCTCTTGATCTGGGTGTTTTCTATGTATTATGTATGTATTTACAAAAAAAAATGTATTTAAGTATCATCATCAGGTCATTTTAGTCTCCACTACATGAGCACGACCCTCTCTCGTCCGTCCCAGACAGAAGGAGGATTTGGCCTACACTCCCCACGCTGGCCAGACGGGTTGGGGAGGCCTGATCGATGTTTTATAATGTATTTCCCTTAGTCGCCTTGTACGACATCCACGGGAAGAGACGGAGTGATTCTATTCTAGTCTGCCGGAAACCACACGGCCACGGTATTTAAGTATATCAGTTATTTATTTAGAATTAACGCGATCATGCATGTAAGGTAGTTTTACATACCTTTATTATTGCCTGACGTTTCGACCAGGTTGCACCGGCCGTGGTCTGACTGTCTCAGCGTTGTCACTTCAACTTTGTTATCCTGTCAACTATTTAGTGGGCACACCGAAAGATGTCTTGCCATTACATACTTCGGTCAGTGGGTAGCTTTCGGGGCGGGTCAAATTAACAATGCAACGGGAAATCTCCAGCGATAAACGATAATATTCCAAAAAATGCGTGTTTGGCGCCGACTCAAAATTACTTAGGTGTACTTAAATCAGTTTAAGAACTTAGAAGAACTAAATAAAAACAACCCTCAAGGGAATTGTTATTTGGCTGCGGTATTCTGTGAGGTGGAGGTACATTCCCCAGTCGGGTAGCTTACAATTACGCTCCCTACCTCTCTTTTCGCCAGAGCTTCGTTTGTCAGTCACCAGGGTGCACCACGTGCAGGTGAAGTTGGCTTTGGTTCAAAGATCTTGATGAACTACTTACACCCCAAACCAAAAGTAGCTGTTGCTATATCCGAACACCGGGGTCGTCATTATAACTGCAAGTACTTTCTAAGTACTTTCACTCCACCTAGAATTCTATTTATTTATTTATTAGTATACAAGGCAGGTTATCGATATAAACATCATTATAACAAAATATAATTAGTACAGTGCTTACCAAAAAATATATATGCCTAGCGGCTTTTTAATTATTGTAATTAATAGCGTGCGCTAGAGATCGCTGCTCATATGAAACAGCAATACAAATATTTTAAGTTAAAATAAAAATAAAAGTAAGAAAAAGATGAATTCACGAAAAGGAACCAAAGAATCTCAAATACTATCTCTCTATATATATACTATTTCTCTCGCCCGGTTGTAGCTGGAATTTACATATATTTCTTTGTCAATGTCGCGTAGACAAAGTAATCTCGAAATGAACTACGTCATTGAGAATGCAACACGTTCATAATTAGATCTGATTCGAGCTCGGTTCACGTTTTGTTTACTGAACCTAATTTGGCGTTCGTTCCTGTCGAATTACCTAATTGAAGTTTGCGCGCTACATAAAGTATAGCTAATGGATCGTTCGCCCTTGTTCGAAACGGTCGCCGTGCCTCTGTTCGGTGCTCGTATAAAATTGGATACGTTATCTAGAAGATATTTACTTATCATATTTATACGGGATGGTGGCCCACCACACATTCCCATCACTGTATAAGAATTTGACTTCACCTCTTAGCAATGACGAGCTCGGTGGTCGAATGGTTAGCAATGGCCACTTTGACTCCGAGGTCGCGGGTTCGATTCCCGCACAAGATAAACATTTGTGTGCATGAACATGTATGTTTCTCTTGGTCTGGGATTTTCTATGTATTATAAGTATGTGTTTACAAAAAAAATGTATTTAAGTACATTTATCAGTTGTCTAGTACCCATAACACAAGCTTTGCGCTTAATTTGGAACTAGATGGCGCTGTGTAAATTGTCCAGAAATATTTATTTATTATTTATTTTAATGTGAGTGACTACTAATATGGCAAATGAGGCATTAAAAGCCTAAAGAGATTGCTAGTCGAGTGAAGCTCAACTGCCGTGCACCACGGATTTTAAGTATCTAACGGTTTTGGGGACTTAGAACATCTCTAGCACTAATCGGGACGGGGACCCACTACAAATTCCCACCACTGTGTCTCCTGTGTAGCCAGGATTAACAGCGGCGACCGCCAAAAAAGGCAATGAACAATGAAGTCCATTGCAGTCCCGGGGGTAAAACTACGGCTGCCTTGGAACTCACAACAAATTTAATCAGAAGAAATTAGTAGGAGTAAGAAGCTTTTGGAATTTGACTTCCCCTCTTAGCAATGGGAGAGACAACAATTATAATAACCACGGGAATTAATGTATTGGGGACTAACTACACTATTGGGGACCTAAAACATTGAGTTGTTACCTAACATCTTAACTATATAATTCAAATTATTATGTATTGCAAATAGACGGATTTAGACACATATAGACACACCTTGGCTCCGAGGTCGCGGGTTCGATCCCCGCACATGACAAATATTTGTGTGCATGAACATGTCTGTTTGTCTTGGTCTGGGTGTTTTCTATGTATTATATATTGGGAACAGCAGACAGTGATGACAGTTGTGGGGGTAGGTAGGTATTATGTGGTATCTGCGCGTAGGGCGACGAAGCGATGGACGCCCCCTAGACGATCTGATGAAAACCTATATCCAGCAGATAAGATAGATACAGGCCGATGATAATGCATGAGCAATAATCGTATTAGGTAATCCACGGATATAGATCAGGCATATGTCGGGCAGCAGATATCGGCGATGGGCGGCTGCGTGCGGACTGCGGCCGACGATAGAAATAGATACGGTTGCGGACGAAAATATCCGCATTGTTGCCCGCTGCGCGCGTGTGGGCAACTCTTTATAGCCCGAAACTTTGGGACTTATTATTGTTTTAGGCATTTTATTACCTCTTGAATGGCTAAGACTATTTTTGAGCATAGAGAAGTATAAAATCGTAATGGCGGAATAAAATATACGGTCCCTTTACTTCTGATTTTATGTACACTGCTTCCAAACTTTTCCATTAACATCAACTCTATGACCTACTAAGAGAATTAATTTATAAATACTTGATATATCATAGAATTTGCATTCTGTTTTAAATAATGTTGTTTATAATATTTCAACGGTTAGGTTGGTATTGTTTGGCGATTGAATTTTGACGTAAATACATCTTTAAAATTGCTTCCATAGGGAGGCCATAGCTATTCATCAAATCATTCCATAGCTATCAAAAGCGGGCTTTTGATATCATTCGTTTTTTTAATTGCCTCCCTATGGAAGCAATTTTAAAGATGTATTTTCGTCAAAATTCAATCGCAAAACAATACCAACCTAAACCGTATACAGTTTGGTGTTGCAGCTACAAATCTATCATCTCCATCCTAAATTCAATCACACCACTGGATAGAAGAAGGATTAAATAATTTATTACGCTTAGATCATTTCAAGTCATATTCCATATTAGATGAGATGAGTGATGGTGTAGAAGTCCATAACCTTTTTTCTACCATATTATCTACTCAAAAGATTATTCATGTGAAACGTTTTTAAAATCGCTCTGAAACATACACCCGTATGTTATCTCTCAAGTAAATGAAGATCTTTCACGTATATCCGTATGGACTATGGAGTGAATCTAATGGTCTTATTGTTACACAAGCCATTATTATAGGCAGTCCCCGTCTTATGTCCAAAGTGGAGAGAGGAGAGTTCCACCAAGAGCGTTAAAATCTTTTAGTTTACTTTGAAAGAACCTTTTCTTGGACAATACGCATAGCTAACATCAGCACAAAGCTGTTTGGGGTAACTGCCTCCCTTCGATATATGCGTAACTTTTTCACTATCAAAACAAAAATTTCGCTTGGGCAACCTTGCACCTCCAGTTTTTTGATTAGGCTGTCACTTATTACCTTGACCTCACTGAAGACCAATTAAACAAACTTGAGCGCCTTCTTTATATTCGGTATATATTTGGACTTCGCAATAATGGCCACGTTTCCAAATTTTGCGTGGATTCTCTACGACTAGCATATCATTTTTCTTCTCTACTTTCTTTTCAATCCCACTACTCCTTACTACCTGAAATAACGTTTCATTTATCTCAGTGAGGTGAGGGAACGCGGTGACCGTAGTATGCGTATTATTCTTTCCCTTCGTCTCTTAACATCACCTCATTCTTCACAATACTTATACTAAATCGTTCTCGTTACAGGCTGTGCACCAAATTAAAACAATTTCTTTGTCCACAGCTAAGTTTAACCACAAGAACAACGCACAAAGCATAGACCTGAACGCGGTGAGACTCTGTTTCCAAGTCTTCCAGACGGACGAAACCAAAAAGACTGTGATTCAGACCCTCACGCCTGTCGTCTCCGACGTCATCTACGACAAGAAGGCGATGAGCGACCTGCAGATAGCGCAGATCAGTCATTGCTCCGGGTCAGGTGCGGGCGGCACTAAAGTTATTCTTCTTTGTGAGAAGGTGAGTTTGACTGTAAAAGAAAATAAATAAATAAATTAAAAAACTATTTAATTACTGACCTAAATACAAGGCTGATAATATACATTGTGAAATTATGAGAAAAGGTCATTTCAGTGATAGTAAATATGGCTGCAAACTTGAACATTGAGCCACTAGTCTAAAATTTAAAAAAATTGCTGCACTATAACGTTAGAACATACAATATTTTTTGAAATAAAAACTGTGATAAGATTTTTTTTGTCGTAAACTTATTATGTTGATGATGATGATTTTAGGGCGCCGATAATAAAAGAACCAAAGCATTATTTTTATGCCATTAATAGTAAATATTGTTTTGTTGACGTTGATGTTATTTGCAAATAAAAAGTAATTATTATATTTAACGAGGAGTTCGATGGCGTCGTTGCTCGTGTCAGTCTAACGAACACGCAAGTTAAGCAACTTCGATTGTAGTCTTTCCATGGTTTGGTTTATTTATCTTGAGTTCCTCCGTGCTTCCGAGGGCACTTTGAGCCGTCGGTCCTGGCTGTTGTCATTAGATAACGGTCGTTAAGCAAAGTTTGTGGTTTTTAGGCGGCTGGAAAATACTGACCTCTGCTAACCCGCAGTTAAGCAGCGTGGTGGAGTATGCTCTAAACCCTCCAACGGTGAGGGGATCCCCGTATCCCAATAGTGAAATGAATAAGGATAGATGACGACGACGGCTATATTTAATACAATGTTTATTGTCAATTATAAATGCTAGAAACAGAATCGGACCTAAATATGAGCCCTGGGCCACGCCTAATGTTCGCCACGTACGGCTTTCATGAATAACTGTTTGGGACCATTTTTAGCAATCTTGATATCTAGTGTAAAGTGCACCAGCTCAACGTAACAATCCACGCCAACTAAAAGTTGTCAAGTTGTTTAATAAAAAATAATGACTATCTTTATCAAAAGCTTTACCTTTATCTACCGGTCACTAATCCCTGCGGTAAGCGGTCAAACCTTACAAGGTCTTCAGACAGTGTATTACGGTGTCGTCTCGCTAATATAATAGACGCGTAAACGGGACAACACACTACGAGGAAGCTGAAAAGCAGTGGTTTGCCTCTAGGGGCAATAATGGTCACTGAGCCTCCAACCAATTGGCGTTGCTGGAGCACATGCGCATCTTTAACATGTTCCATATTTGGCATTCATTGTTTGTATTTTTTCAATTATGTGTCTTTTCTTTAGTTGAAAAAAATGTAAACCAATAAAAATATTATCATCTACCTATCTATCTAAATGTCGTGGATGATGGTCGCGGTCGGCAGGTGAACCGCGAGGAGGTGGCCGTGGTGTTCTTCGAGGAGGCGGCGGGCGCCGAGGTGTGGCGCGCGCGCGCGCACATCGAGGCCGTGCACAAGCAGTACGCCATCGTGTTCCACTCGCCGCCCTACCGCCGCCCCGACCTCGCCGACAACGTCAACGTGAGTACACCTCCCGCCGTCCTCGCACAGCGCTCCGCACGGACTCGACTCTCACGTAGCGTGTTCTGCAGGTGAAGGTGAAGCTGGAGCGGCTGACGGACGGCGCCAGCAGCGCCGCCGTGGACTGGGAGTACATCGCGCCGCGGCGCTGCGTCGTCACAGGTGCCAAGAGAGCCGACCTGTCGGCGCTGGCCGGCCTGCTCGCGCGCGCCGGCCGCGCCGACACCAACAACAACACGCACAAACCTTCGCTCGACTCGCCCCCGCCCCCGCCCCCGCCCCCGCCCCCGCCCGACGCGCTCGTGTCCTCGACCAGCGACTCGGTCACAGTGTCCGTCGAGAGCGGCTCCGCGACGCTGGCCGACGTCAACGGGAACGTCGACGTCGACGTCGACATGCCCGACTCGCGCGCGAAGAGCCTCGACGACCTGCTCGACCAGGTCGCCGAGCTCGACGAGATATACTCCGAGAATCGCACGCGGTTGGAAAACGTCGCCCCCTTCAATGACAACGAAACCGATATGGAGGATTTTAACGACGCCGGAACGTACACCAGTCTCCAGCTGGCCTTCAAAAACCCGGTACTTATTAGCGAGCCGGAGCCGTACGAGGACGTGCAGGTTCAGACTTACCGCGGCCCCATTATCGAGTTCTCCCCTCTGAAGCGCGATACGGACGACGAACGAGCTCCCCCGTTGCCCCCCAAGCGCGTCCGCAAAGTTCCTTCGACTGAACCGTTCAAAACGAGCCAGACCTCGGTCGATAGCTTCCTGAAACCCGGTCGGCAGCTCCCGGTCACTCGTAACTCTGATATATTGAAACGCGATCGTACCGAATTGTCCGTGGCTCGAAGCGAACCGGCGTTGCCTCCGGTTAAAAAGCGGTCGTTCTTTTCCCGTCTTTTCCGACGGAAGGAAAAATCTCCCGCCCCGAGCGTCAAATCCGAAGGGAAAAAGGAGAAAAAGAGTAAACCGGTGGGTCGGTCCGTGAGCAGCGTCTCCGGTGTGAGACCTTCGAAGTTCAAGTCGTCCGTTTCCCACACGTCTTTGAAAGACAACGCATCCGGTACCGGGCTCAGCTACGCGGATAGTATAACTCATATATCTCTGCATGGAGACGATAACGAGAAATCTGCCTCTCAAACTTCGCTTCGCCGTCCTGCGAGTTTAGCGCCGTTGCCGCCCACAGATGGCGGCACTATCCTCGTAGCTGAAAGTGTCTTGGCGTTAGACGCGTCCGCTTTTAAGAAGTTACAGGACGATCTGGACCTTACAGAGGCAGAGCACTACGCTCTGTACATGGCGGTGGCGCCCCACGCCACCGTTTCGGAGTTCGATGAAAGTAGTTGCTATTATTCGCCGGTAGATGGCAGTAAATTTCAAAACTAGTTTTAGTATTAATGCTTCGATAAACTTATGCTAATCTGAGGATTGTTATATCCGAGACAATTATAGGACGATAATTCAAATCGTAAATACGCGTAACTGAATTTACTAAATATGAGCCAAAGATTTACAAATCTATTTTCCTAGTTCTACTAGTCAAGTCTTTGATACGTTTTAGCGTTATTTATCTATCTCTTGGCAGCTTATTAACTATAGTATTAGTAGGTAGATTATTAACCAAGGAATGAAATTGATCAATTTTGTGGTGCGACTCCGCCATTGTTCAATGGCAATTGATAGTTAAATACTGAAATTCGACTGTGAGGAAAGCATGTATGTATTATAAAATTGTAGAATATTAACGATATGAGCAATAATACTTTATTCTCTAAGGATTCAAATGCCATCCTTTCATCCTGCTGTAGGGATATGAAATAGTTACTTTCCGAACTGGAGATTTTTGCAATCTAGTCAACTGAGACTAATAGCTAGCTATCTAGTCCCAATTTTAGCCAAATTTTCTAACGTTCATTTCTATTATACAACCACTAACTCTTGTCGTTAAATTAGTTATTATGTCGGAATGGTTGAAGGTAGTTAGTATTTCAAGGGCCTGCAAATAATTGTTTCGATGGCCAAGTGCCAATGTTCAAAATAATAATAACTATTGCTGGACAAATTACACAACACCATGTAATCCTAAACTAAGCTAAAACTTTGGATCCTAGACAACTGATAAATGTACTTAAATACAATACGCAGACATGTTCATGCACAAAAAATGTTTGTGCGGAGATCGAATACGCGAGCTCGGAGTAGCCATTGCTAACCATTCGACCACCGGGTTCGTCACAATATATTTTACGGCTGCATTTTGAGTGATTATATTTTACAGTCGAGCGAAGGTTTGGTAAGAGTTAACTCGTTGTTAGGTTCCTACATATTTATTTTAGCATAATTTCTAGTTCAAATTTTTATTAGTTTTCTCAATAAATAAGATATGCTATCGAGTATTTCTATCTTCCGATTTTATATGAAACGCCGCGTTTCGGCATTTTTTTTTTTATTGTTTAATAATAATTGTATGTTTTTTTAGATACCAAGTATCTTGAGCGAATCAATGTAAAGCGTAAGAGACTGCCAAGTTACGCATACGACCGTAAGTGTCAAATTATCATGTACTTATCAATTATTCCGTTTGTCCACTATAAATCCATATATATGCGGTAATGCGTGATAAAAAACCTTAGGCATGGGTCGAACCGAGTCGAAGAGATGCAATAAGGGTCATATTAAGCGCTTATGGGACTTCTCAGACACACGTACCCGCACATAATGTGGATTTTTTAACGTAGACAAACGCAATAATTGTACATTTTACTATAGAATGTTCCGATACTATCAACGCGGAGAGAAATAATGTAGAGAATGTATATAATTATTTAATAGTTGGCTTCAGCCAACTTGCCAGAGTTTATCAAATTTAAAAAAAGAATGTAATATTGCTATAATATATAGTAAAAACTAGTGAATCTTTTCAAGACTTCTATTGACTGAGAGTTTCGCTGATCTTGGCTTGTGCTCTGCCGTGCCTCGACTATAGCAAGACCTCATCACTTTACACATGAATATAAAAAGAATTTGCTAATTATATAAAGTAAGTGTCATTAATTTGTAATATTATTTTTTTCAATTTGAATGTCACTGTATTCGAGCGATCGTTCGATTTTATACATTTCTCTCCAGTTAGATAGATGGAACCTTAAATTATAATATTTATTTAATGATTCGGGGAAATTATGTCTACAATATAATAAAGGGCAATACATACACGTTTGCGTTAAAAAAATAGTAAAACATTAGAGACATTTGATAATTAAGTTTAATATTATTTTATGTTAAAATTTTAATTCGCTTTGCCTGGTCTGCATTTGACAGTTAATTATATTTACTTTTAAATGTAACAATATTTTGTAGACGTTTTTTAACCTGACATTATTTATATTTTCTAAAATCACATAGTGTTTATATATATATTTTTTTTAAAATTACTCAATTGCGAAAGTTGAAGCAATATACTTCAGGGGCTATAGTCCAAACCTATTTTATTATGCCTATAATAAAATTTATTATCACCAGCAGAATGATATCTGTGCTAATAAATTTTATTACATTAGGTATATTAATTTTAAACACAAATAAAAAAAGTTATGTCCGTTTTTTTTTAAAAATAAATGTTTGTTCTATAATCTTCCAAATAGGTTTATTAAATTATAGTATCTATTATCACTTAACATAAGTCATATTTTCGCATTATTTGATATCATTATTTTGTAAGTCTAACAACCATTATAAGTATTGAATTTTATATTAATATATTGTATTTGGGGTAGGGTACTAATATTAGTGTAATTATGGAGGTGGTGGTTTTTGTAATGTGACGTTTTATGACGTATTACTTGATACTGAAGTTCAATTTCCGTTGTATTAAATTGGCACTTCAATGCAACGGAAATTGATCCTTGCATGTATATACACAACGATCATTTGCAGATTATTCTTTATTTTACTTAAAATGCCCAGTCAGTATTGTCTGTATTTATAGACAGCTATATAAGAATACAGAAATAAATATTCAAGAAAGAAAGAGAGGGAATATCTTCTATCTCTTTTTCTCCTGGTTTGTTTTAATAAACTCATATTTATTAGTTACTAGCGACCCGCCCCGGCTTCGCACGGGTGCAATGCTGATACTAAATGTACTACAGAAGGACTTTGCGCTTTGTCCTATCCAGTCCTTCCCCAGTTATAGGCACACGCCGCCGGCTCCGCGGCCGGTACCGCCACAGCCGTTATGTCCCTGCATTTTAAATGTGTAATATCTTCTAAACTATTCATTTAAATTACATGCTGTGAAGGGCCATATTGATCTATATTAAATGCGCAATGTATTTAAGGTACTTAATTGGATAAGGATTAATTCTGTATTGCTTAAAATCGCTTCGTAAATAAGGCATTATTTCTTGTAAAAAGCAAAGGATAAAATAACGGTTATTGTGTGTTACCACTAAGAGATAGACATATACCATCGCGAACTTTTTTGTAGACCATTTTAAGGTGAACAATACTGTACTACATTATTTTGATCTATCTCGTTGGGTTCAGCCAGCGTTTGCAATGAAAGAGCAAAAAAATGTGTTTATTTACGACATCACATTAGAAACCTCTAAATTATCAGTGTTTTTCTGCTATGTTATGCATATATTATACATAATATAAACTTTCCAGTTGAATCACTCTATCTATTAAAAAAACCGCATCATAATCCGTTGCGTAGTTTCAAAGATTTAAGCATACAAAGGGACATAGGGACAGAGAAAACGACTTTGTTTTATACTATGTAGTGATTCGTCATAAAAAGTTTCATATTATAGCTTTAAGGCTTATTGTGAGCGTCCCAATGAATTTGTGTACGTCTAAAGTTTTATCAACGCTCACTTATATACATATATATATATATATATATTATTTATACCTGGGATGTATCTGGGTATCTTCGCGCTGCCTAGTTAAATATGTTTTTCAAAAATCGTGAGTGTTGGTACCACTATGTTGATATGTGAATTATTTATTTATTTATTTATATTGTTGAGTCTTCGAATGTATATCATTATGTTTATGTTATTTTGTTCGTGATCCCATTACTAAAAAAAAATATTATGTTACTGTGTCACTTAGATTTCATTCCATAATAACATATTGGTTTCTTGCGTTATTTTGAGTTCATTTATTCGCGCCAGATTTTATAAAAATAATTATATAAAAAGGGTCACTTAAAATTTTATGAGTATAACAAGGTTTAGAGAAATTTCAAAAATATATGAAATATTATTACTGGGAGGGGCGCTATGCTAATCATAGCGCACGGCCTCCTCAGTGAAAAGTGCTATAAGTACAAAAAATACTATTTTCGCTAAACTAGCCATAGGTGCTAATATGGATATGTGTTGGTAATAGTGATATGAAACCTGTTTATGGCCTAAGGACCTACAACATTATCAGAAACAAAGCTTAGGTACAAATGAGATTTGATGCTAAATGTGGGGTATTAATAATAAGTAAATACAATTTTCGTTTTGTATAAATTACCGATATAGCACCAACGGAATGGAAATAATCTTTGGTATCTATATTTTTAATTGAAGTTACAAATAGCACGTCGCTTGCTGCAATCGCTTTAAAACTTAAAATTTTAAGCAAATTCATTTGTACTAAATGATACCAATATTATACCAATTACAGTTAAATAGTTGTATAGGTTTAATTTGACTGTTGCTGGTTGTGTATCAGCCGTTCCGTTGGTGCATATTGAGTTTTTAAAATGACCTGACCACAGTACCGTAGACACGGTACGTTAATAAAATCACTTGAAGTCGCATGGTCTAAAAGCATAAATACCTGCCAGCTTCAATAGCAAGAGATAAATACTTAATTGAAAAGTCATGTCCCAAATTATATTGATAATATACTAAACATTTTTTCAATTGTAAACACTTTTGTATTTCATGATATTTTTTGTAAAACGTTTATACATATCTCAGTAAGCTGTTTAGACAAAGAGAAAACATAGTTTTTAGATAAATATACATCGTACAATAGCATAAATCAGATTATGAAATGGTTAGCTGCAAAATTATCAACTGAATATATTATAAATTGTAATAGATTGTGAAATATTTCCAGTTTTATTATTACAAATTGAATCGATCGTCTGAAGCCTAAAGCATTGCTGGACCAAAACAATGAGGCTTCGAAATTACGCCGCCAGAAGGCAGCACCAGAAATGTAGGTTGTTTGACAGTTATTCTTGTATTTGTCTAACATTTTGTAAGTTAATTACTGTTGTTTAAAAAATATAAATATTAATAATTGAATTTACGATATTAACTGAAATTGCAATAATACCACAATTGCTGCGAAATATGCCTTACTATAAGTTATTTTTCAGTTTCACTTACTTTTATTTTAAATACTTTAATAAAAAAAATCTGTATGGATTGTTTATTGTTAAACATACCATACAAATATTATATATTCAACATCCAACGGCAATGTATTCAATTATGATATTAGTCTCAATGTATTCAATTATGATCCAATTAGTGAAGATGAAGAAAAGTTTGTAAGCGTACCTAAAAAGTGTAATATTTTAAGTTAGGTCATTTTGCCGCTAACCACCCGTTTCGACATTTTTTACACTTTTATACAGTTGTATTTTGGTGACGTTGTAGGAAGCTTCGAGTGATGTGAGGTTCAATATTAATTAATATGCTACTAAATACACTGATCTTTTATTTGTGTGTACCAGCGATGCCCCACACACACACATATGCGAGCCAAGGTACGGAGAGACGTTTTGTCGCATGTTTGTGTTGCCACACCAGCCCACCCTTTTTTTACTAGCCTAACTTTTGTTTATCCTTTTTGTTCATTTTACCACACATATTCATATTAGTTATTATTATTTTTTTACTTATTTTTAATGGAATTGCATGTTTTGTTATTTTATTTTTTAATGCTGTATATATGCATTTTTTTTTGGTCTGGTTTTCTATATTCTCCGGCATGTAAATTCACCGTTTGAGTGCTGTTTGTCTAGAAAAGTTAATTGAAGATTAAAGTCGGTCATTATTGCTTTACAATGTTCCGTGGAAGTTGAAAATTATTGTTCCGGATGTTTTAAATATTGAAACGATCTAGATACCCTCACGCACGTTCCTGTCGCCATGTATGTCTAATTATTGTACTACATATAATAAATTGATCTATACACTTCTATATGTCAGTAAACATTGTTTATAGAATTATAGTCAAACAGCAGTCTGCCGTGACAGTACATTCTAGTAGTTTCTTTTTTCGTTTTGGCTGAAAATAATGGTTTTAAGGCTCATTATCAACTTAGGAGGACACAACTTGTGTGAATTTCATTAGTTTATGAGATTGGAATGCGGATGGTGATAGTTATGAAAACAAAGTAAAAATTATTTTTCAGTTTTATATAAATATCTTATATTTGAGTAGTTTCATTTTTTATAATTATTACGGATTTTAAATTAATAAAATATAAAAAAAAGTAATTCAGTTGATTGATCAAAAACATTTTAATTATATAGTAGTATACATTTTCTACAAAATTGTATGTTTTTGTAGAAAAAAAGTTACTAATTTAACTATAATGTCACCATCCCAATATTCGCGAATAGAGTTGGGCAAAATGCTAGGTATTTTGGATAAATTTCTAAAAAGTGCCTATAAATGCCCAGTTTTTGGGCATATCTTTTGGGGATTTATCTAAAATGCTAGACATTTTGTATTAATTTCCAATAAGTGCCCATAAATGCCCAGTTTTTGCGCGTATTTTTTGGGAATTTATATACGGATTTTTTGGATTTTTCATTTAATCTTTTGATGGCATTTTTGCCAGGCATTTAGGGCATCTCTATCCAATGCAAAATATAAGCAACAGCCCGTAGCCTATGAGTAAATCTATCAATGAGCGGGGTGGCCAACGCGCTCGAAACGCGCCCTCAGACGCGTATACGCAAACCGTGTCGAGTTCCTCTTCAGTTGATAATAAAGTTGGAATTATATGTGTAACAGAATGTACATTTGTAATAATATAGATTAAATCCCAGCCTTTAGTTTAAATGTATTTTAGTTTGGCCTGAATTTTTCATTTAATATTTTATACAGAATAATTTTCTAACACTTTATAATTTTTACAGAGGGTGTCGAACAGAAAGTGAAGATGGAGCCGCGTAAGTACATTTGACTATTACTTATTTTAATTTTCTTCTACTATATAAGATTCTTATTTTTTTTTGTCTTTTTTATACTTAGTCGGGTGGAATACAAGCATATGGTCCGCCTGATGTGAAGCGGTTACCAATTACCATAGCCATATTAACGCTCGCAACATGAAATGTGGCTCGCGCGCCGCCGCTGCCAGCGCAGCAACTCCTTCCTTTCTTTCTGGCGATCTCACTCGCAAGAACACGGCAACCCTCAAGAGAATTGTTATTTGGCTGCGGTATTCTGTGAAGTGGAGGTACTTCCCAGTAGGGCAGCTTATAAATACGCTGTACCTTACCTGCTTAAAATTATTTTTGTATAATTTCAACAGTCTTAAATGCCCAATAGTCGTTAGAGAAAACAGATGTGTGCGCCGCTCTGGCTCAAGTCGAGCGCTCTCCTTGAAGGTATTCCACCTGCCTCACAACAAAATATACCGGATACAAATATCTCCATCCATAGCGTCATGTTTTTCTTTACAGATGATAGGACTCCACCGCATCACTCTGCCAATCCAGCGTTTGCAGGCGACCAGGTGAGTAACTTTTTTACTCTGCAGTACTGGGAGTTGAATAACAACATTAAAAATAAATGCCGGTCAAGTGCGGATTGCACTCGCGCAACGTGAGTTCTGTAGAAGCAGTTAGGCAAAAACATATGCAGCTATATTCACCGAAAAAAAAAATTTTTTAACTAGGTTTTTTTTAAATTAATTTTAAACTAATTTTCTGTTTTCGGATTGAAGTAACGGTTTACGTTTTTTTCATTTACTTGTGCAACACAAAAACATTGTACATTGAAAGATAAAATCCGAAAATCGTAAATTTGTAGGTATTTCACAATATTTTTTTTTTGAGAATATAGCTACAGAGGTTGTGCTACATGACATTGGTTCTTGCCAAATTTCATGAAACTAGATCAACGGGATCGGGAGCACCCTATTAGGTTTAAATTTCCTTTGTTAATGTATATATGCGATATAAATGGAATATATGCGATATAAATGGAACATAAACGGCAGTATCTTTTGACTGTGTAGATTCAATCGAAATATCAAGGTTCTAGCTTGATTTTTTTCACTGCTTTAAGAGATTGCAAACCTGAGTATGTGATATTAATTTCAACTTGATACCTCCGTGCGTTCTTACGAAAAAGGGTATTGACAGACGGACGGAAATGATCCTGTAATGTTCCGTTTTTTTTTTGTTTGGGGGTACGGAAAGGCCTGATCGATGTTTTATAATGTATTTCCCTTAGTCGCCTTGTACGAAATCCACGGCAAGAGTCGGAGTGATTCTATTCTAGTCTGCCGGAAACTACACGGCTAACGTTTAATACACGCAAGTAAATTCGCAGTGTAATTAGTAGCCACTGTTGCCCCGTGTAATTAGTTAACTGTTTGTTACAGCCGTGGCAGCCGGAGCTGTCTCCGTACGGGGCGGGCCCGTTCGCGGCGGGCGGGGCGGGGGCGGGGGCGGGGGCGGGGGCGGGGTACGCGGCGGGCTACGGCCAGCACATGTGGACCAGCCCGCAGTACTCGGGGTACCCGATGCAGCCGTCGCCCGACATGATGCCGCAAACCATGCACGCCATGTCGCCTAATGCGCAGGTGACGATTCCAATCTTGTTGTTAGTCGTGCCAATCGATCTTAACTCGAAGACTAGTTTGCTTTTTGCAAAAAATATATAAGTGAGCTGGTTAATTTTTAATAATTTATTGTTTCTAATAATAAATTGTTAATAAATTTATTTAACGCTCGCGTTTTACGGATGTCGCAGCAGCCGCATTTGCTGCAGCCTCTGGAGCGGCTGGCCGACGGCAGCGTGTCCCCCGCGCACTCGCCCGGCGCCGTGCACTCGCCCGGCATGGTCTCGCCCGGCATGGCGCACTCGCCCGGCATGGCCCACTTGCACTCTCCGATCGGACACGTGCAGTCTCCCATCGGACACGTGCAGTCTCCCATCGGACACGTGCAATCCCCTATATGTCACGTGCAGTCCGTCCTGCCACCGCAGCAGCAACAGCTGCAATATGTTCAGGTACCTAACTTTATAGATTATATAATATAAGACTATTTTACATCGAGTGTAGAGTAATAGGGTAGGATCCAGAATTCATAACAATTTATTTCATGCAATATATCGTCGTTGTCAAACCAAAATCTGCTATGTGCATTTTTTAAATTTTAACATTTTGACAATTGCGACTGGTAAATGAACCAAACTATCGTATGAAAAAACTGCCATGTGCTTATAAGTACTATACGACGTACTATGACAACTATTCAGCACATAAGAGATTATGCTCTTTTCACACGCTACTTTACGAGATAAAATCTATTGTTACATTAATAAGAAAAATAAAAACATGCTTTGCTCGAAAATAACGCACCCTACGAAACTAAATGTCAAACTGAACGCGCAAAATCAATACAAAACCGTCAAAGACCGTGTCGCCAAATGTTGTACCTCGTTATAGGCACGTAAAAATTTCAAAATTTCACGTATACGAAATACAAGATTATTATGATTAGACGCTTATTTAATAAGCGTACCTAGGTGTATCACTGGCGTACATTGTACTTTAATTTAAAAATACCTAATTCAAGTTGACGCGTATAGGACGAGCTCGGCCTGTATACGTGACAATACAAAAATAAATATTTCTGGAAAATTTACACACTGCCATTTAGTCCCAAATTAAGCACAAAACTTGTACTATGGGTGGTACTGGACAACTGACTTGATGATGATGGCTACTTTGACATATTTAATACACAGAAAACACCCAGACCAAGACAAAAAACAGACATGTTCATGCACACAAATGTTTGCCTTGTGCGGGGATCGAACGCACGACCTCGGAGTGAAAGTAACCATTGCTTGCCATTCGACCACCGGGCTCGACTCAAATGAAGAAATAGTTTCAATTGTAACATAAAATGTTGTACTGAGCACGCACACCTCAAAACTATGTATATACTTTAGGATAGGTTCATTAGTAATATGGAAGGATGGAGATAATGAGAACCGTATAGGGGATAAGTCGAAAAAGTATCCAGCTGTAAACAGTAAATAACAGTTCAAAAAGTCTCGAAAATGGCGCTAGTATAGGTAAAAGGTACGATATTTACGTATAACAGTCGCCGACGGATTGAAGTGTGTCGGTACGGTACGGTGATATGGTAAAATTATCCATTAAAATACGTATTTTGTTGGATGCGTCGCAGCCGGGCGAGACGCCGATGGAGACGACGGGGTCGCTGTCGCTGTCGGCGCTGCTGGAGGGCCCGAGCACGCTGCTCAACTCGGGCGACCTGTGCAACCTGTCGCAGCTGGCGCAGCAGCTGGCCGAGCGGCCCAGCGACCTCAGCGACAGCCTCAACCGGCTCTCCACCAGCGACCTGCTGCAGTAGCCGCCCGCCTCCGCCCGCCTAGGCGGGGCTATAAATTAACGCTAAATAGTTTAAAAGTGTAGTATGTTAAAATTCACTATTTTTGCAATAAGAACCATTGTGAAATCGATATTAAAAATCGCTATATTCAATATGGAATTGAATATATCTGTTTATTCTTGGCGAAACTTCGATGAATCGATCGCACGTCTCATACTTTCAAAATTTCAAACGATCGCGCTGCGTTATGTATGTAAAGGTAATATCTAGTGTAATATGGTTAACTATAAGCTTATATATCAGGAACTTGTGAGAGGAATTGAAAACCTTAAAAGATCTTAATATTATGGCCTCTAGGTATGTATTGTTTATCGTTTTGGTTGTTATCGTCGATCGATTTTCATATTTGCACAAACGAATAATTCGAGTGTTTCTGTTAAAATTAGGGATTGCAATCCGGCATCATTTTCAGTCCGGCCGGATCCGACCCGATTCACATCGATGCGGCCGGATCCGACCGGATCCGGCCGGATTGATCAAATCAGAATGATTTTCGCTTTTCAATTCAAAATTAACTGTTAGTAAGTGAATTAAGTGTCATGTACATACTTTATATAGGTAGTTTATAAAAAATATATAAAATCAATTTTATTTCTAATCTAATGGTAAGATTAGACAACGAGCAAACAATTAAAATCTAGATTTCACTTTCACAGATAGATCCATTATTTTAGTAAGTAACTTTGAATCTGTCTAAAGAATGGCACAATTATCACAATAATGAGTTTGTTTTATAATTACAACTCTTTAGTTTAATCAGCTTACGATAAATAATTATTTAAAGTAATAATTGTCTTAATATTCATTATAGGTATATTATACGAAAATCATTTTTATTTCGAAAAAAGGATCGTAGAAAATAAATAGTGTTAATTGTGACACTCATGCAGAGATCTATTATTTTGCCAAAAATTGCTAGCACCGGATCCGTAGTACGGATCCGGTATATTAGTACCGGATCCGGTAACCGTTTAATAATGCCGGATCCGCCGGATTACCGGATCCGGTTTTCCGGATTGCAATCCCTAGTTAAAATCCGAAGTGCACGCCGAGTACTAACGAACCGTAACTTTGTTTTATCTTCGGAGTCATCATATATTTGTTATCATGAGTATTGTCAATTTAAAATCATACCAATCATTTCGATTTCATGCAATACAAACGAAAATATGATCTGTTAATTTAGCATAGAATTTAAGATAGCGTCATGGTTAGTTCAGAAATGTACTATAGAAATATATTCGTGGAATGGCCAATGCGTGGTCAGAGCCACGTCGGCATACCGACTTACTAGGACATTATAATTGTTAAACGAATCCAGACAAATCCCAACCGTCTAGCATCGTCTACTTTTACGACAAAGTCTGTCACAGACTGAATTACATATTATACCTGATAATTAAAAACCAATATGTTAATGTTTGACACCCCACGTAGTATAAGAAAAATATATAAATGTACTTTAATATGGACAAACAAAGAACTTTCTCGAAGACACGAATTTCACCGTTTTTACATTTCCAAGGAGTCTCCCCTTTTTTAATATACAAAAAACTCTTTGATAAGTATTTGGACAAATGTTTAAAGTATCGGTCACTTCAATTCAATTCAATTATTCTTTATGGCGATCGTGATGTTATCGACAATGACAATGCTTTTTATATATAATGCCTAGTTAGTTATTTAAATACAGGACTTGCTTATGCTTATTAGATGATCGGTCACTTCTTACTCTGCGAAAATCTAATCTGTGTTATTATTATTATTAATCTACTGTTTACGACGGGACACAGACTACTCAATAAACTATAAAAATGAAACCACAATATCATTGAACGACCAATAATGGCAACTTTCTTTCAAACATTTCTTCGTAAATGGTCAATACCGAAATGTTAGTAGATAAAAAATGACAATAATGTCTGTTCCAGATTGCGGCTTTTATGCCGAGTTGGGACCAATTTGCGACATTACACAACACTTTAATTTTTCATTTGTGTCTGTTTGACTTGTTTGTATTATGTGCAAATGTTTTTCTTCTATATTTCTGTGTTACATTTTAAGTGTTAGATATGTACTGTAAAAATACTTCATTGTCTTTTTGTAAATAATAGTGTTCTATAATTTTCGTTCTGCCTCTTAATGTATATATTTTCGTCTGTGACACTCTTAATTTTTTTTTTACCCTAACACGAAACATGGACATTTTCTACTTCGAGGGAGTTAAGGGTTACACAACATAATTGATATGTTTTATCGATTAAATTGAGCCCTATATTTTAAGTATGCATTTATTTTTATCGATTGTCTTGTAAATATTTTATTGTTGAATGATTTGTACAATATATACAGTAATACTGATTATGTCTATAGATTCACGATGTATTTGCATTTTGCTTTGACTTAATTTTCAGATCTCCAAGTCCTGTAGTACATGGCATTCACATTTTAGTCTGTCTAATGTTTTTGGAAAAGTGAAAGAAGAGAAAACCCTACTTTCACTAAATATTATAAAATTTTTGTATCTACTACTAGGTGAATACCAAGTAACTAGGTGAATTTGTACCAATTAATAAAATAGAACCATTTAAATAAACTGTAAAATTTTGGAATATGGTAATAATTAAAATTAATGACAATTTCATTCAACAATCGACATGTATAAATTGTATTATAAATAATGAAATGTTAAACAACGGTAACATTTCACCTTATTTTAATGCTCTACCTACTTATAATTCGATTGCAACTATGCTATCGACTTTAGAGTAAGACAACTAGATGGTCGCTTATTAATATCCATATAGTGTACATCACATAGTATATCATATAATCCAAGGTGCTTTAAATTAAAATTATACAATATTACACAAAGGACATAATAATGAAATTTAAGTGAACAATTATAACGATCTCTTAAAAATAATAAACGAATTTCTTTCTTAAAAATAAATAATGAGTTAATTAAGGAACAATACAAGTACGGTGCAGTAAGACATTGTTGTTAATTTTTTTTAAGTAGGCACTTTGAAAAGCATGTTATTTTTTTAATAATATAAATATGGTTAAAATTATTGTATGTTTGCGTTTAATTGTGAATTGTAAATAGCTCCCGTTACAAAGTTGTAGCCCTGCTAGATGGTAATGGCGTTACTATAAATTTGACACGACAAATTTTACGTTAAATTTCGCTTGCATAAAAGTCATAGGTATACTTTTGTTAACACACATATACGCCATCCAGTATGAAGGTTTAAAAACAATGCCACTGTTTTGGTAAGAAGTATCAAATACAGCAGCCTTCAAATAAACAAATATAATATTAGTTCACGTAATGCACACGGCCGGCTGACGTACAGAGCTGCATTCCCGTGTCAGCTTTTACAAATATTTGTATTTTTCAATTCGATTTAAATTTTTGTTAAGGAGTGCCTCTGTTAGATCGTACCAAGCATGACAAGGGCGAACTATAACCATAGATAATTACTATGGTTTATGATATTACGTATATTCACATGTCACAAAACGGCTCGAGAAGATAAGTTACCAATGTTGCATAATATAAATATTATTGCGTGGCTGGATATTATAAATGCTCCAAAAGCCTCGAGTCTTTACCCGTTTTTAAAGTTCTAGACGCCGCGGAAACTAAAGGTCTTTGTTATATCACTATACTCTGTGCGTTTATGCAATTAAAAGAATGTACATAAAATGAAGGTTATTTGTTGGGTCAATTTTTGGCGTCTGCCCTTTAACTTTAGTATTTCAAAATGATAAACTTTCTTCTTTTATTGCATTCATATATAAACGCTCCATTAAGTCATTTAGAACGTTTATCTATATGAAATAATTTAATCAAATATTTTATAATTCTTGTTAATATATTAAATGAATTAAATAAATAACAATGTTTTCAGTGCAATATTTTATATCTCTGTAAAGAATTTTACAATTTTTTGAAGTGATAGTTTGCACCATGGCAACGTAATAATATAAAAATAGAATCAAATGATTACGCCAGCCAGTAAGAAAACTTTCAAGTATGAAGGTTTTAACACTGCCCCTTACTCGAACAAACTATGCAAAGGTATTGCCAGCAAAATGTGAGAGTACATTATCAAAATTGAACCAAATTAAAAAATAAATAATCAATACATGTTACACAAATACATGCTAAAGTATATGAAACAAATGTCACATTAAACCTAAGCACTTAATAAAATACTGGTGTTTCACCTTAGGTAAAGCTTTCGTAAAAAGATCTGCCTCCAGCTCAGAAGAAGGCTTGTAATCTAAATTAATTAATTTACGATCAACACATTCTCGTATAAAGTGATGATGAACATCTATGTGTTTAGTCCTATGAAAACACTCATTTTCTACCATTTTCAATGTACTACGATTGTCGTTATAAATGGTGATTGTCTTAGATTTCAACCATTGTGTACAGTTAAGTTCCTGTAAAAAATTACGAATAAATTTCGCCTCTTTTACAGCATTGCCAAGAGCGTAATATTCAGCCTCTGTACTAGAACAGGCCACGTTTTGTTGCTTGTGGCTATGCCAGTTTATGATGCAATTTCCTAATCTAGCTATACAACCAGAATAAGACTTTCTGTCGTTGGTAATATATTAAATGAATTAAATAAATAACAATGTTTTCAGTGCAATATTTTATATCTCTGTAAAGAATTTTACAATTTTTTGAAGTGATAGTTTGCACCATGGCAACGTAATAATATAAAAATAGAATCAAATGATTACGCCAGCCAGTAAGAAAACTTTCAAGTATGAAGGTTTTAACAATTCTCCTCCAAAAATGTCGCCGAAAAAAACACCTGAGAAACTGGGTGAGACTTCGAACACAGTGTCATTTTTATGCAAACAAATTAGAAAGTATTATTCATGTCTTAATACGTCACTGTACCTGATTTTTATAAATAGTCAATTTGGCACACAGACGCCATTGCATCCACGTTGTAGATGATCGGCTCTTGACTGTTTACATTCTTTTAAATACCTAAACATACAGGTATCCTTGGCCTAGACTAATTGTGTTTATTTAAAAAATCTCATGCAATATTCGCGGTAAGAGCCCACCTGTAATTGGATAGACTTCAATGCCAAATTGAGAACCTATTGCGATAACAAAAGACATTAAATTAGAAATAAAAAAAAAAAGTTTTAACACTGATTTATGCATTTTACAAAACTAAAAGCCCAATGTTTTGTGAACTTAATGGCCAAGTTTAGTCGTGTTCTGTTAGCCCAGCTCTAAAAAGGTTTTTAGGATATTTGTTAAATGTCTCGAGTTTTTTGGATTGCTACTTGTTGCTGGCAGTCTGGCCAGCTGTTATGTGCCTCTTTTCTAGATTATTTTTTATAATATTTTTTGAATTTATGTCATTTTTATATTGCTATAGATTGTAAATTTTTTCTAATGTCAAGTGCCGAACGGTGTGAAAGTAAATATATTTTCTTAGTTCTTCTGGCCTTGTTTTTATTTTATTAAATACAGTCCATTTTTAATATACGCTCTCCTATCACTAACACTACTAATAAAATGTCCAAGTCTTCCAGATATTTACAAATTATATAGATATAACAATATCATCATATCGTGGACATACGGTTTATATAAAATATTAACCAGGTAGTCTGGGAAATAATAAAAACAATATGATATATTTATGTAAAGGTATTCCAATAGGCCAGTTACGGCCAAGAAATATTTCCTGTAACATATAGCGTATGTATTTTTTATATGGCACTGTAATGCATTTTTGTGTGTCTGTTTTAGTAAAGTGACCTGTTAGACTGCTGAATATTTTATGATCTTTTTATTTTATTTCAATGATATTATATTGAGATGATTATCTTTTAAATGAACATTATAAGGAATTGATTAATAAGACACCAATACCGCTTCTATTAAATTAGAAGCGACTATTGGATTAGGAATGTGTACGTGCCGAATAATGTTGAACTGAGTTCAATTAAGACCACGTCAAGCCACTCTGATGTTTGAACAGATGTAGGCTCTGTATCGCTTAATAAAATGCCGGTTAAACAAAGTTTTTACCGGTTTTGTCAAATATTTTCATTCGGATCTGCCCCCTTACCACCATCTCTTATTGCGATTCAATAATTGAGTAGATTGCTTATTCATACCAATGAATAAGCGACTCTATTCCATTTGAAATAGAGTCGCTTATTCATTGGTATGAATAAACAATCTATTCAGTTATTGAGTCGCAATAAGAGATGGTGGTAAGGGGGCTGAACCCGAAATTGTTTCGTTTTATTACCAAAATAAACCGGTATCAAACGCGACAAATAACTATTGTAGGTACTGCTGTGGATCGCAGCATTGGCGATAAGACAAAAATTCTCAAAATTAAACAACTTAACCGGTCAATGCATACTTTCGAAATAGCCGTTACTGTGCCTTAGGACAAAATACAAATTAAATGTACATGTACTTGTGGTCAGTTCGGAAAATTAACGGGTGTCTTAGCTTTGGTTCTTACGTAGCTTGCAATAGGATTTTAAATTAGTAGTGATGAGCTAGTGACATACTGGGTACGTTATCGTTGACGTGTGTCTTAATTAGGCACTATATGTGTGATAAGCAGTGATCGGCGTTAGTAGTGCCATTAGGGTCAATAGACTTGAATGTTGATGTTAATATGGATATGACCACGGGATTCCGGGATTACGTTTAGTCTAGTTTAGTAGTACATTATATTTTTCCAGTTGTCGTTGTATCGTTAAGTGTGTAATACGTGAAAATTCGCTTATATAGAAATTAGATAAAGAAATTCTCCAGACGAACAGTTAAGAAGAACAATAAAATAAAAGTTTAGTTACGTTAAATAATAGCATGGTAAAGCATATAAATAGGTACGTAAAATACAAATAATACTATAACAATTCAAAGTTAAATAAAATTGTTTAATGAGAATGCCGGGATTTGGGAGACATATCCATATTAAAACAACGGTCACAAATCTCGCGTGATGGCACTACCAACGCCGATCATTGATGATAAGTGCTTTTTCCTTTTAACTCGGTTGCGTGCCTGATTTGTTGTTTCCATGATTTATTATGTTAGGTTAAGAAGCATGTTTTCAAACAAATTAACTAGAAATTTCATAGTTTTCCAATTTGTGTCCATTCCTCATAGTAATACGTTCACGTCCATATGAGCGAATTTGTCAGTTGATATGCTACTGATGTCGATGCAGATAATAAAAAAGTTATAGTTCCGACTACAGAATCTTTAGTCTGGAGTCCTCACTACATTTTTGTACGTGCCTACTACTTTAATCCGAGTGATTTTGCACTTATGAAATTGTATAATGTAAGCTTTATGCACATCACGTTAATAATTATTTCGCTAGCGTTAAGAATTTCAAATACGTCGTTATTGACTATCATAGGTGTGTACATACAAGTTAAGTGTTCATATTTTAAGTATATAGATCTTTGTAGTTTGTGAAGTTATTGTTAAAATTATTTGAAAACGAAATTGAAATGTATTAAAAACATGTGCAGTCATAGATATTAACTTTGTTATTAGCCATGTTTGACTTATTCTTTCAAAGTGACTGTAGGTGAATTAAATAAATAAAGGACAATGGGCTGGAATAGAGCTTAGACAAAAAAAAATTGCGGCCACTTCAGAAACTTATGCCAGCGTGTAGCTATATTCATGTGTAATGGAATCCATAAACCAAAAATATCGTATATAATGTAGATTTTGAGAAAAAAAGCAGGTTAGGTGACAAAAAATTTAATTTCATTTTTCTAGTTTCTGAAGGAAATCTTCTTAAGAAATGTGTGCGAAGCGATTGAAATGAAGAAATATATTAATTTCAATCGGGAAGATGGATGGTTATTGTTTTAAAAAATCGATCAACGCGAAAGTTTAAAGTTATTATTTGTTCATTTACGTTATTATTTGTTCGTATATGTATGTAAAAGGCCGCTTACGTTCCTACTTTTCGTCTCATTTCCGCGGTAAAAATCAAGTATTCTGGTTGGTAGTAACCTACCCATCGGAAATGACCAAATATCGTTTAGCCAATCACAGACCAGCGTAGTCAGTAGCTTGAAAGAATGTGTTACCAGTGCAACTTAAATTAAACATTACAAAATGATACCGAAACTAACAAACCCTAACAGTTTATACATGTTTAACCTACAACCTACCAACTTCCGCCCGCGGCTTTACCCGCATCTACTAAAAAGTTTTTTCATTTTCCGGGTTAATATATAGCGTTTGACACTCACAAATAACGGTTTAGTAGGTCCAGAGATTACCCCCTACAAACTCACAAACTTTACCTCTTTTTAATATCTACTATATGCGTAAGCGGTTGATAGGTATAGATAAAATTTAACGCGATTTCATTTTAATGGAGTATCTGTTGCTAATAGGGGTTCGGTTTGTTACTTAGGTTTGCTTTTGGACAGAAATTTTAATTATATTGAGCACATGAAGCAAGTAGGTGAAAAAGCAAAAAAGAATTTCTATGCCTTAACACGAATTTCTACCTCTACGTGGGGATTAACTTTCAAAACGTTAAAAACTATTTATACCGCCACATACTTAGGTTGTGTTACGTACGGTTCACCTGCGTGGGCAGATAGGGCTACTATAGGTGCAGCACGTCGTAAATTGCTTCAAAGCCAGCGCCTTGCTCTGATATTTTTATGTAAGTCGTATAGAACTGTAAGCACCGAGGCACTACCCGTGCTAGCAGGTGTGTTACCGGTAGACTTAGAAATACAACGCCGCGCTTCAATGTACTATACATCTAAAAATATGGTCCCTGATTTCTTGAAAACGCGTGATCGTGAAAAAATAGTTAGACTGTTCAAACCTATTAATGAAGTATTTGAAACATTGCTGTCTGAATGGCAGGAAAGGTGGGAAACTTCTACCAAAGGACGCCACTTGTATCTGTTCTTTCAATCGGTAAGAGATAGATTAAAGAAAAAGTGGTTAGAAGTCGACCACCCCGTTGCGCAATTTTTAACTGGACATGGCAATTTTAAAGCTAAACTCTTTTCGTTTAAATTAGTGCCGTCGCCCTTATGCGAATGTTCTACTGCTAATTCTGAATTCGATCAAACAGCACACCATGTTCTCTGGGAGTGTGATCTTTGGCAGCGGGAGCGGGATGACATGTTGAATTCATTGCAAGTTGCATCCGGGGTAGTATACTATTCAGATTTGGTAGCAACAAGGGAGAATTACCAAGCGTTCAGACGATTTTGCAATTCATATTATTGGAATCGATGTGTTAGGTAACAACTCAATGTTTTAGGTCCCTAATAGTGTTAGAAACTTAAAATCCGTGGTGCACGGCAGTTGAGCTTCACTTGACTAGCCATCTCTTTAGGCTTTTAATGCCTTATTTGCCATATTGCTGTCTCTCACATTGCTAAGAGGGGAAGTCAATTCCAAAAGCTTCCTACTCCTACTAATTTCTTCTGATTAAATTCGTTGTGAGTTCCAAGGCAGCCGTAGTTTTACCCCTGGGACTGCAATGGACTTCATTGTTCATTGCCTTTTTTGGCGGTCGCCGCTGTTAATCCTGGCTACACAGGAGATACAGTGGTGGGAATGTGTGGTGGGCCCCCGTCCCATGTATGTAATTTTTTTCCATATTGAATTCATGACTTACTTTCATACAATAAAATGTCGCGTAGGGTCTGGACTATCATTCTAGCAATATTTCTGAAGTGGCCGCTAATTTTTGCCTTGGTCCAAAAACGCCCATTGTCCTTTAACAAATTTGTATACAAAACTTGAACCAGGTCAGCTTCGCCAAGCTGAAGCCGATTACCATCGGATTTTTTGATCGCCAAAATAGATCCGCTCGCCGCCGCGCGCCGCGCCGCCGCCGCCCGCGGTCTAAGTTAATGACAAACATCTTTAGCATAGTCTAAGTTAATGACAAACATCTTTAGGTAGAGCTCTATGGTTTCTACCAGCTAAGCTAAACACAATTACCGCCAATCTAAGCTAAACTTTGATTTTCAAAAAACCCGATGGTAATCGGCTTCAGCTTTGGCGGTAGGGCCCCGGGTCTTTGAAATTGTTTTAAAAAACCCAATGTTTACCTACTTACCTCTTTCATTTTAGCATGAGTTCTGACAAAAGGGTTCATTTATACTATAAATACGTGAAGCGCATAGTACCGTGTTCCTACAATTTTATAGGAAAGCGGTACTATGCGCGTCGCCTTGTACGTTTATAAATTTGGTCATTCACACGCGTGCAGCCATGTAGGCTGCGCGCGTGTGAATGACCAAATTTATCTAATTATTGCACTGTGTCTCCATAAATGAGCCGTGAGTTAGTTAACAGTTTAGAGAGAATTAAGATGTCAATTAAATATCTTTTGTTGTTTCTATAATCAATGTTAGCGCATTATTATATTTAGTAATAACATCACAGTTTTTCTTTCCAATTCGGTTGGCCATAAGTCAGTTCTTATGCTACGAGAACTGGAGTACGATAATTTTTCACTTTTTTCTATAACAATGTGAACAAGATTACTAGATCGTCTAAAATAAATACATATTTTGGAATAAAATGGAACATAATAAAGTGTTTATTATGGAAATTATGTTTTTTATTTTATGTACTAGTTAGACTACAATTTTAACGTGAAACGACTTTAGAGGTTGTTCGGCAGATGGACCGTCAATTTTTTTCTGAGTACTGGCGGGGTCATTTACTACCCATTCCCACCCTTGGGACCAGGGTCCTAAATAATGTTTTTATATATGTGTGTAAATGTACCAGTGTTGAGGTGCTTTTTTAAAATTGAATTTAGAAGTGAAGCTTTTTTCATACATTTTTTATTTTTTTTAATAAATAGGCTTATGTGTCATTTTGGTGGTGTTAATTGAACAAAATGTACATTTTTTTAAACACATACACGGTGTAGAGCACGTTAAAAAAATTTTTACTATTACCTATCTAAAAAAGTTATGAGGTTTTAAATGCCCAATTATGGATAATTTTAGAAAAAAAAAAAAAAAAAAAATATCTCCATAGCCGTAACTCTTAGGACCCTGGGTCCAAAGGTGGAAAGGTAGTAAATGACCCCGCTAGTACTCAGAAATTTTTTGATGGTTCATCCGCCGAACACCCCAACAAAAGAGACTGAAAATCAAGATCTGAGACCTGGGCAGTGCCGAAATAATGCAAAATGCGTGTAACTTTTTAATTACGCATCGATCAGTTGTGTTTTATATCCGACAAATTCAAGGCAACATCTGGGTGAAATCAGATTTTCGCTAGGTGGTGTAGTTTTTTTGGGCAGTGCCGAAATAAGGCTTATTTCGGCACTGACACAAAAAAATACTCATAACTTTTTAACGGGAGGTCGACTAATTCTGATACTTGGTGTCTGAATTCGATAATTGACGACTAATTCTGGGGAAAATCATATCTTCGCTATGTTTTGTAGTTTAATAGATCCCGAGTGGGCTGTGCCGAAATAAGCTTATTTCGGCACTGCCACAAAAAAAAACCTTAAAACTCTTTAACGGGAGACCGACAAATTTTTTTGCTTTGGGCGACAAATTAACGACAAATTTTTTGTCTAGTTAAAATCAAGATCTGAGACCTGGGCAGTGCCGAAATAAGGCACACAAAGATTGTTACTTCGTCGTATTATTTCGATAATAAAAGTAAGATTTTCCTGGAGAATGACCAAAAGTGTGTCGTTTAGGCGCAATTTGAAAATTAGTTTGTTACGCCTTATCTAATGAACCGATCGCTATTAAATATTGCTTACAACTTATTAAGTGTCTAAAATAAATGATAGGATTCCAATTCCATTCCAAAACTACGGGGCCTACTCCAAAATAAAATTCCGAAAGTTCGTAATTTGTTAAGTAAGAATTAAGATGTACCTTATTGATGTCGTTAGAATCAGTAATGCAGCGTGGGTCATCAGCATCCAGGGAACCACAATTTGTCGCCCTTATCTTTATCTTACAAAATCAGCCGTCGCGGGACGCTAGGCAGAAATGAAACATCGTTAATTTTTTTCTATAGAAAATATGCCTAAGCGAGAGGTGAGATCGCTGAAATTTATCTACAGATGCATTTATCAACAGATAAAACGAATGAAATCATTTCTAAGCTTTAATTCACCTTTTTAGAGTCTATTTATTTTTTTTATACTACGTCGTCGGATGGAAGACATGCATACGGCTCGCCTGTTTTGATGTGTTTACCGCAACCAAACCAACCAAATTAAGCCCAAAATAATATGCTAATAAAAATTTTTCGCTTCGTTGTCATTTGCTGCGGTGCAACGGTGGTGACGTCTCCGTGGGTGACGGACGCTTCAATAAATTTTTCACTCCAGCGTGAAATGTTTTCTGTACAACGTGTGTCGCTACAGCGTCTTTCGAAACTACGTGCCGGATATTTTAGGCATATCCCGAAGCCGGGAAAATGAAATGAATAACTTGAAAATGGAAAAAATAATCTCCGACTTAAGAGCGAGTGGTCGCCAAAATGTTATAAAGAAAGAAGAATTTTTTTTTCATTGATTTGATTTGTTGATTGTTTAGGTTTTGTTTGTTTTCTTTCAATGTTTTGTGAATTTGTTGTCGTGTCGTTCTGTCTGACTGATTCTCTATATAAATTTATCGGCAATTAATTTCATCACTACTACTGTTGTTTAGTGACGAAAATATTTATTATATCTTATGGTGCATACCAGATAAAAAGATATTGTTGATTTTGTAGGTTATTGTGGATTACATGTGTGTGAGCGGTATTTTGTTTTAATTACTGTTTAGCATAATTTGCAGCAATAATTATGCAATGTGTCGAGAATAAATACAGTTTGTTCATTTCGAAATAAGGCAATTGCACGGCAAATGTGCCCATGCACGTCGATGATAGGTTCAAATACAATTGCGGCGTATCAGTGTAAGGCTTCGTTAACAGGCAAGGATGGTACCTCTGATCACAGCAATTGCTGTGATCTGAGGTTGGTACAGAGGCAAGGACAGAGATACTACAAAGACCTACCCTAAATCCCCCGAGGATAGTTGTGCCGTTGCGAAGGAGTAAGGTCACCGGATACTCGTTGTATAGAAATAAGCGTCTTTAGGCAATGGTAACCACTGTATATCACGCGGGCCTTATGCTTTGATATAAAAAAAATAACAATTGTTATTTTTTTTATATCACGTCTGTCAGCTTAATTTGCTAGCAGCTGTAGAAAAAATATGATAATGTCAATATTATTCTAGATCCAGGGTTCATGCACAAGTTATTTGTTTCTAAACTGATTCTTGAGCTGTGTGTTCAGCTGTGGCCCTTAATGTGGATGCCTTTTGGCTTAGGGGCCGAAACACATAAACACGTTGCGGCGCCGCGCCGCAACGCAACGCATCACCGAGCGTTGCGTTGCGGTGCCACGAAACAATGCGTTCTACTGCCGTATGTAGGGCAACTATTTTTTGTGATTTTTGAATGTTGGTGGACGTATGTAAAAAAATTGCAAAAAGTAATACACTTTGTTAACGTTAAAGTTTGATTAATTGTTTACGGTTTATTACTTTTTCTACACTATTTGCGGCCAGGTGTACGCTGCAAAATTCTGCATAGCGGCGCGGATGGCACTGCTGATTTTGGTGGTGCGGTGCCGCAACGTGGTTATATGTTTCAGCCCTTAATGTTGATGATTTCTATTCATTTTTTTTTCAGCAGACAGACAGACCATAGTACCTAACCATCTTACATTTTCATAATTTGCAAAGGGTTGGAGTGGACCACAATGGGCGACAATTATGTACCTGAGCCAAAAAAAGTTGGAGTATGGGCAGAAGGGACTCATATTGAAGCAAAGTAATTAATAACAAATAGTATTCTATCACTGTAATGTACTTTAACCTGTAAATTTAATATTATACAGTCATTTATTCTAAAACTGTTACTAAGTTTGTACTAAGTTGTAATAAGATTATTGAATAAATTGTACCTAAAACATTATGTACAAAGTGGAATGGAAAAATTTATTAGGTTTCCGCCTCCCTTGTGTAGCAAACATTTACATACTACATTACCATAGCACTAGGGACAGCACCCCTACAAATTTAGCTTGCAAAAAGAACTGTATTATATCATACCAAGTGCTGAGAACTATCAGCTGTTCTATGCGAGCACCCTTCTGCTTGATTATTACCTGTTCATAGCTGTCTCTCACATTGCTAAGGGGGGAAGTCAATTCCAAAAGCTTCTTACACCTACTAATTTCTTCTGATTAAATTCATTGTGAGCTCCAAGACAGCCGTAGTTTTACCCCTGGGACTGCAATGGACTTCTCTGTTCATTGCCTTTTGTGGTGGTTGTGGCTATTATACCTGGCTACACATGAGACAGCGGTGGGTATGTGTGATGCCCGCCCCCCCCCCCCTTCTCGCCTGTTCATAGTCAAATAAAAGTCATCTGTTCATAGTAAAATAATAATCAGATAGGTGTTAGTCTGACTTATGTATCAAGAGTTTTGTATTATTAGAAGTTATAAAAAAACTTTGTCCACTTTACTTAAACTAACTAACATCATAGCAATTAATATGAACCAATGGGTCTCGAACTGGGTCTTTAGTCGTTTCACACCGCAGCTGTTCGGACCGCGGTGCGAATCGCCCAACTGCTGATTTTGAATGGGGCCATTCACACCGCAGTGGTTGGAGTGGTGTGAAAGGCCCAAGGTATTTTTTGTAATGGGTCGATTCGGACCACGGGGCGAAACCACGGATTCTAATTATTGATTTGTACAGATATACAAAAAGAGAACTGTTTTGTTCCCCACTGCGGTCCGAATCAGCCCATTACAAAAAGTTATTGGGCGATTCGCACCGCGGTGCAAAAGGACCCATTCAAAATGAACTCTTGGGCGATTCGCACCGCGGTCCGAACAGCTCGCGGTGTGAATCGACTAAAGACCCCTCGAACTTCGGTCACTTATAATTCCACATGATATTTAAAATTCTACATTTTCCGACTATTTCCTATACTTGTGCTGTAAGACCTGGCTTCTTGCCAGATTTCATGATTTTGGGTCAACAGGAAGTGCCCCAAAGCCTTGGTTTGTCTCGGAAGTGTCAAAATATTTGGCATTAATGGCTATACTTTACTGCATTGACTTAGAAGTTTGATTATTACAATTTCATAGGACTGTGGAACTAAGTTCATATTAAGTTGAAATTAATATGAAAATATAATAAATATGTAAATAAATAATAATAAATATTCCTGGATAAATTACACACGGTTGTCTGGTCCCAAACTAAGCAAAGCTATGTGCTATGGGTACTAGATAACTCATACTTTAATACCCAGACCAACGCAAACAGACATGTTTGTGCACACAAACATTTGTCTTGTGCGGGGATCGAACCCGCGACCTCGGAGTCAAAGTGGCCATTGCTAACCATTCAACCACTGAGCTGGTCGATATTAATTTCAACTTTGTTTTTTTGGGTATGTATTGGACCCAGCAAAAAGGATCTTGACAGACAGACGGATAACACAACATCATCAATACTTCTGTATTGATGACTAGATACATAATGATTTCCTTTTAAAACAAGATCAAGTTTAAAATATTTTTTCAGGGAATATGTGATACCCAAAAAATCACCAGACTCCAGCGACGACATCCCAACCATACCAGACCTGGATGACTTGCAGGATATATTGGAGAAAGAAATATCAATGCCACCGGTGTATGTTTTCATATGGACTCTTACAATGTTTGTATAGTCAGCAAGCGGTTCTTCAAGAAAGGCGTGAAGAGGTTCCCTCCATATTAGAGGGTCAAATAAGAAAACTGACCATGATGACCTTTCATTTCAGATGTTCTCCTAGTAGTTTTAGATTTCAAACGTTTTACTAGTAGTAGTATTTTTATTTTTTATTTTTTTTATACTACGTCGGGTGGCAGACAAGCATACGGCCCGCCTGATGTGAAGCGGTTACCGTAGCCATGTTAACGCTTCCAACATAAAATATTGCTCGCGCGCCGCCACCCCCGCTGCCAACGCAGCATCTCCTTCGTTTCTTTCTGGTGACCTCACTCACTCGCAGGAACACAACAACCCTCAAGGGAATTGTTATTTGGCTGCGGTATTCTGTGAGGTGGAGGTACATTCCCCAGTCGGGTAGCTTGCAATTACGCTCCCTACCTCTCTTTTCGTCAGAGCTTCGTTTGTCAGTCAGCAGGGTGCACCACGTGCAGGTGAAGTTGGCTTTAGTTCAAAGATCTTGATGAACCACTTACACCCCAATTCTATATACTACTTTCATGGCGTTAATGCTTCATGGTCATTTTACTTTTGACCTTCCGATTCGAAGGGAAGAGGTTTTTACAGGGTCGGCAACGCGTGAGTGACAGCTCTGGTATAGCGAGGGTCCATAGGTTGAGATGACTGCTTACCATCAAGCGAGTCGTATGCTTGTTTGTCAAGAGACTCGTTAGTAAATCGGCAGGGTGCACCGCGTGTAGGTGAGGCTGACTGCGACTCAAAGATGACACTCCAAACATATATGTATACATGCTGATGTTTTTTTGGAGGTATTGCTAACCTTCAGAAAACCCACCCACGGGTGTATGGGTAGTCTGATGGTAAGCAATTAGAATATGTATCTATCTTTAATAGACATAAATAAAGTTTCGAGCGTTTATTTGTCGTCGACAAACTGTTTATTTGTAAAATCTTTATTGCATTAAATGTTACGTAACACAGATTGTAGTGATAAGACATAGTGTACAAGGGCGGACTTATCCCTATAAGGGATCTCTTCCAATCAACCTTTGAGTCCCTGAAACTGTTATTTTTTGGCTAATAATACTAAATGTTAAGTTAGTTACTTAAGTTTGAAATAAATAAATTTAAAAAAATGTACCCCCCTTAATAAATAAATATCAAGCTTTGCTTTTGCAGAAATGATCGTAAAGATAAGGAGACAGTGAATGCGTTAACTGAGGTAGGTGGAGGACTCAGCGGCTCCGTGGACGGCGTGGACGCGGCGTTGGAGGTCCTCAAGACGTACATACCTGAAGTGGAGGTGGACACTGCAGACGCCGTGTGGACGGTCGACTCCTTGCTGACGCAGCTCGCTGACGAGTTACAAGAACCGGCTTGAAATACAAGGCGTTTTTGAAGTATCATCTGAAAGAAGCAGTACCTATTGTACCTAGTCTTATTTCGTAGTAGCTATTGCCTGGGACTTGTCTGCGTGAAATTTCTACCTTTCTAATGACTATGCATTTTAACAGGCGAATTTCAATTACCTTAAGTGACAATAACTTTTTTAACTGAGATTAGGATTTCAATAAAGCAAAGTCTGAACATTGCTCGAAGCTCCGCTTAACCCTTTAATCACCCGGCTTCATATCAGTTGTCTTGAACCTAGCGCCTAGCGCAGCTTATAAATCAACAAATAAATACTTCTGACAGACAAGGATGTCGGTGCATACTTCTCACTATATTAAGTCGTATTAAAATATTGCAAACTTTTGTTGTATGTTCAGTCTCTATTATATTTACTGTTTTAATGTAAGTTGACAGATGTATAAACGAAAAAATAAACTAACACGGGTTCGCTGTCGGATAAATACGACAGAGGAAATTCGTTAATCTGTTTGTGAAAATCGTAAAAAATCTGTTCAGTCGTTTTGGAGATTTGCATGCAGTCATTCGCAAAAGTGCATATAGATTTTGCGAAAGAAAACGCTTGCACGTGTCAAATAAATGGAAATTGTGGTTTATGTTACTATTGATGGCTTTATTGCGAGCTTGCGATTTTAGTCTTTAACGTATTAACTGCCTAAATATTTTCTAGCATGCCAAACAAAAGACACATAAGACTAGTGCCTGTAACACCTATTTGCGTCAGGAGCCCTGCAAGTAGGACGACACAACAGCGTTCAGGCGCACAATGAACTAGCCGACCCAAGTTTATTGCGATTCAGCTCATAATGTCAACCGGACAAAAAATGCACATTTCTTATAACGTCAACTTCTTAGAATGTCAACTTCGCAAAAAGACAACTTCTCGAAATGTCCACTTCTCACAATTACAACTCTTCGTAATTTGTGCTTTAAATGGCTAATAAAAAAGAAAACCATGATATTACATTACTTTCTTACTAATTTTGCTGATAGATTTGCAGAATAAAAATCTCAACCTTTCATCATTTTTTAAAAATCTTATATATTTGCGACTTTATTTTTATTAAATACATATTTACTAAACAATAATACCTAAATACTACCATATCCCCGACTTAAACCACAATTTTTTTAGAAAATCTATTAGCAAAATAGTAAAAAGTAATGTAATACCATGGTTTTCTTTTTTATTAGCCATTTAAAGCACAAATTACGAAGAGTTGTAATTGTGACAAGTGGACATTTCGAGAAGTTGACCAAATGCGAAGTTGTCATTGTGAGAAGTGGACATTTCGAGAAGTTGTCTTTTTGCGAAGTTGATATTCTAAGAAGTTGACGTTATAAGAAATGTGCATTTTTTGTCCGGTTGACATTATGAGCTGAATCGGTTTATTGTACTCAGGAGTTTTTATTCTGAACCCAAGTAAAATAATAAGTAGATGGTGAATAAATATAACAATAAAAATATATTGGAATAGGGGCTACTTTAAATATGATAATAGTTAGGTATTCAATTAACCTATGTATGGACTTATGCAAATGACAATTTTTTTTTTGTGTGTGCTGTTTCTCTTTTCTTATCACCCACATATCCACACTCGTTTTTTGATAAATTTATATTATAGGTATCTCAATCCGATATCAATTATTAAAAAATCTGTGGTATAGACAAAATAAGGCACATCATAGAAAATGAAACTAAAATGTAATATTAGGTAGGTATAAGTTTATTTGTAAAATAGTTTTAAATACTACAAGTGGTAAGACCCTCCTTTCCGTCCGTAATATTAACATTAAGAGTACTTAATTCTGTAGCTGAGAGATAAAAGGATAGTACATTTATTATATTTGTTGCTTGGTGGTCGAATGGTTAGCACTTTGACTCCGAGGTCGGGTTCGATTCCCGCACAAGACAAACATTTGTGTGCATTTTGTCTTGGTCTGGGTGTTTTCTATGTATTATAAGTATATATAAAAAAATGTATTTAAGTACATTTATCACTTGTCTAGTACCCATAATACAAGCTTTGCGCTTAATTTGGGACTAGATGGCGCTGTGTAAATTGTCCAGAAATATTTATTTATTCGTTGCTTTAGTCCCAACCGGAGGTCCGTCAAAGCAAAATTAGGTACGTGACATGAACTTCTAATGAACGAAATGATGCAAAATTAAAGCCAATACCATCTCGAGTTATAGTGCAATGAGATGGGGTCCGTCCGTACATTAACCACACTAAAATTGTGAATTCAGAAAATATTTTTTATGGAAGTCATCAGGACTGTCGTTTAGACGCTATGGTATTCAAGGCCTAACAGTGGTGGCATAGCTTTATTTTTAAAGATCATCATCGCGGAAGAAAGAAAGAAAATCATCGAAATTTATTTTCAGAAAATAAATCAATATTGACTTCATTCTAACTACTAAAGCTCTCAGATACAGTATTAAAATAAGGGAATGATATCCTAAATATATCACATGAATTGTTACATTTTCGTTAATCCTAACAACTATAATTAACAATTATATAAAAAAAAGTTACAGCATCTACATAATTTTCCGGCATAGCTCCAAAATCAAAATTATTTTTATTAAAAAGATTGACAAACTCAGTCTTATTAACATTAAAAAATTGAAAAACAAAATATATACGATCTAATAGGATAGTACTAATTCTCGAATACATTTTAAATATTTTAAAGTCTTTTAGACTACAGTCTGTTTAGCACAACTATTCTAATTCCACGACATCGATTCGATTAATTACCATACATATATTGAGTACACAACTGCTTATTGATAAACATTTATGAATATGATTACTCCATGTTACTGACAGAATAAATGTTTACATGCTACACCAGACACTAGTTTGGTACAAAACCTTTATACGTTTTAATTATTTATTGTAGAATTGTAATGTTTAGCCTAGTGTTTCCGAACCGGGGGGGGGGGGGGGGGGGGGGGGGGGTAATTACACCCGCAGGGGTAAAACAGGGATTCCATAGGGGTAATAAAGCTGATAAAAGATAATAAGATTTATCAAAATCAGTTCCCCTTAATTGGACATTCATAAGGGGTACCCTTAACACGTTTAGAAACATTGGTTTCATCCTTGCTTGACAATCGATTGGCTTTGTCTCAATTAGTTCACATCTCTGTTATATACTTATGGAGATTTTTTTACAGATCTATTTATTACTTTTGGTCTAAGTATATTTATCTACAATAATAAGGAAAATATTAAATTGATCCAGAAAAAAAACCTGATTTGCGCATCAAATTAATCTGATCACACATCAAATAAATCAAATCCTGCATTTGAAGTGCAATAAGTATTTTTTGATGTGTAAATTAGTTTAGGTTTGCAATGTATTTATTTGATGTTACGTTAAATAGTTGTAAAAAGTAGTGTAGTAAGTAATTGACAAAAATATTTATCATATTAATTTAATTTCGTTATTAATTACAGATAATAAAATATAGACCAAAAATAGACTATAAAAAAATATGCAGTATATATATATATATATATAACAGAGATATGTAAAAATTATCATTCATGCGAACCAGTTTGATATGTATTAAAAATTATAATAAAGAAAATACCATCCACATCGCAAAACCCAGGGAAACCTACTGTGCTTTCTTGTTGTAACCCTTTATTAAACCTACCGAATTTGTAAAAAAAGATCATGTTATTTTTTCAATACATCAAATAAATATTGTAATGTCATGTTTTGTTTTAAATGATCTAATTCCTCCTTATTGCAAACGATCGAATAAATGTTTTGAAGGTCCCGCCTGCACATTGGAATGCAATTAGTGCTGTAATAACTAAAATGGTATATGAAGACAGTAGTGTAGCGCTGTACCACTGCCTGCGATTGAGCAAACTCAATCCAGACACTACGAAGTGAGTGACGATAACCCAGGCAACCTTGTAATAGTTCTTCGTTTCAAAACCGCTGAAGTAAATGACGCTCCAGAATGTGTTAAGGAGAATCATGCACAGGGTCATCATTGCGCTGGTCAAAAAGAAGTATTCAGTACCATTGTGAAGCCCGAGGGTGCCAGGTCCAAGCTGAAATTGAAATTAAAAAATCTGTTTGTAAAGCCGGTGTACGGACGATAATTTTACGTGATAATGTCATAAGAAACAGGCCGATCGTGCCTCTCTATTGCTTTTTTCGCACTCTCGTTTGCACGTTCGGCTCAGGCGGAACGTGACTATAATTTTACGTGATAATGTCATAAGAAACAGGCCGCTCTATTACTTTTTTCGCACTCTCGTTTTCACGTTCGGCTCAGGCGGAACGTGACAATGAGTCATACTTCTTCGTGCGTGCAGCCGGCGTTCATCGATTTAAGACTCAAAATATATAATGTATAAATTCCTTTCAAGGTTCATAATTACAAAAATGGGTAGGTATACCAAATTTCTCAGAACCAGCAGCTTAGGCTATGTTACTCCCCGGCCACTCAATACAAATGTTACGTGGTTAACCATTTACATAAACAATGACACAGACGTACTGAGCGTAAATGAGCAGGTGTCCATGCAGCATCATACATAGAGTGAGGTTACCAGAAAGGAAGGAGATGCTGCGATGGCAGCGGGGGGTGGCGGCGCGAGAGCGATATTTTATGTTGTATGCTACGGTAACCGCTTCACATCAGGCGGGCCGTTTGCTAGTCTGCCACCCGACGTATAAAAAAAAATTGGTTGCCTGTAAAGTCGGTATACGGGCGAAAGTTTTACGTGACAACGACTTTGAGTGGTAAAATGTTTTCGAGTGGAAGGGACGCATGCCTTTCACTTTTTATGTCTGTCTCTCTCGCTCTTAGAAGGGACACGCGTCCACGACACGCTTACAATGAGAGCGAGTGAAAGGCACGCGCCTTTCACTCGCTCTCATTGTAAGCGCATAACGTGACCCAGTTTCTTGAAGTGTCACCCGGCTAACCAATTTATAAGACGTTGTCACGTCAAAAAAAACAAATTGTTCCAGATTCATTTCAGATGGGAAGAGTGGACTTTGTATTTTTAGGCAATGTGTAAACCGACGCCACTGATCTAATCTTATGAAATAGAAATAGATGATAATAATATTTTAAATAAAACCACGAAGTTAATTTAACAGCTCTATATTTTACATATAAATACATTTGCAGAGCGAACATGCGTGGTGCGCATGCGCGACGCGCCGCGCAGCCGCGGCGACGCGTTTACAGATTATGTAGATTTTTTTTTGTAAAGATGCAATGCATTTGCATTGCAACCTCCTTATTATAGCTGAACCCAGGATTGAAGCTGTATCGAAATGGAAAGAAAGTTATTTTTCGATACAGTTGTCCCTAGAGTGCTGTATCGAAAAGTAACTTTTTAAATTTATTTTGATGGCTTGTGCGTAAAAGACTGACATTAAGATTCTATGTTTAGTTTTTTAATTTCTAAATTTCATGCGCACCACGCATGCTCGATCTGCAAATGGATTTATATGTGAGAAATGAAGCTGTTAAAAACTTCATGGTTTTCTTTAAAATATTATTGTCATCTATTTCTCGAGATTAGATAAAGTAGTGTATGAAACTGCACATAAGTAATAAGTTCTTAAACTAATATTGTGATTATCACATTCGCCTTGGGCTCACGTGATAAACTCGCACTCGTATTTTAAGAACCCTTATTATGGAACAGTTTCATAAACTACTATTATATTATTTAATAAAATAACACCATCCATGTCGCAAAACCATGTAACATTAAAATGGATACACATAAATACATATAAGTAAATCTTTGTATCACAAAATACTTACAGAGTCCGCCAAAACGTTAATAATAGCAAAAGCACCACTCATTGTGCCAAATCCAAGACCACTAACGTAAGCCATCTCCAGCTTATTGGTGCTTAGCTCGTGGTTCTCCGATATTTCCTTCAGGCCGGCCTCAGTTTTACGCAGAACGAGGTATGTGATGTAGCGAAATAGTTCCTGAAATTGCGAACTTCATTGTTATGCATATTTGAACAATGGTTGTCTTTAAATTGGTTTTTATATATTACTAGCATTGTTTGGCCATATAAATTTAGGGGTTGATGGTAGAAGGGTGAAAATTTAGGGTTGTATGTATTTTTTATGCCAACCCTTATCATATAAATAGATAGTAGCTCGGTCAAAGCCGTTTCGGAGGAGTATGGTAACTAACATTGTGACACGAGAATTTTATATATTAGATGTTCAACCTTAACAAAATAGCTAGCGGCTTGCCTACACTACCTACGACTGAGCTATACTCCATTGATATTATAAATGAGTTGATGTGTTTGATTTTGTCTGTTTGTTACCTTTTTATCATTGACTAAACAACTGAACTGATTTAAATTAAATTTGGCTTGGACATAGATTATATCCTGAGTGAGAGAAAAGTGACATGCAGGCGGGCGAAACTGAAAAATCGTAGCAGCTAGTACTTAATGATATCGGTAAATGCCTTTGTATACTCTAACTAAGGCATTACACTTTAGGAATGTATGACCTAAATATAATAAATAAATATTCCTAGACAAATTACACACTGACATTTAGACCCAAATTAAGCGAAACCTTACGGTTTCCCGCCCTCAGCCAGTTAACAGTTCTTTGAATAATAAGAAACACAAAATAATTTTAAAAAATTGTCATTTTTGACCTAGATTAACTTCGTGAATTATAAATACTACAGGAATCTGTAGTATTATAATTCACGAAGTTAATCTAACCATATTATATGAATAATGCAATCTCAGGAGTCATTCACAAATTTGCTTCCAGGAACCATACCAAATCTAACAAAACAACTGTGTAATTTTTCAGAGGTCAATTTTTGACAGCTATATTCGTAATTTTGTGCAGGGATTGAAAGCGGTAAAGGTATAAGGGTATGGTACTGGTATAAAATTACGATATCGTTTTGATTTAAAGGTAGAGCCAAAACGGTTGAGAATTGTGGTTACGATACCGGTAAAACAAGAAGAATACCTTTATTTTTTTACGGTACCATTATACCTTTATATTACCAGTACCTTAACCAAAACCATTTCGGTACCGAAAAAATGATGCGACAACGACGCGACGTAGGTAGCATTGGCGTGTAAACAAGTACTTACCTACCAATGCGGCCGACATTGTGGAAAGAAAACCTTTATTTTATAATTTAGATACTTAAAAAAATAACGATACCGGAATATTACAATACCGAAATTATTAAGATACCTTTACTTTAAGGTATCGAAATTTAAAACCTTTATTTTATAATTTAGATATCTAAAAAAATAATGATACCGGAATATTACAATACCGAAATTATTAAGATACCTTTACTTTAAGGTATCGAAATTTAAAGGTATGACGTCATACCTTTAACCGATATATCCAAATTTTTTCGGTTATTCAATCCCTGATTATGTGTTAACTATGTGCATAGTAGTTAACACATTATATTTTAATATGCAAGCATTGAAACTATTTAAATCTCAAACTTTTGTTATATTTAAGGATGGCCGGCACATATGTTGTCAATTTCGACTGAAATCTAATTTTCGAGCGAGTTGGGTGGTTGCAAGTTGGTATCAGTAATAATTACTTTTTTGCTTCACTTACTATTATATATATGTTACTGCAGAAACCTTAATATCAAAAGGTTTATAATATTCATTTAACGGATTTTTGTGAAATTGTGACCAAATTACAGTTGTCAATACAACTGAATTTTTCGAAGTTATATATACAAAAATGTTCCAAATTTAGCATTTATATGGTAGAATCTGAAGGTGAATCGAAGGTGAGGTATCGAGAACTGAATTTTGACCAGTTTATTTTGATGGAGTGATACATTATTTTTTAAAACAAAATTTTATATTATACTGTTTTGTTGAACTCATGCCTTCGCAATAAGACCAAAAATTGTGCACACAATATGGTGGCCAAAAACCAATAAATTCATAGCCAGAAACTGGTTGCAGTGCTCGCACTGGCCTCTGCTCTAATTATATATTTTTTTATAAATTACCTATTGAAAACAAGAAAATAAATTTTTCATAAAATACTTTGCTAAAATTGGCTAATATATAAATAAAACATAAAGGTGGCAAATGTTTTATTAGTAAAATCTTTGCTGAACTTCGGCATTACATTAAGTTGTCACAAACTAGTAACTTTACTATGGGTCGGATAACTGTTATGATAAATAAATACATTTTTTTTAATACAGACTAATACCTAGAAAACAGCCAGACCAAGACCAACAGACATCTTCATGCACACAAATATTGTGTGCATTGTGTTGTCTTGTGTGTAATGGTAGTATTAACTCTATATATGTACAATAGATTACCTGAAACATGATGGCGAATGTCATCCCAAAAGCTAAGTATGGTCGAAGGGGCACCACGGAATACCACACAACTGATGCAAGTAAGAATGACAAAAGCCAACCAAAAGCAGCGGCTATTAAAATTATGATACGCACAGGATCATTGGCTATTGTGATGCTAAACATCACCACTGGAGCCCCAAAAGCCAGTAAGGTACACCCAACGAACTCTGCCAGAGTCATTTTATATGTTATTGAAACTATCGATCAATATTCTGGCAACTGCTGGCAGACGGGCGGAGACAGTAACTGATTGGGCGCAGTAAATCGTAAAGGTACTGCGGTTGACGCTATTTCATGGAGAGATGGAAGATTTATAACTTTATTTACACAAAACTGAGTCACTGATACAGTTTCAATCTAGAAAAAAGTAAAAACACTTGCAGTATTTTTCACAACTCAGGTCTCAGGCAGATATCAGAGAGATAGATAAGTGTTGCCAGATGCTCGCAGGCGTAATTCGCCAGATTTGTAATTTGAAGTAGCCCAAATCCCCCAAACTTGCGGGTCGTCGCCGTCTAAATAAAAGCTTATTCGCACCATGGCTAATTTAAAATCTGCAAATAAGGCCTCTGGTCTGCGTGAACTTTTCATGACATTTTTTTTACATGCCATGGCGCGATGGCGTTGTCCCCCAACGCAAATCTGAAGTATGTAGTTAAATCGGTTTCGCCGCGACATGGCCTCAAGTAGCCTAAATGCCACTAAATGGCGACATACAGCCAATTCTGGCAACCCTGACAAAAATCGACTTTGCAAATTTTCTTCTTCTTTGTTGCGTTTTAGCTATCACTCTTCAAAGATTATTTTTGCCACTGTTCCAAAAAGCATTGTTACAAAACAAAAGAAATTGCTGTTTTGTACATACACTATCGGTGTCGCTATTGAGTACATACACTATCGGTTTTGCTATTGAGTTGTTGGGGAACTAGTAGATTTCTCATATACATATATATATATATATATGTAATTATAACCACAATTCTATGTGACCTTGCGGCAGTACTTGGGGCCCGTCAGCCCACAAACTATTTAGAGACATTTCTCAAAAATATGTCGACACGTCCTATAACCAGAAGGTTGGCCATTACCTTGCTCAGATATTAATTATAAGGTATCCAGCGAAGTAATGCTGCCAGTGTTCTGGGGACACTGCCGAAAGACAACGATCTTGTGGATATTTTTGACGTGACAACGTCTTATAAACTGGTTAGCCGGGTGACACTTCAAGAAACGCGCTCACGTTATGCGCTTACAATGAGAGCGAGTGAGAGGCACGCGTCCCTTTCACTCGGGCATGGTTAGCCCGCCTAAGAGCGAGAGAGACAGACATAAAAAGTGAAAGGCATGCGTCCCTTCCACTCGAAAACATTTTACCACTCAAAGTCGTTGTCACGTAAAACTTTCGCCCGTATACCGACTTTACAGGCAACCAATTTTTTATTTGTAAGTAAATTTGTATTTATTTATTTATATAAAAAATAAATTTTTATCCCATAAGTTTTTCTTTGGTTTATAGATAAATTAGATAGGCTTTTAAATTAGCTTTAGTTTAATATACATTTTAGAATATTTTTAATGTAATATAAATTATCATGTTTGTGTACGATAGCGCAATATATGAATATTATATGTAATTTTGTAATAGCAATATGTTTGGAACACCAACAGTTGCTACTTCGTATTATTTTCTTTCTTATCCCTGTTAGGCCGTAAAATATCGTGAGAAATGTAACGGCCGACAAATTTATTAGCTTGATAATGGCAAAAATAATCTATAACTGAAGAGTGGTTGCCATTATCGCCAAAACTAAACAAAGAAGAAGAATAACCATACCAACACCAATCATCGATGAAATTGATTCAATTGATTGAAGATTTGAAGTGTTGAAAAACATTTTGAAATGTAATGCTCTCAATCTCAGTGGTTTTTATATATTTTTTTTGATGTGAATATGATTTTTTTACTCTATTTTAAATATGCCTCCGAAACCTTCTGTTAAGAAAACGCTTTGGGTAGACTGCGAACGCTGCGGCTGCAGTATAACCTCAAACGACAGAAATGTTCATGTTGAATTAAACTGTGCCAAGGATCAGATTAAATGTCCATACGTAGAGGATAAAAAGCTATATTCATGGCTGGTGAGGGGTGGTGTGCTACCAGAAGGTGTTCCTCGAGACTCTGTTATGGTGCACCCTTCGGCCAGTTCACTGATAGGAGCGGTGATTGGAGGGCCATTGCAGCTTCAAAGAGATGGTGCTCCAAAGCTCGTAAAGCGAATGTGGCCATCTAAAAATTGTGCGCCAGCTGCTGTTATTTTACCTGCTGCAGGTATGTAAAGATATTAAAATCTATAATCTTGTTTGTTTGAGTAGAGTGAGCGAGTGAGTGAGTGAGTGAGTAATTGGAACGCTTATATACTCCGAAAGGTCATTCTTGTATAAGAATAGGCTCCAAAACCACTGAACCGATTTTGATGAAACTTATCACAATTAAAGACGTCAACATGCTTGAGGTTTATGTCGAAAAAAAATTGAGATCGATCTTGTCCCTGAGGAATGATCATCAAATACACTTTCCATTAAATCAATGTGAAACATACACTCGGAAAATCTACTCACTCCACTCAACCTCGATTTTGGCTCTGTGGGCTTTTTTATAAGAAATTTGCTTCAATTTCAGATTTGTCTGGTGCTTGGTGCGGAGACAATAAAAGCTTAACAGTGTCTGTTGTGGAGGGACGAGTACCAACAGCCACAAATGTAGTCATAAAATTAATGAACCACAGTAGCGGACAAGATATTTGTGACATTTTGAAACAACATTTTCAAAAGAGTTTTGTTTGTATTGGTAGTATTTTAGTTTATTATTATTTCGGAAAGAAATTAGACATTCAAATAGTAGATGTAAGAGCTGAAGCTATGGATGGAATGAACAAAACTTGGTGTGTTTTGAGTGAAGATACTATTTGGAAAGAAGAAAAGGAGGTCACACCAAAAGTTAGGAAGAAACCATTGTTTTTGGGTGGCATGGATGACATTTTGGATGAAATAAAAACATTAATTGAAATTTCATTCAATAAGAACGGTTTAGCTGCAAACTTCCAACCCACCAGAGGTTTGTTGATCTACGGTCACTCAGGAATTGGAAAGACTGCAATGTGTAAATACTTAATACAGAACTTAAATTGCTTTCACATTGAAGTAAACGGACCAGCAATTTTCAGCAAATACTTTGGTGAAACTGAATCAACTATGAAAAATTTATTCTCAAAAGCCATAGAAAATCAACCAAGCATTATATTAGTTGATGAGATTGAAACAATATGCCCGAGGCGATCTTCGGGCAGCACTGAGCAAGAGCGTAGAATAACTTCAGCATTTGTGTCACTACTAGATAGGCTGCACGAAGAGAGTGATAGAGTATTTGTATTAGCTACAACGAGGAAACCTGATGCAATAGATGCTATGCTCAGACGCTTTGGCAGATTGGACAAAGAAATAGAAGTACCTGTGCCAGATAAAGTGAGGAGGCAAAGAATACTATTTACTCTTCTAAAAGACTTGCCCAATCGGGTATCTTCACAAGATGTTACTTCAATATCCGAACTTGCTCATGGTTATGTTGCAGCTGATATAGTAAATCTCTGTACTCAAGCTTCACTGAAATGTATAAAGAGGGCCAGTGAGGTTATTGAACATGAAGATTTGGTCAATGCTTTGACTGTGGTTAGACCAAGTGCAATGAGGGAACTTCTAATAGAAATTCCCAATGTGAGATGGAGTGATATTGGTGGCTTGGCTAGTCTGAAACTCAGACTTCGTCAGGCTGTGGAATGGCCGCTAAAATACGCGGAAAGTTTCAAACGTCTGGGAGTGAAACCTCCGGGAGGTGTTCTTTTATATGGTCCACCAGGGTGCTCCAAAACAATGATCGCGAAAGCGTTGGCGACGGAAAGCGGTCTCAATTTCTTGTCGATCAAAGGGCCAGAATTGTTTTCAAAATGGGTTGGGGAATCAGAAAAAGCGGTGCGTGATTTATTCACAAAAGCACGTCAAGTAGCACCCTCAGTTATCTTCTTTGATGAAATGGACGCTATCGGAGGAGAAAGAGGTGTAGGTGAAGCAGGAGTTCATGAGAGAGTACTAGCACAATTATTAACAGAGCTAGATGGGGTAGTTCCATTGAAATCTGTAACAATACTGGCAGCAACCAATCGTCCAGACAAAATGGATCGTGCATTACTCAGGCCCGGTCGACTGGACCGGTTGATTTATGTGCCACTACCGGATTATGAAACTAGATTACAGATATTAGAATTGAAGCTAGAAAAGATGAGTGTGACTGATGTGAATGTGCACAACTTAGCCACGATCACTGAAAGGTTCTCTGGTGCTGAATTAGAAGCTGTATGTCATGAAGCTGCTCTGCGAGCTTTGGAAGAAGACCTTAATTGTCCAGCTGTGAACATGACCCATTTCCAACAAGTTCTAGATGGGTTTGCACCTAGAACACCAGACTCTCTATTAAAAATTTATGATGAGTTTTCTTTGGGGCAAAAATCTTGATAAAATGGATTATTTATACAAACATAATTTATAAGATTAAGTGTGAGTTGATTAATAAAATATTTATTGTTTTAATGATTTATTCAATTACGTACGAAATCTTAACATTATAATTGTATATAAATTAATGTAGTCATACATACATTTTACTACTAAACTAATAGCAATCCGACGACTATGCTACACTATACAGGTTTAGGTTCAAGGTTCCTACTATTTAGCACTCGAATGGTAAATAGTAAAACATAATAATTAACAATATTCGTCAATTTATTGTAATTTTCCCATAAAAAAATAGTTTTTGGGAAACATACCTATATTTTGATGTAATGAAACAATATTGATGATGTAGAAATGAATTGCAAAGATTGGTTACAAAAATTTGCAGGTTCTGAGTTATTTTAGTTAATGCTGAGCTAAAGTATTGAAGTTACACTAGTAACAGAACTAAAAATGTCACATTTTCTAGTTTTAGAATATTGTTTCTATACATCAAAGACTGGGAGTCCAATTCGAAATGAAAATCTAAAGTTGTAGTCGAATGTTAGATTTTTTCCTAATATGTCTTGCTGTGTACTCACAGAAATAAAATACAATATACCAATGACTTCAATTTTTGTTGTGTCATTTTGACAGTTAATTTGACCATGAATGAAGTCTTCATTTAGTAATGAAATGAGCTGAATTTCCTATTTGAAATTTTTGAACTATCGTCTGAAACTTTGCATTTGCACTTTCTGCCTTGGGATTAATTTCCTATCAGAAATTTCGCCGGAAACTTTAGACTTTCACTTCACAGTAAGCCTCCCGAATACCGAGCGAGAAGATAACGCCATCTATGTTATAACTTATGTTCCTACATTCATAAATGCAGATCTGTCTTTGTGTTAATTTGAGACCTAATTTCTTCTATTGTATACATTGCACACATGTGGGTTAGCACAGACTAAATAAAAAATATTTGATTGTTCTGTGCTGACCTTGGGCACTTGTCTCACCGATGAGTGATGATGATGGTGTGCTGGCGATATACGAGAAACGAATAATAACTAAATAGTATGTCGAATAGAGCTAATAACACCGCGCCCACTCCATACAAATGAATGTCGCGTTGTTTACTACTACATAACGACTGTGCGAGCGCGAATGAGCGTGCGTGTGTGCGTGCGGCGCAAATACAAGCTATTCCAGATTCGTCTCGGGAGGTGAGGTCGACACGAGAGAGCGACAGGTAGTGTCTATACTGTATGTAATACTATTACTTATACTATGGAATAACTAAAAGTCGCGCTGCGGTGTGAATAGACAGAGATCAACTATTCTGCATCTCTTTCCTTCACACGCGATCTGTATCTATTGTACGTTTCTTGAGCGAGAAAACAGTCGTTGGTCGTTTTCTCGCCGACAGTGAGACAAGTGCCTGTCCATAAATTCTGGCTATTTGCCTTGTGATTTCATCTCGACACAGTAGGAAACTCCGATACGTATTACTTGAATGGCCCCTTGCCCGACCATCACTAACAAAATTACTCTCCTTAATCACATTTTAAGTGCAATTTCGTAGATACAAAATAAAATTACAGTGTATCACTTCTTATTAGCTAGGGATCAGAAGTTTGATCACAAGATCATCATACTTTACAACAAAGTTCGTCCAATCATTTTAATCAGTCTTCTCTTAAATGATAATTCAAAGTTTGAAATTCTGTTCTATGTTATTGCTTGGTTATATATGTTGTGAATATTGTTTAAATAGTGAGTCTGTTTACCATAATTCAATTTAAAAACAAAACTTTAAAACAAAATCTTAAGTTAGCAACAAAAATACTTCTTGGGCCATAATGAAATCATTTGATCTAAGTAGGGTTGCTATCTCTAAACGCTAGCAACCAGGAGGAGATGCGTGAAAACTCCGGATTTTGAATGTTAAAAACCGGACATGTCATCACTGTTTTTAGTACTAGTACTATTTTTTATTCTGTGACAAGACGGTTATTCGCAGCACGGAGCGGGCAGTAGTGATTTAAAACTTTAAACCTTGGTCTACAAATAAAACCCCGCCCGGACGCGCTCCAAACTAGGGCAAATCCGGGGAAAACCCAGACGGATGGCAACCCTATAGATCAGTATTTTTCAATTTATTTTTTCTGCCTCACTTCCATAAACAGCTCAAACCCATTAGCGTACGTCTTTAGGTACCTTCTTTCTCGCCGGTGTCGTAAACGTACTTCGAAGTACAGACGCAAAACTATATACGTAACTATGTTGCTGCGACGAACACTGGCGACAATAACATGCGACACAATATTTTGCATTGGTGTTGCGGTAACATTTCTCGAATCATAGTTCTCTACACATCTGTACTTCGAAGTTCGACGTTTCTCGCGTAATCCTTGAGATACTGAACTAGATAACATAAAGAAGGCTCTGTTAGGAAAAGTATCAGCTCAATACACTCAAGTTTTGCTCCCCTCTTATATTTGAATAGAAGTCGTCGTCGTCGTCAACCCTTATCCAGGTCCCAGCAGTCTGGTGATTAGTCACCAGACTGCTGGGATACGGGTATCCCCTAAATTGAAGGGGGTTTAGAGCATAATCCACCACGCCACTCAACTGCGGGTTGGCGGAGAATTTTCGAATAGGAGTAGAAAAAGTAAATACCTAAAATGATCAGTCACAAAAATTTCATTCATTCAGTTCAATTACAAAAATCTTAGATAAATTAAGATTCCTCATTTTTAAGCTGGGGAGTAATCCTTATATATTTTTTTAATGTGTGATATTCCAAGAGACAATTCTTAAATTATCAATAATGCCTTTGTCACAATATCATGGACCATAAAAAATGTTTCAACTCGGTCTAAAATATTTTAGTAAATTAGCAAATGACACTAAAGCCCCCTAATTGTTTTGATTCATTTTTTGATGGATTTGTAATCCATCACATTCATGCTTTGGAAAATCCTCGTATGAAGCAGAATATAAGTAATAGCACACCCCGGCCACTCCATACAAACGGTTCCAGGGGCCTCACCGGCTAAGCTGAAGGCGATTTTTTGATTGCGAATATCAAACTTCACCGTAGATTTATTGTGCCTGTGTTTAGCTTCATCATCAGGTCCATTTTAGTCTCCACACAGGAGCACGACCCTCTCTCGTCCGTCCTAGACGGAAGGAGGATTTGGCCTACACTCCCTTCGCTGGCCAAACGGATTGGGGAGGCCTGATCGATATTTGATAATGTATTTCCCTTAGTCGCCTTACGACATCCACGGGAAGACACGGAGTGATTCAATTCTAGTTTGCCGGAAACCACATGGCCAAGCTTGTGTTTAGCTTGGCTGATAGTATCCATGAAGCTCTACCGACTACGCTGAAGATGATTTTCAATAACTTAAACGTTAGATCTATTTTTTTAATCAAATTATTCGATGGTAATCGGCTTCAGCTTCGGTGGTAGTTCAGGTTCGGCCCCAGATTCGTCTCAGAGGGGACGTGAGGTCGACACGAGAGCGCGGCAGGGAATGGCCATACTGCACGTTATCATACAAACTTCGTTTGCATGGACAGTGTTATTACTTATACTGGTTTATAGGTACCAGTTTGGCTGGTCCTATGGATCGATCTCCTATCCTCTCGTACCCAAATTCACATTCGCACCGTACACCAATGTGACCAATGTCATCTGTCTATATAAATTTAATTAGATTCAAATTTTAGAGCAAGTTCAGCACACAAAAACAAATAACATTAAGACAAAAATAGCTGCTTCATACATTTTCTGTTCACTAGGTAGGTATGAACATTTCGTACAGAACAGCAGTTATTTTCGGAATTTGCTAATAGTCTTCAAATGCCCTTAACATAGTAAAAGTCCATAGTAAAAGTTATTGGTTTCCGTGTACTGAATTTTCTCCTAAATTTGTTATACCTTGTAGAGCCATAGCACATATTAAAAGGGGTGCCCTCGGAGCATGTTTCTTACTTTCGATCCTGTTTAGAAAATCAATTGAATTTGAAGACTTAGTCTTAAAACGTAAAAAAAATGGTTGTCTAATAATTTCGAAATATTTGTAAAATCTTTGGCTATGTGTCAAAAGACTAAAGCATTACAATTGAAACCGAAAATTCGGACAGATATTCAAAATAGTGTTTCAAAATTTCATTGCCTTTTTATATACAAACTAGCGGCCCGCCCACGCTTTGCTGTGGGCCAATCGTCCCGTTCCCATTACTCCAGCGGCATCTGCCGGGCTGATTTGTAAATTTAAACCATCTAGGGCGCCACCCAAATGCATACAAAAAAATTCATTCAAATCTGTCCAGCCGTTTAGGAGTTCAGTGACATACACACGTACAGTAGAATTATATATATAAAGAAATGTTTTCATTCAATCACTCGATCCATCAACTCGCAGCCCAAACCCAACCCAAAAATTTTGCACCACGTGAAACTCCAGTATTTGGGTCATATTGTCATGTAAAGGATAAAGGTGGAATTTTCGAAATTCCGGATGAGTGCGTATGGGATATACACGGGATACCGGGATATGTGCGTAAGAAATCGCAAACAGAAGTTAGTTAATATATGGAATGGGATCAAACATCGTTTGCATGGACAGTGTTTTGAGGACCCTCGCCAGTTTACACATTAGAGAGTTAATGAAGTATTAGGCCGTCGGATAAAGACATTACATTGAAATTGCATTAATATAAGCAAAGCGTGATGTAGTTCTCCATTTTTGGTATGTTATATGGGTCTGTTAGGGTAAGGTGAATTCAAATTTGCAACTTCGAAAAACTTGTGGAAACTAAGAAAATAGAGAAAAGCTTTGAAATTTTGGCACTTTTTTCACTATTTGTTCTCCAGGGCCAAAACTAGACATTTTTAGCGAACAATGTTTGGTATACTTAAAAACTGTATTAAATTACCTACAATTTGGGCTTAATTACAGCTCTATTGACCCCATAGGAGCCAAGCTATGGCACTTCGAAGATGACCAACATTTCTCGGAAATTAAAAATTTTCACATGAGCTCCTCTAAATGCAAATGACCTCCTCCATCGCCCCTTATAAGACGCATAAGTAAAACATACAAAAAATGCAGGACTACATCACGCTTTCCGAATTTAGCCTCTTTTTATGTCTATCCGACGGCCTATGTAGCGTCATTGGCAATATTAATAAATTTTCGAGAAAAGTTGGTCATTTTCGAAGTGCCATTGCTTGACTCCTATGGGGTCAATAGAGCTGCAATTAAGCTCAAATTGTAGGTAATTTAATACAGTTTATAAGTATACCAAACATTGTTCGCTAAAAATAGTGAAAAAACTTCCAAAATTTCGAAGTTTTCACAAGTTTTTCGAAGTTGCAAATTTGAATTCACACTACCCTAGCACACCCATACCAAAAATGCAGGACTACATCACGCTTTGCGAATTTAGCCTCTTTTTATGTCTTTATCCGACGGCCTGTATGTAGAAGGCGTGTCTTAAACTCTCAGTATCTCTGTGTGGCGGTTGTAGCAGATGGCGATCCAGTCGGGCTGCGTCGCCCCCCACTGTATCTGGTTGACCTCGCCCTCGGCGGCCGTGTACGCGAGGATCGGATCCTCGATGGCCCGAGGCATCTGCTGGATGTCCCAGATCAGGGCCTGGTGGTCGTCGCCCGCCGTGCAGATGTGGCACGAGCTGCACCAACACACATATAGCATTCAATAGTTGACTCTGGTTTCGACGAGGTTCCATTTGGATGAAGTGGTAAAATTGAATCAAATATAAAAATGGAACATTCAATATATAGCGAGCCACACCCTTTTGTGCCTTTCGATCTAAGTGAATCGATAGATAAGATAATTTAAGGTGTAGAACCAATGAAAAATGTGAAGAAATTATTTCTTTTGCTAGTTTCCGTTGCGTGCGCTGCGTAAACGGTTCAAGTTACGCAACAATTACATACGACGGAATTATTCATCTTAAAAAGATCTAAAAAAAAGTCAGTGATAGCATGTGTCAATCTTTTAAAATTGGCTTTCAAATGGTAAGCTTACGCTTCACTCTCAACGCTCTATCTCACGCTGACGAAGTCGCGCGAGTTAGTCAGCTAGTCCTTCCATATATTGTGAATTCATCCATTTCATTCACAGTATGTGGGAAATGTATGTGTTCGGCGTTGGGCGCAAAACGGGTGGATCCGGAATGTGGAAAATCGCGTATGGTTGAAAGGATTGGAAAAAAACTTATATCTAGCAGTGGGTGATTATAGGATATTTAATGATTATGAGTGAATGATTCTATCATTCGATTAAGAAGATTATGTACCTGTGCGGCGCCCAGGCGATCCCGTTGACGCAAGCGCGGTGGTTGTTGAGGCGCGCCACCGGCGTGCAAGGCACGCGGACATCTAGGATAATGACCTCGCACGCGTCCATGGCCACCGTGGCGAGGTAGTTGGGGTCCTGCTTGTTCCACGCCAGGCGGAGCAGCGGCGTGTGCTGCGGGTCCTGAACAAACGTCCTATATACAGTAAGTAGAGCAAGGGACCCATCACACTGCCCTGTGCGACGTCTGGCTTTAGGATAAGGTTATATAATCACATTTGTGGAGCATTTCTTTAATAACATCCTTGCAGTTTCCAGCTTTCTGGCTTTGCTTTGTATCATTTAAGGTAAGTATTAGTGTGTAAAACTTCAAACTAACTCTGATATTGATCCTTCTGTGATATATCTGCACGGCCTATGTTAAGTTACTTTAGTCTCATAACATACAAATTGCAAAATAAAATGGTTGTAAAACGTTAAAATCTCATCCAAGTCCCGAAACCTCTGGAAAATACCTACATCTCAATACATTCAAATTGCGGAATGTTGAAGTCTCAAAACATTATTCAAATGTTTGTATGAGTGGATGTGTATGTGGAAAATGTATGTGTGTGTATGAAAAGATTCAGTGAAGACCGACCTCGTATATGATGGTGGAGTGCTCGAGGTGGCGCAGGTCGAACATGCGCACGGAGCCGTCGGCGCCGACCGACGCGAACATGTCGCGGCCGCCGCCCGCGCGGCTGAACGCGATGTCGTACACCTCCTACAGATTATACAATACAGAATACAGTACAGAATAACAATTCAAGAATTACATTTTATTAAATTTCAGAGTAATGCTCGCACGCTAAGAACTCTGTTGAATATGCAGCATCTCTATGTCTGGCCACTTAATTCAGAGTTCCTAATATAATCACTCTAATATTATAAAGGCGAAAGTTTGTGAGTGAGTGTGTGTGTATGTTTTTTACTTCTTCACGTCTAAAACGGCTGGAGAGATTTTAATAAAATTTGGTATGGAGTTAGCTGACACCCTGGATTAACACATAGGCTACGGGAAAATGTCTTATTCCCGTGGGAAATCACAGTAAAGTTTGCATGGGGAAACAAGATTAGTTGGACTATTTTATTCGAAACTTTACACGAGTGCTTCTATAAATAAATGAGTCAACACGTGTTTTCGGGTTTTTTCAAAATTCAACCCCTAAAGGCTTTAAATGGGATGAAAAAGTCTAAAAATCGTCATGCGTATTGTTTTTATAATCTCACTATCACACTAATATTATAAAGGCGAAAGTTTGTGAGTGAGTGTGTGTGTATGTTTGTTACTTCTTCACGTCTAAACGGCTGGAGAGATTTTAATAAAATTTGGTATGAAGTTAGCTGATACCCTGAATTTGCTTCTAAAAATGTGAATAGTTGTTATTTCACGTCAGTACACAATTTATTTTCCCTAATAAACCACGGGTAACACCGCGGGGCACAGCTAGTAATAAATAATACTCAAGAATTATTGTGTGCCTCAGAGTTAAGTTACCAGACTTTTTTGGCAGATAGTATTATTATTCGGTTACACCCTTTGTCAGATGAAGGAACTATCACAGTCAACTGTCATATATATAAATTAAGTTGCGAGCAGAAATGAATAGGCTCCTAAACCACTGAACCGATTTTGATGAAACGTGTCACAATTAAAGACCTCGACGTGCTTGAGGTCCGTGTCGAAAAAAAATTTAGATTGATCGTGCCCTTGAGGAACGATCATCAAATACATTTTCCATTGAAATCAATGCAAAACATACACGCGGCGAATCTACTCGCTCCACTCGACCTCGTTTTCGGGCCCGTGAGCTAGAATCCGGTCTAGTATAAACTGAGAACACAATCACTAATGCAGTATCTCATTACATCCACATCTGGTAACCTAACTCACTTGGAGCTAAGTTGCAACAATTCTGAAAAGCTGTAAAGTAAGTTGAATAAGGAAAAGGTTCATCATTTCTCTGATGAGTATGGAAAAATCCACTGACATTAGCAATATTCACCTTATCATGAGCAATTAGCTGTGTTTTGACATGTCCCGAGACCTCGTTGACCCTGCCCAACACCTGTCCCGTCTCTAATCCCCAGATGGTGCATGTGGTGTCGATGCTGCTCGTACCGATCAGGTTTGGATCCACTTCATTCCAATCAAATGATGTGAGCGGAGCGCAAAAGTCTGAGTTCTTATTATTGTTTAGAACACATTCGAAGAGGGTGTAGGGCTCCCCGGCACGCCATATTCGGAGGTAATCCCCTGGGGAAAAATTTTTTTTGATCATGTTTAGAAACCAAACTGAGGACGACCCTAATGAATACCATAGTGAAATATTCATAACAATGTAGCTGAAGTACAATGGAAACACTGAAATTGAGAAGTTGCTTACTGAGTTGTTGTTACTGTTTTTAAGGCGAGAACAAATCATGCTTGAAATTCGCATCATGAGTAGTTAGTTATTCAGACAACAGAGAATCCTACTGTGTCATTAGAACTGTATGTCTTTAACACTTATAATATTTTTACTTATGTCTCGTTCAAATCAAACTTGATGCACTAGGGTGTAAGTGGTTTACCAACATCTTTGAGCCAAAGCCAACTTCGCCTGCACGTGGTGCATCCTGCTGACTGACAAACGAAGCTCTGGCGAAAAGAGAGGTAGGGAGCGTAATTGTAAGCTACCCGACTGGGGAATGTACCTCCACCTCACAGAATACCGCAGCCAAATAACAATTCCCGTGAGGGTTGTTGTGTTCCTGCGAGTGAGTGAGGTCACCAGAAAGGAAGGAGATGCTGCGTTTGCAGCGGGGGTGGCGGCGCGCGATCGATATTTTATGTTGCAAGCGTTAAAATGGCTAGGGTAACCGCTTCAAATCAGGCGGGCCGTATGCTTGTCTGCCACCCGACATAGTATAAAAAAAAAAAAAAACTTAGATTTTCATAAAAATCCACAGTAATAATTTGTTGTTGGTACAACAGCATGTATAGTGGAACTTTTAGTATAATATAGTCCTATATAGCACACTATATAGCCACTATATTGGCCGTGTGGTTTCCAGCAGACTAGAAAAGAATCACTCCGTCTCTTCCCGTGGATGTCTTACAAGGCGACTAAGGGAAATGCATTATAAAACATCGATCAGGCCTCCCCAACCCGTCTGGCCAGCGTGGGGAGTGTAGGCCAAATCCTCCTTCTGTCTGGGACAGACGAGAGAGGGTCGTGCTCCTGTAGTGGAGATTAAAATGACCTGATGATGATATAGCCACGAGATGTACTTAGCATTTGTAGCACTATGTATGTGTTACCTCTTATATTAGAAATGTTAGGGTTTACATGCCGTTGTCTGTACAAGCAGTGACGCTTTGTGAGACAAGAAATTCAGTATTGTGCTGGTAGTACAGATAAGTTAAAATAAATTAAGTTTAAACTTTATATTTTGTATAATATCATGTTTTATTGGCAAACATACCACTGGTAGCTAGCAAGTCAGGGTACACCCCCTTGCTGTCTGGAATCCACATGATCTTGGTGGTGGGGTATGGATGGTCAAATGTGCTCTTGGCACTGAACTCACTGGTCTCTTCATCGAGGGATATAATTTGTACCTGTTGACCAAAATGGTAATTAAAATCTTATACATTTTTGTGCATAACATAAAACAAAGTCAAACCAATTGGTTTGACTTTGTTCCCTGATACAATTACCTGATGAAATTCCCTGATACAATGTTCCCTGTTCCTCACCAAGAAATATTAGATTGATAATTTTTGTATTAATTAAATCAAATATCAAATGTGTTCACAGACTTGTTGAAAGTAATAGGTATAAAAATTTGCACCTATTTTTTTTTTAAATACTTTTCACCCGTTTGCCTATACATACCTATAACTTTGATGATTATATATGCAAAAAGAAGTCAGTGCTATAAGTCAAACATTTTTCATTTGTATGTATGGTGCTACAAAACTTTGCACCAAAATCCATTGCAGTGTGTTTTGTCATTGCCTTTTTTATATTAGCCAATGTCAAATAATATGGACTGTGTAATTTTAAACAAAGTTTAAAAAACAAATATTGGTGAATAAAAACAACTGTGCACATGTAGAAATGTCAGATTTTGCTGAAATTTAAAACACAATATTTTATCTAATTAGGAACCAATTAGAAAATTTATATATTTTGCTTAGAAACTATGTGGTTACTTTTCTTTCTTTCGTCTGAAATGAGATAAAGGATGAATCTGATTCTATTTAATGTAAATAACTGATGTCGTAATGGTGGTGGATAGAATAAAATCAAATTTGTAAAATTTCAACACTTGCATGCGTAAAATACCTACCTTGTTATTATATTCTTCCACAAAACTGCCAAGCGCTAGTCTGAATCTTTTGTCTGGTCGCACTGACCAATTCATGGAGTAGAGGGGCCATGGCGCTTGGTACCTGAAATATTATATCATCATCATTAACCTAGGTTATATTCCATCAATTGTTATGTATGGTTGGCTTTTAGATTTCACAAGTTTCAGTAATATGTGAACCCTGTTATGCAGAATAAATCCAACTGCCATTTTGCCATACTTTTAAATTAACCTCTTGCGTGCCAAGGATCCATGGTAGGTACAGCGTTTGTACACCGCAAGGTGCAGAATTGACAGGTCGCGGCACACAAAAATTTAAGGCTATTTAAAGTTTAATTAAAAAATATCATGCAGTATAAGTTTTGGGAAGTGGATGTCATCAAACTGCTAGAATCTGTTGCGAATTGCATAAAACTCGATTTGAAGATTTTCTATGTATGTCTTCCAATTTGGCATAGTTTTTCGGTTGGACCTATTCTGCATAAGAGAGTGTGTTTGTTGACAATCATGAAGGAGGTATGTATAAAGTATATCATAGCCTTGACAAACATAGTAAATTACCAAAAAGTAATATAATTTGAAATTGCTTATCTACAGCCAAGGTACTTAACAGGTATGCTGGTCCTCTAGTTCTATTTAATGCCTACTAAATCTGTGAAATCCACATCGTAGGTCACAGAAGCAATATAGAACTAATCTTGATGTGTGTTGATTATTTTAGACTTGTTTTGGTTGGTAGTGTGGAACTTTGTGGGTTATTGTTTAATATTATTTGATCGTAGACAAATTTATGTAAAGACATATTTGTAAATTTCATTTAATACTTACTTGTAAATTTCTTTTCGTTTCGTGCTAGAACTTGTAGTACTCGAGCTGCTATGTGGCATCGACATTGTGCTCAATTAGAACCACTAAATACGATTCACAACAAATATACCTGTAACAAATAGCACTATTTAATAATTATAAGAGATTATTACACTTCATAATTGGTATTTGTGGCAACTAGACACAGATTTCTATTGGAAATTCTTAAAAATTGTGTTAAACAGTACATTCATCGCAAGAGATTGTATTAACTTAATTTATTGTTACTACACCAATTGCTTTTACTGTACTTACTTATAGGTATGTTATTATGCTGTTACAGTAAAGCTAAGATGCCTATTTTATTTAATTTTCGAGAAATATCTTCAAACAAACAAGCATTTTTGCAAAATTCGCAGATTCAGATTGTCTGACTCTGACATTGACAATTGACATTTTGTCATTTTTGTCAATAGACAGAGTGTTGCCAACTCTGAACTTGGAAATTGAACAATAAGTTGTGAAAAAAAAAAAAAAATGGTGTGTGTGTGTGTTTGTTTGTACTACACGGATTATGCGAAACTTGCATCGTTCTCTAAGTTGGACTATACCTAGTCTAAAGAATTTTTGAAATCCGACTAATACCTTATGAGATATGCGAGGAAAAACATACATTATACTTATGAAATGTGGTACATAGGTTGAAGCTGATATAGATAATTCACAAAAACTGTGCAATTCTCGTAAATATAAAATACACACGAAATGAGCATTTCCTTTTTTTGAAAATCTGTTAAAAACGACATTCCTTTTTCACATAAAGAGGACCTAAGGACTAATGTGCATAAAATCATATTTTTTTATAATTATCGTCACGTCTACACGAATGTATCATACACGAATGTAAGGAGAATAGATTTTTGAAGTGAAGTTTTTTATATGCCTGCTGAGCATTTAGTTTTGTGGCTAGTGAATAATGCTGAGCCCTCACACTATGTTCATAAGTAAGAACACTTGATAAATCGGAGAAACTCTTCTAAAACTTTTGGGTTTTAGAGGAGGTTATTACGTCTGTGTTAAAGAGCTAAATAAATTTTTTAGAGCTGATAAATTGACAAAATAGCCGATTTTAGCTCTATAAGGGCTAAATGGGCAACACTGTTTACAGCCAGACATTTTGTTTTCATTGACGTCGACTTGACATTATTTATTTGGCAGTGACAATCGGTCGGTATTTTTAAGGGCTTACGGTCCTGGATACAAGATTTTTTGCGTGACACTGTACATTACAAAACAACAGTGTCATGCAAAAAAATATTTTCTCTTCAATTTTTATTTTATTTTTACACAAATTTTACGCACTATTATGATTTCTTGCATTTTACACACTATCTTTATTATGAAGCAATATCAATTATCAGTTCCAATTAATTCAGTCTGTTACAAGATTACCAGACATTGAAGGCCTCTGAGTACTACCTTGATACTGTATCTCCTGCTGAATTCAGTGCCGGATGGATTTAACACTAGTTCATGCGCGTCTAATCCGAAGCTAAGTGACCTACGTTTAACCCGAACTACCCGGAGCTGCTAGATGGCGTCGATGTGGATATGTCAGCAGGCTGGGATAGATTGCATGTCGCATGCCCGTGGAGGCGGCTTTGCTTCAATTCAATTCAGAGGACATTGATTCCGACTTGCACTAGTCCGGTATAATATATCTTATTCTTTACAATATTTGATGAAGTTAAGGATTCCATTAAGTGGTCGTTAACCTGATGTGATATCTCGCTACTAGATTGAATATATTGTTAGTAAACTTGTGAGTAAGCGCAAAAAAAAAAAACAAAAGAAATTGCGTTTACCGAATGCTAAAAGTAGCCCAACGAGCTATGGAGAGGGCTATGCTCGGAGTCTCTCTGCGAGATCGAATCAGAAATGAGGAGATCCGTAGAAGAACCAAGGTTACCGACATAGCCCAGCGGATTAGCAAGTTGAAGTGGCAGTGGGCAGGGCACATAGCACAGAGGACGGATGACCGATGGGGTCGAAAGGTTCTCGAGTGGAGACCACGTACCGGCAAGCGCAGCGTAGGACGTCCATCCACAAGGTGGACAGACGACCTCATTAAGACCGTAGGATCGCGCTGGATGCAAGCCGCTTCCAACCGGTCTTATTGGAGATCTAGAGGGGAGGCCTATGTCCAGCAGTGGACTTTCAATAGCTGAGATGATGATGATGATGATGAATGCTAAAAATAGTACGTAATAGTTTTAAGACATATCTTACGCCGCCTTATTAGTAGTTCTAATGCATGAATTTGATATGCCTTGCCATGCCTTTAATATGCCCAAAACAAGCTCAGAAGTTTTTTTTTTTTTTTTTTTTTTTTTTTTATACTACGTCGGGTGGCAGACAAGCATACGGCCCGCCTGATGTGAAGCGGTTACCGTAGCCATATTAACGCTCGCAACATAAAATATCGCTCGCGCGCCGCCACCCCCGCTGCCATCGCAGCATCTCCTTCCTTTCTGGTGACCTCACTCACTCGCAGGAACACAACAGCCCTCAAGGAACCGTTATTTGGCTGCGGTATTCTGTGAGGTGGAGGTACATTCCCCAGTCGGGTAGCTTACAATTACGCTCCCTACCTCTCTTTTCGCCAGAGCTTCGTTTGTCAGTCAGCAGGGTGCACCGCGTGCAGGTGAAGTTGGCTTTAGTTCAAAGATGTTGATGAACCACTTACACCCCAAACGTAAAAAGTATACCCAAAAACAATTTTTTATGCAATCACAACTAAATCGTTCAAGTGTAAAAATAATCTAAGAACTGATATTTGTAGAAGTCGACGAAGGCGGTAAAATATGAATAACCTACTGGCGACAAAAGTGTAAATCCGCCGCTGCTGCTTGTGACTCTTTGATCAAGAGTCATGTTGCTAGGGAGTCAGTGTTTCTGAATTAAAACATAAATTTATAACTGACTCGAAGATTGCCAGAGTGAAAGCCTCAAGGATAGGCGAAGATGAGGGGTGTAAGTGGTCCATCAACATCTTTGAACCAAAGCCAACTTCACCTGCACCCGGTGCACCCTGCTGACAGACAAACGAAGCTCTGGCGAAAAGAGAGATAGGTAGCGTAATTGAAAGCTACCCTACTGGGGAATATACCTCCACCTCCACGATATTTTATGTTGCGAGCATTAATATGGCTACGGTAACCGCTTCACATCAGTAGGGCCGTATGCTTGTCTCCCACCCGTTGTATTATAAAAAAAAAGAAGAAAGTGATTGCCAGAAAGAAATTCTATTTCGTGGGTGACTGTTCGTCAAGCCTCTCTTCTGGGAACGCTGGTGTTTGATTCAACCACCTGCAGGTGTGGTAGGTTTGGTTTTGGTGGTTTGGTAAAGATGAGCCTTTACACGCGTTAAGGAAATTCAAATATTGGGCACGAGTAGTATGTTGGAACATAGTTAGTTACGACCTAGATTCTTGAGGAGAATACCCGAATCTTTATATGAAAAAATCGAATGTTGCGCTCCCAGAACTAGTTTTCTGAACTGAGGATTTACCCCTCCCAAGTTTTACCCACATTCTGCTGCGTAAAATACATTCCAAGCAGTTAACAAACTTGCGCAAGTAATTATATCACAGGCCCTAAGCGGGCGAGCATTTGACGTAAGAAAGAAAGTGTTGTCCTTAACCGGAGCTTAGAGACGTGTGCCGAATGATAAGGCCGACTTGAAACACTGCAGGAATGCACCGAGCTGATTTAATGTAGGCCACGCCGAGCCTTTCGTCGAGCTGACTCATTGAAATATCTACTTTATTATAGGAAGGTGTGTATAAGCGCGTTAGATAAGTGTAATGTTCAGAAATTTAATGGAGGTTTAGTTAGTTCTAGAACGATTCAATTGACGTAACATTTTTTAAAAGGAATTATTTTTTGTAGAGTAATATAATAGATACTCTAATATAATAAATTGTATTGTACTCTGTAACATTTTTTTATACGACGTGGAAAACAAGAATACGAGATGCCTGATGGCTAGTGGTCTTCGCATCCTATGGACGCTTGTAACACCAGAGCCTTTATTCATGCGTTGCCAATCCTGTAAAAACCCCTTTAAGCTTTACTTGAAATCTCATTGTATTTTCCTGGGAAAATCTCGCCATGGAGTTCATTCTACAACCTGAGAGTTTGTGGACGTTTTTGACTCTCACAGTTTGCAGACCGACCTTAAATATGAGTGAGTAACTATCAATTTGGGACAAATTGTTCGTCTTCGTTCACATATCTTCTTCTTTTATTGTATATTAAAATCACGTGTCATAAACTCCGAAACTACTTAACCGAAGTTTGGTGAAACTTAAAATATAGGATTATAGGAAACTTCCTCACGCGGCTTCGTCCACGTTTACGAAAAAGTCTTATTTTTCGGGTTAATAGTCTATGACGCTCACAAATAACGTGGTATTCTATTGGTAAAAGAATTTTAGATCCTGAGATCCAGTAGATCCTGAGATTACCTCCTTCTACAACCTCACAAACTTTAGGTACCTCTTTATAATATTAGCATAGATTTTTGACGTGACGACGTCTTATAAATCGATGGCCGTCGGCTGCACGCACGAAAAAGCATGACTCATTGTCACGTTTCGCCTGAGTCGTGCGTGCACGCGAGAGCGCGGAACAAGCGATAGAGAGGCACGATCGGCTAGCGTTCGGGTTGTGACGCATCTACTCTCTCTTCCACTACATCGGCTTATGTTTTCTTAAGATATTATCACGTAAAATTATCGTCCGTAAACCGATTTTGCAGACAACTAACTTTTTTCAAAAACGCTGCTGGATATCAACTTAGCTTGTATAACTTAGTATAGCCACACCCTGGCCACTCCATATAAATGTCGAGTCTGGAGCAACTACATAAACAATGATGTCTGTGCAGAGCGCAAATATGCGTGTGTGCGTGCGGCGCTATACAAACTGTTCCAGATTTGTCTCAGAGGGGAGGTGAGGTCTACACGAGAGAGCGGAAGGGAGAGGCCATACTGTACGTAGTACTAATATTTATACTGTGGTATAGCTTAGATAATATAACTTTATATAGCTTGCATAACTTGCTGGATATTAGCTTAGGAAGCTTTTTAGATTAGAATATAATAAAGCCACTTATCTAAGTACATATTTTTATTTATTAAACCATTGATACGCGCACGTAATTTGATAAGTCAAGGCTGCCCGTCTAACAACATTAATAATGCCTTTTGTCTGTCCGTGTGGTCTACCATTCGTCATCTTTTGACAACTATTGCCCGCCGCTTTGTTCGTAAAGGTTAATTTTTATATTAAATCTGTGTTACGTAGCGATTAGAGATTTTTATAAGGTGTATCTCGACTTATAAATTATTATCAATATCACTTATACCGATTGCCGACTCATGCGTAAAAATATAGGCCATGGTAAGTAAGTATGTATACGAATGTGTATCTATACTGGTATCACAGTATAAGTAATAGTACTAACGTACTGGTATGTTGTGTATTTTTTTTATACTACGTCGGGTGGCAGTGAAGCATTCAGCCCACCTGACGTGAAGCTGTTACCGTAGCCGTATTGTTAATGCTCGCAACATGAAATATCGATCGCGCACCGCCACCCCCGCTGCCAACGCAACTCCTTCCTTTCTTTCTGGTGATCTCACTCACTCGCTGGAACACAACGACCCACAAGGAATTTGTTTTTTGGTTGCGGTATTCTGTGAGGTGGAGGTACTTCCCCAGTCGGGCAGCTACCTCTACCTCTCTTTTTGCCAGAGCCCCGTTTGTCAGTCAGCATATACCAGGGATAAACTGTCCACCAACTTCATTACTACTTATACTAATGCTTCTAAAGCCGTACCGATCGCCATCGACAGGGAATTAATCCTCACACACTGGATAAGTGTAAGAGCCTAAGTGGTCGAGTACTGTGCGGTTCCAGAGAAGTTTTCTCGTGTACTGTCAAGCTGTGGAATGAGCTACCTTTCGAGGTTTTCTCAAGAGACTACAGCATGTGGTTCTTCAATAAGAATCACAGAATAACAAATCCTTTGAGGGTTGTTGTGTTCTTGCGAGTGAGTGAGGTCACCAGAAAGAAAGAAAGAAAGGAAGGAGTATGGGCTAGCAACGGATTGGCGACCCCTTGGTGTTGCTGTTCTCCATGGGCGGTGGTGATTGTTCTCCATCAGGTGACCCACATGCTCGTTTGTCCCCCTCTCATATAAAAACAAACATTAGCAAAGATACGTGGTATAAAAAAAACGGGTTGCACTCCGGGAGGGCCGTCAGAAGTGAAAATTTGAACATTAATGTTGTGCATTTTTGAATATTTTGGAATGGTTAGGGAATAATTTCGCACGAATTGCTTTATTTATCAGTATAAAAGTCTCATTTATGTGGTAAAATACAATATTCATTTATCGCGCTATCGTACACAAACATGACAATTTATATTACATTAAAAATAAACAGCAGGAGTAGACATACAATATCGCCACGCGGTAGAAAGAGAGCGGGATATTACTTCTTCTCCTACGCCGCGCCAGCGGTCTACTCTCCCTCTGTGACGCGAGTTTAACATTTTTTGCTCATCTCAAAAAGTGCACAACGCCGCTAAAGAACTTTTCACTTCAATAAACTGGAAAATTGCTGAGGGTTAAGGGGTGTAGAGTTATTCTACCGTTCGATATCTAGATAGGTACAAAACGGTATGATCTTATTTGCTTCTGTTATGTTATTGATGTCTCTAAAATAAAATATTTTTGTGTCATCTTTCGTCGCAATAAAATCAAAGACCATAAATATTATTGAAGTAATAAACTCAAGTCATGTATTGCTCAAATGACGGTTTCAACTTCTTATTGCTGTCAATAATATTAACGTTAATTATAAAAAAAAAATCAAGGCACGCTGCACTTAATTTTTTTATTTATTTCGCATAGATAAATCAAGAGACCTGTAATGTGCATAGGGCTGCCAGGCTTCCGACTTAACTAACTCAACATGTTTGGTATTTTACGGCAGCGGAAGTGGCAGCGCTCGAGCGATATCTCATGTTGCGAGCTTCGATCATTAAAGTTGTGAGCCTTTATATTGCTGAGGTAACCGCTTCACATCAGGCGGGCTGGATGCTTGTTTGTGACCCAACGTAGTAGAAAAAAAATGTAAAGGCCTCTAGGTAATGTAAGTTTTGAGCCCCTCGCCTCTTAAGAAGTAGGTATTTGATTATCAGGTATTATATTTAGTAAGAATTAAAAATTGGTGCAAATAGTTACAAGATATATTTATTTTATTTTTCTTTCAGACCCGAGGCGGCACTCGGCCCATCGCCGTTTCCGAATGTGTAAATTTATACTAATACTAGCTGACCTAGCAAACGTTTTGCCATAAAAAATAGATAAGAACGTATTCTCAGACCTACTGAATATACATATAAAATTTCATCAATATCGGTCAAGCCGTTTCGGAGGAGTATGGTAAACTAACACTGTGACTCGAGAATTTTATATATTAGAAGATTACAAGGAAAGAGTGCGAACGTGGAAGGTAAGCTCCGTTACTAACTAATAAATAAATAAATATTGTCAGACAAATTACACAGCGCCGTCTAGCCCCAAAGTAAGCGAAGCTTGTGTTATGGGTACTAGACAACTGGCAAACATACGTAAATACATTTTTTTTTGTAAATACATACTTATGATACATAGAAAACACCCAGACCAAGACAAACAGACATGTTCATGCACACAAATGTTTGTCCTGTGTGGGAATCGAACCCACGAGCGTTGGTGTCGAAGCCGCGTCATTGACCGCTACGCCAACGAGCTCGTCAATGCATCTATTATTCGAGATGGAGACATACTATTATTATGTATATATCTACTCGTAGTTCGTAGTAGTGATAGCCTACGGTACGCAGACACGGGTCTTACTTGCAACATCAAGGTTGCACAGCGTGCGATGGAGAGAACCATGCTCGCAACACACCCCGGCCACTCCATACAAATGCCGCGTCGTGAACTACTATAAAAACAAGGGCGTCTGTGCAGAGCGTGTACGAGCATGTGTGCGTGCGATGCCATATAAATTGAAGGCTAATTCTCGTAATTGTTCTACGAACGCAGATTGAAAGTTGACCTAATCGAGATTGAATTGTGAATTGACTAAAATTATATAGGTACTTGATTTCATTAATTAATTATTATCGATTCTTGTTGTTGGCAAAGTAACATTCTTAGTTTGTTTAATTTTCACTCATATTTCGATATAATCCCGCTTAAATTTAATTTTGAAGTTACATATTTTGTTACGAGAATACCAAATGTGACAGTTGTGAGATCGAGACTGGATCGAAACTGAATTTTGACTATATTTTAATTACGAGAATTGCCCCTCTGTTTCAGATTTGTCTCAGAGGGGAGGTGAGGTCGACACGATAGAGCGGCAGGGAGTGGCCATACTGTGTGTAGTACTATTACTTATACTGTGCTCGGAGTATCACTACGTGAAAAACTCAGGAATAAGTATATCCGTAGCAGAGGTACGCAGAGCTAGAGTTACAGACATAGCCCTAATAATGATGATGACAATGATGACTCAAGTGAAATTGACGTGGAGTGCTATATCAATCTTCATACCTTCAATCTTCAATATACTGTTCATTCATAATGTTATAATAAAGCACTTGTACTATTCCACGTTATTATATTTAATATTACCGACCGGTTTCGCTGCTAAGGCATTATCAAGGTAATCAGATGGTGTTTGTGTTTCTACCAACTGTTCATTTTTAATAACCGCCGGTCAGACTTTTATATTCTAGAAGCTGACAACCCTAAATGTTCATGTACTGTACGTAATTACAAATTTTACATAATATTGACCTTTGGAACACTAAAACACGATCATAAAATTATCAAATAAATCTATCAAGAATTTATGGCATAGCACGTCACAGGGAAGTGACCTCTAGTGATCAGATTAAGAAGACAATACTGGCGACGGGAGTCGAACCTTGACCCACGGCCTTTGATGTGTGCTAAAACAATTAATGTCCGATGAAAGGCTGACCACTCCGTGCAAAGGTTTGTTAGGAAGGCTGATTGTTAAAACAAGAGTTGTTTAAACAACTCTTCATTTTTTACTTGCTTTTATTTAAGACTAGCGGCCGCTCGAGGCTTCGTCTGCACAAAATTCTCGAGTCACAATGTTGACCGATTTTCATGAAATTTTATATGTATATTCAGTAGGTCTGAGAATAGGTTCTTATCTATTTTTTAAGGCAAACCAGCGTTTGCCGGGCCAGCTAGTAATAAATAAAATAAATATTCCTGAACGAAGTACACAATGCCATCTAGTTACAAATTAAGCAAAGCTTGTACTATGGGTATAACTGATATTATACTTAAATACATTTTTTTGGTAAATACATACCTAGAAAATAAACAATTATTGTTAAATAACGCCACTTCTGTTCGGTGTATCAAGATTAACCATACCTACACCAAATCTTAAGTTACACCTCCATTATTACAACTGTGAAAATTATATCCAGTTTCGTGCAGTAGTTTTTGCGTGATGAGCGTACAAAAATACACACATAATTATACATATAAAAGTTCTAAAAATACTGATTTCTCGTCTACTGCTCCTTATTATAATAATAATAATACAACATTACATTAAACTTCTCAAAGGGGCCTCTACGTGTTGGATCTATATCCCCGCGCACGCCTATCAAATGACCGGGCTTGTCCCGTGATTAATAAGAGATATATAATAATATATTTATTTCAGACAGAGTCCATAAATTTAGTTAGCATGGGATATAATTACAGTGAAAGGTGGGTTCACTTTATAATAATATTTATTTAAAATGGAAGCACCCTAGCTTAGTAGTACAAAACACCAGATGATAAAAAAATTTGACAGATAGTAAAAGTCATATTTTAAATATATGGTGTCAAAAAATAAACGTTCTATAAATAAAAAAAACAGGCAGTGTCCTTAATGCTAATACAAAAAAGTTTTACAATAATAAGTTTTTAAATGTCTGCTACGGACAAACATCTGCCAGTTAGAATCACGATTTTGTCTAGAAAGTTTACAAAGAAACCATTGACACAAAAGCATTTTAAATATATTGCGAATGAGTTACACGATTAATAATAATTTAACTACTACTTGATGCTACTGTATCAAAATATAACATTTAACAGACGTGAATAAAACATTCAAAAGACGAATTGTTTAATTATATTTGAATAATAGCTTCGCCAACAGTGTTAGGTAGCGCATTTGTTAAAGGAATCGACAAAACGACGGTCCCTACGTATAAAGCGACATGTCAAAAATTGCATATTTTTTTTATTGCATAAATTGCTATAGATTGTCCATAAAAAAACATTTTCTTTTTTTTTATTGATTTTATATAATTTTAAAAAGTAAGAAATTAACTCATTTGTCCAATAATAATATTCTTTAATTACTATATCGTAGTATAAGCAGACATGTCTGAAATGACATGTCGCTTTATACGTAGGGACCGTCGAAAAGATAATTGAAAAAATACATTATGATAACTTCTTCGTCAACCTGTATTCATCATTTGACGAGCTCGGTGGCGTAGCTGTCAATGACGCGGCTTCGACACCAACGCTCGTGGGTTCGATTCCCACATAGGACAAACATTTGTGTGCATGAACCTGTCTGTTTGTCTTAGTCTGGGTGTTTTCTATGTATCATAAGTATGTATGTATTTACAAAAAAAAATGAATTTACGTATGTTTATCAGTTGTCTAGTACCCATAACGCAAGCTTCGCTTACTTTGGGGCTAGATGGCGTTGTGTAATTTGTCTGACAATATTTATTTATTTATTTATTATCACACTGTAAACTAAAGGGATTTTAGAGTCCCTTTGATTGAGGGGAGACAGGTTTGAATCCGCAGTTGAGCACTGTGGTGTAGTATGAACTCCACCACAGTGCTCAAGCGGTTTTGCGGCTAGTGTTTTCAAGCCGCCTAAAGGTCACTAACTTGGCTTAACGACTGTCATCTAATCACAACAGTCGGAACCGACAACTTAACCTGCCCTCCGAAGCACGGAGAAGCTCGAGATAATATAAACCCATCTATGGACAGGCTACGGTCGACGTTGCTTAACTTGCGTGTTCTATTAGACTGACAAGCGCAACGATGACATCGAACTCCTCATTATAATGATAACTACTGTGAGAAATTATCTCACATCACCAAGCCACCTAAAAACGATAGGTTAGGAGTGTTAGGACCAAGGGCAGATACAGCTTTGGCGCCAGGGGGAGGTCACAAAGTTGTGGTCAAGTCACACTCAAGTTATAATTAATTTTTTAAAATAAGATTAAGAATAAGAATAATTAAGAATAATTTGATAATAAGTAGGTATTTTATTAACGTATGTAGGTAAGTACTGTACTTAATCTATATTGTGACAAAAATATACAAAAAGCGTTAAGTTTAACAATTTTAATTAGTGGTCCATCTAGGTCCTGAATCCAGCACAGGGGGTGGTCATGACCCCCATGACCCTCCCCCTGGATCCGCCCTTGGTTAGGACTGTATTTCTATGATCGAAGGTTGGGATTGGTTATGTAAGTATGAAAGAAAGGGGAAAGGAGTTTGCTCAAGTTCATAAGGTTTTTTTATATGATGGGCGTAAGCGAGCAAGTGTGTCACCTGATGGATAGTAATTACCACCGCTCATAGAAATCAGCTAAACCATGTGATCGCCGATCCGCTGCCAGCCTATTAAGGGAAAAATTGACTCTGTTCTTGAAGTTGATTACAAAATTTCACAGTTCGTGGTAGAAAATGCCTTAAAAAGTTTACTGTGGTAGATGACCAATTTTCAAGATGATATGGCTCGAACATATGTAATTTGAAAATCTAGTTTTATTAATAAAGCTACGAAGATAAAGAGGACATGTTAAAACAAGAAGGATAATATAGACAAGTTCGGCCAAGGAGTTTACCTTTATGTCCTTGGGGAAATTCGTTAAGGGTACCACTACTCCGTGGTGGTGTATTTACCCATGTGTGCGGATTTCGTCATGGTGTCGTTCCGTTGGTTGTTGGAATCTTCCACCAGAAGGGCAGACATACCGACTACATCCAATATGGTGTTTATTTCCACGGCGGAGGGATTCTCTGTGTGGGAAAGCCATAGGAGCTCTATCGAAGACTTCGCCAGTGGTGATCAGTGAGGGTCCCTCTCCAGACCGAGAGTAAACACTGTCGAGTGTTGCCTGCTCCGAAGGTGGTGTACAACTCCCCTAATCACGCCATCCCCGCTGCGAAAGATCCAAGTTGAGTGTATCCTGCCCAAAAAATTACAAGGACCACCCAACCTCGAAATCCTCCAACTGTTTGCTCCTGAGCACTCATGAAGCATCAGGCCGCGGTAAACGCCACGGTATTACCTCCGCAACGAGGCTACTTCAGAATACTAACACAGAGTACAGACTGCACCGACCCAGTCTGTTGCTAACCCTTGTTCTTACTGGACATTTTCAAAAGAAACAAGAGCCTTTCAATTTTATTATCCCGGCCAGGGAACCTGACTTAGATTGTGTCAACTGTGATCTAGTTATACCAAGTTGTGGTAAGTTTTTTTTATATCATGTCTAATGTAACCACGACAGGACAAATGACTCAATCATCTAGTAAATTCGATAATCGACGATGAACTTGCAAACGACAATTTATAATACAGTTAAATAATCTTTCGATGCTGAAAAATTAAACCAACTATGTCTTGATTTTAGAAAAAAACCGTTTTTCCTTTTAAAATGCCAAATTATTTCGGAAATTTGTATTGAAAATATTCTGCTGAAATACAGATCTAAATTTATAAGTAGATTTGTTTTTTTATGACGTTAAATCTAAATTTATAAATCCTTTTCAAAAGCCTAGGTAGTTACGTGAATTGGTTTCGCCCGCTACCGTCTATCACTATGCAATGAGCGCTCACGGACAAAACCGCGGTTGAACCTTGAACTTTTCAACTAATGTTTATTACATTCCGTATCCAATAACTTTACGCTTTTATACTTACCTAATCAATTGACAATGATAGTTATATTCTAAAAATAACAGCTGTACTTTTACAATTAAGTAAAATTGGTCAGTTCACGGGTAAGCCATGAGGCGACATTTATATAAATATACGTAATAATTAATAGCGTAAACGCTAATCTCCGAAAGTTTGAAGTTTCGGGAGAAGGTTATATTTATTGTATATGTTGTGTAGACTATACAACAGTGTGTACGGTAGTAATATTCTTCATATAATATTTTACTTTGCTATCCGTTACTTTACAAACCATTCCACAGCTAGCACAGGTTAACCGTAAGAGATCTCTTAAAGAAATAAGCTCGCTTTTGCATAACATTATTATGTATAATACCTGTACTGTATAATTTATAGGCAATAATCCGGAAGAAGAAGAATTTTTGGAAGTTTTCTGATAGAGGTATAATTCAATTAGGCTGGTGGATTTGCCGTAATTTATTATCAGAATATGAAATATTGACATTGGTTAGTGTCTACGATTATGAGAGATAATCGTAGACCTTAGAGCAGGGTTTCCCAACCTTTTTTAAATCAAGGCTCTCCAGTACTCAAATAATATTTTCATGCCCCCCCCCCCCCCCCAATAAATTTTTCAGTAAGTAAGTACCTAAATAAAAATACCTAAATACAGTGTTTACTTCATATTCTACCTACAGTGTTTACTTCATTAACGCATTGAAATATTTTTTCTATTGAAAACACAAACGTCTCAAGCCCCCCTTGACATCTCTCTACGCCCCACTAGGGGGGCGCGCCCCCCTGGTTGGGAAACCCTGCCTTAGAGTATATATAACTAGCGCTACGCTTGATATATTTACTCTAAGTCGTAGACACTACATTAAAAAATCATTGCAGTGTCAATTTAGCCTAATATGCAGAAAACCTCAAAATTACGGCAGAAACTTCAAGTGTTCATTTCCGAGTAGAACCCCTGGGTTACGTTTGTCCTAATACAAGTTTATCGTACTTTGTTTCAAAGTAAGAATATCTGCACAAAAATATATAGGATCACATCTTCCAACCCGCAGTTAGACAGCGATATGGTCCAAACCCCCTACTACTGCAGAGAGCCAGGTCTCCAGCGTAGCAGAAATATGAGTCGAATAATAAACTTGAAGTTCCCTGTACACGTATACACATATTTCGCAAGAATGCTAATCTACGGATAGCGAAAATGAAGTAGAATTTGTATTTTTTACATCTTATGTTACTTTTAATACTCCGTAATTAATCTGGTCTACGTCACAGTACCCGTCTGATGTGAAAAAAACAGTAGGTAATAACTCTTTCTACTATCAGAAGATTACATCACGACTGGACATGTGAAATTGGGCTATTGTTTCTGGCTCATCAATTGTTAGCAGAGGCTAGACAGATAGACAGACAGACAGTGATTACCTGAATGTTGGCCAGACGGGAATTAATTGTATCACTTTTGTTTGAAGTTGGCACATCTGTTTGTACAATATAGCTGAAAAGTTTTAGTAATATTTGTTTTATCCGATAAATTTTTATATATCGTAAAATTTTTATATACGTGATAACGTCTTATAAGTCGATGAATGCCGGCTGCACGCACGAAAAAGCATGACTCATTGTCACGTTCCGCCTGAGCCGAGCGTGCAAGCGAGAGCGCGGAACAAGCGATAAAGATCGCCACGATTGGTCTAAAGAGTTCGGTTTGTGACGCATCTATCTCTCTTCCACTCCATCGGCCTGTTTTCTTATGACGTTATCACGTAACATTATCGTCCGTAAACCGACTTTACAGACAATCAATTTTTGAGCCGACCTCACCTCCCCTCTGAATCAACTATGGAACAGTTCGTTCGTCATAAGCCACCACATCAAACACAGACGCTCACTTTCTGCTAAGACGTCATTGTATATTATTATCATGTTAGTTAACGACATGACGTTTGTTTGCAGTCGCCATGGAATCTGCTGCCTCTTGTGTAAACAGGAGTTTGCTGTAGATGTCTCCTATGAGCAATGGCGGATTTTTCTTAACGACCGGGCTTTGGGCGGCCGCAGCAGGGTATTACCACAGTTTTAAAAGCAAATGCTAATACTGTGGTATTACCGAAAGGAAATTCTTAGAAATTGCAGTCTGCCATGGCGGTTTTGCGGAGAAGAATTATATAAATAGGTATAAAGCTGATAAATAAGAACCAATATACTATATAATCAGGAATAATAAGAACCAAGAAGAACTAAGGCGGGCACGATACGACCTAGGGCGGCCAACACTCCACAGCCGCCTATGCCTATGAGTTCAGTCACGTCTGACTGTCTGGGACCGGTAGATATATCTAATTAAAAAAAAAACCGGACAAGTGCGAGTCGGACTTGCCCATCGAGTGTCGAAAAATCAATAAAAATATATTTTGCAATGTGCACATCAAGCCCTTTCATATGATACCCCATTTGAACTAGTAGCTTCAATTTGAAATTTCGAAAAATATAGACCACCTATTTTTTAAGATCTAATTACAAATGTATAGTTTTGAGATTTATTCCTGTACTTGTAGTCTATAATGATGTTGCTTGCCAAATTTCATAGTTCTAGGTCAACGGGAAGTACCCTATGAGTTTTGATTCCCTTGAGAATGTGTCGAAATATGCATTTTATTGCTGAATAATCGGCCATATCTTTTTTTTACGTAAACTTAGCAGTTTGATTTTTTTACAACTTCATGGGACCGTAGACCTGAGTATACAGATCAAATTTCAGCTTGATACCTCCACGCATTCTCGAGTTATAGGGTCTTGATATACAGACATACAGACAGACGGACAACAAAGTGATCTTATAAGGGTTCCGTTTTTCCTTTTGAGGTACGGAAGCCTAAAAAGTACCTGCTGTTTGTGGCAGTCCAGTTACTGTTTATATATTGTCCATGCCTAGACTATACCACAAAAAGATGTATAACGTGTAGCAGAAACGAATTGCCTCGTTAGCCGACAATGGTCATTTCTGTTCGGGTCGCAGTTCGAATGAGGGCGCCGCATTCAACCCGCAGCCTGCTCGACTGGTTTTGTTGCAAGTGTAAATTGGTTGCATGAAATACGTCACTCACATCACTGGACCACTGACCTAGTGGATCTACGAGAACTGGATTTGGTTTGCCAATGCCCTTTGGGGTGATGGATGGTGTGTTGATAGGTGGGCAAATTGGATATGATGACATTTCTTTGTGATACTATGTGTTACAAATATTTTCGTTGTATAGTGTCGATGTTTATTATATTAACTGGAATAAACGGAATATTTAAAAAACTCTCGGTCATCACGCTTACCGCTTTATTTCAGAAATCGCTAAACCGATTTTTAGCTAATGTTGTTAAGAAGTTCAAAAAAAAAGAAACCGCATTCAGGTTTGTTGGTTTGTTTAGGAGCTACGATCTATAGCCCCACACATACTCACACACTCCCTTCTATTTTTCTCTCTCCTCTATTTTTCTCTTTCTCTCTCACACACACGCACACATACGCTCGCACGCACGCACGCAAACGCACACACCCACATAATCTCTCACTCTCTCTCTCTGTCTCACACACACAATTCAATTAAATTTATTTTCTTGAAGGTAAAGGAATTATTAGTATAAAAAAAAAATAGGTTGATTTATTCTTGTCATCTTTACTAGTAAATTTATAAAAATAGTGTAAATATAAACTTTTGTGGCTTTTTCACAATCACCTTGCAAAACTGCTTCGTTTGAAGGAAAATCGAGTACACGCCAGCAGTGGGAAGAATTTTGTAACGATATGCGCGATATGCACAAATGTACAACTACTTTGGAGAGCCCCTAATATATTAGGTGTTAACATATTGTTGAGCATCAATTGTGAAGCCCATAATAATCCTGCACCGAGTACGGTTCACCGTTCCAGTCCAGACGCGAGACACAAAAAGCTCATTGTATCGCCAGACGCATTTGTCATGTATAATGTACGCGTCATTGCAACTGCAGTTTGCTGCACTAAGATATATTTTTTGGGTTTCGTTACTTGTACTATTATTTTACTCTGTGGTTTCGTGCGTTCGAATGAAAAAACGAATTTATAGTTTTCATCAACTTTAATTAACTGCGGGTTGGCGCCGCAGTTGACCGACCTGGTGGATTATCCTCTAACTAAACCCCTTGAGAGGAGACCCGTATCTCAGCAGTGCAATGTATAAGGATAGACGACGATGAGTATAAATATTGGTAATGCTCAGATTCCTCAACGTTAAATAGTTATATTTGACGAGCTCGGTGGCGTAGCGGTCAATGACGCGGCTTTGACACCAACGCTCGTGGGTTCGATTCCCACATAGGACAAACATTTGTGTGCATGAACATGTCTGTTTGTCTTACTCTGGGCGTTTTCTATGTATCATAAGTATGTATTTTAAAAAAAAAAATGTATTTACGTATGTTTATCACTTGTATAGTACCCATAACACAAGCTTCGCTTACTTTGGGGCTAGATGGCGCTATGTAATTTGTCTGACAATATTTATTTATTATTTATTACTTATTATTTATTTAGGGCCCATTCAATATTCGATCGCAAACCACGGGCAGTTCGCGAGCCATAGTTTGAGAACCATTGCTCTACATGGTTATTGTAGGTCTCTAAATGGGCCGATGACCTAGAAATTGCTCTGCATGGTTATTGTTAATGGGCCGATGACCTAAAAAAAAGCACTGCAAGCCCGTCATGATGCAGAAAGAAGAGGTTCGCGTATGGTGGAAAGCATTAGGAAAGACTTATATCCAGCAGTCGGTAGATACAGACTGTTCTCGCCTCCCTGCCGCATGGGGCCGATATTTTTGAGGCATAATGAAGTATTTTTTTGACATGAAAACGTTTTTAAAATTGCTTCCATAGGGAGCAATTCAAAACACGAATGATAACAAAATCGGAGGATAGAGTTTGGTGTTGCAGTTACATTTCTATATTCTCCATCCAAAATTCAATCACACCACTGGATAGATGAAGGATCAAAGAATTTATTAGGCTAACATGCTACATCGCGTGCGGGGGAGGGGGAAACGCTGCTATTTTGAGATAATTTTAGTGCATATAATGTATTCACATACCTACAACACACGGGCGTGGCCATGACACAGCCACACCCAATTTATTTTTATTTTTATTTGAATTATTTTTAAGTAATTTTAAGTTTAGTCGATTTACATTTACTTTAGTTTAGTTTGTACTTTGTTATTATATAGTATTCATAAATGTATTTATGCTAGTAAATATTATGTAATCTATCTATATGTATAAAAATGAATGTCTATTTACGCGTGAACGGCTGTTCCGATTTCGCTAATTATTTTTTGTTATATTTGTTATTGTCAGGAGGTTCTTATTAAAGAAAAAAAAACATAACGTTGCGTGTAAAATTAGAAAATTTAAGAAAACTGAACGACCATATTAACTTTTCCATTGTAACTTTATGTCGTTTGACAGAACTATCAGTCATTTGACGTTAAGAAGACAGGACAATGTTTGTCTGATCAGATAGTAAACAATTGTACGATATTCAGGTTGTACGATATTCAGGTTTGTCGCATCACGACGATCAGATGAAACTCGTCGTCTGAGACTACGCCAGCCTCAGATTTTCAGGAAACCTTAGACTGGTTTCCCGAACCAGTAAGTCGTCCGTTACATCCTGGAAGTATATAATATGTCATCATCATCATCATCAGGTCTATTTTAGTCTCCGCTACAGGATCACGACCCTCTCTCGTCCGTCCTAGACGGTAGGAGGATTTGGCCTACACTCCCCCACGCTGGCCAAATGGGTTGGGGAGGCCTTATCGATATTTGATAATGTATTTCCCTTAGTCGCCTCTAATTAATCGTCTATTAATCTACGTCAATCAATAGATTGAATGATTATGGAATACGATACCGGTGGTAACCTTGAAACACTCGTACACTCTTACACCATCTCAGAAATAAATGACACCAAAATGGACGGAACGAGCAACGGAGTGTTATGAATAATTTACTTCAGGTCAAGTTGAACGCACTGAACGACTTTCATGGCATTACACTGTATTGCAATAATCACAAAAACTAGCGTGAAAGGGACATAAATAATTCGATAGTTATGACATTAGTCGTTGCAGATTGCAGTTCTTTATATTATTTAAAAAATGAAGTCCTTGAGAGAAACAATATTTTTGTTGCACGATAGTTTAGTTGCTCAAATTTGACGTGAAAGTATAATTTTTAATATGCGAGGCCGAATGAATGACAATTCTATCCAACTGTTGGATTGTCGAAATAAAATAAACTAAATAAAACAGCAGTTAGATTTTTCGTTCCAATATAATACTTATATTATTAGGTACATTCTTAGGAGTTACTTGTATTAAGCCAAAATGCCACAATATTAGTTAATTTGCCGATATATTTTTTTTACATTTTTTTTATATCACTAAAGTGGCAAACAAGCATACATGTTGCCTGATGCAAAGCAGTTACCGTAGCCTATGAACGCTTGTAACACCAGGGGCATCACACGCGCGTTGCCGACTCTGTAAAAACCTCTAACTGGAGGTGTAAACGACTCATCATTATATTTGAGACAAATAAATAAATAAATATTGTCAGACAAATTACACAGCGCCATCTAGCCCCAAAGTAAGCGAAGCTTGTGTTATGGGTACAATAGACAACTGATAAACATACGTAAATACATTTTTATTTGTAAATACATACTTATGATACATAGAAAACACCCAGACTAAGACAAACAGACATGTTCATGCACACAAATGTTTGTCCTATGTGGGAATCGAACCCACGAGCGTTGGTGTGGAAGCCGCGTCATTGACCGCTACGCCACCGAGCTCGTCAAATGTGTGTTATGGGTACTAGACAACTAATGAATGTATTTAAATACATTTTTTTTGGAAATACCGCCACGCGTCATTGACCGCTACGCCACCGAGCTCGTCAAAGCCAGCAACGACGCCATTGATGAGCTCGATTCAGTCTAATCGATCACGCAAGTCAAGCAATGTCGACCGTAGCCTGTCCCTAGATGGGTTTATGTATCTCGAGCTCCTCTGTACTTCGGAGGGCACTTCTCCTCTCACAAAGGCCCTTTAAGCCGTCAGACCCGGCTGTTATCGTTAGATGACAGTCCAACCACCAAGGGGTCGCCGATCCGTTGCCAGCCTATACTCCTTCCTTTCTTTCTTTCTGGCGATCTCACTCACTCGCAGGAACACAACAGCCCTCAAGAAAATTGTTATTTGGCTGCGGTATTCTGTGAGGTGGAGGTATTTCCTCAGTCGGAAAGCTTAAAAAATATGCTATGCCCTACCTCTCTTTTCGTCAGAGATGGTCAGTTAGCAGGGTGCACCACGTGCAGGTGAGGTTGGCTTTGGTTCAAAGAGGTTGATGAATCACTTACGCCCCACATAATAAGTATATTAAACGTAATTGCAGAACAATTTATTTCACATTGCATTTTAATCATTTCCAATAAAGCATTTTATGCTGTCTAAATGATTTAAATGCTATTATTTCATGCTTAAGAAATATAATAATGGTGAAGCGGATATTTATTTATCTCTGTAGGCATTATCTAATTCGGTATACGGCGGGCTATCGGTTAATTTGTGACACGTGCTGAGACTGGCTGATGGTGGAGAAACACATTCAGGCACTAGAAATGAGTGAATGAAGGAATGAATGAATGAGTGAATGAATGAATGTGTATATATGTAAGCTTTGTGACGTTGACAATAACATTGACATTGACATTGATTTGAGTATGCATTAGTGCAGTCGTAAGAGGGAGCCACTAGCCACAAGCGACAGCGAGAGAAAAGGAACATTACCGAATAAAAATTACAAAAATATAAACGTTGTTGATTTGTGTTTAGTCATGTTCAAGTTATGTTTGTGAATTTGCCTTGATTTATTGTGCAAAAGACCATTAAAGTTTTGTAATAAGAAGAGTAAGGCATGAACATTTAATTGTCGATTCTCTGTTTTAGATGAATTTGGTGACTGACTGACTAAATAAATAAATATTTCTGCTATGGTCTGGTCTTACTAATTTCTTTTGATTAAATTCGTTGTGAGTTCTAAAGCAGCCGTAGTCTTACCCCTGGGAAGGGAATGGACTTCATTGTTCATTGACGACATTACGAGCTCGGTGGCGTAGCGGTCAATGACGCGGCTTCGACACCAACGCTCGTGGGTTCGATTCCCACATAGGACAAACATTTCGTCCATGAACATGTCTGTTTGTCTTAGTCTGGGTGTTTTCTATGTATCATAAGTATGTATTTACAAAAAAAAAATGTATTTACGTACGTTTATCAGTTGTCTAGTACCCATAACACAAGCTTCGCTTACTTTGGGGCTACTATTTGTTTATTTATTGCCTTTTTTGGACGCTGAATCCTGGCTACACAGGAGACACAGTGGTGGGAATGTGTTGTGGGCCCCCGTCCCGTATAAAAAAAATATTTCTGGATTATACACAGCGCCATCTAGTACCAAACTAAACAAAGCTTGTACTATGGATAGTAAACAACTGATAAATGTACTTGTATACATTTTTTGTAAGTACAAAGTGCATACTTATATAACATAAAAAACACCCAGACCAAGATAAACAGACATGTTCATGTACACATTACATTGTACAATCGGTAGAACACATAAAGGGAGGCAAAGTCTCTACTCAGAGCCACGACTGTTCCGTCCATTTCCATATATTTTTGGGGTGTAAGTGGTTCATCAAGATCTTTGAACCAAAGCCAACTTCACCTGCACGCGGTGCACCCTGCTGACTGACAAACGAAGCTCTGGCGAAAAGAGAGGTAGGGAGCGTAATTGTAAGCTACCCGACTGGGGAATGTACCTCCACCTCACAAAATACCGCAGCCAAATAACAATTCCCCTGAGGGTTGTTGTGTTCCTGCGAGTGAGTGGGGTCACCAGAAGGAAAGGAAGGAGATGCTGCGTTGGCGGCGGGGGTGGTGGCGCGCGAGCAATATTTTATGTTGCAAGCGTTAATATGGCTACGGTAACCGCTTCACATCGGGCGGGCCGTATGCTTGTCTGCCACCCGAAGTAATATAAAAAAAATATATATATATAAACGTAGAAATGAATTTACTTTGCTCTTTCATGGTGTAAGTCCAAAATTATGGATGATTAGGATTTGTCCCAAGACAATCCAGCCTTGCATTGAATGAATTTTGATAGCGAAAATAAACCTTCATAGATAGAGAAGCTGAAAGAAACCCTGAAGCTCTACCGACATTAAAATGATTGATAAAAATCCTAAATCTGAGACCTATTTTTGGGAATCAAAACATTCGTTGGGAATCGGCGATGGGAATCGGTTTTAGCTTGGGCGGTTGGGATCCAGGCTCCAGGCCTATGTGTAATTTACATTATTTCGATATACTCACTAATAAAATAAGTATAGTATATGTTAATTCGAATAAAGTTTGTATAAACATTCGTATTGAAAGAAAGTATTTTTGCAAAACATCAGTCCTTGACATATCTGGAACAACCCACAACTGTGGCAACTTCACATGTCCACTAACAATTTGCCAAGTAAATACAACTACACTATCTCTCTTATTATACAAAGAATAAAGATAAAATTACCACAACTCGAATGCAGAAATAATGTTTGTTTCATTTCACTTACAATGCGGCCCGCGGCCAAATTATTCGTCTCGGTTTAGGAGGCTATCGTAAGAGTCCACAGGCTGAATAACAAGTAATATCTTTGCCTACGCTCTGGTTTCATACTTGACATCTGTCACCATAAATTTTGGCGCCAATTAATTTCTGTACGAAGTTTAGGAAACTTCATAGACCTTGTAGCAAAAATAAATAATAAATATTCTTGGACAAATCACATACGGCCACATTTAAGTAAAATATCAGTTATCTAGATAGTATAAGCTTTGCTTAGTTTGGGACTAGATGGTCGTATGTGATTTGTCCAAGAATATTCATATATAAATACATTTTTTTTGTATATACATATAATACATAGAAAACACCCTGATCAAGACAAACAGACATGATCATGCGCACAAATTCTGTCACTAGAAAAGTTAATATTTAAATTTTCTACTTTTCCACGCAACTTTTTTATTTTTTTTCATATGAACCTGCTCCTGAGAATAACAAATACGAGGACAAAAAAGAATTAGCGAAATCGGTCCAGCCGTTCACGCGTGATGTCATGACCAAGGCAAATAGGGATTCATTTTTATTATATATATATATATATATATATATATATATATATATATATATAGATGAATAGATGAAAGAAAATCGCCTTATTCTATCAGGACAAAAATACATAAATAACAATCACAAATATACGTTTGATACTTGCCAGAAAATGTTCCATCTCTGCATAATGCTGCAGTTGAAACTGCAGCGCTGGTTTCCAGACCAAGAAAAATAGCTCTACCCATCTATCGACGATTGACCGATTTTGGTATATATTTGGTAGGTATGAGAATAGGTCGTAAAATATATTTCATATCGCTAGGTGATTAAGGTGTTCCTATCGAGGATTTTTTTTTTAATTATTTATATAGCAGTATAAAAGTTTGCCGGATAGTTTCCTTATACTAATTTGTACTATCGCAAAAAAAAAATTTAATGAAATTTGATATCCTAATAAATACGTATTTTATTGAAAGTTTGAAGTAATGTGGTTGCTACTGCATGCACTTGTGACCAATATGTACCTATATTTTATACGTATTGTCCCCGGTAGTTTTTTTTTTACTGAATTCTTTAGGTTTTAACAAACGTTTTTACTAAATACAATTTTGTAAATAGATACCTACTTCTATATTTATACAATACAGGATTTAAGAAAAAAACTCCATCACGAATTCATTCTCGGCGAGGTATGATCTTATAAAGTTATAAAAAAAAGCGAGGCAGCAGCCGTGGGAAGCCCACTGGACCGAAGAAACAACAAATAAACTAATTTAAATCGATTGTTCTCAAATAAAACAGCGTTAAGATTGATTTTTACGATGTATTTATTATGTACAGTCTGCATAGAAGAGTTGAAACACAATTTTGATCTCACTTTAGATTTTTATCTATACTATATAATATTATAAAGCTGAAGAGTTTGTTTGTTTGGTTGAACGCGCTTATCTCAGGAACTACTTATTCGAATTAAAAAAATCTTTTCGTTTAGATAGCCTAGTTTTTGAGGAATTCTATTTGGTTATATAAAATCACGCTACCACCAATAGGAGCGGAGAATCAACGAAAAATGTTGCAAAAATAGAAAAAAATAGTAATTTTGAGAGCTTCCGTTGCGTACGCTGCGTAAACGGTTCAAGTTACTCAACAATTATGTACGGGGGAATTATTCATCTTAAAAAGTTCTAAAAAAAGTTCGTGATAGCATAATTATGTCTATCTTATAAGATTGGCTCAGGAGTTAACTTTAACTCCATCGCTACGTTCGGGAGTTAACTATAGAGTTCTTCGTTATGCTCAGAGTGCAATATGCCGCCCGTGACATAAGACACTGCTTTATACGTTAGATTTTTGGATTTTTTGATTACGAAAATGAGACAATAATTTACATTGTTGGTAATAATGTTTAGCTCACCTGATAGAATCTCTAGAACTTTATCGGCTAAGCTGAAGATGTTTGTCAATAAGTTTAACTTAAGACCATTTTTTGCAATCAATTAACCCTGCGGTAATCGGCTTCAGCTTCAGAAGCTTCTTCAGCGCCCCTGATTGCACCGACCCTTAAGCATGATCGCGTTAATTCCCGTTTGTTATTTTTCATATTTTAACTCAAGTTTAGTATTATAAGTAGAAACGCCCGGTTTTTAGGGTTCCGTACCCAAAGGGTAAAAAGGAACCCTATTACTAAGGCTCCGCTGTCCGTCCGTCCGTCCGTCTGTCACCAGGCTGTATCTCTTGAACCGTGATATTTAGACAGTTGAAATTTTCACAGATGATGTATTTCTGTTGCCGCTATAACAACAAATACTAAAAAATAGAATGAAATAAATCCCATACAACAAACGTGATTTTTTTTGCTCACAATTGATAACGGTAATAGGTAGACGCTTGAAATACTCACAAAATATTTAGTTATATATTCACTTTAAAAATAAATAATTAAATAAATATAAAACAAATATTTAAGGGGGGCTCCCATACAACAAACGTGATTTTTTTGCCGTTTTTATAGATAATGGTACGGAACCCTTCGTGCGCGAGTCCGACTCGCACTTGGCCGGTTTTTTTATGTTAGGAACACGCATGTTAGTCACCAGACCTCGGAACTCCTTAGAAGTTACTCGAATTCAATTACATAACTAATGTACAGCGATAATTTATGTCTTCAAATGAGGTACATGGGTTAATGCCTCCGGATCAGTAGTACCATTGATTAAGTTGTACATGATCCATATAACTGTAAGTGTTTTAAAAATTAATAACTGAGCTTCAATAGTGCCTCTGCCAGAGAAGGAGAGACTTCAAATATTCATACTTATCATATTCATTATATATTCACACTGTTCTGGCGATGATTGCCGACAGATTGGACTGCCCCTATATTAGGCATTGCTGTGACCGACATGTCCCGCGCCATGCCTGAATCGAAAGGCGATAATAAATTGTGACTAGTTAAATGTAATGAATTGTGAATGTAATAATATGTAATCGCAATAATATTTTAGCAATCTATTGTAGTCATATTTAATTGTTGAATTTGAAATAACGAGTCTTGGCATATTTATTTTTTCTACAATTATGGGTTATTTTATCTGAATTAAATAAATTTTATTTTATTTTTTTTATATATTTTTATACTACATCGGGTAGCGGACAAGCATACGGTCCGCCTGATGTAAAGTGGTTACAGTAGCCATGTGAAGTACCAACATGCAATATTGCACGCGCACCGCCGTCCCCGTCTCCTTCCGTCCTGGTGACCTCACTCACTCGTAGGATTACAACTACTTTCAAAGGAATTGTTATTTGGCTGCGGTATTCTGAGAGGTGGTGAAACTTATTCAGTCGGTCAGCAAAAATATGCTGTGACCTATCTCTCTATTCGCCAGAGGCTTCTTTTGTTTATTAGCAGGGTGTATCCAGGCGCGGTTGACTTTGGCTCTAAGAATGGTGATGAGCATATTACATCGCTAATTGATATTCAATGAGAATAATAGCAATTGTAAATTTTTGACGTGACAACGTCTCAAAATTCGATGGAGCCGGCTGCACGCACGAAAAAACATGACGTTTGCGGCGTTACCTCGCTCTGAGGCGTTCCATTAAAATTTTCTTTTGAAAATGCAAATATTCCATAAGTATTTTCTTATGACGTTGTCACGTTCAACTATCGTCAGTAAACCGACTTTACAGACAATCGATTTTTTTTTCAAACACAACTTATATCCAGAGCATTTCTTGGTTTAGTTGGCCGGGTCGTGGTACAAGAGTACCACCGCACACACAACATTACCTTGTTACCAAATGCCCTCCGGTAGTACTTACTTCACAGTTATCTATAATTTGCACTTTATTGGGTAAGTACTTAGAGCCCGGGAGCACCGTTTATGTGTAAGATACGCCTTAAGTTTTATTTAAGTTTATGCCAGTTTATTTAGATACAAATTTTGATATTGTTACCAGTTGAATGCCGGGTGATTACCTTGTTTTCTTATTGCCGCGATGGATGCACGTAGAACGCATCTATAGGTAAATTTTTGGGGTGTAAGTGGTTCCTCAACATCTATGAACCAAAGCCAACTTCACCTACACGCGGTGCACCCTGCTGACTGACAAATGAAGCTCTGGCGAAAAGAGAGGTAGGGAGCGTAATTGGGTATTTGACTAACATTTTTTTCTGTTTGATATGTAGGGACGTCTCCATAATATAACCATAGGTGAAAGAATTACTTCGATAGCACAAAAATCTCTCGAGATATGGTAATTTGAAAATCACAATTTTTAGACTGCCCCAAAACGCTCCATACAAAAGACTACTGAATTATGACGTCACAGATCTGTATTTTGTATGCATCAAATCAGAAATTTGTACGACAGCTATGTTAAATATTACGTTTATGTGATTAGTATCATAATAAAAGTTATAGCATTTTTTATTGCTTCTCCAATGGAAATATTATTTTTTAATAATTTCATACTTTTAAAATGGACTTTCCCGCCAAACTTTGATCGACGCTAAAAAAAGTCTGACTGAAGATATTAGAATGAAAGTTTGCAGATCTTTATAGTTTTGTGTATTTTACGATATTGTTAATTTATTTGTACAATTTTTAAACATTGGAAACAACCCAATTGTAAGCAACCCGACTGGGGAATGTACCTCCACCTCACAGAATACCGCTGCCAAATAACAATTCCCTTGAGGGTTGTTGTTGCGAGTGAGTGAGGTCACCAGAAATATGCTTGTCTGCCACCCGACGTAGTATTAAAAAAAAAAAAAAAAACCGGCTAAGTGCGTGTCAGGCCAAGTGCAGTGTTAGGGTTCCGTAGTTGCCCGTCACAATATTGACGTTCAATCAAATGGGTTTTACCGTGAACTTGATTCGAACAAAAATTAGCGCTTTAAAGCACAATATTTCACAAACGGAACCTTGTATACTAAAATGGTATACAAAAATACCTTGTATACAAATATCAGTCATGAGGCTGATATTAATGACACGTTATAAGATACAATAAATTGGCTGGAAGGAAATAAGTTAAAAATTAACATGAATAAAACTAATTTTATGCAGTTTAGGACACAAAACAATACACATAATAAACATTTAAATATTAGTCATAATAATTCAAAAATAGAAGAAGTAGACTCCACAAAGTTTTTAGGTATAACTTTGGACAGTCTTTGTAGTTGGAAAGCACACATAAATGTTATTTGCAACAAATTGCATAAGTTTGTCTATGTGTTGCGACGAGTAAAACAAGTAGCGACTATTGACGCAGCCCTCACTGCATATCATGGGTATGTCTCATCGACCTTACGTTACGGATTGATACTGTGGGGTAATTCGGTAGACTGGTCGAGAGCATTTATAGCCCAAAAGAGTTGCATTAGAGCTATGTGTGGTTTGGATATATTGGACAGCTGTATGCCTTCATTCAAACGTTACAAGATTTTACCACTACCTTGTCTTTATGTGTATGAAATTTGTGTATTTGTACACAAGAACCCAAGTTTATTTATCAGACATGGAGATTTAATAAACTCTAGAACACGACATAAAAACAAATTGTACGTACCTCCACAAAAACTGGCGCTGTTTCAAAAAAACACGTATTGTATGGCTATAAAGCTCTATCTATTGCCGGATATATTCAAAGATATGAACCTTAATATGTTCAAAAAACGTTTGTTCACATATCTGTTAGAGAAATGCTATTATTCAACAAGGGATTATATTAATGATAGAAATAGAATCAATTGACATTTGACAAAATTTTAGTTTATAGTTATGACATTTTACTTTCTCATTGACATTCACAATGCTGATAAATCAATTACTGACTTTTTTGACTATCATCTATTATTCTACAGTTATAACTGTATGTATAGTTATTGTATAAACTGTTTATGTTATTTCTTAAACATTAACTAAGCCATATTTTACATTATAAAATATTGCACGGTGCATTGTGATACAATACATACAACAATAATGATAAAAACAGATACAATATAATAATTAAGTATTGACATCTCATTCAATTTTGATTACATAATTTGACATTTGTATTAAATTAGTTTGACCATATTCTGGCATTGATATTATATAAACAGCAGTATCACATAATTGTCTATTATCCTTTCTTGCAAGTGTATAATTAATAATCGAAACATTGACATTATTGTAATTTTTGCACGCTGTTATATACAGCAGAATATGATCATCATCATCATCATCATCAGGTCCATTTTAGTCTCCACTACAGGAGCACGACCCTCTCTCGTCCGTCCTAGACGGAAGGAGGATTTGGCCTACACTCCCCACGCTGGCCAGACGGGTTGGGGAGGCCTGATCGATATTTGATAATGTATTTCCCTTAGTCGCCTTGTACGACATCCACGGGAAGAGACGGAGTGATTCTATTCTAGTCTGCCGGAACACACACGGCAGAATATGATGGACCATGTAAATTTACTAACACCTGTATATTACCCATATTCTTCGCAAATAAACTTTTGATTGATTGATTGATTGATTGGTGTTCTCACACTCAAAATATTTTTGAAAGGTCTATCCAACGATACCCAATACCATATGATAGCAAAAAAAAAAAACATCCGCATATTACGTGTAAGGGTAGGTACCCTAAATAACAACTTTCTCCAGATTATAGTTAATTTGTCAGCGTCATCAAACCAAATTTGAGCTTTTTAGTATTAAAGTCTCTGAGCTAAGCTGCGGACAGACAGAGAGACAGATGGTGAAACTATAAGGCTTCCTTGTTTACTACGGAATCTAAAGATCTTAGGCATCATGACAGGCATAGGCAATATGACATCCATAACCACAGGACCAACGAAATCTGTATAGCTGTTTTACTATGAAATGAAATGAAATCGTTTATTTGCTATGGCCTCCCCAACCCGTCTGGCCAGCGTGGGGCGTGTAGGCCGAATCCTCCTTCTGTCAGGGACGGACGAGAGAGGGCCGTGCTCCTGTAGTGGAGACTAAAATGACCTGATGATGATTTGCTATGGCACATGGTAAGTACATCGGTGTTACATTTATGTCAGAATGCTCATACATGTCCCGCCAGGGTTACACTAGCATGCAAAAACTTAGTTGCCATTACAGGTATGTCCGTAGGTATATTATTATTTTATTTGTAAGATACAATTTAATTTGTCAGTTAATACAACACTAATCAATACAAACTCAATCATAATTATATAAACATTGTACAATAGATTATCATGTCAATTAATATTTTTAAATAGATTAATAGTTTTCTGTCAATAAATCTTTTAGATCATAAAATCATTTATCTAAAAGCCACTTAGCTAGCTTTATTTTAAAAAGATTTGCGTTTAACTCCCTTATTTCTCTTGGTATCCTGTTAAAAATCTTTATCATCATGTAGCATCACTAGAGATGACATCCAGAGAAACAACGACTGTCAGTAAAAGTATAACATAAAAGTATAACATTGCAAGTTATTATCCATTTGGTTAATCCTTACTGTGTTCTCTTTATATTTCAATGAACAAGTTACTTTAGCTGTAAAAATAATAAATGGCTGAGAAAATTATATTCCATTATCTTGATCAGTGACGCACAGACAGACGGACAGGCGGACGCTGGGCGACCTTGCTTTGTGCGAGCCAGCTCTGCCCTTTGTATCGCGGAGTAATTTGTTCACTTATATAAATTGGCTTAAATTAAATTGTTTTAAGAACATAATTTGACACAGCCTGATGGGAGTATGTGGCCTCTGGGACACTTGTAAACACTGGCCTTCGCCAATCTGCAGTTGAACAGGGTAGCCGATTCTCTCCTTTCGATATGAGACCCGTACAGCCCCCTTATCCAAGTGTAATTCGTAGCGTAACGAACGTTAGATAGATCACGTGACATTTGTCAATTCTCATACTAAAATGTTCGATTTCGACAAATGTTCGTTACGCTACGAATTACACTTGGCTAGGGGGGCTGGGACCCTACAGCCGAACCTGCGAAAGCCGCTTACCATCCAATATTTTTGATTCGAAAAATAGGTCTTACTTTTAAGTTATTGATAACTATCTTCTGCTCTTCTTCTCTTGCTTCTCACATTGCTAAGATGGGAAGTCAAATTCCAAAAGCTTCCTACTCCTACTAATTTCTTCTGATTAAATTCGTTGTGAGTTCCAAGGCAGCCGTAGTTTTACCTCTGGGACTGCAATGAACTTCATTGCCTTTTTTGGCAGTCACCGCTGTTAATCCTGGCTACACAGGAGACACAGTGGTGGGAATGTGTGGTGGGCCCCCGTCCCTTTTGGACAATCTTCAGCTTAGTCGGTAGAGCTGCATCGTTTCTACCAGCTAAGCTAAACAAGAAGCATAAGTTGAAGTTTGATTTTCGCAATAAAATAAAATGGATGGTAATCGGCTTCAGCTTCGGCGGTTGGGCCCCAGCCCCCTTACCACCGTCTCTTATTGCGATTCAATAACTGAATAGAATGCTTATTCATACCAAAATGAAAAAGAGTCGCTTATTCATTGGTATGAATAAGTCGGTTAAATATGTATAATCTATTTGAATATTTGTATGCATAGTAAATGAAATTATTATATTGTGGATTGTATATTGTTATAAGAAAACTATCTATATTATATAATTTAGTCATAATTGGAAAACTAAATCGTAATCAAAATTAGATACAAACTAACATTGACGTCACACCTCATTTTCAATTTAATATAACTTTATAGTAGTAGTGAAAAATAATAAATAATTATTATAATTTGGTCATAAATCTCTTGTATAATATTTCCTTTCCAATTATTACAGTTACATGTTTAATTTATTTTTACTATAGCCCAAATAGATTAAGTGTAAGAATTATTGGACCACTCCCTTAGTAGGCGTATGTAATATTACAAAACTATAATTGATTGTCATGCTATAATAATAAATTTTCCTACAACGCAATTAGCGTTCAGTAGCTACTTACTAATCACATAATAAATAATACTTCTATGCTAATATTCTAAGAAGCAAAGCGCTTGGTCGATACTTCCCGTGACCAGAGGGCAGGCCTTTATTTGGCACAACGTAGAAGCATTGCCATTCCGCGTATCAATGCTGCCTTCTGGGCACGATGCCTTTTGACTGTGATGCGGAGGAATTTTTCGCAGTTTAGTTATAATTTGTACATAGCTTTTTTTTCTTTTTTATATATAGTTACAATAGTTTGTATTTTGTTCTAAATATAGACTGATATCAAACGGAATTAAAATTAAAATACGCCAATCTATGCTAATTCACAATATTAATTAAATTTATTGCCACAATTACACTCTAAAAAGTTGACTTACTGTGCCTTCTGTGTATACAGTACTAACTAACTACTACTAACCTAACCTAACCTAACCTAACCTAACCTTCAAAATACTAAATATTATCTTCACTGACAAAAAAATTGTTCGTTTTACGTAAATACTTTTTACTAACTTTAATTTGGTTTCCGCGGTGTCTGTAATCAAATCTTGTTAGTTAAATTTAACCCACTCCCCAATGTCTGATTGAGCTGAAATTTGGCACACTTGTTTGGTGCTTCTGACTTTGTATGATTACCTAAATACTGTCATTTTAAATGCAATATTTTCGCCTGCATAAAATGGCAATTGATAATTTCCACTGTTGCAATATGGGTATCAAATGAAAGGAAAAACAGTAAAATTGAAAGAAGGCACAGTAAGTCAACTTTTTAGTTTTTTTTTATTAATAAATAATATAGGCTTATTATTTTAATAGTTGAATTCGGCCAACGCCAGGTCGCAGGTTCGATCCCCGCACAAGACAAACATTTGTGTGCATGAGCATGTCTGTTTGTCTTGGTCTGGGTGTTTTCTATGTATTTTCTGTATTGTACAATATATTTAAAAAAATGTATTTAAGTACATTTATCAGTTATCTAGTAGCCATAGTACAAGCCTTGCACTTAATTTGGGACTAGATGGCGCGGTAAAGGGTTGGTATAAATTGTCCAGAAATATTTATTTTAAAAATATTTTTAGTAAAAGCTTCAAAGCTTGTTTATAAAAATGGTTTTACTAACTAGTTGCAAGATTTTTGTTTCTAAGAAGTCTCGCAGGGATATAGAAATAAGGATAGCAGTAACGCCACATTCATAAACTTGCAGACTATTTCTTGGCCTTCGATATACACGTTCGGCACACTACGGCATATTGTTGGCAAGTAGAAAAAGAAACACTAACTGTGTTTCTTTTTAATGGAAACCATACAACTATTTGTATGGTATGGTATGCAAAATACGAATAGCGCCTCTCCACAGTATATATCGTTAAGTCGTCGGTCCCGGCTGTTGTCGTTAGATGACAGTCGTTAAGCCAAGTCCGTGGCCTTTAGGCGGCTTGAAAACACTGGCCTCCGCCAACTCGCAGTTGAGCAGCGTGGTGGAGTATGCTCTAAACCCCTGGGTTTCCCAGCAGTGCAGCAGTGGGATGAGTAAGGCTTGACGACGACGACGATGAAGTTTTTTTTTTGTACTACGTCGGGTGGCAGACAAGCATACGGCTCGCCTGATGTGAAGCTGTTACCGCAGCCATATTAACGCTTGCAACAAAAAATATTGCTCGCGCGCCGCCACCCCCGCTGCCAACGCAGCATCTCCATCTTTTCTTTCTGGTGACCTCACTCACTCGCAGGAACACAACAACCCTCAAGGGGATTGTTATTTGGCTGCGGTATTCTATGAGGTGGAGGTACATTCCCCAGTCGGGTAGCTTACAATTACGCTCCCTACCTTTCTTTTCGCCAGAGCTTCGTTTGTCAGTCAGCAGGGTGCACCACGTGCAGATGAAGTTAACTTTGCTTCAAAGATCTTGATGAACCACTTACACCCCAAGAAGTCTTATTCAAGTTTGGTTTCATTTGAACTTATGTTTGTTCCTCTATTAACTTAATGGATATTGCAATATATTTTTTTCAGACTGCGTTTTGAAACTTCCTGAAACTTTGACATGACTGACATAACAAACATTATGACGTACACCTACTTATAGTCTTAAACGATAAACGGGTGACGGATATCCGCCAGTTCATTCTCACGGCTACTCGATTGATAACATTCGCGTAATAATTAGGTTCCAATTACACTTTCTAATAAATAAATTAACATAGGCTTACTAGAATTACTTTCCTCAATTATACGAGTATCTATGGAATAACTGATAGAATGGAAAGTGGTTTATCTTGAATTCTGGTTAGACCTTTTCAGATAAGCCATATCTCGAAGTGGACTATTCCGAGTATGACTTATCGACAAACATTTGTATGTATGAACCTCCCTATACGACAAAATGGTGTGTACCATTTTGTCTTGGTAGCTGGTTACTTTTATAAACGGGACGGGGGCCCACCACACATTCCCACCACTGTGTCTCCTGTGTAGCCAGGATTAACAGCGGCGACCGCCAAAAAAGGGAATGAACAGAGAAGTTCATTGCAGTTTCTAGGGTAAAACTACGGCCGCTTTGGAACTCTTAACTCCTCCATAGAAGGTTATGGTGTCCCTTCAATACAAGGTTTTTTTTACAAAGTCAATCACAACATACCACTGAGTGTGCCGAGATCGGCTTACTTTGTAAATGGTCGCACCCCTGTCGTGGACAAGGCTCTTTTTAATCTATTTAATCATAAAATTTAAACATATGTAAACCCTAAAACTATTGGCTATATGCTCTTTTGATAGTTAATTGATTCAGGTATTATTTTGCGGAAGTCAAATTTACAGGCAATTTGATCTACACTACTTTGCGTGCTTCCGCCACCAATTAGTTCATGTAAACTACTGCCCGCCGGCACCCAGCCACTACCGTTAGTAGTTGCATGCGACTGCCGTGGCTGCCTTGGTCGTCTCGGCGATTCTCCAACATCTGAAACAGAAGATACATGCGACCGCCGCTGCGCCGACTGCCGTGATCGTCTCTGCGACACGTGTTTCGCCTCTACGCGAGGCATCCTCAGGCAATCTGTAGATGTTGATGATTAGAACATCCTCTTTTTACAAACATTTATGTTATTAACTAATTCCAATTTTATAAATTACTAAAATACAAATGACGCAATAGCGATAAAATTATACATAGAAATAATAATCACTAAATATCTTCGTTACTGTTCAATACTGTTTTTTAATGAACAAATATTTCTGGACAATTTACACTGCGCCATCTAATCAATTTACACTGTCCCAAATTAAGCGCAAAGCTTGTGTCACTTGTGTTATGGGGACTAGACAACTGATATATGTACTTACTAGCGGCCCGGTACGTGCTTCGCTACGTATAATGTGAAATAATAAAAATTAAAAAAAATGGAACACCAAATTCATTTATTCAAACAAAAAAATATTTTATTAATTGCTAGCTATTTTAAAACTTTATCCAAAACATTTGGATAAACAAAATTTTTTGTTTTTCCATTTTGAGCATGAATAAACAAACGGCTGGGGGGGGGGGGGGGGAGGTACCGACTCTGGAACAGGCAACATAAAGTCGAAGCACGTCCAAATCCAAAATGAAATGACCGCATGAATGACATAACAACATGCCTGTACTGTCAACACTGAAAAAAGTTTCAATTTGACAGCAAAATCACCATTAACAAAATGATCCGCCATATATTGAATTAAATTGTTACAAAAAATGTGATAGATGAAGAACCGCTCCACCGATTTTGTGCAAACTTCACCTAAACCATCTACTAAATAATAAATAAATAGTCTTTCTTCTTTTTGAAGTGAAAACTTCTTTAGCGGCGTTGTGCACTCTGATCGAAAATTCAAGACGGAGCGGCGCGGACCGGAGCGGCTTAGGAGAGGAAGTAATATCCCCTTCTCTTTCTACCGCGCGGCGAAAATATATGCCTGCTCCTGCTGTTTATTTTTAATGTAATATAAATTGTCATGTACGATAGCGCAATAAATGATATTGTATTTAACCACATAAATGATAGTACTTTTATACTGATAAATAAAGCAAATCGTGCCAAATTATTCCCTAACCATTCCAAAATATTCAAAAATGCACAACGTTAATGTTCAAGTTTTCACTTCTAATAGTCCGAATAAACCCTAAATATTTGGTTTCGATAGGTGAGCCCGTTCTTGAGTTATAAAATTACAACGAAAAGTGGCATTGATTTTTATATATATAGATGTACATTTTTGTAAATACATACTTATAATACATAGAAAAACCAAGACAAACAGACATGTTCATGCACACAAATGTTTGTAAATCGTAATCTTTTGTGAATCGTATTCGAGTTTTATCTGCTTTTCCCAAAGGTAGGCTGGTAGAGAATGGTCTTAGGATCAAGTCCACCTTTTGTACCCTTATTCTATAGTCAATGAAGTTTAAATAAATTAAAAATAAAATTCATTAATAATTCAACTCACAGGTGAATCCGAGCCCATCACACATAGTACCCTTAATATTTCAAGATTGATTTCATTGCTCTACATTAAAGCCACATTGACCTTGTAAAATTTGCATGCAAACAGCATATCAGTGGAAAAGACCTTGCCACTTCTAGGAAAAGCATTGACAATTTCACGGACTTATCTTTAAGAGTCAACGCCAACGTTGGAAACAATGGCCTAAGTCAACCCGCAGTTGAATAGCGTAGATGCGTAGAAGAATATTTGCCTAATCCCTTATTTCAATGAACGTGAATTGTTTACTATTCACAATTGGATCAAACTATGTCTGATTATAGGTGGAGAGACAGTTTTCAGGGTTCCGAACCCAAAGGGTAAAAAGGAACCCTATTACTTAGGCTACGCCATAGTATAAGTCCGTCCGTCCGAAGCGGGGGTGGTGGCACGCAAGCAATATTTCATGTCGCGAAAGTTAATATGGCTACGGTATCCGATTAACATCAGGCGGGCCATATGCTTGTCTGACATGATACAAAAAGAGAGGGTTGCACTCCGGGAGTGCCGGCAGAAGTGAAAACTTGAACATTAACGTTGTGCATTTTTGAATATTTTGGAATGGTTAGGGAATAATTTGGCACGAATTGCTTTATTTATTAGTATAAAAGTACTATCATTTATGTGGTAAAATACAATATTCATTTATTGCGCTATCGTACATGACAATTTATATTAAGTACATTAAAAATAAACATATATTTTCGCCGCGCGGTAGAAAGAGAGGGGGATATTACTTGCTCTCCTACGCCGCGCCGGTCCGCGCCGCTCCGTCTTGAATTTTCGATCAAAGTGCACAACGCCGCTAAAGAAGTTTTCACTTCAAAAAGAAGAAAGACTACCCTCGTTTATTTTTGTACTATTACAAAAATAAACATGTCATTACCAGAATTCTAGTTGTTAGTTTCGCAATAGTTTATCTGTAGCAGACATCACAATATTAATATTCTTGGAAAGTTCGATCTAGAATATTCTCAATATATGGTCTGCGACCTTGACACCACTGCTCGTGAAAGTAAGGCGTAAACTAACAATAGCCCGACATACAGACACACTTCCAACTCTTATTCTTATTGTAATAAAGCCGTTTGTTGGATAAAAGATTGATTTACGAATGGCGTCGACAGCTACAGATTATGTTTCGTGGCGTGGATTTGATATAGTACATAGTTATATAAGTATCCGGTTACTACGTAAATTGTAAAAAAATAAGGTTGTCGGTTGTTTTGGAAAATATGACAAAGCGGATGGTATAAATATAATGGTCGAGGTTATATGCCAAGTGTGTATATATATTTTTTTTAAATGGGACGGGGGCCCACCACACATTCCCACCACTGTGTCTCCTGTGTAGCCAGGATTAACAGCGGCGACCGCCAAAAAAGGCAATGAACAATGAAGTCCATTGCAGTCCCGGGGGTAAAACTACGGCTGCCTTGGAACTCACAACGAATTTAATCAGAAGAAATAAGTAGGAGTAGGAAGCTTTTGGAATTTGACTTCCCCTCTTAGCAATGTGAGAGACGCTTCAGACCCACCGTACCCATATAGTGGCCATACCTTTGGTGGTACGGTGGGTCTTTAAATATTAAACCATACCACTGAATAAATCACCGTAGTGCTGTGCTGAGTGACGTACCAGGCAGACAGACAGAAGGGAGTAAAGAGAGTTATTTATTTCGGCTAGGGGTACGGTGGGTCTGAAGCGTGTGAGAACATGTGAGTGAACTAAAGAGATGACTAGTCAAGTGAAGCTCAACTGCCGCCACGGATTTTACGTACCTATCTAACACTATTGGGGGCCTAAAACATTGAGTTGTTACATAACACATCGATTGCAATAATATAAATTGCAAAATCGTCTGAAGGCAAGTGTGTATATGAGAATCCTGCCCACCTATATACCTAGGTATATACCTATATACCTGATGATGATGATGACCCTAGGGTCATCATCATCATCAGGTCATTTTAGTCTCCACTACAGGAGCACGACCCTCTCTCATCCGTCCCAGACAGAAGGAGGATTTGGCCTACACTCCCCACGCTGGCCAGACCGGTTGGGGAGGCCTGATCGATGTTTGATAATGTATTTCCCTTAGTCGCCTTGTACGACATGCACGGTAAGAGATGGAGTGATTCTATTCTAGTCTGCCGGAAACCACACGGCCAATACCTAGGGTTGCCATCTCTAAACGCTAGCAACCAGAGGACCTACCGCCTAAGCTGAAGCCAATTCCCATCTAATATTTTGATTCCCAAAAATAGGTTTTAGATATAAGTTATTAACAAATATTTTCAGGTTTATCGGTAAACCTTCAGGGTTTGTACCAGCTTAGTTATCTACAATAATCACAAATCTATTCTGTAGTTTGATATTTGTAATCAAAATAGCCGGTGGGAATCGGCTTCAGCTTCGGCGGTAGGGCCCCAGGAGCCCGACCGTCAAAGCTGAAGCTGATTGCCATCGGATGTTTTGATTGCAAATATCAGACTTCAGCCACACCCTGGCCACTTCATACAAATGACGCGTCGTTCACTATTACATAAATAATGACGTCGGTACAGAGCGAGAATGAGCGTGTGTGCGTGCGGCGCCATACAATCTGTTCCAGATTCGTCTCAGAGCGGAGGTGAGGTCGGTACGAAGAGCGGCAGGGACTGTCCATACTGTACGTAGTACTATTACTTATATACTGAGCTTCAGCTTAGTGTTAAGTGTACCTGTGTTTAGTTTAGCTGGTAGAAACTCTCAAGTTCTACCCACTAAGCTGAAAATGTTTAGTTAATTGATTCAGGTGTTATTTTGCGGAAGTCAAATTTACAGGCAATTTGATCTACACTACTTTGCGTGCTTTCGTCACCAAACTACTGCCGGCCGGCACCCACCCACTACCGTTAGTAGTTGCATGCGACTGCCGTGGCTGCTTTGGTCGTCTCTGCTCCAGCTGCTGTGGTCGTCTCGGCGAATCTCCAACATCTGAAACAGAAGATACATGCGACCGCCACTGCCCCGACTGCCGTGGTCGTCTCTGCGACACGTGTTTCGCCTCTACGCGAGGTATCCTCAGGCGAGCTGTAGATGTTGACCGTTAGAACAACAAGATTTAGGTTGTTGTTCTAACCGTCTACATCTATCATCATCCGGTAGTAGTTTGCATGAACTAATTGGTGGCGGAAGCACGCAAAGTAGTGTAGATCAAATTGCCTGAAAATGTTTGTCAATAATTAGAACATAAGACCTATATTTCGAATCAAAATATACTATGGTAATAGCTTCGGCGGTAGGTAGTAAAATTAATTAGTAGGTAGGTATAATTACCTACTTTAAATAATCTAAATTACTACTATTATAGTTGGTACAACTATAGTGTTCTGTTAATGTCTTCCATGTATGTATGACTGCCTTGTTTTGAAATGTTCGCAGTAAGTATCATATTTGCATATTCATTACATGCAAAATATGCAATACCGACCTAACCTCCAAGGGAATTCTTTTATGAAATTCGCTCTACATTGGTCAAATAGAGCTGTCGAAGTCCACAACCACAGTATAAAATGGTGTAACGGACTTACCATTTTTAAAGCGTAAGCTAACTTCATCTACACGTGGTGCACCCTGCCTTGGACCTCTTCGGTCGCGTTCTAAATGTCTTACCTATACCCCTTTTTTGTGTCGGCAATGTGCGCTGAGTTGGCCACTTGTGTGTAATGTCTCGAGTGTGGCAACTGTCTATAAAATACCGCAACCGCTTAACATCAGGTAGGTCCAGACACGGATCCGGGGGGAAGGGGGCAATGGAGGCAATTGCTCGGATTAGATTACTTATAATTCTGAATCCGGGTGACAACATCTAACCCCCCCCCCCCCTCAACACACATAATATAAAATATGACCGTGCAATGGGGATGTTTGATATTTTTTCTGACATTAGATGTCGCTAGGTAGACGTCGGGTCCAGATTGTCAAAATGTACTGAATTTTTTGACAGTGAAACTTTAAGACGACAAGACAACACAAGACGTCAAGACATTTGACAAGATGCTATGAATTGACAAATGATTGGACCCTACTCTACAGTGCTACCAAAAGACCTTCATTAACAATATGACAGTGGGACGTCGCCACTTTCTTCTCTTTAACTTTGTAAGAACATATTGTTAATGGCCTAGGCAGGAAAAATTCACCACCCACCTAGGCAGGAAAAATTCACCTGCCTAGATGGGTGGGAGGCAGGTGAATTTTTCCATTTTTCAAAAAATATTTATCTGGCAAGTTGGCCAAGACAACTATTTAAATAATAATAATTTGTAAGAACAGTTGTCACATGGCAACCCTTGAAAACTTTCATATGGAAAAATTCAATGTTGCTATTAATGAAAACAAAAATGTTTCTCCGCTTTTTGGTTCCATTATAAAGGTGTTATTAATAGATTTGTCTCAATCAGAAGCCAGTTACTGAGGTATGCGGAGTGCCGCCTCTGTGTGGCAACTATCAACATTGTTGTGGTTGGAAATGCATCCAATGTTATGCAAGTGTTGCCCTACGCATGCCGACTGAAATGGGACCGCGGCGTCGAATCGATCCGGCTCTGATCATGCGTGGCATGTAATTTGTATGTTAATTTTATGTACATACAGTCATACATGTATAATTATTATGTATGTTGACATTACTACCCAAATTAGTTTAGGGGTTAATTGTATCAACAGTTTTGAACTAAAGCAAACCTCACCTGCACTTGGTGCACCATGCTGACTGACAAATGAGGCTCTGGTGAAAACAGAGGTAGGGCATAGCGTATTTTTAAGCTGCCCGACTGGGGAAGTACCTCCACTTCACAGAATGCCGCAGCCAAATAACAATTCTCTTAAGGGTTGTTGACGTTGTTGTGTTCCTGCGAGTGAGTGAGGTCACCAGAAAGAAAGAAAGGGGCTGGCAACGGATTGGCGACCCCTTGGGTGTTGCTGATCTCCATGGGCGGTGGTAATTGCATTCCACCATGCTCGTTTGTCCCAAAAAAAAAACATACATGTATAATTATTATGTATGTTTACACTACTACTCAAATAAGTTAAATCAATTTAAAAAAAAAATTAAAAATCCAACTGCGGTAAGTACATATTAAAAAAAAGTAAAAACTGTATTATACGGTTTTGGCCATTGTAGACAATTTAAGTCTTTGGGGGACGTTCAAGTATTACGTAACATCCAATTGACCATTTTTACCTGAAAGTCACAAGTTATGTTGTGAAAAAAGTACCGAAAAGTCGCTAAAGTTCGTTGACATTTTCAGCATGAGCCCCCGTAAAACCGTAAAAGGTTGCCAACTTGAATTCATTTTAATTCCGTAGTTTTTTATTTATTTAAAAAAAAAAGTTACGTAACGCGTTGTTTGAACTTACTCCCGCGCCTGTAACGCATCGTAACGTTTTACAAGACCCCCTCCCCCCAAATTGCGTTACGTAATACTTGAACGCCCCCTATATTTGAGTAGAGCGAGCAGAGCGAGCGGAATATATATATACGCCGAAAAGTCATTCTTGGAAATTAATTAGCTCCAAATCCACTGAACCGATTTTGATGAAACTTGTCACAATTAAGAAACTTGACATGGCTGAGGTTTGTGTTGAAAACAAATTGAGATCGATCATGTCCTTAAGGAATTATCACCAAATCCATATTCACGTATACACTCCGCTCGCTCCACTCGACCTCAATTTCGGCCCCGTGGGCTAGATCCGGTCTAGTTATCAATGTCATTTCAAATTACTTTTAAATCTATGAGATTAACATCGCCCCTAAAATCCCTTTATTTTGATACCTACTTGATGAATTCGCTTCGCCCCCTGAAAGAGCTCGATGGCGCGAGGAGCTTGATGTCGTGTGGAGCTCGATGGCGACGCTGCGCGTGTCAGTCTAATCAATCAAGCAAGTTAAGCAACTTCGACCGTAGTCTGTCCATAGATGGTTTTAATTCAAATTGCTGTAGACTATTGTCTTGTTACGCATCTCGGAATTGTACATTTAAAGCGCATTCATTGACGAGATCGGTGGTCGAATGGTTAACAATAGCCACTTTGACTCAGAGGTCGCGGGTTCGATTCCCGCACAAGACAAACATTTGTGTGCATGAACATGTCTGTTTCTCTTGGTCTGGGTATTTTCTATGTATTATAAGAATATATTTACAAAAAAAAAATGTATTTAAGTACATTTTATCAGTTGTCTAGTACCCATAACACAAGCATTGCGCTTAATTTGGGATTAGACGGCGCTGTGTAAATTGTCCAGAAATATTTATTTATTTATTTATTCCGTCATACTGCTTAACTGCGAGTTAGCGGAGGACAGCGTTCTCAATCCACTGACTTGATTTAACTATCATCTAATGACATCAGCCGGGCACGACGGCTTTATAAGAATAATTTGCGAGTACCTAATTATAGCACCAACAACACTAGAAAGTAATTTCATAACAAACAAATTAATTTACGCAACACCAGCAATGCACTCATTACTGTGTTTAAGAATAGATATTAATTTATTTGAAAGTTTAATGCATATTTTGGAGGATTTGAGCAGAAAAAGTGTAGGTATGCGCGTGGTTCCGAGACGCGCGTTCCTTATCAGATTGCACGGAACTCTCCACGTTATGTAATATCAAATTGGATGATTGTTTCATTATTTTTTACCTTTTTTAACCTATTTTCATATCAATTAACGAGCGGAAAATAATTTTGTACCGTGAAATATGTAATTAAAATAATAATAAAACACGTCTGTTATTAATATGACAGTCAATACAATATGACATACTGTGATTGTATTTTTAATATTAGGATTGTAATAATTCTATCACAGAATAATAACGACCAAATACATACTCAGCTGTTACTTTAGTATATAGGTACCTTTCGAAAGACATATTTATTTGCCCTCACTAAATAAATTTAATTGTTTTCATTAAATTGACATATTGTCATCGCATTATTATTATCTCTCTTAAATCACGGGTCAAGCCCGGTCATTTGATAGGCGTGCGCGGAGATATGGATCCAACGCGCAGAGGCCCCTTTGAGAAGTTTGATGTAATGTTGTACGCCCGCCGTGACCCGTTCCAGGATATGTCAATGGAACGATATACCCATGAGCAGGTCTCGGCAGGCGTTGAGACTATTGCGAAGTATGATGGAAAATAAATGGGCTATGGAAATGAGATCTGGGTGAAATTAATACCGGGCTATTACAGAAGAGGGACGGACGCCTGCCATAACTGCTTTTATTGCTAGTTATTTCCGGCAGGCGGTGGCTTGCCACTCACTAGATGGGCCCCCGAAATGCCAGGAAATCGGCCGGGGGCAACACCGGTGTGAGTGACTCAGGGATGTCGAGAGGTGTGCTGCGCTTTCTCCGAAGTTACTCGCGGCGTGATGCCCTTTAACACTTCCACCCCTGGAGCATATAGCTCTAGCGGCTCCTCTCTGGACGGCCAATGAAGGCAAGCCAGAGCTGAGAGTCCTGCGGGCCTTCTTGTGTTTACACTCCGACCGATGAAGACACGTCGGAGACGAAGGCCCTGACCGACTCTCTGGAGACTCGGGTCCGTGGTGTCGCTACTCACACAACAGCTCGCCACACAAGCTGCCCTGCGGACTATTTTAATTATTATTATTATTATTTTAATCTATTTTAATCTAGGGACTTTTGTCATAATTGACTATGCCAGTCCCATCGTAACCTATTCTAACTTTATCATCTGCTGCTATATAAAGAAAATAAGGCTTTAGCTACAGGTGACATGGGATTAGCCAACACGTCGTGATACGTTCCGACATCCAATCTGTTTAGACCAAATTCAGAGACTAGATACTCTCTTTTAGAAGCGTGCCGGACACACTCCACTAGTATGTGGTATAGGTCTTCTACTTTTCCACATACCTCGCAGTTGGGTGAGTTATTTTTGCGCATTAAAAAAGTGAATGAGTTTAATGGGTAATGTCCATTTTTATTTTTCCATTTTTCCAATTTAATCGCATTATTTGACATTCAGTAGATTCAGCGATTATCCTCTACGAGAACCTCACAAACTCACAAACTTTACCTCTTTATAAGTAACTAACTTTCGCCCGCACTTTTATGGTTTTATGAACGAGCATGGCATCGATTTGAAAATATAACATAGTGGACACGAAATTATTTAAAAAGATTTTTAAAATTTTACCTCTAAGAGGGTGAAACGGAGGTCCAAATTTGTATGGGGAAACGAGATTACTTGGACTATTTCATCCTAAACTTTACACGAGTATAAATAAATGAGTTAACACGTGATTTTCAGACTTTTTCACAGGATTTTAGCCATTTCCACCCCATAGCACCCCCACGTCTACGTTTGATTAGAAAATAGTTGTTATTTTCGTAATCAGCGACCCGATAAACTATACAAACAATACCCATGACGATTTTCAGACGCTTTCACCCCATTTCACCCCTTTAGGTGTTGAATATTGAAAAATCCTGAAACACGTGTTTACTCATTTATCTATATAAGTACTCGTGTAAAGTTTCGGATAAAATAGTCCAACTAATCTCGTTTCCCCATACAAAATTTGGACCCCCGTTTCACCCCCTTAGGGGATGAATTTTGAAAAATCCTTTCTTAGTATACCCCTAGACGCCATAAGGAACCTACGTGCCAAATTTGGAATCTCTAGACCCAGCGGTTTGGGCTGTGCGTTGATATATCAGTCAGTCAGTCAGGACTTTGAATTTTATATATATAGAAGATGTTAACATAGATAAAAATCTCGTGCCACGGTCTTTGTCCTCGAAACGGGTAGACCGATTTTTTTTTTTTTTTTTTTTTTTATACTACGTCGGGTGGCAGACAAGCATACGGCCCGCCTGATGTGAAGCGGTTACCGTAGCCATATTAACGCTCGCAACATAAAATATCGCTCGCGCGCCGCCACCCCCACTGCCAACGCAGCATCTCCTTCATTTCTGGTGACCTCAATCACTCGCAGGAACACAACAACCCTCAAGGGAATTGTTATTTGGCTGCGGTATTCTGTGAGCTGGAGGTACATCCCCCAGTCGGGTAGCTTACAATTACGCTCCCTACCTCTCTTTTCGCCAGAGCTTCGTTTGTCTTGCAGCAGGGTGCACCGCGTGCAGGTGAAGTTGGCTTTGGTTCATAGATGTTGAGGAACCACTTACGCCCCAAGTGTTTCATATTTTTTTGACATGATAACGTCTTCATCATCCGTAATATCATATCATCCGTAAACCGACTTTACAGGCAACCAATTTTTTTATGTATATTTGGTGGGTATGGGTATAGGTTGTTAATACAAGTATATGTCCAGTTTTCCAGATCAACTGGTATTGTCATATAATTAGTTTACTAATAAACATTTTTTGGGGTGTAAGTGGTTCATCAAGATCTTTGAACCAAAGTCAACTTCACCTGCACGCGGTGCACCCTGCTGACTGACAAACGAAGCTCTGGCGAAAAGAGAGGTAGGGAGCGTAATTGTAAGCTGCCCGACTGTTAAATGTACCTCCACCTCACAGAATACCGCAGCTAAATAACAATTCCCTTGAGGGTTGTTGTGTTCCTGCGAGTGAGTGAGGTCACCAGAAAGAAAGGAAGGAGATGCTGCGTTGGCAGCGGGGGTGGCGGCGCGCGAGCAATATTTTATGTTGCAGGCGTTAATATGGCTACGGTAGCCGCTTCACATCAGGCGGGCCGTATGCTTGTCTGCCGCCCGACGTAGTATAAAAAAAAAAACATAGGTAGCGTCCTTGCGAGTTCAATCAGTCGATGCAACGCTAATTGCGTGTAAGTTATACGAACTTACCCAATACATTAGTGGTTTATCAATGAATTATGTATGAGGGCGGGTACTCGCTTGCACCGCGTGTTGTAACGCAGCTACTGCCGAATAATGATCGTGTGCCGGTTAACTGATGTCGAATTACAATTTGAAGATAGATTACTCACTGACTCATTGATTCATTGGCATAATTCTGTCACTTCCTAGTTGCCGCCACAGCAATTACAGACCGGGGTCGTACCGCCGTAAGTGAAGCCGATTACCGTCGGATTTTTTGAAAGCAAATATCAATTTTGGGGTGTAAGTCGTTCATCAACATCTTTGAACCAAAGCCTTCACCTGCACGCGGTGCACCCTGATGACTGACAAACGAAGCTCTGGCGAAAAGAGAGGTAGGGAGCGCAATTGTAAGCTACCCGACTGGGGAATGTACCTCCACCTCACAGAATACCGCAGCCAAATAACAATTCCCTTGAGGGTTGTTGTGTTCCTGCGGGTGAGTGAGGTCACCAGAAAGAAAGGAAGGAGATGCTGCGTTTGCATCGGGGGTGGCGGCGCGTGAGCGATATTTTATGTTGTGAGCGTTAATATGGCTACGGTAACCGCTTTACATCAAGCGGGCCGTATGCTTGTCTGCCACCCGACGTAGTATATAAAAAAAAAAAAAAATTCATTTTGCATTAGTGGCAATTTTTGGGGATCAAAATATTCGATGGGAATCGGCTTCAGCTTCGGGCCCCTGGGGTCCTACCCCAGGGGCCCGATCGATCAAAAATTAAAATTCAACTTAGATTTATGGTATTGGTGTATATGGTAGTGGTAACCCTGGAGGATTTCTCCCAGCTAAGCCAAACAGGCTCTACCGACTAAGCTGAAGATGTTTGTCAATAACTAAAATGTAAGACCTATTTTACGAATCAATATCATCATCATCATCAGGCCATTTTAGTCTCCACTACAGGAGCACGACCCTCTCTCATCTGTCCCAGACAGAAGGAGGATTTGGCCTACACTCCCCACGCTGGCCAAACCTGGCCTGATCGATAATGTATTTCCCTTAGTCGCCTTGTACGACATCCACGGGAAGAGACGGAGTGATTCTATTCTAGTCTGCCGGAAACCACACGGCCGCACTTACTAATCAATATATTCGAAGGTAATCGGCTTCAGTTTCGGCGGTAGGGTCCCTGGGGCCCGAAGGTAGAAGGTATAGACAAACTCATAAAATTTATCACATTTAATCAGAAGCACTTATGAAATAGCTTCGGAATCTGACTTTCCCCTTGGCAATGTGAGAGACGGTAATAAATGTAATGACCAATAAAAAAGGCATTAGATGGCTAATCAAGTAAGGTTTTACAGTGGACCGGTTTATTACAATCTTGACACACTATTAAGAACCTATAACTGTGAGTTATTACATATCCGTAGTATATACTAGAAGTTCGCCTAAACACCTAATATTAATTATTACTTATTTCCACCAAACACGAAAATATGTGATAGATCACGTAGGATGATAGGTGCAAGGGCTCCATCATTTATTTATTTTTTATAAGAGGGGGGGGTATGTGGGCCACATGGTGATCACACAGCAACACAGGGACATCCCGTGCCAGCCTTTTAAGGGAAATAAAGGCTCTGTTCTTGAAGACTGTCGTAATTGTTCAGACACTTAAAATACTTAAAATTAAGATAACTTATTTTATTTTTTTGAGCAGCGATCTTTAGCACACGCTATTAATTCTAACTAGTGGTCGGCCACTGGTCCAATTTCGACCATAATTAATTAAAATTATTTATGATGGTTATACATATTTGACATTCAATAAGACTATAGATAAATAATATTAATAATATTATTATGAATAAGCATTCTATTCAGTTATTGAATCGCAATAAGAGATGGTGGTAAGGGGGCTATAAGTAACTAACTATGTAATGGAATCTAAGGTAACTAATTTAACCATCTTCCAAAGATCGTAGCGTAATGAAAATTGGTAGTTGTATGTAGTTCTGATGACAATACAATAATATGGTACTGTCGAACTGATCTGATGATGGAGCCGAAAGATATGAACTGGAACTTCATGATGGTACATCGTAACATAGCTGTTTTTGGATTTCTTAGAAAATGCTTGTAATGAACTTTGACCACGATTAGGTTTGACGATGAAGCCGAAAGATAGGCACTGGCATTCCATGATGGAATATCATATTCGTGTTTGTGAGAAAGGCCACGTAATGGCCATTCTCACAAACACGACATTTACACACGATCAGATGCATTTATAAAAGCGTGTTTTTCTAGTGTTTTTTAAACTATTAATTTATTACTGATTTATTCTATTTTTATATGCATAATTAAAAAAATATATTTAAATTAATATAAAATATTCTGTACCCTTCTCTATATAAACTATAAGTGTGCGAAATTTCATACTCCTTCGTAAGCGGAATTTTCGTAAAAAGGTGTACAAAATTTTTGCTTCACGTATTAATATATAGATGATCAAAAAGCCGCTAGGTATAAATAATTTTGCGTTATAATCTCTCTACAAATTATATACTATTAAATGGTGTTTATGTCAAATGTAATTTGTCTTCTAAGCTGATAAATAAATAACCGAATTATACAATTACAATTAAATTTACATTTGTTTCCTCTTTCATTGTCTTTCATTTTGTTTTATATATTTTGTACTTGTGGTATAAGAAGTTTAATTTTAGTTTGTAAACTTTATGTAATTATTATGTTTGTATGTAATAAAACCTTAAACTTTAGTTTTATTTAGCACGTTATGTAAGCTACTCGTAGGAGATTTAATCTTTGCTTCGATGTGCTCAAGTTTGTAAAAAAAACCAAGTACGTCTACTTTTTGGTGCAATTTTTTTGTGTTCATTGTATGTTAGTGTTAGACAAAAACCATGAGACTGTGTTTAATATTAAATCAGATAATTTATACTAATAATGAAAAAAAAAAAGTGTAGTTACAATTAGTATGTACATTCAAGGGTCACAAGTACAGTGCACCTTACTTTATTCAATACGAATAATATTTACGCATCATCATCATCAGGTCACTTTAGTCTCCACTACAGGAGAACGACCCTCTCTCGTCCATCCCTGACAGAAGCCTCCTTATGTCAGTGGCCTTCACTCCCCACGCTGGCCAGATCGATGCGGAGGCCTGATCGATGTCTTATAATGTATTTCCCTTAGTCGCCTTGTACGACATCCACGGGAAGAGACAGAGTGATTCTATTCTAGTCTGCCGGAAACCACACGGTCAATTACAGTATTTACGTATGAAATATTTACGCATGATCTCCGCCAACTCGCAGTTGAGCAGCGTGGTGGAGCACGCTCTAAACAACTTCGATTGAGGGGAGAACCGTATTCCAGCAGTGCGATGAATAAGGTTGACGACGACGATTTATTATGATACTAGCTTCCACCCGCGGTTTCGATTGCGTTTGCTTTTTTTTTAATAAAGAGTACCCTATGTCCTTCCTTTGATACCTTTGAGAATATGTGCACAAAGCTTCATGATGACCTGTTGAGTAGGTTGCCGACTCAGCATCGTAAGTAAGTCTATAGAAACTGCAGTTGGCCTCCGAAAGGAGAGCTTTCCATCCTTTTCTGTCCTGCATAATCCCGGCATTCTGTGAGTTAAGTTGACGCAGGCCACCCTGCAACACCAGCGATACCTTTGGCGCCTGGTCAAATTCACTCGGTCCATCGAGGTAGGCTTTCTCCACATTGCGATCTTCGTAGATCCTTTCTGAAAAGACCAAGCTTGCGAAGACTGTGAGCTTTTGCCATACCAATGAGGGTTCAATGAGGATCGTATAGATCATCGATTTCTCTGGTCTTCACAACTGTCCAGCTTCTGTTAGTAATGAAGGCATTTCCCCAGTCCGGCAATATTTACGCTGTGCCCTGCCTCTCGAACTTCATGGCTTTACGTAGGTTCGCCAATGCGTGGCACGCGTGCAGGAGCGCAAATGAAAGTCTGGAGAAGCTTGGAGGTGATGTGCCAACGGACCGTAGTAAAGCCGTACATGTATTTTTAGCCGCCCCAGAAGGGAGAGGGCACTTAAAGGGACACAGGACATACAATGAAAAAACTTGTAGAGAGACAAGAAATGCCCGCGGCACAAAAAAGAGCTTCAGAGCAACGGTGCTGCGCGCATCTCTCACGATGCGGCTCATATGACCGTGAGGTCGTTGGAGCGATGGCTGGTGGTGGGTTGCCACAGTCTCGATAGTCAAACAGTAGAGACCTACCGCCTAAGCTGAAGCCGATTCAGACCTAGGAGTCTATTTCGAAACGAAATTCCGAAATTTCAGGCTAAAATTTAGAATTTTTGAGATTCGAATTTTATTCTATTCGATCAGTGCGAATGCGAATGTTTTAAATAATTTATTGTTTTAATTACGCAATAAATATGAAACATTGACATTTTGTCGACGATATTGCAAGATGTATTTATAAAAACCCGACCTTTCCGTCGATATTTTGGATAGTAAACCCTTGGAAGACTACAGCATGGGGTTCTTTAAAAAGGGCGCGAGGTGTTACATACGATCATAGGCTACGGGAACTGCTTTCTATCAGGCGGGCCGTATGACTTTAGATCGCGAGTAAGTTGGTCATAAATCAGTGGGAATCGTATTTTGGGGTGTAAGTTGTTCATCAACATCTTTGAACCAAAGCCAACTTCACCTGCACGTGGTGCACCCTGCTGACTGACAAACGAAGCTCTGGCGAAAAGAGAGGTAGGGAGCGTAATTGTAAGCTACCCGACTGGGGAATGTACCTTCACCTCACAGAATACCGCAGCCAAATAACAATTCCCTTGGGGATTGTTGTGTTCCTGCGAGTGAGTGAGGTCACCAGAAAGAAAGGAAGGAGATGCTGCGTTGGCAGCGGGGGTGGCAGCGCGCGAGCAATATTTTATGTTGCAAGCGTTAATATGGCTACGGTAACCGCTTCACATCAGGCGGGCCGTATGCTTGTCTGCCACCCGACGTAGTATATAAAAAAAAAAAAAAAAAAAATTTTGCTTAACCGACAAGGAACTAAGTCGAATATGTTTGTCACTAACAAAAACCTCACTCCTATTTTCGGATTTAAGAAATCAAAGATGACGGTGAGCCACTTAGACCTCACTGGTTTTCGTATAAAACCTCGCGTCAAGGCAATGTTAGTCTACAGAGCGAAGCACGTAAGGTATGACATAACTAACTGGAGCAATTATGATCTCGACTTGATAATTAAAACTGGGCTTGCACACGCTACCAATATAATCAGATTTTTTTTTAAATAATTTTTGACGTGTATTTAAAATTGCTTCCATAGGGAGGCAATTTAAAAAAAAACGAATGATAACAAAATAGGGGTATACAGTTTAGTGTTGCAGCTACAAATCTATCATCTCCATCCAAAATTCAATTACACCACTGAATAGATGAAGGATCAAAGAATTTATTACGCTAAGTAAGGACTATGGAACATCGCGTGCGGTGGAGGGGGAAGCGCTGTCGTTTTGAGATAATTTTAGTGCATATAACGTATTCACGTACAACACATGGCCGTGTCAATGACACAGCCGCACCCCATTTTTTTACTTGCAGTTTTAACGACCATGGAATCGAGGAGAGTTTACTACTAGGGCGGGAAACAAAATATTTGGAGTGTATCTGGCTGTCTTTGAGCCAAAGCTAACCTCACCTTCACTACTAACGAGATTCTACTAAAAGAGGGGTTGGGCACATCGTAATTTTGCTGCTGCTGTCAAGCAAGCCCGATGGGTGAAGTAGCTCCATTTCACAGAAGACTGCAGCCAAGTAACCCAAATTACGATAAGCTAATAGACCTAAATAGTTGTTGAGTTCCTGTAAGTGAAGTTATAAGTAATGAAACAGATTCACTATCGTATTATTGCACTACTTAATTCTACTATCGTACAACTCGCCATAAATTGAAATTCCATTCATATCATCTTGATAATTGGCGATCTACTACAGTACGTTTCCTAAGACATTTTATATCACGAACAGTGAAATTGTGGAATCAACTTCCCTCAGCGGTATTTCCGAACAACTACGACATGGGTGCCTTCAAGCAGAGTTTTCATTTCCTTAAAAGGCTGGCAACGGATCGGCGACCCCTTGGTGTCGCTGGTCTCCATGGGCGGTGGTGATTGCTTTCCACCAGGTGAGCCACATGCTCGTTTGCCCCCCCTCTCACATAAAAAAAAAGATGCTGCGATGGTAGCGGGCTTGCTGGTGCGCGAGCGCGACTTTGTGAGAGCTCTGGACTGCTCTTGGCTAATGTAATATCACTCTTCCCAATTTTACTCCAATTCTTTTTCTGTGCAGGCAGTGCGCCTTTGGAACGCGTTACCATCTGAGATTAGGAATGCTCAATCGCTAGCTTTGTTTAAAAATCTTGTCAAAATCCACTATCTTTCTTTTAATGTTATCTAATTTTCATCAGTCACAAATTTAACCTCTGCTTCAGTAGTCTCATTTGTACTATATTTAGGGTGTACTATATTTACTAGGTTTGTATAATTTGTGTGTATATGTGTATTTAAGTCTATGTATATATGTGCATATTTATTTGTTTATATAATTTTGTATTTTTGTAAGTATTTGCAATTTATTACTCGTATATATTATATCTGAGCTGCATCACCTACCTTAATTTCATAAGTATTATTTGTCCTCTACCCTAAGGTTGTCTGGAAGAGATCGCTCGACCATAAGACCGCCTTTGTACTAAGTAGTACTTAATGTTTTTCACTGTATATACTCGTATTTCTTTTATTTTGTTGCAATAAAGTATATTGTATTGTATTGTAATATGTACTTATCCTGTCTAATACATACCACTGTCTACTAAACTCTTAGATACCAGAAAAAAAGCAAGGAAAAAATGACACTATTTATTTTAAGGTACCTAAGTACGCTCTTTGTTATTAAATAATAAAGTACGCAGGGCAGCTTGTGGCGAGCTGTTGTGTGAGTAGCGACACCATGGACCCGAGTCTCCAGAGCGTCGGTCAAGGCCTTCGTCTCCGATGTGTCTTCATCGGTCAGAGTGTAAACACAAGAAGGCCCGCAGGACTCTCAGCTCTGGCTTGCCTTCATTGGCCGTCCAGAGAGGAGCCGCTAGAGCTATATACTCCAGGGGTGGAGGTGTTAAAGGGCATCACGCCGCGAGTAACTTCGGAGAAAGCGCAGCACACCTCTCGACCTCCCTGAGTCACTCCCACCGGTGTTGCCCCCGGCCGTTTTCCTGGAATTTCGGGGGCCCATCTAGTGAGTGGCGAGCCACCGCCTGCCGCAAATAACTAGCAATAAACGCAGTTATGGCAGGCGTCCGTCCCTCTTCTGTAATAGCCCGGTATTAAGTTCACCCAGATCTCATCTCATTTATTTTCCAACAGATGCCACTGATGTTACAGGCGTCCATAACCCTACGGTAACTGCTTTCCATCAGGCGGGCCGTATGTTTGTGTGGACACAAGCCCGAGTCTTTTATTGATATATCATTCACTCCCGGCTCGGCCTTTTAGTGTTATATACTTCACTCTACAATTGAGAGTTCGCGGAAGAAAACACCTTGTAACGAGTAAATTTCCTACATTATCCGCAAAAAATAGTTCCATTGTTGCCTTATGTTTGAATCTTTACATAATATGAAACAAAGTTGCTATCAGTCTGTTTATCCGCAAACTTCTAAACCACGCGAGTTTGTTGATTTGATTTTGTTTCGCTGTCATATACTTAAATACTTTTTACGAAATATTTATATAATTTTGCTATTTACAAAAATGCATAAATTGCATTTTAGCAAAATCAATATTTTTAAAAGCAAGTTGCACCCATCCGAAGCCGGGGCTAGTCGCTAGTTTTTTAAATACCATAGCAAAACATTAAAATGATAATTACGTAGAAAAAAATCTAGTTGAAATAAATGAACATTTCATGGAAAACCGTTTAACTAAGTTACAGATACCATCAGCTATTTAGCTGGACCAATTAAGGAGTAGACGCTGGCAGATTTGTAAAACATATGAATGTGCTTTATTCGTTAAACCTAACATGGAGTTATTTAATTTTAAGACGTGACAGATACAAAAATAAAATATTTAGGGGTGTAAGTGGTTCATCAACATCTTTGAACCAGAGCCAACTTCACCTGCATGCGGTGCACCCTGCTGACTGACAAACGATGCTCTGGCGGAAAGAGGGGTAGGGAGCGTAATTGTAAGCTGCCCGAATGGGGAAGTCCCTCCACCTCACAGAATGGAGTGGAAATACAGATATTTTGTATTTGTATTTGTGCATAAAATTAAAATTTTAAAGGAGAGAGAATTAAAGTTTTGGAGTGACTCAACACCAGCTTTGTCAACCAAAGTTAACCTCACCTGCTCGTGGTGTTCCTCGGCAACTAACAAACGAGGCTCTGTCGAAAGAAATCGAGCGAGCAATTGTCCTCTAACCTTGTTTTCTTAGCGTCTATATGACTGCTTTAACTCAGGCGGGCTGCAATACTGCTTGTTAAACGTCTGTACTCTCTACATCTCTACTTACAATCTCTACTCTATACATCTGTTTAAATGTTACCCTATTTATTGCAAATAAATTATTTTGTATCTGTATTTTGTATTTGTATATGGCTACAGTAACTGCTTTAACTCAGGCGGGCTGTATACTTCGTTGGCACTTAGCGTAATATAAAAAACGTATAAGCTATATTATTAGGAAATGTGCTGTTTTTTCGAGCGCTTTTAAGAAATCCCTTCTACAGCCCGCCTGATGTGAAGCGGTTACCGTAGCTATAATAAACGTTCGCGTATTAGCGCTGAAATATCGCACCCGAGCCGTCACCCCCGCTGTCTACGCAGCAACTCCTTTCGTTCTTTATATGTAACCTCTAATTAAGTTTCACCGCGGTGTCAGGATCAAATCTTGGAAGTTAAATTTGACAGACTTTCCGATCCGATTTCGGGTCCGATTGAGTTGAAATTTTTGCACATTCGTTGGGTTCTCGTGAAATTGCACGATCATCTAAGTGCCTTTATTAAAAATCCAATATGTCGGCCACCATAAAATTATTATTTATAATTTTCATATTAACCCTATTGATGGCACCAAGTTTAGCGACAGCCAGGCAGCTTTTATGGCCCTGAGCTCTGACAGGGTGGAATATAGGCTAGCACTTGCGGGTATAGATGCCCTTAATAAATTGGGCAAAAATAATCGGCTGGAGTTGGTCTGGGTTCCAGGACACACAGGCGTTGAGGGCAATGAGAGAGCTGATGAGTTGGCAAGGGAGGGATCAAGCAAAAACTTTTTGGGACCTGAACCCTTTGTAGGTCTCTCATATGGGACAGTAATTGGGGCTATAAATGGCAGGGCAAAGTCTAGGCATCAGGCTGAATGGAAGGAAATGAGTGGAATGCTACACTCCAAAGAAACCATTGGCGAAGGTACAATGAATTGGTACAGACATGTGACAGAAAACGGATTCGTCTCATGCTTGGGGCACTAACGGGCCATTATGCCTGTCAAGGACACCTATACAAAATGAGACGTGTTGATAGCCCAGAGTGCAGAACATGCAAAGGGTCTAACGAGTCCAAGAAACACTTGATGTGTCAATGTGACGCCCTAGCCGGCAAACGAATGGAAATCCTAGGAAAGGCATACCCGGACCTGGAGGACTACAGACTCTTCCCAATAAGCGGCATACTGAAGTACATGGAACATGTCTCCAGACAGTCAGGGGAGAGTGACTAAAGGATTAGGGAGAGCACAAAAGATCCATGAGGGTCGACGTGTCACCGGTGCTTCAGCACTGGACCCACTCTAAGATAAGATAAATGAAAGTAAATATAATAATAGAGATAAATAAATATTCCTAGACAAATTACACACAGCCATCTTCTTGAAATTCTTCTGAAAGGGTCTGATGAACCCAGTAACTATAAAAAAAACATGTTTTCCTGTAAGGTAGAAAGAGTTTAATTCTACAACAAACAAGCTGTGGCGATTCAATGAAACACGGAAGATCGATAGTTTTTAATAATGATTATACGTACGTACTTATTATACATAAAGTGCCTGCAACATTAGTTTCAAGAATGTTAGGGATTATCGAACGAGGAAGCATATCCCGATCAGTCGGTGAAAACATCGTATGTAATTAATATAATAAAACGGATTGGGGGGGAGTTTATATAGTAAGGACATGCGTCCGCGCGCCATTCGCCGCGCGACCTCTCCGCGCATGCGCCCGACTCGCGAGTGACAGTGACAGTTTATTAAATATGGCGGCCAAATTTTACGTAAGTGTCAAAATTAAGTGTCATAGGATTGTGGTTTTAGAACGCACCCTGGATCTGTTTTTTTTATTTCAGTGTTAAAGTGGTTTGAGTGATTTTTTTTTTATTTGCCGGCGTGGTTCTAAGCCACATTTCTATGGCTATTGTTGCATGCGGATATTTTACCTGCGGTTTACTTAATGATATTAAATTGCATGTACTTGTGAACGACACTTTAAATTTGGTTGAACTAAAAATATCACTTTTTTCTTTTAGTGATTTTTAAAAGAAAGAGGTGGTCATATACGTCGGTGCATTTTTTATTTTATAATTACACGAAAAATACAATTTCGAGAGAGTACGTATATTACTTGGAACATAAATAGAATATATATTTTTTTGCATATTTTTGTAACAAAAATAAAATTATTTTTTGTTTCAAAAATATCCGTATTCTCGAAACTGTTTTTAATGAATATTTTTATAATAAAACTACCTGCCTACATAATGAAAATATTTAATAAATGAAAATTAGTCTGAAAAAAATCTTTTGATTTTTTTACAATGGCATGAATTATGGCACCTAATCTCCTTCTAAGAGGAATTTTATTTAGGAGGAAAAAGATTGCGTAGTAGTTTATATATGTATATATATTTCATATTTATTATTTATATATTTTTTAAATTTTTCCATAACTTATTTAACACGTGGATAATTAGATACCTAGTTTCGTAGCAAAATAAATTCAATTCATCACACTATATTCATATGTTAGTATTACAAAGTTCTTAGGCAAGATTTGTAATGCCTAGGTCTCTACACTGTGCCTAGGCTCTAGAAAGGACAATAGACTATCCGGGTCGTTAACCCAACAGTACTCGAGACAACGTGTGCCATTTGAACTATTTTACATTAGAATCGTATGTAGGCCAAGCTATGTTTTGTGATGTTATATGCATATAATTAAACATCAGCTTAAATGTCAATAAGTATGCAAATGGTCAACATTTATAAATATTACAGGTATATTAACTGTACCCTTGAGGTACAGTACAGCGTACCATTCAAACTTTTTTTTTTTTTACTTTTGCTACGACGCATTCAACCACAGACGATTAGAAGGTAGGTGTTCAAGCTTATTATATACGAGTATATGTAAGATTTAAATATATTTAAATATTTCCATGTGTTAAGGAGTATTTTTTTCGGCAAATTCCGGAAAACATACTTTTTTTATTGCACCACGCAGATAAGTCAGATCCTATTTCTGTAATTTTTTTTTTAGAAAAATCTTAGGATTTATGAATGGGTAGGTACAGTTAATCGCTTGTAGACCGTAACACGTCCAGTAAAAGAGAGTCACGCGTAGTGCAATGAATGTTACGAATGTATCGTGCCTATGAAGGACCATATTATACTTGGAAGCGTTAAGATCTACAAATTGTTGACCACACTATGTTTAGAAGCTATTTTAAAGTTAAAAAACCAATAAATAAATGATTATGATGATGACAGTACAAACAAATTAATTTCATCAGTATTACACGATTTAAAATTTAAAATGAAAAGCTTTAATGTTCAAAAAAGCCGTTTTAGGAAAGAAGAAAAATACAACTATTTTATTCTGTTACTCCAAAGTCATACTATACTATCACAAAAAGAAAAAAAAACCAAACGGATATATAATATATAGCTGAAAAATATTATCACCTTTAAAGCAATTACTAGATAGCCTAATAACAAGTTGACACAGTAATATCTATCAATATATCTTTATACTTGTTGACTCACTTATGTATGTCGCAATTTATTTTAATATGTAATAAATAGCAAGGTCATACAAATTGATAATGCACAAGTAAAAGCTTGCCGCAACGACTCGCGACCCGACCGCCATGTACTGATAGTGAAACTACATGACGAGTTTATGAGCATTCAACTATAATAAATTGGATTTTTTTTATATAAGTGGAGGGCAAACCAGCATTTGGGACGCTTGATGGAGAGTAATCATCACTGATCATACAAAATCTGTATCAGCAAGGTGGCCGTTCCGCTGCCAGCCTTTTCAGGAAAATAAGATTCTGTTTTTGAAGGCCCGAGAGTCGTTTTTGTTTGGAAATACCGCTGAGGGAAGTTGACTCCCCAATTTTACCGTTCGTGGTAGAAAATGTTTTATTAATAACCTGCCCCCTAACCACCAGCTCTTATTGCGATTCAATAACTGAATAGAAAGCTTATTTATACCAATGAATAAGCCACTCTATTTCGAATTGAATAGAGTCGTTTATTCATTGGTATGAATAAGCATTCAATTCAGTTATTGAATCGCAATAAGAGATGGTGAAACGGGGCTGTACTGAAATGTTGATGAAAATACATCTATGTCATCTATTTAACTTTTTCGTTACTCCACTTCTCATTTTTACGATAAATTAATATGAAGACTTGTTGAATTTTACTGAAATAATAAATGAAACATCGTATCCCTCGGGTAGAAAATGCACAGAGCATGTCGCATTCGAGCAACTTAGTAGGACTGGCAATTTTTAATTTACTAAAACTTTTCAGCGAAATTGTTGAGTTTATAAAATCGACCGGTCGTTCTGTCTGTCCGTCCGTTGCCATGAAACTCAAAATTTCGAAATTCTGACTTCGAATTCGTGTAAAGCATCAAAAAGTAGTAATGTAAAGTGACCTTGGTTTTCCGATATCAATTCGGGAAAGTGGCCAAAATAAATAAAATAAATAAATTTCGCTATGGTGGCGCATGCTGCGCATCCGATGTTTAACTATCGGACCTATAAATTTACCACAATTACTTACGATTAAAAAACTTATCTGTGGAAGTGACAAAGATGTCACGAGATACAAATAATTTACTTCCTATGATTGCGTCGTACAACCCAAAGATTATTTTAAAATTATAATTATAATAGAGAATACTAGTTTAATCATGTTCTTGTCCCATTTGGCATTCTCCCCCATAAACTCATATATGTATTTGCTGCAGGCAGGAATTTTATAAATTGCCTTCAATGAAGTAAACTTTTTCACTATCTCAAGTTGGAGAAACCCGGAGTGTAAGTATCACTTTCATGTTGTCCGCAAGGTCGTCGAGCTGCGGCGGCGGCGCGGCGGCCTACGCGAACGTGACCGTTTCCTGGCTCTGCAGCTTGTCATTATTATAATATAAAACTCTATTGACCATAATAAAAGTGTAGGTACATAAGCAATACTTAATGGTAGTAGAAGTCAAATTTCAAAAACGTTTTACTCTTACTATTGTTTCCTAATTAAATTCCTTGTAAATTCCCTTATTTTACACCCTGGACTGCAATGGAATTCAATCGTTGTTCACCATTAGCATACAATACTCTCTAGAAGCTTGTTATTCTAGAGGGGTGAAGGCGAGCCTAAAAGTAAATTAAAAAAAGAATTAGGTAGATCAGTGTTCAGCAGTGTGTGCCGCGGCACACTGGTGTACCATGTTAAATAGTTGGTGTGCCTCTCATCAAGTTAAGTCAGGTTATTTCATAAAGTTATAGACGGACGGAAGAAAACTTACACAAAAAAAAAAAACTGATTTTTCATTTATGGTTTACTTCCAAAAAATATCGTTTTCCTAGATGTAGGTACCATAAACACAAAAAGTTTGCGGAACACTGAGATAGATGGTTATCAAGTCGATGTTTTTAAAGTGTACAAGAATATTTATCGTCTCGCCAGTCTTAACAATGAAGTGGGTTTTCAATTCTCTGACTGATTATGTTGTTTTAATTATACTAATGACATTATAATATGTTCTGTTGCATGTCAGTATGTTGATTAAATGTGTGAAACGAATTAGTTATCATCTTGTACATCTTTATACTACATTTTATAGATTCATCATTCACTTTGACGAGATGAGAGATTTACTTGCCCGGTGGTCGAATGGCTAGCGCTGTCCACTTTGACTCCGAGATCGTGAGTTCGATCCCCGCACAAGTCAAATATTACTGTGCACGAACATGTCTATTTGTCTTGGTCTGGGTGTTTTCTATGTATTATATGTATTTATTTACAAAAAAAAAATAGTATCTAAGTATAATAATATTAGTTATACATAGTACCTACTAGCTTTGTTTAGTTTGGGAGTAGGTGGGAGTGTGTAATGTTCAGGAATATTTATTTATTTTTAACTGACTCCAAAAAAGGAGGAGGTTCTCAATTCGGCTGTATTTTTTTTAATGTTTGTTACTTAATTACTCGTGATTTATAATCGAATTGAAAAAAGCTTTTTTTATTTGAAAGAGTATACTTCCAGATTGGTCCCATATTTTTTTCATCATCAGCCTGTATCTACATACATAAATGTATCTATATACAGCATAGATATACAGTAATGTTTGGAGGCGGTTTTTTTTGTTAAAATTATATACTAAGTACTAATGTAAATAATGTTATTTGATCCGTAACTTCAATCATAGATTGACTACTTGAATTAGTTTACATAACACCACAAAGTTATGATTATTACAAATAATTTTCCGATCTTTCAATAACGATTTAAACTTGTCCGCTATTACACGTGTTATCTAACTCGCCCGGCATTAACTTAACTATTTCCCGCGTCGTTTCACTTTCTGCCGGCTTTGCCACTTTCGTTGGTTTCACTTTCAATGTGTTGCCACTTGCGTGGAGGCGCTTTATGGTTTATTGACAAGATGTTATAAAATAGATCTGTTCCATTGTACTCGTTATATTGATTTTCTTTTGTGAACGTCATATTGTTTTTTTTCCTTTTATTTCTGTTTATTATTAGGTATATATTCTTTATAGCAAATAAATTATCATAACATATAGAGATGGGCAAAATGCCGGGTATTTACGATAAATGCCCAGAAAGTACTTATAAATTCCCTATTTATGCCCAAAACTAGGCATTTATTGGGCATTTACAGGTACTTACTGGGCACTTGCTGAGCGCTTGCACTGGGTAAATGCCCATTTATAATTGTACCTATATGTAACTCGTGTAATACTTTGAGTATATTTCTCCAAATCTCATGCAAATGTTGCCACAGCTCTAATCCTCCCGCAGCGACTTCCGCGTCCTCGGGCCTGGGAAGCAGGTCAATTGCGCCATGTGAGCGTCTCGCTGCGACCCTCGAGTTCACGCGACCCAACGACAAGATTAGGTTTTGTGATGAGGGTTGTAATTTGAAGGGGATGAAAATTTGTACTAATTTAAGATTAAATAGTAAAATTAGATTTAAAACTAGAAATTAAATTAAATTAAATTAAAACTTAAACCAAAAAACCCTACTGTAAATTTTTTATGTTTTTTTTTGTTATTAATTATCCGTTATCATAGAAATAATATTGATGTGATAATTGGATTTGTTACTCTTGCACGAGCAAAATAGGTGAAAGAACTTGGATGACATTTGGCTCATAGCGCAGCATAGTGGTTCCGCTTCACCTGATGGTAAGCGAAAAGAGGAGTCCAAATTGCAGCGGCAACTGGCAAAAGACCAGATAGAGCAGTGCGAGTAGATTCGGTGAGTGTATGTTTTCCATTGATTTCAATGGAAAATGTAGTTGATGATCACTCCTCAAGGACACGATCAATATCAATTTTTTTCGACACAAATCTCAAGCATGTCGAGGTCTTTAATTGTGACTAGTTTCATCAAAATTGGTTCAGTGGTTTTGGAGCTGATTCATTTCCAAGAATGACTTTTGACGTTCGTTCCACTCCACTCAGTTGACACTGCTATGCTAGCTAGCGACGTGATTCTTCGCCTTCCTAAAATATAAGATCAAACGAATCCGTTTGATCTTATATTTTAGGAAGGAGGAATATTGCAAGTTTAACGCATTACATTCATCATTAGGTTTTTTTCATACACACACAGGGAAAACCTTTCTTATTCATTTCAGCATCAATGGTAAACAACTAAATTCCCAAGACATAGATCTACAAGTAATGGACTAACTTTGGTTGAAATCTGCGTATTACAAGATGTTATCGCGACACAGAACCCGTTATTAAAACAACCGGGTCACCGGTACAAAAAGATTAAATTACGAACAATCGCTGAGCATTGCAACTTTGTATACAAATTATTATGGTTATCTAGTCTATCGCAGTAAGATCTATGTTCAGCTAGAGCCTGGAAATACTTTGCAATAAAGTAACGCTTACATATAAACATTGTTTAAAGTGGAAATTCTGGAGAAATGTCAAGTTTGAAGTAACAATATTGACAATGGTGACAGACAAGCTACTATTATTAATATTTGTTTTTCCATAAAATGTTCACTTCACTTGTCGCATAAAAAGCGTTAAGGGCCCAATCTGGAATGACCCAAAATTTATACCTCGTCCGTTGCTTGCCCATGTTTCCTCAGTCTGGTCTGCCAGGGGGACTACGGGAAAAAGTATTTACCCGTAGAACAGCAAAGTGGTGCCATGGACAAGTGATTTGATACGTGGTAATTGCAAGATACATAAATAATTGATTTAAATGTCGTGTTGTGATACGATACCACGGGCAATAAAAAATATATTTAATTACAAAATTGTTATGTTATTGTTTCACAGGTAAATATTTTTGTTCGTGGTCCCCCAAGAGACACTAGACTGGGGGACCACTGATAAGTCATCACCCCTTCACTGACTTACAAACGAACTAAAGAGCACTAATACAATGAGCCCTATCACCTTATTGTATTATTGTATTATGATAATATTGTATGGCGATTTAAAAAAAGACCTATATTGACAGAGTTTCTTTCAGCGTTTCTTCTCGTCAATGGTCATTCCGAAATGCTGGTAGATGAAAAAATATACCTAATTGTAAAAGACGTGACGTGCCCGCGAGGGCCCACCGAATAAAGAATTTTGACTTTGACTTTGACCTAAGCTGAAGCCCAATTGAATATTTTGATTCCATGGGTTTAGTCTGTAGAGCCTCAGAGTTTCTGCCAGCTATGCTAAAACACAATTACCACAAATCTAAACCGAGATATGATTTTCGCAATGAAAAAATCGGGTGGGAATCGGCTTCACCGGGGCCCAACCGCCGTAGCTGAAACCGATTACCATCAGTTATTTTTATTCCAAAAATTGGTCTTAGGTTAAATTTCTACTGAGCTCTAGGGTTTTTACCAGCTAAGCGAAACATAATTAGCTAAAATCTAAGTAGTAGATTCATTTTCGCATTCATAAATTACGATGGTAATCGGCTTCAGCTTCGGCGGTAGGGTCCCAGCTTAGGCGGTAGGGCCCAATGACCCCCCAACCTTGAAGGAGTAGAGCGCCTATTCCATAGAGATCCTGTAGTCCTGTCGCCCAACTTGAACCAAGCCTTACACAACCCAGATAAAATCGAAATTATACAATACTCGATAATTGTAACATTTGCAACTATTGCTCGATCCACAATCGAATCCAATTATCGGATTGTTCGTTTAATGGGTTCGAAAGGCTGTTGCAGCTCTTTTTTAAAGCCGAAATAGCTTTTTTAATTGTACACTTGTTATAATATAGTTTAAAATGGTTTTATTTTAATCGTGTAATTATTTTTATCAGAGTTAAACTTGAATTGAATTAAATTAAACTGGATTAAATTAAATTGGCTTAGATTGAATGAAATTAAATTTACTTCAATGTACTAACGTAGATTATAAAGTTCCATTGTCACTATCATGTCATGGGTCTGATTTTTTTTTTTTTAAATGCCTCAGTCCAGCCTACTAAACGGTTGTTTTAGGATATGTAATAAAATCATGGCATACTACATACACTTATCATGTATATATGAAGTTGAAAAGAAAATTATCACGAAGGTATAAGTAATAGTACTTACGTACAGTATAATTATTTCTGGACAATTTACACAGCGCCATCTAGTCCCAAATTAAGCGCAAAGCTTGTGTTATGGGTACTAGACAACTGATAAATGTACTTAATATACATTTTTTTTGTAAATACATACTATTTACAAAAAAATAGTATGTATTTACTATTTTTTTGTAAAATAGTAAATACATACTAATACTTAATAAAAAAAAAAATACTTATAATACATAGAAAATACCCAGACCAAGATAAACAGACATGTTCATGCACTCAAATGTTTGTCTTGTGCGGGAATTGAACTTGTAACATCGGAGTCAAAGTGGCCATTGCTAACCATTCGACCACCGAGCTCGTCAAAATATGTTTGACGTGCGATAGTTCACAGTTTTGGGGTTTTGGTGAGACAGGGGCGTTGGGAACGGGTCACATCAGGGGCTTACCGATTTACTTAAGTTGTACTTAAGTTGCAGCCGATTACCATCGAATGATTTGACTCAAAAAATAGATCGTATGTTTAAGTTATTGACAAACATATTCAGATTAGTCTGTAGAGCTCCAGAGTCTCTACAAGGTAAGCTAAACACAAGTACCATAAATCTAAGTTGAAGCACAGTATAAGTAATAGTACTACGTACAGTAAGGACTCTCCCTGCCGCTCTCTCGTATCGACCTCACCTTCCCTCTAAAACGAATCTGGAACAGTTTGTATGGCGCCGCTCGCACACACGCTCATTTACGCTCTGCACAGACGTAGTTGTTTATGTAGTAGATAACGATGCGACATTTGTATGGAGTGGCCGGGGTGTGGTTGAGGTCTAATTTTCGCCATCAAAAAATCCGATGGTAATCGGCTTCAGCTTCAGCGGTAGGGCCCCATGTACAAGTTATCCTGAAATTTAAAATAGACTGAGTTACATGGAAACGTGGCCGGGTTTAGCTAGTAGGTTATATTAACATACGAATACAGTAGGTTTGTATGTAACGCGAAAGTTTTTACCTCCACTTGAGTTTTCTCACGGCTGGCTCGCTAAAAACTGTTATCTTGTCGTAATTATTGTTAGTAAACGTCTATTCAACGTCATAGTATCTGCTGCCTTTGTTCAGGCTAATGCGTAAAGATAAATACTTTTTGATACTCATTGTGCTGGTTGTATTAGAAATTTCAGGTTATTATGATTGACTTATTCATCATCATCATCATCAGGTCATTTTAGTCTCCACTATAGGAGTACGACCCTCTCTCGTCCATCCCAGATAGAAGGAGGATTTGGACTACACTCCCTACGCTGGCCAGACGGGCTGGCGAGGCCAGATCGATGTTTGATAATGTATTTCCCTTAGTCGCCTTGTACGACATCCACGGGAAGAGACGGAGTGATTCCATTCTAGTCTGCCGGAAACCACACGGCCTATTGACTGATTGACTTATTAGTCAATCATAATAACCTTTAAAAAAAATATCAAAAAATCTGGCAAATGTGAATTGAAATCGCGCGGGGAGGTTTCGCTCCGTTGAATGGAGTGACGGATGTCTAGCCTGTAGTGTGAGTGAAGTTGAATGAGCAGTAGCTAGTCCTAAAAACTAACTTAATAATGCACTTACTTAAAAACATATTCTCAAATATAGACTTCTTACAGATTTCATATATTCTTACAGATTATATATGATCGATAAGTCAACTCTTTTTGTTTTTGAATTAAACTTCTTTACGCAAGATTTATTTGGGGATTAGGCGGTAAATGCGAGATGAGAGCGAACGTGTGTGTGTATGTGTATAATATGGTGGAGTACGCTCTAAATGGCTTGAAGTGAGGGAAAACCCGTATAAAGAATATTTACCATACCATAGCGACACGAGAGGTAGAGCGAATGAGAGGTAGGGCATAGCATATTTTTATGCTGCCCGTCTGGTGAAGTACCTGACATCACAGAAACCGCAGCCAAATAACAATTCCTTTGAGTGTTGTTGTGTTCCTGCGAGTGAGTGACGTCACCAGAAAGAAAGAAAGGAAGAAGTATATAGGCTGGCAACGGATCGGCGATACCTCGGACGTTGTTGTTGCTGATCTCAATGGGCGGTGGTGATTGCTATCCTTCAGGCGATCCACATGCTCGTTTGCCCCCTTCTGACATAAAAAAAAACACAGAATTAACTGACCTTGCTTGATGTATGGAACCGGAACATTATAATTTAGTCAAGAGTGTGGAGTGCTCAAATGAATTTTTACGTAACGCGAACGCCACCCAAGGCTACAGAGACATTTCCTTTGCCGGCGCATTCCCACGGTTGCATCTTGCACATGCATTTATTAGAAACATTCTCGATTGCTTAATTAATTTACTGTTTGACTTTTATTGTTTTTAGCTCTAATGAGTTAAGAAATACATTTAGGCAGAATTGTGAATGCGTTTTCAGTCGAAAATTTACGATTGACAAAATTTCTTCGGTAATAAAAAAAATAAAAAAATAATGTTTTTGGTCCCTTGAAAGAATTCGCCATTATTATTTTGCGATTTGAAATTATATAAAAAGCATTAGGTATTTTTTTTTATTATAACTAATGATGTCCACCAAATTTCGTCATTTGTTCATAGACATAAACTCCTGTCTCATATATCGAATGAATATTCATCAAAATCGACTTAGCCTTCTGTGTATGATGCTCATTCTGACAAACAGATATTACATTTAAGAAAATATAACTTTGTTTTCATTTCAATACCAAATAAGGATGGGACTGGCGAAGAAGCAGTTCAACATCATGTTTTGAGCCAAAGCCAGAAGGCACGTGGTGCACACTGGCGACCAACGAACGTGGCTCTGGTGAAATAGAGCCATATGGGTTAAGCCCGATTGGGGTAGCACTTTCACCTCACAGACAGGAAACTAATGTTATTTAACACTATCTTTGTTACGTTCCTGCGAGTGAGTGAGGTCACCAGACGTGAGGAAATGTTGCAGTAGCCACAGAGGTGCCAGTGTGCGAGCAATGCTCCGTATATTGCAAGTATCTGTAGGCTACGGTAATCGCTTGACATCAAGTGGTCTGTGCAAAAAAATATGTCGCAACGCAATTAACTTCCATTCCTTTATCTACCCACTGCTGGATGTATGCCTTCCCCAATGCTTTCCACCAGATACGATCCTGCGCCTTCCACGTCCAGCTGCTTCCAGCCGCTTTCGGTAATGGAACGATCTAAAAGGAGGGCGTCCAAGTTCACCTACTGTTTATTATTCATAAAATGTGTAGCCCCATAATTTCAATATGTATGCATAATTAATAACACAAAAAATATCGTTATTTACTTATAATTAATTTGCGTAACAAACTGGTTTCTAGTCAAATAAGAGTGTCTCCAGCTTAGTCGCATGATATTTAAAGGCAGTAAAGAGTGAGCCTGTGCACAAATGTCATTGCACTAAACCAGATGTTAAACTAGTTTCCTGACCCATCATGGCGGCATTAATTATTAAATTTATAAATCTTTCAAAAAGCAAACATTGAACTACTGAGTTACTTTGGGTTAGCTTCATCTTAGTACTTATGAGTTCACGATAGAGTAATTTGACAATACTCTTTCCTATATAAAGTTACAAACATTTAAAATCTTAATTTAAACAGTATTACAGAATGGGAAGTAAGGAAGAAAGTAGTGGTAACTTGTAACAGTATAACTAGAAGGGAACAATTTTCTCCCAATGAGTCACACCCCTGCTCTTAGAGTGTGACTTGTTGGGAATAAGTATCAAAAGTTGTTCCATTGATTAATAGTCTGACTTTTTTTTCCCAAAAGGACACACACACCAAAAATAATTGCCAAATTATTGTAGACAGAAAAAACTAACACTTTTTTACTATTCTTCTTGAACTAAAACCACAGTATAAACAATAGACTAAAGCTCTACATAATATGCATTTAATTTTGAAACTATGAGAAGGTTACGAGACAAAAATAGTTTATAACTTACCCTTGAAATAATTATATGAATCATCGCGAGAAAATGTTAAATAGTGCCGACACTTCTGGTAATAATGTTAAGGATTGCATTAATTGAAATAGTTGTTTAATATGTCATGAATTTATTCAAAATAAAGATACTATTTAAACGAGTACAGTCGTCAGAAATAGTATTTCGTATAACTATAAGATGCTAGGATTAATCATAATTTTTTTAACGGGAAGGGGGCCATCACATTTCCACCACTGTGTCTCGTGTGTAGCCAGGATTAATAGCGGCGACCACCCAAAAAAAAAAAAAAACAATGAACAGTGCAGTCCCGGGGGCCTAGGAACTTCCTCCTCCTCAGTCGTTCACTCTTGACAGAGTGGTCGTGGTTTTACGATGATGCGTCTCTGGATAACGCAGCTCTCGCGATACGCCTCCACTTGTTGCGGTCTTCAGCATTAAGGGAACATTGGACTATAGTATTTTGTGTGGCAGCCTTTATGCAGTCTGTCCAACGCGTAGGAGATCGACCGCTCGACCGCTTGCCCTCCACTTGCCTAGGAACTTATAACGAATTTAATCAGAATAAATTAGAAGGAGGAAGAAGCTTTAGGAATTTGATGGACTCTCATCATCATTATCGGCCAGTGTGCACCCACTGCTGGATATGCCTTCCCCAAAGCTTTACTTTCCACTATACACAATCGTCCGCTTTCCGTATCCAGCCGATTCAATTTGAGGTCCGCCCATCTAAATAGGGAAATCCCCTCACTTCGTCGGCCTATACGCGACTTTTCTTTCCTCCCTCATCTGCAATTATGTGTGTATAAAATAAATAAAAATTAAATATTTCTGGACAATTTACACAGCGCCATCTAGTCCCAAATTAAGCGCAATGCTTGTGTTATGGGTACTAGACAACTGATAAATGTACTTAAATACATTTTTTTTTTTGATAATGCATACTTATAATACATAGAAAACACCCAGACCTGGGCATATTCAGGCACACAAATATTTGTCTCGTACGGGGATCGAATCCGCAACTTCGGAGTCAAAGTGGCCATTGCTAACCATTCGATCGCTGAGCTCGTTCTTTCGTCTATGGCGTGAAAAGGCCTATTATACGAATATGTATGTATTTACAAAAGAAATGTATTTAAGTATAATATCAGTTATCTAGTACCCACAGCACTGTTTGCTTAGTTTGGGACTAGATGGCCTTGTGTAATATGTCCAGGATTATTTATTTATTTATTTCAAGCATTTCTGCAAGTTGAATTAGAGGATATTTGCCTTATTTGGAATAATCACTACATTATAGTAGGTGTCAATACACCCACTGTCAAAATCAATTTTTTATAGTCTTTCAATGTCAAATTAAATCGATTACAACCAGTCAAGGCGTTACTACCTAAATGTATCTAGCATATTGGTCACAGCTTAAACATCTGTGGTAGAGGCCGCGAGTAACAATGGTCATCTTGTTCTTCCTATGCTGTGACCTCTCAAGGTCTGTAATGTTTTGCAAAATACATTTCCTAGATATTTGTTTTGCTAATCAAAGACACGGAACGATCGATTTTTTTTTTACATAAAGTTGCGATAGAATTATTAATTGAATGAATGAATATTTTATTTCATTAAGTAACAAACACTCAGGTAAACCATTCAGTGTTTTTAGATTTATTTTTGAGCAACTGCATAATACCCAGAGCTAAATATACAATAGTAATTATTAATTTTTTTACAGATCAAATGTCGATATTCTTTACCAGTTTAGGTGACTTTCTCCAACCATGGTTGATAAGTTGAGAATCCTATTAGCACTAAGTCCGCCTTTTGTACCAATTTATTGTAGTCAATAAAGTTTGAAATAAATAGATAATGATTAACTTAGTATGTTTGTTATCGTTTTAAACATATTTGTATATGTTTAAAACGATAACTCCTCCAGTAACAATAAAAAAAATTGTTATTTAGTCGGGTGTCAGGTTAGATTTTAGTTAATTTGCAAGGTGCATCATGTATAGGTGAGGTAGGGTTTGGATTAAACATGACGGGGAGCCCATAACTTAAAATCTTTAAACTAATTTAAAACTAATAGCATTTCATTTCACGTTAAAATCAATATCTTAAAAAGTACTAAACCGATTTCAATGCTCAAAAAACCCAAAAAACGTCGTTATATTTTCTGATCGCTTATTAAATTTCTTGAAAATCATGGAATCGATTCTTGAGTTATTGTGATACGAACGCAAATCATACAAAAATGTATTTTTACGCCACAATTCGATTTAGAATTTTGATATAATGTGCCACTTTATAACACCTCGCTTTCAGCATCGGATAAGCTTTAGATGTTAAGTGGACGGTAGAAGCGAATGCCGCTTTGAATCGTTCAGTCGGACCCATTTTTTTTTTATAAAGATATATATAATTTACTAACTAACCCTATAAACATTGTTTTGCTATATAAACTATGCTAATAACGCTATTAAAAATAGGGGTTGATGGTAGAAGGGTGAAAATTAGGGCTGTATGTATTTTTAATGCCACATCATAAAAATAAAAGAGAGGGTGATATTACTTCCTCTTCTACGCCGGGACGCCGGCGGTCTACTCTCCCTCCGTCTTACGGATCAAGTCACGTGTTCTGATGCGAGTTTATATTTTGTTACCGATCTCAAAAAGTTCAGAACTCACTTTCACTCACGTTCACAGTTCAACTTTTCAGTACAAAAAAAAAAGAAATTCGTCAGAAAAATATATAATTTATTTTGCTTTATTTTTATTAATTTAATAATCTTTGAAATTCTTTAGACTCATCGAAACTATTTCCTAAAACGTTTCATGAGATTCAAAAATGAATCAGGCAGTTATAGTGCACGGATGTTCCGGAGTAGCCAAAAATAACAATTTAAAAATATCTATGGTTTAACAATTTATAAATATCATATATATTTATAAATTGTTAAACCACAGATATTTTTAAATTGTTATTTTTGGCATTTCTTCGCGTCGATTTCCCCTTACAACATGTGTTGGCATCTGGCGTCCCCTTAAGTTATCTACACGTTCATTATCGTGTGGATATCCTGGATTCGTGTATCCGTAGAATCATTACTGATTACTATATAATCTGTGATCAGAGTACCTCACTTTCTCCACTATACGAGATTACGTTTTTTTCTAACTTCCTGCGTTGTTCTATAGTTTCCGATCTTTTTTATTGTTTATGTTTTTATTGTAAGTAATATATTGATTTTATCACTAACAATCATGTAACATGTACTAATGTAGTAATAGACATATCACTCGGTTTTTATTAGAAAAATGACTTTATAAATAAATACAGAAACATCATTTCTTTTATGTCGACGTCGACAACCCTATCCTATTCATTCCACTGCTGGGATCTTCGATCAACAATCTGGGATACGGGTCGCCCGTCAATCGAAAGGCGTGCCTTATTTCGGCACTGCCCAGGTCTCAGATCTTAATTTTAACTAGGAAAAAAATTGTCGCTCTCCCGTCAAAGAGCTATAAGGTTTTTTTTGTGGCAGTGCCGAAATAAGGCACGCAATCGAAAGGGCTTATAGCATACACCACGCTGCTTGACTGCGGGTTAGCGGAGTTCTTTTATGTAGCAACTGTCAAATACGTTTTTAATTATAAAATAATATTTTTAAGTTGCCGTGTAAATAATATTATTATTTTTATATTTTTATTATTATTATACTAACGAGCTGATCCAACAGACGTTGTTCTGTCTTCGTAACTATGAATAATGAACTTGAAATAGTTCCTCGCTCGCTGTGAAATGACTTATAGTTCCGTCAAACGCCATAAAGTTACATTAGAAAATTCAAAATTCAGTTTTCTTAAATGTCAAATTTTCCGCGCAACTTTCTTATTTTTTTTTTACGTAAGAACCTGCTCCCGACAGAAATAAACACAACAAAAAATAATTATTGCAAATGTTTCTTCCGTTCACGCGTGATGTGATGAGATGACCAAGAGAAATGGAGATTAATTTATATATATAGATAGATAATAAATAATAATAATAATAAATATTTCTGGACAATTTACACAGCGCCATCTAGTCCGAAATGAAGCGTAAAGCTTGTACTATGGGTACTAGATAATTGATATTATACTTAAATACATTTTTTTTTGTAAATACATACTTATAATACATTGAAAACACCCAGACCAAGACAAACAGACATGTTCATGCACACAAATATTTGTCTTGTGCGGGAATCGTACCCACGACCTCGGAGTCAATGTGGCCATTGCTAACCATTCGACCATCGAGCTCGTCAAATCAGAGTCAAGTCAGATTATTGCCTAATTGTGATATTTTTAGAGAATTACTACATTGGACATATGTATTTAGTAACAAAATATTGCACACACCTACAAGACGAGCAACTAACTAATGAATATCCTCGAAAACAAATCCATAATCCTAAAGTTTCGTTTATGTAGTAACTAAAACTTCATTATCAATTTTTTCATTATCAACTTTTTTAAAAAGAAAGTTTTTAAACTTGCTTTTATTAAGTATATTTAACTTTACTTATCGTATTTCGCTCATCAACCCTTATCATTTGATACTCATCTTCTAAATATATAAAAGGAGAAACTGACTGACTGACATATCAACGCACAGCCTAAACGGCTAAACGTAGGCACTTGAAATTTGGAAGGGACGTAGCTTAGGTACCGTAGAGGTGCACTAAGAAAGGAATTCCCGAAATTCCCACGGGAACGGGAATTAGCGGGAAAATCCTTTTGTATGAAAAATCTTAACCGCTTAAGTTAGACGCTTGAAATTTGGCATGCAGGTACCTTAGTAAACTTAAAGCTTAGTTGCAACAGGATATTGCAAAATTCCCACGGGAACGGGACTTAGCGGGAAAAAACTTTTGTATGTAAAAATCTAAATCACGTAAGATAGATGTTTTCAATCTAGCATGCAGGCATACCTTATCTAGCATGCATACATACCTTAGTAAATATAAATTTTAGTTATGGCTGTATTTTGAAAAATTCCCATGGGAACGACAGTTAGCGGGAAAAAAATGTTGTATGAAAAAATCTAAACTGCATAAGTTAGATGCTTGAAATTTGACATGCATATACCTTAGTGAATGCAAAGTTAAAAATTTCTTAGACTTTTGTTTTTCATTTTCATGAAATTTTATACACATATTCTTAAAGGTATTAGGAAGAACATAGGATACTTTCAATTAAAAAGAAGTAAACGCGGGCGAAGCCGCGGGTGAAAGCTAGTATTATATATAAGAGACATGTTCATGCATACAAATGTTTGTCCCACATAGGACTAACATTTGTGTGCATGAACATGTCTGTTTGTCTTAGTCTGGGTGTTTTCTATGTATCATAAGTATGTATTTACAAAAAAAAATGTATTTACGTATGTTTATCAGTTGTCTAGTACCCATAACACAAGCTTCGCTTACTTTGGGGCTAGATGGCGCTGTATAATTTTTCTGATAATATTTATTTATTTATTTATTATACTAAGCTAGTGTGACAGTTATAAATCTCTATTTTGTGATCACGATCACTATATTAGACTATAAATGGCAACATTCAGGTAATCATGCATTGTGATTAGAACTAAATTATTGTGCCGAAGTTGCAGCTCAATCAACGCTGTTTATTGCGTCAAATTTAATTTGCAAAATTTGATCACAGATACCGCGTTGCAACTAAGTAAAAGCTTATAAAATTGTGATACGTATCAAACATTTATATTAAATAACTTTGGCAACCTTTTTATGTATCCAATAAGTTAACCAACAATGTTCTAACATAATTGCCGAGTTGAAAAGGCTGCGTGTTCAAGTGATAGTTGGTGAATGAACAAGTGACCTATACGGCGGTCACGACTGCCGACCGGTACCATGTGAAACCACACTGCTGGCTTTAATCAGGTTACTGGCAACATAATACGGATTTTGTTTATGTAATTAAGTACGTGGAAGACCGAGCTTTGTTCGGTGATTTTTTTTATACCACTAAGTTGGCAAACAAGCCGCCGCCGGCGCCTTTAACACCAGAGGCATCGCGTGCGAGTTTTGAAGAACCCCATGCTGTAGTCTCCTGGGAAAACCTCAACAGGCAGTTCATTCCACAGCTTGATAGTACATGAAAAAAAAACTTCTCTGAAAGCGTCTCATAGTAGCGACCACTTCGGTTATAAAGTGTTTTTTTTAGGAGACGCGGATTTTCCTGTATCATGTACTTAATCATGAATGTACTGCTATACATTGTCGTATAGCTAACATATACATTAATATTGAAATATCTACAAAGATTTTCAAGAGCAAAACGAATTTAAATAAAACCGTCCAAGTGCGAGTCGGACTCGCGCGCTAGGCTTCCGTAACATTATCTATAAAAACGGCAAAAAAATCACGTTTGTTGTATGGGAGCCCCCCTTACGAACGGACGGACGGACAGCGAAGCCTTAGTAATAGGGTTCCTTTTTACCCTTCGGGTACGGAACCCTAATAATGGGGTGTGCCTGTGTCATGGCCGTGCGCTGTACATGAATACGTTATATGCACTAAAATTATCTCAAAAAGGCCGCTCTTTCCCCTCCCCGCACGCGATGTTCCATAGTCCTTACTTAGCGTAATAAATTCTTTGATCCTTCACCTATCCAGTAGCGTGATTTAATTTTGGATGGAGATGATAGATTTGTAGCTGCAACACCAAACTCTATCCCCTGATTTTGTTATCATTCGTTTTTTTGAATTGCTTCCCTATGTAAGACGTATTTAAAGACGTATTCACGCCAGTGGAGATTTTTCCCAGTCTCGGAGAAATCTCAGTCTGAAACAGACTTTGTGGCAGGCTGTGTAACTGTTGCCAACAGCCTCGCGACAGCCGGCGTGTCACAGTGTGCCGGCGAGGACGATCTGAGGCCAACGAGTGTGGTAATTCACTGACCCCTGTTACATCATTTACATTATTATAATCATTTGCTCAAATGCCATGCGGGCGAATGACATATCAATTTATAGACAATCATATATTGATATATGGAAGACGTAGTTTCAGTCTGTATTTGTACTGCCTTGTAGCTGCCCGACTGGGGAAGTACCTCTACCTCAAGGAATACCGCAGTCTAATAACAATTCCCTTGAGGGTTGTTGTGTTCCTGCGAGTGAGTGAGGAAGTGGTTGATGCATTGGTAGTAGGGGTGGTGGCGCGTGAGGGATTCATGTTGCCAGCGTTAATATGGCTACGCAACCGCGTCACATCAGGTGGGCCGTATGCTAATCTGCCCCTCGACGTAGTATAAAAAAACCCCTTTATATATAAACCTCTAGTGTCGTCGTGGTCAATCCTTATTCATCCCACGGCTGGAATATGGCCACGGGTCCCCCCTCAATCGAAGAGATTTAGATGCGGGTTGACGGAGGCCAGTGTTTGCAAGCTACCTTAAGACCACTTGGCTTAATGGCAACAGCCGAAACTGACAAGTTAACGTGCCCTCCGAAGCACATCTTTTTTTTTATACTACGTCGGGTGGCAGACAAGCATACGGCTCGCCTAATGTGAAGCAAACAAAGCTTGCAATATAAAACCCGCAACCAACGCAGCATCTCCTTCTTTTCTTTTTGGTTATCCCTCTCGCAGGAACACAACAACCCTCAAGGGAATTGTTATTTGGCTGCGGTATTGTGTGAAATGGAGGGACATTCCGCAGTCGGGTAGCTTACAATTACGCTCCCTACCTCTCTTTTCGCCAGAGCTTCGTTTGTCAGTCAGCAGGGCGCACCCCGTACAGGTGAAGTTGGTTAGTTCAAAGATGTTGATGAACCACTTACACCCCATTACAAGAAGGCGACTGTTATCTAATGACTATAGCCGAAACTGACAAGTTAACGTGCCCTCCGAAGCACATCTCTTGAAACACAGGCTTGAAAACACTGGCCTCCGCCAACCCGCAGTTGAGCAGCGTGGTGCAGTATGCTCTAAACCCCTTCGATTAAAATGAGACCCGTATCCCACTGGTGGGATGATTATGGGTCGATGTCGTGTGTGTATGTGTTTAAAGTCCCCATATGTCGTAGCTTCACGATTAAAGAGCATCTGCGTGGGCATAAATTTATCCTAGTGTTGAGGCTGAAATTTATCCTGGACCGTACTGTCAGTCGTAATTTCAGACGATATTCAGTTTCGTGCTCAATTGGAGCGCAACGTTAATCGCTTTAAAAATTTACTTAATTCCATCGAATATAACGAAGCAGTATATTTTAGTGAATATGACAAAAAGTACCCTTGCATTTATACTGAGATAAAAACCGTGAGGTCATACAAACAGTGCTGCGGAGACAAATTACATGCCGCAGACAAACTTAACATTATATTTAGATACAACAAATGCATATTGTAATCGACTGGGCGGTGGTGTCGAGGTCGGCTGGTGAATTAATCATTTGGCTGCATTTTTAATAGCATTACGAGTATGTAAAACATTACCAATTCACTGATAAATTTAAGTTGAAACTCATCTTTATAAAAATACTACCTGAAATCCGCATACAAGGCACGTATGCGGATTTCAGGTAGTATTTTATTAAATTGAGTTTCAACTTAAATTTATTAGTGAATACATTTTTGTCAATCAATAAAAAGAATCTGAATAAAGACACCCTAAGGGCGCGTTCCCACTATGTCGCAACCGTTAATTTATCGTCGGTCGGCTATCGTTTCTAGCTGTTCCAATTAAAACAACTGTTTGTCGTCAATTTTTTTTATCTTTTAGCGACTATCGTATCTAGCTGTTCCCATTGGATCGCGACGACATTTTATCGTTTCACGTCAGTCGACACGATAGATTTGCCGTCGCGATTTAGTCGTAACGATTTATATCGTTACGACTAAATATCATTTTACGGCTGTCGTGCTAGCCGTTCCCACTGTCATGACAATCTGTCGTCACCGCAAAAAATGTCGTAGACGACAGTAAATCGTGTCGTTCTATATCTGAACACCTCCATATAAATGTATAAGCCACTTAATACATGATTATTTGTCGTCACGACAAAGTGGAAACGCGCCCTAATACCTAGAGGTATGAAATATACTTTACGACCTATATTCTAATCCTCCTCTAACCAAATATGCATAAAAAATTTCATAAAAATCGGTCAAGCCGTTTCGGAGGAGTGCGACCACAAATAAATAAATATAAAAATCTTGATAAAAGATTTTTATCACACAGACGTTGTCCTATCTTAACAATGAATATTGAATTCGAATTGGTTTCGCGCAATCTGTCAAATGAATTTCAGTTCGGTCAAACGACATATTCGAAATCAAGTGTATAATTTTAGCCAATTCACAATTCAATCTCGATTCGGTCAACTTTCAATCTGCGATCGTAGAAAAATTAGGAGAATTGGCCTTCTGATATGAGTAAGGAACCTTCGTGTCAAATTTGAAATCTGTAGACCTAGTAATTTGGTATGTGCGTTGATATGTCAGTCAGTTTTTTCTTTTATAGATATGTATGTTTTTTTATACTACGCATGGTGGTAGACAAGCATAAGGCCCGCTTGATGTGTAGTGGTCACCGTGGCCATATTAACGCTCGCAATATGAAATATCGCTCGCGCTCCGCCACCCGCTCTGCCAACACAGCAGCAGATCCTTCCTTTCTGGTGACCTGACTCTCTCGCGGGAACACAAAAACCCTCAAAGTAATTGTTATTTGTTTGCGGTATTCTTTGAGGAGGAGGTACTTCCAACAGCTTACAAATACAGTGTACCCTCTCCTGAATTATATTTATTTGAAATATAGATAAAATTTTAGGAACATATGCTATTTATCATATATAACAAGTATCTAGTTAATAAATGAAAAATCAATACATATAATAAAACAGTAGGAACCGCGTGTCTGTACATTTGATAAAATTAACAAAAAATGAGTGTGGGCGATAAAAAAAGAGTAACAGAACACAAAAAAGATTTTTTTGATTTTTTTGTCTGTCTGTCTGTCTGTCTGTCTGTCTGTATGTACTCGCTAATCTTTAAAACTACTGAACAGATTTTTACGCGGTTTTCACTAAAAGATTAAGGTCATCCCTGAGCAACATATAGGCTTTGTTTCATCGAAATCTGATGTCAGATTAAAAAGTTATCGTCATTTAAAGTTTAAAGAAAATTTTTCTTTATAGAAAATCACTCATCACAAAATCTAAGAAACTACAAGTGCTAGGAGTCTCAAATTTTGTATGGGGGTTCCTTTCAGGACGTAGATGCTCACTTAGACGGGAATTTGGAAAATTCAACTCCTAAGGGGGTGAAATGGGGGTCCAAAGTTTGTATGGGGAACCAAGATTAGTTATACTATTTTATACGAAACTTTACACGAGATCTTCTGTAGATAAATGAGTAAACACGTGTTTCAGGATTTTTCAAAATTCAACCCCTAAAGGGGTGGAATGAGGTGCAAACGTCTGAAAATCGACATGGGTATTGTTTTTATGGTTTATCGGGTCGCTGATTCCGAAAACAACAGCTATTTTATAATCTAACATAATCGACGTGACACAAGAGCACTCCTGTGGGGGTGCGATGGGGTTGAAATGTTACAATATCAATATGGGTGTTGATTCTATGGTTTTCTAAAATGTCAATTACGAAAATGGCATCGATTTGAAAATGTGGACACGAAATTTCCATCTCGGTATAAAAATCCAAGATTTGGAACACCTGATGCAGAACCATAATGGTTCAGCTAAACTATAAGAAATATAAAAATGACGCCTTAGCAAAAGTTTTTCAGCCTGATGAGTATAAATAGTTTAACAAAATATTGATTGTATTGTAAAAAAAATAACCACACGCAGTGCTACTTTTATTCTTACCTGCTACAAGTTAGACGCAATGGTCTTATTTATTTTATATATATATACATACATATATATATATATATATATATATATATATATATATATATATATATATATATATAATGAAAGGAAAATGATGAAAAAGTAAAAAACAATCAATATCTAGACGAATTTTTAGAATCAATGAAGTCGACGGATATTATTTTTTAAAACCTCTTTGTAAAACCTAAAGTTCTTTTTATTGTTATAATAATACATCCCTCCTTATAATAGCAAGTATGTAGTTGTTTTCAATATTTTTTATACTTAAATATCATTTAAAATCCTTCTGCCATAATTACTTTAACTCCAATAACATTGGATTTTCATACAAATTTCCAACCCCCGTTTTAACTCCATAAGGGGGTTGATTTCTAAAGATACATTGTTAGTACACCTCCATACCATCTATAGAGCATAGATTTTAAATTTCAAGTCTCTTACTTCAAAAACATAGGACTTTCATACAAACTTCCAACCCCCCTTTTAACACCAAAAATAGGTTGATTTCTAAAGATACATTATTAGTACACCTCCACACTATCTATACATTTTAAATTTCAAGTTTCTTACTTCAAAAATATAGAGCTTTCATACAAACTTTCAACCCCCGTTTTAACCCCAAAAAGGGGTTGATTTCCAAAGATACATTATTAGTACACCTCCACACCATCTATAGAGCATACATTCAAATACATGCTTCAAAAACATAGGACTTTCATACAAACTTCCAACCCCCATTCTACCCCCTTAGGGGTAGAGTATCGTAAAACCCGTTCTTAGCGGATGTCTACACCCCATAAGGAACCTACCAGCCAAATTTCAAGTTTGTAGGTGTTATAGTTTCTGAGATTTCGTGATGAGTGAGTCAGTGATTTTCTCTTTTATATATATAGAACTGACTAAACAGACCACGTTAACTTTATATATATATATATATATATATATATATATATATATATATATATATATATATATATATACATACATATATTTATAGATATATATTTATATATAAAGTTAACGTGGTCTGTTTAGTCAGTTTTATATAGACGTGTACGCTAAAATTTAAATGGAACGATTGGTATATATTCGCACAAACCAGAAGAATGCGTGCATTTGCGGGACGCTATGTAGCAAGATTTTGTGACTCAAAGTCTTTTAAACAACGAGGGGAAACTGTTTTTCTTAGATGCTTCAGGAGGGACTGGAAAAACATACCTGACGAGAGCAATCCTCGCTGAAATCAGGCGCCAAAATAATATCATACAGCAGCATCGCCAGGTATTGCAGCCATAATATTACCTCTAGGCGGAAGGACGCAAATACAATGTTCAATATTCTACTCGATTTATACAGAACGGAAACACCGACATGCTTTGTGACACGAAACTGTGTCAAAGCGAAAATGTTTCAGGATTGCTGTCTAATCGTTTCAGATGAATACGAAATGGCCAACAATGTGGCTTTATCGAGGATTAGTAACGCTTGAGGTCCTTTCATAATAGCTCCCGAAGGAAAGACTCCCTTCATTTATTTTATATTTTTTTTTGAAACTATGGTGACTATCTTAAATAAAAATAATAATTTGTTGACTTTTAGCGTATAATACTCCCCCAAATATTTTCTTATGTATCTACTTTAGTTCGTATTTGTATTAATATGCCGGAATCATAAAGTCCACGCGAACGAAGTCGCGGGCATCAGCTAGTGTATAATACGAGCCTGATTGTTATGTCATAACTCAAACCGAAATATCGAATACAACATCATAATCATAAGAATGTACCGTTTAGCAACACTTATATCGATCAATCTATAGATCCAACGACAATCGAGACCGCGAGCCAATCGAAATGTATCAATCAACCGAGCTTTACAAACGCGGTATTTAGATCGATTTAGCAATGTTTTTCTTTACATTTGTAATTAATCTTCGGTCGGACTTTAGTGGGTTAACAATTGCGTTGGTTGTACATACTATAGTTTATTATGTCTATAGATATACATAAGTGTTTTGAAATATTCTGTTCAGTTGTACTCGCCATAATACAATATAGAAAAAGCAAACAGCGTATGTTAGGTGCCGTTACTAAGCAGCGCTAAGCGCTGCGCGCTATATTTAAATGTAGGTCGGAAAAGCGCGAGATTCCTCTAGAGCAGTGTTTCCCAATTAGTGGTACGCGTACCCCCAGAGGTATGCAAGATTGTATCAAGGGGTAGGCGCAGCAATCTCATAACTAAACTATTAAATCCTTCAAAAACAATAATGCAATAATAATTGCCAAAAAATATTCAATTGAATTAAACGGTCAGTAGATAAGTCAAACGTATGTATGGAGCGCTGTAGTGTGTCTCTATAATGACCTTTGATGATAATAAATATAAAATACACCAAATTTATTTTTTTATTTAACGTTCCTGCAATAAGAGGTACGCAAGTTTGTAGTCTTTCTTGAAGTGGTACGTAGAAAAAACTAATTGGGAACCGCTGCCCTAGAGCATGTTGGCTGTGTGATAAAAACCTAAGTCCCCCACGTCCCTGTGACCAAGCGTCGTATTTTTGGAAACCCCCTGAACGGGTCACGTATTATGGGCAAACGAGACTTGCTCAGAGCAAAGAGAGGAAATAACATTACGAGATAGACTGGGAGAGACCTTCTTCACATCACAGAAGATCGCCGTCAAATAACAATATCTACCTTTGAGGATGGTTGCGTTTCTGATCGGTTACCGATTATATTATTATTATAATCACTTATACTGTTCCACTTATTTAAATTTATTTTTACGGACCGGTTTCGCTCTTGCGGATTAACTTTATATGTTATATTAATTGGCATTTAATTAGCTTAAATATGCCGTAAGGGCGAAACCAGTTTTTAAAAATAAATGTAATTAAGTATAAATGAATCACAAGGCTTTTCTGGTAGGCATCAAACGTTTCAGACAGGACATAAATCCATAATTAACAAATTATGGATTTATGTCCTGTCTGGATCTAGCATTTTCTTCGTCTTTCTTATTCTTCTTCTTCGTAAGAGACCTAAAACCTAATAGTAGTACTTTAGATGCAAACATATATAGGCGACGAGCCCGGTGCGGAGGTGGAATGGTTAGCAATGGCCCTGCACAAGATAAACATTTGTGTGCATGAGCATGTCTGTTTGTCTTGACCTGGGTGTTTTCTAAAGTCAAATCAAATTGAGTCTCAGTATTTAAAAATAATGTATTTAAGTACATTTATCCGTTATCTAGTGCCCATAGTATAAGCTTTGCGCTTAATTTGGAACTAGATGTCGCTACGTAAATTGTCCGGAAATATTTATGAATAGACCAATGGTACTTTAAAACAGTTATATTACAAAAGCTTTAAGGTGTGTACTGCAGTCGAATAAAATGAATTCAGTGTATAGAGTTGTTTGAAAGGCGTAACCTCTGGTTTTGAGCGATCATCACCCTTGAGATAACGAGGACATATGAGGACAAGTACAGTCAAACAATGCATAATCAAATTATAACTACCATGTATTTGTTGTGCACAAAAAACGTAATGATATGGCATCCTGTTCCAATGTTTTTGATGTGATAACGTCTTATGAATAATAAAATCTCATGAACGCCGGCTGCACGCCCGAAAAAGCATGACTCATTGTCACGTTCCGTCTGAGCCGAGTGAGCAAGCGAGAGCGCGGTACAACCGATAGAGGCGAACAATCGGCCTAAGCGTTCGGCGTGTGACGTGTGTGTTGCTCTCTTCCACTCCATCGCCCGATGTTTTCTTATGACGTTATCACGTAAAATTATGGTCCGTAAACCAACTTTACAGACAACCATTTTTTTTTTTACATTGTGACTCTCGCTTCTCCATACATTTATGAAAATATTATGTCATCATCATAATCATCATGTCCATTTTAGTCTCCACTACAGGAGCACGACCTTTTCTCTTTTACGATTTTTGTTTAGGTTAGGGTTTTCTTGTGTCCTGTCACCGGAAATCAACCTAGATAATGAATGATGTGGTGCCAAGTAAGGTTAATCACTACATAGTATAAAACAAAGTCGCTTTCTCTGTCCCTATGTCCCTTTGTATGCTTAAATCTTTGAAACTACGCAACGGATTATGATGCGGTTTTTTTTAATAGATAGAGTGATTCAACTGGAAAGTTTATATGTATAATATATGCATAACATAGTAGAAAAACACTGATAATTTAGAGGTTTCTAATGTGATGTCGTAAATAAACACATTTTTTTGCTCTTTCATTGCAAACGCTGGCTGAACCCAACGAGATAGATCAAAATAATGTAGTACAGTATTGTTCACCTTAAAATGGTCTACAAAAAAGTTCGCGATGGTATATGTCTATCTCTTAGTGGTAACACACAATAACCGTTATTTTATCCTTTGCTTTTTACAAGAAATAATGCCTTATTTACGAAGCGATTTTAAGCAATACAGAATTAATCCTTATCCAATTAAGTACCTTAAATACATTGCGCATTTAATATAGATCAATATGGCCCTTCACAGAATGTAATTTAAATGAATAGTTTAGAAGATATTACACATTTCAAATGCAGGGACATAACGGCTGTGGCGGTACCGGCCGCGGAGCCGGCGGCGTGTATAATATAACTGGGGAAGGACTGGATAGGACAAAGCGCAAAGACCTTCTGTAGTACATTTAGTATCAGCATTGCACCCGTGCGAAGCCGGGGCGGGTCGCTAGTTATTTATAATTGACAATTTATTTCATTGGCCAGCTATTACAAATAATGACCAATTTATTATATTGACTGAAATATATATATACAAATTGAATTGTAGCTGTGGTATTCATGTCTCACTTACCTCTCGAAATAGCTGGACCCGTTTGCTCATACCCGTTTCTGAAATATTACCGCGTAGTTGGCATATTTACGTTCTAATTATGGATTATATTTATCTATCCATTCCTGCTGTTTCAATTAAAAAGCAAGTACGTAACCACCAGTTTTCTTTTAGTTTACGAGCTGCGTCAAATACATCGTAATATTGAAATGAAAGTAGAATAAATTCTTTAGTGGCCTTAGCTTTTTGACACTGTCAAGATACTTATTTGGGATTGTCTGTTGCCCAGCGAGCAGCTAGTGTGTAACTAAAAGTGGTAAATAAAAAATTAAATAAATAGATAAATAGTAAATACACAAGGTCATCTAGTCCTAAACTAAGCAACGCTTGTACTATGGATACTCGATAATTGATATTATACTTAAATACATTTTCTTTTGTAAATACATATAATACATTACAAATACCCAGACCAAGACAAACAGACATGTTCATATACTCAAATATTTGTCCTGTGCGGGGAGCGAACCCGCAACCTCAGAGTCAAAGTGGCCATTGCTAACCATTCGACCACCGAGCTCGTCAATTATATTTATTACATTGCTACTTGATTGTTGACACAAAAGGACGCGGGTTCGATCTCAGCACAAAACACACAAATATATAAAGTTGATTTAAAAAAAAAATTGAAACCGACTTCAGTTGGCGAGCGCAGCTTATTGGTGGAATACCCCGGCAGACGCTGCTGCCCGTCTTCCGGGAGAAAAGTTATTGCGTGACACAAGATTCCTTAGTCGCCTTGTACGGCATCCAGCGCAGAGCAATGGAGTGGCACAATTCTATTCTGCCGGCTACCACAGGGCAATTACCCTTTCAAATAAAAAAATGAATTTGACCATACGTGCTTATAAAATTTAAGGGTTTCCCTTGATTTCCCTGGCATCCCATCATCAAATCCTGACTTGGTGAATATGGGACCACCATGCAATCATACCCTTTCAAATAAAAAAAAGAATTATGAAAATCGGTTCACAATTCGCATAGATATCGAATAACATATATACAAAAAAATATTCATTCGAATTGAGAACCTCCTCCTTTTTTGAAGTCGGTTAAAAAACAAATAATAAGACACATGGAACGCAATAAATAAAATTTTATCGATTTTGATATGCCAAAATTAATTTAAAATGCAAACTAAGGTCAACATAACACTAATTAGCATTATAATAATGCCAACCTGTCGACATGTGACATAACCCAGTGTGTCGAGGTCGGCCATTTGCAATGTAAATTTCTTTTGAATTTCTTTCAGCCATTGTTTAGATTATCTGTTTCATCTGTGCCCACGACCACCTACGGTCGTTACAAATGTAGTAACATAGTTATGACATCAAGTTAATATTATTTGCAATAAGTTTGCATATAAGTATATCTGATGTTGGCGCCATTCGAGCAAATTGGAGGGATTGCTTTCCATCTACTGACCCACATGCTCGTTTGTCCCCTCTTAATATATATATATATTTTATACCACTAAGGTAACAAACAAGCATACGGTCAGCCTGATGGAAAGCAGTTAGCCTATGGACGCCTGTAACACCAGAGGCATCACATGCGCGTTGTCAACCCTTTAAAAATCTCTTTACGCCCTTTTTGAAGAACCCCATGCTGTAGGTTCATGGGAAAACCTCAACAGTTCATTCCACAGCTTCATAGTACGTAATAAAATGTATTTAGGAGACAACAGAGTGAATCTACTCATCAATATGAACAGTTAAAGATTATTTACTGATGAGACTTGAACTTATTTTCATCGTCCGTGTACTATAGTTATATAATTTAGTTATTTGTGTATTTTATTTATTTATTTGTTTGCAAATTCCCTTCTATCATTTATTATTCGATGTTCTACTTGCCCATCTGTATTGTAAAGTCCACTCCGCGCAGTTACATGCTGGTAAAACAATTTATAAAATAGAATGATAGAACAACGTTTGCCGGGTCAACTAGTTATATTACTGTTTTTGATTCACTCATGTAGGTTAACAATACCTAATAAGTTATATATAATAATGCCTAATAATATACTTCATATGTTATTACATTCATAAAATTCGAAAATTGTTTTGAAATCCGCCGTAATTATATACATACGCCGTAATTATTAACAGTTAAAAATGTATATTAACAGAAAAATAATAAAAAATATACGTTTAATAAAAACATATTAATGTAAAGAATGAATTATTTTTATTATTAATTAAATTATTAAGAATATTAATGAAAGACTCGTAGTAACGTCAAATACATTCCTCTTAACTCATAATGAGTTAAGAGGAACTTAATAAAGGTAACGCGTTGATGTCTTTTGTTCATCACTTACGTGCTACGCTCTGCCATATAGAACTTTTCCTTCAGAGACTAGTAAAAAATTAATAATATTGTAGATAATAGATTATTTATTAATATTACTATAGTCTGTAGTGGTAATGTAATATATAGTGAGTAAGTTTATGTAATAAAGACAGTATTCGACGAGCAGTCAGTGTTTCAATACGTCTCAAATATACCAAACCTTACAAGCCGGTGGCCGTTTCAAGAATCATCGTCATCAGCTTAAGTAAAGGCAATCACTTATAAGACCGTAACACTTCCAGTAAAAAATGCACCTTGCCGACTAAGGACGGTGGCCCACCACATATTCCCACCACTGTGTCTCCTGTGTAGCCAGGATAACAGCGGCGACCGCCAAAAAAGGCAATTAACATTGAAGTCCATTGCAGTCCCGGGGGTAAAACTACGGCTGCCTTGGAACTCACAACAAATTTAATCATAAGAAATCAGTAGGAGTGGAAGCTTTTTGAATTTGACTTCCCCTCTTAGCAATGTGAGAGACAGCAATATGGCAAAAAAGGCATTAAAAGCCTAAAGAGATGGCTAGTCAAGTGAAGCTCAACTGCCGTGCACCACGGATTTTAAGTTTCTAATACCATTGGGTTGTTACCTAACACATCGATTACAATAATATTAATTTGCAAAATCGTCTGAACGCTTGGTAATTCGTTGTTGCTACCAAATCTGAATAGTATACTACCCCGGATGCAACTTGCAATGAATTTAACATTTTTGGGGTGTAAGTGATTTATCAACATCTTTGAATCAAAGCCAACTTCACCCGCACGTGGTGCACCTTGCTGACTGACAAACGAAGCTCTGGCGAAAAGAGAGGTAGGGAGCGTTATTGTAAGCTACCCGACTGGGGAATGTACCTCCACCTCACAGAATACCGCAGCGAAATAACAATTCTCTTGATGGTTGTTGTATTCCTGCGAGTGAGTGAGGCCACCAGAAAAGAAGGAGATGCTGCGTTGGCAGCGGGGGTGGCGACGTGCAAATGATATATTATGTTGCGAGCGTTAATACGGTTACGGTAACCGCTTCACAAAAAGCCTTATGCTTGTGTGTCACTCGACGTAATGTTTATAAAAGGTCGTAATTCATTTTAGGTATATTGGAATTATCGCTCTATAACTCCAATGAGAAGGTGGCTATTTTTCATCATGTTTATCGGGTCTTAGACCAGAACCAATTTATTTTATTGCTATAAATTATCTGTGATGTTACATAACTATCAGTAACAGAGAAAGCAACGTGTCGAAGCGTAGTGAGGGCTGTTGATCTAGGAAACGTGTTCAGACTACGTCTGGCTCACTTAGGTAACGGAAAATTATACCTTACTTAATGACACTGTGACCAGTAGATCAATGATGCAAATCAGTCCTATAAACAGCGTTTAAGAGTGACTAATAGACCGTCTATACTTCTGAATATTTAATAGGTAATATATCCTACGTGGAAGCTTATAAATCGATATTTAAATTTTGTTTGTGTTTATTTTATTTGCTTATATTAAAATATTTAGCCAATAGGTATCTAAATCTGGAAAATAAAGACACGTGCATATTAGCTTAGGTTCACTTAGTTTTTTGCTACCAGTAGCTTTTTGGTGATATTGCTGCCTTTCACGTTGCCGAAGGCAAGAGTCAATTTTCAAAGCTTACTTCACGTATTCTTATCAGTTGGATAAGGCTCTTGGCATAATCGTAGTGTTATGGGGAGGACTGTATGTAGCTGATATGCGCCTCCGATTGGTTTTATTAATACCACTGAGTCCGTCTAGTTTGAGGCCGACGACTTGGTTTCTTTCCCTCCATCTTGCCATGAACCACAAGATAATCCAAGCTCTTTTTTCGGTTAATATTATTCAAGTTCTTATGATTAAAATGCGGAGTATTATAATTTGTGATCGGATATGAAGAAATCAATAAAATCATCAAAAGAAATTAGGTTTGTAGTGTCCAAAAGACGTTTCCTCTGCAGAATTTTCGACTATTATCATTTCTCACGGCGCATTTCAATTCGGGTGACTTATTTTTTATCAGCCTGTACCCACACTGCTGAAAATAGACTTTCTTCATTGCTTTCCACTAAATGCGATCTTTGCATTCTGCATTCAGGCACTTTTTTGAAGTCGTTACACCTTCTAGCACGTTTAAAACTTCGTCAGACCCCACTGCTCGACTTTTTCGTTACAATTTCGTTTATGCGTGATGTAACCGGTCTCATGTCGCGTTGCTCTCCTGTGACCTTCGGAACTGTGTTAATGGCATTGCCTCAGCCCTCGTCGTCACTCGCTCTACATTCTGCCCTTCGAGCGGACTGGTTGCGTAACTCATATGCTCTTGCGCTCTTTTTAGAACTTTATGAAGAAAGTAATTGCTATAGTTGTCATAATATTTAGAGTATTTTTCTTCATTTTTCATCATATATCATTACAGGCATTTATATCTCTACGACAAATAATATTGGAGAGTGTGTCTTGTTTGTTCGAGCTTGAGAGAAAAAAATATTTAGTATAGAAACTGTCTTCATGAATTTACCTTTTTAACTGACTTCATAAAAGTAGGTTTTATGTTTGACCCGAATATGCGGCTCATCCGTAGAATAAAGTCCGATCTGTATTGTTGATAGTTCATTTCGTGCATTTGTATAGGGAGCTAATGTTAGATTTAACTTTATTCGTTTCTAAATATCGGAATATAATAGAAGATGTATAAATATTGTTTTAGACTATAAGAATTCAGAGCTAGTGACTTAAATAGAAAAAAGTTTTTTTCTGTAGAAAGTGATCTTTGTGAGAGCCTCGTTAGGTAATCAGCACGCTACACCACGTGTCGGTAAGATTGGCTTCGGTTTTAATATAGTGATGAGTCACTTACACCCCAAAATGTCAGTTTTCTTTTACAAAACTGTGGCTTTCAAAATATTTGAGGTATACACAGTGGAAACTTCTAATGCCACTTGGAGGGAAAGTAATGATAATTATAAATGACTAACATAAGTAAACAGATGGATCTTATAGTAAAAGTGCTTTAACTTGACCCATGGAATTTTTAAGTTCAGATTTCACGGTTTCCTTTTATTTAATTTATCAAGTTTGTTGGAGAGATTTCATCTTTATAATTGACCCTAACGATCGATGCTATAAAAGTACTGTATGTAATTTTTACAGATTTTATTCGGTTTGATTCTCGGGGGAGGCAAGCGAAAATTTTCGAATGCAGTCTTGTTTCTTTTCCAAAATGAAGGAAATTTTTCTAACGATAAAATTTTCTATATACAGTATTAAGAGTACTTTTTCTTCAGGTGGAATTAGAAGTTTCCACCCTGTATATAATCAAAAATTGGCGTCCGAGTGCACGCGTACCACATTAAGGGGACGTCGTTATCACGAGAAGTAAAGTCGTGACGCCATTCTTTGATAGAACCAACACGCTTGCTTGAACAAACTCTCTACTCATTGTTCCTGCGAAATTGTTCAAAAGGCAACAATAAGCAGATTTACATATGTATACAGAGTTAATTACTTGTGCCCTTTACCACTGGTGTATCGCTGTAACTCGCAATTGTCTTTTCAAACCAATTTCCATAACTCAAAAACTACTGAACCTATTAGGATGGACAGTTATGTGAATAGTATGTAAGTATATTTACTTATAAATCAACATTCATAAAAACCGGAAGATATTAATCAAATATTTATTTCGAAACAACTACCTAATTGTAAAATTAAGGCAATGTAATTTTTTTTTTCTACTAGCTGTCCCGGCGAACTTCGTACCGCCTATCAGTCAATGAATGTCGTGGTGCATAATAGCTGAACTAAATTTATGATTTTGTGGAATAAAATTAATACAATGAATAATAGAGATAGTCGATGGCGTCATTGCGTCTATCAGTCTAATTGAAGTTAAGCAGGTTAAGCAACGTCGACCGTAGCGCTGTCCATGGATGGGTTTCTATTATCTCGAGCTCCTCCGTGCTTCGGAAGGCACGTAGAGCCGTCGGTCTCGGTTGTTGTCATTGGATTATCTCGAGCTCCTCCATGCTTCGGATCGCATGTTAAGCCCCGGTTAATATCATTAGATGACAGTCGTTAAGCCAAGTCAGTGGCCTTTAGGCGGCTTGGAAACACTGACCTCCGCTAACCCGCAGCTGAGCAGCGTTGTGGAGTATGCTTAAACCCCCCTTCGATTAAGAGGAGATCCCACAGTGGGATTATGGGTTGAAGCCGAAATAACACAAATTATAACAAAGATTTATTAATATCAAACTAAGAATTTCCTAACCAACTTTTGACTTAAGATTACAAAACTGAAAAAAAAGTAATTTTTTAGGCAAACAAACATTTGATGAGCAATAAATGTATGTGACTAATTAAGAGCCCTAAGTGTCGAGTGAGGCAAAACGTGTTAGGTAATCTCGCACGGTTTACGGCTGTGAAGCTCAAACAATTAGCGATTAATTGTTAATTACCAGTTTGTTACCTCGTAGTTACCTATTATATTCTAGAACATGAACTTCTTTGAAATTCCGGAATATTTAAATAGATTTATGTATTATTAGTAAATATCATACTATATTTATTTATTCATTTATTTTCATTCACACAATAGACTTCAATAGACTTACATAATATTGTCCAAAACACCTACGCGTTACATGTTACAATATATATATACACTCTGTCAAGAAAGTACCGGGAAAAGATCAATAATACACAAAATGTTAATTATTCATCCAAATTTATTTTATCACCTTCAAAATATGCTCCTTCAGAAACGATACACTTATTGTATTTTTGGAGAAAATTCAGCTCTTTTGGGACTAGCCGAGCGGCAACATGTTTCATACCCAAGTGATTATTTAAGATGGTACGGATCGATTCGTGACATACAGAAAGTTCGACGGCTATCTCTCTCAAAGTTGAATGAGGATTTTCAGTCACTATTTCCTTCACTTTTGCGATGTTAAGTCCAGTTGCAGACGTTGATTGCCTACCAGAGCGAGGCAAATCTTCCATCACATCTCGACCGCTTTTGAAAGCTTTGTACCACTCATAAACACGTGTTTTTTATATTATCAATTCACCGTAAGCCTTCTGTAACATTTTTAGTGACTCCGAATACGAAATTCCATTGGCTATGCAAAATTTAAGACAAACTCTTTGTTCGATGTTTTTGTCCATTATGAAAATCGCAATATACACTAGATATGATACAATTAAAAACAGCACTGTATTAAATATAAATGACAGATACAACTCCAACTCCGCGCCAAAATGGAAAAAAGTAGTGCCAGTCCAACAACAACAAAAAAACAAAAAAATTGAATTTGGAACTATAAACAAATCATCCATTCCCGATACTTTTTTGACTGAATGTATATATATAAACATTCTGTCATGCTATTTATATATAAAATCATTATAAAAATGCATTGTTTAAATTTGATTTAAAAATAATTATAACATTGTCTATTAACTATCACAATTTTGTTCATACTTATTAGTTCATACGTATTATTAGTTATATTGTATGATATTACAAATTTGTTACTAGGTATTTTCATTTTTCCGTCGTCTTGTGAACCTTACCTACTTCATTTAATGCATCCATTACCTTAAGGTTGCCTTGAAAAGATGGCTTTTAGCAATAACGTCGCCTTGTTGCCATACATATTCTATACGTGGATATTTTCTGTATGCTAAATTGTTTCTGTAGATTGTATAGTGCAAATAAAGTATATTCTATCTATCTACCTATCTATTAAGGTTTCAGTTTACAAAACAGACAGGTAGGGTATACCGAGTCTCACTAGTGAAATTATTTTCACCTCATAGAATACCGTAATACCAAATAACAATACCCTTAAGAGTTATAGTTGTACGGTTTACCGTACACATATGTAATATCCATGCCTACATAGATATAACAATTACTTCAAGATAAATTTAGCATAGCTTGCAATATGCGCCGTATGTGGCTATGTTGCAATTAGGTGAAGGCAATTAATTTATTAAATTAGTGTACGTTCAACACTCGAAGGGTTTGGTCATTTTAGCTCTCTTCGGAGTCACCCAACCCTCAGCTCAGCTCAGCAGCATCAGCTCTTAACATAAGCATAGCTCTATGTAAAGGTCCCCATCAAGGTCCCTTACAATAGTGTTCCTGCGAGTTTATGGATTTGTCTATGTGGTTTTACACTGAATGTATGTATTATAAAATATTGCATATACAAACGAATTCAGTAATGTATAAGTGTTTGACGATGAATAAATGTCAACCGCATTCTGTAGTAACAAAAAAAATCTACTTGTCGAAACTAGCTACAATCAGCTCCTTTTTGCTAAAAAAAACTGAAAATGTAATGAAGTCGTATTTACGCTTATTGCGACGCTATTGTTACTGTCATTATGCAAAATGGTGGCGCTATTATAATAGACCTTTACAAGATCGCAAATTTGCTTGTGTTGGTAACGAATTCTCCACTTTTTGGAGCTGTCGCGTTGGTACATGTAAATTTCATTGTTGAATATGAACTTAAACTTGTAATTTGAAATGTTTTTGATATAAAGAGAATTCAATATTGATATACTTGAAAATAGTGGAGTATGCTCTAAACCCCTTCGATTGATTTTTTTTTATTATAGTATTTTATTGATTATTTATTTATTTATTATATCCGTATCCCAGCAGTGGGATGATTATGGGTTAAAGCCGAGCATGAACTATGGACTCAGTCCATGGTTGTAACCACCGACTGAGTCACCTATCCATAATTGCATTTTATCTAAAAACTTATTCAACCGAATCTATTAAATAAGCAACTATTTACAGAAACCTTTTTGTGATTTTTCCACTTCAATTGTGACGAAGAAAAAAATCGAAAGGCATCAATCCAATGTCAATAAAATCCCACGTACAGTCAAAACAATATAACCCTATCATTACATTAGTGGTCCACTTAATAACTAAATCAGGTTACAACACGAACGAAGCTCGCGTACGATCACAACCGCGTAAACGCGTACCGCGCACTCAGTAATCTTGTCTTGCGTCATGATTATTATACGAACTGACCTCACGGTATTGTATATTGAGTGAAGATTCTTTATTTGTATTGTAATGTTCTCACACATTTTTCTCTGAATTTGAATGGAAGGCCGTGGTTTTGAAATTGGCGATGTCGCATGTACTGCCGTTGTTTTTGCAAACTGTTTATATATTGTTTAAAGAGTGTTTCTACTAGCACTTTTTACCTCAAGTCGCGGTAACAAATATCGTCGAATGATCGCAGCGTTATATGTACCGGGCACAATTGGAGGTGATATATTACTAATACATGCTTTGATTCACTGTCTAAAGTCCTGTTAGGGTTGGGTTTTTGGGTATATGTTATTTTCATCATATAAAAGTAAAGTTTATAAGAAATATTTACAAAATCGATAACATATTAGAAACGAAGTATTTAACCTGATCTATAAACTAATATGTATACACTTTAATTGCTTATCCTCATACAAAATTGACTTCTCATATTCTATCTAATCTCCTCTTGAAGTTAATTGACACTTAGAAACAGAATTTCTTGAAGAATTCAAGAAATTCTGTTTCAATCAAAATATGTATGTTTATAATCTCGGATTTTTAATCCAGATCGTACTATGTTGAGAAAAATCTGAATCAATTATATAATAATTTATAATATACGTAGATATGTTTTTCAAGAGCTCAGTACATAAGGGTACCTAATAAACCTTCCTCGGTACTGCTTCGAGTTGAAAAACCGAAGTTTCGGGCAAAAGTTCGAAATTTTTATGATACGAATTTCATTTGATTGGAAACGGATTGGAAATGGAAACGGACTTTTCATCCAACAGCTCCTTATTTATTGCCCAAATTACACATTAAATATGAAACATTAACATTAGTTTTGTTGACGATATTCATTTTCATTTATTTTGCAACGTATTTTAAAAATTTCGGACGTTCGGCCGACATTTATGATTTTAATTTCGGAGTGGTTTTCCGAACCACTCGAAATTACGAACCCACATCGCCTGAACACTTAATGATCTGAATAAAATAAATATATAGAACAGATACTGTAATAATCTATGATATTTATAATACATTGTTGAAATTTGTTAAGTGGGTACACTTTACGAAATTAAGGTATGTACTCAAGACAATTGCAGTGGGCCCAATGGGATTGCTTATATATATAATCTGTTCAGTATCTTACGTATGATCAAAGCGTAGGCTAAACCAGTCCTAGACAACGTAAATTGTGGCATTGTTGCGTGTCAACCAGTTTCGGTTAGAACCGGCTGTATAGAAATAGAGCTATTTTAATTACATGTTGCTGATAATGATATTAGCCTAAATTGCTTTTTTTGTGTCTTTGGTGCATAAAGCAGATTAATGATTATTATGGAGCTTCATGACCGAAATTATCGGTTAGCCGAAAAAAAAACCGATACAAAAGTATCAAACCGACATAAAAGTTTAAAATAATACTGGATAGGGGTGGAATCCAAATGAGACATGTTCTGATAGGTGTTCACCCGCCCGAAAGAACAAACGAATGAACAAACGTTTTACTTATTCTAGTCATCCATTCGGGTTAGATTAAAATTACCTAATCGTCACAATTCGTAAAAGAAACCTTATGTCCGTTTCCGAAAATATTGTATAAACCGAAATATTTTAATATCCATAACCGTAACCGAAATCGGTATGATGGATATGTATATTTATATCAGGGGCGCTACCGCCGAAGCTGTAGCCGATTAACATCGTATTTTACGAATGCGGAAATGACACTACTGCTTAGATTGTTAGTAATTATGTTTAGCTCAGCTGGAAGACACCCTAGAGCTCTACCGACTAAGCTGGAAATAATAAATAAATAAATATTGTCACAAAAATTACACAGCGCCATCTAGCCCCAAAGTAAGCGAAGCTTGTGTTATGGGTACTAGACAACTGATAAACATACGTAAATACACTTTTTTTTTTGTAAATACATACTTATGATACATAGAAAACACCCAGACCAAGACAAACAAACATGTTCATGCACACTAATGTTTGTCCCGTGTGGGAATCGAACCCACGAGCGTTGGTGTCGAAGCCGAAATGTTTGTCAATAACATTAACCTAAGATCAATTTTTGGTATCAAACAATCAGATGGTAATCGGCTTCAACTCCAGCGGTACCAAGAGCCCCAAATACGAAATTATATATCATCATCAGGTCATTTTAGTCTCCACTACAGGAGCACGGCCCTCTCTTGTCCGTCCCAGACAGAAGGAGGATTTGGCCTACACTCCCCACGCTGGCCAGACGGGTTGAGGAGGCCTGATCGATGTTTTGTAATGTTAGTCGCCTTGTACGACATCCACGGGAAGAGACGGTCTGCCGGAAACCACACGGCCAAATTATATAGAATAAAATAAATTCATATGCACTATGGAGACCGAAAGTTAAAGATACAATAATAATCTGTTGTTTAATTTGCGACTATTATAAATATGTTATTTATTTTATATTTCTGTCGTTTTCAGGTAAGTACCAGTTGCCAATCGCAGTGGAGCAAGTATCGAGAGCATTCCTGTCGAATGCGTGACCGAGTATTCGAATAGTTACATACCACATCGATTGCCGAATAAAATGCGGAATATGTAAGAAATACTTTTTTACAATATCAATTACCAATAAAGTAGTGTTGACATGTAAGTACAGTCGGTTTCCTAAGGTAACTGACTGTGTTTATTTCTACGTACCTATGTTTTATTTTTTTTAACAACAGCGGGTGCCAAATATATAAATGTTCCTGGTCAAATTACTCACGGCCATCTATTCCCAATCTAAGCAAAGCTTTTACTATGGGTACTAGATAACTGATATTGTACTTATTTTGTTTTTGTAAATACATACAATTACAATATATACATCCAGACCAAGACAAACAGACATGTTCATACACACAAATGTCTTGTGCGGGCATCGAACACACAACCTCGCAGTCAAAGTGGTCATTGCTAACCATTCGACCACCGAGCTCGTAAATTAGCATTTGGCCTGATGCAAAGTGGGTACTATAGTCATATAGACGCTTATAATACAAGAAATATTACTGCTACTACCACTGCATCTCTTCCACAGATGCAAACTAGTAAGTTCACTCACTCGTAGAAATATAATAATCTCCAAGGGTACTGCTATTTGCTATTTCCAAATCCTTTCAGCCGTGTACCCCTGAGGTGTCCTAGTAATCCATACGTCTAAGTATGTCTATCACAAATTTGTATTATTGTACATATCTTTAATATGACCGTTTGTCTGTAATAGAAATGAAATGAAAATGTATTATAACACTTAATCACTATATTACAAATGGCCGGAGACTCCCACTCTCCCGAGGTTCTCTTTCATGGAAAGTGATTAATTTATTATTCAATAATTTTCTAAGTAATTTGAAAAAAAAGAATAAACAAAAAACTAAATCAATAAATAATATAAAAATAAAATCAAAATTATTCAATTAAATGCAACATACATTGATAAAAATACAAACATAAAACTGATTACAAAAATACAGTACAATAATAATTAGTATAAAAATGTCAAATGATAATTAAAATCGAGAATTCAAAATAAATTATATCAAAAAATATATAAATTATATAAAAAAATATTCTGCGATCGAATTTAGAATCTACTAAATCAATTCACTTATATTACAATACAATATAAATAATACTTTAAATACAAAAAAACCAGATACCTCGTCCAAAGCTTTTATAATCTCTACGAATTTTTATTAATTTCCGCATTTTTGCGTACGAGTGTCGGTACAGAAGAAATACATATTCACATATAAAGTGTGCATAGTTATGCCTTATAAGGATTGTCTAGGAATGAGTCAGAGTTGTAAAAGATTTCCGACATTTTGTACTGATATTTTAAAAACCAGTTTTAGTAATTGGATTGGGTGGGGATATAATGTTATGGGTTTTAGTAGCGGTCAGAGACGTGTACCATCTAGGGCCCGTAGCAAATTCATCTGATACGGCATTTTTACGGGAAGGGCCTCTTCCCGTAAAAAAGCTCGACGATGTAGTTTCATCATAATAAATCACAAGCAGTTATTTTTTTTCTCCTACGTCGATCGATGCTCTTTGAATCATAGAGGAGATAAATAAACCATACATAGGCAGGCTACGGCCACAATTACTTAACTTGCGTGATTGATTAGTCTAGCACCCTCAATGACGCCATCAAGCTCCGGATTGATCGTAGTAGATGATTTTTCAACAGGAACTCCGTACAGAAATTCCTACATACATAATTTATGTATGAATGTCTGTCGAGCGGACAGCGGACACGGACTCCGCTCAACCTTGTGGTCGATCCTTTCTAATGGCGCTCCAACCACGCAGACGCTGGTCGTACCCGCTGTGCAGTCTACTGTTCGCATTTTTTTAATAGGAGGCATATTTTGGTCATTCAATTTTTAGGGTGACACATTGATGAACTATATTCCATACAGATAGTAATAATTAATTAATATTCTTGGACGAATTACACAATGCCATCTAGTACCAAACTAAGCAACGTTTGTATTAAGGGTACTAGATAACTGATATTATACGTAAATACATTTGTTATACATAGAAAACACCCAAACTAAGACAAACAGACATATTCATGCACACTAATATTTGTCATGTGCGGGGATCGAACCCGTGACCCCGGACTCAAAGTGGACGTGGTTAGCCATTCGACCACCGGGGTCGTCAACTGATGATACATTTGCTTATATACTGGATTTTTGCTCATAAAAAAATCTATAATCTCTATTAAAAAAAAAACTATCATTTTGAAGGTTGTGTTTAAAAAATAATAAATATTCCTGGACAATTTACACAGCGCCATCTAGTCCCAACTTAAGCGAAAAGCTTGTACTATGGGCACTAGATAACTGGTATAATACATAGATACATTTTTTTTGTAAATATGTACATTATAATACATAGAAAACACCCAGACCAAGACAAACAGACATGTTCATGCACACAAATGTTTGTCTTGTGCGGGGATCGAACCCGCGACCTCGGAGTCAAAGTGGCCATTGCTAACCATTCGACCACCGAGCTCGTCAAAAATATAAACTAGGCAAACTAGCATAAACTAGGTTATATAAGTTCACATCCCTACTAATATTTTAAATGTGAATGTGAGTTTGTCTGTTACGTTTTCTCGCCGAAACTATTCAACCGATCGTCATGAAATTTTGTACAAATATTCTCAAAGGAATGACATAGGATACTTTTTATTTAATAAAAGCAAACGCGGACCAAAGTCAAGTAAAGTTTGGGGTGTAAGTGGTTCATCAACATCTTTCATCAACCAAAGCCAACTTCATCTGCACGCGGTGCACCCTGCTGACTGGCAAACGAAGCTCTGGCGAAAAGAGAGGTAGGGAGCGTAAATGTAAGCTACCCGACTGGGGAATGTACCTCCACCTCACAGAATACCGCAGCCAAATAACGGTTCCCTTGAGGGCTGTTGTGTTCCTGCGAGTGAGTGAGGTCACCAGAAAGGAAGGAGATGCTGCGATGGCAGCGGGGGTGGCGGCGCGCGAGCGATATTTTATGTTGCGAGCGTTAATATGGCTACGGTAACCGCTTCACATCAGGCGGGCCGTATGCTTATCTGCCACCCGACGTAGTATTAATAAAAAAAAAAGTAAATCAAGGCGTAGTCATATTAAGGGCCAAAGCCAACTTCACTTCCACGTACACCGTGCAAACGTGGATCTGGTAGTTACGTTACCAGACGGTGAGGAGATGAAAAGATCTGGTACTGCTAAGACACTTACACTCCCGTAAGAGCAAGGCCATGTAAAATGCAAATGTATGGATGTATAGCTGTTGACATTTGGCTCATTCTTTCGTCAGATATAATTAGCATATTTGGTATTTTTAGTGTCTATCCAGGTCAATGTTTAACTCGACGCGAGTCGTGAATTTATTTATAATTAATTGAGTGATTTATAGTATAGCGCCATGCAGCGTTTATGCGTGGAACATCTCAGTGCTTTGTCATGATGAGTCACATGTTTAAATTCTGTGTCTATTTATTAATTTGGCAGAATCAAGTTGCTTTCTATCCAGCCTTGTATTTATTACTGGCTTGACTCACTGAACGGGGGCCCTACCGCCGAAGATGAAGCCGATTACCATGGAACTTCGAAAATCGAAGTTTAATTCCAAAAATAGATCTTTGGTTTAAGTTATTGAAACATCTTTAGTTTTGTCAGTAGAGACTCAGAATGTCTAGCAGTAAGATAAACACAATTACAAGTAATCGAAGCAGAGGTTTTATTTCCGGAATTAGAAATTCCGGTGGGAATCGGATTACCTTCGAATATTTTGATTCGAAAAATAGGTCTTACGTTTAAGTTATTGATAAACATCTTTAACTCAGTCGGTAGAACTCCAGAGTTACTATCAACTAAGCTAAATACAATTACCTTAAATCTAAATAGAAGTTTGATTTACACTATCAAAAAATCCGATGGTTTAGTTTAGTGGTTTGAGTTGTGCGTTGATCGATCGGTCACTAACTGCTACCTTTTGTACTTAGAAATACAGATGAGATTATGTTTAACCAACAGAAGTATAATAGGTGAATAATGTTTTTAAAAACGATGGGGTGAATTAGCATGTACAGTCGGTTCCTTAAGATAACTAACCACTCTACCATACATTTCGGTATCTACGTCATCTTTTTCAAAATCATTATTCACCTATTATACTTCTGGTTAGTCCTCTTAGGGAACCAACTGTACTAAATTAATAAATTAATAAATTTTCTTGGACACATTTTTATAGCCCAAGAGACCCAAAATAGCCAGCCATATTCACAAGTTTTTTTTCAGTATTTCTACTTGCCAATTGTCACTTCCGAAATGCTAGTAGATAAAAAAAATAGAAAGAATGAGAATATGGTTTACAAAAGAATGTAATACGTGTCTAAGTGACAGGTGTCCAGAGGCAAATAAAGAATTTTCATTTCATTTCAATCACAATTGCAGAATATAATAGCATAAAACGCTTGCTGTGGTCGCCAATCATCAAAGTGGTATGGATGGAATTTTAATTGGTGGCGATTGATACGATAGCGGAACTAAGCGGTCGAACACTCCCTGTTATTACAACTTGTACGAGTATAACACACTTTAAGCCAAGTGCAAAAAAAAATGGTTGTTGTAAAGTCGGTTTACGGACGATAATTTTACGTGATAACGTCCTAAGAAAACATCAGCCGATGGAGTGAGAGATGAAGAGAGATAGATGCGTCACAAGCCGAACGTTCAGGCCGATTGTGCCTCTATCGCTTGTTTCGCGCTCTCACACGCTCGGCTCAGGCGGAACGTGAAAATGACTCATGCTTTTTCATGCGTGCAGCCGGCTTTCATCGATTTTTAAGACGTTATCACGTCAGTAAAGTTATTGTGTTCGTTGTAGTGTTATTAGCCGTAACATAATACGACATTCCGCGACGTGTAACTTACATAATAGACAGTTTTCGCGTGACCACGGAATCAACGCACAGACCGATCAACGAGCGTGTAATGTATAACATTTGACACGCTACGGCATGGTGGCTATTATGGCAGACTAACGTTGGCCCGCGGCTTCGCCTCACGTATCACGGTACCAAGTTAAAAAGTATTATATGTGTTTATTTTTATACCACTAAAATAAATATGTTTTCTATGTATCATAAGTATGTATTTACAAAAAAAAAATGTGTATTTACGTATGTTTATCAGTTGTCTAGTACCCATAACACAAGCTTCGCTTACTTTGGGGCTAGATGGCGCTGTGTAATTTGTGTGACAATATTTGTATCTCTCTTAAATCACGGGTCAAGCCCGGTCATTTGATAGGCGTGCGCGGGGATATGGATCCAACGCGCAGAGGCCCCTTTGTGAAGTTTGATGTAATGTTGTACGCCCGCCGTGACCCGCTCCAGGATATGTCAATGGAACGATATACCCATGAGCAGGTCTCGGCAGGCGTTGAGACTATTGCGAAGTGTGATGGAAAATGAATGGGCTATGGAGATGAGATCTGGGTGAAATTAATACCGGGCTATTACAGAAGAGGGACGGACGCCTGCCATAACTGCTTTTATTGCTAGTTATTTCCGGCAGGCGGTGGCTTGCCACTCACTAGATGGGCCCCCGAAATGCCAGGAAATCGGCCGGGGGCAACACCGGTGTGAGTGACTCAGGGATGTCGAGAGGTGTGCTGCGCTTTCTCCGAAGTTACTCGCGGCGTGATGCCCTTTAACACTTCCACCCCTGGAGCATATAGCTCTAGCGGCTCCTCTCTGGACGGCCAATGAAGGCAAGCCAGAGCTGAGAGTCCTGCGGGCCTTCTTGTGTTTACACTCCGACCGATGAAGACACGTCGGAGACGAAGGCCCTGACCGACTCTCTGGAGACTCGGGTCCGTGGTGTCGCTACTCACACAACAGCTCGCCACACAAGCTGCCCTGCGGACTGCAGGGCAATATTTATTATTATTATTATAAAAAAGTGTCCTAATCTTTTCTTTTTATCCATTGCAGTCAGTTATAAATATATTATTATATTATATTATTAATTATATAATAAAAAATATGTTCAAGGGTTTTGATGTGGTTATACAGAGTTTCTTGCGAAAAATTCATGAGTATAATATTTTATTTTGACATTATTGAAGCCCTTCAGGTCAAGTCGCTAGTAGAAAGAAATCTCATTTTATTATTTCAGTTAAAGCCAACTTCACCTGCACGCGACAAATGAAGCTCTGGCGAAAAGAGAGGTAGGGAGCGTAATTTGTAAGCTGCCCGACTGGGGAAGGTACTCCACCTCACAGAATGCCGCAGCCAAATAACAATTCCCGTGAGGGTTGTTGTGTTCCTGCGAGTGAGTAACGTCACCAGGAAGGAGATACTGCGTTGGCAGCGGGTGTGGCGGCGCGCGAGCGATATCTTATGTTGCGAGCGTAGATATGGCTAAGGTAATCGCTTCACATCTGCCACCCGACGTAGTAAAAAAAAAAGATATTCTTGATGTGAAGTGGACGATTTGAAACTCTCTACCAACTACCATGACGTGGTGTATGAACAGCATAATTCATAACCAGTAACAACTTTCGTGTTCAAACAAAGAGTTATCTCGCGCTTTCGCTTAAACTTCAAAAAATCACGAGTACGCTTACATAACACACATTTGCAAAAACAATGCACAATACATCTTCCAGTTTCTATTACAATTAAAGTTTGTTTCGTTATGTAACGGTGAGGATATCTACGTTTACACACGCCATATACATTTCATGAGAATTTCTTCATTCGTTAACATTTAGCCTGTTATACCCACTGCTTGATGTAGACCATCCTCAATGCTTGTGCTATCGCTTTTCGTATCTAGCCGCTTTTGAGATCATTGACCTATTTCTAGATCTATAGTATATATTTTCTATACTCTAGATTATTTTAGAATTATGATACCCCTATGACCAATTAAAAGTGATTCGAACATGAATTCTAGAACATTAGATATGGTTATTATTTAATTTATTTTTCTATTTTAAACAGAAAAATAAAAGAAACTATAAACCGCAGGGATATATCAGAGTCCCTGATTTAGCCCTGTGGTTATAATTGCCCCTGATTTCGGAGTCCAGGATATAAAGATAATCCCCCCCTTCTAAATTGCCAATTAAAAAATCCTACTGGTATAAAAAGTGCCAGTCAACGATGTCTCAAGGATCTTAGGATTTTTTAATTTTTGTTTAGGATTTTTTAATTTTAATTTTTGTTTAGGTTAATTTTAATTTTTGTTTAGGTTTTTGGTTTTCACCGTATGGTCCGATTACCAGCGGATTTTTTTATTCCAAAAAATATATATATTTTTTTTTGGAATAAAAAAATTATAACGATAGAGCTCTAGGCTTTTTTCCAGCTGAGTTAAACAAAATTATCAACAATCTAAGCTGTAGTTTCAGTTTCGCTTTCAAAAAATCCGATGGTAATTTACTTCGGCCTATGGATGCAGACTCTGTAGAAATCTTTTGATGCCATTTATCCCATGTAGAATCCCATTATATATTCTCCTGGAAAAACCTTGTCCTTTCCACAATTTGACAATAATGTAGTAGTGATTTATCGTACAGTACTAAAAGTGTATATAAAGATCATAGTGACATGAAATCAATAAAACAATCTATTTTGATCCCGTCCGTACGGTCAGGGTCATGTTTTCTTACATTAAAACCTGTCTAAACTCAACGTATGACCTCACATTACATAAATTTATTTATAACGTGGTGTACAGACACGTACACAACTTTCACTAGACTTGACCCTGCAGCCTGCCTCTACCAGTCTCGGTATATTGGTGTCATTAAACTTTACATCACATAAGCTACATACGAGATGTAATAAACTTGTAATTAGAAATCTTGGTTTAAGTACAAAGTAGTCGCAAGTTGGAAAAAGCTTCCGAACGCGTGGTAGAAATTAAAAATCTGAGTTTTCAAACTAATAAGGTCTATTTTTGCTCTAAAATCAAATAGACGATCAACCAGTAACATTTCCGTTTGCTAGAAAGTTTTCTCAAAACAGAAGACCTGTTTCTTGGGTGACCGTATGTTCGTTCGTTGTACGTTCAATGTCACTTTCTGGTAGTCGCTGTTAAACCAGGGGCATTTTACTGGCTAAGCTGAAGCCGATTTACTTAGACTATCAATTAACTTAGACTAGGTACAGAGCTCTACAGAATAAACTAAAGTTGTTGGTCAATAACAGTCAGGGGAGAGTGAATAAAGGATTAGGGAGAGCACAAAAGATACATGAGGGTCGACATGTCACCGGTGCTATAGCACGGGACCCACTCTAAAATAAGATAAAATAACCCTGAAGGAACTCTGTAATTCTCAATTAACTACATTGTCATTAAATAATTATTCACGCCGATCCAAATACATGGTACCTATAAAGAGGGATTATAATAGAGGGTCACTTCACACAGTCAGTCATAATGGTGTAGGTAATCGTGTATTGTTGTTTGTGTGAAGGGAACTAATAAACGTCAGATTAAATCGATATTCATGAACATGTTTTATAACGCTTTGTTAAGCGTTGTCGTAACAACAAAATTAAAATTTTACACAAGATGAGATATCCATATTGAAGAACAAAATATAATGACGCTGTCTGGAAGACTGGTAATATTAAAAATAGCATACCAAATTTTGGAATTCCCCTGATGCCCTTGGTCGGCTTGGAAACACTGGTCTCTGCCGACTCGCAGTTGAGCAGCATGGTGTAGTACGCTCTAAACCCTTTCGATTGTGGGGAGACTCCTACACAACAGTGGGATGATTATGGGTTGATTGGGGTGTAAGTGGTTCATCAAGATCTTTGAACCAAAGCCAACTTCACCTGCTCGCGGTGCACCCTGCTGACTGACAAACGAAGCTCTGGCGAAAAGAGAGGTAGGGAGCGTAATTGTAAGCTACCCGACTGGGGAATGTACCTCCACCTCACAGAATACCGCAGCCAAATAACAATTCCCATGAGGATTGTTGTGTTAATGCGAGTGAGTGAGGTCACCAGAAAGGAAGGAGATGCTGCGTTGGCAGCGGGGGTGGCGGCGCACGAGCGATATTTTATGTTGCGAGCGTTAATATGGCTACGGTAACCGCTTCACATCAGGCGGGCCGTATGCTTGTCTGCCACTCGTCGTAGTATAAAAAAAAAAAGACTGGTAATATTTAAAATAGCATACCAAATTCTGGAGTTCCCCTGATGCCCTTGGGCGGCCTGGATGTCGCCAGAAACCAGTGTTTCTGCCGACTCGCAGTTGAGCAGCATGGTGTAGTATGCTCTATACCCTTTCGATTGTGGGGAGACTCCTATCACAACAGTGGAATGATTATGGATTCATACCGTAGGTACTGTGAAGGATTAACGTTGATCGCATCGGACTGGCCAAAACTTATTTAGATACACACTTATACTTATATCATCTTAATTATATTTACAAAACAATATTATAGCTACAATTGTTTGCAATGAATAAATACAATCAAAGAATTATACAATCTTAAGAAGACATCTTATAATAGAAGAAAACAAATGTCGCAATTTCAAACAGTTTTAAATTAAAATTTAAAATACTGTAGCACTTCTAGAACACTCGATCGGTAATCGAAGGGGTAATGTCGATGTAACTTCCACCTAGACCGAGAAGGAGATTTTTTCCATTTTAAAAATATATAAGCAAGATAAATTCCGGCAGGTTGGAAATCAACTATTATGTGTCTTATAAATAGATATATAATATAAGACACATAAAATATGGCAATAATTCCACGTGTCTTATAAATAAAATGTTACAACTAAATATAACATAAGTAATTTTAGTTATTTTAGGCATATAATCTCAGATGACACTAAAAACCTTGCGCTGACATTATCTCTTGACGTGTAATGTGCCGAAACCATGCCGCCCTGAACTCGACCAGCAAGGGCACGTCACTCAGTATGAACATGTAATTATACTCAAAATTTTGACAATAATTTATTACAGACGAGTAATATCGTAGCTGTACGATCTAAATGATCTTTGCCACTCTTGTCTATACTATTAAAAAAAAAAAGATAGCTTCCCGCGCTGTCAAGGTTAAGAGAAAGTGTTGTACCTAGTAGAGAGTCGATGCGCGATGATTCGAATCGATCAATTGTTCATTGATAGATTTATCAATTCAAAGGTCGAGGTCACGAAGGAGATTGATTTCGATTTTTGTCTCGATTCTAATACGCTATTAGTAGGTGGTTAATGGTTTCGGACGTGTGGGTGGGTGTTTGGGAATCTTGTGGCCATGTCTGATCGGTAATGGTGGTAATGGTTTATAATCGTTAGAGATTTGATTACATATTGTAATGTAATGGTTTTATGTTAATATTAGATTCAGGGTGTGGTAAATGATAATAGAAGATACGAGTAATAAGGATTTTTTGTCTGTAATTAGGTTTAAATTGAAGAAAATTTTAAGTACATTCAAAACTAACTTTAAATAGGTATATAACATATTTTGAATTTTGCTAAATGGTATAATATTTTACATATTATTTTTATAACTCTTGGATAGAAGCCAATAGCAGTATATTCTTAGAAGTTCATAAGTACAACTCCAAAATTGATATTGCATAATTATTTTAACATAATCATATTATGTAAAATAGTATTAAATAAATAAAGGTTGTCGGGCCTTTGTAGAGATTTTGTAATTAACAATGTTATTAAATAAAGCCAGGTAACTGCAGTATCGCTCAGTTAATGCCATAAGAACAAAACCAGCCAGTAAAAAACGAATTTAATTAAATGAGAATTCCAATCGATATAAATATTAACTAGCTGTGCCGGCGAGTTCTCTCGCGTGAAATTGGGCATCTCAAGTAAAGTTAATAATTGGATTCTTTTATTTTGTGGGTCGATTTTGATGAAATAAATACCATTTAAATGTTACTTTGATTAAGGGTTAGTAATATTTATTACTTATATATCTCTAGAGTTAGTAATTTTTGCGTGATGCGTGTACAAACAAAACGATATGATTGTATTATAATTATATGTATACGTATATGGATACTAATAATAAAAATACGAAAGTGTGTCTGTCTGTTTGTATTATTTTCACCGCTAAACGACTGAACCGATTTAAATGAAATTTGGTATAGACATAGATTATATCCCGAGGAAGGACATCTAATAGGATAAATATAACCGATATTTATGCGATAAAAACCGCAGGCAGTATATGATAAATTCGTTATTTTTGATGTTTGTGATAAGCATGGTGGTCGAATGGCTAGCAATGGCCTTTTTGACTCCGAGGTCGCGGGTTCGATCCCCGCACAAGATAAATATTTTTTCACCTCACTAGCTCGTAAAAGCTCTGTTTATCATTCGAAATCTGCGTGGAAAATCGCACTTTATCCGCTAGCGTGGAAAGTGTTTTTAAAATTCGAATATTTTTATTCAATAAAGGTTTCGTACAATAAATTACATATATATAGAACCTCATTGGTTTCGTAATAGTTTATATTCTCTGCAGCCAGTCCATTGATGATTATTTATTAAAACTGTTTTTCTTGCACCTAACATTTTCCTCGCTTTAGTGAGGTGAAAAGTTGTGTGTTGCGCTCGGCAGCAAAGTTATTTAGCGTCTCGTACCTTTGAAACCCTCGCTACGCTCAGGATTCTATATTTGAACCACTCGCTTCGCTCGTGGCTCAATCCTAGAATCCTTCGCTTGCTCAGGTTTCAATACAAGGTACTCGCGCCAAAAATTAACTTTGCAGCCTTGCATAACAAATAACTATTGCGCATGAACATGCCTGTTTGTCTTGGTCTGGGTGTTCTCTAAGTATTATATGTATGTATAAACAAAAAAAATGTAGTTAAATATAATATCAGTTATTTAGTACCTACCCATAGTACAAGCTATGCTTAGTTTGGCACTGGATAGCAGTGTGTGATTTGGCCAGAAATATTTATTTATTTATTATTAAAGATTTCATAAACTTTTCCCTTCCTTAAAAATGAAAAAGGTATGAAATTTTTCATGTGTTTACTCTGTGAGTGTTGTCGATCGGTGCGTAGAGGCCGTGTTGCAACACCTCTTTGTTTCCCAAGTGTTAATTTGGTTCGGTGCGCCGCGCCGCCACTGTGGGACTCGCGCACAGATGCTATTCACATGAATGTAATCAGCTATCTATAGGTAATCGATGTGTATTCACGTAAACGTGTCGATGAGTACAGGAAACCTTACTAATCTTAGAGTATATATATACTACTGTAATATATATACTCTAAGTTACTAATATTGAAAAAGTAAGTGTGCTTGTTTGTTCCATTTTCACGCGTTAGCTACTAAACCGATTGCCATGAAATTTGGTATACCTCATATTACAAGTCCAAAATAAATAATACTCATCATCATCATCAGGTCATTTAAGTCTCCACTACAGGAGCACGACCCTCTCGTCCGTCATAGATAGGAGGATTTGGCCTACACTTCCCACGCTGGCCAGATGGATGGTTGGGGAGGCCTGATGGATGTTTTATAATGTATTTCCCTTAGTCGCCTTATACGACATCCACGGGAAGAGACGGAGTGATTCTATTCTTGTCTGCCGGAGACCACACGGCCAAAATAAATAATAGGATACCTTTTAACCGAAAAAATGTACTTTCGTGCGGGCGAAGACGAGGGCGTAAGCTAATAAGTAATTATCATTTAAAAGGCTGGCAACAGATTGGCGACCCCTTGCTGTTGCTGATCGCCATGGGCGGTGGTAGAATAACCACATGCTTTCTTTGACCCCCTCTCATATATACGTATAAATAAAAATAATCAAGTTATTTGATGGAAAAAGACCATTCCGAGTACAGAGGGGCAATTCTCGTAAATAAAATATAGTCAAAATTCAGTTTCGATCCAGTCTCGATCTCATAAATGTCACATTTGGTTTTCTCGTAACACAATATGTAACTTCAAAATTAAATTTAAGCGGGATTATATCGAAATATCAGTGAAAAATAAACAAACTAAGAATGTTACTTTGCCAACAACAAGAATTGATAATAATTAATTAATTAAATCAAGTATATAATTTTAGTCAATTCACAATTCAATCTCGATTCGGTCAGCTTTCAATCTGCGTTCGTAGAAAAATTACGAGAATTGGCCTTCAGGGCAGTGAAAAGTATAGTGCGTAAGAGTCGAGCGTTTTAGGACTCCTCCTAACTCCTAGCGAATAAACAGACAGACGCCGAAATCACTTTGTTTCTTAATATATAGACACTATTCTTTAATAGCATCTTTACTTAAATGTCTTCAACAAGTCTGAAAGTTACTCAAAGGACGATGACCTGGCAGCATTTGACATGTGGTCTCGACATTAATCACTCTCGCTCTCTGTCACTCATTAGGGACCTTTGCTTGTGCAAGTGAAATGGAAAGTTATAGCTGCGTAGGACCTGTTCTATGTAACTTTGTATGGACCTTGACTAGTCTATTATGTGTGGGAATTACACAATTTATTTATTGGTTAGATATACATCTTTTTATTACAAATATACGACTAATTGATGGAAGTATAGTACTATTATATATTATATGGAAGCACCTTGTTTTTTTTATATATGATAAGGGGGCAAATGAGCTTGTGGGTCACCTAATAGAAAGCAATCACCACCAACCACGGAGATCAGCAAACCAAGGGTTCGCCGATCTGTTGCCGGAGTATAGGAATACTCCTTCCTTTCTTTCTGGTGACCTCACTCACTCGCAGGAACACAACAACCCTTAAGGGAACTAAAAAGTTATTTGACTGCGGTATTCTGCGAGGTACTTTCCTAGTCGAGCAGCTTAAAAATTCTTTTTTCCTCAAAACCTCTCTTTTCGCCAGAGCATCGTTTGTCAGTTAGCAGGGTGCACCACATGTAGGTGCGGTTGGCTTTGCTTCAAAGATGTTAATGAACCACTTATACCCTATTCCAAAATATATAATAGAAATCTCATCTAATGACTTTCACACTTCTGCCTGTAGAAAGTGATAAATATTATAGTGTTGTCAATTCTGGCACGTTTATTCTTCATCATTGTCTTACCGATACTGCAATCGATACAAAATCGATTCACGAATCAGATTTATGCAACTGATCCCTGTGAGCATAACACATAACGTTACTGACATACTCTGCTTGCTTGCTATGCAGAAATATACAGAAGGAAATCTACATTTATGTCTGTAAGTCATGCTGTTTAAGATTAAAATCTATGTGCTATTGTATGTTAAAAAATATAATCTAGGTTTGTGATGTTTCATCATTATGTAACGGCGCTTTGGTAATAGTTGTCATAAACGTTAATATAATTCAATAATAACTGTTGAAATTGAATATCTAGTGTGATGAACATAGTTAATGTTTCATTTTCGTTATTCTTTAGGCTTTTAATGCCATATTACTGTCTCTCACGTTGCTAAAAAGGGAAGCCAAATTCCAAAAGCTTCTTACTCCTACTAATTTCTTCTGATTAAATTCGTTGTGAGTTCCAAGGCAGCCGTAGTTTTACCCCCAGGACTGCAATGGCATGTTAATCCTTGCTACACAGTGGTGGGAATATGTGATGGGCTCCCGTCCCGTTTCAGTCTCGCTTGTAGACTTAATTTCAGGCACAGATTTACAAAAAATATTATCAATATGTTCTAGAACTGACTATGCTAACTGAATTGACACCCGATATGGCAGATAGGATCTGGAATGGTGATTGCGGATCGGAAAATGCAGCGTAGAACGGCCCCGAGCTACGATCAGAAGGCCAATTCCCGTAATTATTTTACGTCCCAGAACCAAAGTTGATCGAATCGAGGTTGAATTAGGAATTGACTAAAATTTGTAGACTTGTTTTCTTTAATTAATTAATATCAATTCTTATTGCGACCAGCACACCATTCTTAATTTATTTAATTTTCTGTGACATTTCGATATAATCACACTTTTAATAAAACTATGGATCTTCATACTGTGTTAAGAGAAAATCAGAAGTGACATCTGTAAGATCGAGAATGGATCGAAACTGAATGTTGACTAAATTTTAATTACGAGAATTGTTCCTCTGATAAAGATCACAGAGAGTTAAAAAAAAAAGATACAAACGGCACAAACCCGATCATTGTGGAAGTCTAAGAGGGACGTCCACAGTTGAACATACGCCATGTTCAACTGTGGACGTCCTTGGCTGGAATGATGATGATGTCCTACAATTTTTCGTTTGAAGGTAAGCCTATAGATCTGCGGTTGTGAAGCAGCACATTGAGTATAAGTACCTAAAGCTTATATTCGGTATGACTACATAGATATGTCCGTGCTACGGAGGGCACGTTAAGCCATTGGGCCCGGTTATTGTCATTAGATGACAGTTACTAAGCCAAGTCAATGGCCTTAAGGCGGCTTGAAAACACTGGCCTTCGCTAACCAGCAGTTGAGCAGCATAGTAGAGTATGCTCTAAACATCCTCGATTGAGGTGAATGCCGTATCCCAGCAGTGGGCTGAATAAGGGTTGACGACATAGATAAGTATTTAAATAATTAACGTAAAAGCAGCAACAAAAATGTCATTAACATGCCAGATTTAAAATTAATGTAATGTCAGGAATATAAGTCAATATGATTTCTGGAATAGGCAAATTTTCTTGGTTTGATGAAAATACCAACGATACTTATATTGAAAACTAGCTTAGACCGACGATTCCGTTCACACGTATCTACGATTTTATACTTATTTAATATTATGTCAATTTTTTGCCCAATTTGTCTAATAGTTTGAGTTGAGCGTTGATAGATCAATCAGTCAAACATTTTGTCCGTTTATATTATGTTTATTTTGCCTTTTTGGTTATATTAGGTTGCCTGGAAGAGATCGCTAAGCGATAAGGCCGCTTATTGTATTGTATTGTATTTATTTATTTCCTTTTGTAAACTTCGTTTTTTTTTATTGAGAATAGTTAATGAACAAGCTTCAATTTGACCCTTCAAATGTATCAGATAGAAATGATGGAATGACAAGCATGACTATGTATGATGGAATTCATTGTCGTGACACATAAGTACAGGATTAATCGATGATCGATTCGATCGATATAAATCGATATCTCTCAGCAACGTTACGACACTACAGCTCATTATTTCATTGTCTACAAGTAGTACAATAACAATATATTCAATGAAATCTGACGCAAATGAATCGTGAACGTTAATACCGATTTAGATCATTATGATTTGTGTATGATGTCTCATCGAGTTAACGTTTGAAGTTATATATTACTGGCTGACCCGACAGATGTCCTGTCTTCCTAACTATGAATATTGAATTCGAATTTGGTTTCGTGCACGCTGTCAAATGATTGATAGTTCTGTCAAATGCTATAAAGTTACATTAGGTTTTTTTTTTAATTTTCTAATATTCCCCGCATCTTGCTTATTTTTTTTTTTCTTAAGAACTTTCTCCTTAAAATAATAAATACAACAAAAACAGAATTAAGGAAATTGTTCCATCCGTTCACGCGTGATGCGATGACAAGGGAAATAGAGATTCATTTTTATATCGGCATTAACCCATAAGCATTCCACTATTGGGATACAGGTCTCCCCTCAATCGGAGGGCTTAGAGCGTACTTCACCACGCTGCTCAACTGCGGGTTGGCGAAGGCCAGTGTTTTTAAGCCGCCCTAAAGCCACTAATTTTACGACTGTTTTCTAATGACAAAAGCCGGGTCCGACGGCTTAACGTGCCCTTCGAAGTATGGAGGAGCCCGAGTTAAGTAAACCCATCATAGCTGTCTATGTAGGGCTACAAGTGACGTTGCTTAACTTGCGTGATCGATTACATTAATGCATGCAATGACGACATCGAGCTCCTAATTAAAAAACATGTCATTCGACTAAAATAATGATGATAATGTTGGTAACTTTAATATGAGATTAAACAGATTCCTTCCCAGCAGTTATATATTTTACCACCGCCAGGAATTTGTGGGAAATTCAAAAACTAGGTCGGTGCCTTTTGACCTTTGCTTTGGTTAATTAAAGGAATGGTTGTTTACCGTAAAATTGTTAATGCCTCCAGCCCATTATGAAATGATTCAATTTCCTTAATGGTTCAAAGAGCATAGGGCCGCCGCGTAGTTTAATTATTTCTTAGAAAAAGACTGCGGAGAGGTTCGTTTGAATTGAGGATTACGTTTAGGGTGAGGCCAAACGAGCGTATTTTTTTTAGATTTTGGGATATTTATAAACCTATTATCTCCAGCCCTCTCGCTCCGGTGGAGTTACTCCTTCCATCCATTTGAGCAGTTTTAATTAATTTGTGTGAATTTATACTACCGGCCCGCCTTATATGAAGCGGTTACCGTAGCCATATTAACGCACGCAACATAATATATCACTTGCACGCCGCCACCCCCGCTGCCAACGCAGCATCTCCTTTTCTGGTGACCTCACTCACTCGCAAGAATACAACATCAAGGGAATTGTTATTTGGCTGCGCTATTCTGTGAGGTGGAGGTACATTCCCCAGTCGGGTAGCTTACAATTACCCTCCCTACCTCTCTTATTAAGCTCCCTACCTCTCTTTCATTTCATTCAAAAGACGAGTTCGGTGGTCGAATGATTAGCAATTTCCACTTTGAGTTTGCGGGTTCGATCCCCACACAGGACAAATATTTGTGTGCATGAACTGTTTGTCTTAGTCTGGATGTTTTCTATATATTGTATGTATGTATTTAAAGAAAAAATGTATTAAGTATGTTATCAGTGTACCCATAGTACAAGCTTTGCTTAGTTTGGGACTAAAGAAAGAAAGAAAAGAAAGAAAAACATTTATTTGCTCATTACACAGCACATTATGTATAAACAAGTCAACAAACAGGTAATATATTAAAAAGAAGAATATTAAAGTACTGTGCAATGTCGCAAAATGGTCCCAACTAAGCAAAAAGACCGTCTGCAACAGACTCGGCACTGATTTTCAGTTAGGACCAGGGGGCCTACCAGGGAAATCAGTGAATTTCATTCAATTTCTTGGTATTTATGTTCATGCCCACCCATGGAATTTCATCCAATTGGTACCGGGGAAACGTTGGACAAGTTGGAACATCACGGACATACAAGCACAATAAAAAAAAATGAAACAACATAAACAATTACACACAAAATCAAAGAAGACTCAATAACAACTATTCTAGACATTTCATTTATCAAATACATTAAAAATATTTTAATGTATTTGTTATATAACTAGATGGCAGTGTGTAATTTGTCCAGCAATATTTTTTTTTTTTTTTTTTACTACGTCGGGTGGCAGACAAGCATACGGCCCGCCTGATATGAAGCGGTTACCGTAGCCATATTAACGCTCGCAACATAAAATATCGCTCGCGCGCCGCCACACCCGCTGCCATCGCAGCATCTCCTTCCTTTCTGGTGACCTCACTCACTCGCAGGAACACAACAGCCCTCAAGGGAACCGTTATTTGGCTGCGGTATTCTGTGAGGTAGAGGTACATTCCCCAGTCGGGTAGCTTACAATTACGCTCCCTACCTCTCTTTTCGCCAGAGCTTCGTTTGTCAGTCAGCAGGGTGCTCCGCGTGCAGGTGAAGTTGGCTTTGGTTCAATGATGTTGATGAACCACCTACACCCCAAAATTTTATTTGATATATTATTTTATTTTATTTAATATATTATATTTATTTAATATTTACTTGATGAAAACTTACACTTATTTACTACTAATTTGGCAACATATAAAATTAAAATGAGCTTATGAAACTTAAGTATTGGACAAAAATTTGTGCAAACAAGCTCACTCTTGCGGTAACGTCGTTATTTGGGTATTTCGCCAACCATACTTTTGCAACGTTACCTACATGCGTAATAGTCGATTTTTATAGAATCCCGCCATAATCGATTCGATATTATATATTATGAAACTGTAATGGTTCTGTTCAGTGTAAAGAACCACTTAAATTCCATTAAACGTACAATCATCCGCTGATGAAGCATTTATACATTACCTTTTTTTATTATTAACATGGTATATGTTAATAATAATAAAAAGTAATGTATATATATTACCTACATTTTATGGACTGTGAGGACCGCACTTTTTGGGAATTGTTATTTGGCTGCGGTATTCTGTGAGGAATGCCCTATATATGATATGAGGTATATCTTAAACGTCTACTTTACTACTACTATTTACTTAATTTTAATCACGTTGCTAAATTAATAATTTTCTTTTTTTTTTGTACTATGTCGGTTGGCAGACAAGCATACTGCCCGCCTGATGTGAAGCGGTTACCGTAACCGTATTAACGCTCGCAACATAATATATCACTTGCTCGCCGCCACCCCCGCTGCCAACGCAGCATCTCCTTTTTTGGTGACCTCACTCACTCGCAGGAACACATCAACCCTCAAGGGAATTGTTATTTGGCTGCGGTATTCTGTGAGGTGGAGGTACATTCCCCAGTCGGGTAGCTTACAATTACGCTCCCTACCTCTCTTTTCGCCAGAGCTTCGTTTGTCAGTCACCAGGGTGCACCACGTGCAGGTGAAGTTGGCTTTGGTTCAAAGATGTTGATAAACCACTTACACCCCAAAAATTATTTATTATATTATTAATCTGAAGAGTTTTGGCGACCCTTTGTATGTTTTTCCGATTGTAAAACGGGCTGTGTTAAGAGGAGTTTCTGAATGTTCAAAACCGCCTGCTTGTATGTGATTTGTTTTAAAATTTGTAACAATTGCGTTTTATTTACGAGTATAACCGTACAACATGTTAATGGTAAGTATTTTGACATATTAATAATACGAAACGACGACATAATGCGGTCTCGGCTAAGTACAGCAATAACAATCGGTCATTATTGTGTTATAACAATTATGTTGTAAATGTGTTAAACATCCAGTTAAATGCTGTAATTCGTTCGGTTCTGCTTTGTAAGTACAGTAATAACGCGGTTCAGCTGGAGCTAGATATTGGTCGAGGTTAGATACATATGTCTTATGTTTACATTTTGAATGTAAGGGGTTGACAGAGAGAACGAAATTCAACGACTTTTTTATAAATCTCCACCCGAGAGAACTCGCGGGGGATATATACAAGATACAATTTTAAAGACTGGTCAAATTGATAACGGCGATTGTGTAGCTGTTACTGATCACGAAACAATAAAAAAAAACTATAACTTAAAACCTTATATATAAATATACCTTAAAAAACATCAAATCAATTCGGCTGATTTTTTTTTTAAATGTTTGTTACTGACTTACTCCGTGATTTATAAACCGATTTGAAAAAATCTTTTTTTATTTGAGATGGGACTAATCTGGAAGCCTACTCTTTTAGAGTATGCTTCCAGATCCAGATATTTGTTTCATCATCATCGTAAGCCTGTATCTACGCACTGTTAGGTTTGTTATTTCATTACTCCGTCATTTATAAACCGATTTGAAAAAAACTTTTCTTACTTAAAAGAGTATACTTCCAGACTGGTCTCATATTTTTTTCATCATCATCATCATCATCATCATCAGCCTGTATCTACATCCATAAATGTAGAGTAATGTTTGGAGTCGGTTTATTTTTTGTTAAAACTATTGTAGTATCTGTCATTTTAGTGTATACTACAATGAGGATAACTGCTGAAAGCGGTCACACCGCAAAGCGCGCAGAGGGTGCATGCGCGACAACTCCACGTGTCACCTACCTACATAGTAAACTTGAATCTCGGAGATAAACAAGAACTATTTCGATAGCCATACCGCGTTTATGGTTGATTAGTTTTTGTTTTTTTCTCATTGATTCGTGATTAATACTAAGAACATATGCGTCTCTTTGAATTTGACCAGGCTTTAAAAATACGCCCAGTATTTTTAAAGCCTGGTCAAATGGGGGTTGATGCTACTCACGTCCGCAGGCTTTACCCTAGTTTCCCTGCACGTGACCCCTGGGTGGTGCTAATCGAGTAGCTTTTTCTGAAGTGGTAGAGCTAAGTTGGAATCATTTAATGTCCATGACAGGGTCGCGATCAACTTATGGACATTGAGTGACTGCAGCTCGTAATTGGGCCGGCTCGTCCGGGGCAGTACCACTCTCACACAGAAAACCGGCGTGAAGTAGTAGCTCGCTATTGCGTTTCGTGCGGTGAGTGTTGAGACCCGGAGCCCAATCCAAAAACCTCAACTCTGGATATGGCAGTGGCATTAGGAAGAAGAATACCCCAGGAGGGTACCGTCACCGTTGGTGAAGGAGAATCCCTTCCTGAGTTTCACTACTCAGGCCGCCCGACGTATTCTGGGGCGGGCACTATGCCACTCTGTATCTCTGCCAGGAGCAGGCGTAGGAAAAGGACGGTGGCACGTTCCCCTGAGCTCTATATTGAGCTATGTAACATAAGGGGACTTCACTCCAACCTGAATGCCGTCCACCACCATCTTGAGACGGCTAAGCCAGCCTTGCTTTTTTTAACTGAGACACAGATATCCCCACCATCTGACATCTCGTATCTGCGCTACCCAGGGTACAAACTGGAACACAATTTTGTGCCACGAGCCGGTGTGTGCGCGTACGTTAGGGAGGATATCTGTTGTCGACGTCTTGGCAATCTTGAAGAGCGGGGCCTGTCAATTATGTGGCTGCGCGCAGACTTCGACGACCACATTCGTATCTACGCGTGCCTCTACAGGTCCCACAGCGGTAACGCCGAAACGGAGTGCCTTGTTGAGCACATCCAAACGACGACTGACAGTCTACTCCAGCAAATGCCTTCTGCCGAGATTGTGGTTATGGGTGACTTTAATGCCCACCACATCGAATGGCTTGGGTCACGCTCAACTGACCATGCTGGAAGATCTTTTCATGACTTTGCCTTGGCATATGGTCTAACGCAGCTGGTCTCTTCACCTACACGGGTACCGGATGTGGAGAACCATGTGCCATCCCTTTTGGATCTTCTGCTGACCTCCCACCCGGATAACTATCGCGTATCTGTTGGCGCCCCTCTTGGATCCTCAGATCATTGCCTGATAGAATGTGTGGTGCCACTCATACACCAAAAGCGACCGCGTACCGCAGGTATCCGTCGTGTGTGGCATTTCAGGTCAGCAGATTGGGATGGGCTGCGTGACTTCCTGGCTTCTTACCCCTGGGGGCCAGTTTGCTTCTCGCTGGATGATCCCAGTGCCTGTGCAAATGCTGTCGCTGATGTGGTTCTGCAGGGTATGGAACTATTTGTTCCTAATTCTGCGGTGCCCATTGGCGGCAAATCTCGACCATGGTTCGGTGGGTCTTGCAGAGCCGCGTTGCGTCAGAAGCAAGATTCCTACCGTGCCTGGTCCAATGCTCGGGCCACTGGAGATCCAAATACCGGCGTACTCAAAAAAAAATACAACGCTGATTCCAGGTCGTTGAAGGGTTTTATCGCGAAGGCAAAGTCCAGATTTATAAGCGAAATTGGCGAGAGACTAGTGCGCTTGCCATCTGGGTCTCGTGCGTTCTGGTCGCTCGCCAAAGCCGTACAGGGTAACTTCTGTCAGTCGTCGTTTCCACCACTGCAACGGATGGATGACTCGCTGGCCCATACTGCAAAAGAAAAAGCCGATCTCCTTGGGTTTCTTTTTGCATCTAACTCGACTCTCGATGACCAGGGAGCCACACCACCTACCATCCCTCGGTGTGAGAGCTCTATGCCAGAAGTAAAGTTCACGCAAAGAGCCGTGCGTAGAGCACTTTGCTCCCTGGACATCCATAAGTCGAGTGGGCCGGATGGCATTCCATCCGTTGTTTTGAAAATATGTGCCGCGGAGTTGGCCCCAGTTCTAGTCCGCCTTTTTCGGTACTCGTACTCGCTTGGCGTGGTCCCCAGCTCGTGGAAGGAGGCTTTGGTTCACCCGATCCCTAAAAAAGGTGTTTGCTCAGATCCGTCCAACTACAGGCCCATTGCTATAACTTCCTTGTTTTCCAAGATAATGGAAAATATTATCAACCAACAGCTGATAACATACCTAGAGGATCACCAGCTGATTAATGATCGCCAATATGGCTTTCGCCATGGTCGTTCGGCTGGTGATCTTCTGGTATATTTGACTCATTGTTGGGCAGAGTCAGTGGAAAGCAAGGGCGAGGCTTTGGCTGTTAGTCTGGACATAGCAAAGGCCTTTGATCGGGTGTGGCATAAAGCGCTACTATCCAAGCTTCCCTCTTTTGGGTTACCCGAGAAACTCTGCACATGGATTGCCAGCTTTCTCACTGGGCGGATCATTAAAGTTGTGATTGACGGTGCACGCTCGGATCCATTACCCCTGAACGCTGGTGTGCCACAAGGCTGCGTATTGTCTCCTACATTGTTTCTTCTGCATATCAATGACTTGCTGCACGTATGCGGCATCCATTGCTATGCAGATGACAGTACCGTAGACGCAAGATACAGTGGTCTATGTAATGTTTCTCGGGATTGCGTCGATGAGTGCCGGAAAAAACTTGTGTCTGAGATTGAGACGTCTCTTGGACACGTCTCTGATTGGTGTAGACTGAACTTAGTCCAACTGAATCCATCAAAGACACAAGTATGTGCGTTTACCGCAAAAAAGTCCCCATTTGTCGTGGCTCCTAGATTGGAAGGTACTCCCCTTACTATTAGCTCCAGCATTGGTATCTTGGGTGTTGACATATCCAGGGATGTACAGTTCCGTGGTCACTTGGAGTGCAAGGCCAAATTGGCTTCTAGGAAAATTGGCATCATCTGTAAAGCCAGAAGGTATTTTACACCACAGCATCGCCTTCAACTGTATAAAGCCCAAGTTAGACCTCATATGGAATACTGTTCACATCTCTGGGCTGGTGCGCCCCAGTACTTACTCGCTCCATTCGACCGCATACAACGAAGAGCTGTTCGAATTGTCGGTGACCCAATGATTTCTGATCGGCTGGATTCTCTCTCTACACGCAGAGATGTTGCATCTCTTTGCGTTCTATATAAATTGTACCACGGGGAGTGCTCGGATGAGCTATTTGATTTGATACCTGCCGCTGAGTTCCACTATCGTACAACTCGCCAAAAATTAAAGTTCCATCCACATCACCTTGATATTTGGCGATCTACTACAGTACGCTTTTTAAGGCATTTTCTACCACGTACTGTAAAGTTGTGGAATCAACTTCCCTCAGCGGTATTCCCAAATAAGTACGACATGGGGGCCTTCAAGAACAGAGTCAATATTTCCCTTAAAAGGCTGGCAACGGATCGGCAACCCCTTGGTGTTGCTGATTTCTATGGGCGGTGGTGATTGCTTTCCATCAGGTGACCCTCATGCTCGCTTGCCACCCTCTGTTATAAAAAAAAAAAAAAAAAAAAAGTATATATACAATTTGATGTAATTATTTTCTTGTATAATTTTAGTTGATTTGATATGTGTCTGTATGCTTTCTACGATATATTGCGCATGCGCAGCGTGGTCACCGCGGACGTGTCAACACGGTGAAAGTGATCGAGTTACGCGTATTTAGCTATTACGAACGATAATAGACCGACCGAATTACAATTGATATATATGTACATAAGTTACATACTTCCGAGTGGTTGGTGCGTCACGTGCCGGGCAATTCGTAAGTTATATTAATAAGTTCCTTGACTTTAAGTAGGTATGTAATGTATGACATAAAAGTCGACAATTCGAAATTTATATAGTGTATTTGTTCGCCAATTATATGTAATAGAACTGCTGCATTGCTCATATATTGTAGTCGTTCATATAATGCGAGATGACCTAAAACTAACATCTTTTTTTTATATATTAGAGGGAAGCAAACGAGCATGTGGGTCACCTGATGGAAACCCCCATGGAGATATGGGGTGTAAGTGGTTCATCAATATCTTTGAACCAAAGCCAACTTCACCTGCACGCGGTACACCCTGCTGACTGACAAGCTGCCTATAACCATAGATTTTTTTGATTGCAAAAACAAAACTTTACCATAAATTGGCGGTAAGTAGTGTTTAGCTTAGTTGGTAGAAACCCAGGAGTTCTCAATCGCCTAAGCTAAAGATGTTTCTCATTAAGTCTAACCTAAGACCTGCCTCCTTACCACCAACTCAATTATTACGATTCAATAACTGAATAGAATGCTTATTATTTATTATTTATTCATATCAATGAACAAGCGACTCTATTTCAAATTGAATAGAGTTGCTTATTCATTGGTGATAAGGGGGTAAGTTAAAGGGTAAGCCGAAGTGGATTCCCATCGGTTGGTTGCGAATATCAAACGTCAGCTTAGATTTATGATACCTCTGTTTAGCTTACCTGACAGCAATCCTCGAGCTCAACCAACTAAGCTGGAGATGTTTGTCTATAACTGAAATGTTAGATCTATTTTCCGAATCAAAATATTCGATAATAATCGGCTTCAGCTTCGGCGATAGGGCCCCTGTCCCCCTAGCCAAGTGTAATTCGTAGCGTAACGAACGTTAGATAGATCACGTGACATTTGTCAATTCTCATACTAAAATGTTCGATTTTGACAAATGTCACGTGATTTATCTAACGTTCGTTACGCTACGTATTACACTTGGCTAGGGGGGCTGTTTTGGAATCAAAATATTCGATCGAAATCGGCTTCGGTGTTCGGTACGATAACCCCCCTGGTTAATTTACTGTACTTTAAGGGCACTGTTCAAAGAACTAAACTTTATTATGTCGATATCGCCTAAACTGCTCGGCTACTTTACCAGAAGCGGTAAGATTGCCGGCTCTAAAGTGAAGCTTAAACACAAAATTACTACACGATACAGCCATTGGCCCCACGAACTTATTTGTCAAAGATTTATATACATAAACGGTCACGATTGGATCAGAATGTCTATGGGTACAGACCTTTAGCTGAGATAAGGTTTGCGGTGATGGTGATTTAGGATTGTTTTAGTCTTCAAACTGCATCGTAAATGATGCGTATTGGTTCATTAAAACAAATAACATTAAACATCTTGGAATATTTAACTGAAGTTGTTATTTTAGAAGAGCTCGATGTTCGAATGGCTAGCAATAGCCACTTCGAGCCTGAGCTCGCGGGTTCGATCCCCGCACAAGAAAAATATTTGTGTGTTGAACATGTCTGTTTGTCTTGGTCTGATTGTTTTCTATAATAATAAATAATAATATCCGCAGGGCAGCTTGTGTGGCGAGCTGTTGTGTGAGTAGCGACACCACGGACCCGAGTCTCCAGAGAGTCGGTCAGGGCCTTCGTCTCCGACGTGTCTTCATCGGTCGGAGTGTAAACACAAGAAGGCCCGCAGGACTCTCAGCTCTGGCTTGCCTTCATTGGCCGTCCAGAGAGGAGCCGCTAGAGCTATATGCTCCAGGGGTGGAAGTGTTAAAGGGCATCACGCCGCGAGTAACTTCGGAGAAAGCGCAGCACACCTCTCGACATCCCTGAGTCACTCACACCGGTGTTGCCCCCGGCCGTTTTCATGGCATTTCGGGGGCCCATCTAGTGAGTGGCAAGCCACCGCCTGCCGCAAATAACTAGCAATAAAAGCAGTTATGGCAGGCGTCCGTCCCTCTTCTGTAATAGCCCGGTATTAAGTTCACCCAGATCTCATCTCCATAGCCCATTTATTTTCCATCACACTTCGCAATAGTCTCAACGCCTGCCGAGACCTGCTCATGGGTATATCGTTCCATTGATATATCCTGGAGCGGGTCACGGCGGGCGTACAACATTACATCAAACTTCTCAAAGGGGCCTCTACGTGTTGGATCTATATCCCCGCGTATGCCTATCAAATGACCGGGATTGACCCGTGAATTAAGAGAGAAATAATAATAAATATTGTGAGACAAATTACACAGCGCCATCTAGCCCCAAAGTAAGCGAAGCTTGTGTTAGTGTAGTACCCATGTACTAGACAACTGATAAACATCATCATCATCATCATCATCTCAGCCATTGAAAGTCCACTGCTGGACATAGGCCTCCCCTCTAGATCTCCAATAAGACCGGTTGAAAGCGGCTTGCATCAAAGTCGTCGTCTGTCGGTCGTCTGTCCACCCACAAGGTGGACAGACGACCTCATTAAGACCGTGGGATCGCGCTGGATAAACATACGTAAATACATTTTTTTTTGTAAATACATACTTATGATACATAGAAAACACTCAGACCAAGACAAACAGACATGTTCATGCACACAAATGTTTGTCTTGTGTGGGAATCGAACCCACGAGCGTTGGTGTCGAAGCCGCGTCAGTAAGCTTTGCTTAGTTTGGGAATAGATGGCGCTGTGTAAATTGTCCAGAAAAAATATTTATTTATTATTTTTCGAAGTAGAAACTAAATATTTTTTATACATCGTCGTTTCGCCAATATCATTTTCTAGACGAAATGGGGAATAATTTAGACATCAAATATAAAAACAGAGCCTAACACTTTTTCGGCGTCATCCTACAATCACCCCACTCTTGGGACGTGGGTTTCCCCTCAATCGAATGGGTTTAGGCCAACCGGCATTTGAATAGCGGGCTGAAGTATGCCCGCTACTCAATTGCCGGTTGGCGGAGGCCTGACTGGGCTTAATGACTGTCGTCTAATAACAACGACCGGGACCGACGGCTTAACGTGCCCTCCGAAGCAGGGAAAATCTTGCTCTATGGAACACACCCACAGAGATCGTCTATACACTATATACACCAATTTCTATCCACATCAGTTTGACCATGATTTTTTAAATTTTTAGGGTTCCGTACCTCAAAAGGAAAAACGGAACCCTTATAAGATCATCTTGTTGTTAAATCTTAAAAAATAGGGGGTTAGATTCCTGAAATATTTATAATGATCCTACGTACGGAACCCTCGGTGGGCGAGTCCGACTCGCACTTGTCCGGTTTTTTAAGCAATATTTCGTAATCTAACAGCAATCCTTTCTTCTTTTTCATACAACTTTTATCTTTCGATTGACATGTGATAAGATATCAATTATTCTGATAAGACCTTGGCACTCGCTTACAAATTTCGCTCGGACAAGTCACTCAAACGTTGGCTGGAAGAGATCCCTTATAGGGATAATTCTGTCTTTGTACTCATTGGAGATTCACTATTATTTGGAGTATACTAGTAGAGTATACTTATTTTTATGTACAACGAGCAGACCCGACTGACCCTGTCCTGTCTTGTTAACAATGAATATAGAATTCGAATTGGTTTCGCGTAATCGGTCAAACAACAGACAGTTCTGTTAAACTATAAAGTTGCATTAGGAAAGCTTATTAGCTTTCAGCTTATAGTCGCGCAATTTTCATAAATGTTCTAATTTTCTGCGCAACTCTCTTATTTCTTTTCCTTCATTCATAAGAACCTTCTCCTGACAAATACAACTAAAAAGAAATAGCGAAATCGGTCCTATCTCATCCGCAGGAACACAACAACCTTCAAGGGTATTGTTATTTGGCTGCGGTATTACGTGAGGTGAAGGTACCTTGCCAGTCAGCAGCTTACAAATACGCTATACCTTTTGCCAGAGCTTCTTTCGCTAGTCGGAAGACTGCACCACGTGCGGGTGAAGTTAGCTTTGGCTTTAAAGATAGTTAGTGTTAATTACATCCAAAAAAAGTAATCTACTAAGGCTTTAGCAAAATTATATTATGTTTCACAGCTTTACATAACTACAATGTACAAAGCGTATCGAATACATTCAAATGACGAATTTGTCAATTTCCCAACAACGTGGAGTAAGTAAAATAAGTAAAAACGGAACAAAATTGTTATTTGATTAGTGTTATTTACTTCTCGTTTGCAGTGAATGTTACTTTTTCCTTGACTCCCCCCCCCCCCCACGTCCATCGTGTTTCGTCACTCCTTCACACAGCATTAGGGTGACACAGCATTGTGCTGAAATTGTGAGAAGCGGAGATGTGTTACAAATGTTTTGATACATTTGGCGAATATTTGATAATTTCGGAAAAAGACGTAGCTGACTGAGAGGGTGTAGTCCATGCTTTGCTCACCCCATATTCTCTACCCACCACAATGTATAAACCTATAAATGGACCATGTTAACAAGATCCAACTGACATTTTGTTACTTTTAAGTTAAAGCTATTTTAAGTTTAAATAGGAATAAAAATATCACGGAATATAAGTTTTGTGAAGCATATGTTAACAAATAAATATATGTCAGACAAGTTACAAGCCCCAAAGTAAAGCTTGTGTTATGGGTACTAGACAACTGATAAACATACGAAAATACATTTTTTTTTTGTAAATACATACTTATAATACATAGAAAACACCCAGACCAAGACAAACAGACATGTTCATGCACACAAATGTTTTACTTGTGCGGAAATCGAACCCGCGACCTCGGAGACAAAGTGGCCATTGCTAACCATTCGACGACCGAGCTAGTCAAAAACCTTTACTCGTATACATTAGCTGATATTTACATTATTGTAACGTGAAGGGTACAACTACGCATCCTCAAGTTCTTTGGACACGTTAGCAGAAATCTTGACGCAATGGAAAGATTGGTAGTGCAGGGACGAGTCGAGGGCAAAAGAGCGCGAGGTCGATCGCTAACCAGATGGACCGACTTAATAAAATCTGTCACCAAAACGTCGGTGACAGAATGCGCTCATCAAGCCACCGACAGAGATCGATGGAGAAGGATTGCGAGAGCAGCAACCGTCATGGAGAGCGACAATAAGTGACCACGACCACTCTGTCAAGAGTGTCGTTCAACTAGGAAGAAGTACGTGAAGGGTGCTGGATGGTGTTGTTGCGCGTGTCAGTGTAATCGATCAACGTCGAACGTAACCTGTCTATGAATGGGGTTTATTTGTCTCAAGCCCCTCCGTGCTTCGGTAGACATGTTAAGCCGGTTCCGGTTGTTGTCAGTAGATAACAGTTGTTAAGCCAAGTCAGTCGGCTTTAGGTGGATTGAAAAGACTGGCCTCCACCAACTGTTGAGCAGCGTGATAGAGTCCCATATCCCAGCAGTCCCAGCAGTGAGATGAATAAGGGTTGAAGTCGAACGCGCAGTCGAACATATTGAGTTTTTTTTTATACTACGTCGGGTGGTAGACAAGTATACGGCCCGCCTGATGTGAAGCGGTTACCGTAGCCATATTAACGCTTGCAGCATAAAATATTGTTCGCACGCCGCCACCCCCGCTGCCAACGCAGCATCTCCTTCCTTTCTTTCTGGTGACCTCACTCACTCGCAGGAACACAACAACCCTCAAGGGAATTGTTATTTGGCTGCGGTATTCTGTGAGGTGGAGGTACATTCCCCAGTCGGGCAGCTTACAATTACGCTCCCTACCTCTCTTTTCGCCAGAGCTTTGTTTGTCAGTCAGCAGGGTGCACCACGTGCAGGTGAAGTTGGCTTTGATTTAAAGATCTTAATGAACCACTTACACCCCTCTTGATGAACCACTCATACAGAAATACTCATACAGAGTCATACAGTTTTGTATTTAATATATTTCGTTATTGCCATGATCGCGTTTGGAATCTTCGAATAATATAACGATTACTTTATCTAAAAACTACTATGGTAGCAGAACTTGCACCAGAATTTTACTATGAAAGAAAGCCTTTTGTTTTACGGCAGACTAGAATAGAATCACTCCGTTTCTTCCCGTGGATGTCATACAAATATCGATCAGGCCTCCCCAACCACACAACATTTCAGTACATAGCAGTAATAATTGAAAAAAATAAAAAGTACATACACAAAAGTCATAGATTATATCTTAGATTATCAATTGGTCTCCGCTCCGCTTCGACTAGATGCCGCGGCGCACTTGTAAAATGCGGCAACAAATACTACGCCGAACTCGGCGTACCAGAGCGTGTTGCAATACAATTCTTCACGCACACTAGCATCTCAGCACATTGTTTTACGCACACTACAATATTGAGTTGCCGCATTCACGCTGCTGTAGCTGTTGTTTTTATATAGTGCGGCATCTAGTCGAAGCGTAGCGGCGACCAATTGTTAATCTATTTATTATATTATAATTATGACAATGTCTATAATCATATCAAGTATGAACCTTAATGCTGTGGAAGTGAATAGGGATTCTGATTCAGTAGATGTTGCTGTCAAACCTGCAACACTGATTTTCAATCAGAACCTTAACACCACGGACCCTAAGAGGCGAAGACAGTCGTGTTAAACGATGTATGGCAATAATTTTGATAAAAATTGGGGAAGATAGATAGATAGAATAGAGCTGCGTCAGTTCGAAACCGTAACGTATCGCTATCACTTTATAAAAAATACATACCAAGGGGTGTAAGAGGCTCATCAACATCTTTGAACCAAAGCCAACTTCATCTGCATGCGGTGCACCCTGCTGACTGACAAACGAAGCTCTGGCGAAAAGAGAGGTAGGGAGCGACCCGATTGGGGAAGTACCTCCACCTCACGGAATACCGCAGCCAAATAACAAATCCCTTGAGGGTTGTTGTGTTCCTGCGAGTGAGTGAGGTCACCAGAAAGGAAGCAGATGCTGCGTTGGCAGCGGGGCTGATCTGAGCGATATTTTATGTTGCGAGCGTTACTATGGCTACGGTAACCGCTTCACATCAGGCGGGCCGTATGCTTGTTTGTCACCCGACGTAGTATATATAAAAAAAAAAAAACCTAATGCCCACAAGGCGTAATAGCAAAAAATAATTATTAGTTTTAGGTAGATTTACATTCAAGTTACTGCATTTTTTAAATTGACTATATTTATATATTGTCCATTTCTCAATAATTTTATAGTGTTGTGCAGCCCGCGGGGCGTGACAGTATCGGCATGCCGCGGCCGTACCGCACTGGAGGCCGATCGGCGAGTTGTTGCCCAATATACGGCAATTATTCAAACTAGATTATATCAACTTGTTTCACACATTTACATGTGTTGATACAAACAGCTGGCGTTACATTACAATAGGGCTGGCAATCCGCAGATGATGAATCGAACGGCATTTCAGAAAAGCTACAGTGACGAATTTATGGACGGAGCTGTCTCTATTATAGTATGGTGACTCGGGTCGCAAACAAACTATCTTATTTATAGCAATGACTGTAACTTAGACATTTACGAGTAATACACCAAATCTATTCAGTGCTCATACCTTTTACTGCTGATACTGTTGATTGATCGCACTTGGTGGAACGTTATTATCATAATGTTATAATAAAACACTTCTGTTCCACTTAATTATATTTAATTTTATCGACCGGTTTCGCCGCTAAGGCATTATCAAGATACACATATGGTATTTGTGTTTCTACATAACATGACCTATTACTGCGGTTGTCTCCTCCTCTGCCAACGGTGCACTATTCAAATTGTTGTCAGTTTTCAATCAACTATATGTAACTACATGCATATATATATATATTATCTCCATTCTCCAAATTCCATAATCTTTAATTAATCACTAATTCCTCGCAAACTGAGACTTTCCAATAGTTTAGATCAATACCGGTGTCCAATGAACTTAGAAATTGTTCATATATTTCCTAGATACTTTTCAAAATTCATCAAAATTGAAGAACCGCTTTGAGAGTTGTAGCTAGACAAAGATAGATAGAATATGCTTTATTTACACAATAAATTACAGAGAATACAAATAACAGTTTTCTTATCACAACTTTTATGTGCAACAAGGCGGCCTTATTGCTGAAAGCAATCTTTTCAAGGCAACCTTTAGGTAACTGAATAAGGCATGAAGTAGGTAGGAATCGCATAAAAAAAGAAAAATGTACTTAACTAAATTATAAATTAAATGTTATATAATATGTAGTATAATAATAACTATATAACACATACAAATCATACATATATATATATATATATATATATACACACATATATACACAAATATATACCCTCATAATATACATACATAATATAATATATAAGTAAAAATAAAGCTAATAATGTCAGTATCCATAGATGGAGTCAAAGTGAAAGCAAGTAATTTTGTACCATCTTTTTGAAAACTTCAATAGATTTAGCGGTTCTGATAGTCACAGGTAAGTTATTCCAGAGCCTTATAGCTTGAATAGTAAAGGATTGATCAAAGAATTATACAATTATACAAACATAAATATAGAAAAATATCTTTTTCATATGAGGCTTAAAAATCTGTAGCAAAAAAGTGAATAAATTATCGATCGACATAAATTAATGTCTCCGCTGTTTTTCTAATAGTTCCGTCAATATGCAAATAGAATGCGGCAAAAAGTAGCCGTGTTTTCTAGCTACGACAACAACAGTAATTTGTTGATATGCCGCGTGTCTGTTAGTCTGGTAAAAAGTTCACAATGAGGACAGTAGATCATCATTATTTTTTCATTTGTCAATAGTGAGTTGTCGTATTCAAGAAGCTATTTTAACGTGAATACTATAAATATACTAATAATAGGGAGGCCCCTACGAAAGCAATTTTTAAGACGTATTAATCGTAATTCAAAAAAAGAATGATATCAAAATCGGGGGATACAGTTTGGTGTTGCAGCTACAAATCTATCATCTCCATCCAAAATTCAATCTCGATTCAAATCTGGATAGATCACGGATCAAGGAATTTATTACGCTGAGTAAGGACTATGTTACATAGTCCTTATCGCGTGGGAGGAGGGGGAAGCGCTGCCATTTTGACATAATTTTAGTGCATTCACTTACAACACCTCCCCAAGCCGTCTGGCCAGCGTGGGGAGTGTAGGCCAAATCCTCCTTCTGACAGGGACGGGTGAGAGAGGGTAGTGCTCCTGTAGTGGAGACTAAAATGACCTGATGATGATGATGATGATGACTTACAACACACGGCCGTGTCTAGGACACAGCTACACCCCATTTTTTCATATCCTAAATGGTATCTTCCGAAGACGGAAGAGAGAGAGTCGTGCTCCTGTAGTGGAGACTAAAATGGACCTGATGATGATGATGAAATGGTATCTTGCCGCAGACCAAAGGAGACCTACCATTACTATATGCCGAAGCATTTAAGTATTTCATTCCCCTTAGACATAGTACGAAAAATAATAACCGCAAAAACCCTACTATTTATTATAGCAACAATTCCAAGTTCACCGAGGACCACCCAAAACCTAGTTGATATCTGAATAATACGATCAGTTACTTAACATTAAGATCACGACAAGTATCGCAACGTCGCCGTGGGCTACAGTAACCACGGGCCGGACGGCATACGGCATGTCGAAAAACTTGATTAATTGATAATGCCACGCGAAATGGATCAAACGGCCTCGCCAAGACGTAACCGATCGGGTTTAAGTATAGTATTTTGGCTATTTCATATAATTACTTTCTATGCTATTTATGAAATCAATGACAAAATTAAGATATTTTGATTGCAACAGTTCTTAAACTACAGGTTAAAATTGAATGAGTAGTAATAAATCGAACATCTAACATTGTGAAACTGGGCGACTAATATACTGACTCGGCGACTAAAGTTGATATAAAACATACCAAACCTAACCTAACCGAGTATTTCTGTGGCTCATTTAGCATGTAATTTGTGAATATACATATTTATATTATGCTGTTTTGAGCTACAGGACGGTTGAAAATGGCCTGAATCCCTGGAGGAAAGGAAAGTACGGCTTCTTTGGCATTTTTTACTTTATAATTTTCATTTTTATGTGATACATTAAATAGTATTATTGTATTGGGTTTAAATAGATGTTTATAATTCAACCTGCTTTAGTTCGAAGAGTTGCTACACATTGCTAACAGAATTAATCTTTCTCGCCAATCTCGCTAAATCTGTTATATATTCCCACAGCTTATCTTAACAAAATAATATATCTTTGATGTGATATTGATCTACAAATTATCCGTCGATCAAGTCATTATCCTTTAATATATCCGTCGATCATGTCATTATCATTAGTTCATATGTCAAGGTCTTGTTAGAGACTCTTAGAAGTGACAAAGTTGGCGATAAAGCGTTTTAGCGATTTAGGGTTCTGTATACGTTATTTATCGTATATTATATTTTCATACCATTAAAACCTATATTGTTTGGAAATAACTAATTTTGTGCGTGCTGAATATACAAACAAATGTTTCATCAAGAGTCTTGAGATGGAGACGAACAGTAACGTCAGATATGTTTTCAATTTTATATTAATGTCCCCTCCGGCTTCGCACGTGTAGATTTCAAACGCATGGTGGGACAAAAATTAGTTTTTTTAAGTAAATACCTTCCTCCCCGGAAGGTATTTTTAGAGTGGAAGCGGAGCGTAGAACGACGAAACGTTTGACGCCCTCCTTCTAGATTGTCCGATGATCTTAAGAAAATGGCTGGATGCGGAAAGCTGAGGATCGTATATGGTGGAAAGCATTGGGGAAGGCCTATATCCAACAGTGGGTAGGTGCAACGGACCCACTGCCTACAGCTAATGCGCTCCTGTGCACCAAACTTACAGTCATATTACAGGATTGCGAGTCTCGCGTCTAGTAACGTGGGTAGGTACAGGCTGATGATGATGATTACGTAGAATAGTACAAATAATTTTATGTATACAAAATTCCACCAATCGACAATATCGACATGGTTCTTTTATATACGGAACCCAAAAAAAGTATCTTTCTCTATCAGATCGCAATAAGAAACGACATTATACCTAAATGTCGTATTGTTGTCGAAATGTCGCCGGCTCGGACGACATGTCGCAAGCATATTATCCCTTTCGAAGTGTCGGCAAGCGTAGCGAATGTGGTGTGACTTCGTGGCCTAACTCGTAAATTGTTCTTCTTGTACTATTGTTACATGTTGTACTATTGATGGGCAATGTTGTACAGATTTATATAAAACAAAATAAAATATTCTTCAACTGTATAAGTTTGATAACTTATGTCTCCTGTGTAGCCAAGATTAACAGCGGCGTTCACAAAAAATTGAAGTCCACTGCAGTCCCGGGGGTAAACTACGGCTGTCATGAAACTCATGAAACAACGAATTTAATCAGAAGAAAGTAGTAGGAGTCGGAAGTACTAAGTCATTTCCAACATTGTTCCAATTCTTTTTTGCGTAGTCAGCAGGTACCAAGAGTAAGTATTAAAACTTATTTTCATAGCCCTTTTTTATTCTTTTATTCAAAATTATTTCATTATATATCGTACATAACACCGAATCCTAGAAGCCTCGCAGGTCTTTATCTCAGTGTCGGCTGATCGTCGCCATATAGTGTTTTAAGTACAAATATTTTATTTTTTGGGTACATATCTTGAATTTGTGATGTAGTTTCATTTATTAACCTAACCCACCTAACTAAGTTTGCTAACCTGATAAGTATATACATAGATATTTTAAAATGTATTGTTATACCTAAACACATTCACATTTTTGTCAAAATGCGTGTCGTAATTCTATTTAGAATAGCTCTAGTGCATTCCTAAGCCTTCATTACACTATTGCAGTCCAATTTCCACACATAATGATCTACTTTAGTGTAAATGATATTACCTAATTATATGCTAGTGTTAGTCAACTGCACTGTCGCGGTATTGTTATGGGTACAGCGTGTAATATTTAAATAAACTGCCGATTGTAAGTAGGTGCTTCATCATTTAAACGAGTTGTTTTAAAAAAAATCTCGACATGTGTTCAAAATGACATGTGAGTAAGGAGTTTAGTTGCTCTTGTGAGGTCCCAAGAGTGGGAAGGTAGCCTGAATATAAACGGTATCCAATGAGAATCTCAAGCGAGACAGGACGTTGAGACGCAGGGACATTTTTAGAAAGGCTTACAAGAGGTTTTTATTGGGTCGGCAACGCGTGTTTGACGTCTTTGGTATCACTTATGTCCATAGGCTGCGATGACTGCTTGTCATAAGGCAGATTGTACGCTTCTTTGTGGCCGTAGTCGTATAAAAAACAATGGGAAAAACTGACCGAATTCGGATCTTTTAAAACCGTCAGGACGGAATTTTATGATGTCGAAATATTTTCGGTTAGTCACAGAGCTCATCAAAGGTATATTTAATTAACGTAATTACTTATCTATTAATACTTATTAACAACATAACGTAATTACTTATCTATTAATACTTATTAACAACAATATGTTCGTAAAATAGGCGGAATCAACGCCAAGTTACATTCTCTACTAGTCAACAATCACTACTGAAACACAGGACCAGATCCCATCCCAAAACTAAAAAAAAATAATTTTTTTTGCAACAAGCGTAATAAGTATAGCCCTCTCCATCGCTCGTTGGGCGACCTTTAGCCTGTGGACCAGTCCGATGGTTAGTGTCCAAGTCTCTGCACCATAGGTGATTAAATATAGATGTAGTGAATAAATAAATAAAAGAAAAATATTTTGAGTGGTGAACTTAGATACTGTTCCATAAAACTGTACGTTGGTACTGATATACATTAGCAATGGGTGATGCAGTGCTAGGTCTGTGTACACTACTGCTAGTTAATATTTAAAATGCGTCTCATACTTTCTCTGTTGGGCAATTATTTAGCAAAATACATGCGTTGCTAATGCAATCGAGTATAACTAAAACTATCTTTTAACAATTTCAAACCATATTCGTATGCCCTGCAAAGTTTAATATTCATTATGCGTCTGGCTGGTGTTGCCTTCATTATTTGGTAGTAAAAGCGCATGAGGAATTGCTAAGGTCAATAAAAAAAGATCCCGACGAATTGAGAACCTCCTCCTTTTTTTTCCACTTTTCCACTGCTGATCGTATCTGGTGGACGACATAAGCCTTCCCTAATGCCTTTCACCAGATACGATCCTCCGTCTGCCGCATTCAGCTGCTTCCAACCGCTTTCTTAAAGTCATCGGACCATCTAGAAGGAGGGCCTACGCTTCGTCGTCCTACGTGCGGCCTCCCCTTTAATACCTTCGTCCCCCATCTGCCATCACTTAGCTTCAGCTTGCAAACTCTTAATAATATGAATATCAAATATAATAAAACTGAAGACTTTATATTTATGTTTTTAACCGATTATAAAAGTTTGGCGTTTGGAGATTCACTGTTTGGCGGATATGTTGATAAGTATGTAAGTATGTTTGTGATTAACTCAAAGTACATAAAATGCTGCTCATATTACAATAAGTAATTGAATTGAATTTATCATTGAATTGAATCGAGCGATAAACAATTGAATCTGATAAGCGGAACTATGTTTAAACATTCCTTTTGGGAGTGGTAGTCAAACGTTATTCATCCCATTGCTGGGATACGGGTCTCTCCTCAATCGAAGGGGTTTCGAGTATACTCCACCACGCTGCTCAACTACGTATTGGCGGAGTAAACCTTAATATATTTTTTTTTACTACGTCGGGTGACAAACAAGCATACGGCCGCCTGATGTGAAGCGGTTACCGTAGCCATATTAACGCTTGCAACATAAAATACTGCTCGCGCGCCGCCACCCCCGCTGCCAACGCAGCATCTCCTTCCTTTCTTTCTGGTGACCTCACTCACTCGCAGGAACACAACAACCCTTGAGGGAATTGTTATTTGGCTGCGGTATTCAGTGAGGTGGAGGTACATTCCCCAGTCGGGTAGCTTACAATTACGCTCCCTACCTCTCTTTTCGCCAGAGCTTCGTTTGTCAGTCAGCAGGGTGCACCACGTGCAGGTGAAAGTTGGCTTTGGTTCAAAGATCTTGATGAACCACTTACACCCCAAAAAAACCCTTTTGAGATCACTTTGTGCCAGTTTAAGGTCCCGGTCGTCTGTTGATTCGAATGTTTCCTTAAATTATATAAATGCATTATAATAATTAAGTTTACGCACTTGGACAATTCAATTAAGGAAATTAATTACAGAGAAGCAACCATAAAAAATATATTGCAGTCTATAAATATATAATAATTTAACACTTATAATATATCAATATAACTTTTTTATTAACATCTGTAATATAACAATTAAAATGGTTTTATCTCGGCTACAATTATGATTGGATGGCGTGTAGAATTGCTAAATTATGTCCAAGTGGCGGTAGATTTATAGCATTGAGAAATATAATTGTGATGTAAAACGATAAATTTGAGTTCCTAAATGTAATTAATATTTTAATTGCATAGTAATTTATGTTTTTATAATTTATATTTGATTGTGTGGTGTGTAAGAAACGGCTTTAGTTTTAACATTATTTCTTTAGTAGATTTCATCTTCCATTTTTATGTTATCAATCAGTACTCAGTGTGAAAGTAGTCCTGGCTGTTGTCATTAGTTAACAGTCGTGAAGCCAAGTCAGTGGCCTTTAGGCGGCTTGAAAATACCAATCCGCTTGCGTGCTCGGTTGGTTTACTGAGCGCAAGAGCGGTGCAGGTAAAGGTCCTCTCGTCTGGTTGGTTTACTGGACGAGAGACTCGCAATCTTGTGATATAACTGGTAGATTGGTGCACAGGGGCGCACTAGCTGTAGGTATAGGGTACATTGTTGTCATTAGATGATAATCGTTAAGCCAAGTCAGTGGCCTTTAGGCGGCTTGAAAACACTGATCTCCGCCAACCTGCAATTGAGCAGCGTGGCAGAATATGCCTCTGAGCCCCTTCGATTGAGGGGAGACTCGTATTCAAGCAGTAGGATTAATAAGGGCTGTCGACGAATGGAATAAAAACTCACATTAAATAATATAGTTTGACTATTTCAGCCTGAAAAGATGACAGTATTTTTTATGCTTGTAAAAATATTCTACACTAGCGCCTGTCTCCATTGTAAATATTTAAAATTATGTGTAAAATATATGTAAAAAATTATATTCGTAAAATTTTACCAAAATATTAATTAAAATTTTGCAAGACAATTAGCAATATGTTAACGAATGCATTTCATTACAAAATGTATGAAGATTAATGCAGTTCATTAACATTTGTTACATTCATAGTTAAATCAATTTCAAAATGTTTACTCATTAAATGATCTCTAAATTAACGATACTGATGTCGCAATGCGATAAACTTGTGCAGCGGGCATATTTTATTTTATTATACCTGACTATGGCGATGAGAGGTCTTGATGAACTAAACACAGTATTCGAACTCCTTAGTTCTTATTAAAGTGAAAACTTTTTTAGCGGCGTTGTGCACTTTTTGGGATGGGAAAAAAATGGTAAACTTGCGTTAGGACACGTGACCTGATCGAAAATTCGTAAGACGGAGGCAGAGTAGACCGCCGGCGCGGCGTAGCAGAGGGTGTAATATACCCCTCTCTTGCTACCTCTCTTGCTACCTCTCTTGCTACCTCTCTTGCTACCTCTCTTGCTACCGCGTGGTGAAAATGTATGCCTGCTCCTGCTGTTTATTTTTTAATGTAATATAAATTGTAATGTTTGTGTTCGTACAATATTTATTTATTGCGCTGCCGTCAGCGCAATAAATAAATATTGTATTTTACCACATAAATGATAGTACTTTTATACTGATAAATAAAGCAATTCGTGCGTAATTATTCCCTAACCATTCCAAAATATTCAAAAATGCACAACGGTAATGTTCAAGTTTTCAGTCCTGCCTCCTCCCTCCCGTAGTACAACCCGTTTTTTTTTAGCACAATAATAAAAAAAAAATCTAAAAAGAATATCTTGTCGTTTATTCCTGTTTCCGATATCTTACATCCTTCCAACCAATTTACATAAAACTTTCCTCATGTACGAGTATCATTGTTGAAAAACGTATGAAAAAACTGGATTTTTCTCCGTTTAATTGTTTCATTATGGTTATTTCGTATTAAAATGGTTTGACTCCTAGTTATCGACATTAACTCACTCTCACTGCAGGGATACGGGTCTCTCCATAATTGAAGTTTTTAGAGCGTACTCCACCACGGTACTCAACTGCGGGTTGGCGAAAGCTAGAATTTTCAAGTTTCCCAAATGCTATTGACTTGGCTTAACGATTACCATTTAAAGAAGACCCTACCGCCGAAGCTAAACCCGATTACCTTTTTTTGATTTTTTGATTCCATAAATTGGCCTCAAATATCTTTAGCTTAGTAGACAGATAGATTTGGGGTGTAAGTGGTTTATCAACATCTTTGAACCAAAGCCAACTTCACCTGCACGTGGTGCACCCTGCTGACTGACAAACGAAGCTCTGGCGAAAAGAGAGGTAGGGAGCGTAATTGTAAGCTACCCGACTGGGGAATGTACCTCCACCTCACAGAATACCACAGCCAAATAACAATTCCCTTGAGGGTTGTTGTGTTCCTGCGAGTGAGTGAAGTCACCAGAAAAGAAGGAGATGCTGCGTTGGCAGCGGGGGGTGGTGGCGCGCAAGTGATATATTATGTTGCGAGCGTTACGGTAACCGCTTCACATCAGGCGGGCCGTATGCTTGTCTGTCACCCGACGTAGTATAAAAAAAATAAAAAATAGTGCTCTAGGGTATCTACCAGCTAAGCTAAACATAAATAGCAACAATTAGTTTCAATTTCGCTATCAAAAATACGATGATAATCTTCAGCTTCAGTGGAGGGGCCCAGTTCTCATCTTCATCAGGTCATTTAAGTCTCCACTACAGGAGCACGACCCTCTCGTCCGTCATAGACAGGAGGGTTTGGCCTACACTCCCCACGCTGGCCAGACGAGTTGGGGAGGCCTGATCGATGTTTTATAATGTATTTCCCTTAGTCGTCTTGTACGACATCCACGGGAAGAGACGGAGTGATTATATTCTAGTCTGCCGGAGACCACACGCCCAGGGTCCCAGTTCTAACAGATTAATATTATTCGGTAGGGCGGACACAGAATAACTACTATGCACGGAGAAGCTAGAGAAGCAGCTAAAGATAAATAAATTCAGACGGGCAGCGGTCAACATTGCTTAACTTACGTGTTAGACTGACACGCAACACCACACCGGGCTCCTCGCATTTGACACCTGCATGGCATAAATCGTAAAAATAAATTAATAATTGGCGTAAAGGTCACAGTAGTGTTTCTGTTAATTGAGGCCTTGTCGATAAATATTCAAAATAATTTAATTAATCGATTTTAATTATTACTAATAACTCCGTCTACTATTAGTAACCAGTTTTAACGTCAAAAATATATTGACTCTCCTGAGATCAAAATTTAGTATTTACATTTGAGACGAGATGCTACTGATGAGTCTGTAATTTTTACTTAAATAAATAATTTTCATTCCATTTCATTTCATAGTATTGAAAGCCTTTAATTAATATATATTTATTTTTCAACAGTAGCCTGTAGCAACGTCAAGAGTAGCCTGTCCATGGATGGGTTTATTTATCTCGAGCTCCTCCGTGCTTCGGAGGGCACATTAAGCCGTCGGTCCCGGCTGTTGTCATTAGATGACAGTCGTTAAGCCAAGTCAGTGGCCTTTGTGCGGCTTGGAAACACTGGCCTACGCCAACCCGCAGTTGAGCAACATGGTGAAGTATGCTCTAAGCCCCTTCGATTGAGGGGAGGCCCGTATCCCAGCAGTGGGATAAATAAGAGTTGAGGACGATATATTTATTTTTAGTTATTTTAACATTTTCTCCTTTCTTTCATTAAAATTAGACACAATAACCGCTTAATGCTCAATGCATTCTCTACCAGGCTTTTTGCAATGCATTCTCTACCAGACTTTTGGGTGTGCAGAAAATGTCGTACGCGTCATAAATTATTAGAAAAAATATAACTGATTATATTTACACACATATGTTGTATACATTAAATAAATAAAACTAAAATGTATACTTAATTACTTATTACAAATTTTAATTTAAAAATATGTTTATTTTCTAAGCATGGTCAATGCAACTTGTTCTACGATATTGCAGCAGTTTTGTATACAAAAGGATGTAAACTTAATCTTTTTATTGTATAAATAAAAAAATATATGAGCATGAAACTGTTTTTATAATATTCTTAATGAGTTATTGAGTCATAATAATACTAATTGTGGTAAAATGGTTCTCAGAGCGAGCACATTCGCTTTCAGCATTGTGCATCGGCCGTTTTTTCTACCATCGATATTTCCCACCCACGTCTAAAAGGCAGGCGACACCCGGTGTCGACACAATGTGTAATAAAACAATACGAAATAATGTCACTTTCACAATAATTCAGAGAACATGCGAGCATGGTTAAAAAACAAAAGTGACGTCATTTTCGACAATTGCTTACTGTTTTCGTTAGACTTTCACTGTTTATTGACATAGAGGTGCGTAGAGGTACTAGGGCGTGCATATTTTATAACAACAGCGGACAAGTCTACCAAAACCATTATAAAAATTATTAATATGAAGTATTTATTTGCTAAGATACATATTTGTGATATAAACTATACACGATAATAAGAACCATAACTTAGAAGTAACAGTTCCCGAAACAGCTGATCATTTTTGTCGGGGTGTACGTAATAATTACGAATTAAACGAACTTAACTAAGTGACGTTCTATCACAATTTTACGAAGTCTTCACCCGTAGACAATATAACCCACCTCCTCGAAAAATATACTTTCTATTTCTTTTCATTATTTTTATATAGCCCTTGTTCTAACAACAACGAATACCAAAAAAAAGCGTTATCCAATTTTGTGCAGTCGTTCTGAAGTTATGCGCGTAAAACATTTATATAGAGATATTTCTTGCATAGTTAACTAACTATGTAAGAATATTCCAATCAAGCTAAAAGAAATATTTTTTAATTTCAAAGAATAGTCGAAGAGTCTCTCATTGCGATAATTAGCTCGTCCATGCCGCTCCGAAGCAGTTCATAATTTAATGTGACTATTAGAGTAAAACCGCAGTAGAGGTTGCGCCATGGTCACCCCAGCCCTGGTTATGTCAGTACGCTGCAACCGGGTCGGAATGCGGCCGACTTTTGTAATTAACATGATCGCAATGCGTAACGTGATAACGTGCTTCCATTGAAGCTTGGTACAGGACATTGATTGCGAAGAACTATAAAAACTCGCTCACAGATGCGAAATACATACACGGTTGGAATTTTACCAATATTCTGATGCTACAATACACAAGTTAAATAGGGTTGTTAAATATATATTTTAGTTTCATATTATGTATTTATTTATATACATAATTTATAATACTAGCTAACCTCCGGGATGACAGAACAACGTATGCCGATATGTTGTTCTATATTCTATATATTAATATGTGAAGCAAAAACTTTATACCCCTTTTTATGAAATTTCGTACGCTTGTAGCAATAGTATAAACTATTAATTAAATAGAGAAGGAGTGCCGAATTCTAATATTTTTTTAAATTAGTTATGCATAAAAATATTTTAAATCAATTTAAAAAAAAAGCATTACACACACTACCGTGTATTTGACAAACACACGCATATATACTAACTCTTTTGTTTATTGTCAAAGTTATAAACATAAAGTTTTATGGTAATTAATTATGGTCGAATTTCGACCATTGACTGACCACTAGTTTATATTATTTCATCGGTATGTAGTATACTTTACGATATATTCTTATAACTACTAAATATACATTAAAAATTTCATAAAAATCGATCGAGCCGTTTCGGAGGAATATTGTTTGTAATAAAATTAGTATGTAACTTATTAATTTTAGAGTATATATTAGGGAATGACCACAAAGCAAGAACAATTACACAAAGTAATAATAATAAATAATGCTCATTAAAATTATCGCACTGTGTCAATTGCCCTTGTTTACTTACATAATAATTCCAAGCAAACCTGTTATATCATGTATTCGTAACAACGTTGTGTATATCACTATATATGTATTTTTTTTTTTTCACCAAATACGTACGTAGCTACGTATAAGGTATGCACGGACTAGAAACGTGAAATCCAGTTTTGTGTAATATCTTGTAATATAAAGTAGCAACGGCTCCTTTTTTACCTGACTGCGACAGAAGGAGGGTTATGTATTTCGAGTGCTATCGTCAACCCTTATATATCCCACTGCTGGGATATGGGTCTCTCCTCCATGAAAGGGGGTTTAGAACATACGGCGGGTTGGCGGAGGCCAGTGTTTTCAAGCCACCCAAAGGCTACTTATTGAGTCAGCTTAACGACTGCCATCTATAACGACAACAGCCGGGCCGGGAACGACGGCCCTCCAAAGCACGGAGGAGCTCCAGATGAATAAGGCCACCCATTTGAAGTGTACGTACGGATATCTGGGGGCGCGGCAGTGCCCCCGCCAAGTCGAGCAAAAAGCGGCACGGCCGTACCATCCTTTCCTCGAAGCAATTCCGACCATTTTCGACCCTCTATAATTGTTTAACATAATTAAACAATTATAGAGGCGTCCGCGATAAATAAATTGGAAGATAATAAATACACAAAAAATGGTTAGAATATTTGCAATCGGGTTTTTGTTGCAGTTAATAATTTATAATACGACAAAGAAATGTCTATTCTAATAACAATTATGCATAATATATAAATAATAAATCATTTATATATAGACCATCATAATGATAAATAATTAAACTTATTTAAACTAGAGTACACGACGATGTACATCGGGTCACATTCGGCAGCCGTCCTCGAAACAACCGAAATACGATGCCGTTCGACCAAAATTCCTATTTTGAGGTTAATAGATGGTGGGTTGGCACTGTATTCACAAATGATATTTTGCAGCCTACGGATGAAATTCGTTCATAGGTATGACGAGCTCGGTGGTCGAATGGTTAGAAATAGCCACTTTGACTCCGAGGTCGCTTGTTCGATTCCCGCACAAGACAAACATTTGTGTGCATGAACATGTCTGTTTGTCTTAGTCTGGGTGTTTTCTATGTAGGTATTATAAGTATGTATTTACAAAAAAAAAATATATGTATTTATGTACATTTATCAGTTGTCTAGTAGGTACCCATAATACCTACAAGCATTTTGGGACTAGATTGCGGTGTGTAAATTGTCCAGAAATACTTATTTATTTATTATTTATATAGGTATCAGTAACATCAAGGTATAGCTGACTTTAAAGAAAGAGACTTTTCTTCAATAGTCCAGACAATTATTGAATTGTTGGAAATTTTGAGCATTTTAGACATTACGTCGCCTCTCTCATAATGATATTATACCGGTAATGTTCTCCGATGATGACCCAGTAAGCTTGATCTAATAACGGCTTATGTAACCGGGTGAACGGCCGCGATGAGCTTGACCCTCGGCCTTGGCTTGTCTTCGATGATGCGACGGACGAGCGACCATCAGTTTCGTCACTTGTTTCCCATTCTGTTGCTGAGTTTTCGATCACGATTTTTACAATAGTCGAAGTTCAATGTTGAATTTGGTAATAGATTATTCTTTTTTAATTACTCTGTGGCCTTCCCATGCTGTCCAGTCTTTGCTGGAGACACAGTATAAGCCATGTACTTAATACAGTGTGGCTACATTTTGCCTCTGAGATAAATCTGAGGAAAAGTTTTGCGGAGCGGCCGGAGTGTGCTGGAGATCCAGTCTAGGAAATTTTGTCTAAGTGTTTCTCAGTTTCACGAGTCTGCTAGTTAGGGCACAACAGAGTATTAAAATTAAAAATATTTTGTTATATTTATTAAGAGACATTAGTACAGATCAAATTAAAATTAATACAAACCTCTCGAACAAATCATTACAATTATTTTAAATTACTTTGTGCTGGTGAATTCATAATGACATTGACTAAACATTTTCATGTTTCATGTTCATTCAAAAATATGCTATATAACGGTGAAGGAACGTTGGAAAGTTTCGAAATTTCATTTTGAGATCTAAATATGAAATCTAAATAATGACTAATGCAATCTGTGAATGAAATATTGCAATGATTAAGTATTTTTTTTTTTAGGAAAGATTAGCGTAAATGTTTATGTTTTTTGTACTTATTATCTCTAAAAGGAAACTTTCCGGATGAACATAAGCATATTTAATTTAACGTGATTTAGCTTATTTTTTATGTTATTACCTAAACCAGAGTGTAACATTATACATATATTATGCAATAAAGATATACATACCATGAATTATTAAAAAAAAATTGTAAAGATTATTAATTATTCAGACAAATAATTAATAATCTTTACAATTTTTTTTTATTATATTAATTAGATAAAATAGTTATTAGTTTAGATAAAAGAACTGACTCATTTTTTTTACTCGCAAACGGAACCAAAACGTAGATTTATTTGTGTCTTTTTGAAGTTAATTAAAAAACTAAAGTTTGTATCTAAGTGTGCCAAATCTACTAAAGAAAAGTTACAATTATATGATGATTTAGAAGTAAGTACATTAAAGTTAGAAAATAGTAGAATTAAGTATGAAGCTGACACACAGGCCTTACAATCGAGGATTAATTACTTGACCGAATCATTAAACTCAATTCAAAATAAATATGATCTATCACAAAAGGAGATTAAAGAGTACTCAGAGGCTGTAGATGATCTCTTGAAATTGAGTAATTACAATGCTGAGCGCTTTGATTCACTCATCAACAACCATCCATGTAACTGCGCTTGCTTTAGTTCTCCACGGCCAATGTGTGCTACTGCGGTTGACAATAATTATACTGAGACTTTGTGTGATAGCTCACATACTGGTATTAGGACAGAGCAGTCATTAGGTGCATCAATTGATGTAACATGTTGTACACCAGGTGATGCACAAAGTACTATTATGTTTAGTGATAATATTGGAAAAAATATGGGCTCAAAATTGAATTCACTTATTAAGGGACAGTCAGTTGTAAACCATTGCTTACCATCTGCAAATTATGAAGAAATTATGAAAAGAATTTTAAAATTCAAATTTAATAATTATGAAAATCTCATTATTTTAGTAGAAAATAGGGGTAATTTAAACAAAAAGGATTTAATAGATTTTTGTGATTATTTATTATCTCTAGACTTAAGTAGTATAATTTTGTTTACATTTCCCTACTCTAAGAGCTTGTCAGATGCAGAAAATAATCTTAGATATAAGTTGAACAGTGTACTACACACTATAAGTACATATAATGATTGTATTCATTTGATTGATACTAACAGTTTTGTTAGCAAAAATTTATATTATTTGACTAAAGGTAGATATTACCTTTCTGCTAGTTTTAAGCGACAGATAGCACTTTCGCTATCCTATTTTTTTGACATTTCAGCCAAAAACTTGGCTACAAAATCCGCTTCTATTGAGCGGACTGTTGACATGGAATTTTCTAATAATGACATTTCTAATCATTTAAATTAACTCATAAGACAACAGAGGTAACAACCTCTAGCACTAATTTATTAAATTCACAATTAATTGATTTAGCAATACAATCAAACAGTAACTATAACATGTCACTATGCCCACAAAAATGTAATAATTACAACACAAATAATAATATTAACCTGGTACATCAAAATATATATTGTATGACTGAGGGCAAGCAACTAGAACTGGAATTATTCATGAACTCTGATAATATTAGTATTATGTGTATTACTGAGCATTGGTTAAAGGGGCATCAGCTCATGTTCAATTTCAGCAACCACCAGGTCGGTAGTTCATTCTGCAGGGTCAATACAGTACATGGCGGGTCGCTAATTTTGCTAAATAAAAAACTTAAATTTAAAGAACGGAAAGATATTGTGTCTCTCTCTGTAGAATGTTCCATTGAACTATCCTGTGTACAATTAGAGCAGTTCATTGTTATATGTGTATATAAACCTCCTACCGCGGATCTTAATTTATTTTTAGAAATCATGGATGAAGCCCTATGCAAAGTTAGTAACTCAGGTAAAACTATTTTGGTCTGTGGAGATTTTAATATTAATATACTTACAAATACAGCTGCATCAAGTAAAATTTTAAGTCTTTTTAAATCCCATAATTTAGTTAACTTATTTATGGAGCCTACTAGAATAAGTGCCACCACGGCTACCTGCTTAGATAATATATACACAGATATTAGTCCAACCCAAAAAAGTATTATTAATAAATTGGATTCTGATCATTCTGGGCAAATGATAAGTATTAAAATAAAAAATAAAAATGTTGTCAAGACAAAAATTACTTTTGTGCCAGTAACAGTGAGTCGCTTAGAACGTATGAGAGTAAACCTAACTAGTAACTTACCGTTTTTAGATAATGACTTGGAACCTAACTTGATGTATAATTCATTTTTTAATGCATTTCTTCGCGAATTTAAATCAATATTTACTTCCAAGGAAATTACTTTTACCAATAGCCTTGTCTTTGGTGACTGGGCAACCGTAGGTATTTATAAGAGTAGGCAAACTTTGTACATGTTATACTATGAAAGACAATTCAATAATAGTGAAGAATTTAAAGAACATGTAAAATCATATTCGAAAATTTTCAAACGCGTTTGTCAAGTAGCAAAATCTATATTTATTAAATCAAAAATTAGACATAGTAGTAATAAAATTAAAGCCACTTGGACGGTTATCAATGAAGAGACTGGGAAGGGTAGGACAAAGGATTCAGAGTTTAAATTAAGTATTGATGGTCATGTTACCAAGTCAGATTTAGAAGTTGCCAATGCTTTTGAAAGATTTTTTTCTGCCTTCCCTGTCACTTTAACTAGTGCCTTGGGCTCTTCCACCTCCGTTGCAGAGTCATTAATTAAAGATAATGTGCCTGAATTTTATAACGATTTTCATTTCCGTCATGTTAATGGGTCTGATTTAAAAGTTGCATTTAAATCACTTAATATTAAGAAAACGGCTGATCTATGGGGCATTTCCGTACATATTATAAAATCTTTATTTGACATTGTTGCTCCCGCCTTAATTGTGATATTTAATAGATGTATTGATTGTGGTGTGTTTCCTGACTTGATGAAATTAAGCAAAATTATTCCTTTGTTTAAATCAGGTAGTACATTAGACCCCACAAACTTCAGACCAATATCAATACTACCTACATTTAGTAAGATTTTTGAAAAACTAATTCTCGCTCAGTTACTTAATTACTTTAATGAAAATAATCTCCTGCACACTAAACAATTCGGTTTCACTCATGGACGGTCAACATGTGATGCTGGGGTAAAATTACTAGAATGTATATATGAGGCTTGGGAGGAGTCACGGGACGCCTATGGGGTGTTTTGTGACTTATCTAAGGCTTTTGATTGTGTGCAGCATGAAACTCTAGTCAGAAAACTACACCACTATGGTATAAGAGGCATCGCTCTTGATCTTCTTACTTCTTATCTGAGTGATAGGGTTCAGAAAGTAGATGTTAATGGAAAGCGATCACATGGATCAACTGTAGCGATGGGGGTGCCACAAGGCTCTATTTTGGGCCCTTTCCTGTTTCTCGTGTACATTAATGATCTACCTCATCTTGTAAAGAATAATCACGAAATAGTATTATTTGCAGATGACACTTCTTTAATTTTTAAGGTAAATAGACAACAATCAGAAATTGACGATGTAAATAATGCTCTTTCAAAAATAGTAAACTGGTTTAGTGCTAATAACCTACTTTTAAATGGTAGTAAAACCAAATATGTTAGATTTTTTACAAAAAATGTGAAACAAGTAAAAACCAATGTGGTGATGGACAATGAGAGATTGGAATTGGTCAATAAGGTTGTCTTCCTTGGGATAACATTAGACTCTAAATTACAATGGGGCCCACATATAGAAACGTTATCGGGTAGACTCAGCTCAGCAGCGTACGCCGTAAGGAAAATACGTCAACTGACTGATGTTGACACTGCGCGTTTAGTTTATTTTAGCTATTTTCACAGCATTATGTCATATGGTTTATTGCTTTGGGGTAGTGCTGCGGATGTAGACTCAATTTTTGTGCTCCAGAAGCGAGCTATCCGTGCTATTTATATGATGAGTCCCAGGGAGACACTGAGAAATAAATTTAAAGAGATAAATATTATGACATTACATTCTCAATATATTTATGAAAATCTTATTTACGTTCATAAAAATCAAACTAAATTTAGGAAAAACAGTGATCTCCATCAATTAAATTTAAGAAATAAAAACAAACTCGCTGTGCATATTACTAGGCTCCATAAAATCTCTAACTCGTTCCCAGGTCAATGTATACGCTTCTACAATAAACTTCCAAATGACGCGTTTAAATTATCCATGGGTAAATTTAGAAGATTTATCAAAACTAGACTATGTCAAAAGGCTTACTATTGTATCTCAGATTACATAAATGATAAAAGTATTTGGAAATGAATTGCTCTTGTTATGTTAATGATTGTATTTGTGTTTAATGTAACGATATTGGCAATTAAAAGAGTCGGCCTTGAGTTTCTTGCCAGTTCTTCTCAAGAAGCCCCGTCGCCGGAACTGGCACTTAAATTCACTTTCACATTCAAGATAGTGTGATGAAAGTGCATCTAAGCTCTGCGGATTTAAGTAGATAGTAATGATTTAGATACATGTCTTATATTTAATTTGTATGACGTTTCTAAGTGCTTTGTAAAGTCCAAGGAATAAAGATATTTTGACTTTGACTTTGACTTTGACTTTAGTCACTTCCGTTTATTTACTCATGTTTCCGTTACTTAACAAAATATAAGCAAAATAAATTTATTTTAAATTTTGGCTATATAAGTACTTAGATCGCGAATATTTAGCGTAAAAAATGTGAGTAAAACACAACACGAAACATTGTTTTCATTAAGTTTAAAAGAGGTTAAAATACATATTGAGAGATAAAAAATTGTTATTTATTTTATTTTTTCTTTCTTTGTTTGTTTTTAATATCTTTATTGTACACCACATAACAGATAGACAATCAAAGGAAATAACAATTGTGAATTTTAAGTATGTACAAAGGCAGGCTTCTCTATTTAGGAGATTTTTTATTTTATTTTTTTATGTTTTTTTTATCTTCTTCTTTCAATGGTCTCGGCCATAAGCGGTTTAAAAAAATCATATCGAATGAATAAAATCACGGGCAACAACATAGTAATTATTGCAAAGTTCAAGACCGCTGTCGCATAAGTAATTACCGACGCCAACAAAAAGTATAATTAAAACCAAGGATACAGTAATTAGGCAATTTAATTAGACGACCCGTTGCGAAATGAACGCACGCACGCATCACTTACTGTATTGCCAAATACTAAAGTCCGAGATACTGTTGTGGGTGCAATATATGCAGGCCGTTTTTGGAATTACTGCTTTCCAAAAAAAGGTTTTTTTTATACTACGTCGGGTAACAGACAAGCATACGGCTCACTTGATGTGAAGCGGTTCCCGTAGCCATATTAACGCTTGCAACATGAAATAGCGCTCGTGCGCCACTATCCATGCAGCAGGAACACAATAACCCTCAAGGAAATTACTCAAGGGATTAATCAAGGTCAGGAGGTATTCATTGGCTGCGGTATACCGTGAGGTGAAGATACTTCCCCAGTCGGACATACAAATACGCTGTACCCTTCAGCTACGCTTCAGCCACTTCTTAATAAAGAATATTGAATTCAAATTAGTTTCGCGCAATCTGTCAAATGACTGACAGTTCTGTCGAATGACATAAAGTTACATTAGAAAAGTTAATATGGTTAACATGGTTATAATATGGTTCAGTTTTCTTAAGTTTTCTAATTTTCAGCGCTAGTGAGATCCATTATTGTATGCGTTTATAGGCTACGGTTACGATTTTAAAAAGAAAATCAGTCTACTTTTTTAATTGTCTAAATTTTAATAATATGGATATTTTACTAACATTTTATTTATTCTCAACTAGAGGAAGCACTACTTATTGTAATGTCACTTCAGAGGTCTGCACGGGTCACATTTTAAAAAAAGTTTATAAGTAATAAAATATCCATTTATATTGACAATATAATTTGTATGTTGCAGGTATTATGTCTCCTAGTGTCGACGGGGATGGCGGCGGGCGCCAGGGCCCGCTCCAGGATACAGCAGCAGCCCGCGGAGGACGCCTACGAGTACGAGCCGCAGCCGCAGCAACGAGCCTCTGGCAATCAGGTAACACTCACTAACTACATTAAACTACTTAGATAATTTACTTTATAAACATTTAACCAATTTTTTTCTCAATTTGACGAGCTCGGTGGTCGAATGGTTAGCAATGGCCACTTTGACTCCGAAGTCACGGGTTCGATTCCCGCACAAGACAAATATTTGTGTGCATTTGGTCTGGGTATTTTCTATATATTAAAAGTATGTATTTACAAAATATATATATATTTAATTACATTTATCAGTTGTCTAGTACCCGTAAAACAAGCTTTGCGCTTAATTTTGGACTGTTAAATTGTATTTGGCGCTGTGTAAATTGTCCAGAAATATTTATTTGTTTATTAACCACTAAGGATATTGCTTTGTAGGCGTCCACTTTGGGCAAAGTGCTCGTTAGACAATTTTGCGTTTAAAGCATACCTAGTGCTTCATCGCCATCTCTTATTTACGGTGGGTGACTAGGAAGCGATAGATACAATAACTTTTTAACCGACTTTAAAAAAGGTTGAGGTTCTATGTTCGACTGTATGTAGGTATCTTTTTTTTATGCACATGTTCATCGATTTTTCCACCAATTGTGAAAAGATTTTTTTTATTTTTTTTTATTCAATAGAATATACTCCTGAAGTGGTCGCATGGAAATGGACCTTCCATGGATGGAGGGCAACCTTCAAATTTTATATTTGACATTTCTTTATTTTCATGGTATAGCCTGATTGGTCATCAATGGGTCCTACCGTCTAAGCTGAAGCCGATTACGATCCGATTTTTTGATTTCGAAAATCTAACTTCACCTAAAATTTGTGCTAATAGCTAATAGTAATAAGCTTAGCCGGTAGGGATGAAGGCGCTCTACCGATTTAACTAAAGATGTTTATCACAAATGTAAACTGAAGTCCGATTTTGGCAATCAAAAATCTCGACGGAAATCGGATTCAGCTTAGGTGGTAGGCTCCCTGATCATGAAAGGTACAACTGTTTAACGAAAATCGGTAAGGGTTGAAAGCGCACTACCATGCTACATCACTGCGGACTTTCGGAAGTTTGAAAGAAGTTCGAACTTGTGCCATCACCTTTACTATGCAAATATGTTGTGTTACAGACGTCCATAGGCTACGGTAACTGCTTGTCACCATTATGCTTGTTTGCCACTCTAGTGCTATAAAATTTTTTTATGGAAACGAATTCCAGAATTGTTTTCACGTTTTCTACACACGCACTAAATTTAATCAAAATCTGAGCACGGATACATTTGTAACTTTATAGGAGTTATTCCACACTGGATGTTAATATACAGTTAAAATTTGATATCGAATTATAAATCTTCTTACAAAATTTCCCTCCGTTTCCAGGTGGTGCTGGTCCCCGCAGACGCATACGACGCCTTGTACCGCGCACAGGACAGACTGGACGACGAATACGAACCGCGACCAGTGCAGAGGCCAGCGAGGCTGAAGCAGCAGTCACTCCACGAGAGCAACAAGCAGCCGCCCGTGCAGACCATTAGGAATTACAATAAGGTAGAGTTAGCTAAATATTAATTCTTCGTTAAATATGAATATTTTTTTTTTACTATAATAAAATATAGTAAATACAACTTAACTGTAAAAAAAACAAAATTGAAAATTTAAAAAAAAAATCCACGACGGTTAAAACGTAGTTGAAAAAGGATAAAATAATTTTGAAACCTATCTAAGAATCTCCAATCAAACCCTAACCCATCACTGAAATGAACCGCGTCAAAATCGGACTAGTAGTTTTGGAGATAAATGGCAACATTGGTTGCACAAGCAATTTTTTACTGCAGCGCCCCCTGGTGAGTTGTCACTGTAATACTTATCTAAGAGCATGCACCAATCAAATCTGAACCTATCACTGAAAACCACATCAAAATCGGACTCGTAGTTTTGGAGATAAATTGCAACATTGATTTGCACAAACACCATAGCAACCCAAACGCATATACAGTCTCCGTTCTGTCGTGGGTAAAATACAGTAAAACAATAAACTTAAAATTAGATAAAATTTAATAAAAACATCTAAATTAAATTACACATCATAAATAAAATAAAATGAAAACTAATAAACCGCTGCATGTAGGCAAAGTTCCCAATATGCTGGCCCCGTTGCCTCGTTGGATCGCAACACTAATTCTTTAGGCAAAGTAGAGGCCAGCATTTTGTCACGAGATGTTTCAATCAGACGAGATGAAAGTTCTTTCTTCAAATATTATATAACATCGAATCGAGCATTGTTTTTATACTACGCCGATTGTCAAATGTCTATACAGTCCATCTGAAGTGAAACGGTGACAGCAGCCTTGTGAAGTGAAGGCGAATAGTCAGAATATAACGAGCCCAGCAGAGCTTCAGACTAGACGGTTCGTGGCAAAATATGGAAGTCAAAACTAAGTAGACTTAGTGCAAAAGAAAAGTAACAAAATCAGATAGGTACTTCATAATAACACTAAATCATTTACGCGTTTCGAAAAATCACTAACACGGTTGAAACAGTTCAACCGTGTAAGTGGTTCATAACATCTTTGAACCAAAGCCAACTTCACCTGCAGGCGGTGCACCCTGCTGACTGACAAACGAAGCCCTGGCGAAAAGAGAAGTAGGTAGCAAAAATGTAAGCTACGCGACTGTAGAATGTACCTCCACCTCACAGAATACTGCAGTCAAATAACAATTCCTTTGAGGATTGTTATGTTCCTGCGGGTGAGTGAGGTCACCAAAAAGGAAGGAGTTACTGCATTGACAGCGGGGGTGGCGGCGTGCGAGCGATATTTTATGTTGCGAGCATTAATATGCTTACGGTAACTGTTTCACATCAGGCGGGCCGTATGCTTGTCTGTCACCCTACGTAGTAAAAAAAAACAGTGAAAAGTTGAAGGATAAAAATAGTTATTTTATAATTTCATTACTTTCTTTTCATGTTTAAAACTAGCGGCCACCCATGTTTCACTGAGGCTCTATCTTCCCGTTCCCATCTCATTCTTGTGGATGGATATTCCAAACAAACCTTGATGAGATAAATCCAACAAATCAAAGATCATAAAAATCGGGCCGGCTGTTCTTTATATATATATATATATATTTAGATTTAGATTTAGATTAAAGAGCATATTCATATAAACACAACGACCCTCTAGGTCTCTGTTATTTGGCTGCGGCATAAGATTATTACGGCTGCTTATAATTACTGCTCACAATTATTATAAGGCTAATATTTCTTACTGTCTCATTTCCAGGTTAACGACGACGGCAGTTTCACTTTCGGCTACGAAGCAGCTGATGGTTCGTTCAAGGAAGAAACCAGAGGAACCGACTGCGTTGTCCGCGGAAAATACGGCTACATTGACCCGGACGGCAACAAACGAGAATTCACATACGTGTCCGGTAACCCCTGCGACCCCAACAAGCCGAACGAAGACGACGAAACAGAAGCTGCTGCCCCAGATTCCGGCGAGAGAGACGACGGCGTACCTAATTATCCAGTTAGACCGGCCCACAGGCCAACGACCCCGCGACCCACCACGACTTACTTCCAAAACGATTTCAGAGACGCCGATGAGGATGAGGCTGAAGAAGAGCCCCTACAACACATCAGACAGAGGGTTGTACAGCGCCCACAACCAGCCAGGAGGCCTACGTATCAGCCCCAACCCATCGCGATCACTCCCCGGCCACTGCCCGCCACAACAGCCAGGGCGCTACCTCCAGCAACTACTTTCAGGCCACAAATCCTTCAGATAACACCCAAACCTCAGCTGCAATACAGCCCTGAACCTAGCTACGCGCCTTCTCCTGCCCCTGCCGTTATCACTACCTCCAGACCTGGCCAGATTGATTTCGCTGCTGAATTCGCTAAATTCCACCGTGAGAACCAATTGCAGTCGACGACCTCAGCTGCTCTCAGCCATCCTACGAAAGCAACTCTTACCGCTTCTCCTGCCCCGATGCCGAGCGGCAACCCACTATACTCGACTGAATTGATATATGACCCAGCAAGCGGCCAGTACAATACGCAACTCTTCCAAACTCTGCCTCAGACAAAGGGAGAATTAAACTTGAACCAACGGCTGCAACCTTACGTTGCTCAACAACAGCCCTCGCCGAGACCGTTCATCCCCTCGCCTCAGCTCTCGGTAGAAGCTTCCCCCGCACCAAACGTGCCTCTCTACAGACATCAGATCCAGCACGCGAATCCTCAGGAAGTGTATCAGAGGCAGCAGGCTGAGAATCAGTTCCAGAACTCGCAGCAGTTGTTTGCGCAACAACAGCAGTTGCAGCAGAGTCAGCTTCAGAGAGATCGTGCGGCAGCGAGGGCGCAGGCGCAGAGGATAGCTATAGCGCAGGGCCAGGCTCCACAGAGGGCCGCTCCGGCTGCTCAGCCCCAGTTCTACTACGTGGCGCCCCGCGGGGAGTCAGCGTCCACGGGACAGATCGACGCCTTCCTGAGAGGGCATGGTATTCAGTTTTAGTTAGCATAGAGGAAATTGAGCTAGAGAATTAACTACCGTTCGACCGCCGACCCGCGATGCAAAATGGCCATAATCATGAAGTCTAAAATGTCTAAATATGGTCGGTCGAATAGTACAGTCGAGAGCAAGAGTGTTTATAGTATCTAGTTCTACGGACAGAGGCGGCCGGCCGCACCGTGTACATACAAGTGTCTAATCAGTACCTTAACTTAATGCTAGAATAGTTGTAAGTAAAATAAATATGAGTATACAAATGGTTTTGTGCGTGATAGTCGACGAGGGCGCTTCTTGTGAAGCGAACTGTAAAAACTTACAAATAGTAATTTGTAATACTTTTGTGTTAATAATAAATTATATTTTTTTTATATTAACAGATGGTTTTATTTCATGTCCATGCAGAAGCTAACTAACAATTCATTTAAACCCTTTGATGGATAACCCTCAAATTAATACTCACAATAAGCATAGCTATGAATAAGTCATACAAATAAATAGTATAGCAAGCAGCTGCAAGTATCACGTCAACAACCCATTCTTATTGCAATGGTGGGGTCTCCCTTCAATTAATGAGATTTAGAATGTACTCCGTAACACTGCTCAACTGCGGGTAGGCGGATGTCAAGGTTTTCAAGCGGTCCGTAGGTCATTGTGTCTTTTTATACCACTAAGTAGGTAAACAAGCATACGGCCTGCCTGATGGGAAGCGGTCACGGTCAGCCTATGGACGCTAGCGACACTGAGGGTATCGCGCACACGCGCGTTGCCGACCATGTGAAAACCTTTTTTGGAAAACCCCATGCTTCTGGGAAAAACTTGACAGGACAGGAATTCATTCTACAACTTGAACTACTTCTTGACTAGTTCAAAAGAAGAAAATCTCTCTGAAATCTGACTTGGTTCAACGACTGTCATCTAACTAATACAGCTAAGACTAGTGGCTTAATATGCTCTCCGAAGCACCAAGGAGCACGAGACGAATAAATACATCCTTAACGGGAAGGGAGCCCACCACACATTTCCACCACTGTATCTCCTGTGTAGCCAGGATTAACAGCAGCACCCACCAAAAAAGGCCTTGAAGAGTGAAGTCCATAGCAGTCCCGGCGATCAGACTACGGCTGCCTTGGAACTCATAACGAATTTAATCAGAAGAAATTTGTAGGAGTTAGAAGCTTTTGAAATTTGACTAATCCCCTTAGCAATGTGAGAGACAGTAACATGGCAAATGAGGCATTAAGGGCCGGAACACATAACCGCGTTGCGGTGACGCGCCGCAACGCAACGCTCTAGAGCGTTGCGTTGCAGCGCCGCGAAACAAAACGTTGTGCTGTCATACTGTACGGCAACCAATGTTTTGTAATTTTTCAATGTTATGAAAATAATAATAAAAAAAATGAAATAAAAAAATAAAAATGTTTATTTTCGGACAACTAAAAGATCCATTATTGAATGTATGTAAAAAAAATTGCAAAAAATGTTACATTTCGTTAACGTTAAAGTTTGATTAAACGATTATTTTATGTTAGTTTTCGTATACTATGTTTCGGCCTTAAAAGCCTAGAGAGATGGCTAGTCAAGTGAAGCTCAACTGCCGTACACCACTTAAAGTATCTAACACTACGAGTATATGGACGTAAATACGTCCATAGTCAGGCTATGATCAACTTATCGCTAGAGTCTTTTTTTATATACTATGTCGGATGGCAGACAAGCATACGGCCCGCCTGATGTGAAGCAGCTACCGTAGCCATATTAACGCTCGCAACATAAGATATCGCTCGCACTTCACCACCCCCGCTGCCAACGCAGCTTCTCCCTCTTTTCTGGTGACCTCACTCACTCGCAGGAACACAACAACCCTCAAGGGAATTGTCATTTGGCTGCGGTATTCTGTGAGGTGGAGGTACATTCCCCAGTCGGGTAGCTTACAATTACGCTCCCTACCTCTCTTTTCGCCAGAGCTTCGTTTATCAGTCAGCAGGGTACCGCGTGCAGGTGAAGTTGGCTTTGGTTCAAGGATGTTGATGAACCACTTACACCTCAAAAGAGTTGCTTATCTATCTAGATATCTAGAGTTGTCTGGATGGAACAGCAGAGATCATTAAGATCCCTGCTGTTACATTTACATCACAGAAATGCATGAGCACCAACACCCTTAGGGCTATCATAAAAGCTCTTCATAAATTGACGAGATTGGTAGTCGAATGGCTAGCAATAGCCACTTTGACTCCGAGGTCGCAGGTTCAATCTCCGCACATGACAAACATTTGTGTGCATAAACATGTGTTTATTTTGATCTGGATGTTTTCTATGAATTATATGTATGTATCTACAAAAAAATGTATTTAAGTATAATATCAGTTATCTAGTACCCTAAGTACAAGCTTTCCTTAGTTTGGGACTAGATGGCAGTGTGTAATTTGTCCAGGAATATTTATTATTAAGTATTTATTATAAATATGTATTTTAGGGGTGTAAGTGGTTTATCAACATCTTTGAACCAAAGCCAACTTCACCTGCACGTGGTGCACCCTGCTGACTGACAGATGAGGCTCTGGCGAAAAGAGAGGTAGGGTATAGCGTATTTTCTAAGCTACCCGACTGGGGAATGTACCTCCACCTCACAGAAAACCGCAGCCAAATAACAATTCCCTTGAGGGTTGTTGTGGTCCTGTGAGTGAGTGAGGTCACCAGAAAAGAAGATGATGATGCTGCGTTGGTACCGGGGGTGGCGGCGCGCAAGTGATATATTATGTTGCGAGCGTTAATACGGTTACGGTAACCGCTTCACATCAGGCGGGCCGTATGCTTGTCTGCCACCCGAAGTAGTATATATATATATACTAGCTTTCGCCCGCGGCTTCGCTCGCGTGACATTCGGGGCAAACACGTGTTTACTCATTAATCAATAGAAGTACTCGTGTAAAATTTAGGATAAAATAGTCCAACTAATCTTTTCCCATACAAACCAACTAATCTCGTTTTCCCATACAAACTTTGGACCTCCGTTTCATCCTCTTAGAGGTAAAATTTGAAAAATCTTTTTAAGTAATTCTAAAACTTTTTCACCCCATTTTACCGCTTTAGGGGTTGAATTTGGAAAATCCTGAAACATGTGTTTACTCATTTATCTATAGAAGTACTCGTGTAAAGTTTCGGATAAAATAGCCCAAATAATCTTGTTTCCCCATACTAACTTTGGACCCCCGTTTCACCCCCTTAGGGGATGAATTTTCAAAAATTCTTTCTTAGTGCACCCCGAGACATCATAAGAAACCTACGTGCCAAATTTGGAATCTCTAGACCCAGCAGTTTGGGCTGTGCGTTGATAAATATCAGTCAGTCACTCAGTTTCTTATTTTATATAATTCAACCCCATCGTATCCCCACAGGGGTGATTTTATGTTACCGTCGGCTATGTTAGATCATAAAATAGTTGTTGTATTCGTAATCAGCGACCCGATAAACCTTAAAACCATGCCCATGACGATTTTCAGACTTTTTCACCCCATTTTACTCTTTTAGGGGTTGAATTTTGAAAAATCCTGAAATACGTGTTTATTCATTTATCTATAGAAGTACTCGTGTAAAGTTTCAGATAAAACAGTCCAACTAATCTTGTTTCCCCATACAAACTTTGGACCCCCGTTTCACCCCCTTAGGGGATGAATTTTGAAAAATCCTTTCTTAGTGCACCCCTAGACGTCATAAGGAACCTATGTGCCAAATTTGGAATCTATAGACCCAGCGGTTTGGGCTGTGCGTTGATATGTCAGTCAGTCAGTTTCTTCTTTTATATATTTAGATATATATATATGAGGTTGTAGGGGTATATATATATATATTCACCGTCGCGCAAAGAAATCAGCAACACCAAGAGGTTGCCGATCCGTTGCTTTTAACGGAAATATAGACTCAGTTTTTTAATACTACATCGGGAGGCAAACAAGGATATAGTCCGCCTGATATAAAACGATTACCGTCTCCATATCAACGCTCGTAATATAAAATATCGCTCGTGCGTCGCCACGCCCGCTACCAATGCAGCTACTCCTTATTTCCTTATGACCTCACTCATTCGCAGGAACAAACGACTCTCAAGGGGATTGTTATTTGGCTGCGGTATTCTGTAAGGTGATGGTACTTACACCGTCGTGTAGCATTTATTTATGCTGTTCTTTGTGCTACAGCTTCGTCAGTGAATCAGTAGGGAGCGCACGTAGGAGCACACAAGGTACAGCATATTTGTTCGTCTGGGGAAATACTTCCACATCCCAAAATATCACAGCCAAATAACAATTCCTTTGAGAGTTCTTGTGTTTCTGCGAGCGAGTGAGGTCACTAGAAAGGAAGGAGCGAGGGTGCGTTGGCAGCGAGGGTGGCGGCGCGCGAGCGATTTATCATATTGCGAGCGTTCGTATGACCGCCTGCTTAACATCAGGCGGGCCGTATGCTTGTCTCCACTACAGGAGCACGACCCTCTCTCGCCCGTCACAGACAGAAGGAGGAATTGGCCTACACTCCCCACGCTGGCCAAACGGGTTGGGGAGGGCTTGTCTGCCCCCCCGAAGTGATATTAAAAAAAACCTACTTAATATTATAAATGTGAAGTTTGTAAGAATTTAGGTATGTATGTATGGTACTATATTTTAGATATATATGTTTTCTTTTACTGGTAAACAGCTGAACGGATTTAGATGAAAGGACAATGGCAGGTTCCTGGACATGTTCGGTACCATGTAAAGACTGCTTGTATGTTAACAAGATTTTTTTAATACTTATAAGATCAGAATAAAGCATCTCAAGACTCCGCAAACCCGCAGTTCAGCAGCGTGGTGGAGTATGCAATTTGACTTTTCCTCGTAGCAATGCGAGAAACAGCAACATTGCAGGCATTAAAATGCCTAAAGAGATGGCTAGTCAAGTGAAGCTCAACAGCCGTACACCACGGATTTTAAGTATCTAACACTTTTGGGGACCTAAAACATTGGAAATTGTTTTTTGATTATGGAATCAACTTCCCTCAGAAGTATTTCCAAATAAATATGACATGGTATCCTTCAAGAACAGAGACAACTTTCACTTTAAAAGAATTTTGAATTTGAACCTAATACGCGACCCTTTGGTATTGCTGATTATTTCTATGGGCTGTGTTGGTACTTTCCCTCAGGTGACCCTCATGCTCATGTGACCCTCATCGCTTGCCTCTTTGTAAAAAAAAACTTCTACCACGGACGCTGAAATTGTGGAATCAACTTGCCTCAACGGTGTTTCCGAACAAATACGACTTGGGCGTCTTCAAGAAAAGAACTTATATTTCCCTAAAAAGGCTAGCAATTATTGCTTATCAGGTGACTCACATCGTCTCTCGTTTGCCCCCCTCTTCTATAAAAAGGGGTGTAAGTGGTTTATCAACATCTTTGAACCAAAGCCAACTTCACCTGCTGACTGACAAACGAAGCTCTGGCGAAAAGAGAGGTAGGAAGCGTAATTGTAAGCTTTGGAATACGGTTACGGTAACCGCTTCACATCAGGCGGGCCGTATGCTTGTCTGCCACCCGACGTAGTATAAAAAAAATAACTTATTTAATATGCACGTGGTTCCTTTGATGGACAGCAATTAACGTACCCTCTAGACCGTGCAGAAGTTCTCTCATAAGTAAGTAGACGTGCGCATAAACCTTAAAATTAATGCAAATGCAACGGAAATAATTAGAGTTATTTATGCTTATTACGTGATATTATATAATTGACTTTTATGTAGGGAAACATTCATAATAAATTATATTATGATTATATAAATTACATAATGTAATGTTTAAACTATGTTAATTAAAGCATTTACTCTTATTTGGTTTTGGTTTTAATATTAAGAAAGTTAGGTTAGTGGATGAATATACTTATTCATTGTTGTCACGTTAAATCTTGTACAGTAAGGTAGTAATTTATACCAGTGTTTCTTGACATATGGTCCGCGACCCCTTTTTTTTCTAGAGGTCCGCATACCCAAAAAGGTTAAGAAACGCTGATCTATATTAATATGAGTATCACAAATAGTATTACGCACTAATATAATTACGAGGTAAAGTTTGTGAGGTTGTAGGGGTAATCTCTCGATATACAGAAACGATTTTGAAAATTCTTTTACCAATAGAAAGCTACGTCATTTGTGAGTGGGCTCATATCATTTAGACTATATATAAATCCGAAAAATTAATAGACTATTTCGTAAAAATGTTTATCTAATCTCATACTGAAATTTACACATTAAAAAACTAAACACAGTATCTTAATGACAGTCTTTACGCACATGCTATCAAAATAAATTTAAAAAGTTATTTTTCGATACAGCTCTCCTATGGACAACTGTATCGTAAAATAACTTTTTTACCATTTCGATACAGCTTCAGCCCTGGATACAGGTATTTTAAACAGGTTGCAATGCAAATACATTGCAACTATGCAATTTTTTTCTACATAATCTGTGAACGCGGCGCCGCGCGGCGCGTCGCGCATGCGCACTACGCATGCTCGATCTGCAAATGGATTTATAGGTAAGAATTATAGCTGTTAAATTAACTTCATGGTTGTATTTAAAATATTATTATCATAAATTTCATGAGATTAGATAAAGTAGTGTATGAAACTGCACATAATTAGGTATTAAAATACTCGTGTGGTCTATTATAACATTCGCCTTCGGCTCATGTTATAAACTCACACTCGTATTTTAATAACTCTTATTATGCAACAGTTTCATAAACTACTATTACTGCTTAACGAAGTAGGCACGGTTCAGCTAGTTACATATATTCAGCTTTTTTCGTATTTTGTTCTATGAATTAAGATATACATTTCCGAATCTTTCAGCTCCATTCTGAAAATGCAGAAGAAAGAGGTCAATCGAGGGTTCTTGTATTCCTGCGAATGAGTGAGGTTATCAGGACGGAGTTGCTGCGATGGCAGTGGGGATGACGGTGTTAGACTGCTACTTCATATTGCAAACGACTATAGGCTTCTAGCACAAGAACTCTCAAGGGAATTATTATTTGGCTGCGGTATTTTTTGAGGTGGAGGTACTTCCCAAGTCAGGCAGCCTACAAATATACTGTACTCTACCTCTCTCTTATCAGAGTTTCCTTCGCCAATCGGCAGGGTGCACCACGTGCATTGGCTTTGGCTCTAAAGATCGTGGTTAGCCGCTTACATCCCAAATGGTTTTATGGTCATGTATCTTTAATGTCATTCCACCTAGCGTGAAACCAGTTTATCAAAATTATCTCAAATCGTCCATTATTCCCAAATGTGAAGGTTAAACACATATCATTACTCATAATATAACGAAATGTTATTACCTACTTACAAACAAATAGAGCTCGGTGGTTGAATGATTAGCAATGGCCACTTTGACTCCGAGGTTGCGGGTTCGAACCCCGCACAAGACAAATATTTGTGTGCATAAAAATGTCTGTTTGTCTTGGTGTGGATGTTTTTCTACGTATTATATGTTCAGAGTTTGCAAGCTGAAGTGGCAATGGGCCGGTCACATCTGCCGAGTAACTGATGGCAGATGGGGGAGGAAGGTATTAGAGTGGAGGCCGCGCATAGGACGACGAAGTGTTGGACGCCCTGCTGGGAGCGGCTGGATGCGGAAAGCGGAGGATCGTATCTAGCGGAAAGCATTGGGGAAGGCCTATATCCAGCAGTGGGTAGATACAGGCTGATGATGATGATGATGATGATTTACAAAAAATAATGTATTTAAGTTATATATCCTCTGTCTGGGACGGACGAGAGAGGGTCGTGCTCCTGTAGAGGAGACTAAAATGACCTGATGATGATGAAGTTATAATAGGTAGGGGAAAAAGTCTTTTCGCATTATAGTATGTATGAACTTGTAATAAAATCTCTTTGGTTATACCATTTGTATCTGGCAGGTTTTGATATCTTTAAAAAGTTTAAATTTTAAAAAAGATAATTCCAAATTCAAATTAGGTAAATGTGTGATTTTCATTTGTTTTTTTTACTGTCAAGATGAGTGAATCTAATGAAGAAATTCGATTCATTTTAAAATTTTACTACAAAAAAGGTAACAATGCAATGCAAGCTGCGAAAAAAATTTGTGACGTTTATGGACCTAGTGCAGTGTCTGTGAGAGTAGCACAAATTTGGTTTAAGCGTTTTCAATCAGGAAATTTTGATGTGAAAGATGCACGTCGCTCTGGTCGCCCTGTTACGGATAAAATTGATGCCATTTTTGAAAAAATGGAGCAAGATCGGCATATCAGTAGTTATGACGTAGCTGAAGAATTAGGAATTGACCACAAAACAGTTTTGGCGCATTTGAAAAAAGCTGGGTACACTAAAAAGCTCGATATTTGGGTGCCTCACGATCTCACTGAAAGAAACCTAATGAACCGTGTACTCATTTGCGATTCTTTACTAAGACGTAATGAAAGCGAACCGTTTTTGAAGAAGCTTATAACTGGTGATGAAAAGTGGATCACGTACGACAAGAACGTGCGAAAAAGGTCGTGGTCAAAGGCCGGTCAGGCTTCACAGACTCTGGCAAAACCCGGGTTAACCCGCAACAAGGTGATGCTGTGTGTATGGTGGGATTGGAAGGGCATTATTCATTATGAGCTGTTACCGCCAGGCAGGACTATCGATTCTGAACTCTACTGTGAACAACTGATGAGATTAAAGCAAAAAGTTGAGAGAAAGCGGCCGGAATTAATTAACAGAAGGGGTGCGATTTTTCATCATGATAACGCTAGACCTCACACATCTTTAGCCACTCAGCAAAAATTAAGAGAGTTTGACTGGGAGGTGTAAATGCATCCGCCGTATAGTCCTGACCTTGCACCTTCTGATTTCCACCTGTTTTGGTCTCTTCAGAATTCTTTAGGCAATGTCAGGTTAACATCACGAGAAGACTGCCAAAACCACTTGTCGTGGTTTTTTAAACAGAAGTCCCAAAATTTCTATAGTAATGGGATCATGTCTGTACCTACAAGATGGCAAAAAGTTATCGAACAAAATGGCACCTACATACTTTAGTTAAATGTAAATAAACTTTATTAAAAAATGTTTTGAATTTTCATATAAAATACGAAAAGACTTTTTCCCCAACCTAATATATCAGTTACCTAGTACCCATAGTACAAGCTTTGCTTAGTTTGGGACTAGATGGCCGTGTGTAATTTGTCCAGGAATATTTATTTATTGAAATAAATAAAACTCAGTTACAAGAAGACATTGATTATGTGTGTGTACGCGTTGCCAACCCTATAAAAACGCATTTACGCCTTTTTTTGAAGAACCCTATAATGTAAAGGCAAACCTTGTTCTTGCACAACTTGAGAGTATGAGGTACAAAATTCCTTTGACACCGCACAGTACGACCACTTGGGTTTCAATTTGTATTTTTTTTAATCATCATAATCAGGTAATATTTTTTTAAATTTTTTTTTGGCCGTGTGTTTTCCGGCGGACTAGAATAGATTCACTCCGTCTCTTCGCGTGGATGTCGTACAAGGCGACTAAGGGAAATACATTATCAAATATCGATCAGGCCTCCCCAACCCGTTTGACCAGCGTGGGAGTGTAGGCCAAATCCTCCTTCTGTCTGGGACGGACGAGAGAGGATCGTGCCCCTGTAGTGGAGACTAAAATGACCTGATTATTTTTTTATATGAGCAGGGGCAAACGAGCATGTGGGTCACCTGATGGAAAGCAATCACCACCGCCCATGGAGATCAGCAACACCAAGGGGTCGCCGATCCGTTGCCAGCCTATATGCCAGCTCCTTCCTTTCTTTCTGGTGACGTCACTCACTCGCAGGAACAACACAACTCTCAAGGGACTTGTTATTTGGCTGCGGTTATGTGAGGTGGAGGTATTTCTCCAGTCGCACAGCTTAAAAAATACGCTATGCCCTATCTCTCTTTTCAGTCTTGTTTGTCAGTCAGCAGGGTGCACCATGTGCAGGTGTGGTTGGCTTTGGTTCAAAGATGTTGGTTTTTTTATTTTTAACTTTATCTTATGTTCCGTATTTGTTGCTACAGCGGCTACCAAAATAGGTGAAAATTTCAGGCGTCTAGCTAATACGGTTCAAGAAATAGAGCTATGTGTAAGACGGACGGACAGACGGATAGACAACGGTCTCTAAATAATATGGTCCCGCTGGTAAACTTTGGATATAGAAACCTAAAAAGTACTTGGCTTGAGTGAGCTAAAAGAGTAACATCATAGGTTACTATTTTGGCATATTTACTGTTTTGACAGCTGACAAAAAGTAATTAATATATATATATATATATATATATATATATATATATATATATATATATATATATATATATATATATATATATATATATATATATATATATATATAAAACAAAGTCGGGTTTGTTCGAACACATAAAATTATCTCGAGATCGACTGAATCGATTTTCATGGTTTTCCATTTCTTGGATTTGTCTCCGTTCCGAATAACTATTAAAAACATTGAAAATATGACGTAAAATAAAATAAAAGAAAAAACATTTTCCCTTACAAATAGTGTTTCATTGACTGTTAGGCGGTACGAAGTTCGACGGGTCAGCTTGTTTAAAAATAAAACACACGGATGACCCGTAAGACCGTCAGTAACAAAAACATATGTCACGTTCTTTTTTCAAAACCACTGGACAGATTTTTTTTTAATATGAGAAGGGGCAAACGAGCACGTGAGTCACCTGATGGAAAGCAATCACAACCGCCCAAGGAAATCAGCAACATCAAAGGGTCGCCCTCACTCACTCGCAGGTTTCTGATGACCTCACTCACTCGCAGGACACAACAAATTAAACGACAAATGTTGTCGCGTGAGTTGATTGCTACAATAACAGTTGAATTTTGTATGGAGAAAGACAGATTTTGACAACATACGGGAAGAACTTCTATGTCTTGTGTCTTTCTACCATGCCCCGCATAATGATAATACAACGCCATCTATGACGAAAACGTATGTTTAAAACAATATACAAATGTACTTACGTACGTATAACTGCGTGCTTCTGGTTCACATGTCCATGAAATGCATTGAATAGCTAACGCAACCTCTCCATTCACAAATAGTACCATGACAATGCGGTAGACAGCGCCACTGTATTAACATTTATTTATGTCACTATACTGAAGCATGGACTTCAATTTATACATGTACAGTGCTACAAACTTATCTGACCCGGTGGCGAAATTTAGAACTAAAGCCGCCATCTTGAAATGTAGTATTGCCAGGTACAATTAATTTACTTACCGCGTATGCACATTCCATTGAGGTGTATTTTTTTAAATACATATTATCTTTTTCTACACATATTTCATTTCTTACAATAAAAAAATCGTCAACGAGTTATTTCTGTGCAATATTATAACTCTCTAATATTATATAATAGCTATGATCGCGACTTAACGTGGTGCATTTTTAAAACTAATCAACAAAAAATAGAAGGCAATTGATATTTAATTGAAACACCACACAACACAATTAATAAGTATATCAATGCTATTATTTTAACAGTGTATATATTTCTTTGATTTGATTTTTATGTTTCCTCTAACTGGCGGCATTTCGTTTAATGGCAACAATTAAGTCGATCGTACCGCCCCCGCCACCGGGCCAGATAAGTTTGTGGCACTATATCTCTTGTTTTAGGAAGTAACGGCAACCCTACCGCCGAAGCTGAAGCCGATTACTATAGGAAATTATGAATGCGAAAATGAAACTAACTGCTTAGATTATTGGTAATTATGTTTAGTTCAGCTGGTAGAAACTCTAGCGCTCTACCGGCTAAGCTGAAGATGTTTGTCAATAAATTTAACTTATGAGCCATATATTACATTTTGACTTTGATTTTTGCGTAAAATGGCCAATTTTGGCGTTCTTGATCTCGGAAACAAAAATACATTAACAATGTTGACTTATTGAATAGTACAGAATAGCTATTGGCATAGTACGTAGCGGCCTCGCTTTTTGTAAAGTTTGCTTAACTTTTTAAATAAACCCAAAATTGCAGAGAAAGATTTTCATAAAATGCGCGCATTCACTATTTTGGCTTCCTGGATTGTACTACTGTTCCAAACAAATGAAATAAAAAAATAGAAAGTTATTTGTTATATAGTCGTATAGTACATAGCGCCCTCGGAATTTTGAAATATCATTGATTTAATAGAGAAAAAAAACATTCTTTTAACCAAAAAAACTTCAAAAATCGCTTTAAGCAAACTGTTAATTTCTCGAATAAACGATAATATTATTGAGCAAAATTTAGACGAGAATAATTGTTACTTCATGATGAATAAACTTTGTAGCATGAATTTATTATCTTATTTCAATAAAAACGATAAATATAACTTCAAAATTACTACAAAAAACGATGCACCGGCGCGGCGGCCTTCGCGGGTTTAGTACTGCGCGAGAGCTCGTCAGCGTGCAAATGTAATAGTGCTCTTAAGGCCAATTTTTGGAATCATAAAAACCGACCGTCAGCTTCAGCTTCGGCGGTAGGACCCCAGGTGCCAGAAGATACTTTATTTATTTAATTAATTTATCCCAGAACTAATATCTCTAGGTCGTTTAGGCAGCGCACGCAACGAAAGCTCTCAAAAGGAATATTTTTTTCCCAATTTTTGCAACATTTGTCATTGGTGCTCCGCTCCTATTAATGGCAGCATGATGTTATATATCTTATAGCCTTCCTCGAAAAATAGGCTATCTAACACTAAAAGAAATTTTCAATTCGAATAAGTAGTTCTTGAGATTAGTGCGTTCAACCAAACAAACAAACTCTTCAGCTATAATATTAGTATAGATAACGAATTTGAAGCTCTATTCAAAATATACAGTTAGCAAATACCATACATACAAGTAATATTACCGCTAACACATCATCTTTTGCGACCTCACTCACTTACAGGATCACAGCAGACCCCAAGACCATTGTTAATTGGCTGCGGTGTACAGTCAGGTGGAAGTTCTGCTGGCTGTATGAACTGTACGTAAAGTAGGAAATACGTGCACTATTACGTATATATATAGGTCACGTGTGACCTGCGTGTGATCAGATTATATCTAGAGTGTGTAGGCATTTACCAGTGTATGCAAGCACGCGATGCCAGCTGTAAATGCATACATAACAAACAGTGGAGTGAGCGACATGCGCTCGGAGTGAATTGTGCAATTTGAGAGAAATGGGGGTTATATGAGGAGCACGAACACTTAAATTTTAGCACGGAAAAGAGATAGGGCATAGCCAGTGGCGTAGCTCATGCTAGATGGGCTTTGTATCAAAATTTGGTAGCGGGATCTTCTGCTAAAACACTTCAGGGCTGAAGGGGCTCTTCTATCTAATCGAACCGAACACGCTGGGAGTCTTTATAGCCCGGGTGGTCCCGTATCATTGATACGGCGGTAGCTACGCCACTGGGCATAGATAATTTTTAAGCACGACTGGGGAAGTACCTCCACCTCACAGAATACCGCTGCTAAATAACAATCCCTTGAGGGTTGTTGTGTTCCTGTGAGTGAGTGAGGTCACTAGAAAGAAAAAAAGGAATATAGGCTAACAACGAATCGGCGACCCTTTGGTGTTGCTGGTCTCCATGGGCGGTGGTGATTGCTTTCCATCAGGTGACCCACATGCTCGTTTTGCCATAAATTCGTCATAAAAAAAACGCAAATTAAGCAACGTCGACCGTGTCTATGGATGGGTCTAATTATCTCGAGCTCTTCCATACTTCGGAGGGCACATTAAATCCTCGGTCCAGGCTGTTGTCATTAGCTGATAGTCGATAAGTCCTTTGAGTGGCTTGAAGTCACTGGTCTCCGCTGACCCGCCGTTGAGCAGCATGAAGGAGCATGCATTAAAACTTTTCTACAGGAGTGACCAACTTGACTAGACTTTGAGTTGATGACATTTTATGGTGAGTGGCTCATCATTGCCTGTCTGATCTCATCTCAATCCATGAAATAAAAATCAAATTATAAAATCTATCAACTCCTACTCATTTGTGCTGCTTAAATTCGTTGTAAGTTCCATGACAGCCGTAGTTTTACCCCCGGGACTGCAGTGGTATTCACTGTTCATTGCCTTTTTTGGTGGTCACCGATGTTAATCCTAGCTACACATGAGACACAGGGTTAGAATGTATAGTGATTCCATCCTGATAAAAAAAATTCTCCTCAATCCTAAGAGATTTAGAGAGTACTCCACCAAGCTCGACTGCGAGCAAGCACAGGTCAATGTTTTCAAGGCTCCAAAAGGCCACTGACTTAGAGATTATAATCTAATGATTACAGCACACACAGACTGCATTTCGTGTCCTCCCATAGTACCAGATATTTCAGTGTTTCATTCATTATTATTTTTTATACTACGTCGGATGGCAGACAAGCATACGGCCCGCGTGATGTGAAGCGGTTACTGTAGCCATATTAACGCTCGCAACATAAAGTATCGCTTGCGCGCCGCCACCCCCGCTGCCAACGCAGCTTCTTCAGCATCTCCTTCCTTTCTGGTGACCTCACTCACTTGCAGGAACTACAACTACAACAACCCTCAAGGGAATTGTTATTTGGCTGCGGTATTCTGTGAGTTGGAGTTACATTCCCCAGTTGCTTACAAATTACGCTCCCTACCTCTCTTTTCGCCAGAGCTTCGTTTGTCAGTCAGCAGGGTGCACCGCTTGCAGGTGAAGTTGGCTTTGGTTCAAAAATTGGTGATAAACTACTTACACCCCCAAAACTATATTGACAAATTACTTTAGGTACAGTATTAACAAATAACACATCATCATCATTTTAGTCTCCACTACAGGAGCACGACCCTCTCTCGTCCGTCCCAGACAGAAGGAGGATTTGGCCTACACTCAACACGCTGGCCAAACGGGTTGGGGAGGCCTGATAGATGTTTGATAATGTATTTCCCTTAGTCGCCTTGTACGACATCCACGGGAAGAGACGGAGTGATTCTATTCTAGTCTGCCGGAAACCACACGGCGTAACAACAAATAACACACGGAAGTCTAATCTATTCCCTTGGTCATCACATCACGCGTGAACGGCTGGATTGATTTCGCTAATTCTTTTTTTGTTGTGTTTGTTATTCTCAGGAGAAGGTTCTTATGAAAGAAAAAATAAGAAAAAGATGCGTATATTTTGACACTTAAGAAAACTGAACCACCATATTAACTTTTCTGATGTAACTTTATGGTTCTTGACAGAGTGCACGAAACCAATTCGTATTCAATATTCATAGTTAGGAAAACAGGACAACGTTTGTCGGGTCAGTTAATATGGGACCCCCGGCCCACCACACATTTCTACCACTACAACTACGGCTGCCTTGGAACTCACAACGAATTTAATCAGTAGAAATTAGTAGGAGTAGGAAGCTTTTGGAATTTCAGCCCCCCTAGCCAAGTGTAATTCGTAGCGTAACGAATGTTAGATAAATCACGTGACATTTGTGAAAATCGAACATTTTAGTATGTGAATTGACAAATGTCACGTGATCTATCTAACGTTCGTTACTCTACGAATTACACTTGGCTAGGGGGAGCAGGTCAGCTAGCTAGTCAAAAATAAAGCGAAGCTTGCAAGCAACAATGGATACTAGATAACTGACAAATATACTTAAATACATTTTTTTTTATAAACACGTGCATATACACAAAACATCCAGACCAAGACATACACAGCGTTCATGAAAACAACATGTGTGTTTTGTTTGTCTTGTGCGGGGTTGGAATCCGCGACTCTTGGAGTTAAAGTAATCCTTTCTAGCCATTCCACCACAGGGCTTGTCACTTTTTTTTTTATACTACACTGGACACTGGACACCAAACAAGGATACGGCCTACTTGATGTAAAGCAATTGTAAAACATTTGTTAAGCGGTTGCAACCGCTTAGGCTACTACAGTAGCCTATAGACGTTTGTAATATTAGAAGTTTTTCAGCTTAAGCACAGACTAACGTTTATATAAGCTAAAACACAACAATCCTCAAATGCTCAAACTATTTGGCTGCGATCTTACGAGAGGTGGAGGTACTTCCCTAGTCGGGCCTACCTCTCTTTTGTCCGAGTATCAATAGCTAGTCGGTAAGGTGCATCAAGTGCACTTGATTGAGTGGGCCTTGACTTTAAAAAGTTGATGAGCCAGCTACTACACCCCCCATAATACAGATTGTATAATGATATATGCGTAGCCATACAGGACAGGCAAATAATACGCGGCTCACTTATATACCGTTTTATGTGCGGTCGACTGCACAATATAGGTAACTTTCAGTAATTATTCAGCAGCAGTACATAAATTGAATTATAAAGATGTATTCATTCAAAAAATATATTCAGGACATAATTTAATACGCACAACATTAAAAACGCATTTCGAACAATGTAAACAAATAGTAACAATACTATCTTTGTTCTTACATACAATGACATAGTATTAAGGACTTGTGTTATGCCTAGTATTATACACGCAGGTTCCCACGGCTAGACAGTAATGACATTTCCCTCAAATTAGCACCGCAAACGAACGAGATAGAAGAGACATTACACTAATTTTTAGGCTTATATGGGCTGTAATACTACTAAATTGTAAATTTATTTCAGAAGAACACCCACAGCGAGATTGAATTAGCCAACTTTAGTATAACGTTGCGGAATCAAATAGAAGTCCGAAATCTTAAAACTTTAATTTCAAACCGACCCAAAAACTGCACCGTAAAGTAATTAAACGTGACATTGAACATATCGTGGGAATACACACACACCTCAGCATAAATTAACAAACAATATTTTAGTAACAATCGAGCAATTAAATACAAATTGTTTTAACCAAATATGACCTTAGCTCTCTATAACGAACTCACCGATAAAACTAGTTAAAACTAAAAAAAAAATGTCCACATGCTCACAGTTTTACAAAATGGCTCGGACAATTAAACAATTGGGATCTTACTACATAAGTAGATGTAAAGAAAAAAGATTTTCCGTTTCAGATAATGAAATGACAACAATGGTGGCGTTTGCGCAAGGCGTTCGCACGGCGAGGACGGCGAGTGGGGCGGTATTTTATATAGGAGACTGCCGTGCGCCGGCGCAGCCGTAGCGCCGACATGCCGCTGCGGCTGACCTAGCGAGATGATCCTCCTCGTCCTCTTCGTGTGTCTCACGACTGCCGCTGCGGATCACACCAACGCAACCAAAGATGCCACCACAGAGCTCCCTGCTGCTAACTCCACCAAAGAAATATTAAAAGCCAGTGAAACCGGAGATCCATCTAAAGTGGAAATTGTTAAACAGATACGCAGATTAAACGATGACGGTTCCTACACTATTGGATATGAAGCGGATGATGGAACGTTCAAAATCGAAAGTAGGGATGTTTTGGGTAACGTGAAAGGGACTTTCGGGTACATTGATCAAGATGGGGAGATTAAACGTGTGACCTATTCTTCGTCAAGTGACAGTACACCAGTGCCAGTGACAACTACCACTCCCATGCCAACTATGATAGTTAGGATGAATAAAACAGTGTCATCGACTACTAGAAGGCCGCTTGCAACCGTTGTGTATCCTACAAGAAATGGTTTTACCACAAGAGGAACAGTGATTCAGAATATACCTAGACGAAGAATTATTGCCTCAACGAGGCCAACGACTAATGCTGCAGAGTCAACGACTGAAAAACAAAAACCCGAAGAAACAACGAGCAATATTCTTAATTTGTATAAACCGAAATCTGAAGATAGTGCTCAGTCTAGAGTTCAATTATTAAAACCTATGACAGCAACTATGCATGAAGACTTAGTAACGAAACAGACGACTACGAAAATACCTTCAACAGTGAAGCCAGTTTACGAGCACATTACTGAGAAACCACATATGCAAAGTGATCCTAATAAAGCTAATACAATACGCAGGGAGTTAACTGAAACGAGCCCCAATCCACGTATGATTAGTTTGCAACAATCAGTTGGTGATGACTCTACTGACGTGTATGGTAGCCACCTGTCATTAGGAACTGTGCGTCCTCTATTTACTACCACAACTCCACGACCAAGGCTCGTTCCTATACAATCTCTAGTAGCTGCAAGACAGAGAATTCAGCAGCAATATCAGGAAGCAGCTAACCAGAACCAAGAAACAACTGTTGAAGCTAGTACAGGCCGAGTATTTGATACGGAGAATGTAGTGACGTCAAACCCAGTGCCAGTTATCCATATACCTGCTGACAGAGATCTCGACGATAGGTTATACCAAGAACCTATTTATAGAAGACCGCCGGCATCTGTACACTTTCGAACCCGTGAGTACTTGAAAGATAACCCTGGATCACCTGTCCCTATAGGAAACCAGCGGCCCTTTCTCCATTACGAATTCCAGAACAAAGTATTGGACCCTCAGTTTGTGAGGGAGACGACACCTTTGCCGCAAACGAAGGCAACAACTCCTGAACCAACAACAGTAGCTCCGTATGATGTGAGGCCAGTGACGAGAATCATTCCAATACCAGTCGACGAGAGAGGAGTGCCCATACCAGGATATCAAGCGAGATTTGTGAACCCTTACCGTGCCCAACCCCAACCAGTGGTGATTCAACCGAGATATGAACCGGTAATGGACGAGATGAGCTCAATCTCGGCTCCAGTATCCACAAGGGACTTAAAACGTTTGCTACAGATTCTGATTTTAAGGCAGAACCGATTGCAAGCTCTGATGGACCAAATTGTTTCTCCAGGACCGCCGTATCAACCTCTTTTTAGGCGAGAGGAACCTCAATATCACTATAATAGATACGAGAACATGGCCCGACAATACCAGGAAGACGATCGTTACGACTACCGGTATGATCAGCCACAGTATAGGCAGCAGGAAGTGTATTCAAATCAAATAAATAATTATGAGAACCCTCAGTATGAGAGCCAACGTTATGTTCCACGAAGGAGGTTGTATAGCAGACCTTACGATACCGCCGGTTCATCTTCCAATCATGTAGAAGAAAGTCCAGAATTCCTGCCCCCCGATGTTCGTGAAACTCTTCTTTTGAAAATGCTCATGTTGGCAATCAGTCCTGACTTCATGCCGACGGCAGCGCCCCCTACTGAACTTACCACCGCTGCCCCACCAAGAAAGCAAGTGAGAAATGTCCAGATCCTGGGTGAAGAAGGCTCCATGGACGAAGCCAAGAGGTCGATGCAGGGATCTTGAGGTATTATCTTTGTAAATTATTCCCGTGATATTTTTAACAATAGAATACTCATAGTGTAAATATTTTTATAAGTGCCTTTTTAGTAATGAACCGAATTTTAACTAAACTGCAGTTTTATTATCCAGATGTAACTTAAACTTCTACTTAATTTCAAGTATATTAGAATAACTAAATTTCTCATACGTATTCATTTTTTTTTTACACTACTAAGGTGACAAACAAGCATACAACCTGTCTGATGGTAAGCAGCTATCGCAGCCAATAAACGATAGTAGCTAGTAGCCATCCCTTTAAAATCCCGTTCACGACTTACTTGAAGAAATCCATACTGAAAACTTTAATTTTAAATCGTTAACATAAATATAAGTAAATAATAATTAATAAATATTCCTAGACAAATTACACACGGCCATCTAGTCCCAAACTAAGCAAAGCTTGTGCTATGGGTACTAGGTAACTGATATAATACTTAAATACATTTATTTTTTGTAAATACATAACTATAATTCATAGAAAACACCCAGACCAAACACACAAATATTTGTCTTGTGCGGTGTAAAATATTAACTATTTCTGGGACAAAAGTCCTATCGTTATGGATTCTGCTAAAAATCCCATTGGCCAATAAGAATCCTATCTCAGAGAGTTTTAAAATATTTTTGAGATTAAAAAAAAACACATATACATCAATTTCACGGTAATTTCTATACACACGAATGATTATTATGTCGTAAGATAGATATGGAGGTTTAGTAAGCGACGTGAAACGAGTTATGACAAAGGCATTCAATTCAACAGTTAAATCTCGTTGAGTTATGTATGACAAAGTCCATTCTTGTGTTCAATATTGAACCGTGATTGAAATCGTGATATTGTTTGGACTATATCGAAGGTACTATATATCAATGTCAATCTCACGCCTACATCTTCTGTGTAAACCTGCCGAGCTTGGACGAATGGCTGGTAACGGCGACTTCGACTCCGGGATCGCGGATTCGATCCATTTGTGTGCATGAACATAGTTCTCGTAATTATTTTGCGAATCGGGATTAAATTGTGAATTGACTAAAAATTATATACTTGATTTCATTCTTTAATTTCAAAATTATTTTCAATTCCTGTTGTTGGTAACAACACATTCTTAGTTTGTTTAGTTCTCGGACATATTTCTACATAATCTCACTTAAATTAAACTTTGAAGTTTCATATTGTGATACGAGAATACCAAATGTGACAATTGTGAGACACAATCTCACAATTGTCACATTTGGTATTCTCGTACCGGACCAAAACTGAATTTTGACGAGAATTGCCCCTCAAGTCTCTATGTCTTCGTCTGGGACTATCATATACTATATTATTATAATACCTTTCTATATTTACAAAAAAAAATATTTAAGTACATTTATCTGTTATCTAGTACCCATACAAGCAAAGTCAAAAGTCAAAATTCTTTATTCTGTGGGCCCTCGCGGGCACTTAGACACGTCTTTTACAATTAGGTATATTTTTTTATATACCAGCATTTCGGAATGACCATTGACGAGAAGAAATGCCGAAAGAAACTCTGTCAATATATATGTATAAGCTTTGCTTTAGATCTAGATGGCGCTGTGTAATTTGTCCGAAGAATATTGAAAGGCTTGAAAACACTGGCCTCCGCTAACCCGCAGTTCACAGCGTGGTGGAGTATGCTCTAAACCCCTTTGATTGAGGGAAGGCCCATATCCGAGCAGTGGGATTTGGGATATCACTTATATTACAAATACGCTATGGTAACTGCTTTGTATAAGGCAGGCTGTGTGTCTGTATATTAAAAGAAATCTAACTTTTCGATAAAAGAGATCCTAAAATAGATATTCATTTGTTGTGCAAGACTAATTCGATTACTCTATTTCCAATCTCTCAGTTAAAAATAACAGTACCGTTTTAAACTACTTAAACTCGTATATAACTGTCGCGCACAATAGCCAACCTTCACGGATGCAGCTCTTGCCTAAAACAGGATGGGTGGTCACTAAACATCGCTATTATATTGTTCAGACAGAATTCTAGTGAGTTCTCGATGATGACATATGCGTAATCATATTTAAAAGAACGAAAGTACTCAAACTTTTGCATCCTTCGAAAATTGGTAGTTTTAGTAATGTCACTTCATACCTACGAATGTCACATTGGTAACTACTACATATACAATGGCCGTGTGGTTTCCGGCAGACATGGCCGTGTGGTTTCCGGCAGACAAGAGTAAAATCACTTCGTCTCATCCCGAGGATGTCGTACAAGGCGACTAAGGGAAATACATTATAAAACATCGATCAGGCCTCCCCAACCCGTCTGGCCAGCGTGGGGAGTGTAGGCCACATCCTCCTTCTGTCTGGGACGGATGAGAGAGGGTCGTGCTCCTGTAGTGGACACTAAAATGACCTGATGATGATGAAACATAAACAATGACGGCTGTGCAGAGCGTGCGGCGCCACACAAACTTCCAGATTCGTCTCAGATGGGAGGCGAGGTCGACACGAGTGGCCAAACTATACATAGTAAAAATACTAATACTTATACTGTGGTACAGTCGAGGTTCTTAAGTGCATTACCAGCCATCTTGCCTTTAACTTTGAATAAAACACGCATTTATTAAGATATTAAAACTTTGTTCAATTAATTTCATGGAAATGATTAGGACACAAAAATAATTAAAGAAAACTTTTATACCGTAACAAATACCGTAAAAACCACTTTGAAATATTGTAATCAATGTGAAAGGTACGTTACTGGTACTGCACATATGTCTCTTGACTGTACATTTCATATTCTACCATATAAACATGTGAGCCTCCAAGAAAATAAAAACTAAATTATATCTTCTAAAAAGTCGAATAGTACAATAACTGCTTAAAAAGTATGCTTCTGCAATAAATTTTAGTTTACGAATACTCCAAATAACAACCAAAATAATAAAATAACTACCTATCTAAAAAACAAAAGTGAATATTTTTAGAATCTGTATTCTGTTTAAAGTCATTAAGTAGGTCTACTTTTAAGTTAAGATTTATTAAATTAGTTCGATATTTGCATTCAAATGGCTATATGAATCAGTAAGTCATTACCAAGTAAATTCCGATTCAACGACGACCCCTAGGAGCAAAGACAGAGTGAATTTTTTCATGGGTGAAATCAGTTTTTTTTTGTACCTTGTAGCAAGCCACTTTTGCCCGATATCGGCGTAAAAAATTTACTATTTCACAAATTATAAAATTATTGTGTACATAGATAAGTTAAGAGTGTTTTTATAGATAATTTTAGGTATTTAATCCACAGTATCGTAATCGCAAATTTAATCTGTCAATTTTTAAACTACGCACAAAATAAATTTTAAAGAAACACTTTTAACACGTACCTAATTGCAAACAGATTTCTAAACACAGGCAAAGGGAACTGACTCTGGTACTCTGTTTAATTAAACAATAACGTGCAATACAGCACGAACTTTTAATCTAAAGTGATTCTAATCCCATAAACTTGAGTAATACATTAATCATTTTGCATTATAAATAAGTTCTCTCTCGTCATAATATGTCTCATTATTTTAAGTAGCGTGTTTTAAGGTAACAATATTTAATCTACTGGAGCACAATGACACAATAGGATAGTCAATTTGTAAACTACGTATATTATAATAAGATTTAAAGCAACGTTTCAATAAACGTACATAGCTAATTGTTTCAAAAATTTACTCTAGAACGATGTTTAATTAAATGCGACTCTATATACATGGCAGTAATGTGCAATACGGCTCGAACCTTTAATCTACTACGTAGATTCTAATGGCATTAATTTATATGTCACCTCTTTTCAAATCCATACAAACATGCGAGAATGTGCTTTATTTATATGGCCACTTGTCTACAAAAATCCTATAGAAATCAGTCAATCCTCGAAATCTAGGCGCTCCTAGGTTAGACTAGTTAAACCTTGGTACCTCACCTCCGAACCATTTTTGACTGCAAAAATTGGCCAAAAATAGTTTTGACTAAGGTCGTTCGTCAAAACCATTTTTAACTAACCTATGCAGTCAAAAATAGTTTTGACTGAGGAAGTTGGTTAGGTTAGGTTAAGCTTGCCAACGAAAACCAACGAAAGCCGAGCGAGCGAAGCGAGCTAGGCTCGACTTGTCTTTGGAGAGGAACGTGAGATACCCGAAGTATACTTATACTTTTTCTGGCGCTCTTATGTTTGAGTACTTACTCAAACCTAAGAGCGCCTAGATTTCAGATATTGACTATAACATAATATGAAAAAATATGGAGTGTAGCTGTGCCATGGACACGGTCGTGTGTTCTAGGTGAATACGTTACATACACTAAAATTTTCTCAAAATGGCAGCGCTTCCCCCGCCTCCGCACGCGATGTTCCATAGTCCTTACCGAGCGTAATCAATTCTTTGATCCTTCATCTATCCAGTGTGTGATTGAATTTTGGATGGAGGTGATAGATTTGTAGCTGCAACACCAAACTGTATCCCTCGATTATATTATCATTCGTTTATAAAGTTGCGGACTAATGCTAAAGCGGGCCTAGGCAACATTGTATTTCCGGGCCTACTAAAGAAGTTTTCACTTTAAAAATAAAAATTGAAAACCTAATTTTCGGGCCCCAAAAATTACGGGTCCTAGGCACGTGCCTAGGTTGCCTAAGCCTTTCCGCCCCTCCCTCCCTATGGAAGCAATTTTAAATACGTATTCAATTCAAAAACCACTTTGAAAACTTATGGACAAATGAGATACACAATAAAATTATACTGCTAAATGGAATCGAACATATGTAACAAAATTAATTACTGCTGATATATATTTCTACTATGGGTATTACGCTTGTCACTCCCGCCCTCTCATAAAACGTTGAAATTAAGGCCGCAGTAGATCCAATCGTACAGTAGCATTGTTCATTACGCAATGTAGTGGGAACGACTACACGTATGTATGTATGTACGGTTCCCATCATTGGGCCCACGTCTCCCACGGCCTCCAGGCGTTTGCTAAAAACATAACAATAGTGAGTTATTATAAGCTTGTGCAATGCTGTCTGTGACATTATTAGGTACTTCTTGAATATTCAATCTACTTTTTTCGGGTTACGTATCTCAAAAGATTAAAAAATATATTCTTTTCGCATAGGAGAAGAGTATTAGGTGCTGACTATAGACTTTGAGTTTAATACATCCCTCACCTGCACCAGGTGCACCCTGTCGGTTAACAAATGAGGTTTTGGCAAACGAGATGTAGGTTACAGCGTATTTGTAAGCTACCCGACTGGAAAAGTACCTCTATCTCACAGAATACCGCAGCCAAATAACAATTCCTTAAGGGTTGTTGTGTTCCTGCGAGTGAGTGAGGCCACCAGAAAGGAAGAAATTGCTGCGTTGGCAGCGGGTGTGACAGCAAGCGACGTTTAACCGCTTCCGACCGAAAGGCGGGAAGGCAATGACCAATGGAGTTCATTGAAGTCCCGGGGGATAAAACTATGGCTGCCTTGGAACTCATAACGAATTTAATCAGAATAAATTAGTAGGAAACTTTTGGAATTGGACTTCCCCTCTTAGCAATGTAACAGACAGCTATATGATAAATAAGGCATTAAAAGCCTAAAGAGATGTCGAGTCAAGTGAGGTAGTTAAACCTCACTTGACTCGCAGTGAACCACGGATTTTAAATATCTATCACTATTGGGGACCTAAAACAAACTCATACCTGCCTAACTTCCAATAATATAAATTGCAAAATCGTCTGAATGCTTGGTAATTTTCTCTTGTTGCTACCAAATCAGAATAGTATACTACCCCGGATGCGACCTGTAATGAATTCAACATGTCATCCCGCTCCCGCCGCCAAAGATCACACTCCCAGAGAACATGATGTGCTGTTTGATCGTATTCATAATTTGCAGTAGAACATTCACATAAGGGCGACGGCACTAATTTAAACGAAAAGAGTTTAGCCCTAAAATTGCCATGCCCAGCCAAAAATTGCATGCAACTTGCAAGGAATTCAACATGTCGTTTCGCTCCCGCCGCCAAAGAGCACACTCCCAGAGAATATAGTATGTACTACAGTGCTAATCTACTTTTGCTTCTGACTGTACTTAAAACTCGACTCAATGTTGGGCCCAACTACATTGTTGTATGATCGAATTCATGATTGGCAGTAGAACATTCGCATAAGGACGAAATATATTAATGACAAATATAATAAATTATTTAAACACCACTTAGAAGATTTTTTAGTTTAGTTTCAGCCATTTAGAAAATGTTCTAGATTAAGGCTCTATTTATACTGCTGCCTCCGCGGAATGGAATGGAAGTCGCTTTTTGCAACGAAATTGTTCATAGCGTAATGAACTTTACATGAAATGTATAACATGTGAAAGTTTATATTTAAGTAAATACGAGACAAATAAGGTCGCGAGTCTTCCGGGGAATCCTTGCGCATTCACGAGAATTCCGCTAGCTACTGTTGGCGCTGCCTGTGAAATCCGCGGGAAGTGGCGCGAACGGGGAGTCGATCGGGGGCTCTAACGCCGATGACCAGCAGATTTTTTGATTGCGAAAATGAAACTACTGCTTTGATTGTTAGTAATTATGTTTAGCTTAGTAAGTAGAAACCCTAGAGCTCTACCCAATAAGCTGAAGATGTTTGTCAATAGCTTTAAGAAAAGACCAATTTTTGGAATCAAAATATTCGGTGGTAATCGGCTTCAGCTTCGGCGGTAGGGTTGGTCACAGCAATGGAATAAGCGAGAATACTCGAGCATTCCAGCAAATTCGCGCGCCTTCTCGCGTCACGAGGCAAAATTGACGATTCCATTCCATTCCGCTTCGCGTCGGTGTAAATAGAGCCTGATTTCGCAAAACCGCTATGAACTGTAATTTTTTACAGAAATTGTGAAATTTAACTAATGTGGAGCATTTACAGCGTTGAGTAAGTAACTTAGAAATAGTTATTGGCTGTGTAACAAATTGCTCGTTTAATATCTTTCATAATTCATGAATTATGGTTATTTTCAAAAGCGCTCTCAGTTTAAGCTTTAATAAATTTTACATTGTTTTTCTTTTTTCTATTTTTTTTTTGTTTTTATTATAAATAATCGAATTAGAAGCAAAGTAAACTTAGTTTCATAACTAATAATGTCTGAGATGTTGAACTGTATTTCAACGTAGTTGGAAATTTGTTTCCGGTAATGATAAATTGCAATTTTGACCATCACAAATGCTTCGACGTGTCCTGTAGACTGTAAGTCAGGACCTCTATTCCTGAAACAGGAATGGGTATAGAAAAATCATATACGAGTATATGTATGTAATATCAAATTTCGGGAATATTTTTTTAGAGAGTACAGCTGATTAGGGTACAGCTTATTTGTAAGCTGCCCGACTGAGCACCTTCACCTCACAGAATACCGCAGCCAAACAACAATTCCCTTGATTATTGTTATGATCCTGCGAGTGAGTGAGGTCACCAGGATGGAAGCAATTGATGCGTTACCAGCCGGGGTGGCGGCGCGCGAGCAATATGTCATGTTGCAACAGTTAATATGGCTATGGTAGCCGCTTCACATCAGACAGGCCGTATGCTTGTGTGCCACCCGACGTGGTATAAAATAAAAAAAACCGGACAAGTGCGAGTCGGACTCGCACACCGAGGGTTCCGTACGTAGGATCATTATTATTTTGATATTTCTCATTATAAATAAGAAATAATGCGTCGAAAAAATAAATAAAATATATTTTGTAATGTGTACATCAAGCCCTTTCATATGATACCCCATTCGAACTAGTAGCTTCAATTTGAAATTTCGACACCCTATAAAAATAAAGACCTTCTATTTTTAAGATCTATATACAAATGTATAGTTTTGAGATTTATTCCTGTTCTTGTAGAATAAAACGATGTTAATTGCCAAATTACATAGTTCTAGGTCAACGGAAAGTACCCTATAGGTTTTGATTCCCTTGATTATTCGAAATATGCGTTTTTTGCTGAATAAACGGCCGTAACTTTTTTTTACGTAACCTTAGCAGTTTGATTTTTTTACAACTTCATGGGACCGTAGACCTGAGTATACAGTTCAAATTTCAGTTTGATACCTCCACGCATTCTCGAGATAATGGGTCTTGACAGACTGACAGACAGACGAACAACAAAGTGATCTTATAAGGGTTCCGTTTTTCCTTTTGAGGTACGGAACCTTAAAAAAGATGTAAATCTATATCTACATATAGACTTACATCTTTTTTTATAGGTTATCTATAGGTTGTTGTGTTCCTGCCAGTGAGTAAGGTCACCAGAAAGAAAGGAAGGATTATAGACTGGTAACGGGTCGGTTGGTGGCCACTTGGTTTTGCTGATCTAAATAGGCGGTGGTGATTACTTTCCATTAAGCGACCGACACGCTCGCTTCCTTATTTACTATAGTTTAGTTGTATTTTGTTGTTATATATATATTTCTTATGTAATTGACAAATAAAAAATATAGACCATATACACAGTTCGTGGTAGAAAATGTCTTAAAAAGCGTACTGTAGTAGATCGCCAAATATCAAGATGATGTGGATGGAATTTTAATTTTTTTTTGGCGAGTTGTACGATAGTGGAACTCAGCAGCAGGCATCAAATCAAATAGCTCATCCGAGCGCTCCCCGTGGTATAATTTATATAGAACGCAAAGAGATGCAACATCTCTGCGTGTAGAGAGAGACTCCAGCCGATCAGAAATCATTGGGTCACCGACGATTCGAACAGCTCTTCGTTGTATGCGGTCAAATGGAGCAAGTAAGTACCAGCCCAGAGATGTGAACAGTATTCCATATGAGGCCTAACTTGGGCTTTATACAGTTGAAGGCGATGCTGTGGTGTAAAATACCTTCTGGCTATCTGATATCTGATGGTAACTGAAGTCATCGCTGGCTATAAACGCTTGTGTCACCAGAATAATCTTGAGTGATTCCTCTGGTGACACAAACGATCGTTGCAAACCCTGTAAAAATTTCTTTACGCCTTTCTTGAAGAAACCTTTTCAAAAGGAAACTAAACAGTACCTACTAAAAAGTACTTTTGTACTTTTTTGTAGTAACATTGGCAGGATGTTCATTCCACAATTTGAGAGTTCGAGATAAAAACTCTGGAACCGTACAGTGCGCGCATTTATTTGACGAGCGAATATTTATTATTATTTACTTATTTAGTACCACGTCCACATACTAAATATAAGATAGTTTGAAACATCGAATTGTCGTATAGTAAAATACATATTATTGAAACTATTTGACAAAACTTGTAAGTACTTTCAGGATCGGTAGTCAGTTTTTCATTGTCTAGTATATCAAAATCAAGTGAGTTCAACGTACTGTCAAGCTGTGGAACAAACTGCCCGATTTTTCGAGATTTTCCCAGGACACTACAGCATTGTGGTCTTTTAAAAGGACGTGTAGAGGTTTTTACAGGGCAGGGTCGGCAAGTCTCGTGTGATAAATAAATAAATAAATATTTCTGGACAATTTACACAGGGCCATCTAGTCCCAAATTAAGCGCAAAGCTTGTGTTATGGGTACTTAGATCACTGATAAATGTAAATACATACTTATATTACATAGAAAACACCCAGACCAAGAAAAACAGACATGTTCATGCACACAAATGTTTGCCTTGTGCGGGAATCGAACCCGCGACCTCGGAGTCAAAGTGGCCATTGCTAACCATTCGACCACCGAGCTCGTCAAATGGCCCTGGTATTACAGGCGTTCATAGGTTACGGTAACTGTTTGCTACATTAGTGGTTTTAAAAAGTTAAAGAGAGGAAATTTGTTTTAAAAAGGATAAATTGAATGAAAAAAATTACCACAGTCGATCTAGTTTTTTTCTAATAAGTAATATAAAAAAATATTCTACATATTTACAAAATGAGATGTTTGCTTAAATTAGTAGGATCCGAACGTAATGTCGTGTAGAGGAGCTGCTCCTCCTTGTGGAAGGGAGTACTCCTTTAGGAGCTGGTCCAGCATCGAGAAGGGCTGAGCATTTTGCCGTTGTTGTTGGAACTGGTTTGATGGCGCGAATCTTGGTTGCGCTGGTTCCCTGAATTCTGGGGTATATTCGACTTGTGGTCTTGGCGCAGCAAATTGCGGGGCGGGTCTGAAGTCTTGCTGCTGTCTGGTGGGCTGGGGAGATGGTCTAAAGAAGTTAGTGTTATCGTCGATGGGTGCTGGTGCGGCACCGGCGAAGAAAGCAGGCTGAAAAGGATATTTTGATAATTTATTAATTATATTTATGATTTGATAATTTCCAAGTGACTTGAGATAAAAAGTAGATACTGAACAGGGACCCTACCGCCGAAGCTGTAGCCGATTGATTACCATAGGATTTTTTGATTGCAAAAATGATACTTTAACTTAGATTGTTTATTGACTAGATTAGAACGGGGTGTAAGTGGTTCATCAAGATCTTTGAACCAAAGCCAACTTCACCTGCACGCGGTGCACCCTGCTGACTGACAAACGAAGTTCTTTAATTGTAAGCTACCCGACTGGGGAACGTACCTCCACCTCACAGAATACCGCAGCCAAATAACGGTTCCCTTGAGGGCTGTTGTGTTCCTGCGAGTGAGTGAGGTCACCAGAAAGGAAGGAGATGCTGCGATGGCAGCGGGGGTGGCGGCGCGCGAGCGATATTATATGTTGCGAGCGTTAATATGGCTACGGTAACCGCTTCACATCAGGCGGGCCGTATGCTTGTCTGCTACCCGACGTAGTATAAAAAAAAAAAAAAAAAAAAAAAAAAAAATTGGCGGTAATTGTGTTTAGCTTAGCTGTTAGAAACCCTAAAGCTCTGCCGACTAAGCTGAAGATGTTTGTTATTAACTTCAATTTAAGATCTATTTTCGCGATAAAAAAAATGGTTCGCGATAAAAATATGGCCGATGGTAATCAGGTAATTAAATATTCCTGAACTAACTACACACGGCCATCTCGTCCTAAACTAAGCAAAGCTTGTACTATGGGTTCTAGATAACAGATATAATACTTATTTTTTTATTTTTTTTGTAAAATCATACATATTTGACGAGTTCGGTGGCGTAGCGGTCAATGACGCGGCGTCGACACCAATGCTCGTGGGTTCGATTCCCACATAGAACAAACATTTGTGTGCATGAACATGTCTGTTTGTCTTAGTCTGGGTGTTTTCTATGTATCATATGTATTAACAAAAACAATGTATTTACGTATGTTTATCAGTAGTCTAGTACCCATAAGCTTCGCTTACTTTGGGGCTAGATGGCACTGTGTAATTTGTCTGACAATATTTATTTATTTATTAATATTATAGGTACATAGAAAAACACCCAGACCAAGACAAACAGACATGTTCATGTACACAAATAATTGTCTTGTGTGGGGATCGAACCCGCGACCTTACCCTTTACAATGCGCGTGTTCGTAGTCAATTAGAGAATAACCGTAAAATATGGAACCCGTTTGTATAAATAATATCATAATTTACTTGGTATGCCATAAAGTTTAAGGGAGAGTTATTCACAAAGTACTCCATTTCTTTTTCCAAACTAAGAGGTATAAGTCTCGTCATGTAAAAAGAACGTTGGAAGAAAGCAGAGGTTAGTGTTTGTTTTTAGGTCTATTGTGTAATTTTTGAACAAACCTTTAGCTAGCGGCTTCGTATGTTTGTTACATAGTTGGTAGGTACATCGCACCTCATACCACCAAATAGACCGATAAATCGCCTAATGCGCAGCTTAACTGTCAGCGTTCTTACGAGCCATACAGCTCCGGTACCCATCATGGAGATTGGGGAGTGGTAGTAGGGCCCCGATGCTTGGTTCGCCGAGCGTCGGTTCGCCACGAGCTACTCGACTTAAGAGTACGCAAGTAGCCTGCATGCAGGTGAAAGCACAGTAAGACCTGCTACTGCTCCGCTTGCGTGCTCGGTTGGTTTACAGAGCGCAAGAGCGGAGCAGGTAAAGGTCCTCTCGTCTGGTTGGTTTACTGGACGAGAAACTCGCATCCCCGTAATATAACCGGAAGGTTGGCACACGGGGCGCACTAGCTGTCAGGTATAGGGTACGTTGTCAGCGTTCTTTTTACATGACGCCACCTGTAATTCTCAGATAAATTACTCTAAAAAAATACTTTTTTTTGTAAGTTGTCACAATAGAAATCACATAATAAAAATGAGGAAAGATGAATCGTATGAGTGAGGATCTCTGTATTATTCAACAAGTTTACCTTGGGCGGGGTAGGCGCGGACTGCGGCGCTGGCCTGTACTGCTGCTGTGGGGCGGGCCTGTACTGCTGCTGCGGCTGGGGCTGCGGGGCGGGCCTGAACTGCTGCTGCGGCTGGGGCGGCGGCGGGGCGGGCCGGTACTGTTGCTGCGGCCGGGGCGCGGGCCGTGGCTGCGGCGCTGGTGCCGGCTCTTCGTAATCATAGTCTACTGCCTGTTGCTGCACTGGAGCTCGGTACTGGGAACGGCCACTCTGTAGAAATATTTCATTGTTTTTGTACGAACCAGAAAGGAAGGAATTGCTGCGTTGGCAGCAGTTGTGACAGTACCCGAGCAATATGTCTTGTTTCAAGCGTTAATATATCTACGGTAACTGTTTCATCTCAGGCGGGCCGTATGCTTGTTTGCCACCCGACGTATTATATAAATAAAAATTAATCGCCGAAACGTAAGTTAATAAGGTTGGAATAAAAGATGTAATAGGTAGGGGAAAAAGTCTTTTCGCATTATAGTATGTATGAACTTGTAATAAAATCTCTTTGGTTATACCATTTGTATCTAGCAGGTTTTGATATCTATAAAAAGTTTAAATTTTAAAAAAGATAATTCCAAATTCAAATTAGGTAAATGTGTGATTTTCATTTGTTTTTTTTACTGTCAAGATGAGTGAATCTAATGAAGAAATTCGATACATTTTAAAATTTTACTACAAAAAAGGTAAAAATTCAACGCAAGCTGCGAAAAAAATTTGTGATTATTATGGACCTAGTGCAGTGTCTGTGAGAGTAGCACAAATTTGGTTTAAGCGTTTTCAATCCGGAAATTTTGATGTCAAAGATGCACGTCGCTCTGGTCGCCCTGTTACGGATAAAATGGATGCCATTTCTGAAAAAGTGGAGCAAGATCGGCATATCAGTAGTTACGACGTAGCTGAAGAACTAGGAATTGACCACATAACAGTTTTGGCGCATAAAAAGGTCGTGGTCAAAGACCGGCCAGGCTTCAGAGACTCTGGCGAAACCCGGGTTAACCCGCAACAAGGTGATGCTGTGTGTATGGTGGGATTGGAAGGGAAGATATTCATTATGAGCTGTTACCGCCAGGCAGGACTATCGATTCTGAACTCTACTGTGAACAACTGATGAGATTAAAGCAAAAAGTTGAGAGAAAGCGGCCGGAATTAATTAATAGAAGGGGTGTGATTTTTCATCATGATAACGCTAAACCTCACACATCTTTAGCCACTCAGCAAAAATTAAGAGAGTTTGACTGGGAGGTATTAATGCATCCGCCGTATAGTCCTGACCTTGCACCTTCTGATTTCCACCTGTTTCGGTCTCTTAAGAATTCTTTAGGCAATGTCAGGTTAACATCACGAGAAGACTGCCAAAACCACTTGTCGCGGTTTTTTGAACAGAAGTCCCAAAATTTCTATAGTAATGGGATCATGTCTCTACCTACAAGATGACAAAAAGTTATCGAACATAATGGCACCTACATACTTTAGTTAAATGTAAATAAACTTTATTAAAAAATGTTTTGAATTTTCATATAAAATACGAAATGACTTTTTCCCCAACCTAATATTTTTGAAATCGAACATTGTTTTTTTATTTTCTAAATCAAAAATATGGCGCCGGGTCAGCTAGTTTTTAAAATATTTTACAATTATTTGTTGGCGACTGTCCGATGTGTTTAGGGGGGACATACCCATAAACCTCAAACGCCGAGCTTACGAACAATGTGTCATCCCAGTGATGGTGTATGGAGCTGAGACATGGACGCTCACACAGCAAGTCATCCACAGACTGCAAGTCACCCAGAGAGCGATGGAGCGGTCTATGCTGGGCATTTCTCTCCGTGATAAAATCAGGAACACTGATATCCGGAGAAGAACAAAGCTCACCGACATAGCCAGAGTGATAACTCGAAGGAAGTAGAAGTGGGCGGGCCACTTAAGCCGCGGAAACTGACAACAGGTGGGGTAAAGCTGTACTTGAGTGGAGACCCAGAACTGGTCGTAGAAACGTGGGCAGGCAACCAATGCGATGGACTGACGACCTCGTCAAAAACGCTGGGAAACGATGGATGAGAAAAGCTCAAGATCGAAGCGAATGGTGTGCAATGCAAGAGGCCTTTACTCAGCATTGGGTGGCAACAGGCTGAAGAAGAAGAGAAGAAGAAGAAGAAGTTGGTGACTGGCTAGATAGAATCTTTTTATGAATAATATTATTTTGTATTGACATATTTTTAAATTTATTTACCTAGTTACGGTTTCTATGTTATAATTGTGTCTGCTCCATTTGTTCTAACATGTAATATTATCGTATTAAACTTTATTCAGTGTTATCTACGTGTTTCCATTCCTTCATTATACAGTCCTCAACTCCTTAATATTATTATTCATTAAAAAGACCTATCCATTTAGGAGTTACGGTACCACGGACTCACAGTCTCTCTCTCTCTCTCTCTAAGAGTTCTCTCAGGTCAGTAGGTTCACATTTTTTTTTATACTACGTCGGGTGGCAGACAAGCATACGACCCGTCTGATGTGAAACGTGCGTAGCCGTAGACACAGACGATCAGAAACCCATTGTGCAGCCAATCTAATAATAATGATTTGAAACAATAATAATGACATATGTGTGGCAAGCCACCGCCTGCCGCAAATAACTAGCAATAAAAGCAGTTAGTGCAGGCGTCCGTCCCTCTTCTGTAATAGCCCGGTATTAAGTTCACCCAGATCTCATCTCCATAGCCCATTTATTTTCCATCACGCTCGTCGCCTGCCGAGACCTGCTCATGGGTATATCGTTCCATTGACATATCCTGGAGCGGGTCACGGCGAGCGTACAACATTACATCAAACTTCTCAAAGGGGCCTCTACGCGTTGGATCCATATCCCCGCGCACGCCTATCAAATGACCGGGCTTGACCCGTGATTTAAGAGAGAATGACATATCTAAATACTGAGAATGAAATTATATTATACTAAGGACAATTTAAATCAATACATATAATAAAACAGTAGGAACTGCGTGTCTGTACATTTGATAAAATTAACAAAAAATGAGTGTGGGCGATAAAAAAAGGGTAACAGAACACAAAAAAGATCTTCTAAATCAAAAATATGGCGCCGGGTCAGCTAGTTTTTAAAATATTTTACAATTATTTGTTGGCGACTGTCCGATGTGTTTAGGGGGGACATACCCATAAACCTCAAACGCCGAGCTTACGAACAATGTGTCATCCCAGTGATGGTGTATGGAGCTGAGACATGGACGCTCACACAGCAAGTCATCCACAGACTGCAAGTCACCCAGAGAGCGATGGAGCGGTCTATGCTGGGCATTTCTCTCCGTGATAAAATCAGGAACACTAATATCCGGAGAAGAACAAAGCTCACCGACATAGCCAGAGTGATAACTCGAAGGAAGTAGAAGTGGGCGGGCCACTTAAGCCGCGGAAACTGACAACAGGTGGGGTAAAGCTGTACTTGAGTGGAGACCCAGAACTGGTCGTAGAAACGTGGGCAGGCAACCAATGCGATGGACTGACGACCTCGTCAAAAACGCTGGGAAACGATGGATGAGAAAAGCTCAAGATCGAAGCGAATGGTGTGCAATGCAAGAGGCCTTTACTCAGCATTGGGTGGCAACAGGCTGAAGAAGAAGAGAAGAAGAAGAAGAAGTTGGTGACTGGCTAGATAGAATCTTTTTATGAATAATATTATTTTGTATTGACATATTTTTAAATTTATTTACCTAGTTACGGTTTCTATGTTATAATTGTGTCTGCTCCATTTGTTCTAACATGTAATATTATCGTATTAAACTTTATTCAGTGTTATCTACGTGTTTCCATTCCTTCATTATACAGTCCTCAACTCCTTAATATTATTATTCATTAAAAAGACCTATCCATTTAGGAGTTACGGTACCACGGACTCACAGTCTCTCTCTCTCTCTCTCTAAGAGTTCTCTCAGGTCAGTAGGTTCACATTTTTTTTTATACTACGTCGGGTGGCAGACAAGCATACGACCCGTCTGATGTGAAACGTGCGTAGCCGTAGACACAGACGATCAGAAACCCATTGTGCAGCCAATCTAATAATAATGATTTGAAACAATAATAATGACATATGTGTGGCAAGCCACCGCCTGCCGCAAATAACTAGCAATAAAAGCAGTTAGTGCAGGCGTCCGTCCCTCTTCTGTAATAGCCCGGTATTAAGTTCACCCAGATCTCATCTCCATAGCCCATTTATTTTCCATCACGCTCGACGCCTGCCGAGACCTGCTCATGGGTATATCGTTCCATTGACATATCCTGGAGCGGGTCACGGCGAGCGTACAACATTACATCAAACTTCTCAAAGGGGCCTCTACGCGTTGGATCCATATCCCCGCGCACGCCTATCAAATGACCGGGCTTGACCCGTGATTTAAGAGAGAATGACATATCTAAATACTGAGAATGAAATTATATTATACTAAGGACAATTTAAATCAATACATATAATAAAACAGTAGGAACTGCGTGTCTGTACATTTGATAAAATTAACAAAAAATGAGTGTGGGCGATAAAAAAAGGGTAACAGAACACAAAAAAGATCTTCTAAATCAAAAATATGGCGCCGGGTCAGCTAGTTTTTAAAATATTTTACAATTATTTGTTGGCGACTGTCCGATGTGTTTAGGGGGGACATACCCATAAACCTCAAACGCCGAGCTTACGAACAATGTGTCATCCCAGTGATGGTGTATGGAGCTGAGACATGGACGCTCACACAGCAAGTCATCCACAGACTGCAAGTCACCCAGAGAGCGATGGAGCGGTCTATGCTGGGCATTTCTCTCCGTGATAAAATCAGGAACACTGATATCCGGAGAAGAACAAAGCTCACCGACATAGCCAGAGTGATAACTCGAAGGAAGTAGAAGTGGGCGGGCCACTTAAGCCGCGGAAACTGACAACAGGTGGGGTAAAGCTGTACTTGAGTGGAGACCCAGAACTGGTCGTAGAAACGTGGGCAGGCAACCAATGCGATGGACTGACGACCTCGTCAAAAACGCTGGGAAACGATGGATGAGAAAAGCTCAAGATCGAAGCGAATGGTGTGCAATGCAAGAGGCCTTTACTCAGCATTGGGTGGCAACAGGCTGAAGAAGAAGAGAAGAAGAAGAAGAAGTTGGTGACTGGCTAGATAGAATCTTTTTATGAATAATATTATTTTGTATTGACATATTTTTAAATTTATTTACCTAGTTACGGTTTCTATGTTATAATTGTGTCTGCTCCATTTGTTCTAACATGTAATATTATCGTATTAAACTTGCTCTTTATTCAGTGTTATCTACGTGTTTCCATTCCTTCATTATACAGTCCTCAACTCCTTAATATTATTATTCATTAAAAAGACCTATCCATTTAGGAGTTACGGTACCACGGACTCACAGTCTCTCTCTCTCTCTCTCTAAGAGTTCTCTCAGGTCAGTAGGTTCACATTTTTTTTTTATACTACGTCGGGTGGCAGACAAGCATACGACCCGTCTGATGTGAAACGTGCGTAGCCGTAGACACAGACGATCAGAAACCCATTGTGCAGCCAATCTAATAATAATGATTTGAAACAATAATAATGACATATGTGTGGCAAGCCACCGCCTGCCGCAAATAACTAGCAATAAAAGCAGTTAGTGCAGGCGTCCGTCCCTCTTCTGTAATAGCCCGGTATTAAGTTCACCCAGATCTCATCTCCATAGCCCATTTATTTTCCATCACGCTCGACGCCTGCCGAGACCTGCTCATGGGTATATCGTTCCATTGACATATCCTGGAGCGGGTCACGGCGAGCGTACAACATTACATCAAACTTCTCAAAGGGGCCTCTACGCGTTGGATCCATATCCCCGCGCACGCCTATCAAATGACCGGGCTTGACCCGTGATTTAAGAGAGAATGACATATCTAAATACTGAGAATGAAATTATATTATACTAAGGACAATTTAAATCAATACATATAATAAAACAGTAGGAACTGCGTGTCTGTACATTTGATAAAATTAACAAAAAATGAGTGTGGGCGATAAAAAAAGGGTAACAGAACACAAAAAAGATTTTTTTGATTTTTTTGTCTGTCTGTCTGTCTGTCTGTATGTGCTCGCTAATCTTTAAAACTACTGAACAGATTTTTACGCGGTTTTCACTAAAAGATTAAGGTCATCCCTGACCAACATATAGGCTTTGTTTCATCGAAATTTGATGTCAGATTAAAAAGTTATCGTCATTTAAAGTTTAAAGAAAATTTTTCTTTAAAGAAAATCACTCATCACAAAATCTAAGAAACTACAAGTGCTAGGAGTCTCAAAATTTGTATGGGGGTTCCTTTCAGGACGTAGATGCTCACTAAGACGGGAATTTGGAAAATTCAACTCCTAAGGGGTTGAAATGGGGGTCCAAAGTTTGTATTGGGAACCAAGATTAGTTGGACTATTTTATACGAAACTTTACACGAGATCTTCTGTAGATAAATGAGTAAATACGTGTTTCAGGATTTTTCAAAATTCAACCCCTAAAGGGGTGGAATGAGGTGCAAACGTCTGAAAATCGACATGGGTATTGTTTTTATGGTTTATCGGGTCGCTGATTCCGAAAACAACAGCTATTTTATAATCTAACATAATCGACGTGACACAAGAGCACTCCTGTGGGGGTGCGATGGGGTTGAAATGTTACAATATCAATATGGGTGTTGATTCTATGGTTTTATAAAATGTCAATTACGAAAATGGCATCGATTTGAAAACGTGGACACGAAATTTCCATCTCGGTATAAAAATCCAAGATTTGGAACACCTGATGCAGAACCATAATGGTTCAGCTAAACTATAAGAAATATAAGTATAAATAGTTTAACAAAATATTGATTGTATTGTAAAAAAAATAACCACACGCAGTGCTACTTTTATTCTTACCTGCTACAAGTTAGACGCAATAGTCTTATTTATTTTATATATATATAATATATAAAATATTATATATATATAAAATAAATAAAGCTATATATATATATATATATATATATATATATATATATATATATATATATATATATATATACTAGCGGCCGCCCGCGACTTCGTACGCGTGGAGTTAGTTATTTGCAAATAATTTTTAATTACATTCGAAAAAGCTAAATACCTAATGAAAGGAAAAAGATGAAAAAGTTAAAAACAATCAATACCTAGACGAATTTTTAGAATCAATGAAGTCGACGGATATTATTTTTTAAAACCTCTTTGTAAGACCTAAAGTACTTTTTATTGTTATAAAATAATACATCCCTCCATATAATAGTAAGTATGTAGTTGTTTTCAATATTTTTTATACTTAAATATCATTTAAAATCCTTCTGCCATAATTACTTTAACTCCAATAACATTGGATTTTCATACAAATTTCCAACCCCCGTTTTAACTCCATAAAGGGGTTGATTTCTAAAGATACATTATTAGTACACCTCCATACCATCTATAGAGCATAGATTTTAAATTTCAAGTCTCTTACTTCAAAAACATAGGACTTTCATACAAACTTCCAACCCCCGTTTTAACACCAAAAATAGGTTGATTTCTAAAGATACATTATTAGTACACCTCCACACTATCTATTCATTTTAAATTTCAAGTTTCTTACTTCAAAAATATAGAGCTTTCATACAAACTTTCAACCCCCATTTTAACCCCAAAAAGGGGTTGATATCTAAAGATACATTATTAGTACACCTCCACACCATCTATAGAGCATACATTTTAAATTTCAAGTCTCTTACATCAAAAACATAGAACTTTGATACAAATTTCCAACCCCCGTATTAACCCCAAAAAGGGGTTGATTTCTAAAGATAAATTATTAGTACACCTCCACACCATCTATAGAGCATACATTTCAAATTTCAAGTTTCTTACTTTAAAAACATAGAACTTTCATACAAACTTCCAACCCCCGTTTTAACCCCAAAAAGGGGTTGATTTCTAAAGATACATTATTAGTACACCTCCACACCATCTACAGAGCACACATTTTAAATTTCAAGTCTCTTGCGTCAAAAACATAGAACTTTCATACAAACTTCCAACCCCCTTTTTAACCCCAAAAGGGGGTTGATTTCTAAAGATACTTATTAGTACACCTCCACACCATCTATAGAGCATACATTTTAAATTTCAAGTCTCTTACTTCATAAACGTAGAACTTTCATACAAACTTCCAACCCCCGTTTTAACCCCAAAAAGGGGTTGATTTCCAAAGATACATTATTAGTACACCTCCACACCATCTATAGAGCATAGATTTTAAATTTCAAGTCTCTTGCTTCAAAAACATAGGACTTTCATACAAACTTCCAACCCCCATTCTACCCCCTTAGGGGTAGAGTATCGTAAAATTCGTTCTTAGCGGATGTCTACACCCTATACGGAAGCTACCAGCCAAATTTCAAGTTTGTAGGTGTTATAGTTTCTGAGATTTCGTGATGAGTGAGTCAGTGATTGTCTCTTTTATATATATAGATATATATATATATATATATATATATAAAACTGACTGAACAGACCACGTTAACCTAACCTAACCTAACCAAACCTAACCTAACCTACGCTAAAATTGAAATGGAACGATTGGTATATATTCGCACAAACCAGAAGAATGCATGCATTTGCGGGACGCTATGTAGCAAGATTTTGTGACTCAAAGTCTTTTAAACAACGAGGGGAAACTGTTTTTCTTAGATGCTTCAGGAGGGACTGGAAAAACATACCTGACGAGAGCAATCCTCGCTGAAATCAGGCGCCAAAATAATATCATACAGCAGCATCGCCAGGTATTGCAGCCATAATATTACCTCTAGGCGGAAGGACGCAAATACAATGTTCAATATTCTACTCGATTTATACAGAACGGAAACACCGACATGCTTTGTGACACGAAACTGTGTCAAAGCGAAAATGTTTCAGGATTGCTGTCTAATCGTTTCAGATGAATGCGAAATGGCCAACAATGTGGCTTTATCGAGGATTAGTAACGCTTGAGGTCTTTTCATATTAGCTCCCGAAGGAAAGACTCCCTTCATTTATTTTATATTTTTTTTTTTAAACTATGGTGACTATCTTAAATAAAAATAATAATTTGTTGACTTTTAACGTATAATACTGCCCCAAATATTTTCTTATGTATCTACTTTAGTTCGTATTTGTATTAATATATCGGAATCATAAAGTCCACGCGAACGAAGTCGCGGGCATCAGCTAGTAATTACTAATATAATTGAAATAATTTCTCTGAATTTGTGCGCTGATTAAATAATATGGTTTAATATTTAAAGACACACCGTACCACCAGAGGTACGGCCAGGGGTACGGTGGGTCTGTAGCGTTAATCGTAGAAGATTAATTAAGATGGTACCTGTGATTTGCTCGGCCTCAATCCCTCGTCCCTCGTAGACTCGTCCACGAGGGTGGGCGGCGCGACGGTGATGCCTTCACCGGCAGGCTGGAACCCGAATTTGTTGGCTCCGTACTCGACGACACGCAACTGAAATCATATTTTTATCTAGAGTTTAGCAAATGGCAAACATGTGGGGAACCACCGCCCGTGGATATCAGCAACCAAAATGGGTAGCATGAAACGTCGTCATCGTTTTTGGTGTTAACTTTTATCGGCACCAACTAGGAACCCTGTGGTGGCTACTTAATTCCTGGCCACACAACCCTGACCATCGCTGAGATTTCCAGTGATATCCGGTTCGGAAGTCACTTGTAGGAGGTAATCAAGTTCGCGTCGAAGAAACTAATGTACTCAAATGAGCAATACTGTGGCATTCTCTATCTCGTTAGGTAAAGGCGGAAAACTCTTAAACTCAAAACAAACTTAAAATTTTGTGCTTAAATCTCTATTGGAAGATCAGTGACAAGCGTTTAAAAATTTACCTTTACATATATGAGTATAACGAAATAATTTAATGAACAGCATTGGCAGGTTAATGACTGATCCACACATAGGACCCGCATGATACAAAAATATTGATGGTATGAAATTTTTGTCTTGATCTGGGGATTTTTATGTATGTACGTTTGATGCAGCCGTAGTCAAGAAGCAGCACTAAAAAAAATTGTTGTTGTACCCACTAGTTTTGCGAATAATAATCACTGTATCTACTTATTTACAAATATAACCTAAATAAGATCAAAATTTTACGCGGTAATGATAAATTCAGATCAGATGAAAAAAATTCACCGAAATGCCCACACACTTTACGAAACAAATTATGAGAATTATTTAATTTGCAATATTAAATCGCACAGACAGATTAGTTTGACCGTCTCGCACAGACGCGGGAGGGGGAAGGTGATGATGTTGTGGCAGTTCCTACTGTCAATAACAGAACACCACCTTACGCACCGCAATTGGTAAAATGTTTCGTCGCAGGGCACCATAAATTCTACCATGCGTCGCCGGGCACCACCGCGATTGACATCTACCGCGCGCACAGAAAATTGTTTTATCGGTCAGCTGTTGAACTCGCGCTCGCCTAATACTTTTCGTCTTTTAAATTCCATTGTATTCGTGTTTATTCTTCCTGTATATATACTTTGTTTCTTAGTGTTTCTTTTCACTGTACGTACTTCTCAACTGTATAAAATTATTGTGGTATAGACATTATACGGAGTTGAAAATAGTGTGTGTTCATATTCAATACTGGCCGTGTGGTTTCCGGCAGACCAGAATAAAATCACTCCGTCTCTTCCCGTGGATGTCGTACAAGACGACTAAGGGAAATACATTACCAAACATCGATCAGGCCTCCCCAACCCGTTTGGCCAGCGTGGGGAGTGTAGGCCAAATCCTCCTTATGTCTTGGACGGACGAGAGAGGGTCGTGCTGTAGTGGAGACTAAAATGACCTGATGATGATGATGATATTCAATACGCCTAACACAACTATAATGTAGTTACCTTGCCAGTGTCATCTTTGTAGCCGTATTTGCCTTTAACCTCGCCGGTGGCCTCCTTGGTCTCGATCTTGAACGATCCATCGGCGGCTTCGTACCCGTATGTATACGAGCCATCCTCATTGTGTCTGTAATGTATCATATAACGAGATTTATATACGAACTTTATCATGTTCTGAATGAAATTTGGGAAAACTGAATATACATAATTTGGGAAAACGTAATTTTGGATATAGGATTCATTCATGAAGATGTTGCAGCGTTGGCAGCCGGGGTGTCGGCGTGTGCGCGAAATCTCATGTTGCGAGCGTTAATATAGCTACGGTAACCGCTTCACATTAGACGGTCCGTATGCATGTCTGCCGGCCGGCGTAGTATAAAAAAAACAAGGATTTTTTTTTTCAATAATAGTTTTTTGCGGTAATTATATTAAAATAAAATACTATCACTTCTGCAAGTAAGACGACTCTAATAATACCTTATAATCTATGAAATGATTTAGGTTGTACAGTGTGCCAAAGAATTAGACATACATACATGCTCTTGAAAACCATTACTCTCCCTTCTTCGACAATCGGATAAAAAGGCTTTATTTTTCGCTACGTATGTATTTACCTGTTGATTTGTTTGAGGATGGGCACCGGCGTGGAGGTGGGCTTGGATTCTGACGCGATGTACCGCGGCGCGCGCTCCTCGGCGTACTGCGCGTGCGCACACGCCACCATACATAATACCAACTGGAAAATATCATAATGTTCTTATACAACTACTATATAATATAATAATAATAATAATAATTCTTATAATAGGCGGTTCTTCTAGACACGGCCCGCATCGTGAGAAGGTTCCTCACTCTGGAGTTCGCCCCGCTATCGATTGGTGCCCCTTTTTTACGGTTCCGTACCCAAAGGGTAAAACGGGACCCTATTACTGAGACTCCGCTCTCCGTCCGTCCGTCCGTCCGTCTGTCACCAGACTGTATCTCATGAACCGTGATAGTTAGGCAGTTGAAATTTTCACAGATGATGTATTTCTGTTGCCGCTAACAACAAATACCAAAAATGCTGAAGTGGCAGTGGAGAGGCCGAAGGAGTCAAACAGCTTTCTGGAATGGCAACCGGGGCTCAGAAAACAGCGCAGGGCGTAGTAAGTTACAGTAGCTAAATCTCAATTCTGGGAAATTCTTTTCGTCTAAAACATTGCCGCGAAAAACTCTGTCGCTCTGGTGCTGTTCGTTTTACACAAAAACATGTGACTATATTTTGTGAGCTAAGAAGTTGTCGGGCAATTTAACATTTATTAGTTCGATAAATTTAGTTTATTTAATAACGAACAAAACAATTTCAACATAGTGATCCTATCCAGATATTAGATACATTCAATAAACCTTCGATAATTTGACACTAGAAAAAACGTCCTCACCGAAACAGCACCCAAATAACGATCGGGGAGCTGTTTCACTTAACCATATTCGAACGCTTACATATTTGACTTGATTATTTTCTAATGAATAATTATCTTTGACTTAACCTGGTTTTTATTTAAAGGACGTAAGAACTAGTCTGAATTATAAATCTTAAACTGAAAACCTAATGGCGAATTTATAATGCGCATTATAGAGTTATAGTTTCTTTTAATATTGGTCATAAATAAGTAAGATTTGTGTCATCCTCTGCCTACCGCGGACTTTATTTATACGTCATTGTGCATCTAGCTCTAGTATTAATGATCTAAAAGTACAACTCATAAAATTGTTTTTTTCTGAAATGCACAGTTGAAATCATTTTGTATGTACTACGTAGCTATTATGACGTAGGCATCCTTTAAGAATATATTTTATACTATTCTCAAAGAATATCGCTCATCACAAGATAATATAAAACAAAGCCGCGTCTGTTTGTCTGTCTGTCTGAACGCAATAGACTTAAAAACTACGATACGGATTTTCATCGCTACGGATTGATTCCTTATCTTTGAACCAAAGCCACCCTCACCTGCACGTGGTGCACCCTGCTGCCTGACAAATAAGGCTTTCGCGAAAAGACAGGCAGGGCATTTAAGCTTACTGGGGAAGTAACTTAACTTAACCTGATAGAATACTACAGCCAAATAACAATTCCCTTGAGGGTTGTTGTCAAAGAAAGGAAGGAGTATAGGCTGGCAATGGTATAACGATCCCTTGGTGTTGCTGACCCCGTTTGTGGTGATTGCTTCCGTCAGGTGACCCAGCTGCTCGGTTAACCCCCCCTCCCATATAAAAAAAAGGTTGTCGGAAACAAAATACGTCGACTTAAATAGAGCCCTACCCGTGCGAAGCCGGGGCGACTCGCTAGTTACGTAATAAAAGCAATCTTAAACAGCCTATCAGCACACTGCAACGTATTTCTCTTATAATTACAAATAGATAAGCCTTTATCGCCAATCAATTCAATACGTTTTGCAATATCACAAATAGTACACTCGATATAACAAAGAAGTTTTTCGTTAACTACCCGAGTAATAACTAAACTGGATCAAGTGTCGGTTAAGTAACGAACGCCCTTGACACTACACAGCCGCTATTTGTGGTCGTTAAAAAAAATGAGTATATTCTTAGCGAAAAAGATTTTGTGGTCTAATATGCAAGCTGAAGCGATTTGTAACATTTTTTTTTTATTTCTTTTATTTGTCGGTGAGACCTGAAGTACAGTTGCAAAGTTTAGGTAATTTGTTAATTATGAAAAAATGCCTTTAGGCAAAATAAGCAAAGCGTCCGTATATAATTATTATCCGTATTTTGTTTATCCATAATTAGTTTGCTTTTGGTTTGTTTGACAAATAACACATTCAGGAGGCCCACCTGAAGCTGAAGCCGGTTACCATCGGATTTTTTGATCGCCAAATTAGATCTTAGGTTTCAGTTAATGACAAACATCTTTAGCTTAGTTGGTAGAGCTTTTTAGTTCTTATTAGCTAAGCTGAGCACAATTACCGCCAATCTAAGCTAAACTTTGATTTTCGCTATCAAATAATCCGATGGGAATCGATTTCAGCTTCGGCGGTAGGCCCCCAAGTTGGAAACGATAAACAATCCCACTCGATTATTTCTAAACCGTACAGTATATTGAACAACTGATTACTGACCCTGATGGTGCTTCATGAATCCTATCAAATAAATAAAACTGAATATTAAAAAAACTAAAAAATAACCAATTAATATAAATAAACGAGAAAATTGCCTAAGTTGTACGACTTAGACACTACTTGCACTTTTTTTATAAATCATATATTTTAGCATTTCATTGTATCTATAGTGTATGTCATCGGCAAGAAGAAATGCTGGAATGAATATGTGATTTTTCTCTGATAAATAAAATAAGATACAATGATATAAATATGTAATGTGATTCAATTATGAGTGTGTAAATGACGTTATTCCTAGGACAAGCTAAGCTAAGCTGCATTCCCCGATATCGAATTTTTGGCTAGGTAGACAAAGTCTATTTTATAGACTATTATCGATGCCATTTGATTGAGCTTGTGCAGCAGATGCAAACGACACAAAACGGAAAAAGGAAAGAGATGCTGCGTTGGCAGCGGGGGTCGCGGCGCGCGAGCGATATTTTTTGTTGCGAGCGTTAATATGGCTACGGCAACCGCTTCACATCAGGCGGGCCGTATGCTTGTCTGCCACCCGACGTAGTATAAAAAAAAAAAAACGATTATTGTGGAAGTTCAAGGCCGTGAAGTAAGCATATGAATATTATATATTTTTATAGACAATATTATCGCAATAATTCCTATAAAGTTCAAATTAGAAACTGTCGGGTAATTTTGCGCTTTACCAGCCTACCAACCTAATAGCCTTGCCAGCGCTAATATTGTACTAATTGTACCACGCACAGTGTTGAAAGTTCACGCATAGCTGCCTTTACGTGTCAAAGTGTTTCTCTATACAATTTCATAGTAATACGTAGTTATGTTCAAGTTACATATACCCTGCAGGGTATGGGTGGTTAAGTAATGCAGTTAAAACGTAGCAGGGAAATTAGCAATATTCACTTGTATTGTTGACCTAAGTTTAACCTTTTTATTAAGTCTTAATTGAATTTTAATTATATAGAAAGATTACTTTATTGTAGTAGTGACCAATTCGTACGGATAAATTAAATAACTTTGCTACACCATGATGAATAAATGATTACTCTGTATATTAGATGCATTTCATCGCGAACCTTTTTAAATACCTTTTATTTACCTATAAATTTTATTTACCTATAAATTCTTCAGTAAATTATTTTCATACAGTTTTATGAGAAAATATTCACATTATATTTTCGACGCTGTTTTTGCTGCATATCAATGATATGTTATCTATTGACAGCATTCATTGCTATGCGGATGACAGCACCGGGGACACATTTTATACGGGCCGCGCTAATATACTCCGCTCTCGGGTGGAGGAGAGCCGCGAACGACTTGTACTGACTTGTTGACGAGAGCACACTAAGTAAAGTGTCCGATTGGGGGCAACAGAACTTAGTGCGATTCAACCCCTCTAAGACACAAGTCTGCGCGTTCACCACTAAGAAAACCCCTTTTGCTGTGGCTCCTCACTTCCAGAATACACCCCTTACTGTCGCCAAAAGTATTGGGATTCTAGGAGTTGAAATCTCCAGCGACGTCCAGTTTCATTGTCACCTGGAGGGGAAGGTCAAGCTGGCGTCGAAGAAACTAGGTGTGCTCAACAGGGCCAAGCAGTACTTCAATCCGCGGCAAAGGCTTCTGCTCTACAAAACTCAAGTACGGCCGCATATGGAGTACTGTTGCCATCTGTGGGCGGGAGCGCCTAGATACCAGCTTGCACCTTGTGACTCGATTCAGAGGCGTGCTGTGAGGATTGTTGACGATCCCAAATTGATAGACGGTTTAGAACCTTTAAGTCTGAGGAGGGATTTTGCGTCCCTTTGTGTGTTCTACCGTTTGTACGATGGGGTGTGTTCAGAGGAGTTGTTTGACATGATGCCCACGGCCTCCTTTTACAGTCGCACCGCTCGCCATCGACAGGGAATTCATCCTCACACATTGGAGCCTAAGTGGTCGCGTACCGTGCGGTTCCAGAGAAGTTTTCTCCCGCGTACGGTTAAGCTGTGGAATGAACTCCCTGTCGAGGTTTTCTCAGGAGACTACAGCATGGGGTTCTTCAAAAAGGGCGTGAAGAGGTTTTTACAGGGTCGGCAACGCGCGTGTGATGCCCCTGGTGTTACAGGCGATCATATGCTACGGTAACTGCTTTCCATCAGGCGGGCCGTATGCTTGTTTGCTACTTTAGTGGTATAAAAAAAATACGTCACTATGTTATATCGTACAACTCGCCATAAATTAAAATTACATCCGATATGGATCCGATCTTGATAATTGACGGTCTACTACAGTACTTTTCCGAAGACATTTTATACCACGAACGGTGAAACTATGGAATCAACTTCCCTCAGCCGACCCGAACTTTCCGAACAATTACGACATGGGAGCATACAGAGTCTTTATTCCCCTTAAAAGGCTGGCAACGGATCGGCGAACCCTTGGTGTTGCTGATCTCCTTAGGTGGTGGTAATTTCTTTCCACTAGGTGACCCACGTGCTCGTTTGTCGCCCTCTCATATAAAAAGAATAATAATTAAATAGTAATATTTATAAATTTAATTAGAATGTATTACACATATAAATTATTCTGGAAGAATTTCTCTGAAAATTGCATAAACGTCTATTGAATAGTAAAATAAAATTTATAATATCAATATCTAAACGCAGACAGTCCGATCGGCTTTGTTTTATATTATTCAGAATAAAAACTTATAACAATACACATACTTGATGTTTAAAGTGTATATTACATATACTCGAAAGTATATAACAGTAAACAATATGTAATATTCACATATTCGTGGGAATCGAACGCGGAAAACGGATTGGTTACACTGTCGTCACACTGGTCGATCACACAGGTCATATTGTGCATATGACCTTATTTACGTACTATGAAATAGTCATATATCCTACGTATATGTTGCTACTTGAGATATAATATTATTTATTCACGAAACACTGTCGTGGTAAATATAGGGTGCCTGTGACCATTGGCCACAGCATCTTAACAGTTATTTATTAGTCTGTAGGTTTTGGGATACCGAATCTACGTTCATGACTGAATAGACCGATAGCAGCACTGCACCTTTTAACTACCTACAGCTCCGGTACCCATCATGGAGTTTGTGGAGTAGTGGTAGGGCCTCGATGCTTGGGAAACTGAGCGTCGGTCGTCACCAGCTGCTCGACTTAAGAATGCCCAAGCAGCCTAAGGGGAGTAAGCGCTGCTACCATTCTCCTTGGTACTTGGTTAGTTTACGGAGTGCTATGGCGGTGAGGGTAAATGTCCTCTCGTCTGGTTGGTTTTCTAGACGAGATACTCGAAATCCTGTGATATAACCGGATGGTTGATGCACAGGGTCGCATTAGCTGTAGGCCTATGATCTGTTGCACTTTTTGCCACATTTGTCACATACTAAACGCGAGTCCAGATTCCAGGTGCCTTGCTTGTGTCGACGAAATCTTTTGCATCACAGATGGTCTAACCATGCTGCGTCGTCCTTGACAATATCAAATCCCAAACAACGGCGCCATTTAGGTCTTCCGCCAATTTCTCCCAGTCGCTAGACGTAGGCTTACAGAAGTTCTTGAAATAATATAAGATATAAGAGTGATATAAGAGTTAACTGCTTTCCATCAGACAGGTCAAATACTTGTTTAACTTAGTGATAATTTGTATGACGTTTCTAAGTGCTTTATAAAGTCCAAGGAATAAAGATATTTTGACTTTGACTTTGATATAACTTAGTGATATGACTGGTAGAGAATGCTTGTATAGCATTAAGTCCGCCTTTGTACATTCTTTTTATGTGCATAAAGATTAAATAAATAAAAAAATGTTATGTCAAAATGTGTAACGACTCATTGAAAAGACATCAACGGCTGGCGTGCTACGCAATCGTAGCACTTTCAGACGATGAGTTTTTGATGACGTGTTTAAGTGTTCAAAGTTATATTATCATAATTATATAAAAGAGTTTATTATTTTATAGCTCACTATGTATATATATATATATATATATATATATATATATATATATATATATATATATATAGTTTTACAAGATCTCGCGCACTGTTAACGCTGCATTGTTTCACGTTTGCAGCTTATTCAAGACTATCTTCCGCACCCGCGGCTTCGCTCGCGTTTATGAAATATTCATTTCATTTTCGGGTCAATATATAGCTTACTTATGACACAAATAGCGTGGCTTTCTATTGGTAAAAAAAAATTCAAAATCGGTTTAGTAGATCCAGAGATCCATAAATCTATGGTATGGTATAAATCTATATATATATAAAAAGCAATCCGTATTTCCATCCTTGGTATTTCGATAATTTCTTTTTGGTTCCGTTTGTTATTGTCAGGAGTACGTTCCTACGAAAGAAACAAAATAAGAAAAAGCGCGGAATATTAGAAAATAATGTAACTTAATGGCGTTTGACAGAACTGTAAGTCATTTGACAACGTGCGCGAAACCAATTCCATTAGAATATTCATACTTAACAACAAGACAAGGAAGACAGGACAACATCTGTTGTCCTGTCTTCCTTGTTTGTTTTTCGAGCTCGGTGGCGTAGCGGTCAATGACGCGGCTTCGACGCCAACGCTCGTGGGTTCGATTCCCACACAGGACAAACATTTGTGTGCACGTACATGTCTGTTTGTCTTGGTCTGGGTGTTTTCTATGTATCATAAGTATGTATTTACAAAAAAAAATGTATTTACGTATGTTAATCAGTTGTCTAGTACCCATAACACAAGCTTCGCTTACTTTGGGGCTAGATGGCGTTGTGTAATTTGTCTGACAATAATAATAATTATTATTATTTATTTATTATCTGTCGGGCCAGCTGGTATAAAAATCTAGATATAATCTTCGGCAAATATAGATTTATATCTATGCCGAAGTCCTTCAAATAAGATCTGAATTGCAAGAACTGCTTATAATATATAATGACTAATATATTCCGGCAGGCAGTACTGATAGTCTGTGCCTACAAGAATTCTACTTTGAGGCCAGAATCTGTGATTATAATTGGAGCGGACAGTTCATACTATACAATCGTTGATTACTATATACTTGAATACATGGACACTAAAATTACTGAGTTAGTTATGTTAAACATCATAGAGATTAAATGAATGGATAATAGGAGAAGTTATGTTCCCATTGACATTAAATGTTGTCTTCTTCTTCTTCTGAGTAACTATCTAAGAATCGCAATCGTTCAAACTACTGAACGGATTGCACTGGAATTTGGCATGCAGTAGGACGAATGCATCCTTTAAGAGAGTATATACATTGATATACAAAATACCCGTATATATGATAATTCTCATGAGATGCGAAGTCAGCAATAGGAGCAGATTGATTGATTTTCTGGGCACCTTTAAATATTAATTAAACAAAGCCTAACTATGTGATTTGATCACATAATTTATATGTGCATTCATATTTGATACATTTTAATTAACCCTGTTGCTACTGTGATGAACAAAGTTACTTTATCACCATGGATCACAGGTTTATTTCCCACATAACTCGAAATTTGTGTGCGAGAATATTTTGACTTCTGTCTGCCAATGTGAGAGCAGTAATGTATGTCTAAGGCTGGATCAGCTGAGTGCCTTATCTATTATATACTTATCAAAATTTTATATATATATAATTTTTTTCCTTGATCACAGAATCACGGCTGAACCGATTTCGCTATTTCTTTTTATATTGTATTTGTTAATATCAGGAAAAGGTTTTCAGGAAAAAGAAATAAGAAAGTTACGCGAAAAAATTGAATATTTAAGAAAACTGAACGACTATATCACAGTTTTAAAATAGTAATACTGTGACTATATTAACTTTTCTAATGCAACTTTACGTCGTTTGACAGAACTCTCAGTTATTTGACAGATTGCGCGAAACCAATTCGAATTAAGTACTTATTCATTGTTAAGACAACAGGACAATGGTGCCGGGCCAGCTAGTAAAGTATAATAATGGATTTTGGTATATTTGATAACTTACTTAATGTCGTATGATTTGTCCGAAAACATTTATAGGTATTTATTTTTTTAACTTTTATTGCAAATTGCATTGATAACCAATTCTGCAAGAATTACAGTTACATACGTCAATCTTTATAAAACCCATTTCCCTTTCGTATTGTCAGATAATATAATTAATTATAATAAACGCATGCGAAGCTGTGTACGGAAATGACAGGCAATGGGAGTGACAGACCGAAAGTGGAAATATTTAAAGGCCACGGCCCATTCACTGCGGCTACAGGACCGGTACGGACTATTTTTCCCGTTTGACAACTGCATAACTTCATACCAGGACTGTTGCGAGATAGACAATGGTAAATAAATTAAAGTCTTTAAAAGGTCTTAATCCATGGACATAAATATATGGTAGTACACAACGTTCCCAACTGAAAACTGAAGCACACTAATCTTTTTCTCAAATGAGTAGGTATTTGATAGTCAACCTAATTACTTTTTAATGGTTGTTAAAACAACAGTTATATATGAAAAATGTACTAAATAGTCAAATATAACTTCACTTTTTAGCCTACTCAGGTGAAGTACTATTTTAAGTTTAAGTTATTTAAAATTCGCAAAAATTTGTAAAAAGTTAGACGAGATACATTTTCAGAGATATTTTGTGCTGGTTGTTTTAATGGACAAAACATTTTTTTTTTACGATACGGTCAATGGTTGTTTGGGAGAACACAGCGATAAACGAGACTAGCGATCGCCTGTTGTACTCAAGTTTTAGTGAAAATCATTGTAAATTTTATTTAGGGAAGAGTGTTGTATGCAAACATAATATCTACTGCCTTTTTAAAATTCAAGATCAAAGCACAAAATTTGACAACAGTGACGTCCCGGGACAACACCCTGGTGTTGATGGAAAAAGAAGGCTCAACCCTATATATAAACTAGAGAGAATAAATGATTCAACAAGAGAGAATAAATGATTCCGCAACGTTTCTCTGACAGTCGGTTCTCCGGTGGACTGTTCGTTGACAGGACATATCGCATAAGAAAGTTTCGCGTAAAGAACGTTTCACCTATAGACCATTCGTCGACAGAACAAATCGCCTATGACGGCAGTATATAACAGTATATAACGAGCGGGGTGTAAGAGAAACACCTTGCCTTGTCAAGTCGAACACTTGAACCCGTGACCCTCGGTAGCTCAGAGTAGCCCTTGTTAACAACTCTACCGTCAGGGTCGTCGAATGTTATGTATCTCAACGAAAAGTTGTTCTGGATTGTGTAATATAATTAATTAGATATAACCGAAATATAATCACAGTTCAAATGACTGTCTATATACCACTAAAATGACAAACAAGATAGAATATGATGATGGAAGGTGGCATACGATCTGATTGGTAAGCAATCATCGTAACCTATAAACGGTTGCGATAACTGTATTGCAATTTAACCACACGTATTTTTACGAGCACCAAATGAATTGTACATATACATCAACTACGCGTATTATGGATACAATTATTTGCAACTTTTATTTAGCAATTATACGACCGGCCTTTAAATTCATTGCCGTATAGTAATAAAAAGTTCACTTGGCCGAGTATTTCACAAACCGGCCCAGATAGTATCACTAAACGAATAGGTACAATGAATTATGAAAAAATAAGTCAGTCTAAGAATTTCGCAACTTACAATATATAAATGTATGGAATCACAAAACACTATAATTTCAAGAAACAAGTTGAAACACCAGCACTGCACCAGTTTAGCATTAAACAAAGAAACCAGTTAACCGCCGTGACGTCACTTATCAGTATCTTATCACACGCTATAGTAATTACAACTTTTCACTGCAACAATGTTGTTAACAAAGATTTAATACACTTTCACTTTTAGTAAAATTCCAAAAAAAAACATAATAATGCTGATGATTGTTTAATTACTTTGCCACAAAAATTAATAAATTAAAAAAATATATACCTATATTTACATAATTTAAATTTACTTTTAATTTATTATTTGGTTGGAGTCCTGTTTGACAACCAGAAGGTTACAACCCTAACCTAATTCTCTGTTTAAAATTAAAAGTTTTAAATTTAGAACAAGTTTTAAACGTACCAATCGCGCTAGAGCCGCCATGTCGTCAAGTCGGAGGCGCGGCGCGGGCGTAGGCCGCTTTTATACGTCGACTTCGGGCTGAACCTTTCACCGTATATATTCGGGTAAGGGATGTCGGGGCTGCGCGGGATAAGGGGTTGTTTCATCCATTTATCACCAACGATATCAATTATTGTAGAATCCCGTCTTTTCAACCAGCATTACGATATTAATTCAATTTTTGTTAGTCACTACTCGCTGATGCAATGTGCCTAGAAATTTTAATCATAAAAGATATTTACTAACTTATTATTCTGAACAATTTACACAGCGCCATCTAGTCCCAAATTAAGCGCAAAGATTATACTATGGGTACTGGACAAATGATAATTGTACTTAAATACATTTTTTCTTTGTAAATACATACTTATATACCTAGATAAACAGACATGTTCATGCACACAAAAGTTTGTCTTGTGCGGGGATCGAACCTGCGACCTCGGAGTCAAAGTAGCCAATGCTAGCCATTCGACCACCGGTCTCGTCAAAACCATCAAGATCATGTAACTGATTGGCTTATCATGGTCTAGTTACACCACATTTAAATTATGGTGTTATATTTTGGGGCAACTCAATTGAAGCTGACAAAGTGTTTAGGGTGCAAAAAAGATGTATACGAGCAATGTGCGGATTCCAATCTAGAGACAGTTGTGTGCCCATTTCTAAGTCACTTAAAATACTTACTCTCCAAGTATTTACATATGGAAATATGCTTGTTTGTAAAAGCAAATTCAGACTTATTTGTTACATTAGCAGAAACAAGAAGCAGACCAGTTCAACTTAGGTCACAATACAAACAGAAGTTGGTATATGGTGGACATAAAACAGCTTTATTATGTAAAGATGTAGCAGAAACAAGAAGCAGACCAGTTCAACTTAGGTCACAATACAAACAGAAGTTGGTATATGGTGGACATAAAACAGCTTTATTATGTAAAGATGTGACTGGTATGGCCCCCATTATTTTTAATAAATTACCAGATAGTTTTAAAGTTATAAATTTTGTTTTTGTGTGTCCATAAGGACAGGGCATAGTGATACACTACTTGTAACAATTGTACCTTAATACCTGTGTTCCACAATAAATACATTTTGATTTGATTTTAATGGTTTTTATAAATTTGAATTAAAACAATATTTATTTTTATTTAAGTCAATGAAACAGAACCTTTTGTTGTAAGATTTAAATTTTAACACTTACCTACCTTTCTCATGTTACCTTCTCTCACATCTAGGCTTGCCATCCGGGTTTCCCAGATTTGTCCTAGTTTGGAGGGCGGGGTTTCATTTATAGTCCAGGGTTAAAAGTTTCAAATCACTACCGTCCGCTCCATGCAGCGAATAACCGTCTTGTCACAGATTAAAAAATAGTAATAGTACTAAAAACACAGATGGCATGTCCGAGTTTTAAGATTCTAAATCCTGAGTTTTCACGCATCTTGTCCTTGCTAGCGTTTAGAGATGGCAACCCTACTCACCTCACATGATTCACATGGCGTGTATGTAGTGTTTAGTGTATGTTATTCAGTACACTATGTAACTAATAACAGCTGAATGTTTGATTTAATTACCAAAGGTCGTTGATACAGGTGTCTCGGTGATTTATATCTTTTTTATACTACGTCAGGTGGCAGACAAGCATACGGCCCGCCTGATGTGAAGCGGTTACCGTAGCCATATTAACGCTCGCAACATAAAATATCGCTCGCGCGCCGCCACCCCCGCTGCCAACGCAGCATCTCCTTCCTTTCTGGTGACCTCACTCACTCGCAGGAACACAACAACCCTCAAGGGAATTGTTATTTGGCTGCGGTATTCTGTAAGGTACATTCCCCAGTCGGGTAGCTTACAATTACGCTCCCTACCTCTCTTTTCGTCAGCGCTTCGTTTGTCAGTCAGCAGGGCGCACCGCGTGCAGGTGAAGTTGGCTTTGGTTCAAAGATCTTGATGAACCACTTACACCCCAAAATCTCTACTATTATATCTTACAATCCTTTCAATGTCTACTATTATACTGGGATTTAAGTGGCTCACCACGATCTGTAGAGCTAAAGCCTGCACCTGGTGCACCTTGTCGACTAGCGAAAGAGTCTCTGCCAAAAGAGAGGTAGGGTACAGCATATTTGTAAGCGGCCCGACTAGGGAAGTATCTCCTCAAAGAATATCGTAGCCAAATAATAATTCCCTAGAGGGTTGTCGTGTTTTTTGCGAGTGAGTGAGCTTACCAGAAAGGAAATATAGTCGGTGCGTTGGTTGCGGGGGTTGCGGCGGCGAGTCGTATTTCATGTTTCGAGCGGTTATATGTCTATGGAAACCGCTTCTCGCGCTAGGATAGGATTAGAGTATATTATTATCTCTCTTAATTCACGGGTCAAGCCCGGTCATTTGATAGGCGTGCGCGGGGATATAGATCCAACACGCAGAGGCCTCTTTGAGAAGTTTCATGTAATGTTGTATGCCCGCCGTGACCCGCTCCGGGATATGTCAATGGAACGACATACCCATGAGCAGGTCTCGGCAGGCGTTGAGACTATTGCGAAGTGTGATGGAAAATAAATGGGTTATGGAGATGAGATCTAGGTGATCTAAATACCGGGCTATTACAGAAGAGGTACGGATGCCTGCCATAACTGCTTTTATTGCTAGTTATTTGCGGCAGGCGGTGGCTTGCCACTCACTAGATGGGCCCCCGAAATGCCAGGTAAACGGCCGGGGGCAACACCGGTGTTGCCCCCGGTTATTATTATTTTATATTATTATTTTATATAATTATTATATTCTTTATGGCACATAAATTAGTATAACATAGTTAAGACATAAGTGTACAAAGGTGAGCTTATCTCTACAAGAGATCTCTTCCAGCCGACCTTATAGGCAGTGAGAGAAAGAGTCTCTTGACGGATATTACACTATGTGCGTACGTACTATTAATAAAGAAAAATAAAAAATAAGAAGAACTAAAAAACAATACAATTATGATATTTCGACTGGTTAAAGAGTTATTACTCTTTTATATATAACTATTGCAATAGACATAACATAACTTTATGCGAAAAATCTACTTAACAAAACTTAGAGAAAAAACAAATATAAATTATAAGTTACATAATTTTGCCATACTTGCATAGATATTCACAACTGGGACAAATAGTGTTCTTGCAATCTTTTTTTGAAACTATTGACGGATGGGCTGTCATTTGGGGTGGCAATTTATTTCAAAGTTGTGCTGCACGGACAGCGAAAGAATTAAAAAAGAATTTAGTATTGGAAGTGGGATAGTCGAGTGTTTTTATGTGACAGGAGCGTTGTGACTTAGATGAGGATTATTATTATTTTATATGAAATACCAGAAGACTAGACCAGAAAATTCATTTTGAAAACCGACCGTGTGCCTGCGCCAGCGTACGCGTGTCTCCCGGTGGCCCGTAAGAATTTTCAAAAATCCTTTTTAGATTTAGATATAAAAATATTAATCAGGTATTGTCCGTTATCTTTACACTACCAGAAACACCACTATCACATTCGGATTCATCCAAATCCGCACTGTGTCCACGTAGTGCGTGCTATTTGAGCCATTTTTGCTCTTTAAAACTTTCATCAGCACGAGTTGTTTATGTAATAAATAATACTTATTAATATTATTAATACGAAAGTTCGTTTGTTTGCTACGCTTTCACGCCTTGACTACTGAAACTAAAAAAAAAAATTGCCTGAAGTCCAATAAATAATATGATATATCTCGAAATAATGGCCCCCACGTTCCTGAAAGATGGCCAAAAAAAAAAGATAAAGCCGGAAGTGATCTAGTATTTTATTATTTCTAAATTCATCTTATATTTTCAATTTTTATATATGTTTGATTGCGCAGATTATATATTTTTCTAAATTAATATATATACCTATATATTTCTAAATTTTAGGGTTTTCTTTACTTATTATGTCTCTTCTAAGTAAAGCCGGAACCCTCGGTCGTGGTCAACCCTTATTCATCCCACTGCTGGGATATGAGTCTCCCCTCAATCGAAGGGGTTTAGAGCATACTCCACCACGCTGCTCAACTGCGGGTTGGCTGAGGCCAGTGTTTCAAGCCACCTAAAGGCTACTGACTTGGCTTAACGACCATCATCTATAACGACAACAGCCGGGACCGACAGCTTAACGTACCCTCCGAAGCACGGAACCCTCAGTGCGTGAAAGCAATTCGCACTTGCCCGGCATTTATACTTTTAATTGGCACTTAATACAATATCATACCTACTGTTCTTATTGTATATTAAAATCTTTCTGTCCGTTTTCTTACAACACATCCCACTGCACGCGTTGGCTGAAAGTGATCTCTTTGAGAGATAAACTCGCCTTTGCAAAAATACAAACTGTTGCATTTGTATTAGTTTTAAGATTTTTTATATTGTGCTTGTTTATAGTAGTTACAATTGTTATGTATTTAATATTTATGAGCATTAAAGAATATATAATTAATTGTTTCCGAATCAAACTATGTAAAGCCTTCGGCGTGCGATCGCATCAACTCCTTCCATCCTCGTAACTTAGTTCACTTACAGGAATACAACAACCCTCTAGGCATCTATAAAACTATTATTTGCCCGCTAACTTGTGTGAAGTATAGAGCTATGCCCTGGCCTTTTGCTAGATCCTCAGGAAAAGGAAAACAGCAGAGTGCACCTTACGCAGGTTATTGTCTCAAAGAATAGTGAGTTTTTGGGTGTAAGTGGTTCATCAACATCTTTGAACCAAAGCCAACTTCACCTGCATGCGGTGCACGCTGCTGACTGACAAACGAAGCTCTGGCTAAAAGAGAGGTAGAGACCGTAACTGTAAGCTACCCGACTGGGGAATGTACCTCCACCTCACAGAATACCGCAGCAAAATAACCTTGAGGGCTGTTGTGATCCTGCGAGTGAGTGAGGTCACCAGAAAGGAAGGAGATGCTGTGATGGCAGCGGGGGTGGCGGCGAGCGTGCGATATTTTATGTTGCGAGTTAATATGGCTATGGTAACCGCTTCACAGAATAAAGTACTGATTATCATCTTCCTATGTCTATGTATGTTTATTATTATAATCTATTACAATACATATGTTTATTTTATTTGAATAGAATAAAATTTTCTTTTACTTGAATAGTTATTGTCTCTATTTTCGAGATCTTATATTCTTTCATTTGCTCAGTATTATTCATGAATTTCTGTTATTCCTGAAGGTTGACTGGTAGAGAATACTTTTAGCGTTAAGTCCGCCTTTTGTACCCTTATGTAATTTTGTGGTGGGGTTAAATTAAGGAGCTGTTACCGTAGCCATATTAACGTTCGCAACATAAAATATCGCTCGCGCGCCGCCACCCCCGCTGCCAACGCAGCATCTCCTTCCTTTCTGGTGACCTCACTCACTCGCAGGAACACAAAAACCCTGAAAAGAACTGTTATTTGGCTGCGGTATTCTGTGAGGTGTAGGTACTTTCCCCAGTCGGATAGCTTACAATTACGCTCCCTACCTCTCTTTTTGCCAGAGCTTCGTTTGTCAGCCAGCAGGGTGTAGCAGGGAGAGCCGTGTGGTTTCCGGCAGACTCTCTTCCCGTGGATGGCGTACAAGGCGACTAAGGGAAATACATTGTCAAACACCGATCAGGCCTCCTCAACCGTTTGGCCAGCGTGAGGAGTGTAGGCCAATTCCTCCTTCTGTCTGTGACGGACGAGAGAGAGTCGTGCTCCTGTAGTGGAGACTAAAATGACCTGATGATGATGATGATGATGAGGGTGTACCACGTGCAGTTGGCTTAAGTTCAACGATGTTGATGAACCACTTACCCCATCAAAAATAAATAAATTATCAGAACTAATACTCCAAGTTTAAAATCTATGCACATCAGACTCCTAAATTTGGCATCGAAGAGCACAGGCCTATGTAATGGACAATGCATGTTACTACACAAGACTCGTCCCAATTTCTTATGACCTAGGTATAACGAAGTTCTGCAATCGTTCTGTATTCATGTCGAACGATACATTACGTCAGTTTGTTTGTTTTCGCATTTAGTACGTAATTATGTGTGAGTTGAAATGGGAACTAGATTGGTTAAGTGGGTACTAGTTACTAAACAACCCATGAATTCGCGTCATAATGTAACGCGACATAATGTAACGCGACATAATGTAACGGCCACATAATGTAATTATGAGAAGCGTGCCCTCAACTAGGGGCGCCGGCTTTTAGAAAACCTCATGGGTGCTCATGCTCATTTGATGACTCAAAAAAGTGGCGAAGTGTGAGACCCACAACCACCCCAGACCCAACACAAATATCAGTTTCGTCAACAAACATTTGCGTTGGTGTGAGAATCGAACCCGCGACCCTTGCGGGCCTCGGCGGGTAATGAAAAAACGCCCCATCCCTAAAAGGCGATAACTGATCTGTTTCTTGATGTCTATTCTCAGGGGTGCTCGGCACCCACTGTTTATTTCTTATGGGTGCTCGAGCCCCCGAGCACGGAGTCGGCGCCCCTGCCCGCAACTCTGCGTTAGACAAATATATTACAGCAGTATCTACTTTAAATTTAATCATGGGAATAAAAGGACGGGGGCACCACACATTCCCACCACTGTTTCTCCTGTCTAGCTAGGAATAACAGCGGCGACCACCAAAAAAGGCAATGAATAGTGAAGTCCAGAATTCGCGTCTTTCTACAGTCGCATTTGTGTGTTCTACCGATTGTACAATGGGGTGTGTTCACAGGAGTTGTTAGACATGATGCTCACGGCCTCCTTCTACAGTCGCACCGCTCGCCATCGACAGGGAATTCATCCTCACACATTGGAGCCTAAGTGTTCGCGTACTGTGCGGTTCCAGAGAAGTTTTTTCTCGCGTACTGTCAAGCTGTGGAATGAACTGCCTGTTGCAGTTTTCCCATGGTTCTTCAAAAAAGGGCGTAAAGAGGTTTTTACAGGATCGGTAACGCGCGTGTGATGCCCTTCGTGTTACAAACTTTCATAGGATACGGTAACTACTTTCCATCAGGCGGGCCGTATGCTTATTTCCCACTTTAGTGGCATAAAAAAAGGCGCACCGCTCAATAGGCGGGGAATTCATTCGTCGATACGTTGGAACATATATGTGAGCGTACTGTACGGTTTCAGAGAAGTTTTTTATCGCTAAAAACCGTCCCCGTTTGTCATAGATCATAGATTGGAAGGTGCTCCCCATAGTATTAGTCCTAGCATTGGCGTTTAGTGTCGACATATCGAGTGCTTCGTAATAAAAAAAAACTTTGTGGGCTTCTGGATCAATAATCAGTTTTTCGATATCTTGTATAGGAAGTGAGATGAGATTTATTATCGTCACTAACCTAAAGATTCCTCTAAGACTGATGAGAAGCCATCAACGCAGCATATTGACGTTTGCAATATAAAGTATAGCGTCGTTGTCAAACCAAATCTGCTATGTGCATTTTTTATAATTTTTATATTTTGACAATTGAGACTGGTAAATGAACCAAACCATCGTGTAAAAAAACTGCTATGTGCTGAATAGTTGTCACAGTACGTCGTATAGTACTTATAAGCACATAACAGTTTTTTCATACGATGGTTTGGTTCATTTACCAGTCGCCATTGTCAAAATGTTAAAATTTAAAAAAGTGCACATAGCAGATTTTGGTTTGACAACGACGATAGCTCGAGTGCCGCCATTTTAGCTGCTATCTCAGCAGCTTCTTTCTGTTTCCTCACTCACTCGTAGGAACAGAACAACCTTTCATGGCATCTCGGAATAGTTAGTGGTAGCGTAGTCCAGAGACGTGAAGCTATTCTATATAATTCAAACAAGATTGCAACATATAAATCATAGTCGTCCCAGCCTTGACTTGGAATTTTCTCGTAGAAATCTAGATTCTGATCGTGTTGTGACACAGTTGGCAGCCCTGTGACCTCGACAGGGCTGCCAACAACCAGACCTGAATGCACTCATGAATATTCTGTCGTAAAACGTGACATGAAACTTTGTAAATGACGCGTCCGGTGGTCGAATGGCTAGCAATGGCCACTTTGACTCCGAGGTCGCGGGTTCGATCCCCGCACAAGACAAATATTTGTGTGCATGAACTTGTTTGTTGTCTTTACTGGGTGTTTTCTATGTACTATATGTATGTATTTAAAAAAAATGTATTTACATAAAATCAGTTATCTAGTACCACAGTATAAGTAATAGTACTAACGTACTAGAACTCATAGTTCAAGCTTTGGTTAATTTGCGACTAGATGCCGCTATGTAACTTATCAATAAAAAAAGATACAAACTAAGCATTGGACTTGTGGCAGACAAACGTACGGACCGCCTGATGAGAAGCGGTTACCGCAGTCACATTAACGCTCGCAGTATAAAATATCACTCGCGCGCCGCTACCCCCGCTGTCAACGCAGCATTTCCTTCCTTTCTGGTGACTTCACTCATTCACAGGAACACAACAACCCTCCAGGGAATTGTTATTTGGCTGCGCTATTCTGTAAGGTGTAGGTATATTCCCCAGTCGGGCAGCTTACAATTACGCTCCCTACCTCTCTTTTCGCCAGAGCTTCCTTTGTCAGTCAGCAGGGTGCACTGCTTGCAGATGAAGTCGGCCTTCGTTCAAAGATGTTGATAAACCACTTACACCCCAAAATTATGACTTTATGAAAGTAAACCTTAATTTCAGACCTCCATCCCCTACCCTAAAATTGTCTGGAAGAAATCACTTAACAATAAAGTCGCGTTTATACTATACTTAAGGAGCCGCCAAATCCCAACACAATCTTGTATGCGGAAAGCAACGACGTGAGTTGCCTGCGTAAATTACGTAATTCTATCGAAAAAAAAAAAAAGTGGTTTTCCTTTTTTTTTACGATACGAGCTCTGAGGATAGTAGTTGATTCCAAGCTCACAGACGGTTTCGGGTCATTGAGTATGAGAAGAAACTTTGTCTCTGTTAGGCTGTTCTACCAACTGTACCTATAATGGATTGTGTTCTGAGGAGTTGTTTGATATGATGCCCAAGGCCTCTTTCTACCATTCCATAGTCGCACCACTCACCATAAGTAGGGAATTCATCCTCACACATTGGGCGCGTACTGTACTGTTCCAGAGGATTTTTCTACCTCGAACACTCAAATTGTGGAATGAACTCCCTGCCAAGGTATTCCCTGGCGGGTCGTACATTTGTTTGCCATCCTGATCGTATAAAAAAAAACCGGACAAGTGCGAGTCGGACTCGCCCATCGAGGGTTCCGTAGGTACGTAGTATCATTATTAAATTTGATATTTTTCACTATAAATAAGAAATAATGCGTCGAAAAAAATAAATAAAATATATTTTGCAATGTGTACATCAAGCCCTTTCATATGATACCCCATTTGAACTAGTAGTTTCAATTTGAAATTTCGACACCCTATAAAAATATAGACCCCCTATTTTTTTAGATCTATTTACAAATGTATAGTTTTGAGATTTATTCCTGTACTTGTAGTCTATAACGATGTTACTTGCCAAATTTCATAGTTCTAGGTCAACGGGAAGTACCCTATAGGTTTTGATTCCTTTGAGTGTGTCGAAATATGCGTTTTTTGCTGAATAAACGGCCGTAACTTTTTTCTACGTAAACTTAGCAGTTTGATTTTTTTTTAACTTCATGGGACCGTAGATCTGTGTATACAGTTCAAATTTCAGCTTGATACCTCCACGCATTCTCGACATAGAAATGTTTGACAGACAGACAGACAGACAGACAGACAGACAGACAGACAGACAGACAGACAGACAGACAGACAGACAGACAGACAGACAGACGGACAACAAAGTGATCTTATAAGGGTTCCGTTTTTCCTTTTGAGGTTCGGAACCCTAAAAGTAATTCCATTTCTACATATAAGTGGAAATGTAACCGGCCAAGGCAGCCTTAAAAGCGGTCAGCAAAGCAATAGTTAAGATTATAAAATCTATCTAATGCAACATATATATATATATAACTATAGTGTTGGATGATCTCCTGGTGTTACAAGGTTCCATAGGCTGCAGCTACTGTTTTTCATCAGGTAGACCCCCAGTTCAAAAAAAATTCAGTATGTATGAGCCGGGTGGGCGAATAGCTAGAAATAAAAAACAGATATTTTTCTTCATTACTCTGTTAGTCTTGTAACTTATCTAATAATTAATTTTTTTCTTAGTCTCTGTGTTTTCGATATATAGTCAAGGATCCTAAGTGTAGTACCACAACAGTATACGTAATAGTACTACGTACAGTATGGCCATTCCCTGCAGCTATCTCATGTCGCCCTCCCCTTTGATGCAAATTTGGAACAGTTTGTATGGCGTCGCACGCACACACACTTATACCCTCCCTGCACAGACGTCATTGTTTATGTAGTAGTTACCGACGTGATATTTGTATGGAGTGGCCGGAGTATGGTACCAACTACTATTAATACGTTCAGGAGTATTTTATTTATTTATTTAAACTTTACTGACCATAGAATAAGGGTACAAAAGGCGGACTTAATGATAAGAGCATACTCTACCAGTCAACCTTTGGGAAAAGCAGATAAAACTCGGATGCTGTTCATAAAATTACAGTAATGAACATACACACAATAAATACCTATGAAAACATAAAATTACATACGATACATAAAACTCACAAATATATAATTATACACATGTGCATAATTATACACGGAAACGCAAAGGAAAAACAATAGGACAATGATGATTATTGCTTGGACAAATTCTCAAGTAAATAAATAAAGATTATTCATTTATTATTTATTTATATTGCAGAGGACGTCATGTGTCACATTATTGACGTCTTGACGACCCTCGATAGCTGATTCGATTACACGTCGTAACTAGATTACAGTAGGCTTCTTCATAAATATTTATCACCCAGGGACTTAGATTACCTGCCGCGATAGATTCCGGTTTTTCATTAAATGGTAAAGAATTACGGGCATGTTTTTTTTTATAATTTAGATGACTTGACACGTGCCATTTAGTGATATTATTATAACTTAAACGATGTGTTAATTGTTAAAAAAAATGTAATTTAATCAACTTAATTATTTTAATTACGTGCATCAATCTCTTCAGATGTTGCTACCACGATGCTATAGTTTGTTTGTTACGTGTGCCGTACCCTGATGCTTCCTTCGGCACCATCTAATCCCAAACTAAGCTTTAAAGCCTGTATAATTGATACCAGGTAAATATTAACTGGAAATATAAATGTATAACATAGACATTATCTAGAGCATGTTCTTGCACACAAATGTTTGTCTTATGCGGGAGATCGAACCCACGATCGTCGATGCAAAGGTAGCTATTGCGAAACTACCAAGCTCGTCAAATTGTCTATGTCTTCAAATAAGCGCAAGCCCAGCAAGTTTGTGCTTCGCTGGTTCTCTTGGCCAGCCAGCTGGCGACATCTAGCTGACTTCTAAATCTATGGTATCATTATTAATATCATTATCATGTCTACTGGTTTCACTTAGGTCATAGGAAAGCATTAAGCAGTCAACCTCGGAGACGGACTGCATTCTTTGAGCAAAGGTCAACAAACGGGGCAACTGTCGTGTGATAATAGATTTTAAAATATGTATTGAGTATTTTATTGTAGCTTTATATTGTGAACAAACAAAGGCATTGTTTATTATAGATTAGACGAGCCGAATTGCTAGCAACGATTAGTTTGACTCCAAAGTCGCGGGTTAGATCCCCGCACAAGACAACCATTTGTGTGCGTGAACATGTTAAGTTGTCTTGGTCTGGGTGTTTTCTATGTATTATATGTATATATTTACAAAAAATGATGTATTTAAGTACATTTATCAGTTGTCTCGTAGCTAATACCCTAGTACAAGCTTAGCGCTTAATTTTGGACTAGATGGCGCTGTGTTTTTGTAACGGCTATATTGAAGCCGATTCCCATCGGATTATTTGATTTCGAATTCAAACTTTTTTTATACCACGTCGGGTGGCAAACAAGTATACGTCCCGCCTGATGTGAAGCGGTTTGTACGGTCTCAACCGTAACATATATAATGTATAAATTTGTAATTAAGACGGCATCTTAATTCGCGCGTACTGCAGCAACTAATTAAGTATAAAATACGTAAACTCAATATTATACACATTGTAGATACAACTTAACAACTAAGAACGGAACAATACCCGTCTTCTATCACATCGTGTTTGATTCAACAACTAAGGAAGCTTCACACTACTTCTCGTGTCTATCTTTACACGTAACTACGTGCTGTCCCCTTACCACCATCTCTTATTGCGATTCAATAATTGAATAGATTGCTTATTCATTGGTATGAATAAGTATTCTATTCAGTTATTGAATCGCAATAAGAGATGGTGGTAAGGGGGCTGGACGGTACACGGTTACCGTACCATATTAAGGCTCGCAAGCTCGCAACATGAAATACGTCTTTTGTAGCTTTTTATTTGAAATGCGATGGAAAACAATGTAATAATCCTTACTCCAAGTAGTAATGATCGAACCTTACTCAACTCAATAACTGACAAATGGAACGATAAATTGCAATAACGTGCACTCGCGGAAGCGGCCCGCGGCCTTGCAGCTACTTTCATGACACATACATACTTCATCATCATCAGGTCCATTTTAGTCTCCACTACCGGAGCACGACCCTCTCTCGTCCGTCCTAGACGGAAGGAGGATTTGGCCTACACTCCCCACGCTGGCCAAACGGGTTGGGGAGGCCTGATCGATATTTAAATATAAATAAATAAATATTCCTGGACAATTTACACAGCGCCATCTAGCCCCAAATTAAGCGAAAAGCTATGGGTACTAGATAACTGATATAGTACTTAAATACATTTGTTTTTGTAAATATATACATATAATACATAGAAAACACCCAGACCAAGACAAACAGACATGTTCATACACACAAATGTTTGTCTTGTGCGGGAATCGAACCAGCAACCTCGGAGTCAAAATGACCATTGCTAACCATTCGACCACCGAGCTCGTCAGTTTCGTCGAAAAAATTGGTGGTTTTACAGACTTCATCGATGTCGAACAGAAAATTGCTACAAAACTTGTAATTTTACTTTCTGTGTTCCTATTGTATGCTACTCCAACTTCCATGCTTCCACGGATTCCAAACGAAAAGAAATCAGGTGATAAAAATACAAGAAGTACTTTAAAACACGACGTTGACATTTCACAAGCAAAATAACACTTAAAAATCTAGTTCAGATAATATATCGAGTACATACGTTGATATAAGAATACGTATAGAAAAACATCCATGATAATTTTTTTGTTCATAAGGAAGTGACATTTTAGCGCCCGAGCATTCAGTGCTTTATTTATTTCACAGTTAGCAAACGACACAGTCACAGAGTAACGAAAAAAACAGAGAAGAAATTTTATTTATTACTTTTTTTACTCGACAGGGGGCGTACCGTCGAAGCAGAAGTCTATCACCACCGGATTTTTTGATTCCATAAATTGGTGTTAGCTTAAAGTTACTGATAATTTTCTTCAGCTTACTAGATAGAGCTTGAAGGTTTCTTCCAGCAAAGCTTAACACAATTATCGCCAATTTAAGCTAAAGTTTTATTTTCGCAATCAAAACAGCTTCGGCGGTAGGGCGCCAGGAGTTTAGACAGCCTGCCTGATGGCCTAATGCAATAGATGTATAATGTATGTATAACCCAAAATAAATCATTACAACACCGCGGATATTTACATTTTCAACAACACGAAGGTAGATGAAGATTCATCGACCTAGACAACGGAGACAGAGTGACACCCCTGAGACAGTCAGCCTATGACCACGGTCGGTGCAACCGGCGGCGGCCCTAACGCCGAGCTAAAGCTGAAAATAGATCTTAGGTTTAAGACTACTACTATACTGTGGTTTAAGTTAATAACAAACATCTTCAGCTTAGCCGGTAGAACTCTAGAGTTTCTACCAGTTAAACTAAACACAATTATCACCGATTTAAGCTAAAGTTTGATTTTCGCAATCAAATAATCCGATGAGAATCGGCATCAGCGTAGCCAGCCCTATGCACTGTTTGTCAAATAGTTAATCTTATTAATAATTAATACGGTACTAAAACAGTAACCTTCGTTAAAAGTGATACATTTTGGAAGATTTAACTGCAGTTAACGGTAATTGTTATATAGCGCTAATATATTAAACATATTGAATAATGGTTAACCTGTTTTCTGAGATATATCGCGTTGTGGAACGAGTTATTTGATGACATGTCTAGTCTAGACACACTTTAACGATATTAAACTTTACTTCTCAAATATCTGTGGTTTTTAGGGTATTGTTCGCGACATGACACGGTCCTATTGCCAAAAAATAGTAGGTACCTACTTAATTTTGTTCGTATTTATTTGTTTTCATTGTCTTTGTATATAATTACATAATGTAACATCCTGCTTTCTGTGTCTAAACTAGGCTAGAAGCCTGTATCTCAGACGTTAGTCATTTACTACAAATAATAATATTAATGTACAAAGAACATCTGAGTCACTTAACCATTTAACAATAGAAATTAATAATTAGTCGTTGTTATTAATCGCATTAGTAAAATAACATAGCAGGCATATAACACATTTAAACAATTCAGATTCATTATCAAAGTAAATAGATTAACAAATTATTGATGATTATTGAAATTAGAATTAAGTTTTAAAGTAACTCTCTCTATCTCTATGAGTACCTACCATGTACTGTAGTTAGTTAATTGCCGATTAACAGACCTATTAAAAGTTAACAGAAGTTATTGAAACATTTATCATTTTTTAAATCCCCTAAAAGTTAATCCACTGACCGACACATTAACTTAGGTAATTGACGATTATAATCTTGTACCCATTTTGCCTGTGAGTTGATAGATCAAACATTCAGTCAGTTACATGTTAAAATTTATTTATTCCCGAAAACAAAAGGTTATTGTATTATGACGTCACACGTTTCGTTTATATAACTCAGCTAGCGGTGTAACAAAAGTTAAAGTAATTTTTATTTGTTTCTCCAATTGTAATATTATTTTTTAATAATTTCACCCTTTTAAAATGTACATTACTTTTTCCAAACTTTTCTGACTAACAACAAAAATAATTCATCAATTAAAGTTTTCATTATTTTTTCTGTGGCGATGAAATAAGAATGTATGTTAACATCGTTTTTTAATAAAATCTGATGTCTCTATATAATAAGTACACTCTGTGCGTAGTAATGCAGGGCGCGGCTTGCAATCGTTATCAAGCCGGCTAATTCGAAGGTAGCTCTGAACATTTAGAGGTCTTAATGACCTTACAAGTGTTTTATTATATTTCTGATTTCAATTAACCGTCCGAACACTACACCTTAACAATATATTACTCAAAACAAGTTTAGAATTGATTCTAATCCAATGTAAATTCTATGTAATGTCAAATTTGTGTTAATAATACGTAATGTTCATAATTGATTGTGTAGACAAACAGGATATATAAAAAGTCTCAATCTGTGCAGTCGTTAAATTCATAGTTGCATAAGCGTCACTGGTCTAGTATATTTGAGTCTGAGGACATAAATCAAGCAACTTATACATTTTTCTATAATTAATATTTCTGTATTTATTTTTGTATTATTTTACGTATCACTTAATCACGTATTTATGTAGTTTTTGGGTAGTTATTTTGGGGTGTAAGTGGTTCATCAACATCTTTGAACCAAAGCCAACTTCACCTGCACGCGGTGCACCCTGCTGACTGACAAACGAAGCTCTGGCGAAAAGAGAGGTAGGGAGCGTAATTGTAAGCTACCCGACTGATATACCTCCACCTCACAGAATACCGCAGCCAAATAACAATTCCCTTGAGGATTGTTGTGTTCCTGCGAGTGAGTGAGGTCACCAAAAAGGAAGGAGATGCTGCGTTGGCAGCGGGGGTGGCGGCGCGCGAGCGATACTTTATGTTGCGAGCGTTAATATGGCTACGGCAACCGCTTCACATCAGGCGGGCCGTATGCTTGTCTCCCACCCGACGTAGTATAAAAAAAAAAAAAAAAAAAAAAAATGTAATATATGTATATTTGTAGATTCAATCAACATCATCAATATTTGTTTTTGTGCTTTAACTTACCCCATCGTCAGATTCTACTGCCCTCTCGGTATTCATAGGAAGAGATTCCTCAAGACGCCCTCCCTACCTCTCTTTTACCAGAGCCTCGTTATCTTATCAGCAGAGCGTCCTACGTCCAACGCTCTGCTGACAAGATAACTCTGCTGACAAGAGGTTTGGCTTACGTACAAAAGATAATTGTGAGCCCCTAAAACCTCAAAAATAAATCATAATAATTGCAGGAAATTTTAATTATTCAAGAAAACCGCAGATATAACCTGGCAACGCTTAGGTGACGAATTAAGAAGACAATTAATCTGTGATTACCATCGTCCTATACTTATCAATTTCATATAATAATACCTATTAAATTATAATAAATAGTCCCTAAGTATCAAGTTTACGATTGACCTTGCCCGGTTCACACTTGACATTTTCGATAGTTACTTGGTATCTTTATGCAATAGTGAACAAGTAACTATTTTCCTCTATATACTATTTCTGCGTCTTTCTCCGTTAATAAAAAAAAAAAAAACCGGACAAGTGCGAGTCGGACTCGTCCACCGAGGGTTCCGTAGGTACGTAGTATCATTATTAAATTTGTTATTTTTCATTATAAATGCGTCGAAAAAAATAAATAAAATATATTTTGCAATGTGTACATCAAGCCCTTTCATATGATACCCCATTTGAACTAGTAGTTTCAATTTGAAATTTCGACACCCTATAAAAAATATAGACCCTCTATTTTTTAAGATCTATTTAAAAATGTATAGTTTTGAGATTTATTCCTGTACTTGTAGTCTATAACGATGTTACTTGCCAAATTTCATAGTTCTAGGTCAACGGGAAGTACCCTATAGGTTTTGATTCCCTTGAGTTTGTCGAAATATGCGTTTTTTGCTGAATAAACGGCCGTAACTTTTTTCTACGTAAACCTAGCAGTTTGATTTTTTTTTTAACTTCATGTGACCGTAGACCTGAGTATACAGTTCAAATTTCAGCTTGATACCTCCACGCATTCTCGACATAGAAATTCTTGACAGACAGACAGACAGACAGACAGACAGACAGACAGACAGACGGACAACAAAGTGATCTTATAAGGGTTCCGTTTTTCCTTTTGAGGTTCGGAACCCTAAAAATAAGAAATACCATAAAATATTCTTTTGCAATCATTTATTTTTCATCTACGTACTTTTTGTATGAATTAGATCATATAGGACTGCCCATTTACTATTTCTTGCTTTGGGAACTAAATACCTACTGCGATTATAACAATTTTGTGTAAGACTTTAACTATATTATGAAAATGCTGCTATTAGAATTTACCTTTATTTTATATATAAAAAAAAAGATACTTCTCTTATTTTATCATATCATTTCATTTAAAATAAAAGCCATGCTTTAGAATTTTTCTTTTTCTATCGTTTGCCAATCCAAGTTCGCAAACTTGTAAGTGAATTGTTTATTCATTTATAGTTATAGTTTCGCTGTACAAAGTCTCTTAACATGTGTATTTGTATTCATATGCTAATAATGTATTATTTAAAAATAATACATTATTAGCATATGAAAAGACACTACAAACTAAACTAAAGTTACTAGAAATAAACTAATCTTAAAATTACTTAATAATAAAACACACAAAAACATCTTTTAACATGAATACATATTTTTCTTTTGATGCGATATTTTTTTTTTATTGTACAGATGAATGATAGAAAATGTGCATGTATTATTTAATATGATACAAAAACATAAATAACTAGCGGCCCGACCACGCTTCGCTGTGGCTCAATCTTTTCGTTTCCATCCATTTCCTTAGAGATGGCGCTGTATGTGAAAAAAGATTTTCCCGCTTTTCTTTTCAAATTTTTCCAGAATGTTCTTTGCTATAAACCTCACGGAGCCCGAGACCTTTCCAACGAATGCAAAACCGTAGAAATCGGTTCGTGCGTTCTGGAGTTATAGCGTCAGGAAGGAAAACCCGACTTATTTTTATATAGTAGATAACGTAACTATATAGGTTTTAATAAAGCTATCAATATTTTTTTTCTACATAATTGGTTACAACATATGTTTTCAAACGTACTTGCCCGGTTACCTATCAATCTTATGGTTGTAATTAAATGCGCACTTACCTACTATTTTATGTAATTATTACGGTTTTTTTTTATTTTGTAATGATTGTAATAGTAGATGCTTGATGTAGATCTTGTTGCATTTGTGTCGAACCTCAGTGGTTTAAGAAATGCGTCAATATTGTTATTTTTAATGTTTTTGTAAACTGGTGTAATAAATAAATAAAAATAAAATACATTTTGGTGTTGATATTACAAACTGACAAACTTTTGTCATTTTGAATATGCACCCAATTAGATTCTTGGTCATGTTCTGCATAATGCAGTAATGGTAGGTAAGGCCAGCGGCTTGCAAACCGGATACAGACTGCCGCCCACATTTCCGCTCTGTGATCCGTCCTACGCGGTTATTACCTTATTATATTATTAACTTATTAAATTATTGCTGATGAAATTGTTATATACAGGAATTCGGATGTGTTTATCATTCAAATTATATTATGATTTCCTTTAGTTTTGAATTCTTTAGAGGAAACACTCCATACAAACTTAATCTCCGATTTTGACACTGAGATACACTTTTTTCACGACTGAACGAAAGAAAGTCTGTTTTGTACATTATGCTATAAGAATAATGCTATAAGAAAAATATATATATTAAGAGCTCGAAGGTGTTGTTACGCGTGGCAGTCTAATTGATTATGCAAGATAAGTAATGTAAACCGCAACTTATCCATAGATGGGTTTATTTATTTTGAGCTTCTCCGTACTTCGGAAGGCACGTTGAGCCGTTGGTCCCGGCTGTTGTTATTAGATGGCAATCGTTAAGCTAACTAAATGGCCTTTGGGTAGCAGCCGCTATTGAGCAGGACGGTAGAGTACGCGGTAAACTTCACTTTTATTGAATACGGATTGACAAAGATAGATTTCAGACAGATACTGTGCTAAGAGCTTGCGGCACTTGTATTGCAAGTGTATATAGGCTACATTAACCGCTTGACAATAGGAAAACCGTATTATTTGGCACTCGGCGTGATATAAAAATGTAATAATGTCTATTTCATACGATATTGTCACTTGATATTATCAAAAAAACATTTTTTATATATGTGCTACATCAGGTGAGAAACAAGCATACGGCCCGCCTCATGTGAAGTGGTTACCGCAATGGCATCAATCAGTTATAGGAAGACAATAACCCCCAAGGAAATTGTTATTTACCTGCGTAATTTCTGAAGTTACTTATGAAGTACGCATAGTTCTTCTTTTCTTTTCGCAACAGCCTCGTTTGTTGGTCAGCAGGATGCACCATATGCAGGTAGAATTGACTTTGGTTTAATGAACCACTTACATACCCAAAAGTCATCCTCTGAAAAGTGCTACGACTGCGTAGCACTCCAGTCGTTGATGTCTTTTGTACAAGATTTTACACATTTTGACTTATTTATGAATAGATCTGTCTTAGGCTCTCAAGGGCATCGTTGTGCGTGTCAGTATAATTGAACATACAAGTTAAGCAACGTTGACCATAGCCTGTCTATGGATGGGTTTATTTATTTCGAGCTACTCCGTGGCACATTAAGCCATCGGATTCGGTTGTTGTTATTAGATGACAGTCGTTAAGCCAAGCCAGTGGCCTTCAGGCGGCTTGAAAACTCGGCCTCCGCCAACCCGTAGTTGAGCAGTGAGGTGAAGTATCGCCTATCCCTTCGATTGAGGGGAAGCCCGTATAATAGATCTCTATTCATTTCAGTTATATCACGTCATACGTAATCTCTTCCGAGACATGCACTTATGTTCCGGGTTCAGTGTCGTGCTAACATTTTTTTACCAATTTTAACAAAAGTGTCATTATTAACGCTTGATTATAATATATATAATGCGGTCACGATTTCATTTTAATGTTTTTTACTATTAGAATTAGAAACTCAACAAAATAAATTGTAACTATTTTTAGGTAACGATGTCGAGTGACAAACAAGTATTCGGCCCACCTGTCGTAAACAACGGACCCTATGCCTACAGCTAATGCGCCCCTGTGCACCAACCTTTGGGATATATCACAGGATTGCGAGTTTCTCGCCCAGTAGACCAAACAGACGAGATAACGTTTACATGCACCGCCATCGCGTTCAGTAAACCAACGAGGCACTCAAGTAGATTGGTAGCAGGTCTCCTTTCACCTGCAAGCTACTTGGGCACTCTAAGTCGAGTAGCTCGTGGCGACAGACGCTCGGACGCTTCCCAAGCATGACAGGACAAACAGACATGTTCATGCACATAAATGTTTGTCATGTGCGGGGATCGAACCCGCGCCCTCGGAGTCAAAGTAGCCATTGCTAGCCATTCGACCACAGGGCAGTGTATGTATGTTTGTTTGGTACGCTCTATAGCCTAAACCGCCGACGGTTTTCAACATGTGACGATGAGGTCATTCGTTTCGTCATAGCTGCGAGAGTGACATGGGATTGTTTAAATTTGATGTTCGAGAAAAAAGAGGATACAAACAAAAAAAATGTAAGAATTTACAGTCGGATTTTTTGACTCCGTTAATATTTTCTTATTCTTCTTCTTCTATGCATAATTACAAAAATCCTCAACTAAATAATATTATTAGTAGTGTCTTGTTGTTCTCCTAATAAAAAGAGACACCAGAGCTAGAAGATAACGGCCGTCAACATGGGAGTGAGCATCATATTAACCTACCCTACATTACATCCTTTGCTGTATTTTCAATTCAAACGGCATAATAAAATAAATTACTACATAGTTCATAGTTTTATTCAACTATACAATGAGATGACCGCATATAGACTGTCACACTTCCAATATAAAGTGGTCTACGTAGTCAAGAGACTTACGTAGCTTTCATAGCACTAAGGTGCCAAACAGACATACAGCCCACGTTATGTTAAGCCGTTACAGTAGCCATATAGACCCTTGCAACACGAGGAGTAGTAGAGTACTTCTTGTGCGCTGGCGCTGCATTATGACACCTCCTCACACCTGGTAACTTCACCCACTCGCAGGAAATTGTTGTAATCCTATTATTATTTGGCTGCGCTTTTCTGTAGGGTGGAGGTGCTTCCCCAGTCGGGCTCAAAATGCCCTATAATGCTCATGCGCAAAGTCTCTTTTGCTGGTTGGCAATGTGCATTACGTGTAGGCGAGGTTTGCTTTGGCTCTAAAGATGGTGGTGACGATGAGCCACTTACCCATCTGTATTAATTTTAATTGCTACTTAACATTACTTTAGTTACGAGCTAAATTACCACAGATCGAATTACCTAAGTTCAATTGTAGATTTGTTTAATGGATTGCTTTTCATAAAACGTCAAATATATTTTTTTACTTCTTATTATCTTCAGTTACGTTACTATCTATTGTGTTATTTTGCGTTGTTCATAATCGAATTTCTTAATCAATATATACTTTCACTAAACAGGAAAAGAAAACAAAGCAATTACTTATATAACGTTTTATTTGTCTTTATTTACACTCCTTGCACGTACAATTACAATGCTTCGATGTCAGCAACCATTTTGTAACAGTAGCGCGTACAGCCAGCAATGAATACTTAATCGACAAAACCGATTGGCATCGATTTAAAATGTCCGGGATACAATTGACAATACATAAAATTTTTAAATTCATATACAAACATAGCGAACACAACGGGTATATGCAGATTGTATATAACAAAAGTATATGGTTGTACTGATGCTGTGACGTCTGAACTAGAATATATATACTGTATATATAGTATGTTATATAGATAGATAGAATATCCTTTATTTACAACCTACAGAAACAATTTAGTCAGCAAACAGAAAATATCCACTTATAGAGTAGATATGTATGTACAACAAGGCGGCCTTATAAATAATAAGAAATCAATATCATACAATATAACTAATAAACATAATATGATCATATACTGTATCTCAGACGCTACTGCCTTTCCCGTCTTACAAAATAAATAGGTTTACGCGACATTTCAATGCAATACTTAATTGATGTTGCACATGACCTACGTAGTTTGTTAATTGAAATAATTATAAAGATTATATAATGGCTTAACTTAGGGTAAAAGCCAGAACATAGATATTACTCCATTTCGTAACTTAATTGAGAAGACATTGAATGAAAGTGTCAGCTATTCACTTACCTATGTGTTTCGAAATATTTGTAGAATACTAAGTATAGGGTCTGGGTAAAGTTAGACAACATAAAGTTATCGTTAACTTCAATTGTTTATAATACTTTATTTTCATATCGAGAAACTACTTATTGCAATGATTTTTATATAATAATGCAAGGATTAATACCTGTGAAAAGTGGAATTAACAATAAGTTTATTACTTATGCGAGTAAATAAACTATCGGAAGTTAATTATAAAGTCGTTATATCTGTCCAGACTACTTGCACTGATAAATTAATTAATGATTTGCGAATGCAAGAAAACTTTTGTAAGAGTGCACTCTTGCGAATGTAAATAGTTTCTGGACTTTTGTAAGAGTTCACTACTGTATGATGTATGTGTAGATTAAGTATAAGAAAATCACAATCATCCGGTTACAGATTTCTGTAAAATTTTCCATCCGTCGTAAAAAGAGACAACTGCTGATATTTGTTTTATTGAGGAAAGATTATTGAGGAGAAGAGAAACCAATATTATAAAGAGATACTATTCACATAGCAAACAAGCGCATTCTGTTTGTTTTCCATATTTCGAAAAGTTTGTTACAAATGTATACTATCTGTGTATTGGTATGTGACGATTGTCAGTTTTACAAAAGGCAGTTTTATAAAAGTAAAACTGCCTGACAATCGCGACATAGCAATAATTGGCATATCAAAAAGAAAGAAAACATAGTGGCATACTTAGAGTGAGTGTATACAGATTATTTGGTTCATTACTCTCAGGTTGGTCAGCTATAAAACTGAACAACTTTGTCAAAAAAACATGTTAAAAAAGTAAAAAGAAACGCAACCTCATTCTGGGTTCAGAGCCGCCATTTTGATAAATCGCCAAGACAAGACAAGCCAAGATTGTCGCCAAGGAATGGAATCCTTATTTGAAGAATTACTCAGATTTTGATTTTGATTGTATGCAATATACATAGATTTATATCCATGTATGTATGTAAATAAATAAATATTTCTGGTCAATTTACACAGCGCCAGCTAGTCCATAAGCTAAATATGGACTTTTGAAAATGACTTTACTTGGGTATTGTCGAGCTTACTACAACATAAGAGGGATCATAAAACATATCAGTACTACTAATGCAAGCAATAGCTAAATACAATTTTTTAGTAACAGTTTCAATCAATTTAATTCCATACAATACAAAATTTATTGCTCCAATACAAAAAAGTATTAAGTACAGAATTAGAGTACAAAGGCCGGCCTTATCGTGATGTGATTTGCTTCAGACAATCATAATAGATGAAAATTGAAAAAAAAACAAAAAATATAATAAAAGTTCGTGAGATAAAAAGTGAAAGCGGCAGGTTTTACCACAAGAACTTGCTAAATATAATGAACATCCATTTAGTAGGCGTATTTAGAGATTTTAGAGGGACATTGTTTTATTTTATTTGGAAAATCAGCAGTTTAAAATTTTAATTAGAAAATAATTACATAGTCAACTAATAGATCCAATTAAAGGTTTCCACTTATAGTAACTCAGTAGAAAAAATAGTGTGAGCATTAACAGTCAAGACAAGTAAACTGGTCACACACACTTAGTGAATGTAACAGCAGATCAAAAATGTTATTACAATTTTATTTGAGTAGAATTAATGTGTCTAGTATTACAAACAATAGCATTACAAAGTGATTGAGCACTATAGTTTATTGATAAAATATATAATATCTATTTGGTAGCGCCAGTAGTATTTTTATATGCATTGTTGTCCTTCTATGTGTCTACTAAAGCCACTCAACAAAATATTTTTTTCGCTAGATGGCGCTAAATTATAAATATTCCGAGATATATATTTAAAACATAACTTTCATACAATCAACCTAAAGTTAAATGGTAATATCATAGGTAATACATATTGTATCATTGTAATTACATAAATTTAAACATATATATTCCATGGCCGATAAATTACTTGCAATTTTTTTACAATTAAAAGTATAGATTGTATCTTGACATTTTAAATCAATGTTTCAAAGATTTTAATCTTGCAATGTATATTGCATATTACATTATAATTAACATTTAATAGTATAGATAAGTAGACATATGTATGTATATCTACAATCTAATATAATTAAATTATTGTCGCTGATAATTCGTTCAGTTTTAGTGTGTTGCATTGACGCAATAATATGGCAACATATTAACTTTAAAATAAATGTCTTACACGTATTTATGATTTAAAATTATTATATTTACATAATTTCGTTACATAGTAAAATGATATATGTATAATTTGTTTGCAAACAGATGGTGTTTGTGTTTCTACATTTTGTAATGGTTTGTACGAGACCATCTGTTTGCCTTAAGGTGGAACCGGTCAGTATAAATAAATAAATATTCCTGGACAAAATTACACACGGCCATCTAGTCCACTAGTCTAGATAACTGATATTATACTTAAATATATTTTTATTTCTAAATACATACATGTAATACATAGAAAACACCCAGACCAAGGCAAACAGACATGTTCATGCACTCAAATGTTTGTCATGTGCGGGGATCGAACCTGTGACTCGGAGTCAAAGTGGCCATTGCTAACCATTCGACCTTCGAGCTCGTCAAATCTCTCGACAGATCTCGCATAAGTGCTTTATTAAAAACAGAATACTAATAATGTCCCACAAGTGCCAACAATCGACAATATATATGTATAATATGAGTAAATTCATTAAAAATCTCTTTATATAATTTATATTTTTTAATAGAATCAGAAGAATCATAAACAGAATCAAGAAAACAAATAAAACGAAAATAAATAATATTTTTACAGTACACATTTAAATAAAAAATCTTTTTTTTTTAAGACAAGATAAATTAAGAGAAATACATATTTATTCTTACTACAGTAACATAATGCTGTAGAAAAAATGTTTAAAAAATGTGTAGATAAAAATTAAAGCTAAATATTTCCAATATTTCCATAGACCGTTCCACAGATATTGACTAGCACTAAACAATATTTACAAAATATAAAAAAATAATCGTCAAAAAATCGTTCGCGTCTTCGCTTTGGAATACACACTTAAATACAACATTTGTATAAAAATATATTTGACTATTTAAATATCCATATGTGGGTATCTAGGAGTAATTGAAATTTATTTAAAATAAAATAAAAAGAAATTTTAAATAACAGTTGGTTTTTGATATTATCTAAAATATTTAAATTTTTGACCTGATAACATCTTATCTGATGAATCTGATGAAGGCCGGCTGCACGCACGAAAAAGGATGACTCATTGTCACGTTACGCCTGAGCCGAGCGTGCAAGCGAGAGCGCGAAACAAGCGATAGAGACGCACGATCGGCCTAAGCGTTTGGCTTGTGAGCCATGTGTCTCTCTTCCTCTCTATCGGCCGATATTTATGACGTTATCACGTAAAATTATCGTCGGTAAACCCCTTTTCATCTCATCATATAGATATTGTAAATACTCAAAATAGAAATTGTACAAAAACTAACCTATGAACTAACCAGTAAAGTCGATTGTATACGAGCCCGTGTTAGGGTCGAAATTTTGGGCTGGGTGCCCTACGAACGGGTTATAATTCTGGTTTTGGTAGTTCTGAGGTTGGTATTGATTCTGGTATTGGTTGTAAGATGGTTGTCCGGTATACGCTTGGTACGAGAACTGTGGTTGTTGGTGGTAGATTTGACTCTGAGGTCTAAATTCTTGTTGCGTTGGGAACGTTTGAGGTTGTTGATTGAAAATGCTAGTCTGAAGAGGAGATGAACGGAGCTGAGATGGTCGGCTCTGGTAGGCCGGTTGGTAAGTAGGCTGGGGTTGATACTCCTCTTGGTATTGAGGTTGAGGAGCCGGTTTGGAAGGCTGGTGGAACTGTCTGAACGACGGTCTGCTCTGACTTTTGCCATTATATTTAGGGTCTTCGTATATTCTAGGGTCTTCTCTGTATTGACCGTCGTCTTCTTGGCCGTCGGTGAGGGCATTTGATGCGTCATTCAAAGTTGGTGGCGGGACGTTGATCCCGGAACCTGGAATCAAGGAAAATATTATAATTAGTAGGTAAAGTACTGCATTGGAACTGAAGCTCTTGATATCTTACGTACCCATTAAAAAATTTATGCTCATGCCGAATGCATATTATTTAGAATAGACATTGAAGTGTAAGTGGTTCGTCATCATTTTTGAACCAAAACCAACTTCACCTGCACGCGGTGCACCCTGGTGACTGACAAACGAAGCTCTGGCGAAAAGAGAGGTAGGGAGCGTAATTGTAAGCTACCTGACTGGGGAAGGTCCACCGCACAGAATACCGCAGCCAAATAACAATTCCCTTGAGGGTTGTTGTGTTCCTGCGAGTGAGTGAGGTCACCAGAAAGGAAGGAGATGCTGCGTTGGCAGCGGGGGTGGCGGCGCGCAAGCGATATATTATGTTGCGAGCGTTAATACGGTTACGGTAACTGCTTCATATCAGGCGGGCCGTATGCTTGTCTGCCACCCGACGTAGTATAAAAAAAAGTACAACCTAGCTAGATCTAGGCGGGTTTGACATGTGATTAATAATTTTTGGGACGCCGATGGACGGCCTTGGGACTGAATGGGTTAAGCATCGATAGTGAAGTAGCATCATGTAAGCAACAAATACATTAGAGTTGCAGACTGCTGATAACTTGTCCTCATTTCTTTCAGCTGATGTATCTTGATCACTTTCATGGAAAAGATTGATACATATCCCTGGACAAATTACACAGCGCCATCTAGTCCCAAACAAAGCAAAGCTTGTACTATGGGAACCAGATAACTGATATATGTACTGTATACTTTTTTTGTAAATACATACATATAATACATAAAATACACCCAGACTAAAACGAACAGATATGTTCATGCACACAAATGTTTGTCTTATGCGGGAATCAAACCCTCGACCTTGGCGTGAAAGGGTTATTGCTAGCCATTCGACCACCGTGCTGAAATATTCGAGTTTTATAAGTTTTCGCAATGGAAAAAAGTGAATATTACCTCTAGAAATGGTTCGTTTCACCATATTATTGATTTTATATATTTTATATTACTAAGGTACAAAATAAACTTGCGTCTTGTCTGATGCTAGATGGTTATCGTAGCCTATGAAAGATTGTACCAGAGGTATCACTCACGCAACCAAGGGCGGATCCAGCTTTGGCACTAGGGGGAGGTCATATAGTTGTGGTCAAGTCACACTCAAGTTATAATTAAATTTTGATAATAAAAGGTACGGGTAAAAAGTAGGTATTTTAATAATGTATGTAAGTACTGTACTTAATCTATATTGATAAAAAAAATATATAAAAACATTAAGTTTAACAATTTTAATTAGTGGTCCGTCTAGGTCCTGGACCCAGTCCAGGGGGTAGTCATGACCCCCATGACCCTCCCCCTGGATCCGCCCTTGCACGCAACCTTGTATAACAAGTTCAAGCCTTTCTTTAAAACTCCATATAGTCGTTTTTTGGGAAGTCTTCAGCAGCGAGTTAATTCCACGACGAGTGATATCAGAAAACCGATCTGGATTTATATATATATATATATATATATAAATATATTGCTGTGGTCTGTGAGACTAAAAAATATTTCGTAGGTAGTACCTTACTGTATGTTTGTCATTACGTATGTCAGGAAGTGTGTTACGAGTCTAATTTGAAACTGGATCAGCTAATAGATATATTATAAATGTTGTCCTTGTTCGATTGATCTGTTTTTTTTTTCGTAACTATGTCTATTTATTACATGACTTCATTAACAGCTACATCCTACACAATTATCTATATCCCTACTTAACTACTAATATAATTTGACGAGCTCGGTGGCGTAGCGGTCAATGACGCGGCTTCGACACCAACGCTCGTGGGTTCGATTCCCACACAGGACAAACATTTGTGTGCATGAACATGTCTGTTTGTCTTGGTCTGGGTGTTTTCTATGTATAATAAGTATGTATTTACAAAAAAAAATGTATTTAAGTATGTTTATCAGTTGTCTAGTATCCATAACTCAAGCTTCGCTTACTTTGGGGCTAGATGGCGCTGTGTAATTTGTCTGACAATATTTATTATTATTATTATTAATATTAGCTATATGAACGTGAGTTTGTTTGTTACGTTTTCACGCCGAAACTACTCAGCCGATGATCATGAAACTTTGTACACATATTCTCTAAGGTATACATTTTTAAGGGATGAGGGCCCACCACACATTCCCACCACTGTGTCTCCTGTGTAGCCAGGATTAACAGCGGCGACCGCCAAAAAAGGCAATGAACAATGAAGTCCATTGCAGTCCCGGGGGTAAAATACGGCTGCCTTGGAACTCACAACGAATTTAATCAGAAGAAATTAGTAGGAGTAGGAAGCTTTTGGAATTTGACTTCCTTTCTTAGCAATGTGAGAGACAGCAATATGGCAAAAAAGGCATTAAAAGCCTAAAGAGATGGCTAGTCAAGTGAATACATTTTATTAAAAATAAGCGGGCGAAGCCGCGGGTGGAAGATTGAACTGAAAACTTCTTTAGTAAGCCCGGAAATACAGTGTTGCCTAGGGTCCTCTTTAAGCTTAGTCCGCCACTGGCAATCTGTCAAATGACTGGCAGTCCTGTCAAATGGTCATTTGGTCAAGTTACATTAAAAAAAAAATAACTTTTCTACAGTAATTTTGTCATTTGACAGGAGTGTCAGTCATTTGACAGCGCCCGAAACCAATTCGATTTCATAACGGAGTCTGAGTAATTGGGTCCCGGTTGTATTCGGCACGCTAAAAAATATACTTATCTGCGTTTCCTATTCTCATATCTTTCAAATTATATCAAAATCAGAGCAGTTCGAGAGTTAATGTGAAACAAACAAAGAAAAATATTATATGGGGTGTAAGTGGTTCATCAACATCTTTAAACCAAAGCCAACCTCACCTGTACGTGGTGCACCCTGCTGACTGACAAACGAAGCTCTGGCGAAAAGGGAGGTAGGGCAATGCGCTACCCGACTGGGGAAGTTCCTCCACCTCACAGAATACCGCAGCCAAATAACAATTCCCTTGAGAGTTGTTGTGTTCCTGCGAGTGAGTGACGTCACCAGACAGCAAGAAAGGAAAGAGTATATTATATCTGCGTTTCCTATCATATCTTTCAAATTACATCTAAATCAGAGAAGTTCGAGAGTTAAAGCGACACAAACACATAAAAAATATTTTTTTTTTCCAACTCTTTTAAAAGACATTGTTACCGATTTAGATACATGTTACACTTCACATCTCTCCTGAAGGTGATTACTGAATAACAAACAACGTATATGCTGTCATAATGTCTCACCTTCAGCCCAGACACTCGTATAATTAGATATCAAACATTACAAGGTAACTTCATTTGATTCTTAATTGCATAAATAATTATACGAACGCCTAAAATATTATACAAGGCTTTCCTTTTCTTACGCTGCACTGTTGTAAGTGTGAATGAAATTTGAGGCCTCACTCTACATAAAACATAAAAGGGGTGTAAGTAGATCACTATCGACTTTTGAGTCAAAGCCAACCTTACCAGTACGTGGTGCATCCTAACTAAATAGCTAGCAATACTCTTGAGGATTGCTGTGTTTCTGTGAGTGATACGAGTGAAATGAAATGAAATTATTTATTCACTAGCTATGGTGGACATAAGATTTTTTTTATATTTTTACCTTTTATTTAGCAATAAATATAGCCTATGTTACTCAGGGTGAATGTCGCTTTCCAATGGTGAAAGAATTTTTGAAATCGGCATAGTAGTTTTTGAGTGTATTCATTACAAACATACACACACACAAAAATACAAATCTTTCCTCTTTATAATAGTAGTGTAGATTGCGCCTTTACTGGCACTTAGATTCGTCTTACACATTTTTATTGATAATATTCTTGTTTTTGTCATTATTTTTATCTATTAGTATTTCGGTATTGACCATTGGCGAGGAAGCAATGCTTGAACGAAACTTTCCAATATGGGCCTTTTTTTAAAATAATCAGATAATACAACAATTACAACCTAGGTGTATTATATTACAAATGAAGTATTTCCAGAAGTGAGATGCTTGATGCGGTAACAGCAGAGGCTCCTTCTATTGCAGGCGCCTATAGTCTACGGTTGGTTTACATAAGGCAGGTCGTATGCTTGTTTGGTATAAAACAACTTTGAAACTAGTTCCCATATTAAAATCTTCTACATTTAAAAGGAAGAAAAGTTTTTTTTATTTTTTCAGGAAAACTAGCGTGTGCGATAAGCTCTTACCATCAGGCGGTAATGCTTGTAATATATAAGCAAAATAAGGGTTGCATAATTAAAATGACACATTTTGTGTTCAAGCACCGGTTCTAAGTTTGAGTTTACATAAAATAAAAAGTAGTACTATGTTTTCCGGAGTGCTAGAACTGTCAATAAACATTTTGAACTAGTTAAAATGACTTGATTAATTGGATCCTTCCATTCCTTCTGGAAATAATTGTATAAACACTTCAGTAAGCAGGCCGTGAAGGTCGGACACTTGCGTCACACTAACTAGCCACTTAAATTTACTATGTATTTCGCAATGCAGAACAATTTCGAACCTCATTTGCCAAAATTTTGTAATATGTGTTTACCTACTAGTGGAAAATGTGTCACAGAATGTGAATCGTCTTCGTCAACCGTTACGTAGCCCACTGCTGGGATACGGGTCTCGTTCAATTGAACGGATTTAGAGCTTACTCTATCACGCTGCTCAATAATCTGGAGATCTCTCCTCTCTGGACTCTCATCCAAACTAGAGGTCTTGAGTCCCGATTAAGAAGTCCCTATGGATAGTTGCATACTAAATCTAAGTGCTTTATAAAGTCCAAGGAATAAAGATATTTTGACTTTGACTTTGAAAATACCCTAAACAGATCTTCTTTGGCTTGTCCTTCTCCCATTTTCCTATTCCCAAAGACCTTTTTCTTCCGTTCACCCTTTCGGGCATCATATCTACAGTAACCCCTTTGTTTTGCGTATCATCTCCCACACAATCCAACCACCTCTTTTTAGGGTTCCGTACCCAAAGGGTAAAAAGGAACCCTGTTACTAAGGCTCCGCTGTCCGTCCGTCTATCACCAGTCTGTATCTCATGAACCGTGACAGTTAGACAGTTGAAATTTTCACAGATGATGTATTTCTGTTGCCGCTATAACAACAAATAATAAAAAATAGAATAAAGTAAATATTTATGGGGGCTCCCATAAAACAAATGTGATTTTTTTGCTTTTATAGATAATGGTACGGAACCCTTCGTGCGCGAGTCCGACTCGCACTTGGCCGGTTTTTTGGTCTTCCTGTCTCATAATGAATTGTCCATTCATATTCATCGTTCTCTTTGTCACATGTCTTTCATCCCTAAATCAAAGTGTATAATGTGGTATAACAAATTTTATTAGACATTAGTAGTATTATGATAATGACAACAATAGTATGAATGTTAGCATATTAGCGACGTGCAATTAATAATTTATGACATAAAAATAGAAGATTGTTAACAAAAGGTACGGATCCCGGGGTTGTAGATTGCAACTTATTATCAATAAAAGTAAATTTGGTATAACCATTTTAGTTTAATTAACCTCTAATACCCAAAGCAAACATAAACAATATTACAAAATAAATATGACCAACAAATTATTTAATACGAGTGATTCATGGAAATGAATTCATTAAACTCGACAAAAGATCACAATAATTTGTGGTAGGTATATTTTGATTCCGTTTTTAGATTTAAAGATACGTTTTGCATTAATTTTGTCCTTGGAGCGTAAACTTGCAACATTAGCTAAAAATATCAAATCCGTTTTTATAATGATTATTTAATAAAAACACTGTAATATTTACATTCTTAATTTATAAATGCCACAATTGGTTTGTACACATCATCATCATTATCAGCCTGTATCTAACCACTGCTGGATATATCCAGCAGTGTTGGGAAAGGTTATAACCTTTCCCAATGCTTTCCACCATATGCGATACCGTTGCCCCATACTTGGCCACATTTCAGGTTGTACACATATTATATTAGGTTCACTCCGCAGAATAGAAATATTATAACTCTTAAAAGCAAGAACTCTTGCAAGAAAGTCCTTATATGGAGACCGTACGAGCACGTAAGACCAAGGGGGAGACCGCAAATGAGATGGAAGGACGACATAAAGCGATAGCGGGCAATAACTGGATATTAACTGCCCAAAACAGGGATAATTGGAGGGGGTTTAAAGGAGGCCTACACCAAGCAATTGGTAGATAGTGGCTAAAGAAGAAGAAAAGAAGAAACTCTTAAAAAAGGTTACGTCTAAAATTGAGTATTAATTAAGTAAATGTTTTAGAGTAGCTCAATGGTCGTTCTCATCTTTGTGTTTCGCAGGGCACATATTGCCGACCGACAGCTTATGCTGTCGGTCGGCAATATAGCAGCTTATGCTGTCGGTCCCGGCTCCCGGATGTGGTCATTAGAAGACAGTCGTTAAGCCATGACAGTGACGTTTAGGCGGCTTGAAAACACTGGCCTCCGCCAACACGCATTTGACGCTTTTGACGCTGCTGAAAAGGCCACTGACTTAGCTTAACGACTGTTATCTAACTGGAGAGTATTAGCGTAAAACTATTCATCGAGAAAATTTATGTTAATAACACTTATGTATTATTTAGCCCCCATTGCCTAACCTCCAACTTGTTAGTATGCAAAGTTGCAAGAGCAAGCTTGTAATGATTCACACGCTGCGTAATACTTGCTAATCATTGAATTGAACTTTTACTTTTTTTATAGTCTAGAAATGATTAGGCTCTCGTGGTATATGTACTGCGACTATAATGCATACAAAAAAGAAAAGAGTACAGCGTCGGACTGGCCATATGGCCAGTCCGACTATATAGTCGGGGTGGCATTTGTCAGCCGGGCCCCAGCCTGCGCGGGCCCCCCACGGGCCTGGCTTGCGGGGCATGCGGCAACCGTAGGATAATATACCATCTACCATCATCTAGTCTCGGGCCCCGGGCTTGTCAGCCACCCGGGCCCTTCCGGCCCAGTCCGACCCTGAAAGAGTATGCGTTAGATCTGTGTTCCGCAAAGTGTGTGCCGCGGTACACTGGTGTACCGTGGTCATTAGTTGGTGTGCCTCGGAAAAATAAGGTTATCTCATAAAGCTACATAAACGGACAGAAGAATAATACTTACACATATAAAAACTGATTTAACATATTTATGGTGTACCTCCAAATGTTTTTATTTTCCTAGACGTACCTTAGACACAAAAAGTTTGAGGAACACTGCTTTAGACCACACAACTGAAGTAAAACTTCTTATAGGATTGCTTAGATATACGGAACGTAACTGGCTATGAGAGACAAAGAGAAAGAATATGTGTGCTCGCATCTCTCTCTCTTGCCCCTACAGTAATATACGAAACGTAGCTCTCTCTCTTTATATCTTCACTAACTCCCTCTCAACTTACGTTCGCCTCGACCGATCACACTTTTCGTAACGCTCTCGTCACTCATTCACCAGCTTACTCCCCAAGTCAAACGTGCCTAAAGAAGTTTTAAACGGTGTATGACCAATGTTCACAATTATACAAACTAACAATGATTTTCAGTTAGCAATAAGAACTGAATTGATGTTAATTAAATAAATATTGTCATACAAATTACACAGCACCATCTAGCCTCAAAGTAAGCGAAGCTTGTGTTATGTATGGGTACTAGACAACTGATAAATATACGTAAATACATTATTATTTTTTTCTAAATACATACTTATGATACATAGAAAACACCCAGACCAAGACAAACAGACATGTTCATGCACACAAATGTTTGTCCTGTGTGGGATTCGAACCCACGAGCGTTGGTGACGAGGCCGCGTCATTGACCGCTACGCCACCGAGCTCGTTAATTTATTTATTATTGGATTGAAATCAAGCAAATCATTTTAGTCGATGCAAAATTTAATCTCGATTCAGTCAATTTTCATTCTGCGTTCTTAAAATAATTACGAGAATTGGTCTCCTGATCAGGTTGGTAATATTTGTTTATCACATATCCATGCAGACTAATCTGAATTAGCATATTTTTATCGTGTATACGTTGCAAATTAAGTCAAATAGACATTACTATCAATTTATGATTTCTGCATCGATTTCCCAAGAGTCACTCCGCAAATACGGGAATTAACTGTGTAGCAACCGGCCCAGTTGTGATGGCTGTTCACTTGTTTGGCAACCATCACGTGTCCGGTCAGTGTCAACTGCTCCCATACTAGTGCGCCGTACTTTGCGTGAATACATGGTATTTTGTGTTGGCAACATTGATTTTGTTGTAACTCATAGACAGAGAAAGTTATAGACTAATTTATAGTTTCCAACGCATTCACACAAGAAAAAGAGCCAGTTACCGTCATGAAAGGAAATGACACAAATTAACACGATTTTTGACATGAACTGTAGTTATAACTTTAGTTATAAGGATTAGTTTTTTTTTTTTTTTTTTTATACTACTTCGGGCGGTAGACAAGCATACGGCCCGCTTGATGTGAAGCGGTTACCGTAGCCATATTAACGTTCACAACATAAAATATCGCTCACGCGCCGCCACCCCCGCTGCCAACGCAGCATCTCCTATCTTTCTGGTGACCTCACTCACTCGCAGGAACACAACAACCCCCAAGGGAATTGTTATTTGGCTGCGATATTCTGTAAGGTGGAGGTACATTCCCCAGTCGGGTAGCTTACAATTACGCTCCCTACCTCTCTTTTCGCCAGAGCTTCGTTTGTCAGTTAGCAGGGTGCACCGCGTGCAGGTGAAGTTGGCTTTGGTTCAAAGATGGTGATGAACCACATACACCCCCAATATAATGTTAAATGTTTCTATAATTTTAATATAAATTTATTAATTTTAGGATATTTAATTACACTTTTAACAATATAACAATGATGACGAGATATTTGCCGAGAAGGAACTTTTCAAGGTAAACGTACTATTTATAATTTAAAATTGATTCCCTAGGGAGGCAATTCGAAAAATCCGGTCCATTACCATTATTTATATAAACGGCAAAAAAAACATGTCTGTTGTATAGGAACCCCCCTTAAATATTTGTTTTATTTTAATTTCATTATTTATTTTTAAAGTGAATATTTATCTAAATATTCTGTGAATATTTCAAGCGTCTACCTGTTGCCGTTATCAATATCGAGCAAAAACGAGCAAAAAAAATCACGTTTGTTGTATGGGAGCCCCCTTAAATATTTATTTTATTCTGTTTTTTAGTATATGTTGTTATAGCGGCAACAGAAATACATCATCTGTGAAAATTTCAACTATCAGACGGATGGACGGACGGACGGACAGCGGAGCCTTAGTAATAGGGTTCGTTTTTACCCTTTGGGTACGGAACCCTAAAAACGAAAGATTTAAAAATCGGGGGACACAGTTTGGTGTTGCAGCTTTAGTTGCTTTCTTCATTAGTTGCAATATATTGTTAATTTTGCGACAAGAGTATCTTAAATTAAATTTTACAAAGTAGTTTTTCAATACTCCATGTGAGACCTTTTTTAACCCCTGACGCAAAAACGACTGGTGTTATAAGTTTGACGCGTCTTTGTGTGTATTTTGTGTGTATATGTGTGTCTCTCTGTAACATCGTAGTTCCCGAAAGGATGAACTGATTTTGATTTTTTTTTTTAATTTGAAAGGCGAGTTAGTCGGGAGTTTTCTCAGCTCTTTTTGATGAAAATCGTTCCAAGATGACCGCCGCCAACACCTTCAATATGTGTATCAAATGAAAGGACATGGCTAGTAGAACTGTGATAAATTTAAAATTGAAATTGGCCGCCACCACATAATGGCGAAATAAATATATTTTCTTTACAACTTCCTCAATATGGGAATCAAATGAAAGGACTAAAGGCTACACGAAGGCCAAGGGTTGTTTTTTTTATTTTTTATTTTTTTATACTAAACACACGAAACACACTTTCGACTCTACATAAACACAGCTGGCACCTTGTAACTCATCATCATCATGTGTAAGCATCATAATCTAGACCAGGGCTGTCCAAACCATATACAAAACCGGGCCATTACAAATTACTAAATAGATTAGCGGGCCGCAGAAAAAAATACCTACTTGACATTTTTTCTACCTACATTAAAAGTTTAAGCTTAGTTATAACTAGTTAGCCCTGATCTAGACTATTTTAAATGTGACCAGGGCATGACGCCAGATTATCAAAATACTTTATTATCAAATACAATAAAGTATTGTTTAATAAACTGATCATGTTTCATTTTTCTTGTCCTTTTCAAATTATGATTTTTTTTATTTACTTCCCTAATTACGACGATTCTCTTCAAGATAGGAAGTCAATTATACCCATTATTAAAACTCCACGAACTCTGTTTTAAAACAAGGAAGCAATTTAATACGTACGAACATTTTCCATACACAAAGAAATGCGAAACAATTTCAAGGTGGCCACCATGAGAGTGAATGTAATAGCTATGAATGGAAGCGAACTATGTACAGTTTACCCTACAGATGAAATTTTAATACTGTAATTGCCGTTCTGATTTTACCAAAAGATCTCGGTGGTCGAATGGTAAGCAATGGCCACTTTGACTCCGAGGTCGCGGGTTCGATCCCCGCACAAGACAAATATTTGTGAACATAAACATTTCTGTTTGTCTTGGTCTGGGTGTTTTCTATGTATTTACAAAAAAAAATGTATATAAGTACATTTAGCCGTTTCTAGTACCCATAGTACAAGCTTCGCGCTTAATTAGGCACTAGATGGCGCTGTGTAATTTGTCCAGAAATATTTATTTATTTCTATTTATAATAGTTATGAATGGAAGCGAAATATGTACCACCATACCAATTTACCATACAGACGTAATTTTTATTGCTGTTTTGAATTTACCAATAGATCTTAAAATGAGTACCTCATGTTACAAATATGTATCTTGCTATCACTATATGTAAGTATGTCACAGACAGTATTGCTAGTTATTAGACACAGATGATCAATATCACACTAGGTTATAAGAAAGATAAGGTACAGCGCATTTGTAAGCTGCCCGACTGGGGATGTACCTCCACCTCACAGAATACCTTGCTTTGAGGGTTGTTGTGTGCCTGTGAGTGAGTGAGGTCACCAGAAAAGAAGGTGTTGCTGCGTTGGCAGAGGGGTTTACGACGCGCGATCGATATTTCATGTTGTGAGCCGAACACGCAAGTTAAGTAACGTCCATGGATGGGTTTATTTATCTAGAGGTCCTCCGTGCTTCGGAGGGCACGTTAAGAATTCGGTCCCGGCTGTTGTCCTTAGTTAGTCGTTAAGCCAAGTCAGTGGCCTTTAGTGGGCTTAAAAACACTGGCCTCCGCCAACGCGCAGTTGAGCAGCGTGGTAGAGTATACTTTGTAACATATTGTAAACCCCCCTTTATAGTGTACCTACCTTTCTCTAAATCTTTATATATTTATATTTATCTATCATCATCATTAACACTGTTTATACTTCTTCCTATTTTCTCCCTTCCTCTCATCACCTACCGCTCACATACAATCATCAATCATCATACTACATATAATCTAATCATATAACATAAATCTACCATACATCTCACCCTACCTATGAACATATACTGCACACCCACTTACACCGCTTATATATATATATATATATATATATATCACTACTATAAATAACTACACCATTATCCTAGACCTAACATATGAGTTGTTGATGTTGTTGGAATAATATAAACCTGCCTGATGGTATGCCCTAGATACTACATATGGCCACGTGATCAGTCTAGTACCAGGATGAATAAGGGTTGTCGACGAACCGCAGCGCTGATTCAGGAGGATATTAGTTTCAACTCACCTTGCGGTTCAAATCCTCTCTTACTGCTGGCGCCATAGGAGATCTCCCTGTTCTTCCCGCTCTCGTCAACATATCCGTACTTCCCAGCCACGTCTCCATTGGGGTACTTGGTTTCGATCTTGAAGGACCCGTCGGCTGCTTCGTATCCGTAGCTGTAAGAGCCGTCGTCGTTTTGCCTGTTGATCTGCTTGAGGATCGGCACGGGCGTCGTGGTGGGGCCGTATTGCTGGCTGTGGACTAGAAGCCATGCTGCGCAGAATATCACGGTCTGTAACAGAATGAAAGATTATTAATGTGGCGTAAGGTAAGGCTTTTAATGCCTTATTAGCCATATTGCTCTCTCTCACATTGCTAAGAGGGGCAGTCAAATTCCAAAAGCTTCTTACTCCTAGTAATTTCTTCTGATTAAATTCGTTGTGAGTTCCAAGTCAGCCGTAGTTTTGATATACTAATATTAAAAAGACGAAAAGTTTGGTTGGTTGGTTGAACGCGCTAATCTCAGGAAATACTGGTTCGTTTTTTTTTTTTTCAGTATTGTATAGCTCATTTATCGAGAAAAGCTATCGATCTTCCTTATTATTTTATTATTAGGTCTGTTTACAGGTATTTAATGTTTAAAACGTAATTTAAGACGATACAAAAAGTTAATTAAGACATTGAAAGCGATAGTCTAGCAGATAAGTTATCAAAATGATACTAAAGTTTTAGATTTTACAATGTAAAATCCAAAACTAAAGCCATAGTCATTTGGCTTTAGTTTAACTTACTTAACACTGCTGCTATATAGCACTATGGCATAGTGATATATAGCAGCAGTGTTGCGATAGACCCCGGTCGGGAGGCTAACAAAGAAGCTTTTTTTTTATACTACGTCGGTGGCAGACAAGCATACGGCCTGCCTAATGGGAAGCGGTTACCGTAGCCATATTAACGCTCGTAACATAAAATATCGCTCGCGCGCCGCCACCCCCGCTGCAATCGCAGCATCTCCTTCCTTTCTGGTGACCTCACTCACTCGCAGGAACACAACAGCCCTCAAGGGAACCGTTATTTGACTGCGGTATTCTGTGAGGTGGAGGTACATTCCCCAGTCGGGTAGCTTACAATTGCGCTCCCTACCTCTCTTTTCGCCAGAGCTTCGTTTGTCAGTCAGCAGGGTGCACCGCGTGCAGGTGAAGTTGGCTTTGGTTCAAAGATGTTGATGAACCACTTACACCCCAAATAAATAAAGTAAAAAAAACTTATAATATTACTAATATACCTAGTAAGATTTAATTGTTGACAACCCTCAATGAAACCATCTATATAATAGATACTTTCACACTCACTGAATATAACAATGGAGTAAAAATAGACTTTTATTGTTTCTATTGTAACAAAAGTGGTTCAAATCTCGGCACGTGACCTTGATCTTGTGAGCGGCCCGCAGACTTGCGCAGCGTTACGAAAGATGGTGTCGTAACGGCACGCAAGTGGAGAGTCACTTTCGTGACTTCTTAAGTTGAGTTTGAAAGTTTTTAGTTTTTGATTAGTTTTAAACTACACTCGTTGCGTGATTTACACCGTGTGGTTCGGGTGGTGATGGAATGCAAACACCACCGCCCGGAGGATCAGCAACAAGGAGTCGCAGTTCCGGGACCCTACCGGCTAAGCTGAAGCCGATTCTCATCGGATTTTTTGGTCGCGAAAATCAAACTTCGGCTTAGGTATATGGCCTTCAAGTTTAGCTTAGTCTGTAGAGCACTAAATTTACTACCAGTTAAGCTAAACGTCATCATCATCAGGTCCATTTTAGTCTCCACTACAGGAGCACGACCCTCTCTCGTCCGTCCTAGACGGAAGGAGGATTTGGCCTACACTCCCCACGCTGGCCAAACGGGTTGGGGAGACCTGATCGATATTTGATAATGTATGTCCCTTAGTCACCTTGTACGACATCCACGGGAAGAAACGGAGTGATTCTATTCTAGTCTGCCGGAAACCACACGGCTAAACATAATTACCAATAATGCAACCAGCTTGCATTATTGTTTTTTCCAGTTTGGTTTTTGCAATAAAAAATTCCGATGGAAATCGGTTTCAGCTTCTGCCGTAGCTTCGGCGGTCGGGCCCCCGCTGCCAGTCTATACTTCTTTCCGGTGACCTCACTCACTCGCAGGTACACAACAACCCTCAAGGGAATTGTTATTTGGCTGCGGTATTCTGTGAGATAGAGGTACTTCCCCAGCCGGGCAGCTTAAAAATACGCTATACGCCAACTCCAAAAACAATCGTTTATAATTTATATCTGCTTCGTACAATTTTTTTTTTTATTTGGTTGCCATTCCCGGTGTATTCTCCGACAACAACGTACTTCCTTGTTGCAAATTGCATCTTTCAATATCAACCAGTGCAACGACACTGGTATTCGCACGATCCAAATATCGTAATTAGTATCTATTGTAAAGTATACTTTACAAAACAATATCATACTGTGATTTATATCTGGTTTTCTTGCTATAATATACACTGAAAATAATTGAAATATTCTATAATATATAGCTTTCGCCCGTGGCTTCGCTCGCGTGAAATTATTTTTCGTAAAAAATATTTTTTTGTAATAAAAAGTATCCTATGTTACTTCTGATACCTCCAAGAATATGTGTACAAAGTTTCATGATCATCGGTTGAGTAATTTTCGCGTGATAGCGTAACAAACAAACGGACATTCACTTTTATAATATTAGTAGTGATATTATATTTATTGAAAATTATTTTTAGTTTTTGGATTTCACAGTGTTTCGTAGTGATGAACTCTACAGATACCTAAAACAAAACAGGTATAAAGGATCCCTTATAGTGTCGCCATGTCTGTCTGTCTGTCGCTTGTCCGTCCGTCCTTATCTTTATTTGATAGGGTTTAGTGATTTTAGCCAGTTGTAACAATTCCTCCAATTGTATTACTGTTAGACGTTATATTTCAACTTAAAATTTCCGCAGAAATAATGGTCTCTGACAAGATTTTGTTTTATACCACATAGGGTGACAAGCATACGGCCCGCCTGATCTGAAGCGGTACCTTAGCCATATTAATGCTCGCAACATGTAATATCGCAAGCTATTCGAAGAGTGCATAATATGCACTCATGTGTGCGGTACGAGCTATGGAGCAAACCTAGCACCGCTTATCAGTGGATAGACTTCATTAAGGGGGTATGCTTTCCATACAGGTACCTATGTGGTTTAGATTTCGCCGGCCCGTTTTCAACATTTGCAAAAAATTACCTTTGTAATTCAATTTAAAATATACAAACATGTTTATCAAATGTGTAAATGTCATGTTGCCTATTTTTATCCACTAAGGCTAGTCTCAAATCGATATATTTTTCGAAAATATGTATAATATTAAAATTGACTAATGAAAAATTTCCGCACTACACTAGCGTGGATTAATTTGGATACATTATGTAAATGTAACATCTATTGTACCGTATTTTCGCAAATACTTAATCTTATCTTAATAAAAAAAATGCTTTAATCCTTTTTTCTGATACTGTTAGCGATAAAACCACACTGCATTCGTCCAAGTCGAAAAAACTTGTTCACATTTAAATAGATAACTTAATTATGGAAGTTATTTCTACGTTGCGTGTTGGTGTAGCGTTAGTCATTCTTAGCCAATCCGTAAATATCGTTTCTCACAAACTATCATTATCTCAAAATACGCGAAAAGAAAGACTTAATCCTTAAATATCCTAACCCCTTGCGGTTCCTTAACTTGTATTTACGACGAGCTCGGTGGCGTAGCGGTCAATGACGCGGCTTCGACACCAACGCTCGTGGGTTCGATTCCCACACATGACAAACATTTGTGTGCATGAACATCTCTGTTTGTCTTGGTCTGGGTGTTTTCTATGTATCATAAGTATGTATTTACAAAAAAAAAATGTATTTACGTATGTTCATCAGTTATCTAGTACCCATAACACAAGCTTCGCTTACTTTGGGGCTAGATGGCGCATAGCATTGTGTAATTTGTCTGACAATATTTATTATTATTATTTATTTATTTTGTTTTTTTTTATATACTACGTCGGTGGCAGACAAGCATACAGACCGCCTGATGTGAAGCGGTTACCGTAGCCATATTAACGCAACGGAAAATGTAGCTCCCGCGCCGCCACCCACGCTGCCAACGCAGCATCTACTTCATTCCTTTCTGGTGACCTCACTCACTCGCAAGAACACAACAACCCTCAAGGGGATTTTTATTTGGCTGCGGTATTCTGTGACGTGGAGGTACATTCCCCAGGTAGCTTACAATTACGCTCCCTACCTCTCTTTGCACCAGAGCTTCGTTTGTCAGTCAGCAGGGTGCACCGCGAGCAGGTGAAGTTGGCTTAGGTTAAAAAATGTTGATGAATCACTTACACCCCAAAATATGTTATTGTAATTACTTTTCTTCTTAATCTACGCACTATGTGTTGGGTCGTTATGAATGGCTCAGTAGCTCTAGAATTTATAAAATATGAACGTATAGTTTTCCATCTGCGTGTCAGCATCGCCAAGGTTGCGGGACATTCACTGGACACTGGCGTGTATCCGAGCCGAGATATTGTATCAACACAAATGAGAGCTTGCAGGGAAAAACGTATAAAAAGTTATATTTGAGTGACTCAACGACGCGTTATTATAGATATTATTGTAGATAGGTTGTCTAGATTGGCGGGAGTTGAAGGCTACACACATAGACATTCTTTATCTTACGATATGTGGTGTGACGATTTAAGTGGCCAAGTGCCAATTAAACCGGCCAAGTGCGAGTCGGACTCGCGCACGAAGGGTTCCGTACTATTACATCTATAAAAACGGCAAAAAAAAAATAACGTATGTTGTATGGGAGCCAGGGGGGCTCCCATACAACATACGTTATTTTTTTTTTTTATTTAATTATGTATTTTTTAAATATTTGTTTTATTTAATTATGTATTTTTAAAGTGAATATATAACTAAATATTATGTGAGTATTTCAAGCATCTACCTATTTCTGTTATCATTTGCGAGCAAAAACGAGCAAAAAAAAAATTACGTTTGTTGTATGGGAGCCCCCTTAAATATTTATTTTATTCTGTTTTTTTGCAACAGAAAAACACCATCTGTGAAATTTTCAACTGTCTAACTGTCATGGTTCATGAGATACAGCCTGGTGACAGACGGACGGACGGACGGACAGCTGAGTAAGTAATAGGGTAGTACGAGTAGTAATAGGGTTCCCTTTTACCCTTTGGGTACGGAACCCTAAAAAGATCATCGTTAGTAGATTTTTTGAAATAAAACTTCTTTACGCACTCTTGACTTGGGAAGTAAGTCGGTGAATGCGTGACGAGAGCGTTACGGAAACGGAAGTTGACAGCGAGATATAAGTTAGTAGAGCTAAAGGAGTTTTACTTGCGTCGTGTGGTCTAAAGCACACTCGTTTTTTTTTTCATTCATTCTTCATTCATTTCAGAATAAGTATGTATGTAAGTATGTAATCATACATACATACTTATTCTGCAAAATAAATGTTTCTGAGTAAAATAAGTATCAAAAGACTACTCGTATTTCTATCAAACTGATGTAGAGTGAACATAGACGTCAACAACTTTGATTGAATTTAATGTTATTATGTTGGAACAAGCAATAACAATAAACGAGCCTTTCAAAGTACACTAGTTTTGGAAAGGTCTCACCGGTTCCGTTAGCCAACTAACAGATTGTTTTATCAACAAGACAGACAAATTGTTGTTGCACAAATTTCAACCAATACACAGAAACATTGGGAAATAATGAGTTACATAGATTGGATTTATATAAAGTAAAATTTCTATAAGACAAACAGACATTGAACGAATTAAAAAAATGGTTATCTGTAAAGTCGGTTTCATCATCATCATCATCAGGTCATTTTAGTCTCCACTACAGGAGCACAGAAGGAGGATTTGGCCTGCACTCCCCACGCTGGCCAGACGGGTTGGGTCTGTCTGTAAAGTCGGTTTACGGACGATAATTTTACGTATAACGTCATAAGAAAACATCGGCCTGTGGAGTGGAAGAGAGATGCGTCACAAGCCGAACGCTTAGGCCGATCGTGCCTCTCTCTATCGCTTGCTCCTCGCTCTCGCTAGCACGCTCATCATCATCATGAATTTATATTAAACGTAAACATACATAGACGTTATCACGTCATAAATTAATATAGAAAAAAAGCAAAAGGCGACTGTATACCGTGTAAGAATATTTAAACTATACAAAGCTTGTACTATGGGTACTAGGTAACTGATATTGTACTTAAATATTTTTTTTGTAAATTCAGACATATAATACATAGCAAACACCCAGTGCAAGACAAACAGGCAAATATTTATCTTGTGCGGGAATCGAACCCGACTTCGGAATCAAAGTACCATTCGACCACCGCGCTCGTCAAATGGCAGATTAATGAATTTCATTTCATTGCATTGCATTGGATTACTGCGTGAACAAAGGAAATAATACAGCGGTACCTATCACATCGAATGTTAACTGCTTCATGGATCATTATTGATCGATTACCATCAGTCAAACTGTTTGATTGGCACGCGACTGCTTGGAAACATAATAACAGAAACCAGTTTTAGTAACTCGACGCCGATGTAAGTAAAGATCAGAATAATAATAATGTCGATATCAACTACAATGAAATTGGTTTATTTTTATTTATTTCAAAAATTTATATCATAGGTAAATATGTAAAAATGGCAAACTGAAAGAATACTTTACACTAGTTGACCCGGCAACTTCGTACTGCCTAACAGTCAATGAATGTCGTGTTACATAATAGTTGAACTAAATTTATGATTTTATGGAAGTAATACAATGAATAGAAAATAAATATTAAAATCAGTACATACTTTGTTTAAGATAATAACACAAAATATTAGGTTGGGGAAAAAGTCTTTTCGTATTTTATATGAAAATTCAAAACATTTTTTAATAAAGTTTATTTACATTTTACTAAAGTATGTAGGTGCCATTTTGTTCGATAACTTTTGGCCATCTTGTAGGTAGAGACATGATCCCATTACTATAGAAATTTTGGGACTTCTGTTCAAAAAACCACGACAAGTGGTTTTGGCAGTCTTCTCGTGATGGTAACCTGACATTGCCTAAAGAATTCTGAAGAGACCGAAACAGGTGGAAATCAGAAGGTGCAAGGTCAGGACTATACGGCGGATGCATTAACACCTCCCAGTCAAACTCTCTTAATTTTTGCTGAGTGGCTAAAGATGTGTGAGGTCTAGCGTTATCATGATGAAAAATCACACCCCTTCTGTTAATTAATTCCGGCCGCTTTCTCTCAACTTTTTGCTTTAATCTCATCAGTTGTTCACAGTAGAGTTCAGAATCGATAGTCCTGCCTGGCGGTAACAGCTCATAATGAATAATACCCTTCCAATCCCACCATACACACAGCATCACCTTGTTGCGGGTTAACCCGGGTTTTGCCAGAGTCTGTGAAGCCTGACCGGCCTTTGACCACGACCTTTTTCGCACGTTCTTGTCGTACGTGATCCACTTTTCATCACCAGTTATAAGCTTCTTCAAAAACGGTTCGCTTTCATTACGTCGTAGTAAAGAATCGCAAATGAGTACACGGTTCATTAGGTTTCTTTCAGTGAGATTGTGAGGCACCCAAATATCGAGCTTTTTAGTGTACCCAGCTTTTTTCAATTGCGCCAAAACTGTTTTGTGGTCAATTCCTAATTCTTCAGCTACGTCGTAACTACTGATATGCCGCTCTTGCTCCACTTTTTCAAAAATGGCATCCATTTTATCCGTAACAGGGCGACCAGAGCGACGTGCATCTTTCACATCAAAATTTCCTGATTGAAAACGCTTAAACCAAATTTGTGCTACTCTCACAGACACTGCACTAGGTCCATAAACGTCACAAATTTTATTCGCAGCTTGCGTTGCATTTTTACCTTTTTTGTAGTAAAATTTTAAAATGAATCGAATTTCTTCATTAGATTCACTCATCTTGACAGTAAAAAAAACAAATGAAAATCACACATTTACCTAATTTGAATTTGGAATTATCTTTTTTAAAATATAAACTTTTTAAAGATATCAAAACCTGCCAGACACAAATGGTATAACCAAAGAGATTTTATTACAAGTTCATACATACTATAATGCGAAAAGACTTTTTCCCCTACCTATTATATATATATATATATATATATATATATATATATATATATATATATATATATATATATATATATATATATATATATAAAAGTGCAAATTGACAACCAATAAATATTTCAATCCAAATCAAATCAAATCCAAACAAAACAATTTTCAAAGCAAATCGGCAGGAAATTTCTAAATTGCCTAAGATAGTAGATGCAAACATTATATAAGGTGCCCAGAATCATTAATAGGGTACTTTCTATCACGAAAAAATTGTTTGGCGCGATAACCGATAAGCTGGAGCCCTACTGCCTACTGTCTAAGCTGAAGCCGATTCCCATAGGATTTTTTGATTGCGAAAAACAAACTTCAGCTCAGATTTATGGTAGTGGTTGGCTTAGTAGCTGCTAGAAACCCCGGAGCTCCACTGACTAAGCTGAAAATGTTTGTCAATAACTGAAACGTAAGACCTAATTTTCGAATCAAAATATTCGATGGTACGGTGGCTTCAGCTTCGGCGGGCCCCTGGTTAAATAAATTCATTCCAGTTGTCAGTAAAAACGTCACTCTATATTAAAAGTACTTAGTTACTAAATAACATTTAAACTAAAAATATTCATATGAATTTATACCAGTTTTTCAAGGAAACCAATCATTCTAATGGACAAGAAATTCAACCTTTTTGTAATTTGTAATAATACCATTTAAAATGATCTAGCACACATAAAATTATCGTAGCAAATACTGATTTGATATGCAATGATATAAAAAATGACCTTTCTACACTGAGTGCTCTCGTTCGAGGCGTAGTACTGAACCACATTCCAACACAGTACTTAATTAACTTTAATGGATAATTTGCTACTGCTGCTTAGCAAATACTTTGTACTTGCAAGTAATTTGATCTTTATTAATTTAGTTTAGATCGACTTCAATTATTGAGTGAATTGTAACATGACTAAAGTTAAATGCAACTTATTATAATAAAACTCTTCAGGTATCATCATCATCATCATTGTTTTGTCCTTTTTCAATTATTTGGGCTCGACACAGTATTCATTTTTTGTACTAAAAAGTTACTTAGTTTTTTGCTCACCAAACACTTTCCTTTGATACCATATATGGAACTAGCTTTCGCCCGCGGCTTCGCTCGCGTGATATTCGTGACAAACACGTGTTTACTCATTAATCAATAGAAGTACTCGTGTAAAATTTATGATAAAATAGTCCAACTAATCTCGTTTTCCCATACAAACTTTGGAGCTCCGTTTCACACTCTTAAGAGGTAAAATTTGAAAAATCTTTTTAAGTAATTCGTGTCCACTATGTTATATTTTCAAATCGATGGCATTGTCGTAATTAACGTCCCAGAAAACCATAGAATCAACACCCATATTGATATTATGACATTTCAACCCCATTGCACCCATACAGAGATGTCACGTCGGCTATGTTGGATTATTAAATAGTTGTTTTTTTCGTAATCAGCGACCCGATATACCATAAAAACAATACCTATGACGATTTTCAGACTTTTTCACCACATTTTAGACATTTCAACGCCATCGCACCCCAATACCCCTATTGGGTCACGTTACCGCCCTATGGGTACAATAAATAATAATAATAGGTAATTTCTGGGATAAAAACTATCAAGGTATGTCCTTTCCCAGGACTCAAGGTATCTTTAAACCAAATTTCATCTAAATCGATCTAGCGATTTAAGCATGAAGAGGTAACAGACATTCTGTCGCATTTATAATACTTGTATGGATTTTCGTTCTGAAAACCCGTAAAACTATAAAACCAATATCAGCGACCCGATAAACTATAAAACCCATGACGATTTTCAGACTTTTTGACCGCATTTTAGACATTTCAACTCCATTGCACCCCTGAGATGATGGTCACGTTTGCTACGTTGAATTTTGAAATCGTTGTTGTTTTCGTAACCAGCGACCCGATAAACCACAAAAACAATACCCATGACGTTTTTCAGACTATTGGGACCCGTTTTACCCTTTTAAGGGTTGAATTTTGAAAAATCATGAAACACGTGTTTAGTTATCTATAGAAGTATTCGTGTAAAATTTAGAATAAAATAGCCCAACTAAACTCGTTTCCCCATACAAAGTTTGAACCTCCGTTTCACCCTCTTATGGATAAAATTTGAAAAATCCTTTTAAATAATTTCTTGTCCACTATGTTATATTTTCAAATCGATGCCATTTTCGTAATTGACGTCCTAGAAAACCATAGAATCAACACCCATAGTGATATTATGACATTTCAACCCCATCGCACCCCCACAGGGGGGATTTTATGTCACGTCGGCTACGTTTGATTAGAAAATAGTTGTTATTTTCGTAATCAGTGACCCGATAAACCATAAAAACAATACCCATGACGTTTTTCAGACTTTTGGGACCCATTTTATCCTTTTAGCCGTTGAATTTTGAAAAATTCTGAAACACGTGTTTAGTAAATTATCTATAGAAGTACTCATGTAAAATTTTGGATAAAATAGTCCAACTAAGCTCGTTTCCCCATACAAACTTTGTCCTCCGTTTCACCCTCTTATGGTTAAAATTTGAAAAATCCTTTTGGGGTGTAAGTGGTTCATCAAGATCTTTGAACCAAAGCCAACTTCACCTGCACGTGGTGCACCCTGCTAACTGACAAACGAAGCTCTGGCGAAAAGAGAGGTAGGGAGCGTAATTGTAAGCTACCCGACTGGAGAATGTACCTCCGCCTCACAGAATACCGCAGCCAAATAACAATTCCCTTGAGGGTTGTTGTGTTCCTGCGAGTGAGTGAGGTCACCAGAAAGAAAGGAAGGAGATGCTGCGTTGGCAGCGGGGATGGCGGCGCGCGAGCAATATTTTATGTTGCGAGTGTTAATTTGGCTACGGTAACCGCTTCACATCAGGCGGGCCGTATGCTTGTCTGCCACCCGTCGTAGTATAAAAAAAAAAAAAAAAATTTTTTTGTTCACTATGTTGCATTTTCAAATCGATGCCATTTTCGTAATTGACGTCCCAGAAAACTAAGAATCAACACCCATATTGATATTATGATTTTCAACCCCATAACATAATAAATAAAAGGGGGGATTTTATGTCACGTCGGCTACGTTTCATTAGAAAATAGTTGTTATTTTCGTAATCAGCGACCTGATAAACCATAAAAATAATACCCATGATGATTTTCAGACTTTTTTACCCCATTTTAGACATTTCTATCCCATCGCACCCCCGCAGGGGCGACTTTTTATCACGTCGGCTATGTTTGATTAGATAATAGTTGTTATTTTCGTAATCAGCGACCCGATAAACTATAAAAACCACATAAAAACAATATCTTTGACGATTTTCAGACTTTTTCACCCCATTTCTCCCCTTTAGGGGTTGAATATTGAAAAATCCTGAAACACGTGTTTACTCATTTATCTATATAAGTACTCGTGTAAAGTTTCGGATAAAATAGTCCAACTAATCTCGTTTCCCCATACAAACTTTGGACCTCCGTTTCACCCCCTTAGGGGATGAATTTTGAAAAATCCTTTCTTAGTGTACCCCTAGACGTCATAAGGAACCTACGTGCCAAATTTCAAATCTCTAGACCCAGCGGTTTGGGCTGTGCGTTGATATATCAGTCAGTCAGTCAGTCAGTCAGGACTTTGAATTTTATATTTATAGATAAAGGTTAATATGATTTGCAATTCATATTATTGGAATCGATGTCTCAGGTAACAACTCAATGTTTTAGGTCCCCAATAGTGTTAGGTACTTAAAATCCGTGGTGCGCGGCAGTTGAGCTTCACTTGACTAGCCATCTCTATAAGCTTTTAATGCCTTGTTTGCCATATTGCTGTCTCTCACATTGCTAAAAGGGGAAGTCAAATTCCAAAAGCTTCGTATTCCTACAAATTTTTTGGTGGTCGCCGCTGTTAATCCTGGCTACACAGCAGACACAGTGGTGGGAATGTGTGAGAAAAGGGCTTATATGGAAATCACAAATTGCTATTATGTTCAAAATGGCGGCGTTTAAGTAATAGGACATTGATACAAGGACAAAACGAGTGTGCCGAATTTCAGCCCAATCGAGTACTGGGAAGTTTGACAAATTTAACGTGCAAGATTTGATTACAGCCCCCGCGACGGACTAACTGAAAACTAAACAGAAAGCACAGAATAATCAGAAGCTTGTAAAAACCCGTGTACTACTTGACCGACCTGATAATTTGTACATTGTACCTATAAAATGTTCCAAATTGAGAGACAGGAGAGTATTCTTCAAGTCAGACCCTATGGGTTAAAATAGGGTATTTTATTTTATCGCCGACTAGCGAAAGAGGCTCTGCCAAAAGGGAGGTAGGGCGGCGTATTTACAAGCTGCCGGACAGGGGAAGTACATCCACCTCACAGAATACCGCAGCCAAATAACAATTCCCTTGAAGGTTGTTGTGTTTCTGCGAGTGAGTGAGGCCACCAGGAAGGGAGAAGTTGCTGCATCGCAATGCATGCAAGCGGTATTTCTTGTTGCGAGCATTTATATGGCTACGATAACCGCTTTACATCAGGCGGGCCGTATGCTTGTTTGTCATTGTAAAAAAAACATAATATCGGTCCTATTCGAATAAAAGCTAAATTTGCAATAGAGCGTTTATTATTTACCTTTGGAAATATTCAAATTACAAGCGATGAAATATTATGAAATTTAAATTAAGGTTATATAAGAAGCTGATCAAGTCCCTGTTAAATATTCAGGAGCGGACGAGAATATCGAGGCATGACGCAATGGAAATGTGATAGAGTAGCCTTGCCTACCTCGCACTGATTAATTTAAATCCATAAAAGAGGCTTTGTACAGCCTATGTATGGCTACGGAATGCAATGTCATGATTTGTTTATTGTTGTAGTACCAGCAAAAAGTTTTATAGGTATTTAATTATTAATTTTCATTTATTGTGTGACTATTGTTTTTTTGCATGACAATTGTTTTAATGATTACACAAAGATATGGAGCTTATGAAGATGATTAAAATCAGAAAACTGAAATACTGGTGAAACTGTGCAATCAACTTCCCTCAGCGATATTTCCGAACAATTACTACAAGGGAGCCTTCAAGAACAGAGTGTTTATTTCCCATAAAAGGCTGGCAATGGATTAGCGACTCCTTGGTGTTGTTGATCTCCATGAGTGGTGGTGATTACTTTCCACCAGGTGACCCACTTGCTCGTTTACCCCCCTCCCATATAAAAAAAAATACAACTTGGTTTGCATCTTATAATCCAGGATAAGTAACAGTTACAAAACGTACATCCTGGCTTCGAAATTTTAGAGATTCGGACTCAGTACCCGATTCTTATTTATGGCGACGGTCTCAAAAGTGGTTTTAATGCTCACAAACCTCAAGAGATGGCGCTGAAAGAAGAATTGCTGGCACATTATAAATATCCATATAACAAACTTTTCTACTAGACCAATATCGAATTCGTAAAAACAATCTATTACTAACACAAGCAGCGCCTCTCGGCTGTGTGCCTCCACAAGATACTTCAGTACTTCGGACACATAGCGCACCAGGGTACAAACAACCTGGAGAAGCCCTAAGAGATGGTCCGACCAGATGTCCAAGGAGCTGCAAATGCCAGTGTATCACGCTCTCAATCAGGCAGAAGACCAAAGTAATTTTAAGAATTTGCTGCAACGCTTTCATCGTAGTCACGATCCTCATCAATGAGGGACCGACTTGAGGAAGGAAGGACTGACATTTATGATTGATCAACCATTCAAGCAGTTTTTGATCAATAATTTTCCAAGAGTTTCCACAGTAAAGACCATTCATATTGATGATCACAAGATACATAATAATATATCCAAGTATCGAATTTGATATCAGTTCCAAAGGAAAAGATGAACATATTCATAACTCTTTCGGTTTGATTCAGAGTTTTAGATACATTTAATAATCAAAAGAATTCGCACTTAAATTAAGTTACAAATCGATTTAAATTTAACAGTGCAATTAATTCTAGAACGAAACGCCATGGAGCAGAACAAAAACTTTTAGACACGCATGTTTATAAATAGTCTATAAAGTTTTTTGTCATCGGTCTCGACTTGCTAGATGACAGTCATGATCTGGACCACATTCCGTATAAAACCAAAGTAATTTATAAGGTAATAAAATATTCGATTTATCAAACCCATTCGAATAGAAAAAATGGGGTGCGGCTGTATCACATGGACAGGGCCGTGTGTTGTACGTGAATACGTTATATGCACTAAAATTATCTCAAAATGGCAGCGCTTCCCCCTCGCCCGCATGCGATGTTCCATAGTCCTTACTTATCGCAATAATTTTTTTGATCCTTCAACTATCCAGTGTTGTGATAGAATTATGGATGAAGACGATAGATTTGTAGCTGCAACACCAAACTGTACTCCCGGTTTTGAAATCATTCGTTTTTTTTAATTGCCTCCCTGTGGTAGCAAATTTAAACACGTATTCGCGTCAAAGAATAGGCTGGGCAAGATTCGGAAAATTTATCAGCACTACTCAAGTATTTGAATATTCAAATATTGAAATATAAATAAAACCATGATGAAAATACCTTTGAAAACCAAAGTCTTCAAGCAGGGTATAGAAGAAATGAATGACTGGTTGTATTGTACTGATAAACAAAAGAGTTTTAACATATGTGAGTGGTTGACCAAAAAGGGACCTCAAGGGAAAATTGATTTAGAGTAAATCGCGTTTGAAGTTTCGTGTAGAAACAAGTTTAAGTGCAAGGTGTAAGATTTCCAAAACTGCCTCGGCTCACAAAAAAAAATATAAAAAAAAACTACGACACCTAAAAATATTCTAGTTAGACCAAAACAAAGCTAAAAGACCACAGATTCAAAAATTAAAAAAAAAAATAACGGTTTCCAATCCCTCCAGGTCCCTTTTTGGTCAACCACTCACATAGGTATATTGATATAATTTGAGTTAAACAATTGATTTCCAAACTGTTTTCTCATAGAGTCCTAAGAGTCGATTCCAACGCATGCGAAGGGGTCTACGAAATTTACGGACTAAGTAAAACAGGAAATTAATATGTAATCTACGAGACAGAAAGGTTTGGGAGCTTATGAACTATGTCGGATATCAAGCAAACATATTAATAAGGTACAAATGATGGAAAGGGATTATCGTAAAGGATCCAGTGATCACTTTAATTGCTTGCAATACAATATAAGAAGTAACTGCATGCATCGGGCGCTGAAACCCCCGCGTTGTTAATGCCACTCTCCATATTTGGTGACCTCACTCATTCACAGGAACACAACAATGCTCTAGGATATTATTATTTCACTTTTGTGAGGTGGAAGTACCTCTCCAGTTAAACTCTATAGACTTAGACTTATCTAGTAACCCTACCCTACCTCGTTAGCTATGCAACACAGTGCACCACGTGTAAATCAAATCATAATCAAAAAAATCACAACAGCCATTTACGTCGCCAAACATTATACGACATATATATACGACAAATTAAAAAAAATCTACATAATTGTAATTTTATTTCAAAGAAATCTGGTTTAACCTTGCGGTAATTGATATTCAAGTTAAAATAATACAATTTCCTACACCTTATCTGGATATGGAGGCCTTTTGAAATCAGTTCCGTCAATATTTCCGTAAAACAAAACAGTAAAGCGCCACAGAGTAACTAAATGCATAGCCAATCGTCAATGGCAAATCGAACTATCCTATTGTCATTCTGAGAGCACATTACCATTAGTATGCTGTGTAAGTGTATAAATATTTAAGCAACACCACGCGCTTGGCCTAGTTCATATTACGCAATATGTTATTGAAAACAATAGGCGGCATTCACTGAATTTTTCAATTTAAATTAGGTGCGAATTTTAAGTGTGCACCGGCATTCGACCGCCAGAACTGACAATTTATTATTAATTGCTAAAATATTACACTATATTAAAATTAGCAATTTCTAACAAATTAATAACTAAAAATGTTAACTGCCAGTGGTACTTTAAACAATTTTAGTAAACTTAATTACTGATAAACGTCAGATTTTCGTTGTATTATTTCGCCAAGCTAAATTAATTACTTTGTAATTAATATCACCGTATTGCAGTATATTGATTATTAAATATTTACTACTAAATATTGTAAACGACATTGTATTCCTTTTAATAAAGAAATAATAAATTTAATCAAGAAATCTTTATTGCACACAAAACAAATATGTCATTGTAATTAAATACAAAAAACGAACATAACGTTTATATAATCCTTGCTGCAATTTAAAATCTTACTGCAATTAACCCGACGCTTGCGCATTGCAATATATATATGATTTATTTTTTAATTTAATATTTTAATAAAAAAATAGTTATACAAAAGTTGGGAAACTTAGAACAACTTCGATGAATTTCGTTGGCCAGTAGTAACATGGGTGAAAAATTCCACTAACTGGTAGTATGTAGGTAGGTAGATTGGTTGAACTGGTAACACGATGGAAAATCACCTCTATTATTTTTTCTCTACTTATTTAATTCTATTCTAATTATTTTTACACTCTTTATTTTTGCTGTATAGATTAGTAACACTTACTCTTTTTTTACAACCCGCCTATTGTGAAGCGGTGACCGTAGCCATATTAATGCATTAGGTATGCAAGTAATAACTGTCAATTTTGCATTATACTATCCACAAATTAGTTCGAACTATATCACACTATATAAATTCAACGGAATGCGAAATGCATACAGTCAGTAGGCGGGGCGACCGTTGCACAACCTAAGTAGTTAGGTCTACGAGTTTGGTCTAGATCTGGAAATAAGGAAGTTATTGGCAATTTTTTGTGTCACAGCAACGTTCATAATATGGTTATTATGATTTTGTAACGGTAGAATTACATGTCGCATTACTTTTAAATTAATATATTTTACTTTTCTCGTTAAATAGCTATAAGATTACATTTACTTTTATGGGGTGTAAGTGATTCATCAACATCTTTGAACCAAAGCCAACTTCACCTGCACGTGGTGCACTCTGCTGACTGACAAACGAAGCTCTGGCGAAAAGACAGGTATGGAGCGTATTTGTAAGCCACCCGACTGGACCGAATGTACCTCCACCTCACAGAATACCGCAGCCAAATAACGGTTCCCTTGAGGGTTGTTGTGTTCCTGCGAGTGAGTGAGGTCACCAAAAAGAAAGGAGATGCTGCGATGGACGCGGAGGTGGCGGCGCGCGAGCGATATTTTATGTTGCGAGCATTAATATGGCTACGGTAACCGCTTCACATCAGGCGGGCCGTATGCTTGTCTGCCACCCGACGTAGTATAAAAAATACAAATGTATATAAATAAAATGGGAGATTCTGTCAGTAATATTGCTGTGAACTGCTCAATGTTACTATAAAGAAGGCTCATAAACTTTACGAACTAGCTGGCTACTTTGACTCCGAGGTCGCGTGTTCGATCCCCGCATAAGACAACCATTTGTGTGCATGACCATGTCTGCTTATCTTGGCCCGGGTGTTTTCTATAAAAATGTATTTAAGTACATTTATCAGCCCATAGTACAGGCTTTGCTTAGTTCGGACTAAATGGCCGTGTGTAATTTTTCCAGGAATATTTATTTCTTGTTTATTTGAAACCAGATTTTTATTCCGATCCACACATACTTGTAGGTATAATTATACTTCTGAAATATTTTTTTATACTATGTCGGATGGCAGGCAAGCGTACGGCCCGCCTGATGCGAAGCGGTTACAGAAGCCATATTAACGCTCGCAACGTGAAAAATCTATATCGCACTGCCAACGCAGCATCTCTTTCCATTCTGGTGACCACACTCACTAGCAGTAACACAACAACCCTCAAGGGAATTGTTATTTGGCTGCGGTATTCTATGAGATGGAGGTACTTACTTCCCAGTCGGGCAGCTTACAATTACGTTCCCTACCTCTCTTTACGCTAGAGCCTCGTTTGTCAGTCAGCAGGTGGCACCACGTTTTTTTTATGTGAGAGGTGGGCAAACGAACATGTGGGTCACCTGATGGAAACCAATCACCACCGCCCATGGAGATCACCAACACCAAGTGGTCGCCAAGCCGTTACCAGCCTGTACTTATTTCTTTGTTTCTGGTGACCTCACTCACTCGCAGGAACACAACAACCCTAAAAGAAATTGTTAATTGGCTGCGGTATTCTATGACATGGAGATACTTCTCCAGTCGGGCAGCTTAAGACAACACGTGCTTAAAAAACATGCCGGGGAGGTTGGCTTTGGTTCAAATATTTTAATCCCCAAAAAGTATGCGTAAAAGTATATAACTATACATATACTACTGCTTCGTAGTAGAACCTGTTCGTATACGGAATTCGCTACTAAATAATGATTGAACAATAAATGCCTTCAAGACAAGTTTACCTAATAAATTCTCTAACGCCGGCACTCGCGGAACCTAGCACTAAAATGTCTAGCGACTTTATATCTATGGTAATACTTAATTCGATAGGTATTCTGGAATAACCAACATCGTATACCTAACTGTGGAATGTTGTGTTAGATTACCTTCTATTTAATTCTAGGTTTGTTTCATGAGTTAAGGTAACTTTATGGTTTGCTTACATTTATGAATTAGAAGCGTTGTGACATAGACAATACACTACGTTACGTGTTTATAGTGTTATCATTTAACAGTGTGACAGGATGACACAATGTTGTGCTGACTTTAAAAACTGGCATGCAACGCGAAATAAAAAGTCATAACAAAGTGTCTTATTCCCTTACATCGCGTATTAACTAATTATTTTTTTTGTTGCGATGGAAACTAGAGATGGAAACTTGAAACTAAAGATGTTTTCTGTCTATGGGATAACATTATAGGGATTATAAAAAATATTTACATTAATTGATTTTTTTATTGATTGACTTCCATGAATAATAGTAAAATTTTATGATTCCTAGGCAATGCCATGTTTTAATGACAATAGTTATAAATTTCAGCCAAGAAGTAGAAACCTTGTTTAGCCCATTCTTAGTCCACGATATCTCGACCCCGAAAAGTATCGACTTATTTGTTTCCACTGGACCATTAAATAGTTTCTACTCGAACTGTGACAGTTGAGAGCAAAATCTCGCTAGAATACAGTTATTGCCGAACCGACTTATTCAGTTTAGCCACCCTAAAAAAGCAAGTATCTATCTACCCACCCTGAACGGAGTCCATATTAGGAATTATGAAAATGTTGTATATTTAAATAGAAGACTGTTTAAGTGCTAAATATTATTATATTTTATTTGTATCTTTTTAACAATACTAATTTAAACTTATCACACCTACCGTACATTACAGTTTCACTAAGTTATCTGTTAAGGTGGTTAAAATTGAAACCAATGAAATTGGATGCTAAAGTTACAGAAATTACGGTTTTTTAACGAATAAGTTAAGTATTAGCAAAAATATTCTATTTGGTATTAGACATTCAGCTAATCAAACATTACTATTGTCATTACAATATGTTCGGGAGCTTTCACGTGCTCTCAAACATTTGAACTAACGACTTATGGATAAATTAATGTAAGTATTTACATGACATCTACATCTCCTTTACAAATTAATTATTACAAAATGTTGGAGAATTCTCAAGCCTTGCAATACCATCATTATAATTACCATTACAATTATGTTACGCTCAGGGTAATACAGTCGTGGGAATGGACGCCTAATCTTCACTGAGTAAAAGATGAATTGAAAACTTGGACTCGGGTCAGTCACCTCCATATTTTGCAAACAAGAATACGATCTGCGTGATCCAAAGCGGTTACTGTAGTCTACAGACGCTTACAATATAAGGAGCTTTGGTAGCGCATCAGCAATCCCGTTGTTAACTCAGCATTTCGTTATATCTGGTGACTTCACTCACCCGTAAGAACACAAGTGTCTTGTTTATCGTTTAAGAGGTTTTCATAGGGTTGTTCAGGCAGTTGGGTTTTTCATACGGTTTGACCTAAAATACCTTTCTTTTCGACCCTTAAATTAAAACCATCTTCACGCCCTTTTAGACTAACCCCATGTTAGAGTTTCTTAGGTAACCTTTCATAAGAAATTAATTCTTTAACTTGATAGCACGTTAAGGAATTAATTCCTTATAGTAAGTAAACCTTACTGAAACGCGCAATAGTAAGAAAACCTTATTGAAACCGCACAGCTCACAACCATTTCGGTACTATATATAATTTGACGAGCTCGGTGGCGTAGCGGTCAATGACGTGACTTTGACATCAACGCTCGTGGGTTCGATTCCCACATAGGACAAACATTTGTGTGCATGAACATGTCTGTTTGTCTTGGTCTGGGTGTTTTCTATGTATCTTAGGTATGTGTTTACAAAAAAAAAATGTATTTACGTATGTTTATCAGTTGTGTAGTAGGTACCCATAACACAAGCTTCGCTTACTTTGGGGCGATGAAAAAAAAAATGTATCCTAATCCACCCTGTTTCACCAATGGATCCGTCCATTAGTGGAACTGTATAAAAAATTCGTCCGTGATTCATAAGGATAGGAAGATTCGGGTACCTATATAATTCATTAAGCTTTTGTGTAAATTTGCTGGAATACAACTGTTCAAGATGTCGGCAAAATCACGCTTTCCAATTGTTCCCGTAAAAAAATTTTCAATCCATTAGTTATTTTCAATGTGGAAGATCGACAAACAAACAAATACACTTTCACATTTAAAATATTAGTATGGAATATGGATAGTATGAATAATAGAATAATTTAACGTAGTAATCGTGGTGAGTAACGTGCAAGTTTATATTAAGATTATTAATTAGTACCTTCATTTAATGTTTTCTTTTAAAGAATGCGAACTTTTCCAGACTAGAGAAGAATTGTATATTTCTATCATTAGAGCCCTACATAGATAATAGCTCGCTTAATAGGATAGGATTACTATTAAGTTTATTAGGTATTACAGTTGAGCAATGGTTCTAATATAGGGACCGGCTGCTGGCTTATGTGGCAATTAACTTAGCAATTGCAAAGTATCACATGACCAAAGGGCTGGCCAATATATCGGCCAGAGGATTAGCATTGCCATTCAACGTGGCAATGCTGCCAGCCTTTTGGGCACTTTTCAAGTGGGTAACGATTTGGCGGGGCTTCATTATTTATAGTTATTTATTTCTAAGTTATATTTAAGTAGGTATTTTATTTATAAGTTATTTAGATGTAAAATAAGTTTTTGTTTTAATAAATGAACAACATAATAAAATAAAAAAAACTTAGCAATTATAATTCAATTTAAAATGTAAACTCGCTAAGAATCTCAATTAATCGAACATGATTATTCGATAATACTTACTTGTACAACATGAACTTTCGATAAGCTCTAGTGTATTCTTACTGAGCTTACCTCGGATAACTTAATTTAACAACGATGTATACATAAAGTAATCTGTGATTAAATTTTAAATTAATACTAGAACCGATCTAAAAAACCTTCCATTAGGTATTTATAACATAAAGACATTCGTAACAAAAAAATATATTTTTTTTGCTAAAAATATTTGCATTATATTTATACTAAGTATTGTTTTTCGAAACGTAGGTAATAATTATTAAAATATTTTATATTTGAATGTAGCGTAAATAGATTAAATTATTTCAATGATAAATTAAATAAAATCGTGATAAATTTTGAAAGAGATGTCTATACTAGACTAAGTTTGCTGCGTACCTAATTAATTCTATAAAATAAATCCAAATTATCTACTCATAACATATACTTAAACATAAAGAATTATTTTAAAAATCAGGTTTCTTGATCTAGATAGATATAGATTTTCCAATCATGACCTAATTTTGACCCGGATGTAAGCAATTAGCTTTATATCTATAAGTCTCTAAATAAGGTTATGTCTAAATGCATCCTGAATATAATGTAAACATTTAAAATCAATTTCAACAAAAAAAAATAAACACTACCATAAAAACACAACCGTAATATAAAATCGTGACCTAATTTTGAAAGGGATGTCCTAATTACTCTATGGTTCTGATTCATTAGTACCTAATTAATTATCTACATCCGTTCTAATTAATCTTTATGTACAGAAAATGAATCATAAATAATTTACAAAATTAGATCAAAATTTCTTAATCATGAACTAATTTTGAACTGGACATCTTTATCACACTTAAGCTTCTTCAGCAATTATTTATTCGTTATCTATATCAATTAAATTAAAAAAAAAATACTGACCTTCAAAACAAACATGGTGTCACTTGGTAAGATACGTCAAAATTTCCCGCGCTTTTGCACTAGCTATGGCGTCTATTCACAACACACGTCTGCGCCGCGGTCGACGGCCACCTGTATTTATAACGTCTGCAGGCACGTTGCTTACCACCAATACTTCAATATTGTTATGCAGTGGACGCCCTAACGCGGTTTTGTAATAGAACACCCCTGTGTTGTATGAATTAGGTGACGGATATACGTAACCCTATGTTCTGTTGTTACCTATGTTTACTATATGGACTTCGTTAGGTGCTATTTAGCTTATCGTTCTATGAGCTCAGACTTTTATTTGGTCTGAGTAAAGGAGTTTTTAATCTAAGTCCGTAAACATTTGAAATTATGAATGATAACTGGTATTTTTTATGCTTTACTTGAAAAACAGAAAAATCTAGGTAATTGCAATGTAAGTAGTCAATTAGGTACATAAATTTTTTTTGGGGTGTGAGTAATTCACCACTATCAATAAAGACAGAACTAACCTGGCCTACAAGTAGTGCAGCCTACCATTTGGCAAAATAACAATACCTTTGGTGATTGTTGTATTCCTACGAGTGAGTGAGATTATCAGGCGTAAAGAGATGCTGGGTTAGCAGTGAGAGGGTGGCAAACGAGCACGTGGGTCACCTGATAGAAACCAATCACCACCGCCCATGAAGATCAGCGACATCAGCGGACTCGCCGATGCGTTGCCAGCCTATACTCCTTTCTTTCTTTCTGGTGACCTCACTCACTCGCAGGAACACAACAACCCTCAAGGGAATTGTTATTTGACTGCTGTATTCTGTGAGGTGGAGGTACGTGCCCAGTAGGGCAGTTTAAAATATACGCTATGCCCTGCCTCTCTTTTCGCCAGAGCTTCATTTGTTAGTCAGCAGGATACACCACGTGCAGGTGGGGTTTGCATTCGTTCAAAGATTGTTGATGAAACACTTACACCCCAAAAAGTGCAAGCAATATTCTTTTTATATGCTTTTTAGGGTTCCGTACCCAAAGGGTAAAAAGGAACCCTATTACTAAGGCTCCGCTGTCCGTCCATCCGTCCGTCCGTCCGTCTGTCACCAGTCTGTATCTCATGAACCGTAATAGTTAGACTGTTGAAATTATCACAGATGATGTATTTCTGTTGCCGCTATAACAACAAATACTAAAAAATAGAATAAGATAAATATTTAAGGGGGCTCCCATACAACAAACGTGATTTTTTGCTCGTTCTTGCTCGCAATTGATAACGTCAATAGGTAGACGTTTGAAATAATCACATAATATTTAGTTATATATTCACTTTAAAAATAAATAATTCAATAAAAATAAAATAAATATTTCAGTTCCCATATAACAAACGTGATTTTTTTGCCATTTTTATAGATAATGGTACGGAACTCTTCGTGCGCGAGTGCGACTCGCACTTGGCCGGTTTCTTAGACTATCGCAACTGCTTTACACCAAGCACCATGTTTAGCAGCAAGCAGGTTAGGTTGACTTTGGCTTTAAGATCGTGGTAACTTACACCCCAAATCTTACCACGCCAACTGGAATAGACGAAGTGAAGTGACCTGCCTTGCTGCCCGCTCTACATATTTAATATAATTTTGTACATTAGGAAATGTATTCAGGGCGAAATTATTATGAGATTTTGATTTGCATACTTTATCTTCCTCGCACTACATATTCTGACCGGTTGAGAAATTACCTCATTACGCCTGTAATTATATGTTTTATGCCAAAAGTCAGTATAGTAAGTGCCAAAAGTACCTAATAGAGAAATGACTTAGTTCTTTTGTGAGTTCACAATTTGGTTAATTTACTGCATAGAAATAAAGTCCGATTAGCCCCCTTATCACTATCTGTTATTGTGATTCAATAACTGAATAGAATGCTTATTCATACCAATGAATAAGCGACTCTATTTCAAATGGAATAGAATCGCTTATTCATTGGTATGAATAAGCAATCTATTCAATTATTGAATCGCCGCAATAAGAGATGGTGGTAAGGGGGCTGCATGCTGAGTGTGAGTTTTTGACGTATTCGTTTGCGACAAAGTTAACTTCATTAATCCCCGACTCAAAAACGACGGGTGTTATAAGTTTAACGTGTCTTGTGTCTGTATGTGTGTGAGTCTCTGTGGCATCGTAGCTCCCGAACGGATGTACCGATTTTGATTTGTTTTATTTGAAAAGTGAAATGTTCTTATAATAGCTATGTTTAATGAAATTCAGTCCAAAATGGCCGGCGCCGCAAAGTGACGAACATATTTTTCTAAATTGGTTTTCTGTGAAGTGGAAGTATAGCTCCTAGTCGGGCTTTATATGCCCAGCTCTTTTTTTTGCTAGAACATACTCAGTTTACTAGTCGAAATGGTGAACTAGGTGAAATGATATTAGCATCAACATGAACGGTGGTGCTCCGCCAATCCGCAGTTGAAAAACGTGGTGGATTGAGGGCAGACCCGTATCCCAACAGTGGGATGATCATGGGTTGATGCTGATCAACGGTGGTGGCGACCCGTTTACACCCAAAAATATCATTTTCATATGTAATAGAAGAAAAATTCACCTCGAGAGGTCGTGGGTCAAAATCCCATCTAGGCGGGGGGATTTGAACCCACGACCTCTCGGTTACCGGTCGAGTGCTCAACTGAGCAACCAAGAGAGTTTTGTGACAACTCAACTATTTAAATAATAATATTTTGACTAAATTGCCGACTATGTATCTACGACTCTACGTATCAAATCACTCATTGTCTAATAATGCAAATGAACATAATGACAAACAAACATGCAAATATGTTGATTATAAGGACGAGATCGTTGCAACATTGAACGTACTTGAAATGTAAATTCAAGTCTTCAGTCACACTAGCTATGCATCTCATTTGTGTCAATCTATTTATATATATCTTTATAGTGAAAGTATTTTTAGTATATTTATTGTACACTAGCTGTTAAACGCGGCTTCGCCCGCGTGTTTTCCCACGGGAATAAGATTTTTTGAAATGAAACGTCTTTAAAAATTCTAATACAAACGGATACCAGGGTACCGCCGAAGCTGAAGCCGATTACCGTTGGATTTTTTTATTGCGAAAATAAAAAACATACATAAGGTTAATTTTTTTATTTGAAAACTTTACATTAGATTTATGGTACCTGTGTTTAGTTTTACTGGTAGAAACCGTGGAGCTACTATTAAGATGCAACGGAAGAGCTGCTCAATAAATTGGAACGTCTATAAAATTTAGCTATCCGATTCATTTATGGTCTTCGTAAATATGATCAGGTGTTCGAATTTCGCGAAATATTAAAATGGCTCCCTATTCGACTTCGCAGAAATGTGCACCTGTTAACTATTGTATTTAAAATATTAAAAGATCCAAATGCTCCCCGATACCTTCGTACCCGTTTTCAACGATTACCGCCTCCAACCTGGGGCCCTAGCCAAGTGTAATTCGTAGCGTAACGAATGTTAGATAGATCACGTGACATTTGTCAAAATCGAACATTTTAGTGTGAGAATTGACAAATGTCACGTAATCTATCTAACGTTCGTTACGCTACGAATTACACTTGGCTAGGGGGGCTGGGACACTACCGCCTAAGCTAAAGCCGATTACGGTCGGATTTTTTGATTGCGCAAATCTAACCTCACCTTTAATTAGTTGTAATAATAATAACCGTAGCAGATAGGGACGGAGGCGCTCTACTGATAAAACTGAAGATTTTTATCTCTTTAAAGGCTTAGGCTGTAGGTCCCCCGATCCCAGAGGCCTTGTATTATCAAAATATTGTCTTATAGGGGATAAGACGAATTTTCGAACATAAATTTGTGTTCGAAAATTCTTTTTAGAGTTCGGTACCCAAAAGGTAAAAAGGAACCCTATTACTAAGGCTCCGCTGTCCGTCCGTCCGTCCGTCTGTCACCAGGCTGTATCTCATGAACCGTGATAGTTAGACAGTTGAAATTTTCACAGATGATGTATTTCTGTTGCCGCTATAACAACAAATACTAAAAAATAGAATAAAATAAATATTTAAGGGGTCTCCCATACACAACCGTGATTGTTTTTCTCGTTTTTGCTCGCAATTGATAACGGCAACGGGTAGACGCTTGAAATACTCACATAATATTTAGTTATATATTCACTTCAAACATAAATAATTTAATAAAAATAAAGCAAATATTTAAGGGGGGCTCCCATACCATAAACGTGATTTTTTTTTTTGCCGTTTTTATAGATAATGGTACGGAACCCTTCGTGCCCGAGTCAGACTCGCACTTTGCCGGTTTTCTTTTCTTCATTTCTTTTATTATTCGCGGAGCGCAACTTTGCTAACAGAACTTAAAGAATGCACATATGCAAAAATTAAAAAAAGGCTAAATGAGCACTATTTGAGTCACCTAGAGTAATATAATAATTTTATGTATATTTATGTAGGTATATAAGTAATTATTGATGTAGTATATGTAGATATGTTAATACATATATGTATGCCCATGTATTTATTTATCAAGGTAGTAGGTACCTAGAATTAGATCTATTTTGCCATGTATTGAGTTTTATTTTGCATTTTTACTTATCTACGCTTACAATAATATATTGTTTCGAGTACGACCATTAAGGTTAGCTGGAAGAGATCTCTCGTAGAGATAAGCTCCCCTTTGTATTCATCTGTGTAACATCAATTTGTATTATATTAGTTATGTAATATAAAAAAATATATAAACCGACTTCATTTGGCGAGCGCAGCTTATTGGTGGAATACCCCTGGAGACACTGCTGCTCGTCTTCCAGGAGAAAAATTATTGCATCACACAAGATTCCTTAGTCGCCTTGTACGACATCCAGCGCAGAGCAATGGAGTGGCGCAATTTTATTTTGCCGGTAACCACACGGCAAATTGAAGGGTTTCCCTCGATTTTTGTGGGATCCCATTATCAAACTCTGACTTGGTTAATATGGGCAATCATACCCTTTCAAATAAAAAACAGAATTTGACCATACCTGCTTATAAAACTTAAAAGTTTCCCTTGATTTCCTTGGGATCCCATCATCAGATCCTGACTTAGTGAATACGGGACCACCTTGCAATCATACCTTTTAATAAAATAAAAAAAGAATTTTGAAAATCGGTTCACAATTCGCGAAGATATTCAATAATATACATACAAAAAAAAATCAGTCGAATTGAGAACCTCCTCCTTTTTTGAAGTCGGTTAAAAATAGGAGGGCACGTCAAGCCGTAGCCGTAGGTCCCGGCCGTTGCCATTACTTAACAGTCGTTAAGCCATGTCATTGGCCATTGGACGGATTGGAAACACCAGCCTCCATTAATCCTCAGTTGAGCAGCGTGGTGGAGTAAAGCCCCCTTCGATTGATGGGAGACCCAGCAGTGGAATGAATACGTGTTGATCTAGATTTAACTTTTCGCATGCCGTAAATTTTAGTTCTGTACCAAGTGGCGTACTAACGCTGTGCCCACCATGGGCCGTGGCACGCGAGGGGTTAAATCACATTTACCTATATTTGATTTAGATATACAGGGATACCGTGCTAAAGTGTCTTGAATACGGGTCGAGTAAAATCGTTAGAGCATCGTTACATTGACTACTTATTTCATTGTTCATTTTTATGAGATGTGGGTCACCTGATGGAAAGCAATCACCACCGCCCATGGAGATCAGCAATACCAAGGGCTAACTCACTCGCAGCGACATAACAACCCTCAAGGGAATTGTTATTTGGCTGTGGTATTCTGTCAGGAGGTGCTTCCCCAGTCGGGCTGCATAAAAAATATGCTATAGACTTCTGTTCTCGCCAGAGCCTCGTTAATCAGCAGCAGGGTGCACCACGTGTTGGTGAGGTTGGTTTCGGTTCAAATATGTTGATGAACCACTTACACCTCCAAAGTGCTAAAGCGTCTTGAACACGGGTAGAGCAAAATCAGCAGAGCAGCGTTACATTGACTGCTGGTTTTATTCATCGTATTCATAGCGTTCTGTTAGCCACACAATGTACTCCTACTCACTGATTTTCCTCTACCCGTGTACGCAAACTTAGGAATTTCCAACACGAGTGCAAATGTCAAAGAATGCGTAGTACCTGGTACAGGCGCCCACAGAATCTCGCCGATCTATAGCAAGGACAAGTACGACCAGTTTGATATACGCCCGGGGCTAGACATAATAATTTTCGATGTAGTAAATACACGGTTAAGGCATTAATTGTAAGCCATCCTCTATATAAAGTCAACCTTGTGGATAAATGTGTAGGACACTAGGTATAGCACCAAAATTCATTTCAATAAATTATAACGAATAACGCTTAATTTCATAGAGTTTTACAAAGTACTAACATATGTTACCGTAGGTTAAGTCATGCATGAATTACTTAACCTGTCTTTCACATTACATTCCATCCATCTAAAGAGGGGGCGCCCCATGCTTCTTCGGTCCATGCGTGGCCTCTACTCTAGGACTTTCCTCCCCCATCTGCCATCGCTGACTCGGCAGATGTGCATACGAGTATCTTAATAGAATGCTCGCATACGTGAGTATGCGAGAAATTTCCATCTTTTATTTATTTCCATATAAAAAAAATTCGTGAGCGACCGGTTTAAATTAAATCATTTATTTGCAACAAAAGTTACTCCATTTGTTTTATTCTTATGTTAATCTACAGAGTATTTTCGATGTAGATGTATTCAGAGTAGTTTCGATGAGTCTCAGACTCATGGAAACTGCTTTTTGGAATAAAATTTTTCATGAAATATATAAATAAAATTCGCTCAAATACACCTGGAAACATATACACTATTTTTTGGACAGTCATTTAAAAAAAACCGAACAAGTGCGAGTCGGACTCGCCCACCGAGGGTTCCGTACGTAGTATCAATATTAAATTTGATATTTTTCATTATAAATAAGAAATAATGCGTCGAAAAAAATAAATAAAATATATTTTGCAATGTGTACATCAAGCCCTTTCATATCATACCCCATTTGAACTAGTAGTTTCAATTTGAAATTTCGACACCCTATAAAAATTATAGACCCCCTATTTTTTAAGATCTATTTAAAAATGTATAGTTTTGAGATTTATTCCTGTACTTGTAGTCTATAACGATGTTACTTGCCAAATTTCATAGTTCTAGGTCAACGGGAAGTACCCTATAGGTTTTGATTCCCTTGAGTGTGTCGAAATATGCGTTTTTTAAACGCATATGTTTTGTAAACTTAGCAGTTTGATTTTTTTACAACTTCATGGGACCGTAGACCTGAGTATACAGTTCAAATTTCAGCTTGATACCTCCACGCATTCTCGACATAGAAATTCTTGACAGACAGACAGACAGACAGACAGACAGACAGACAGACAGACAGACAGACGGACAACAAAGTGATCTTATAAGGGTTCCGTTTTTCCTTTTGAGGTACGGAACCCAAAAAAAATTACAAAATCATCGCATTTACTACAATTTTCCTCAAAGACAGCCTTCTTGTTTTTAGGTCACTGCCAGTGCAATAGGTACGTGTCGGTTGTAAAATTTTTAGAAACAGTACTTTATTACCGGATACTTACTCGATTTAATCCTCGTATTTCAGTCAGTAGGGTGTACCACGTGCAGGTAGTATTGGCTTTACCTTAGAGATGGTGACGAACCACTTTCTCTCCTCTTCATAATTATGTAATTCATTTTAAAAATACAAAAAATAAAAATATCACTCATTATAATAATAAAAAATTTCCCGTGAGAATATTTTTTTTTGAAGGATAAAAAGGTAGCTTATTTAATCCTAGGTCTGTGCTTATTTCACTCTCCAGACCATAAACTATCCCCGTTTATATATCAATTCATTGGTTCCTTTTGACGTGAAAAAAAGGGAAAAACAAACACACTTTCACATCTATTGTACATAAAAGAAAGACGGTTTAGTTGCACCATAACTCAAGAACTGAAGCTGGACCGATTTTTATGATCTTTGATTTTTTGGGTTTGTCCCCATCCTGAACAGCAGAATAGCTAGACACAGCGAAGCGTGAACGAGCCGCTAGTTTATAATATAGATAGTATGGATTTAACTTTCATGACGAGCGCGGTGGTCGAATGAATAGCCATTTCCACACCACGACTCCGGAGTCGCAGATTCGATCCCCGCTCAAGGCAAATATTTGTGTGCATGAACATGTCTGTTTGTCTTGGTCTGGGTGATTTCTATGTATTATAGGTACATTATGTATGTTTTTACAAAAAAAAAGTATTTGAGTACCTATATTATCAGTTATCAAGTACCCATAATACAAGTTTTGCTTAGTTTGGAACTATATGACAGTGTGTACTTCGTCCAAGAATATTTATTTATATAACTATTTTTCATCGCGTAGTACCGCTCCTGTACTACATAGGTTCCATTGCTACCGCGGCGTGTCGCCAACAAGTAGGTACGTACCTACTCCAGTTACATGGTACATCTTTGAAGACATGTGGGTGGAAACAGGCTTACAGGATCTTTGATTCGATACACATTGAATCTATACGAACAATGTATATTACAGGATCTTTGAATCGATTTGTATGTATGTACATACGATAGACACACAATGTGTATAGAATAGAAGATCCGATTCTACACGACATGACTGATATCGTACTTAAATGCATTTTTTTTTTTTTTGGTAAATACATAGAAAATACAATGACCAAGACAAACAGACATGTTCATGCATGCAAATATTTATTTTATGCACCCGTAACCTCGGAGTTAAAGTAGCCATTTCTAACCATTCGACCACCGAGCTCGTCAAAATACACGACCAAGCCGGATTTTAAAGATGCTCAAGGAAGTTTGGTGTATAATTATTGAACACAAAGTAACACAACGAAAAGGAGGAGCCAACAACATCACGGCTACAAGCCAGCATGTACGTATATTTGGTGACCAATGGTTGATTGGCAGAGATTGCTATAGCATTAATTCGGCCTTATGCACCAATTTATTGTGGTCAATAAAGTTTTTTAATAAATATATTACAAATATAAAATATTTCTGGACAATTAAACAGCGCCTATCTCAAGTTAAGCGCAAAGCTTGTATTAAGGGTACTAGATAAATTGTTATAATACGTATATATTGACAAGTAATTTATTAAAAAATGTCATAAAAGTAATAGTACAATATGTCAGATAAACTAACTAACGCTATTTTTATTGGGTCGTTACAATTTGTCAATTAAAAAAACTTTTTAACAAAAAAATTAAACCGCCGAAAAAAATGAAAAGCAAAAAATAATAAACTTTGTTTTTATTGACCTTAATAACTAAGTTCGTACACTAATTTAAGTACACCTAAGTAATTTTGAGTCGGCGCCAAACATGCATTTTTTGGAATATTTTTGTTTATTGTTGGAGATTTCACGTTGCATTGTTAATTTGATTTGGTTATTTTTATTTCTTTAAATTTGAGGTAATTTAGTGATTTTTGTTCATTGATTGTTTGGCGCCGACTCAAAATTACTTAGGTGTACTTAAATTAGTATAAGAACTTAGTTATTAAGGTCAATAAAAACAAAGTTTATTATTTTTTGCTTTTCATTTTTTTTGGCGGTTTAATTTTTTTGTCAAAAAGTTTTTATTTTATAATTTTTTGTGGCTGTAATGTACTAATTACTACAGGCTTAATTTTTGATTACTTTTAAGATAGCTGGTCTGAAGCTCATTCTTGGTGAGTTTTTTTTTATACTACGTCGGGTGGCAGACGAATGCGTGAATATCAGTTATCGTGGTAAGACCATAGGAAATCAAGTAGGTACTTAACATAACCGTATAATAAAGAAAAAAACCTTATGGTGAATAATTTATGTAGGTACCTACTATAGTTATACCTGCTTTCAAATTTGTTCGCAAATAATGCATTAATTGCAAACAAATGTGATTACCATAAATAAAGGTTATAGTGAGTCAATCTTAAAAGATAGACATATGTGCTGTCTATGTATAGTCTATATATATATATATATATATATATATATATATATATATAATATATATATAACATATACTATAGACTATACATAGACAGCATATTCTATAGAAGGCTATAGATTACTGGAGCCATGTAAAAGACACTTTTTTTGCATAAGAGTCGTAGAGCAAGTGGGCAGAACTAACCTGCTGTTATCCCCTCTCCTGCGAGGAGCACAATCCGCAAATCTAGTGAACAAATGAGGATAAGTTTTTGAAAGTATTGCCACACAAGGATGGAAATATAGGTATTTTAAACTTTTCGAATAATGGCTTACACGATTCTTTAGGTTTTACTACATGGCCCTGCCCGGATGCACCGTTTTTGAGCTTTAAATATTGCTTTCTTGTCAGTGCAATTTCCCCAGAATATTATGCCATAACGAAGAGCCGATTCTAATAACTCGAAATATGCAGTAAGGAGAGCATCTGTACTGATCAGGTGACCCATATGCTCGTTTGCCCCCCTCTCATATAGAAAAAACTTATGCCAATTTTGGTTTTTTTTTTTTGTTATTTTAGAATTAGTGTACTGGCAACATTCAAGAACAAGTGTACAACAAGTCTCGATCGATCTCGCTAGTCATTTCTAGGCCTGCGCGGTAGGACCACAGAATAATATACAGTAGGACCTGAGAAGCCGCAATCGAAGGTCGGTGAGAGTGAGCGACATTTCCGCGTTATTGACGTCATCCTACATACTGACTCAGAGACAATTCCCTATAATCAATTTATATTGCGAACTAGCTGTGCCCGCGACTTCGTCCGCGCGGAATACTTAGTTATTTTTTTATTATTTATTTATATTATTAAAAAATAAATAATAGGTATTTCTAAAATAAAAGTAGCCTAAATTATTCTTTATTACGCCACTGAATGTCAGAATCGGTCCAGCCGTTTCAGAGATTAGCAAACAAACAAACAGACAGTCAGACAGACAAAAATTGTAAAAAATGTTATTTTGGTATATGTACTATGTAGGTATACATCCATATGAATTTAGTTGTAGGTTATTTTAATGTTACAAACAGACACTTCAATTTTATTTATCTGTAAAGAAAGGATATTGGTACGCAGCACACGCACAAAGCTATTCTCAAGAGACTAAACAATTACAGAAAACATTTTTATACTACGTTGTTTAGGGGTTCCGTATCCAAATAATGCCAACGGGACCATATTACTGAGACTCCGCTGTCTATCTGTCTGTCCGTCCGTCTGTCATAGGGCAATATCTCTTGAACCACACTACCTAGACACTTGAAATATTCACCGATTATGTCTTACTGTGGACAATGTAACAACAAATAGGTACTGAAAAAACAAAGGTAAAATTTAAAGGGTGTCGTCATACAAAAAACGTGTTTTTTTTTTCAGCGTTTTTAATGCATCATCTTCCTTTCTCGAGTCACCACACTCACTCGCAGGAACACAACCCTCCGACCTGTTATTTGATTGCGGTCTTCTGTAAGATAGTACTTTCCCAGTCCAGCAGCTTACAAATACGCTACCCTACCTCTTTTGCCAGAGCCTAGTCCACAAGGTGCACCACGTGCAGGTGAAGTTGGCTTTGGCTCTAAAGATCGTGGTGAGCCATTTACACTCCGAACCATTACTTACATAATGTAATGCATAATTTCACCGGCGCGTTACATTTCGCCGCCCTCGCCGACGGCCATGACACCGCTATTAGTATGCAAGCGATGCGACGGAACCAATAAATTGCATATTAATTTATTACGTGTATTGTTACACATTGTTACGACGTCGGTGGTCGAATGGTTAGCAATGGCCACTTTGGCTCAGAGGTCGCGGGTTCGATCCCCGCACAAGACAAACATTTTGTGCATGAACATGACTGTCTTGGTCTGGGTGTTTTCTATGTAATTATATGCATGTATTTACAAAAAAATATGTATTTAAGTATAAAAACAGTCATCTAGTATCCATAGTACAAGCTTTGCTTAGTTTGGGACTAGATGGCCGTGTAATTTGTCTAGGAATATTATATTTATACATCGATCAGGCCTCCCCAACCCGTCTGGCCAGCGTGGGGAGTGTAGGCTAAATCCTCCTTCTGTCTAGGACGGACGAGAGAGGGTCGTGCTCCTGTAGTGGAGACTAAAATGGACCCGATGATGATGATGAGAGACCAAAGCCTACGACTAATGCTTCCCTGTGCCTCGATCTTCCGGTCATATCACAGGATTGCGAGACTCGCCCAGTAAAGCAACCGAAAAATTAATTTCTTGGACGAATTACACACGTCCATCTAGTCCCAAATTAAGCAAAGCTTGTACTATGAGTACTAACATAGATAACTGATATTATACTTAACCCACTTAAGGCTATCGTTTGTTTAAACGATCATGACAACAAAAAAATATTACGGCGACCCGGGGGTACTTGAGATTTTGTTTATAAGTTATAAGCACATGTCACACGTCTATGCATTCATTCCAGGAAGTTGACCCAGTTAGAAGTGCAGTGTCTTGATTTTATACGCGTTATTGTTTTTGGATTTTAGTCATGAATATTTCAAGGTATGTAAAATGTTTCATTATTAATTTTTTTTTATTTAGTTGCTCCTAAAACATAAAGAATGTACCCTTAGTGACGTAAAATAAACATTTACAGAATGTTATAGTCATCAAAAGATATGTTTATTTCAAAATCTTTAGATGGATCGTTATAACGAACAATAGGGACATAAGGTACTATAAGAACATTTTTGTATGTTTCAGGTCGAAGTATCGAAATCTCACATTGAATGATATTATTGAAGAATTGGATCACATTGACGAAGCAGATCCGATTCTCGATGGTATAACAATTTTTCCTCCGGAGAGTTGTAATGCAGACTTGACAGATGAAGATTCGGGAGATGAAAATTTTGTGTCTTTGCAAAATTTAATTTACTTAGAGCTACAGCTGATATATTTCAACAACAGTGTATCCGACGAAAGTGAAGATGACGAAACGCCACTAGCTCTTCTTCAAAGCGAATATGCCTGGAAACAACAGAAACTGGTCCAAAAAGTTCATCACCCGAGCCAAGTACCTCTTCAACAATGCCTGTGTTACCAGCGTCTTCAGGGACTCCGCTTCATGTGTCCAAGAATAAAAAATATAATTGGAATAAACGAGATATTCGTCCTATACATGCGGAATGGCAGAACAAAGTGGGCCCACCACTAAAGGAAAAACCTATCTATTTCTTCAATTTATTTTTCAATGATAATTTGATACATCTTCTAGTTGAATATACAAACTTGTACGCTTCACAGAAGAACAAAATTGGGAACGTAACAATTGCCGAAATAAAGTGTTTCCTAGGAATATTATTATTGAGTGGCTATATTGTGGTACCCAGGAGATCTATGTACTGGGAAAATGCTACAGATTGTGGACTTTCGCTTTTGAATAACGCCATGAGCAGGGACAGATTTGCGTTTGTGATGTTGTGATCTTCACTGTTGTGATAATTCAAAACTACCCTCAAATGACAAGTTTGCTAAATTGCGGCCCGTTTTCGACATGCTAAATTCTCATTTTTTGAAGTATTTAGAACTACTGGCCTGCTGGAAACCTACAAGAAGGATGATTACACGGACATCACAAGGTCTTCATGAAAATTCAAGATATGATAATATTGGCCACATCGTTATGTATAGACCAAATCAACTGCGATGCGCGATTTGTCACAAAAATGCAAGTTTTTACTGTAAAAAATGTAATATTTCGCTGCATCCAAAACATTGTTTCAATACATACCACACACCACAATAAAATTATATTATTATAGAAGTTATAATCTAAGTAATTAAATATTTTTCATTTATTTTATTGTTTTATTCAGCAATTTTAGCCTTACATTTGCAAAATATCTATCACACTCCATAGTAGCGCATTTTACTAGCGTTTGTTATAACGATCATCATTTTCCGGCATTTCCACCTGTCAAAGATTTTTTTTCGTATTTTTTTCAGACTTTCTGAGACATACTTAGCATAATATGTGAATTTGGTTGACATTGAAGAAAAAAAACATTTTAGGGTTATCTGGGTTAAACACAATTTTTAAATACATACATATAATACACAGAAAACACCCAGACCACGACAAACAGGCATGTCTATGCACACAAATATGTCTTGTGCGGGGATCGAACCTGCGACACCGGAATCAAAGTAGACATGGTTAGCCATTCGACCACCGGGATTGGTAACCGTTCTTACTCCCTTTTCGCCAGCAAGCAGACTATTTGGGCACTCCGAGTCGAGTAGCTCTTGGCCACCGACGATCGATTTACCAGGCATCGGAGTCCTACCACCACTCCCCAAACTCCATGATGGGTACCAGCACAGTATAAGTAATAGTAGGTACTGGTACAGTACCAGTATAGAGCAATTTAGGGGCAGCGTCGTTTATTCAGATTTTATAGGCCAAATTTTTTTATTTGTATTCTGCTCTTTGGTTTTTATTTTGGGGTGTAAGTGGTTCATCAACATCTTTGAACCAAAGCCAACCTCACCTGCACGTGGTGCACCCTGCTGACTAACAAACGAGGCTCTGGCGAAAAAGAGAGGTAAGGCGTAGCCTATTTTTTAAACTGCCCCACTGGGGAAATACCTCCACAGAATGCCGGAGCCAAATAAAAATTCCTTTGAGGGTTGTTTTATTCTTGCGGGTGAGTAAGGTCACCAGGAAGAAAGTAGTATAGGCTGACAACGGATCGGCGACCCCTTGGTGTTGCTGATCTCCATGGGCGATGGTGATTGCTTTCCATCAGGTGACATCAGGTGATGAGGTATTGTATCGGAATTCTGCCTACGTATGGGAGGAGTTCCATTTTAAATAATTATAATAGTACGAATAGCGGATATAGCACAAAAAAACAAACAGTACTCAATAAAAGAAACTTTATTTACTAAACGGAGAAAAATACACTAAAAAATTACACGAAACAATGGCATCTATACGCTTACGCTAAGTCGCAACGCGACAGGAAACCTTCCACTTTGTACAATCAATTTAACGTCTTTAGAACCCAACACAACACGACACTCAGGCCACACCTCGCAAACAACGTTCTGAACACACTCATTTTTCATTACATTGCCATAATTATAAAAATAATAACTACAGTACGAGAAAAAAAATTTAAAATCACAAGCAAAATTAATTTATATTCATAATAATATCATGTCGCTATTTTTGACAATTGGCGTGCCTACTTTTTCTACTTTAGGCCTTAATCTAATATATATTACGACGAGCTCGGTGGCGTGCGGTCAATGACGCGGCTTCGACACCAACACTCGTGGGTTCGATTCCCACATAGGACAAACATTTGTGTGCATGAACATGTCTGTTTGGTCTGGGTGTTTTCTATGTATCATAAGTATGTATTTACAAAAAAAAAATGTATTTACGTATGTTTATCAGTTGTCTAGTACCCATAACACAAGCTTCGCTTACTTTGGGGCTAGATGGCGCTGTGTAATTTGTCTGACAATATTTATTTATTTATATACTAATAAAGGCTGCTATGGATGGATGGATGGATGGACCTGTACTGAGGCATTTAGTGCGGACGATGTCTGATAGAGAAGATGGATGATTCCGTGGTTCTTGGTTCTCACGGAATGCCTCTTAGGTACATGGTGTATTGATATGATGTTGTGACTTGTGACACGAGAATATTTTCTCTTATTTTTATCATTCTGACTAATATATTTTAAGTCTTGTTTACTAACTATTAGATCACTGTTATTTGTAATAAATAAATTTAATTTAATACTTATGCCCCATCACTGTTTACCTACTGTAAAAACATGAGAAATAATATAGCTATTATTTCCTTGTAATAATGACAATGTAACGTCAAATTGTTATGTCCAGAAACTTCACAAAATCGCTTAAAACAAAACAACAATGTTTCTCACAAACCAACGTCTAAACACAGCTACATACATATATGCGTATAGTACATACGTTCCATATACATTATATACCAATTTCATATGTAAATAACCGTAATATTACGTAAATCCAGAATAGATGCATCATTTATACTATGAACTATATGCTATAGTTACACTTGTGTGAATGGTATCAGCAGAACAGAGACACAGGTTTTGGAAACAATCAATAAAGCCGACAGGTGGCGTTGGGTTGATTTTAAATTGTAGTTTGACAAACTATTACAATTTCTTAACAACTCAAGATAAATGTTATTAGGTACTATTGTAAGGAGCTGCACTGACAGACGTCCTGTCTTCACACAATCTGCGAAATGACTGACAATAATGTCAAACGCCATAAAATTACATTATAAAAGTTAAAAAGATTAAATCGTACACGACTTAAGAATACCTGACAAACCGAGCTGGTTGAGCGATTTACTGATGTTACCATCAGGTCAGAAGATGACGGGGCTTTTACTGATGACAATGATACAATTAAAATCATTGTCATCAATTGGAATGGCTTATTGACTGAGCAACATTTCAAACCATTTTCAATTTACGGATTGTCCTGGCTAACAGAGAATTTCGATAGCGTCATTGCACGTAAATTCCAATACACCACACTGACTGATAGATCAGCCCTGACCCTTTAAGCCATCTGTCCTTGCAGTTGTCGGTAAAAAACAGTCTGTAAGTCGTCTCAGTGATTGGAGCTGCTAGAAAACACTGGTCTCCGGTTACCGCCAACCCGAAGTAAAAGTATGGAGTATGCCACAAAACACTTCGATTGAAAAGGGCCCCGTATCCCAGGAATGGGATGAAAATGGATTGATGAAGTTACAAACACAACGCGGATATGTCCGGCACTAGGTATCTGTTTACAGACACGAAATATATACAATATATATAATCAAATTGAAACTGGCCGATGTCTGTTGAGATATTAAAAATATATATATGAGTGGTCTTTACACGAGCAATAGAAGCGAAAACAATTATTTATAGATTTGTCTGTCTATATGTATATTGTTACGCGGATCACGTAACAACTACTACATGAAATTGGACGCGATTTTCACTATTGTAATACTTGAGGTCTAACTCAGAATCTAAGTTTTATCTTAACACGCCGAACAGGAGTTACTAACAATAAATTATTATTTTCTTAAGACGAAGCGGGCGAATTCGCGGGCGTCCACTAGTGAATAATATATTCAGTAGTAATAGAAATCGCCGTGTCATTAAGTTTTTGTGCCGTTTCACACAAGTATAACCACGCTATTTGCTTAATGTTATATTGTAAATATACTATAATGTCATTAGCAATTACCATGTCTGCGTGCTCATCCAGGGTTATTTAAAACTAATTATTATAATGCACGACTGACTTAATGTAGACGCTATGGTGGATGGACTTAAGGTGCATTTGCATTGCTAAAATATCTTCCATGCAAGTACTTGCACAATGAAAAAACCGAACGCGCATTTACGAATTCTTAACATTTAATGAATATTGAACATTATATATTTATTATTAAACTTATTTATATCCTACTTCTTGCACAGAGACCTCGAATTAAATTTAGTCAAGTACCTACAAATAGTTTTTATTGTATTGTCGATTTATATTCATTTATACATTTTGATACTAATTTTAAATAACCCTGCATGATAAAATAAATAATATTGAAAAACACTGTATAGGTTCAAATAAAAGTATGAGATTTCTTCTTTTTTATTTAAATGTGAATATTTTATTAATACTGAATTTCCTGCTTTAACATGCCATTGTTTAAATATTAATAATTTTTCCAACTACCTACATTTTTTACCTATGTAAATGTTCTCATAATTTTATTCAAACCTGCACAACCTATAAAGTAAGGCATAAAAATTGGTGTTTAATCTATTATTAGGCACTAAGTTTATGGTCAAATTATATTAAAAATGCAATAATTAACTCGCTCTTATATAAATACTATTTTTGTGTACAAAAAATAATAAATAAGGCATTCCTCGTAGTTCAATTTTCAAAAGGCACTGTAACTGTAACTGTAACACGTAACAATAAAATAATAGGCTTATTAAAATAAATATTTTTTGAAGAAAAATACAGTATTTAATATTTTTCATAATCTGGCAACATGCTCTGCGTGATATTACACATTGACTTACAAACTGGACTGCAAAAAAAATACCAAGTGGACGTGTTTTGTTTTTTTTTTTTTCTTCATCTCGACTAAAGAGACAACGGATGAAATGATTTCGTTTTGTAGGCCGAAAACACGCAGTCCATTAAGTCATGTCAATGGTACAATGGATAGTTTTATACAATTGATGGAATATATTAACATGTGACTGATGTTCTTTTGATGTTCTCACGGACACAATACTTATATTTATGTACGAGTATGTTTATCAGTTTATTGGTCAAATATCAAGCTTAGTTGTAAAGCAGGTGAAACTGTCTTTCAATTGACGGATAGACAATTAATGTTGCTGACTGTTAAGAGTGTTCATGCTATCACATTAGTATCTCGTAAATATGAGTCGAAATATTTTTCGATATATCACATATTTCCGTAGATTTTTTCACTTGCAATTTCATGAATAGAATTGAGTGCGTCTATCCTGTTAGCATAAGATATAATTAAATATATTTTTATTTCAAGTTCAAAGTTTAATTTAAGTCCTTGTGCACACAGGACGAACATCGTGTAAGAAAAAAACATTCACACAGAGATGTTCCATATTAGTCGGTATTGTGTTTATATTTAGGCACTATTGAACAGGCCTTTGACAAAACTGTTGAATTTTTTTTTTGACAAGTTTTAGATTTTGCCAAATATTTCGTACGTCATTAAAATGACAAAATTACACTTCCGACTTTTAATGAACGCTGTAAATACATTCGTATGTGAAATTTATTAATCTGAAACTATTTTAAAGAATGTATTAAAGAGAAATTTAGAAAAAGATGCCTAATTCCTCTTCAAAGACAAAGGGAATGAGTTGCATTCGGGAGTTATTAATTTGTGTTAATTCTTTAAGTATATTGGATCTTAAAATAGCTCCAAATTGATTTCCACATTGCATATATCAAAATATATACTTTTATACATCAATTGCACTACATAAGGCATTGGGATGCGTCACAGTCTCTCTCGTGAGGAACTAAAGCATTCTTAATCAATATTTTGAGATCAATTTCATGTTTTACTCTGTAGACGCCCCGATTTGGTTCAACATTTAAAGTCCCATAAAAGAGTCTCCATACGAACTTACAATCGTTTTTATTTCGCTAACTTTTTAATGGGTAGTAACAAACCGAGCAACTAAAATTATAAAAACGAACGACTATTATACTAACTTGGCGACTGTTTTCTACGTATCATAAGTATTTACAAAAAAAAAAAGTATGTACGTATGTTTATCAGTTGTCTAGTACCCATAACACAAGCTTCGCTTACTTTGGGGCTAGATGGCGCTGTGTAATTTGTCTGACAATATTATTATTATTATACTAACTTGGTGACTGAAGTTAAGTATAAACAAACCAGAGCTTAGGTTAATTTCAACTTAACATTCCAGTCACCCATATAACAATTTTTATTGGCTCATGTTATTATGTTTCCTTATTTAATTGGACCCTATTATGCAGAATAGATACAACCGACATTTTGTTACTTTTAAGTTAAGGCGAGGTGAGCCAGCGCTAGAAACCATATGACAATTCCGCGAGGCACTGGCGACTCTGGCGATCGAAAATCAATTGAATTATCAATTAAAATTTTTAAAGAATTAAAAAAAAATCTATCGGGTATAATACCTCCAGTTATTTATGACCTTTTTTTAGTACATGACTTATAATGTCAAAGTACTTATTTTAAGAATAAAACCGACAATAGAAGATAAAATGACACGAAAAGAGGTAACTTTGTGAATTTATTTTATCGAGTCAACTTCATCAAATCATGTTTCCATCGGATATATTCCCTAGTATATATCCTCAACAATATCAATATAATTTTCCTAGTTTTTAATTATCTGTTTATTACTTCAAAGATGAATTCTAAATTGTGGATTTTGCAGTAACACTGGTACCACCCCGCCTTAATGCTGTTAAAAGTTTATATTTTGTGTATATGCAAATATAAGTTTTGGGAACCATGTCATCAATCTGCTAGAATTTGTTGCGAATATAAAACTCGATTTGATGTTGATCGCTATGTACATCTATCAATTTGGCATAGATTGTCGGTTGGATCTATTCTGCATAACAGTGTGCAATTATGGTCTGCATTAACTTTGTAACATAGTAAAATGAGACATATTGAGACACTTGTCCCAACGCCGGCGATGAACGAGAAGCAAGTAAAGGTAACTACTATGTACAAAGTATGTAAAAGCATGTAAAGTATGTTACTATATATAAAGTATGTAAAAGTCTTGCCTGCATTGTGAACAGATAGCGATTCAACTATTTATATATGCATCTCTTTACACGCGATTTGTATCTATTGTAATTTGTATATAAGACGAGCTCGTTGGTCGAACGGTTAGCAATTTGACTCCGAGGTTGCGGGTTCGATCCCAGCACACGACAAATATTTATCAGCCTGAACGTGTCTGTTTGGTTCGGTCTGGGTGTTTTCTATGTAAGCATTGACAAAAAAAATGTATTTAAGTGTAATATCAGTAATTTAGTACCCACAGTACAAGCTTTGCTTAGTTTGGGACTAGATGGCAGTGTGTAATTTGTCAAAAAAAATATAAATAAATATTGTCAGACAAATTACACAGCGCCATCTAGCCCCAAAGTAAGCGAAGCTTGTGTTATGGGTACTAGACAACTGATGAACATACTTAAATACATTTTTTTTTTTGTAAATACATACTTATGATACATAGAAAACACCCAGACCAAGACAAACAGACATGTTCATGCACACAAATGTTTGTCCTGTGTGGGAATCGAACCCACGAGCGTTAGTGTCGAAGCCGCGTCATTGACCACTACGCCACCGAGCTCGTCAAATAATAAATATGGGTTTCTTGAGCGAGAAAATAGTCGATAGTTGGTTCGTTTTCTCGCTGGCGGTGGATCAAGTGCTTTGGACTCGAAAAGCTGTTGATAAACCTAACAAAACAAATATGAGGAAGGAAAACGTGGGGCCATAAAGCAAGCAGATGACAACGCTAGGATTGTTTATGGTAATTGGATGTACCAAAACCTATGACTGCCCCTTACCACCAACTCTTACTGCGATTCAATAATTGAATAGATTGCTTATTCATACCAATGAATAAGCTACTCTATCCCATTTGAAATAGAGTCGCTTATTCATTGGTATGAATAAGCATTCTATTCAGTTATTGAATCGCAATAAGAGTTTGCGGTAAGGGGGATGAATTAAAAAGCCCGACGACGGGGGAATGATGATTTTTTTATTATATCAAGTTTTGTTAACATTTCGTTGCATTGTCTCATTTCAATTTAATTACAAAATTTTGATAATGTAGCAGGTTCATAGAAGTAGGATAAGTTACAGGTCTGAATATTGGTAAAAAAACAAAATTATGTTCGCAAGGAGACTTAATTTTACTTACAAATCGATCGATTTCAGTCCAGCATTAATCTAAAATCTTTAAAAAACAGTACTTTTAGATACTTTTTTGCAACAACATAATGTCGGATAATTTTTACACAAAAATTTAAAATATTTTTTTTATACTTACATGAAAACATTTTTGATTTCCATGATGGCACGATTTACTTTTTAATATCATCAACACCAAATAATAACGTTATCGAATGATTATCCAACTGCTGCGGAGACAGTCGCCATTTTCGCAGGATATTGTCATTATTTGGTGCACCAAAATAGCATCCATCCTTAAATTAAAATTACTATAGTACATACATAGAACACATATTCTTACATACCTAGTTTAGGGCTCGTGGCCACACATGCTAAAAACCGATTATATACATCGCAATTCTAATAAAAATATTACCCATCTTATAAAAAAACATATAATTGGACGTATTCGTCTATTATAAAAAAATGCGTTTTTATACATGATTATAACGGGTAATCTGCTATAAGTTAATACGGTATTAGGCGGGTCCACTGACTGAGCATTTGCCGCGCTAAGCAAATCGGTCTATGCTATGTGTATGGACTTGTGTTGCAAACCCAGACGCGAGACATGAGGTCAACGATATCCAGACATATCAGTAATACTAAAAGTATTAACTGTACCGAAGTCTATAAAAGACAATTTTTCTATTAGGCCCCCATAGGCAATGCTATAGGGCGATAGCACGGTTACACGAACAACCGAGCGTACATTGAATTCGTGGTCAAAAAGCTCTAATTGTTTATACCCCGTTTGAAGAACCAAAAATTAACCCACAAGCCCATCAAAAATATACGTCACAAACATCAATATTTAAAAAATTGCATTCTCAACTAAGCTTATAAAGATACTCTTCATGAAACTAAAGCCTAAAGACGAAAGTTACAATATATTTGTGTATAAGTTCATTTATAAAATAACTTTTAAAAACTAAAACGTTTTCCTTTTTTGGAGTGTTTTGTGCTGTGAAAAATAATCAACAATTCCCGAACGTTTCCGAATTCTATTTACATCAATAATATCTCTTACCTTGTCATAAACATACACGAGTATAATTAATGCTTAATTATGTCTTTATAATTATAATTACGCTAACATGACATCTTACCTTTTGTAACTTGGACACTTAATTTGAGCTGCATTATTTGAAAATCAATGCCTATTATATGAACATTGGGGCTCGTTAACAAAGCTTTAGGTTTATACACACATCCGTGACGAGTCCGGGACGCGATAGGGCCGTACGCTTGTTTGTACCCTGCAACAATTACATTGCGCGTGTGACCTTACCACAAGATACCTTTTCTTCCAAACGTTTTTCTATATCAGCCCCCTTTCCACCAACTCTTATTGCGATTCAATAACTGAATCGCAATAAGAATTGGTGGTAAGGGGGCAGTAGAGAAAATTATATAAATAAATCGTTTTCAAAGAATCAACACTGATCGAAATGGTACAACACGCATTAACCGATATTTTGAAGAAACACTGACCCGCCACGTTCCCGTCAGAGAGCCGATGTGTACGAACCTTTATGAGAACTACAATTTAAATTCTTAAGAGCCAATACCTCAATTAAGTCGCCTAAAATGAATAGCAAGTGCATCTTATGAAAACGTGAGATTGACGAATTTAATACCAGGCTTCAGAAATACAAGAACGGTGGGGCGGAGAGCGGCGCAGTGCAGCTAAGACACTGACGAGATGGCGTTGTGAGGGGAACCCATTTGTGTCAGCACCTTGTCCAGCCACTGGAGAGGTCCGTGTAAATGAATCTCGATCCAGCACGGCGTCGACGTCACATCCTGCCGGTGGTACTCCGCCCCCCAACCTTTCACGAACGACATCCGAATAGTACACATCTTCGTCAACTCATAAACCGCTTCAAAACCATGGTTAACACTCTGAGACAGTAGTTGAGCGAATTCCCTGTTGTTGAATATCTTCAAAGAACATCCAGGCGGTATCTTGCACACAGTAGAGGGATGGAAGCCGTGGTGATGGTTACAGTTGCGGCTTTGGACAAATATCGCAGCATCGGACAGGCACTCTGCGTAAACTTCCCCACCCACATAATAAAGATGGACACCTTTTCCTATGTGACGTCGAGTATTCTCTATGGTAGAATTTCGGTTCACATTACTCAATTGTCCGAGACAAAACCTATCACTATTGTTCGAAGGATCGGTGAACCCGTCGACTACGACCGAATGGGAGTTACAATGGAAAACTTCACCGACTCTGCAGTTCAGTTCGTAGTACGCTACAGATGCCCAATACAATGGTTCCTGGTAAGAAACTGGGGCGACTTCTCCAGGAGGTTCCGTGTCATCTGAAGGTGGAGAATACGCTGGAGGAGGTGTATCTGGTAGTTCCGAACTCGCTGAGGGCGGGAAACCAGAGCCTGAATATGAAACATTATGAGGCATGGCTGGTTCAGTCGTTCTTTGGAAAGGCAGAAGGGAATGACCTGGAGCAAACTCAGAGTGTCTTGGCACTAGAACAGGGGGTAAAACGGGGCTTTCTACCCGCTTGTAGTGGTAAGGGTTAATGCATACTTCCTTTTGTTTTGCACTGAAGGGGTACTGGCAGATTTCGAGGGGCTTCAGCTCGTGGTGGCTCTGGAGATCGGGCCATCGCCAGACGCGGCAGTAGATCACGTGTGGCAAGCCTTTGCGGTGAGATACCTGAAAAATTGTAATTATGTCTAGTAAATCTATAAAAAAATATTAAAAAAAAGTAAAATCTCATGTCCAAAAGATTATTTATAGGTAAAATGATACGATTATCAACATCTAATAAACAAAAATTATTAGAAGATATATCATTTATAGGAATTATGTAAGAATCTATAGCGTCTTAAGCAGCTCGACTGAGGAAGTACCTCCTCCTCACAGAATACCGCAGCCATATAATATTCCCTTGAAGATTGCTGTGCTCCTAAAAGCGACTGAGTCACCAAAAAGGAAGGAGTTGCTGCTTTAGCGGCGGGAGTGGCGGTACGCGAGCGATATTTCATGTCGTGAGCGTTTACATGACTACGGTAACCTCTTCACATTAAGCGGGCCGTATGCTTGTCTTACACATATGTAGTATTAAAAAAATCTTGGACAAATTACACACTGCCATCTAGTACCAAATTAAGCAAAGCTTGTACTATGGCCACACCCCGGCCACTCCAAACAAATGTCACGTCGTCAACTAGTTACATATGATAATAACTAAACCCATTATAACTATTTTCGATATAACTACGGTCAAAAGACCTACTGTTTAAAATACCTAAAGATCGTTTCACATATTTTTGTTATAACTAATATTTCAACTACAATAAATTAATTTAAAGTTGATTGAAGTAACGGACGATTCACCTACTGATGATTTATTCATAAATTTTCATTTTCGTTACTCAATAACTATGCAGTGCGCTAAGTAACGAAGTTCTTATTAATAAAACCGAGGGGGGGGGGGGGGGGGGGCATATAAGAAAAATATTGCCAACCCCGACTTCACGTATGGAAAGCAATCACCACCGCCCATAGAGACCAGCAACAACAAAGTGTCGCCGATCCGCTGCCAGCCTATGCTCCTTTATTTCTTTCTTTCCAGAGACCTCACTCATTCGCAGGAACACAACAACCCTCAAGAGAATTGTTATTTGGTTGCGGTATTCTGGGTGGTGGAGGTACTTCTCTAGTCGGTCAGTTTAAAAAATACGCTATGTCCTACCTCTCTCTTCGCCAGGGCTTGGCTTAATGACTCATTTAATGACAGCAGCCGAAACAAACAACTTAACGTGCCATCCTGAGCTTGAGATGGGCAGGCTACAGTCAACGTTGCGTAACTTGCGTGTTCAATTAGAATGTCACACACGATGACGCTATTGAGCTTCTCAAATATTTTTATTTATACCTCTAAACTGACAAACAAGCATACGGCTCGCCTGATGGAAAGCAATTACCGTAGCCTATGAACGCCTGTAACACCAGGGGCATCACACGCGCGTTGACGACCTTGTAAAAAACCCTTTTTGAACAACCCGTGTCCTGAGAAAAATTCGGCAAGCAGATCATTCCACAGCTTGACAGTATGCTGGAGAAAACTTCTCTAGAACCGCGACCACTTAGGCTCTTATGTGTGAGGATGAATTCCAATCCATGGCGAGCTTTGCGACTCTAATCTGTTCAACAGCTATGGGGCCATTCAAGTATTACGTAAGCGCTTGAGGGGCGGGGGGGTCTTTGCTTTGCTTATTTTTGATGACATGGTGGGTGGGTGGGTCGATATCGTGATTACGTCAGCAGTTATTATTTACTTCTTTACACAAATGGCAACCCACAAATTGTCTATGCTTGAAAACAAAACACACATGTCGGGGATTCCCACAAATAATGAATTTGTTATAGGTACTCGCTTAGAAGCGAGTGGGGGAATTACCGCGCGCTACTCACTTGTCTCTTGTCTAAATTTCTTCCGTCAATCTATTGTTTCGTTTCGATTTGATTGACGATTTGACTACCGAGGTTTGCTTACTTTTGCTGACAAGGGGAAGGGGGGGTAAATAATGAAGAATGGTAACTAATTTTGATTATTAGCATTCCATATTCTCTGTCAAAAATAAAAAATACTAGTGAAAGAATTACTTCGATATGTCAATTAGTTTCCGATTTAGAAGTAAAACAAGTTGTAACCGTACGACGCGGGCTGCCGGTTACAGTGTGACGTCATCGCACAACACGCTTAGTCTGGCTCACTCAGTCCGCTCACGGTCGCGCGCCCGTGCCGTTGAAATTATACCTAAATACTATAATTACAATTAAATAATTAATTAAATACTATAATAATATTAATTAATTAAATTTATTATAATAATTTTATTTAAATTAATTTTATTATAAATTTATTTTAAATTTTAATTACTATAATAATTAAATAATTACTATAATTAGAATGTCACAACTCTAATACTAAGCGAGCCGTGGCCCGCGCGACGCGTTGTGAAATGACGTCACAAGCGGTCACGTGACTGTTAGCTCTAGACTCGATATTTTTCGAAACTTTGAATGCCTATAAAATCAAAACTACTAGGTATTTTTGACTACAACAAAAACTAGTGTGTTTATGTACATACAGGCTTTACTGAGACAACATTTCAAGCGATTTGGCATACCTAGTAACATTCTTCATTCATTGTAAAAAATCTGGCCCCTATGCCATAAAAAAACCAATGTCATACCTGTAGCCTTCCATCAAGTGACCGAGGTATCGTGACACATTTGGATGGTGTGCCGGGGCACGAGAGAGCCCTCTCCAACTCCTCAATGGCGCCTTTGCGTTTCTTCAACTTCTTAACAAGGCTATCCACAGCTTTTTCTGCCCATTTCTCTTCCTCGTCACCCTGGAAGAATGAAAAACTTTACAGTCAATAGCAGACAAAAGTGTAAGGATAAAAATTGTAAAATCTTTATTTGACAATAGGCTCTTACGGGCACTTGGACAACGTATGACGTGTCTTAAAATGGAAAAGATATACATGATGAAATGTTATTCAAAAAATATATTTTTCTTTTTGTAAATACATACATATAATACATAGAAAACACCCAAACCAAGACAAAAAGACATGTTCATGCACACAAATATTTGTCTTGTGGCAAATGATCATAGTTGAAAGTTTACAACTTCACCCGCACAGAATGCAGCCTGCAGACTGACAACCGAGGTTAAGGCACAGTATATACAGGCTGCCCATCTTGGAAAGTAGCTCCATCTCACAGAATACCGCAACCTAATATTAATCCTAGAGGGTTGTTGTGTTCCTGAGGGTATGTGAGATCACCAGGAACGGAGTTGCTGCGTTGGCAGCGGGGGTGGCGATACACGAGCTATATTTCAACTTTCGAGCGTATTTTTATAATAATAAATCAATTGTTTCAAATAAATTATTTTGTACACAACAAAAACAACAAACTCATATAATAAATACCTTAAACTAAACATATATATCTTATATATATTAACCTAAATATATATTACGTATGATTCCAGAGCACTTATTTTTATTTTAATAAAATTTACTTTCAATGTGTACATTTGTTCATGAACTACCGAGATTAGATTCGTCGGAATTATAAAATTTAAATAAAACTTGAAAAATATATATGAAAAAACAATATAATAATAATGCATTATTTCGAACGTAGACCATATAATAGTATGATATAAAAGCTCACAGTAATTTGTAAGGTTTATGTCAATAAAGTAAAATATAAATACTAAATCAAAAATATTACACATATATTTTGGGGCTTAATATGGCTACGGTAACTGCTCCACATCAGGCGGGCCGTATGCTTGTCTGCCACCCAACATAGTATAAAATATATATATATGTATTGAACACAATACAAAACACACCTATTCTGTTTATTACTTCCTGATTCGCCCGTTACTTATAAATTCGCAATATTTACTCAAGATATAAAATATTACATGATTTGTAGCAAGAATTGAAAAAAATCTTTGAATGAAGTTGTTTATAAAAGTATCCCGCCATCAATAAAGTAAATATGGATATCAGAAATAAACACGAGTATCAATATTTTGCATGTTGCTAATAGTTTATTATTTACTTATGACTCACTGCATTACAGTCATTCTGAGAAAGCTGATTCATGAAAAAGTTGTTTACTACTAAATGCCATGTTTTATTTGAACTTTAACACTTATAGCTTTTCAGTTAGGAAGTCCAGTAATGCTATTCATAATTCATAAGTCTACTGATATTATGAATGGGAAAGATTGTGAGAATAGAATGTTTGTTAGACAAGGGGAAATGGCTAGATGGATTTAGATACCATTCGACATTTTCTTTGTCAATCCTCTTTCATACCGGTCTAAATTAAAGAGGTTTAAAGCATACTCCACCATGCTGCTCAAATGCAGGTTGGCGGAGGCCAGTATTTTCAAGCCGCCTAAAGCCCACTGAATTGCACATCTTCTACTTTTTTTTATTATTAATATTCTTATTCTTTTATATTTCTTTTTAATCTACAATCATTTCAATATTTCAGTAAATAAACCCATCCATGGACTGGCTGCAGTCGACGTGCCTTAACTTGCATGTTCGATTAAATCTGACATATGCAATGATGCCAACAAGCAGATCAATTTGACATACATTAAAAATATGATCTGGATTAAGACATACAACACTTTTCCTACTGGTACTCTGTTCACATGGCACTAATGCACGAGATAATTGATCTTCCGCACAATATTGTTGTCTTAGCATGCCATGAACACATTCCATCCAATAGTTCAGCACTTGTGGCATTCGGAACATATTGTGAGGTGCAATTTTTTTTACTCTATGCTTGAAATGGCATGTAAGACTGTCTATTATGGTTAAAGATAATGGATAATGGTTGTTAAGTCAAGCTAGTGCTCATTTGTGTAAATCTCACAAATGGCTTTAAGATGTATTTTGTCATGAACATGTCTTTAAAATTCCTTCCATAGGAAGACATTTAAAAAAAAAATATATAACAAAATCGGGGGATCCAGTATGGTGTTGCAGCTACAAATCTATCATGTCCATTCAAAATTCAATAACACCACTGGTTAGACGAAGGATAAAACAATTTATTACGCTAAGTAAAGACTATGGAACATCGCATGTGGGGAGGGGGAAGCGCTGCTATTTTGAGATAATTTTAGTGCATATAACATATTCATGTAGAACACACGGCTGAGTCCATGCCACAGCCTCACCCCATTTTTACTCAAACTTCAGTGTGGTAAATAACTTTGCTGACTATTTGCTTTCATTGCATCAAAATAATTATAACCTTTATTTTGATAATGCACACAATCACAATTAAAATTTGTCTACACTCAATTAAGTTGTTATCAAATATTGCATGCATAGATAAAAATTATCAACAGTAGAAAACATTCACCAAACACCAAACAAAAGGTAAAATTAACATTAGTACAACCTACACCATAAGTGACACAAATTAACAATTGGATATACCTACAAAATATTTACAAAATGTGTTTACTTAACATCCAGAGATAAAATGAAATGTAGCTGGTGGATAATTCATCTAAATTGATAAAAGCTATGTACTTTTAATCTTGTTATTAATTATTAATTCATTTTGCAATGAACATATGAGTTGCTAGAATGCCTACTATCATGAATTAACTGGTATTTATTGTAATTAGTAAATGAACTAACTCTGCAATGCCAATTATGGCTTCAGGTAACGTTCAACATTAGTATTCTAATCACCAACTGTTCGACTGGCTGTTTATAATTTCCGCGTCATCTCACCTGCTTCCAGCCCAATAGTTTCTTCACCGCGGGACTAGTGAATGAAAACAGGCTGTTCAGGCTGGACATAGGACCGCTGCTCGAAGACTCCCCATCATCCGTGTCCATGGTTACCACGACTGCCTCGATGAGTCACAAGAAACGCGGGGGTCCCGCGTGACAATTACACCACGGGAGCTCTCAATCGGCCATCGATCACAGCTAGCTCTTGGTATTCCCCACGCCGTCCAATTACGACTGCAAACAAATCTGCTATTAGCGTGACAGCGTCCATCCGTTGTACAAAATACAGTGTCTTCAACCAGATCTCAACAAGAATTAAGTTAAATTTGATGATAGCTAGTTTAATTATATATCGAAACGGAATCAACTTACAGATAAATGTTGATAATACACAGAAAAACTGTTAAAAATGAAATAAAACACTTGTCAAACGGCACATCACACAAGACATTTTTTATTTTTCAAGTCTTTTTTTTAACGCAAAAAACGCCACAGATTACAAATCTGAAATCACTGAGTGTTGCCATGTCTCGTGGCCAGTGTTGCCAACTTTAGATATCAAAAGTCATTAACGTGCGCTTGAAAAGTCGCTAAATGTCGCTAGCTATGAAAAAAAACCGGACAAGTGCGAGTCGGACTCGCCCACAGAGGGTTCCGTAGGTACGTAGTATCATTATTAAATTTGATATTTTTCATTATAAATAAGAAATAATGCGTCGAAAGAAATAAATAAAATATATTTTGCAATGTGTACATCAAGCCCTTTCATATGATACCCCATTTGAACTAGTAGTTTCAATTTGAAATTTCGACACCCTATAAAAAATATAGACCCCCTATTTTTTAAGATCTATTTACAAATGTATAGTTTTGAGATTTATTCCTGTACTTGTAGTCTAAAACGATGTTATTTGCCAAATTTCATAGTTCTAGGTCAACGGGAAGTACCCTATAGGTTTTGATTCCCTTGAGTGTGTCGAAATATGCGTTTTTTGCTGAATAAACGGCCGTAACTTTTTTCTACGTAAACTTAGCAATTTGATTTTTTTTAACTTCATGGGACCGTAGACCTGAGTATACAGTTCAAATTTCAGCCTGATACCTCCACGCATTCTCGACATAGAAATTCTTGACAGACAGACAGACAGACAGACAGACAGACAGACAGACAGACGGACAACAAAGTGATCTTATAAGGGTTCCGTTTTTCCTTTTGAGGTTCGGAACCCTAAAAACAAAAGTCGCTAGACATGATCCCAGTAGACTGAGCCACAGAGTACTTTGACTGAGCGCTAGGGATGAAAACTGGGCGCAATTCTTTTAGTTTTAATGTAGGTATAAGCATATCGTGGCCGCATTTAAAATCGGAAAAGCGTTTTTTACACATCTCTCCCAAATGCACTACTGTCACCACGGAATAAATAGAGAATGTTCGGCAATAAATAGAGCCATGGCTGCTTCTGCTCTGCTTGAAGGCTTTATTTTATCAATTGGCAGGAACGGCGATAAGGGCTTTTGTTTCGTTATTATTTCCGCTTTTGATTTGTGTTTTATGACTCCGAGTGTTTTTTTTTTATATCACTGATTTTGGCAAAAAATTCAGCTTGACACCAGCGACACATACCTTTTAAATCAGTTCCTTGTACCGGTGCAAACCATCCCTTGAAGTCTAAATTGTCTTTCCACTCTTTTCTAGACTTCTGTAACTTTTTTCTGATTAGGTATTTCCATTGTTCAACAAACGTCAGTCAATCACTGACCATCTATTCTACGTAACTTTAGGTTTACGTAGGTAACTTACAGCAAATTTATTAAGCAACCATTAATATTGTACAATGAAGAAAAATACATATTTGTGTGTGATGTGAAAAAATAGTATGAAAAATTGGTTGCCTGTAAAGTCGGTATACGGGCGAAAGTTTTACGTGACAACGACTTTGAGTGGTAAAATGTTTTCGAGTGGAAGGGACGCATGCCTTTCACTTTTTATGTCTGTCTCTCTCGCTCTTAGGCGGGCTAACCATGCCCGAGTGGAAGGGACGCGTGCCTCTCACTCGCTCTCATTGTGAGCGCATAACGTGAGCGCGGAGCGTAACGCAGTTTCTTGAAGTGTCACCCGGCTAACCAATTTATAAGACGTTGTTACGTCAAAAATCTAGACAAAATCCCGTGTTTTTAGTTATTTCGTTTATCTTTATAACTGACTTAGATATGCAGTGGAGAACTGAGGCATGTCCAAAAAAACGGCTCGTGACTTCGTGGCGCCCTGCTGACGTCATTTAACAACGTGTGCTCGCACCGACCACAGCCCCATAGTGTGTGTTACACGCTCGCCGAATATTTGATACATATTTGATAAGAAATGGCTAATCCAATAGCGAGAAAATCATGTGTACTCAAATTCACAAGTACCAAGACGAAAACACCAGAGAAACTGTTTTTAAAGTTCCTAGAGAAAGTCCAAAACCTTGTAGATGCAAAAAGTTGTGTGCATGGCCGCGACGCCCCTGTGTGTGTGTTGGTGTATGTGTGTGTTGACAGAGTGCTTAGTGCGAGTTTTTTGGTCACATTCGAAGGTGACAACGTTTACAAGCCGACCAAATTGAGAAAAAGTTTGAGACGAACTTCTTAGCTTCCATGGATTCACCGTGCGGGTGCCGGGTCCATCGTGTGGTAGAGAGAGAAACCCAAGCAGATCCCGAGACTTGTGACAAGGGTGTAGGTTTAAGGGGCCCCTTTCCGACGTACATCAACACTCACCTTCACTACTTGTGTTTCTCTCCCTGCCCTGCCAAATCTGGTATGAACCTGCTAATGCAGCTTTAGATACTCGTTCCAGTATAGAACTTACTGCACTTCTGGACAAGCCAAGGTCTTTCAGCAGGTTATAGAGAGATTTTGCTGGTATACCTCTCGCTCCTACTTCTACAGCGTATAGATTAACTACATAGCCGCTTTTTGTTAATTCGTTTAGGAGGTCATAATATTTGTTTTGTTTTATCGCGTGGTCTTTGGGTATGTTAGTTTCCCACGGTACGGTAAGCTCTACAAGTACTATACGTTTTGTAGCTCTGGAGAAAAGGAAAATGTCCGGTCTGGATGTCGAAACAACCACCATAATATGAATTTACCAGACGCGTATTACATACACAAATTGCCCGGGTTGCTCGCTTCGAAATGTGAGCATGTAAGCCATACGATTTTGATATGTGACACGCCTCTTATAAATTCACAATATGAGAGTTCCCCTATATTTGATCGGTTTCTTTACGTTAACATTATCGAACGCGAACAATAAACTCGCACTAAGCACTCTGAATGACATCCGTTTCGGAACGCAGTTCCGAATATTAGATTTCTGGGCTGAGATCTTGCCATATTTTAGGGAGATAGTTAAAATACTTATTTATTTTTTTAATTAAACTCTAGAAATCGTCAGAATAGTCGCTAGACACATAATTTAAACCGCTGTAGAAAACGAAATGGCGCTAGATCTAGCGACAAAGTCTCTAAATTTCGTGATATTATTACGTTATGCTTTAACTATACTTGAGATGGGCGAATTTGAAATGTATACATACTAATATTATAAATGTGAAAGTGTGTTTGTTTGTTTGTCCTTCTTTTACGTCGAAAGTAACGAACGGATTGACATGTTTTTTTTTTTTGGAGATAGTTTATGGCCTGGAGAGTGACATAGGCTATATTCACCCGCAGACGATGATGATTAAAATTTGTACATATTGGTACTACGTTTTATCCCACGAAGTAAAAAAATTGCAACAAGAAAAAAATATACACAAATGAATGGCAGCGTCCCTGGACCACGCGGGCGAAGTCGCGGGTAACAGCTAGTTGTCTAATATTCCGGTTATTTGCTGAATGATCTTGTAAATGGAATCTTTGTTCTCTGTATGCTTAAAACGCAATTGGTCTACATATGTCCGGAACAGTGTCTAATGCGTATAAACTCTAAATCGCATTCTGCCTAACTTTCAGAATACCGGCGGCGCTATTCGACTAAAATGCATTAATATTAACGCGTTAGGGCTAATTCGCATTAGGCCTAAAACGAGTATTGACTAATTTCTATAATATATTTATTCGTTTAATCGAGATAAAACTGCAAAGTGGTCCATCAGTGGATTTCTACAATGTATTTTAGTGGACCTAGTGTTAAAACCATAGTGGTGGGACCACGGGTTTGTATTGATTTCCTTATTGTGAAATTATGAAGTTTAAGCAAACCGCGACTTAGTCATAAGGCGAATTAGGTTCAATGCGAAATAGGCATATTGATAAAAAGTTCAATAGCGACTTAGACAAGTTACTACTTAGTCCAAACACGACCAAAAAAAAATTGTTAGGCAAAACGCTACATAGACCAATTGCGTTTTAAGCATACAGAGAACAAAGGAATGGAATGACGTGCGTAATGATGAGATTTTTTTCGGGGGAAAAAACAAAAATGGAAAAAATCTTGGAAAAGTCCCAATTGTAAAATTTGCAAATCATATAATTTTAAAATAAGCAGGAAGGGAAAGGAAGTAGAGTTTTTATAGCGGAAACAGTTGTGTCATTCTCTATCTCGTTCATACCCCGCCGCCACACTATGCTCCTCGCGCTGCTCATCGCCTTGCTCCTCGCGCTGCCGCGATGTTTCCCTCACTGCCCACACACTGCTCTACTCGCGCAATTATTCGCGACGCTCCGCACTTGGACATTCGCCTTTGCTATACAATGGACGTTGAAGCTGCGGCAGCGTCCGCGATATGCATTTTTATTGTAGCGAAACGAAGCTTTTTTTTATGGACTAACGGTCTAAAAGATGCCATCAAACATTTCTTTTTTGCTACCAGCTCTTAGAGAGAAATGTTCATGACAGACATGATTTTAAAAAATGATTTAAAAAATAGGACGCGTGTTACGCGCCCGAGCGCTCGATGCGGAATGCGTCCGAGGCGATTGTGTAGCCGCGCTCACTTGCCGGCCCTTTGACTCGCGCCCAAAAAACCGACAAAACAGGGAACGATGGGCAAGACGAAGAGCAAGACGAGCGGCATGACGAGTAACGTGGCCACACTACGTTCCTGCCTACTTCCCTCGCTACTTCCCTCGCCACTCGACGAGTGTATGGCAGGGCTATTACGCGTATACTTAAATACCGTTAAAATCCGAAAACCGCGTCACACGCTTGCCAAGCGGCAACTAAGCAGCACACAGCAAACATGCCAAGCGGCAAGCAACAAACAGAAGAAACATTGCACTATAAACACAGCACCACGTGCTTGGTGTTTGCCGCAGTTTACCAAACAAATACACAAACAGCAAATATAAGCAGCAAACAACAAACATCCATACACACGCTGCTGTTGGTTGTTTTGCTATTTGGTGTTCAACGGAAAACGTAGGAATGGAAGGGCCGTCCATGAGTGATGAGTACGCTACTGTCACCGCGCCGCCATGATCAGTGTTACCAACTCTGATTTTGAAAAAGGCGTAGGCCCGATGACAAAATTACGTAGAATTAGTAAAATTTGCGTATGAAAAGTTCGTAGATCTACGTACTTTTTTTTCTGACTGAAATAAAGAATATTCAGTTCATTTATTCACATTAAACGAGTATTTTGTTATACGATTCATTTTAAAAAGAGACATTTGCCACCTACGTGGTTTAAAAAAAGAATATAAACATTACTCAATGTTTATTATTTTCAGGCAAATTAAACTTATATACCTATACATCAGGCAAATATTGAATATGTTCCTGCGTAGGCTCGCTGTTGTTTTTACGTGAATTTTGGTAAAAAGTTAGCGTGTCAGTCATAAGTCTGTTTCTGATGTTAGTTTTCATCAAATTGATCGCGGAAAGCAGACACTAGCGCCCCCGTCGTCGGTGAGACTTCTTATGACAATGCGGCGCCGTGGATTATAATACATCGAAATGTTTGTTGTTGTGTCCGCGACACTTATTTAGTCAAAATTAGTCCCGCAGACGGGGGCGCCACTGTCTTTAAGTAAAGTAACGAAAAATATGCTTCTTCAGTCTGTTATTTTGCAAATTTGTACAAATTGAAAGAAAAAACGTAGATTTTGGGACTGAAGTTCGTAGGTTTACAAGAAAGGCCTAAAATACGTAGATCTACGTAAAAAGACGTAGATCTGGCAACACTGGCCATGATTATGCAAGGACTTTATACCTAAACCTAAAATTACTTAATTTAGGTTTAGAGTCCTTGTGATTATGGTTGTTATTTTTTTTATCAAATAGCTTTACGGCTCTGGAAACAACGTCATTTTGAGCTAGTTTTGTGGTTTTAGTTTAATTTCTCTAGTCTAGTCCCAGTTTCAGGGACATGCGGTAAGTGGTTTATCAACATCTTTGAACCAAAGCCAACTTCACCTGCACGTGGTGCACCCTGCTGACTAACAAACGAAGCTCTGGCGAAAAGAGAGATAAGGAGCGTAATTGGCTACCCGACTGGGGAATGTATCTCCACCTCACAGAATACCGCAGCCAAATAACAATTCCCTTGAGGGTTGTTGGGTTCCTGGGAGTGAGTGAGATCACCAGAAAAGAAGATGCTGCGTTGGCAGCGGGGGTGGCGGCGCGCAAGTGATATATTATGTTTCGAGCGTTAATACGGTTACAGCAACCGCTTCACATCAGGCGGGCCGTATGCTTGTCTGCCACTCGACATAATATAAAAAAAAAACATGCCGAAAAAATTCGTCAGAAATCTTCTTGTTCCTCTCTTCTATTACTTGCAAACTTGTAATAAGTCAACAGTAAAACCGATAATGCATTTTTTCTGTTGTTTTGCACAACTTCCTGGAATGACTGGGCAGCCCCCATTCAAACACTTTTAATTATAGATTCTACTAATAATTTTATGCACAAAAAAACTACTCGCACCATAATACACTATCTCTCTCTATTATGAATCAATATCATTTTATAATAAACTAGGAAAATTTACATAATATAAGCTCAACCACGCTCACCAAGTTCGCGCCAAAAAGTAATCATCTTGGAAGTTTGTACGTAAGTCGTATCGTCAGTGCCGTATTTAATTTAGCGATTTTGGCGAAGACTAGAAAATTCTCGAATTTTGAAGTGTCATGTCTGTCATGTCATTCAGTTTCATTTCATTTCCAGTTTATTCTGTTCCATTGAAAGCTTGTGTTCGGACAAACTTAATTAAAGATCTAAAAAGAAATTGATTAAAAAAGGCGGAAGTGCAACAATTTTATTGTGGATTATTTTTACCGTGTGTTTATTCATCGTTTAAGTCAATAAAAGTGAATCATGGATAAGGTAAGAGGTTATGATAGCGTTATTATCACAAAGAAATTGTGCATTGCATCAAATTCTGAATTTAATGTCTATTTTTAGGTGAACCAGTTAAAGGAAAAGGGTAATGCTGCTTTGTCGTCTGGAAACTTCGACGAGGCTGTAAAACATTACACGGAAGCTATAGCCTTAGACCCGTCGAACCACGTTTTATTTAGTAACCGATCGGCTGCTTACGCGAAGGCCGGAAACTATGTACCAGCGTTAGAAGATGCAAATAAGACAGTGTCATTAAATCCCACATGGAGCAAAGGGTATTCAAGAAAAGGCAGTGCATTAGCGTATTTAGGGAGATATAATGAAGCGATTGCGGCATATGAAAAAGGTTTGGAACTTGAGCCCACCAACCAACAATTGGCAGCAGGACTGGCCGAGGTACAGAAGCAGCAGGTGGACGCTCAGTTCAGCACGAAATTGTTATTTGAGAAGTTACGAGCAAACCCACAGACGAGAGAATGGCTAAATGATCCGGAATATGTCAAAATGGTTGAGGTAGGTTGAAATTTATTATTGTTCTATTTGTAGATTCAACTCTCAAACTGTGGAATGTACTTTGTGCTGGAGTTTTCCTCCAAAACAATATAGGGTTCTTCAAGGAAGACATGGAAGTGCTTTTACAGCAATGCATGTATGATGTCTCTGGTGTTGCTAGCGTCTATTACAATTACTTTTGTTTTATATCACGTCAGGTGGCAGACAAGTTATACCTCCCGCCTGATGGCAAGCGGTTACTGTAGCCATTGCTGCTTATCATTAGGCAGGTTATATATTTCTTTTTCACCTTAGGGGTATACTATATAATAGTCACCTGGGTTTAGGCCATTATTAAGAGAATAACAGAACAGAATATGAAGCGTTGGTAGTGTTCTAGTTATCTCTTGGCCTGTCTCAATTTAAGAGCCATATTACATTTTGACTGTGATTCTTGCGTAAAATGGCCAATTTTGGCGTTCTTGATCTCGGAAACAAAAATATGTTAACAATGTTGACTTATTGAATAGCACAGAATAGCTATGGGCATAGTACGTAGCGGCCTCGCTTTTTGTAAATTTTGCTTAACTTTTTAAATAAACCTAAAAGCGCACATTTTATGAAAATCTATTTTGAGCTCCTGGATTGACTACTGTTCCAAACAAATGAAATAAAAAAAATTGAATGTTATTTGTTATATAGTCATATTATATAGTCATATAGTACGTAGCAGCCTCGGAATTTTGAAATATCATTGAAAAAACATCCTTTTAACCAAAAAAACTTCGAAAATCACTTTAAGTAAACTGTTAATTTTTCGAATAAACAATAATATTGAGCAAAATTTATACGAGAATAATTGTTACTTCATGATGAATAAACTTTGTAGCATGAATTTATTATGTTATTTCAATAACAACGATAAATATAACTTCAAAATTACTACAAAAAATGATGCACCAGCGGCCTTTGCAGGTTTAATACTGCGCGAGAGCTCGTCAGCGTACAAATGTAATAGGGCTATTAATGCTAACTTATGTGTAAAGTCTCATTGTCATTATATCTAAATTCATTATCCATACAAATATTATAAATATGAAAGTGTCTTTGTTTGTTAGTCCTTCTTTCTTTTCGATTCAATAGATTTATCTTTATTTGTATTTATCTAAGTGCTTTATAAAGTCCAAGGAATAAAGATATTTTGACTTGACTTTGACTTGACTTAGAATTTATCAATAGTTTAATAGGGTTTTTATTATATGGGGGGGGGGGGGGGGGGGGAATAAGTAAATATGTATATATATATATCACTACATAGTATAAAACAAAGTCGCTTTCTCTGTCCCTATGTCCCCATGTATGCTTAAATCTTTGAAACTACGCAACGGATTATGATGCGGTTTTTTTTAATAGATAGAGTGATTCAACTGGAAAGTTTATATGTATAATATATGCATAACATAGTAGAAAAACACTGATAATTTAGAGGTTTCTAATGTGATGTCGTAAATAAACACATTTTTTTGCTCTTTCATTGCAAACGCTGGCTGAACCCAACGAGATAGATCAAAATAATGTAGTACAGTATTGTTCACCTTAAAATGGTCTACAAAAAAGTTCGCGATGGTATATGTCTATCTCTTAGTGGTAACACACAATAACCGTTATTTTATCCTTTGCTTTTTACAAGAAATAATGCCTTATTTACGAAGCGATTTTAAGCAATACAGAATTAATCCTTATCCAATTAAGTACCTTAAATACATTGCGCATTTAATATAGATCAATATGGCCCTTCACAGCATGTAATTTAAATGAATAGTTTAGAAGATATTACACATTTAAAATGCAGGGACATAACGGCTGTGGCGGTACCGGCCGCGGAGCCGGCGGCGTGTGCCTATAACTGGGGAAGGACTGGATAGGACAAAGCGCAAAGACCTTCTGTAGTACATTTAGTATCAGCATTGCACCCGTGCGAAGCCGGGGCGGGTCGCTAGTATAGTAAAAAGTAATCACTTTCCACCAGGTGACATACATGTTTATTTGCCTAGAATCACTATCACCCATGGAGATCAGCAACACCAAGGATTTGCAGATCTGTTGCCAGCTTTAAGGGAAATAAAGACTGTTCTAGAAGGCTCCCATGTCGTAATTGTATTGGAAATACTGCTGAGGGCAGTTGACTTACGTACTTTTTCTCATTTTGAAGTGTAAAATGAGAATAAGTGCAGTCCTGGGACCCTACCGCCGAAGCTGAAGCCGATTCGCATCAAATATTATTGTTCTTCAAAAATAGGTCTTAGGTTTAAATTATTGGTAAACATTTTAGCTTTATCAACAGGCTTCAGGGTTTCTATCAGCTAAGCTTAACATAATTGGTGCAATTGTAAGCCTTGTTTGATTTTCGCAATCAAAAAATCAGGCGGAATCGGCTTCAGCTTGGCAGCAGGGCTCCCAGTTGTGGCCAATCAATTTTTTTTTATACTATTTCGGGTGGTTAGAGTAGAGAGAATGCGTAACAATGAAAACAAGTGTATTGTTTGTATTCTAGTTTAATCCTGGCTGTTAATAGATAGACAAAGCTTTTATATCCAATCTTTATCCTAATCCTAATCCAATTATATATAATCTTATGTGCTAGGTATTACTTATGTCATAAATCATAGCAGGAACACAACAACCCTCAAGGGAATTGTTATTTGGCTGCAGTATTCTGTGAGGTGGAGGTACATTTCCCAGTCAGGTAGCTCACCATTACGCTCCCTATCTGTCTTTTCCGCCAGAGCTTTATTTGTCAGTCAGCAGGGTACACCGCATGTAGGTGAAGTTGGCTTTGGTTTAAAGATATTGATGAACAATTTACACCCCAAACAACCCATACCTTTAACAATTGATAATTATGTCATGTGTACTCAATGTTATGTCAAAGGTGGGACATTGACTTTTAATTAATGCTATCTTGTTGTTGTTGTTGTAAGTATCTTTATTGTACAAAAGTTACACTAATTATATTTTTTTTTATATAAGAGGAAGGGCAAACGAGCATGTGGGTCACCTGATGGAAAGCAATCACCATCGTCCATGGAGATCAGCAACAACAAGGGATCGCCGATCCGTTGCCAGCGTCCTTCTTTTTTTTTCTGGTGACCTCACTCATTAGCAAGAATACAATAACCCTCAAGGGAATTGTTATTTGGCTACGGTATTCTGTGAGGTGGAGGTACTTCCCCAGTCAGGCAGCTTAAAAATATGCTATGCCCTGCCTCTCTTTTCGCTAGAGCCTCGTTTGTCAGTCAGCAGGGTGCACCATGTGCAGGTGAGGTTGACTTAGATATCGATGAACCACTTACACCTCAAAACAACACAGAACACAGTAGAAATAAAATGTTTACACTAATTTGTACAAAGGCGGACTTATCCCATAGAGGAATCTCTTCCAACCTTTGAGCATCTGAGATGACATGGTTGACAAATATGTATATATATGCATAGGTAACATGATATATGTATGTCATGTAGAAGTAGAATCATATAAAAATTTTGAAAAACGAACGGACTTGCATAATGCTGCGACAGTTTTTAAAACCGGCCAAGTGCGAGTTGGACTCGCGCACTAAGGGTTCCGTACCATTATCTATTAAAACTCTGTTTTATCTCTGCGTCGCACAGTGGCCGGAAAATTCCGTTTCATACACATAGAAACCGAATTCCGTTTTCAGCTAAATAAAAAATGTAGTTCAACTACAATTTACTTCCTTGACATAATGTATTAAATTCATCAAGACAGGCGTGCTAGTTCATGAAATAAAAAATATTGATTATTTTTTTGTATGGAACGAATTACATTATGTCGTTTTATTCACGACTAGTTCAAATTGGTAAGCTGTTATTTATATCAAGTATAATGTCTGCCAAGGTGCGTCCAATAAGCTATAGTACACATGCCGCGACTTGCCGCTTTAGCCGCTACACGGCCCTAAACTTTCGAAATTTAGTTTTTATTGTTTCAATAGATTCTCATTCAATAGAACATTAGTACAAATACTTATAACACTTACCTACATTTTATTTATAATAAGCATTAAGTTCCTATCTATTAAAGTTGTCTAATTAGTCATAAGCTAATGCTTTGCAAACAGATTACTATATCGAAAAATAATCTTCCCACACTCCCAATGTTTCTAAATGACCTATCGAACGACACCCCACACCATGGGGTAGGTGTAGAAAAAATAATTCATCCCCACTTTACGTGTAGGGGAGGTACCGCGAAAAAAAATATTTTTCAAAATTTTATTCTACCACTTTGTCAGCATAGCTAATATGTGTCTACGTGCCAAACTACAGCTTTCTAGTATCAAGCGTCTCTGAGCTAGGCCGCGGACGGACGGACGGACAGACGGACTACGGAACCCTAAAAATCCACAACATATACACACTCATGCAAGGAAGTTCACAAACTCAATTACTTTAATGTGAGAAACTCGTTGTTAGAGGATTTTATTGTTCTGCGGGCCTAGACAAGTGGCTTTCTAATAACGTGAACGTTAATAGAATCTAATGATAAATGTATGGGAATGACGTTTTCCAACGAAAAACCACGTGATTCAGCGAAACGAACTTAAAAATTGCTAGCCAAGTGGCATTCTTTTTTAATCGTTCGAAAGGAACGTAGATCCGTGCGACAAATCTCATACAAAAGCCTAGCCAAGTGGCACTTTTGACATGCGAGTGCGTTCCGTTAACAACTAAAGTGTACGACAGTGAAGCGCACGCTAACCCCTTGTAGAATACGAAACAAAATGGCGATTTCTTTCGTAATCAGCTGGAGAAGATAGTGTCGTTTCTATAAAATGTCTTTCAAAGTTTATAAATTATAAACTTTGGAAGACATTTTATGATAGTTTGATGTTTTCAAGTACGCGTTGTACTTGAAAAGAACAAACTAGGTACATTTCATCTGAAAATATTTTGATAACTTAAAGGAAATACGATTCCATACAATTCTGGGCCCGAGTGTAATAAGATGGATGAAAGTGGTGTTATTTAATAGCCTTAATATTATCACATCGTTAGTAAAAGTTCTGCCAATTTTAGCTACCTGGGAGCAGAGTTATTAGAGATTTAGTAAAAGTGAGGTTATGTGTCAACCTGTATGTACCAACAGGTTTTTGAAGAGATATTTCTTTTTTTCATTATATTTTTAGTTTGGGGTGTAAGTGGTTCATCAAGATCTTTGAACAAAAGCCAACTTCGCCTGCACGCGGTGCACCCTGCTGACTGACAAACAAAGCTTTGGCGAAAATATGAAAAGGCGGAAACGTGTACCTCTATCCACCACGCAGAATACCGCAGCCAAATAACAATTCCTAGAGGGTTGTTGTGTTCCTGCGAGTGAGTGAGGTCACCAGAAACAAAGAAAGTAGATGCTGCGCTGGCAGCGTCTTAATATGGCTACAGTAACCACTTCACATCAGGCGGGCCATATGCTTGTCTGCCTGACGTGGTATAAAAATATGTAAAAGGTCATAGGTGTGGGTGAGGTATTACAAAATAAAATCACTTCTTTCTAAACAATTTTTTATTCATCTTCAATTATGATTTAAATATCGTCTAAGAACTGCGCAGCGGGTACTATATTATCTTGGCACATGGCCCAACTAAGGTACCATAATATAGACATGACATGGGCGCAGTCGTCTACCGTCTGTTTGCCAACAATGCAGGTGCAATAATATTTAAGGATAGCGTGAACTAAGTACTACTAGATTAAAGTATAAATAATAAAATAAGTTTTGCAACTTCGTATGTCTTGACTGTGTTTGCCCTCTGTAAGTAGGTTGCCTCTGACTTCACTGCACACTTCTATCATAAAACCATCATTTCCTCAAGATACAAGAGAAAGGCCACAGCGGAGACCAACACAATGGTTCTTTGTTCATTATTTAGCGGTCTTTGAGCCAAGTCCCAGCAAGCTTGTCAAACGGAGTCACAGCTGTTTATCTGAAAGACGGGAAAAATGTTTTAAATTACAATTTGCTATTGGCATATTGCATCAAACTCTCTTAAAGTCTAGGGATGTCTGTGTTCAGCGGTGGACATGCAAATGATAATAAAATAGCAACTGTATTGTAGTTATGGTTAGTTTATGTATTAAGTTATATATAATTCTTTATTGCATAACAACAAATACATAAAATTTGTGAACAGACAAGTATACAAAGGTGAGCTTATCTCTTCAAGAGATTTCTTCCAGCCAACCCGACTGTTACATACAGAAATTGTACATGGCTGGGAGTCTAGCAAGCTATGCATAACATTTTAGTATCTTTTATACAATACGAGTTACATACTACCTAAATTAAACTTATCACAAGTCATGAGTAAGATAGTGCTCCTTTAGCTTCTTTTTAAAAGTAGCGACAGTACAGCTATCTCTAATATGTCCAGGCAGTTTGTTCCAGAGCTGCGCCGCACGGACAGTAAAGGACTGAAAGAAAAAACATGTGTTCGATGAGGGATAATTCAAAGTTTTGGTGAGACAGGGACGTTGGGAACGGGTCGGAGTAGGTAAATGTGGAAAACGGGAACGAAGGTATTGGGGTGCATCAGGATTTTTTAGAATTTTGTAAAGGAAGGATAATATGTGCACATTTCTGCGAAGGCGGATAGGGAGCCACTTCAATTTAATACGAAATTCAGATACGTGATCATATTTACGCAGATTGAAAATAAAACGAATTGCCAAGTTCTGCAGGCGTTCCAGTTTATTTAGTAACTCCTCAGTCGCATCCAGATAGCAGACGTCTGCATAGTCGAGAATAGAGAGCAAGAGGGACTGAGCTAGCATAATTTTGGTTTTGATAGGTAGAAAATTCTGGAGTCGCTTGAGTGAGTGAAATGTATAATGCATCCGTTTACTAATATCATTAACCTGAGCCGTCCAGGACAGTGATTCGTCGATTATTATTCCCAGGTTTTTTGTTTTGTTTGAGAAGGGAATAGGTAGACCATTAAACCTCACCTGCGGCAAATCACTGTAAATGAGCCTGCCTCTCAATTGGCGACCACCAACAATAATGGCCTGTGATTTCATAGGGTTTACTAAAAGACCAAAGCTCTCGGCCCATCTCTGTACTGCACTAAGCTCATTATTCATAGCCATAATGGCCTCCGATACTTCATGGAAGGGAAAATGACTATAAATTTGTAAATCGTCAGCATAGAGGTGAAAGGACGAAGTAATCACTTTGGATATTTCATTGATGAATATCGAGAAAAGAAGTTTATAATATAAAAAGAAGTTATACTTTATTTTTTGTGTACAAAAAAGACAGGTTATATGGTTCAGTTGTACCAATGTTCAACAATGGCATATTAAGTACAGAGAGTTAAACATTCAATCTCTGCAACATTTGTGTGCATAAACATGTTCCTCTTGGACAGGGTGGTTTTATGTATTATAATGCATTCACAAAAAAAGTTATTAAGTATGTTTCTCAGCTATTCGGTACCCAAAGCTTTCCTTAGTTATGGACTACATGACAATGTGTAATTAGTTCCATGATATTTATTTATATTTATTATGGTAGTCAGAGAGTCGCCTTATAAATGTAAACATATAAGTATTGACTAGCTCTGTGGTCGAATGGTTAGCAATGGCCACTTTGACTTTGAGTTCGCAGGTTCGATTCCCACACTAAACAAACATTTGTTAGCATGAACATGTCTGTTTGTCTTGGTCTGGGTGTTTTCTATGTATTATAAGTATGTATTAACAAAAAAAAATGTACCTATTTAAGTACATTTATCAGTTGTCTAGTACCCATAAAACAAGCTTTGCGCTTAATTTGGGACTAGATGGCGTAGTGTAAATTGTCCAGAAATATTTATTTATTATTATTATTCCATGAACACATTAGTTGAACACATCATGATTGGTTATACTTTATTTTATTAGTATTATGGTGAAGAAAAACAGAGAAGCGCTTATCCCTGTAAATATATCGCTGATAAGATTGTATTAATTAACAAACAGGAGGTGAATACTCACAGGCTGTGGTGTAAGCCATTGACGAATCACGGGAAGTATCGTTCATCGTCTAAGGTTCGTCGGCGTAATGTATTACAGCGACTTGTCGCTATTCCACAATTTACACAGCAATCCATATTGAATTTTATTGTTCCAAAGCCGGTAGTAACATCCAAACTGTAGCCGAAATTCTCCGTATTCGGTTGTATAGCCAACTTGGTACAGAACGCAGTGGTCGCCGAGTGCAGACGATAATCTTCGTGTCCAGTAGGTGCCAGGGTCGTACAAGATAAATAAGATCTAGGTACATGTCGGGAATGAAAGCCGTGGTTGTCCAGGAAATTGGAAGAAACACACAAAACGAACGAGTGGATTTGAATAATTTGAAATGAAATCCAAATATTACACAGGAACTATTAAACACATTAAAACTTTCGCGGACATTATGTCATTTAGTTGCAATGTATAGTGTTGCCACCTTCTGATTTTGATTTTTTCCTGCATTAATCAAATCAAAAAATGATATTAAAGCTGTTTAGTGTACTCAATTGCTAATTCCAATTCTATATACTAGAAGAAGTCATTAATCATTCGATAAATCAGAATCTTGCATGGATATTTTTTTAATTAATACATAATATAATTCGTCAGTCATTCAAAATGCAGCTGATAATCTATATACGGACCAAATAATCTTTTTTTTTTATACTACATCGGGCAGCAGACAAGCGGGCCCGCCTGATGTGAAGCGGTTACCATAGCCATATTAGCCATTTTAACGCTCGCAACATAAAATATCGCTCGGACGCCGCCGCCACTTCCGCTGCCAACGCAGCATTTCCTTCCTTTCTGGTGACCTCACTCACTCGCAGGAACACAACAACCCTCAAGGGAATTGTTCTTTGGCTGCAGTAATCTGTGAGGGCGGTGGTACATTCCCCAATCGGATAGCTAACAATTACGCTCCATAACTCTTTTCGCCAGAGCTTCGTTTGGGCTTTGGTTCAAAGATGTTGATGAACCACTTACACCCCAAAAATATCTTGAAAAACGTCCTAAATAATTTCATACCCTAAACGTGAAAAATGTACTAAATTTGGAGGAAATATCTTACGATGGCAGCACTGCGAGCGAATGTAATTTTGCACTTGACGTTTGTAAGTCGAAGCATAGACAATATTATTGTTTCTAACGAAGGTTCAAATCGACTATGCGCTTGCGAAGTTGTTGTACACTTGGCTACCAATCTAATGTCGATAACGATACGGCATTAACGCAAGTCGATATGGATACGATTCGGAGCGCATGCCACTTGTCTAGACCCACTGGACTGATTGATAAAGTGTAGAAGATGTTTTTCATTTAAATAACTACTTTAAATAAAAGCTTTATACAACGTGCAACTCCAAGTACGCAAAACCTCAAACACCCACTGAGTTTTATTATTATAAATTGATATATCTAAGTAATAATTCCGAAATAATTTTTTTCTTGGAGATATGAACACATTTTTTGTTTTCCTAATTATTCTAATAGTTTCTGAGCTCTGTGGCGCTTTCTTATCAAGAAGACGCGCCAATGGCTACGATAGGCAAATATTAATATTAAAGAGCGAGCATCGCGTCAATGACGCGTAAGCACCGCTCTCTGCACGGCGCTTAAGACTTTTTGGACGCGGCGGTATTATGTTTGTTCACCTACTTCACATTTTCTCGCCTGATTGTCGAGCGCAATTTAACAGTAGACACGGCAATTAAAAATAATAATTACTATTTTTCAAAACCAGTTACTTTAAAAATTGATGAAAATTATGGAATTGATTCTACTCATGATTCTGAACAATCTATTTTTAGGTTTTGCGTACCTACTTGAAGTTACACGTTGTATATAAACATTGGCTTGAAACTCCAAAACAGATTCCTTACCTTGTTCAAAAATAATTTTCTTTACATGGTGGTTGCTATTTATAGCAATCTTCTGGGATATTTTAAGGATATAAAAATACAACAGTTTAACAGGCAAGTCTAAACAAGCAATAACCATCCGTCCAAACATTGTCACAAACTTTCACACTGGTTAAATACCCTCCCCAATGCTTTGCACCAAATACCTCCTCTGTCTTCCGTATCCAGTCGCTTCGAGCGTCTTGAACTTTGACATTTATTAGTATATATTTTTTTCTACAGGACATGGCTCTAAATCCACTGGAAAAGTTTGAATCCAAAATGGAGGACAAACGTCTACGGACTACATTAGGTGTCATGCTGGGGCTGGACTTCGGATCACCAATGGACGTGGACCCTCCAGCACCTGAGAAGAAGGCGACACCCCCACCGAAGGAAGAGCCTCCTAAACCTAAATATGAGGACTTACCTGAAAACCGTAAACTGGCATTACAGGTATAGTATTTCCATGTTTACATTGTGGCATCAATTTTTTTTCAGTATACATTTCTTTAACCCCTTTTTAACAATCTTTTATTAGATTCACCTGTATGTTTGCTTGTTTGTCAGTTTGTAACCGACTTCTTTAAACTTGATTTTGACCCACTTTGAATGGTCAGATATAATTTAAACTTTGTATACTTATCAAGGACCGATAACAATGCAATAATTTGGTAAGTTTATATAATTATCCTAGAAAGGATTAATTAATTTCCTCAGATATCGCATCGAAGTAAAAAGTGAAAATAAATATTGTATAAAAACTAAAAAACACGCTTTAATGATCAATCGAACTAAAAAACGAAAAAGAATTTTTAATACAGGTAGTAAATATAAATGAACGAAAATGATTTTTTTTAGTTTTTTTTAACTATATTTCTTTTATTTATTTATTATTTCTTTAACCATTACAGGAGAAAGACCTAGGTAATGATTTCTACAAGAAGAAAGACTTTGATGCAGCACTGACACGCTACCAAAAGGCTATCGACCACGATCCAACAGACATCACATTCTACACCAACATAGCTGCCGTGTACTTCGAACAAAAGGAATATGAGAAATGTATCAAAGAGTGCGAGAAGGCAATAGACATTGGCAGAGAGAACAGAGCTGATTTTAAATTAATAGCCAAAGCTTTTACTAGGATTGGTAAGTTATGACATCATTTTCACATAAATACGTCTTTAAAATTACTTCCAAGTCCATGACACAGCCTGCTCCATTTTTATTTTCTTTTTAAATGACCGGACCAAACAAGTTTACGGTCCGCCTGATGTAAAGCAGTTACAGTAGTTGTAAAGACTTAATACAAGGAGTATTACTCGCACGCTATCATCCTTTTTAACGAGATTTGAAAAAAAAAATGATTATTTTATTACACCATGTGACTCCTGCATGTGGTGCAATCTGCCGTCTAGGTTAGCTTTGGCTGTAATGATGGTGGGAAACGACTAACACCCTAACCCCTACACGGGTGCTTACACAGCCTAACTAACCTGCTAGCAAGTAACTGGCATGTGTAAATTCAAAACAAACTGCTTTTTTCCATATACTTATTTCATCATACCAAGAGTAATCATTATGTAAGCACCATTAGGTTTCATTTCAATGTGACCTCGTGAGAATCTACCGATTCTCCGGAGTGAACAAATTCTTCAGATGTATTAAAGATACAACCTGGTCAAATTAACAAGGCACTTGGTCGTATGACGTTTGTTTGTAGTACTGAGTGTAATAAACTTTTGATAATTGTTTGTTTTTAACCCTAAATGTAAAAACAAATACAAAATAATTTATTTTTCTCTCCAAAATGTACATTATTACACTGAAACAGGTACAATTATAACGGAGATAACTGGTGCCTGAGCTTGGTGGATGTGTACCTTTCAGAAAAAAGGGCTGTTATAAGTTGGACATGTGTGTGTGTTTGTCTGTGGATCGTAATTACCGTACGGATGAACCGGTTTTGTTTTTTTTTTTATTTAAAAGGTGAATTAGTCGGCAGTATTCTTAGCTATGTTTGATGAAAATCGGTCCAAGTAGGCCGCCGCCACAAAATGACGCATTACATTTTTTTTCACAACCTCTTCAATATGGTAAATTAATTAAATAAATTCAACGGGTCACTCACGTCTTTTTGTCGGGAAAGCCGACTAGTTTTGATCTCAAAATGAGACCTTCATCAGGGCGAATGTCCAGGCACGTCCACCCTTTGTCTCTCGCGCCGGACACTGCGTGCCAATACGCGCGCCGCCCGACTGGAAAGGGTGGTAGGGGGTTGGTGCGTTGAATGCTCTTCAATATGATTAGTAGAATACTAAACACTATGATAAATTTGAAATGCATGATGGCCGCCACTACAAAATGGCGAATTGTTTTTTTTTTCACAACTCCCTCAATATGGGTATCAAATGAAAGGGTTTGACTAGACTAGAAGGCCGGGGTGTTTTATTTTTTTTATTGAATTGTCTTGTGTACTTTAACCTTCGGTAACTGCAATGCTAACACTAATGGACTCGCATGCGACAGCGGAGCTCCACTTGGGGCAGCAGGAGGAGGTTCGTGTTACAAGACAGGTCTCCTATTAATGTACTTGGTTTGTAAAATGCTTAATTTACAGGAAATGCATACAAAAAGATGGAGCAATGGAAATTAGCAAAGACATACTATGAAAAGTCCATGTCTGAGCATCGTACTCCAGAGATCAAAACCGTGCTTAGTGAAGTGGAGAAAAGAATAGTGGAGGAGGAGAAGAAAGCCTATGTTGATCCGGTAAAGGCGGAGCAAGAGAAGGAACTTGGCAATGATTACTTTAAAAAAGGTATTTTGGATTTTATTAATATTTTTTCAGTTTCTTTTAACTTACATGTTCTTGAAGGCCCCTCTGTCGCAATAGGCTTGTTGCCCATGTCACAAAATTATAAAAACTCTCTATCAGTAACGTAAAATACATAAAACTAGAACGATCTGCGATCTTAAAATTTTAATAACTTATGTACGACATGTTTTATGTTCGGTCAAAGTTTGGTGGGAAAGTCCATTTTAAAGGTATGAAATTATAAAAAATAAATATTACCATTGTAGAAACAATAAAAAATACTAACACTTTTGTTACGGCACTGGCTACATAAACGCAATATATAACATAGCTGTCGTACGAATTTCTGATTTAATGCATATAAAATAGCACGGTGTGACGTCATAACGTGGTGGCCTTTTGTATGGAGCGTTTTCGGGATAGTCCAAAATTGTGATCTTCAAGTTATCATATCTCGAGAAGTTTTTATGCAATCGAAGTAATTATTTCACCTATATTTATATTATTGTGACGTCTTTAAATAACAAATCGAAAAAAAAAAAATGGGATACAAGCCTATTGTTAGAATAGCCAGTTAGAATTTGCCTATAATGTAAATATACTGTATTATTATCTCTATTAATCACGGGTCATTTGATTGGCGTGCGCAGGGGTATGGATCCAACGCGTAGAAGCCCCTTTGAGAAGTTTGATATAATGTTGTACATCCGCCGTGACCCGCTCCAGGATATATTTATTTATTTATTTAAATTTCATGCACAAAGTTGTACACAGGCAGTCTTAATGCTATAAAAGCAATTTAGATTCATCATCATCATCAGGTCATTTTAGTCTCCACTACAGGAGCACGACCCTCTCTCGTCCGTCACAGACGGGAGGATTGGGCCTACACTCCCCACGCTGGCCAGACGGCTTGGGGAGGCCTGATCGATGTTTGATAATGTAGTCAAAGTCAAAGTCAAAATTCTTTATTCTGTGGGCCCTCGCGGGCACTTAGACACGTCTTTTACAATTAGGTATATTTTTTTATCTACCAGCATTTCGGAATGACCATTGACGAGAAGAAATGCCGAAAGAAACTCTCAATATAGTTCCCTTAGTCGCCTTGTACGACATCCACTGGAAGAGACGGAGTGATTCTATTCTAGGCTGCCGGAAGCCACACGGCCAATAATAATAATTTTGATTACCATAGAGGAACTATATACCCACAAGCAGGTCTCGGCAGGTGTTGTAATCTTTATTATTTAATTCTCAGGTGACTATAGCACAGCAGTAAAACACTATACAGAAGCTATAAAACGCAACCCAGACGATCCCAAACTGTATTCAAACCGCGCTGCTTGCTACACCAAACTGGCTGCCTTCGACCTCGGCCTGAAGGACTGCGACCAGTGCTGCAGGCTGGACCCCAAGTTCATCAAAGGATGGATCCGGAAGGGCAAAATTCTACAGGTAAGACTACTCCTTATTATTAAATGCAAAGAAAATATTTTTGATCTATGTGTCTAAGGGAGTCCCCATTTCTTTAGAACTAATGAATGAATGAATGAATATTTTATTTAATCAAGTACCTAACCAAGACTCATGCCAGTGTCACATGCACGTGGTGCACACTGCCGATAGTACGGCGAACTCAAGTGCTCCTTGAAACCCCTTTCAGTCATATATGTTTCCTGGCTACAACATGGAATCGGTCAAGGATTGAATGATCCAGTGTTCCAGAATATTCCACAACCTTCCTTATTTTATATATTAAGAAAAATCTGGAAAATTCTAGAAAAATTCTCAATGTTATCACTCACAATTGCATTTCATACCATACAGCACAATCTCACGTTTATGTGAGACCCATGGATCTTATTAACTTAGAGTGGGTCCAGGGCTGCAGCGCCAGTGACACGTCGACCCTCATGGATCTTTCGTGCTCTTCCTTTTCGTTTGGTCACTCTCCCCCTGACTGTATGGAGACATGTTCCAAGTACCTCCACCAGGTCCGGGTATGCCTTTTCTAGGATTTCCATTCGTTTGCCGGCTAGGGCGTCACATTGACACAAGTGTTTCATGGTCATGTTATGCACTCTGAGCGAGACCGCTAGGTGCTTCTGTCGTTTTCTTACACACGCTTATATGGGATGGAATTATTCATCCCAAGTCGACGGGTGGCCACTGCGGGTGTTAAAAAACGGCCGTGGTTTAATCGGTCTTGTAGAGAAGCTATACTTCGCAAGCAGGCTGCGTACAAGGCTTGGACCACGGCTCGTATTAATGGGGATCTGAATGTTTCTGACCTGAAACGTGAGTTTAATGCTGCCTCGAGGTTCAGTAAGAGAGTGATTGCTAGAGCAAAGTATTATTTCGTCGGCAGAATTGGTGAGCGCCTGGCTAGGCACCCATCTGGGAGTCGTGCTTTTTGGTCGCTCGCTAAGGCTGCCGAGGGAAACTTCTGTCGGTCGTCTTTTCCGCCACTGCAAAAACCGGATGGCAATCTGGCCTATAGTGCTAAGGAGAAGGCCGACTTACTGGGTAATCTCTTTGCTTCTAACTCGACATTAAACGAGGGAGACGCCGTACCACCTACTATCCCATGGTGCGGTAACTCCATGCCGGAGATTTCGATTACACAGCGAGATGTCCGGCGGGCGTTGCTCTCCCTCGATATTCACAAGTCGAGTGGGCCAGATGGCATACCGGCAGTGGTGTTAAAGGTGTGTGCTCTAGAGTTGTGTTCTGTACTTACGCGCTTGTTCGCGCTCTCATACTCCACTAGGCAAGTTCCGTCTATGTGGAAGACTGCGAACGTGCACCCTGTGCCTAAAAAGGGCGACAGTTCAGACCCATCGAATTACAGGCCTATTGCTATTACCTCCCTTCTCTCCAAGGTGATGGAGCGTGTAATTAATACTCGGCTCCTCAGATACCTAGAGGATGACGACTTGATCGGCGACAATCAATATGGTTTTCGCCATGGCCGCTCGACTGGTGATCTTCTAGTGTATCTTACGCACCGATGGGCTTTGGCAGTGGAGAGTCAAGGTGAGGCATTGGCGGTTAGCCTGGATATGGCGAAGGCGTTCGTTCGGGTCTGGCACCGCAGTCTTCTTTCGAAGTTACCGGCTTGCCTGAGGGGCTTTGCGAATGGGTCGCTAGCTTCTTGTCCAGCAGAAGCATTAGAGCTGTTGTAGATGGCAGTTGCTCTGATAGCATGGACATTAATGCTGGCGTCCCGCAGGGTTCTGTATTGTCTCCGACGCTGTTTCTGCTGCATATTAATGATATGCTGTCTATTGACTGCATTCATTGTTATGCGGACGATAGCACCGGAGACACCTATTACACGGGCCGCGCAAATATCCCTCGTTCTTTGGTGGAGGAGAGTCGCGAACAACTTGTGTCGGACATCGAGAGCACACTAAGTAGAGTGTCCGACTGGGGGCGACAGAACTTAGTCCGATTTAACCCCTCTAAGACACAAGTGTGCGCGTTCACCGCTAAGAAAACTCCATTTGCTGTGGCTCCACACTTCGAAAACACACCCCTCACCATCGCAAAAAGTATTGGGACTCTAGGAGTTGAAATCTCCAGCGACGTCCAGTTTCGTTGTCACCTGGAGGGGAAGGTCAAGCTGGCGTCGAAGAAACTAGGTGTGCTCAACAGGGCCAAGCAGTACTTCAATCCGCGGCAAAGGCTTCTGCTCTATAAAGCCCAAGTACGGCCGCATATGGAGTACTGTTGCCATCTGTGGGCGGGAGCGCCTAGATACCAGCTTGCACCTTGTGACTCGATTCAGAGGCGTGCTGTGAGGATTGTTGACGATCCCAAACTGACAGACGGTTTAGAACCTTTAAGTCTGAGGAGGGATTTTGCGTCCCTTTGTGTGTTCTACCGTTTGTACAATGGGGTGTGTTCAGAGGAGTTGTTTGACATGATGCCCACGGCCTCCTTTTACAGTCGCACCGCTCGCCATCGACAGGGAATTCATCCTCACACATTAGAACCGAAGTGGACACGTACTGTGCGGTTCCAGAGAAATTTTCTTCCACGTACTATCAAGCTGTGGAATGAACTGCCTGTTGAGGTTTTCCCAGGAGACTACAGTATGGGGTTCTTCAAAAAGGGCGTAAAGAGGTTTTTACAGGGTCGGCAACGCGCATGTGATGCTTCTGGTGTTACAGGCGTCCATAGGCTACGGTAACTGCTTTCCATCAGGCGGGCCGTATGCTTGTTTGTCACCTTCGTGGTATAAAAAAAAAAAAAAAAAAAAACGCGAGCAGAAAAGGATAGAAGTATCCTGTAAATCCTGTTGTACATTTTTACTTCACACTTCCAAACACCGTAACCTAACTCACTTACTTGCAAGTGCTATCTGCTGCAAAACAAAACATGAGTGGGTGTCATTGCAAGGTTATGGAGAAAGCGTTGGGGAGTAAGGGGTTAATCAACATCCTTAAACCAAATCCAACCTCACCTGCACGTGGTGCACCCTACTGACTGACAAACGAGGCTCTGACGAAAAGAGAGGTAGGGCATATCGTATTTTTTACCCGACGACCCCTTGGTGTTACTGAATCTCGATGGGCGGTGGTGATTGCTTTCCATCAGGTGACCACATGCACGTTAGCCCCCCTCTCACATAAAAATATAGATTTTCTGTAAAATCGGTTTACGGACGATAATTTCACGTGATAACGTCATAAGAAAACATAATTAGTATATTAATATAAATAAGATAAAGCAATATATTTTTTTTAATCAAATTCATAGTTAGCAGAAACCCCTTCCATAAATATGGTTAATCCTTATAATAATAATATATTTAAAAAATATATAAATTTTCTAACAATAAATTAAATCGAATTAATAAATAAACAGTAACTAGTAATGGATGAAAAACAGTTAATAAAACTGGGCTGGTGCGCCCCAGTACTTACTCGCTCCATTCGACCGCATACAACGAAGAGCTGTTCGAATTGTCAGTGACCAAATGATTTCTGATCGGCTGGATTCTCTCTCTACACGCAGAGATGTTGCATCTCTTTGCGTTCTATATAAATTGTACCACGGGGAGTGCTCGGATGAGCTATTTGATTTGATACCTGCCGCTGAGTTCCACTATCGTACAACTCGCCAAATTCCATCCACATCACCTTGATATTTGGCGATCTACTACAGTACGCTTTTTAAGGCATTTTCTACCACGTACTGTAAAGCTGTGGAATCAACTTCCCTCAGCGGTATTCCCAAATAAGTACGACATGGGGGCCTTCAAGAACAGAGTCAATATTTCCCTTAAAAGGCTGGCAACGGATCGGCGACCCCTTGGTGTTGCTGATTTCTATGGGCGGTGGTGATTGCTTTCCATCAGGTGACCCACATGCTCGCTTGCCACCCTGTTATAAAAAAAAAATAAAAAAACAGTTCACGTCAATTTCTTAAAATGCAAGAATTAATGACCTTTTTTGTCGCTATGGTTTTTGTAATAAACAAATGAAACCGCATTAACTGTTGACAAAACAGTTCGCGTGTAGGTTGTGTGCTGCCGCTGTCCCTCTTCTACTCGAACGCATCGACTGATGGAGTGGGTGGAAGAGAGATAGATGTTCCGCGCCCTCTCATGTACGCTCGCCACAGACGGAATGTGACAATGAGTCATGCTTTTTCGTGGGTGCCGCCGCCGTTATCCTACACACACCTTATCGATACCTCCAAGGAACACTACGCCAACTAAAATTTCGATAGTTTTCTTTTTTCATCTAAATCGATTCAATATTTCAGTAACATCATGCTACCTGAATTTTATTTACAAAAGGCACACAGACACAACAAAATCGATAAATACAAACCACTAAGTAAATGTATAACTCAATATTAGCGGTGTGTATCTGGATGTGTATGTTTTGAGTTGGCGTAGTGTTCATTGGAGGTATCGTTATATATGATTAATGTTCTTGGTTCAGGGTATGCAACAGCAGTCGAAGGCCATCAGCGCTTACCAAAAGGCGTTGGAGTTAGATCCCAGCAACGCAGAGGCTCTGGAGGGATACCGTGCCTGCTCCACGCAACTCAACTCAAATCCTGAAGAGGTAATACATTATTTTGTTTTCATTGTCCCTAATTCCTGCTCTTTTCTTCCTGACGAGCTCGGCGTTCGCATGGTAACCAATGGCCGCTTTGACTCCGAGGTCGCGGGTTCGATTCCCGCAGAAGACAAACATTTGTGTGTATAAACATGTGTGTTTGTCTTGGTCTGGGTGTTTTCTATGTATTATAAGTATGTATTTACAAAAGAAAAAAAATGTATTGAAGTACATTTATCAGTTGTCTAGTACCCATAACACAAGCTTTGCGCTTAATTTGGGACTAGATGGCGCTGTATAAATTGTCCAGAAATATTAATTTATTATTATTATTTAATTCCGGTGGAGTTCGGTTAACCTGGGTGTAAATCGGGTTCGATCTTGGTTTTATTTTCTTTTAGAGCCTGTTTGCTTTTAGTCTTACTTCATGTAAAAACAAAGGATCGTAATGAACCGAACCAATAAAATTACAAAACTGGGCGACTAATATACTAACTTGGCGACTAAAATGATTAAATCATACCATACCTAACCTAACGACGCTAACCAAAAGGCGTTGGAGTTAGTTAATAAATATATGTAATTTTGTTCTTCTTATTTTTACATAAATATTCACATGCCATTTTGGTGGAATATGCTGAGGACCATACAATTTATAACGCCTTATTGTTAACCATATTCTGTGAATAAAGTATCATTCATCATTCATTCATTTATTCATCCATTCATCGTAGTATTCCAGTCGCTCATTTAGCAATTTTTAGTCGCTCATATTATTATTTTCCAAAAACAAAGCAATTATTAAAGTCTGAATCGTTTTTGTTTTCGGCTGAAATTACATGCAAAGCCTAAGCTTTTTCAATACCGAAATGCTAGCTGATAAAAAAAAATACAAAAAGATAAGAATATTATTTATAAAAAGTGTAGAGATAGGGAGATTTTAGAATAGTGTTTTTTTTTATACTACGTCGGGTGGCAGACAAGCATACGGCCCGCCTGATGTGAGACGGTTACCGTAGCCATATTAACGCTCGCAACATAAAAAATCGCTCGCTAAATAATTTCATTTCATTTCGGTAGAAAATGAGGCTGGCAGTTCGCGAGATATTACATGTTGCGAGCGCGTATAACCGCTTCACATCTGGCGCGCCGTATGCTCGTCTGCTACCCGAAGTAGTATTAAAACATTCCATAATATAATAATATTGATTATTTGACGAGCTCGTCATTCAATTAGCAATGGTTGCTTTGACTCTGAGGTCGCGGATTCGATTTCCGTAAAAGGCCAAAACTTGACTGCATGGATACGTCTGTTTGTCTTGGTTTGGGAGTTTCTCGTAGTACCCATAGTCCAAGCCTTAGCGACTATTAGGCGCCGTGTGAGTGGTCCAGGAGCATTAATGGGTGAATCCTGCAGGTCCGCAAGCGCGCCATGGCGGACCCCGAGGTGCAGACGATCCTGCGCGACCCGGCCATGCGCTGCATCCTGGAGCAGATGCAGCAGGACCCGCACGCGCTGCAGGACCACCTCAAGAACCCCGACATCGCCGCCAAGATACAGAAGCTGCTCGAGTCTGGCCTCATCGCCATCCACTAGCGCCCCCACACCCCGCCAGGAACACGCTCGCCAGGGGTCGATTTGTTAAAATAAATAATTATCGATTGCAAAACTGATGCATATTTTATAGGTAACTTAATGATATTGTATTAAGAAAATGATACAGTCGAACATAGAACCTTTTTTTGAAGTCGGTTAAAAAGTTTCGAATCCCAGTCTAGTGCTGACTTGCTGTTGCGCTCGTCTGGGTACTTGTATCAACCCAGTCCAGTGCTGACGTCGAGCTTGCAAGTCACTCCAGTTGTCTAGCCACTCATTCTATTTCCGGGGCCAGTGTCAATACTCCACAGACAATTAACTCACTTCCGATTCTGTTTACTTACACCCAGTTACTGGGTTCTAGTTGCATCACTAGGACCAGCCACTAAACCTGTAAACCAAATATTAGGCAGTGGAAAATTAAGACAATAGAAAGGCGACACTATGAAAACACGTTAATTATGCTTGCCTAAAACAAATAGTATAATACCCTGTAAATGTAACTCGTCTAGCTTTTTACAATTACTAGGAATTTTACATTAATAAAACATAAAAAGTACTTCAGTTGATTTTTTAATTGTTTATTATTTTACGGCTCTGGATATGAATCCTTTACAGCCCGACTTTTTAGTTTTTTCATCTTAATTTTGAGAATACGGAAATATATCGTCAGGAATCTCGTATTTTCTCAATTACAGCATTAATATATATAACTATTTAGAAGCAATAACAATAAGTTACTAAAATTTGTTTATAAGCTTAATAGCTCACTCAACGAATTCCCGCGAAGAACTTATACTTCAGTTGTGAAAACAAATATGGTAACGTCATAAACTGCGCTCCTTGTACCTATTTAATTAATACAAAATTGTCGTTTGAGGGATATTAAAAGGAATTTCATGAAGTTGCGTCTGCATTATCATTCCATATATCTTTCGTATGAATTTTGACTGTCGTTTTTATCGGAACCACCCCAAATGGGGTATAAATTTGAGTCGTATATCTTTTTTTAATACAATATCATTGGTTGAAGATTTTGCCTTTTTTGCGGTTTATTTGGGTAATGGGCTGTGTTCAGAAGAATGAACCGTCTGAGTATGCAATCAAAGTATATATTTGTACAAAAAGTGTGACTCGCCACGTCCCAAGCAAAAACTATACACATAAATACTATGAGAATCTAATTTTAAACCCATTGGTTTTTGAAATTGTGATGTAATTTAATCCCAAGAAACAAATTGCAAAAGACGAGCTCTAAAGCACTAGTATCTAGGGCCGTAAATCTATTAAAATATAATAGAACATTCAGTGTTAACATCTGTTTCAACTTTTGCGGTTTTTTCTCTGAAAAAACTCTACACTGTTATTGTAGAGTTAAAACACTATGTCAGTAAAATTATTAAAATGTTATAATTGTCTTGTTTTAGTACATTGCAAGCTATGTTAGCATTTAGCATAACTCAGTCGGGTGGTTATTTTAAATTATGTCATAATATGTTTACTCTTCGAAGAGTCATTGGCGAATACATTTTACTTATTGGATATAAATTTCCCAAAGGTATGCAATTAATTATGTTTAGCATGTAATGTGTTTTGTCCTTTGAATATTATGCTAATGAATGCAAATCACTGTCTCAAAGCTTTAAAATAAATAGATGATGTATCACTGGATTTGGGCGCTTATCAATGTGCGCTAATTTATTAAGTTTTATTCAGACCCGTACTATCGCGTTGACGCGCCTTACATGTTTTTTTATACTGAGATAAAGTCGATAGCCTCGTGAATCCGATCGAATGCGTATCTATAGCCAGGGGCGCAGACTCCGTGGGTGCTCAGGGGCTCGAGCACCCATGAGAAAAAAACAGTAGGTGCCGAGCACCCCTGAGAATAAATAGATATCAAGAAACAGATCAGTAATCGCCTTTTAGGGATCGACGTTTTTTCATTACCCGACGACCCGTTTAGCACAGTGGTTCTAAACCACCGCAGGTTGAGACGCAAGAGTCGCCAACACAAATGTTTGTTGATGAAACATATTTGTGTTGGATCTGGGTGTTTGTGGGTCTCACACTTCGCCACTTTTTCGAGTCATCATATGAGCATGAGCACCCATGAGGTTTTCTAAAAGCCGGTGCCCCTGTCTATAGCCTGTGTAATATCGATACCTCCAATAACACTACGCCAACTCAAAACATACACATCCAGATACACACCGCTAATATATGAGGAATAGATATATTTACTTAGCGGTTTGTATTTGTCTATTTTGTTGTGTCTGTGTCTCTTTTATAAATAGAATTCAAGTAGCATAATGTTACTGAAGTAATGAATCGATTTAGATAAAAAAAATACAGGAAAATTAGTCGACTTTGGTCAAATTGCAAAAAAATCGGTTGTCTGTAAAGTCTGTTTACTGACGATAGTTGAACGTGACAACGTCATAAGAAAATACTGATGGAATGTTTGCATTTTTCAAAAGAAAATTTTAATGGAACGCCTCAGAGCGAGGTAACGCCGCATGAGTCATGTTTTTTCGTGCGTGCAGCCGGCTCCATCGAATTTTATGACGTTGTCACGTCAAAAAGAAAACTATCGAAATTTTAGTTGGCCTAGTGTTCCTTGGAGGTATCGATATGGTGCTCCGTGCTTTGGAGAGGGCAGTTCAAACCGTCGATGTTAGCTGTCATCGTTAGATGCAGGGGTTTTTATTTTGGAAGTGAAAACTTTTTTAGTAGGCCCTGAAATACAATATTGCTTAGGGCCCGCTTTAGCATTAGTCAGTCAGTATAACATGCGCCGGGGCGCGTACGGCCCTCGAGCTATGAAGCTCTTTGCCCGGGCAAGACTCCGGGGGCTTCAACCCCCGTGTAACTAACCCTTGCTTGCGCGGGGTTAGCATTAGTCCGCCATTGGTTAGATGGCAGTCGGTTAAGCATTATTCACAGGTACATATCGCGTCTTCATTACACAGTTACAAAGCGTGTTTAATAACGCGATGATAATAAGCTACGTATATATAGATATCGCTGCTTACCTAAATTCATGCTGGTCGCTCCCAAATTAGACGAGTCGGGATGCGCAATAATGTGCCTTATTACTACGTTTTTTCCCCTTGGAGGCAATGTCTAGACCAGTGTCCCGCAAACTTTTTGTGTCTAAGGTACATCTAGAAAACCGAAATTTTTGGAGGTACAACATAAATATTAAATCAGTTTTTATTTGTGTAAGTATTTTTCTTCTGTCCGTCTAATTAGCTTTATGAGATAACCTAATTTTTCCGATGCACACTAATTAATGCCCGTGGTACACCAGTGTGCCGCAGCACACACTTTGGGGAACACTGGTCCAGACTATAAAGGTACGGTCGGCAACACAACAGTTTCCCTGTACACATGTCTTTCTATAATATTATTAAAACTCACGTGAGACATTATACTACATTAAATAAAACGCAGTGTCCGGCGCGAGAGACAAAGGGTGGACGTGTCTGGACATTCGACCTGATGAAGGTCTCCTTTTGAGATCGAAACTAATCGGCTTTCCCGACAAAAAGACGTGAGTGACCCGTTTAATTTACATGTCTTTCTGTTAAGAGTATAATAGAACTATATAAAGTTATATCTTTTAACGTATAGTTAGTTTATGACGAGATAGGTACATTTAATTTTATTTTCTACTTGGCGTTTCGATGAGAAAGCTACTTGTTTCTGACTTACTATGCATACGACCTAAATGTTGAACCACATCTGTCAGCACGGAATCGCATTATTACATGCTCTGTCCTTTTCTGCCTGTCAAATGTCATTAACTAGAGCGAGAAAGATAGCGCGATTGCTTCACATCCTTTAGTGCTATCGCGGCAGCATCTCTGATACTGCCGCAATAGCCCTAACGCTGTCTTTCTCGCTCTAGTGAATGACGTTCCTGCGTGATAGTAAAGAGAAAAAGCGTGAAAAACCAACAATTCGCAGCTGCGGACGGACTACTCATACGCGGCGATAGAAGAAAAAAAGGAATCAAGTATATTTTCTACTTCTAGATTTTTCCCGTGCATTCGATAGTCTCAATGTTCCTCTCTTATTATCCAAATTGACTTACTACGGCCTGGACCGTCATTCTGTCGGGTGGTTTGGGAGTTATCTGGGTGGTCGAACGCAGCGCGTGAAGCTGCCGAAGGCTGATGGTACTTGGCTACTATCTCTGCCTCAGCCTGTAATTCGTGGGGTACCTCAAGGCTCCATACTTGGACCTCTTCTCTTCATAATTTACAGTGCCGATCTCACGGAAGTGATAAAGCACTGTAAATATCATTGCTACGCTGATGATGTCCAGGTATACATATCCGAAATTCCTACTAAGATTTTCCAGGCTGCGCAAGATATGAACGAGGATCTGAATAGTATTGCTGATTGGGCTGACAGAAATTCACTCGTACTGAATCCTCACAAAGTGTGGTCAGGAACTGTTTTTACCGACTTAAAGTTTTATACAAGATTCGTGATCTGCTAACAGAACGAGTACGCTTTCGATTATGTGAGTCACTTATTTTGTCTAGACTTAATTATGGGGACGTTGTTTATGGACCTCGTTTGCTGAGTAGAACTCAACGTTTAATACAGCGAATACAAAACGCTTGCTGTAGATATTGTTTAAATGTTGCTCCTAGAAGTCACATATCGCCTATTTTAAATAATGCTTCTTTACTAAACATGGACTCGCGTAGGCAGCTCCATTTGGCAAATTTGTTATTTGGGGTTATTAAATTTAAAAATCCGGAATATCTCCACTCCAAATTGATGTTTTCTCCGTTCCAAGAGCGATATGGCACTAGGTTTTGTCGCCGATCCAGTCTAGTCGTGCAGCATCACAGAACGGCTGCCTTTAGGGGCAGCTTCCGCTACCAGGCAACTAAATGTTGGAACAACATTCCGCCGCCAATCAGAAATATCACCGCCAGACTTACTTTTAAAAAACATTTAAGTTCTTTTCTACTTGATAAACAGAAATTAGGCATTCCGAAGAGTTACCTGTCGTAGCGGTCTGCTGTCACTTCATGGGCATTTGGGTATTAATTTTATGTCTGTAATCCATTCACTATTTTTGAATATTGAATATTAAGTAAATTTAATATCATAAAATTTTATTATAATCTCACTATCTACTTCACTTGTTGTCTATCATAAATTATTACGCTATCTATAAGTAAAGACAGTTATCATTATTGTTATTATTATTCCGCATTTATTTATATATTTAAACTTGTATTAGTCAGTAACTCACTATTTCATAATCGTATTTCTACATTTAGCACATCTCATATAAATATTTTTAATGGTTATTATTTATACTTGGCATTACTTGGACTGATGCGCACTCGTACCTCTGGGTAATAGCCGAAAATCAGTGTGTTGCTTATGCAACATTTCCACTGAGCTATGGCCCCTTTGTATTGCTGCAACACACACCTACAATGAACAATGTGTATACTGTCACCAATTGTAAAAGCTTATAATTGTACGTGTGTAACTGCTGTAATACAAATAAACTATCTATCTATCTATCTATCTATTTGTTTATTGCGATCGCAACATGGTAGAAGAAGGACTCGTCACATCCTCACAGTTGCTTATATTATGTGCCATCGCTCTGGCGGCAGAAAGCTGAACTAAACTAGACGTGATTATAGAGGGCGCTGTATCAAAGTTTATCGTGTCAAGCTAGGCGACAGAGGGCTTGTGGCAACACGTATCTATCTAGAAGTTTAAATACACCTTTCAATAGCTAAAAAGATCGAAGAATTAGTTACGTTGAGTAAGAGTTGTAAGACGTAGCGCGCGATGAAAGCAGTAGCGTCGCCATTTTAAGGTAGTTTCGCTCGTCACATAACAACGACGTTAAACACAAACACGGATCTTTTTTTTTGGGAGCAGTAGTTTGATTTGAATTGCCCATTATTGCTACTATAATGTTATGTGGTTGATGTTCTCTTTTTATGTTTGTACTTGAACCTAATTCTGTCAAAAAGTTTTAAGCCACACATAGTTTTCAAGTAATTGACAGTAAAAGAGAAAAGAATATTAATAATGATATATGTTTATGACGTGTCTAAGTGAGAGCTGAGTGGCAAATAAAGGTTTCAAGTATTCAAGTTGGTGGCTTGTTATACTTCTTATTTTCTGTAAATAAATCAGGTGACTATAGCTAGATGATAATGTGGTTCAGTTTAGATTTTCTGCCATAGATAATGAGATATTGATCATGTAGATTTGAAACTTTTTGACAGAACTCTTCCCATTTCAATTCTAGAAAAAGATTTATCTGTTTATGCGGTACAGCTTCATGGGGTTATAAACTGGCAATACTGGTACTAGTCTTAAAGTCCTTCATTGTGCACAGACAAGTATTGGTGTACTATAGTTATTTTATTCCAATTGAGACCCTAGTATGTAATATTTTTGGTGTATCCAAAAGTCGGGCTCTAAACGAATAGCATCCAGGGCCGCAAAACTAATAATAAAAAAAGAATATTACCAGTGGAAGATCTTGAGTAAATGGTAGCATAAAACCCTTTATTATATACATAACAGTTTATTATTATTATTTCGTAACGAATCGACCCCAATCCAGTTTAAACCAAACGCTAATTGAAGTGGGCCTATTATTTCCACAATGACATTAGAGCACTCGATCGAACTATTTAATATTAAGCCTTATTATGACAGCAATAAAATTCAATATCTATTGTCATTGTGTGTCATTTGACCCGCCCCATTTATGCGTCTGTAGCTCTGAGGTCTGTATTGTCATGACTCGACATTACGGAAAATGCTAAACTGTCTCTAGAGACATGTTGCTTTCTGTTATATAAAGTATGGAGTTTACATAACCTAAAGGCTCGTTGACATTCGGCGAGTTTACTAGCTACTAGGTGGCGAGTTTAATAGCGCCAGTGCAAAGTGCATTGATCACACGCAAAAAAAAAAATACGAAAGCAGAAAGCCGCATTTGTCTAGGGAGCAGTTGGACTACTCGCCTGAATAAATCACATATTTACGGTACAAGTCGAAACATTAAAATACGTTCTTTGGTCTCTTGATCGTGGCGCACGACGCTGCGGTATGCGGCTCAAACGCAGCGCCACGACGCAACGTTTACCGTCTCGGCGGAAAAGTGGTCTGTTGATTTTGCCGCAGCTACCAAAGTAAAACTTCTCAGCTATTTGCCTCCAGCAATTTTCTTTGACTATGAAACTTTTATGTTTTTTGTCTTAATATATAAACTTTTCGTGTCGCGTTGTTTGTTAATAAACTCCTCAACGGTTGAAACGATTTTTATGAAATTTTGTTTTTATATCGGGTAGGTCTAAGAATCGGCCAACATCTATTTTTCATATCCCTAAATGTAGTTTTTATATAAAGAAGGATAATTGCAGATTAATTCTATTAAATTGTCGTCAAACAAATCCATTGTCCACCCGTGACGCACACCCCAGCGATGAACGAGAACGACGCCGCGCAGTGTACCCGCTCCCCACTTCACCGCGCTTACCCTTCGCCGCTAACGCATACTGAGACGGAACAAGAGACCAGACGTTTTTCATACGATTATGTGACCGGCACCGCATGCAGCACACCGCAGCGTTATGCGTTACGAACGAGAGACCAAAGCTTTAGGCATGTTTTGGCTTGCTTATCTATCAGCCCCCATAGCCAAGTGTAATTCTTAGCGTAACGAACGCTAGATAGATCACGTGACATTTGTCAATTCCCATACTAAAATGTTCGAATTTGACAAATGTCACGTGATTTATCTAACGTTCGTTACGCTACGGATTACACTTGGCTAGGGGGCCAGGGCTTATGGACGAGGTAAGCTTTCGGCGAAGGCAAAAATATTATGGTTAGGTCGTCCGCGCCTACACAATATTATTGGTAATGTGAGATTAATAATTGTATTTTAATCACCTAATTCAGCAGGTATATTGTTCATTATCATCATCATCAGATATAGGCCACCCGTATTACAAATTCAATACTATTGCCATAATATAAAATTAATAGCAAACTATTTTTATAGCATACAGTATTCCTCCCACGTATGCAAAAGCGTGTCTGCAGGTACGGATTGCGGTAGACAATATCGGTAGCGGGAATCTACGAGATACATATAAATAGTATACCATCTGTACCTAAAAGTAGCGCATTTTGAATAACGACCCCGAGAAAATGGCATGTGTGACGATGGAGTAGTATTATTTTTTTACTATGTATATTGTACGTGTTTCAATATTACACATTAACAATAACAATAACCGTAAGTTTTACATCATACATTTAATCATTTGGTTCATTATTATTGTTTTAGGCTCAATTTATACCGCCGCCGAATTGAATGGAAGCGACTGCAACGAAATTGTACATAGCATAATGAACTTTATGACAATTGTATTAGCCAAAAAGGTCGCTCGTCTTCCGCGGTATCCTCGCACATTCTCGAGAATTCCCTATTTTTGGCACGTATTTAAGTTTTTTTTAGCTAGGGTTCTAGATTTGGATGTAAAACGCCAATGACAACTTGCAAGGATTTATTCACGCAGGGTCTGGTCTACAGGTCTTCACAACACGAAGTTCACACGAAGATTCCAAATCGCAGGTCAAATCGAAGTCCAATAGTATCTCTGAGGTCGTAGGTTATCACTTGTCTCGCAGGTAGATTCGCTCGAAGTTTACTCTTCCGAAGTCCAAACTGAACTCCACTATGCGCCGCGGCGGTCGCTATTTATATCCGCCGGCAAGGGTTCCCGAAAGTCTCGAATGTAGGTACTTCCCGTCGGTAAGACATCGTAATGTCTCTCGAACATTTTCATGTCATAGTGTAGAGCACCTTAGGAATGCGGGGATACACTTACCTCGAGTGCTCTCAATGCTTTTTAATTTTTGCCTCTGTCATTCCTACTTGCCTCACGAGCTAACTCGAACTATTGTAGTGCCTGTTGTTAAAAATAAGACGGGAGACACATCCGATGCGGACAATTATCGACCCATCTCACTTGCCACAATTACAGCTAAAGTATTTGACAACTTATTGAATAGTGTTCTTAATGAGAAAGTAAAATTACATGATGCACAATTTGGATTCAAGGCTGGGGTATCGACAGAAAGTGCAATTTTGAGCCTTAAACACACTGTGGGATACTATACAGCGAGAAGGACACCAGTATATGCATGTTTTCTCGACCTGTCCAAAGCCTTTGAATTGGTTTCATATGACATACTGTGGGACAGGTTGGGAGAAGCTGGTGTACCTGCTGAATGTACCTCCTTGCTTAAATTCTGGTATGGTAATCAAAAAAATCAGGTGAGATGGGCCGGTACATTGTCTGATGAATATGCAATGGAGTGTGGAGTGAGACAGGGTGGTCTGAGTTCACCCGTTTTGTTTAACCTATATGTCAATCAGCTGATTGGGGAGCTCAGCAGTGCACATGTCGGATGCCATGTAGGCGATACAGGCTTAAATAATATTAGTTATGCTGATGACATGGTACTTCTGAGCACCTCAATAAATGGTTTGAGAAAATTGTTGTCAATATGTGAGACCTATGCGAAGGCACATGGCTTGAAGTACAACACTGACAAAAGTAAAATCCTTATCTTTAAAGCAGGGAAACGTCAACCAAATCATGTGCCTCTGGTGTACCTTAACGGTACAGCATTAAAGCTGGTTGACAATTTCAAATACCTGGGTCATGTAGTGACGAGTGATCTAAAGGATGATATGGACATTGAGAGGGAGCGCAGAGCGTTGTCGGTGAGGGCTAATATGATTGTGCGCAGGTTCGCTCGATGCACACCAAAAGTAAAAAAAACGCTTTTCAAAGCTTATTGTCAATCATTTTACTCGAGCGGCCTGTGGATGTCATACACGCAGAGAGCTTACAACGCTTTGCGTATACAGTATAACAATGGCTTCAGAAAGTTGTTAAGGTTGCCACCGCACTGTAGTGCGTCTAGAATGTTTGCGGAAGCACAAATAGACGATTTTTACGCGATTCGTCGTAAAAGGGTAGCGTCGCTAATGCAGAGACTACACAAGAGTTGCAACAGTATTCTGAAGTCCATTGCTGCGCGGTTTGACTGTCCAATCCAGCACCACTGGATCAGGATTGCCACAGGGCTAGTAAAATAAATAGATACAGCAATAATCTCTGTATGATACAGAGATTATTGCTGAATTTAAATACAGACTGTATCTTACTAACAGTACTAATGTAGTCTAAGGCCAAAACTGTTACTAAATCCAATACTAACTAAATTTATGGACTCTGTCTGAAATAAAAATTTATTATTATTATTATTATAGTGTTATGAACCTTATGTTAGTAGACATACGGGTCATTATTGCTTGCAGCGAAATATGCGGCGACTATTCTAGAAGTTTTCATTCTAGATGATTCGCGACAGGACCGCGACACTATGTAAGTACGTCGTTGCAAAAAGTAGCTTCCATTCCATTCCGCGGCGTGTAAATTGAGCCTTAGTCATCATAACTCGCATTGCTACAAGCATCGTTTGCCGTCGGCCTAAGCCTAACCACAGTATTGTCTTCGCAGTAGACTTCGCTACATGCCGCCTGGTTTATTTCGAGGAAATAGCTTAATGTATAATAATGTAGGCTTCGTGGACCATTCCAGTACGCTTCTCAGTGTGCCTGCAAGCAGATGAACGAACGGAGGGCAAGCAAAAGGCCAATATTCAAAAGAAAATTGTTTTGTTTCATTGATAGTGAATATTTATGACGATTTTTATAGGCATAAAGGTAGGAAAAGTTAATCTGTAAGTTGAAAGGAAGTATTTCTTCTACAAATAAACTTTTACTTTGGAGTTGATATCGAAATATCGGACAAAAACAACTTCCTCAAAAAAAAAAATTCAATTCATAAAGAGAAGTTTTGTCGCTACTGTGAAATCTCGCAGTAGCGAGAAATTTGGCACATACTGTATATGTTATGGTCAATATAATAAATTGGTCATTAGTCATACTGACCGATATTTGGTCAATGTAATAAAACATGTTTTGGTTCAATTTGAGTCGATTTTTGGTTAGGTTAGGGTTTTCTTGTGTCATGTTATCGGAAATAGGAGCTCCGAGATGCGGAACCGTCAACCTAGATGATGAATGATGTGGTGCCAAGTAAGCTTAATTATTAATAATTGATAATTTATTAAATTGGCCGGGCATTATCAATAATGACCAATTTATTATATTGACCATAACATGTATACTTATATATAATAATAATGTGCTTGCCGATATTAAAATCCTATATGTTCATCTAGAATATATTCGACGGTGTGCACATTTATCCAAATCCGTTCAGCCGATTACTCGGTGATAGAGTACCTAAACAGTACAAACATCCACAGATCCATATTACAATCTTTCTCATTTGTAATAGTTATTAGGATTTCCGAGATAATAAAACTGCAATGTTTGTCATTTTTTTGAATAACGCGCACTAGGTAGGACTGGCTATGATTTACGGTGGGGCTGGCCGCATGTCCCCTATTTTGTATAGGAACGACGAGCTCCATTCATTCATTCACTCAGTCGCGAATTTAATATTTGGAACCTTTGGAACGTTTGGAGTCGTCAAATTCCTATGTATGTATGTAAACGCATGGCATTCAGGACATGCGGCAATTCTAGGTTGAACAAAAAATGTTTCTCTAGAGAGCATTATACGGTCATCAGAAAATTTCACTGTACCCTCTTCGTTCGTTCGTCTTCCATCCTAGGCCTACAGTACAGCTCAGATGTTAGTGCACTTTACCTATTTTTGAAGTGAAAACTTCTTTAGACGCACTGTGCAGAAATTTAGTGGCTAGTGAAGGAAACTTAACCGTCACGCTCGGACTGCAACGCACCACTCACGCCTCTGTAACGCTCGTTCGAGTAAAGTCGGCAGGCGGGAGCGAGACGGAGCGAGAGGTGAAGTTTTCACTTCTGTCATGCGTTCAAGCACACGGTTTATTTATTTATTAAGGTTTATTTTACGTATTATTTTGTGTCTCAGATGTACTGCCATGGAATTTTTAACAGTTTTGTAATTTATTCAATAAAGAATATTGTAGGCAATACTTAGATGTTTTATTTGTACAAGGTTTTTTAAATATAAATTTAAGAAGTAGTTATCTTAACCTTTAGACGTTAGCAACACCAGAGACAACACTCACGCGTTGCTAACATGCCGATCATAACATAACCCTAGCCGTTAACATGTGCCTGCGAAAAAGATGGAGTTATGCGATAGAAAGAGACGCTGCATATAGGCACAGTATAAGTAATAGAACAGTATGGCCACTCCCTGCCGCTCTCTCGTGTCAACCTCACCTCCCCTCTGAGACAAATGTGGGACAGTTTGTATGGCGGCGCACGCACACACGCTCATTTGCGCACTGCACAGACGTCATTGTTTATGTAGTAATGAACGACGCGACTTTTGTATGGAGTGGCCGGGGTGTGATATAGGTAAACAAAACTCTGATACGCGCCGCGTTGTGTTATTTGAAATGCACTTTATTGCTTTGTGGCTAGAGTCGCTATTTATTTAATTGCCTTTTAAGAAGTGCGAATTCTGTAATATAATAGTTAATTCTTATTCTGTGGTACTATTACATACTGTGCTATTACGAAAACTAAAATGTTCTGCAAACAGAGACATGCACCTGGCGGTTTATGATGCCCAACAAATTTAAAAAATCCGTGCCTGTTTACTGTGTTTTTATGCGTAATCCCTTATTCACCTCACTGCTGGGATACGTATCTCCCCTCGATTGACGGGGTTTAGAGCATACTCCATCACGGTACTCAACTGCGGCTTGGAGGAGATTTTATGCCTACCAATTAAATTAAGGACACAGTTAACCGCTTGTAAACCATACTTATTACTTCTAATATATGGTCTACTAGAAAGCACTACGCTAGACCTTGTAGGTACTCATTCATTGGCGTAGCGTGGACTAAAGTAGACGTGGGCAAAGTATCATCAGCGAGGCCCGTTTCTTTCAGGAGGGATCTAATTCCAACCTCACATGCACGTGGTGCACCCTGCTGACTAACAAACGAGGCTCTGACGAAGAGGTAGGACATAGCGTATTTTTTTAGGAGCAGTCTGAGGAAGTCTGCTGGAGGACCTCACAGATTACCGCAGCCAAATAACAATTCCCTTGAGGGTTGTTGTGTTAACGTTAGTGAGGTCATCAGAAAGAAAGAAAGGAAGGATAGGATAGGTACAGACTGGCAATGGATCGACGCCTTGGAGCTGCTGATCTCCATAGGCAGTGGTGATTGCTTTGATTGAGGTGAGCCACACCACCCGTTTGCCCGCAATTTTTAACTGGGCATAACAATTTTAAGGCTCAACTCTTTTCGTTTAAATGCGTGCCGTCGCCCATTATAAAATATTAAAATGCGTGTAACTTTTTAATTACGCATTGACCAGTTATGTTTTTTCTGCGACAAATTCAAGGCAACATCTGGGTGAAATCAGATTTTTGCTAGGCGGTGTATATTTTATTGGGCAGTGCCGAAATAAGGCTTATTTTGCCACAAATAAATACTTATAACTTTTTAACGGGAAGTCGACTAATTCTGATACTTGGTGTCTGAATTCGACATCATCAAAGGGGAAATCATGTCTTCGCTATGTTATGTAGTCTAATAGATCCCCAGTGGGCTGTACCGAAATAAGCTTATTTCGGCACTGTCTCAAAAAAAAAACCTTATATAGACCGACAAATTTTTTTCTTCTGGGCGTCAAATTTCGACAAATTAAGACTAATTTTTCGTCTAGTTACAATCAAGATCTGAGACCTGGGCTGTGCCGAAATAAGGCACGCCCGTCGCCCTTATGCGAATGTTCTATAGCCAATCATGAATTCGATCAAACAGCATACTACGTTCTCTGGGAGTGTGATCTTTGGCGGCGGAAGCGGAACATGTTGAATTTGTTGCATGCCGCATGCGGGGTAGTAGGTATACTATTCTGATTTGATAGCAACAAGGGCGAATTACCTAGCGTTCAAACGATTTTGCAATTAATATTATTAGAATAGATGTGTTATTTATGATAGGTCCCAATAGTGTTAGATAGGTACATAAAATCCGTGGTGCACGGCAGTTGACCTTTACTTGACTAGCCTCTATGCTAGGGCGCAACATTTCGGGGTACTACGCACCTTATTAGGCCATCCGTCCAACGCTCACCCCTATCGCGAGGGCGTTCGTTTCATCCCACGCTCCACAGAGGAGTACAGAGCGGTACAGAAATACCTCACCACACTAGAGGAGAAGGAGGCGTCCCTATCGTGGTACTGCTATGCCATACAAGAGGAGCTACCTACCAAAGTAGCTATTAGGGGTCTTCCGTTGCACACACGTACGGAAGACATTTCAGCAGCTCTTGAAACCTTGGGATTTCCTGTAAGGTTAGTGCGCCCTATTGCTAATAGCTGGAGAAGGCGAGGCTGCGTCTATCATGTCCAGCTAGCCCACTTGCCGAAAGAAGAATTGCTGCGACTATACAATGTGGACGAGTTGCTCTTTATGCCGGGCATAACTATTGAAGCCTGGCGAAATACCGGCAAGATAGCTCAGTGTCGTCGATGTCAGGGTTTCGGCCACGCGTCCGTAAACTGCCATAGGCCTTTTAAATGTGTCCGATGCGCAGGAGAACACATATCCACCGAATGCCTGAAAACCAAGGAGGAGCTCCCATCATGTGCAAACTGTAAAAAAGCACACGCCGCTAATGATAAGCGGTGTGCGGTAATGAGGCGGGAGGCGCGCCGAAAAGGGATTCAGCTCCCCGGCCCCCCTCCCCCACGCCCTACCATGCGAGCTCCACCCCCAGGTAAACAGCCCACCTGCCCACCGCCTAACCAACTAACGGAGGAAGAGCTGGAGGAGGGATGGCAGACCGTACATAACCGTCGCGGCCGCCCAACGTTAGCCACACAAAGTAATACACAGCCCTCTGTACGCGTAGATTTTCCACCTAAGGCTACGCAAATAGAGTCCCAAATGCCAACCACACTGGCGCCGCCTGCCAACCCGGGTCGGCCTAGGCAGCGCCAGCGCCGAAGAAACAGAGGTAGGAAAGGTAGCGTGCCAAATCTCGCTCCGCCCGCGCGCGTTAACGTACAGACAGACATAGTGACGTTCCCGCGAGAACCAGCCAATGTGAGTAGGCCCCAAGCCCTCTCCCACCGCACGGAACCGATAGTGCGAGAAAAAATTAAAACACAGCCCCGCATGTCGGAGTGCATGCTGCCAAACTCAAACACAAACACAAAAAATGAGTCCCGTGCGGTGGAGCCCGCACTGCGCAAAACAAATGCGCAAAACAAATACAAGACCATATAAAAAACTTACTGCCCGCGATAAAACAAATGCTAACTATATGTCGGCACCAAATTTGAATTTCCCGCAACCGGTTCCACTGGCTGTAAATAGGGCACCCTTCCGCCCCTCTGTCATCCCTCCTGGTAGTAACGCTATCTCGCTAATAGTCGGTATACTAGTAGATATGTTGAAAAACATCGCCGCCGGGGTAAATATATGGTCGGCAGCGACCCAAGCCTTAACAAAACTCTTAACACAATATGGGTAGTGACGAAGTAAGAGTCATTTATTGGAACCCCGGGGGCGTAAGAGAGAAAGCCCCGGAATTGAGGTTGCTCGCCCAGGAGTATAACCCACATGTTATACTGCTGGGCGAAACCAAACTTTCGCCCAACAAGGACTTTAGAATCTCCAACTACTTCATGTATCGTAGGGACCAGGTCTCAACACGCGGAGCGGCCTACCGTGGTACGGCGGTACTGGTGCGCCGTGACTGCGTGCATGAGGAGTTGGACCTTCCGCCCTTTCAATCACTTGCAAGCATCGGGATTAGAATTAAGGTAGGCGAGGTAGAGCTACGTATTTTCGCTGCTTATAGACCTCCGGGGCCTAGGTTGTATGAGTCAGATATTAGGGCTATCTTTAGTGAGTCAAGCCCTACGTTGGTGATGGGGGACCTCAATGCCAAAGATCCGGTATGGGGGTCCCGTATCACAAACCCAGCGGGCAACAAGCTCAGAAGAGACTCCGAGGTAAACGGATACGTGGTGCTGGGGCCGCCGGCCCCAACTCACATACCAGCTAACCCACGCCACAGTCCGGACGTTCTGGACATCGTGTTAGCACAGGGTATAGACTGTACTATAAGCACAGAGGTGCTCTACATTATGGACACACAGCATCTCCCAATCTTAGCCACACTGGACTTAGGGGCCCCATATGGGTTCGCAAGGCCTACTCGTAGGAAAGTGAACTGGCAAGAGTATCAAGCTGCGCTCTCGGACTTCACACTGGAAGGCAAAATCGAAACACCGGATGAGGTTGAGTCGGCCGTGACACATCTTGCCAACGCTATGACAGCCGCCCTAGAAAAAGCCACATCAGTCGTCACCAAAGTCACAAATCGTCGTGAAGACCTGCCGCGGAATCTAAGAGCTCTACTATGCAAGAAACGCAGTCTCCGAAAGCTTTGGTCGCAGACACGCTGTCCTCGCCTCAAACGCGAGCTGAATAATGTTTCCGAGCAACTTTCCGAAGGTGTCAAAACCTGGAGGGGCTCTTGTTGGGAGGCCAGAATTGACGAAGTTGCAGAGGATAAGACAAGCCTCTATCATCTAAATAGGCAACTATCTAAAAAACCTCCTCCAGTATGCCCTTTGTACGACGAAATGGGTGAAAGACAATTTAGTCCAGACGATAGAGCACAAATCATCGCAAAACATCTATCAGGAGTTTTTCAGCCCAACCCAGTCGCCCATAACGCCCCTGATGCCGTCCGCGCCCATCATTCAGAAGTCCTAAACCATGTTAGCCAATTCCTAGAGTCTCCGGCTTCGCCACTAAAAGGGGACTTATTTATTTCTCCATCCGAAGTTCGGCAATTAATCCGCCGCCTCCCTAATAAAAAAGCACCGGGGCCGGACGGCATTACGAATGAGATGTACAAACGGCTTCCTCGTAGAGCTATAGTCGCTATCGCTCGACTCTCTAACGGGATACTCCGGACCGCTCATTTTCCTAGCTTCTGGAAACCAGGTAGAGTTATTGTTCTCCCCAAACCGGGTAAGGACCGCCGGTACCCGGAAAATTACCGGCCTATAACGCTACTAGCGCACGGCTCTAAGTTGTTTGAGCGTCTAGTGCTGCGGCGCCTCCGGCCGCACCTAAGTCCGCGCGAAGAACAATACGGGTTCAGGACACAGCACTCGACGACGCTCCAACTGGTACGCGTGCTTCACCACCTGGCCGAGGAATGGAACCGCGACCGTACAACGGTCGGAACTTTTCTCGACATAGAGAAGGCCTTCGACCGAGTCTGGCACGAGGGGCTAATCTACAAGCTTCTCACAAAAACAAGCACACCGCCACAGCTGGTGCGGCTGGTAGCATCGTTCCTTCAAGGGAGAACCTTCGCGGTTTCAGTGGAGGGCTCAATCTCACAATCCTTCACCATCTCGGCCGGAGTTCCCCAGGGGAGTTGCCTGAGTCCGGCGCTCTATGCAATATACACGGATGATATTCCGCTGCTGTCCGAGAAGCAAAGGCTCGAAGGTGAGCGGCCCGGGGTATCACATTAGCGCTATATGCCGACGATAGCGCCTTTTTCGCATCGTCGCGTAAACCCACAATTGCAGTAGCAAGGCTACAGAAACAATTGGACCTGCTGCCGGATTGGTTCGACAGGTGGCGCATGGCGGTCAACGTGGGAAAGACCGTCGCGCTACAGGTCGGGCCAAAACGCAAGGCGCTGACCAGTTTAACACTGAGGGGAGAGCCCATCAAATGGGAGAACACGGTGAGATATCTGGGGGTCCAAATAGACCGGTCGCTAAGGATGGTGCCACAGGTGAATCAGGCTGTCAACCAGGCCAAGGCGGCCCGCGCTGTTTTGCGACCGGTCCTATATTCCCGTCTGCCTTTGCGGACGAAGTTAAGCATCTACAAAACGTATGTCCGCAGTAGGCTGACGTACGCGGCGCCTGCGTGGCTCGCACTGTGTTCTACATCACAGAGGCAGCGCCTGCAGGCCCAACAAAATCTTACGCTGCGCACTATCGTCAAAGCCGGACGATATGTTACCAACAGGGTAATCGCACGTGACACGCGCGTGCAGACGGTGCAGGAATTCGTAACTGAAACGGCGAAACGATTATTCGTTCGGGCCGATCACTCGTCGCATATCCACCTGCGCTCACTTGCGCCTCTGCACGCGCGCCCGCCCGAAGACGCCGCGCGCTGTGTCCCGCGTGACTTACTCCGCGACGCAGTCGCGCGGTAAATATACCTAGGTATAACAAAATAAGTTTTAAAGGTGCAATTTTTAAGTTCCGAGTATTAAAAATTGCAACTTTAAAACTAAAATGTTTAAAATATGTCAATTCCATAAAAACACCTAAACTAGAATGAGAACAAGAGGTTAATTATAAACTTCAAATACATACAAACAAAATTGCTGTTACGGTAATTGTTTTCATCTGTCCTTTGTGGTAATGTTTCGGTCATTATCATTGCCTGCAAATTTTGTTGTTGGGTTCTTCTGCGTCGTTCCCCGCCACAGGTACCCATCCAACTCCTCCCCTGTGGTATATATTGATGTACTTGCGGGTAGGTTGACATATAGGTTGTTGGTCACCTACAAATCAGTTAATAAATAACCAGCTTTGCATACGGTTGTTTCCTTGTGCTCCCGGAAGGTTCCCGATATTACAGTTGGCGACGAGTTATATTCGAATTCACGCTAGGAAATGTCGATTTTCGGAAGTGTGCCAGTATTTGACTGTAAATGTGACGAATGGGTCGTTCACATTGCACAACTACGCAACTTTTTCGTCGCAAACAGTGTCGACGATACTACCGACAAAACCGGAGGTAAAAGACGTGCGATTTTATTAAATTGTATGTCTCAAGACTCGTACAGACTCATAAGAGACCTATTATCGCCCGTGACACCGGAGGAGGCAAGCTACACTACTATAGTGAGTACCCTTGACGCACACTTCGACCCGAAAAAATGTGCGTATGCCGAACGGAAGAAGTTTTATGCAGCGAGCAAAGAAACCCATGAATCGGTGACAGAGTTTGCAGCGCGTCTTCGGGGCTTGGCAACTAAATGTAGTTTTGGGTCTGCGCTGGAAATGTGTCTCACGGACCGATTTGTCTTGGGATTGGAGGTGCCAGTGGTTCAGGAGAAACTTTTTCGTGAAGACGCAAGTGTGTTAACCTTAACCAAAGCATTAGAAATTGCTTCCGCTGTCGAGAGCGCTCATTTTGTGGGTACAGGGACGATTGTCAAACAAGAAGTCGTAATGTACGCGTCGACTGGCGGGCAGGCGCGACGAGGCGCGCGGCGTGCGGCCGCCGACGCGGGGCCGAGCGGAGCCAGCTCGGCGGCGGCGCGTTGCCAGGTGTGCGGCGGCCGGTCCCACGCGACAGCTCACTGCGGTTATGGTCATTTGTCGTGCAACCGTTGCGGTACAAAGGGCCATTTGAAGAGAATGTGCACTAAAACAAGTTCACACAATGGAAGTGCGGGTTTTAAACAGAATTCGAGTGAAGTACGAGTACGTAATAATTTTATCTGTGAAAATTATGACAGTGGTAGTAGTGATTCCGCGTGTGATTTTTCACCGGTAAATAATATTAGAGCGTTGGATGGAAAACCAATGCATGTGGAAGTGCGTGTGCGTGATGTCACTTGTACCATGGAGGTGGATTCCGGCAGTGCAGTGTCGGCTATGCCGGCAGCCCTCTGGCGCAGGTATTTTTGTAAGACCGCTCTCGGTAAGTCCTATAAAATATTACGTACTTATAGTGGTTCTACACTTTCACCGTTAGGAACGTGCGAGTTGCCAGTGACGTATAATAATATTACACTCCCTATAATATTTTATATTGTAGAAAAAGGCCCAGTTTCTTTACTAGGTCGAGACTTCATGTTCAAATTTAATTTAGCTATCGTGAGTTTAAATTATACAATTATGACCAGTGAGGACGCCGTTCTGAAAAAGTACAGATCATTATTCTCTGAGAAATTGGGTACGTTTAACAAATATAAATTATCACTGAACTTAAAAGAGGGAGCGGAGCCAAAGTTTTGTAAAGCTAGACCAGTGCCTTTTGCTATGAGAGAAAAAGTGAGCTCAGAATTAAATAGATTAGTTCGCGCAGGAATTCTGAAACCGGTTTCCTACTCGAAGTGTGCGTCACCAATAGTTGCAGTATTGAAGAAAAATAATGACGTGCGCATTTGTGGTGATTATTCCGGCACGATAAATAAGGATTTAAAAATTGACACATATCCCCTACCAAAAATCAACGAATTATGTGCTTCACTGCACGACTGCCGTTATTTTAGCAAACTAGATTTGTCAAATAGTTACAACCAATTTTTGTTAGATGAAGAGTCCCAGCAGTATACGTGTATAAATACACATGAGGGCCTTTATGTCTTCACCCGTCTCGTGTTCGGGTTAGCAAATGCGCCGGCTTTGTTTCAGCGCGCTATGGTAGAACTGCTACGCGGTATCGAAGGTGTCCAATGTTTCTTAGATGACGTATTGATAGCTGCCCCCAGTCCACAAGAACATTGGCGTAGAGTGGATCGGTTTTTACAGCGGTTACTAGACTCAGGGTTAATGTTACAGCGGACCAAATGTTTCTTTTTTCAAGAGAAAATAGAATACCTAGGGTTTGTTATCGACCACAGTGGCATTCACAAAAGTTCTGATAAAGTGGAGGCCATGATAAAGGCGAAGGCACCGGAAAATGTAAAGCAGTTAAAATCCTTTCTAGGAATTATTAATTTTTATCGAAGCTTTATTCCACGAGCCTCCGTTTTACTCATGCCATTACATAACCTCCTAAAGAAGGACGTGAAATGGACGTGGACTGCAGAACATCAAAAGTCGTTTGATGATGTGAAACAGGAGTTGAGTTCTGAGCGCTTTCTGGGACACTTCGACCCGCAACAGGATCTCGTGCTCACTGTAGACGCCGCGCCGGGGGGGCTAGGTGCCGTCCTTGCTGTTCGTTATGCAAACGGAACTGAGCGACCACTCTGTTATGCCTCGCGCTCCTTGTCGAAGAGTGAACGCAGCTACAGCCAAATACAGAAGGAGGCGACTGCAATTATTTACGGTATTAAGAAGTATCACCAATACTTGTATGGGCGAGAGCAGCCATTCATATTGAGGACTGACCATAAGCCCTTGCTATCCATTTTTTCACCAGATAAAGGCACACCTCAAATGACAGAATCCAGGTTACAACGCTATGCATTGTTTCTAGCTGCTTACAACTATAAAATTGAATTTGTGAGTAGTGACAATAATGTAGCTGACTACTTGAGTCGTTTTCCCGTGAGTCAGCCGCAGACTCCTTCGCAAGATGTAGAGGTTGCGAGTTATGTGAATGCGCTCGCAGCGGCAGGAGCACCGCTACCTGCGAATCTGGCTGACTTGCGTGCTGCCACTTCAGCGGACGATAGCTTGTGTCAAATACTCGTGTACATTGCCAAGGGGTGGCCCAGAAGGGTAAGAGCAGATTTGTTGCCTTACCAGCGTTGTCAACATGAACTTCATGTTGACGAAGGTTGCTTGTTACGTGGACATCGTGTCGTGGTCCCCAAGAAATATAGAGACGCGGTATTGCAGGAGCTTCACGCGGCACATTTGGGTATTATAAAAATGAAACTTATGGCCAGGGAACGGTGTTGGTATCCAGGGATAGATAGCGATATAGAAAAAGTTTCAGCAAATTGCGATCGCTGTGTTGCATCTCGCGAATCGCCACACAGGGTTTCTCTTGAGACCTGGGAGCGGCCCAGTTCTGTATTTGAAAGGATTCACCTTGATTACCTTGGACCTTTTCACGGGAAAATGTTTCTGGTACTGGTCGATGCTCACAGCAAGTGGCTAGAATGTATAGAAATGCCAAATCTAACGACACAAATATTAATTCTATATATAAAGAGATTGTTTACACAATTTGGCCTACCAAAGTTTATAGTTACGGATAATGCGAAAAGTTTCGTATCGCGCGATTTTAGTAAATTTTGTCACGATAACGGGATAACACACTTACTATCGCCAGCGTATTCACCGCAAAGTAATGGACTTGCCGAGAATGGAGTGAAGACTTGTAAACGTTTTCTCACACATGCTATAAAAGATGGTCATAAGCGCGATCTAGTTGGGCGTTTACAGGAGTATTTGTTTGTTTACAGAAACACGCCACACTGCACTACCGGGGTTACACCCGCTCGCTTAATGTTCGGTAGAAATCTCAGATGTAAATTAGATCTTATTGCTGTAAAAAATGTCAACGTGCCACCGTCCACGACATGCGTTACCGATCGAGTGCGAATAAAGCAGGAAAACCAAAAAAAATATTTCGGTGGACGGAAAATAAATTATGATATCGGTACTAAGGTATGGGTAAAAGATTTCAGGGGGAATCCGTCAAAACCGAGATGGATATTAGGCCGTATTAAGGAACGTATCGGTCGGGTGTTGTATGAGGTCGCCGTGATTGGTTTGGATGTCGAGTGGAGGCGTCACGCTAATCAATTAATGGATGCAAGTTCATATAATGAAGTTCGCGACAGGGCGATGTCGTGGCCGGACGCTGGGCGATGGGGAGGGCCCTCGCCTTCTAGTCAATCACCTAATCCGCCGTGTTCGTCTCCGTTATCAGTGGAGGCTAGCGCGGCTGATACGGCGCTTGAACGTGACAGCCCAGTCATTCCGGCGACGCCGAGCGGGCGCTCAACCGCCGGTGATGACGATGTCTTCGTATCGCCTCAGGCCGATGACTCTCCCGCGGCCACAGCGGACACTACGTTACTGCAACCTATTCGCACTCGATCCGGTAGGCTGGTCGGGCCGCCTAAAAAGTTATTGTTGTAATTCCGCTCCATATCATATAATGTCATGTTTAATGATTATGTGTACTCAATAGTTATATATAGATCATTATCTACTTATTTGTTTAACTTATTGTGGAGGAAATAGGTTTTATTTTATATTGTGTAGGTCTCGTGTTATACAGACAAATATTATGTTACACTACACGGTTATGTACCGTCAACATCAAAACTAGATACGATCATTTACTGTTTATTGTTGGCTTCTTGTGACAGCCCAGTAAGATCTTAGATTGTATGCGATGAAATGCAATGGAAAATAATGTTTGTTGTTGACTATACTGATCGTGAATCATATTATGTATGCAAGATAGATGGAGTTGATTTATACTAAGTTCATTATACTTCCGTAAATTATCCTCATGAATTTGTTAGTTTATTGTGGAGGAATGTGGTATATATTGATGTACTTGCGGGTAGGTTGACATATAGGTTGTTGGTCACCTACAAATCAGTTAATAAATAACCAGCTTTGCATACGGTTGTTTCCTTGTGCTCCCGGAAGGTTCCCGATATTACACTCCCCCATGTGTTGCGTCGTTCGTTCCAACCCAATTTCGTCTTACATGCATACGAATAATGTTCAACTTTTCCCACACCGCGTATAGCGGCAAAACATGACCCGTGGGCGGTTCGCCCTCGCGAGACAGCCTAGGCAAAGAGTTGTTACTCGAGGCCTATTCGCAACTCACGTTGCACGACCCCGTATGTATGTATGTATGACTAGCCTCTCTTTAGGCATTTAACGCCTTATTTGCCTTATTGCTGTCTCTTACATTGCTAAAGAGGGAAAGTGAAATTCCAAAAGCTTCTTCCTACCAGGGACTAAATTATTTACTCTATGTCCCTACTAATTTCTTCTGATTAAATTCGTTGTGAGTTCCAAGGCAGCCGTAGTTTTACCCCCAGGACTGCAATGGACTTCACTGTTCATTGCCTTTTTTGGCGGTCACGGCTGTTAATCCTGGCTACACCACAGGAGACAGTGGTGGGAATGTGTGGTGCCCGGCCACCGTGCTGTTATATATATAAATACATATATATATATTGTTGGCAAAGTGATCCACAGATTCCTATAACGAGTGGAATTAATTCACCATCGTCTATGAGCTAAAGCCAACATCGCCTGCACGTGGTGCATTTTACTGTAGCCATCGACACCCTGGCGAATGAAGTAGTCCTACTGGGTGGAAGTACAAACTTCCACTAAATAGTTTTCTAGAGGCATAGACTGGCTATTCCATATAAAAACAGACCACGTCTGTTTATATGTTAATGTGTGTGTAGATACCATAAGGTTGATTGCATAACAAAGTAAGTACCTCGCGATGTGATCTATAAACTGCAAAACTTACTTTAAATCAGTGGTTCCCAACCGGTGGTCCGTGAGAGGTAAATTATGGTGAAATAAATTATAAAGATTTGGCACTATTATACAAAATAATAAAATCTCGACTTAAAGAATAATGGGCTTATTATAACACTACAAAAACCCATCAAAAACTTCTTAGTGGTCCGCGAATAAAAAAAGGTTGGGAACCATTGCTTTAAATAGTACTTAAAAGGTATTGAAGCAATCACACTACAGCTTCGAGGCGGCATTTTGATGACTGTCAGACGCCAATTGCAGGTGCTCGATCAATCGAGTTGTTTCTGCATCACCGCCATGAGATCTGTTAAGGTATGCGTAGATGCAGGTGCGCCCGCCCTGATCCACGCGTCCTATCCCAACAACACTGACAGGAGACAGGCCTAGAAGACAGGGAGTCTTCTAGGCCATGAAGACGTCGATACCAAATATCTTCCCGGACGTACGTACATACCCCGGCTCAACGTACATAAGAATGTCCAAGTTAAGTAGTTTGTACCCGATTTCCGAAATTTTCAATCGTTGCGAGCGTTGTCGTAGCTACTTGGTCGTTAACTGCGTTCATACAATGAATATTAGATTCGAATTTTTCATATACGTATTCTATTTTACAGAATATTCCACGATCATTCATATGAGGATCATTCCTTATGTTATAATTGTTCGTTAGAATTTAATTTGATGGTGCTTGTGTGAATGAGTATCGAATATACGGAGAAATAGTAAACGTGAAGAAATCCAATGAAGTTGTCGTGTGAAAGTATTCAATGTACTTCACTAACTATTTTTCAATGAGTTCTTCTACAGAGTCGCGAGGATAACGTAACAGTCGAACATTTACGGGAATTGAAGTACAGGTTCGACTCTGATAAGACGTAAGGTCGATTCGAGCAGCAAGAAGCCTCCATAAACATACAATAACGACGATATGAAATGGAAAAGTTTTTTTTTAGTTCTTTATACGAGGAATCCAAGGCCGTTAAAATAATTACGAAAAAATATGACAGTGATATTTTATTGACAGTGACAGCAACTACCAAACAGCTGATCAAGCTCTGATTGAATAGATTAAAAGGGAAGGCCAACAGCACATTAGAATCGATTCTAGTTTCGTTACCAATTTAATCGATATTGATTTCTTTATCCAGTGGTATATTAATCAATATTGAAAATTAGAAATTGTAATACCTAGATTACTATGTTTATGCGTGAAGAAAGAAGGTGGCTCACTACCATCTTTAGAGCAAAAGCCAACCTTAAATACATCTGATGCACTTTGTCGACTGGCGAAAGAGGCTCTGGCAAAGGTGAAATAAAGCATATATCCAGCCCGACTGGGGAATTATTTCCTTACACAAGCCGGTAGCCAAATAACAATGCCCTTGAGGATAATTATTGTTTTCTTGCGAGTGAGTAAGGTAACTAGATGTGAGGAGATGCTGCGTAGTGGGGTTGGGATTATACTTGTTTACACTAGGATGATTTGCTTATATTATGTTTTTTCCTACACGTTTTGAGACATTGATAACTTTATGAAAATCAATTACAAAAGTAGGTACTATGTATTACTATCAGTGGGTCAGGGTTCCTGATTCGAGTTTCATTTATGCGATTATCGCTTGCTGTATTATCGATTTTAAAATCTAAACAAATGCTCAAATTACCTTAGAGAGTTATTCGGAAGCGACCATACGAAGTTTCTGGCAAAAATTCGGAATTTTTCAGATACGGACTGCATTCGACAACGACGGCTGATGTTGACTTTTCAGCCAGCATGGTCTGATTTATTATTTGAGTAACACAATATGATATACTAGCGACCCGCCCCGGCTTCGCACGGGTGCAATGCTGATACTAAATGTACTACAGAAGGTCTTTGCGCTTTGTCCTATCCAGTCCTTCCCCAGTTCTAGGCACACGCCGCCGGCTCCGCGGCCGGTACCGCCACAGCCGTTATGTCCCTGCATTTTAAATGTGTAATATCTTCTAAACTATTCATTTAAATTACATGCTGTGAAGGGCCATATTGATCTATATTAAATGCGCAATGTATTTAAGGTACTTAATTGGATAAGGATTAATTCTGTATTGCTTAAAATCGCTTCGTAATTATGGCATTATTTCTTGTAAAAAGCAAAGGATAAAATAACGGTTATTGTGTGTTACCACTAAGAGATAGACATATACCATCGCGAACTTTTTTGTAGACCATTTTAAGGTGAACAATACTGTACTACATTATTTTGATCTATCTCGTTGGGTTCAGCCAGCGTTTGCAATGAAAGAGCAAAAAAATGTGTTTATTTACGACATCACATTAGAAACCTCTAAATTATCAGTGTTTTTCTACTATGTTATGCATATATTATACATATAAACTTTCCAGTTGAATCACTCTATCTATTAAAAAAAACCGCATCATAATCCGTTGCGTAGTTTCAAAGATTTAAGCATACATGGGGACATAGGGACAGAGAAAGCGACTTTGTTTTATACTATGTAATATAAAACATTTACATTATTTTTCTCGTAAATTTGTAGAGTTTCTGTAGACTTGAATCGTATAAAGATAAATCCGACCTTTCAGACGGAACTTCGGATTTTCACTTCAGAGTATGTCCCCTGTTCACAAATTTTTAGCCGTACTTGTGCCCAGCTCATTGAATGTCGCGTTTAACGCAAGTATGTGTAATATAATACTTACACGATGGTCAAGAATAAAGAGGTGGGTTGCAGGGCAATTTCATGTTGAGAGCGCTTATATGGCTACGGTAACTTCCTATTAGGCGGGTTGTATGCTTGTTCAACACCCGAGCACTCGACGTAGTATAAAAAATATTGTTTCCAATTGTTTCAAACGGCCATAAATAATTATATTAATTCAATTAATCGATACAACATTTAATCGATATCAGAATTATCAAACAAATCGGTACATCAAGAGTGAGATATAGCAATACAAGTGTCATTTTTTTTCTATGCTTTTTTTTAATGGACTATTTGTTTTTGTGGAGTGTTCACGTCGGTGATAAAAATATTTTGATTTCTTTTGTTAGTACCTACTTATATTAGTTTCTTCTACATACCTTATTTTTCGTGATAAACACAGTGCATTAGGATTTATAAACGTATACTTAATTATTTAATTTATCTAGTGAAAGTTGTGGTATATTTGTTTCTGATTTGTGATAGCACCTACAAACTGTGAATATAAGTGTATAAATAAGTTACAATTATTTTGTTATAAAAATTAAATAGGTAAGTAATACATTAATGATAATATAAGTAATAACATTGATTTTGTTCCTTCCAATTGTAGATCAGTGTTTATTAATGTTCCACCTATTGTTGATTTTATAAATACACAAATTTTAAAGTGTGGGGTCATAGAAGATGTCCAACAGTTGTTGATGGAACTCACTGATGAGAAAATTAAAATTGTACATCGGATTGGCTCAATGTTTAGTATATCAGTGCGGGTTAGAATGTTCTTCGACTTAATTACCGCATCTCATCACTGAGTCTCTTGGATTATGATATGATTGGGTATGATAGGCCGGCATATGTTTTTTTTTTCGGGCACATTAACTATAAGCAAATTTGTTGTTTGCAATTCATCTCATGCGGAGGGACCAACTGGCTGGCATATCTGAAACAGATATTTAAAAAAAAAAGATTTTAAAAATATTGCTGTAAGATTAGGTGGCTTGGACATCTCAGAACAGGGACATGCAGTAGCAAACTTTTTTCTGCAATTGAGGGTAATTTTGTAGCTATTTTGTCACCAATATTTTGGAGCATGATAATTTTAATATACCCTTTTTTTTTTGTTAAAATACTTTGTACTTGAAGTAACCAAGAAACCAGTGGCCCTACTCCCTAGTTAAAGCTGAGTCCAATAGGCTATTTGACTAACATTTTTTTCGGTTTGATATGTAGGGACGTCTCCATAATATAACCATAGGTGAAAGAATTACTTCGATAGCACAAAAATCTCTCGAGATATGGTAATTTGAAAATCACAATTTTTAGACTGCCCCAAAACGCTCCATACAAAAGACTACCGAATTATGACGTCACAGGTTTGTATTTTGTATGCATCAAATCAGAAAATTGTACGACAGCTATGTTAAATATTATGTTTATGTAATTAGTATCATAATAAAAGTTATAGTATTTTTTATTGCTTCTCCAATGGAAATATTATTTTTTAATAATTTCATACTTTTAAAATGGACTTTCCCGCCAAATTTTGATCGACGCTAAAAAAAGTCTGACTGAATATATTAGAATGAAAGTTTGCAGATCTTTATAGTTTTGTGTATTTTACGATATTGTTAAATAATTTATACAATTTTTAAACATTGGAAAATAGCCTATTGTATTATTTGATTTATTGAATTTAAAAAATTGGTTTTACATTATAATTATTGAAATGAAATGAAATGATTTATTCTGTCCTTGGGCCCTTGTGGGCGCTTATACAGGTCAAACACACATTTTTATTAATAACTAGCTGTTACCTGCGGCTTCGCCCGCGTGGTCCAGGGGCGCTGCCATTCATTTGTGTATATTTTTTTCTTGTTGCAATTTTTTTACTTCGTGGGATAAAACGTAGTACCATTAAGTACAAATTTTAATCATCATCGTCTGCGGATGAATTTACTTACTTTAACTAATATAATATTAGCATCATATAAATGTTTGCCCTCTGCGGGGATCGAACCCGCGAACCTCTGACACTGAAGGATCGAAAAACAACACAAAACCAATATGTATATATATATATATATATACACATATATATATATATATATATATATACATACACATAAATCATGTCGGTACTTAGGTTCCTTTTGACGTGATAGAAGGAAAAATGACTACAAAGTTTATTTTTTATCCCATGGAAATAAAATGTTTTTCCAGGATAAAAAGTAGCTTGTGTCACTCTCCAGACCGTAAACTATTTCCGTTAAAAAAATCATGTCGGTACCTAGGTTCCTTTCGACGTGATAGAAGGACAAATGATTACAAAGTTTATTTTTTATCCCATGGAAATAAGATGTTTTTCCGGGATAAAAAGTAGCTTATGTCACTCTCCACACCCTAAACTATCTCCGTTAAAAAAAAAATCTCCGTACGTAGTATCCTTTTGACGTAAAAGAAGGACAAATGATTGTAAAGTTTATTTTTTCCCGTGGGAATAAGATGTTTTTCCGGGATAAAAAGTAGCCTATGTCACTCTCCAGGTTATAAACTATCTCCAAAAAAAAAAATCATGTCAATCCGTTTGTTACTTTCGACGTGAAAGAAGGACAAACAAACACACTTTCACATTTATAATATTAAGTATGGATAGTATGGAAGTATGGATATTCGTATTTTTTGTCATTATTTTTATCGACTACCTGCATTTCATATTAACAAACATCTTCAGATTACTGACTACAGCTCTAGCGTAGTTTGATTAAGTAGTTTGATTTTCACATTAAAAAAATCCAATGGTCTCAGCTTTGGCAGTAGGGCTCACGGTCAGTTTTTTTTTCTAAAAACTCACCTCTTGCTTCTATCTTATTTTCCACATGCACCAAGTGCATTGTATTCCCTACATGCCTGTCTCATCAAAGCTTTATTTGCTTTAACTATCCTGTACAAGCTTGGCAACATACAGAAATCTATTCTATCCTTTATTTAAAAAAAAAATAGGGTGTAGCTGTGTCATAGACACGGCCATGTGTTTTACGTGAATACATTAAATGCACTAAAATTATCTCAAAATGTCAGCGCTTCCCCCTACGCGATGTCCCGTAGTCCTTACTTAGCATAATAAATTCTTTGATCCTTCATCTATCCAGTGGTGTGATTGAATTTTGGATAGAGATGATAGATATGTAAGCTGCAACATCAAACTGTATCCTCCGATTTCGTTGTCATTAGTTTTTTGAATAGCCTCCTATGGAAGTAGTTTTAAAGACATTCACAACAAAACTTAATAGACCATTATCTTGCAGGAACAAGATGGTATCTTCCAAGATGCGGAGTGGTCTCCTAATGGGCTTTGGGTCGGTGCTGGTTGTAATTGGTGCTATTATGGTGATATACTGGCCACCAATCTTCGTATCACAGTTACAGAAGGTAAGATATTTTAAAGATTTTGAGACAATATTCGACGAGCCTGGTGGTCGATGGCTAGTAATGGTTACATTGACTCGGAGGTCGCAGGTTCGATCCCCGCACAGGACAAAAATTTAATTTTGTATGCATGAACAAGTTTGTTTGTCTTTGTCTGATACTTACTTATATGCTAAATACCGTTCGCGCGCCGCCACCCCCGTTGCCAGCGCAGCAACTTCTTCCTTTCTGGTGGCTTCACTTACTCTTCAATTAGATATGGCATATCAATACTAAATTGCGTCAGAATACGGTTCCTGTTGTATAAATGGATAGCTAGTTACGTCGCCTTTGAAATAGATTATCGCCATTCTTATCATCTCAGCGCTTTAATATAGGTACTTGATTTTTCTTTCCCTCACTGTTAGTGGCAGTTTTTTTTTTGCAATAATATGAAAATAACCTAAAATACGCGTTAAAATCAAATATTATTGTGTACAATCGCGTGATGTGATCGCTTGGGCTTTATTTGCTGTATCAGCGTATAATATCATTTTATATTAATACAAAAGATGGTATATTTGACCTATTTCAAGCAATTGTTACAAACGTTAGATTCGTCGGTTAACTTGTGGGAACTAATTGTATTGTAACACAGTTTGACATGATGCCCACACCGCACCGCTCGCCATCGACAGGGAATTCATCCTCACGCATTGGATCCTAAGTGGTCGCGTACTGTGCGGTTTTAGAGACGTTTTCTACCGCGTACTGTTAAGCTGTGGAAAGAACTGCCTGTCGAAATTTTCTCAGGAGACCACAGCATGGGGTTCTTCAAACAGGCGTGAAGAGGTTTTTACAGGGCCAGCAACGCGCGTGTGATGCTTCTGGTGTTACAGGCGTTCATAAGCTACGTTTAGGTACTGCTTTCCATCAGGCTCGTCGTATGCTTGTTTGGCACTTTAGTGAAAAAAAAAATTGGGTTACTTTTTTGGTGTTTGTTTTTGGTGCTCAGTGGCATAAATAAAGACACTAAAAACATTGCCTCTAATCAATATCCTAGATCAGTGTTTCCCAATTAGTGGTACGCGTACCCCTATAGGTACGCGAAGGAGCATCAAGGGGTACGTGAAGCAGTCTCTTGACTAAAGTACTTAAGGTACTAGGAAGAAATACGCAAATAACAATGTAATAAAGGGGTACGCGAGTTTCAGTTCTTTCTGGAAGTGGTACGTAGGAAAAACTAATTGGTAACCACTGTCCTAGATAAATTAGCCAAATACTCATGCGGAAGAGCAGAGATTATTAATATTGTACCTACTGATTTATTTCTATTACGTTAATTATTTGTTTGTTTATAACTACTGAACCCTTGAACTGATTACATTTTTTGTAGTAAGTATTTATTATTGTTCGGATAACATTCTGCATGCGTTGTAATACTGGCTCTTTTTGTATTATTATAATGACCTAATTTTTTTTTTATATTAGAGGGGGCAAACGATCATGTGTGTCGACTGGTGGAAAGCAATCACCACCGTCCCACCACATTCTGTTATCTATAAAGCATTTGTATGCAACGTATTGTGATGATGGAAACACCATCTGTTTATCTCGATAACGCCTTGAGCCCAAGGGTATAAAGAAATTCGTGTCATTCCATTTTATCCATGCACAGGCTACGGTTGATATTACTTAACTTGCGTGATCGATAAGACTGACGCGCGCAACTAGTGTTTTAAACGAGTTAGGGAACCGAGGGTGTTTATTGACGGAGTTTTACTGGGTACGACATAAGTAAACAACCCCCCAGTCACGTATCTTTTGAAAGGATTCTTTCTCTTACGAAACGTAATTAGTGCTGACGCCAATAGTTGATCTTGTTAAAGTCTTTTCGCCTATTTTTTATCTATTTCTTTTTGGGGTGTAAGTGGTTCATCAACATCTTTGGACCTAAGTCAACTTCACCTGCACGCGGTACACCCTGCTGACTGACAAACGAAGCTCTGGCGAAAAGAGAGGTTATTATTTCTCTTACATGTATATTGATAAAACTTCTTGTTCCAGATGATGGTCCTTACAAACGAGTCAATGTCGTTTGATATATGGCGGGAGACGCCGATACCCATGTACCTAGAGTGCCATCTTTTCAATATCACCAACGTGGATGACATCCTTGCTGGGAAGGACGTCAAAATACAAGTAGTGGAAATGGGGCCTTATGTTTTTCGAGAAACACACAGCAAGGTAAGAGACATATACACACTAAAGTAATCTTAATTATCTTATCAGATACACGTCGATCTTTCGGCCGATGAACCGGCTACGTAGTCCAGCGGTTCCCAATTTATTTTTTCTACGAGAAAGACATCAAACTTGCGTACCCCTTATTGCTAGAACGTTAAATAAAAAATGAAGTCAGGTGTATTTTATATTTATTATCATCAAAAGACATTCTAAAGACACACTAAAACCCTCGATGCATACGTTTGACTTACCTACTGATCGTTTAATTAAATAGAATATTTTTTTGGCAATTGTTATTGCATTATTGTTTATAAGGATTTAATAATTTAGTTAAGTGATTGCTGCGCGTACCCATTGATGCAATCTCATGTACCCCCGGGGGTACGCGTACCACTAATTGGGAAACACTGACGTAGTCTATATCTCATCCACTAGTGCGTAAACCACCGGTGACCTACAGTGTAGGTCACCTATGAACTACAACCACAGTGTAGGTCACCAGTGGGTCCACAAAATAGACTCTTAAGATAAAATATTCCTGATAATAACGAGGGCTTCGAAAGCCTCAAATTTTTACATTCAACAAAAAATTGCAGAAATAAGAAGGAATGTAACGAATCAAGTACGCTGCAGTTTATTAGTTTGCCAATTTGTGTATTATAAACATAAAGTGGGCCGTGTGGTTTCCGGCAGACTAGAATAGAATCACTCCGTCTCTTCCCGTGGATGTCGTACAAGGCGACTAAGGGAAATACATTATAAAACATCGATCAGGCCTCCCCAACCCGTCTGGCCAGCGTGGGGAGTGTAGGCCAAATCCTCCTTCTGTCTGGGACGGACGAGAGAGGGTCGTACTCCTGTAGTGGAGACTAAAATGTCCTGATGATGATGAAACATAAACTGGCAAATACGTAATATTTAATATTACTGAGAGCATATGTAGGTAGGTTCATAACATTAGTTATGCATGCAACATCGTTATGTAAAAGATTATAAATGTTGTACACGCTTGGTATATAGGTGATATAGGTACATAGTAATGCTGCAGGTCGGTAGTAATTGTCAGACATTTTATGATTTGTCTAGAGTAGTTATGGGGTGTAAGTAGCTCATCAACATCTTTCGAGCTAAAGCCAACCTCACCTGCACGTGGTGCACCCTGCCGACCAGCTAACGAGGCGATGGCGAAAGAGAGGTAGGACGCAGCGAAGCACTGTGTTTCTCTTTTACTCGTCAGATGGGGGAGGGCATAGTGTGGTCTTTCGCTCCAGGCTTGGCCAGCATCCGACTGGGGAAGTACCTCCACCTGGCAGAAAACCGCAGCCATAATGGCTATGCCGTGTTCCTGCGAGTTAGCTAGGTCACCAGGGCTGTTTTGGAGGAGTTGTAGTGCTGACGGCAGAGGGACCAACGGCTGTCGAACCGCCGCTAGCGGTGTAGGCGCGGCGTGTTGGCGCGGCGGTCAGGGAGACCCGGTGAAACGGCTGTCCGCTGGCCGCCCGCAGGTTAGTAGGGTTCCCGAACCCGGGGATCACCTAATCTCCGCCCCGGGAGGCTGAACCGCCAACTTGTGAAAAGTCCCTGTTGTAGTAGTCGTGCCGGAGGAGGAGACCGGAGTGGACCCGGCTGCTGCAGCAGGGGGGGACCGGGGGCCCTTCCGCCCGCCGCGCTAGCAAACCGCACTACCTGCACTGTGCTGCGGGGGTAGACACCGTGCTTTTCTTGTCCCTCGTGCCGTCGGTGAAACAACTTCTCTCATAATCCTCCTACCCCCTTTTAATGGCCAGGAACAAAAAAAAGAAGGTTTCTTCAGCGGCGTCCTCATCCACATTCGACGTGGACTTTTGTAACGTCAGAGGATTTCACACAAACATAAATGCAGTTCACCAGCACCTCGAAACTGCAAAGCCGACCCTCCTTTTTTTAACGGAGACGCAAATATCTTGCCCGGCCGATACTTCCTACTTATTATACCCCGGGTACAAACTTGAACATTCTTTTGTACGTCGAGCCGGGGTATGTATGTACGTCCGGGATGATTTTTGCTGTCGACGTCTTCACGGCCTTGAAGACAGGGACCTGTCAGTGTTGTGGGTACGCGTGGATCAGGGCGGCCGCACCCGTATCTACGCGTGCCTTTACAGGTCTCATAGCGGTGATGCAGACACAACTCGGTTGATCGAGCACCTGCAATTGGCGACTGACAAAGTCATTGAGAGGTACCCCTCCGCGGAGTTAGTGATTTTGGGAGACTTCAATGCCCATCATGCCGAGTGGCTCAGCTCTCGGTCCACTGACTTCGCGGGGAGGTCTGTTCATGATTTTGCTCTGGCCTATGGTCTCTCACAGCTGGTGCATTCTCCAACGAGAATACCAGATATAGAGGACCATACTAGCTCTCTACTGGACCTTCTGCTGACCACACATCCGGATGAGTATACAGTCTCGGTGGATGCGCCTCTTGGCTCGTCGGACCACTGCCTCATTCGGACCCAAGTGCCATGCGCAAGCCCTGACCCACCCCGGTATACCGGATGGCGTCGTATGTGGCACTATAAGTCAGCAGACTGGGATGGACTGCGTGAATTTTACGCATCGTACCCGTGGAGGCAGCTCTGTTTCGGGTCGGAAAATATAGACACCTGTGCATCTGCTGTAGCTGAGACGATTCTGGCTGGGATGGAATTATTTATTCCAAACCGGCGGGTGGCTACTTCAGGTGCTAAGAAGCGGCCGTGGTTTAATCGGTCTTGCAGAGAAGCTAAACTTCGCAAGCAAGCTGTATATGAGGCTTGGACCACGGCTCGTATTAATGGAGATTCTGGTGTTTCCGACTTGAAACGGGAGTTCAATGCTGCCTCGAGGTTCAGTAAGAGAGTAATTGCCAGGGCAAAGTTTGAGTTCATCGGCAGGATTGCTGAGCGCCTAGCTAAGCACCCATCTGGGAGCCGTGCTTTTTGGTCGCTTGCTAAGGCTGCCGAGGGCAACTTTTGTCAGTCGTCCTTTCCACCACTCCGAAAACCGGATGGTAGTCTGGCCCACAGTGCAAAGGAGAAAGCCGATCTATTGGGGAATCTCTTTGCCTCAAACTCGACTTTGAACGACGGGGACGCCGCACCGCCTTCCATCCCGCGGTGTGGTAATTCCATGCCGGAAATCTCATTTACTCAACGAGATGTTCGGCGGGTATTGCTATCCCTTGACGTTCATAAGTCGAGTGGGCCAGATGGCATTCCGGCAGTGGTGTTAAAGCTGTGTGCTCCTGAGTTGTGTCCTGTTCTTACGCGCCTTTTCGCGCTCTCTTATTCCACCGGGCAGGTACCGTCGTCGTGGAAGACTGCGAACATGCACCCTGTGCCCAAAAAGGGTGACAGATCAGACCCATCGAATTACAGGCCTATCGCTGTTACCTCCCTTCTCTCCAAAATAATGGAGCGCGTCATTAACAACCGGCTCCTGAAATACCTAGAAGAGCACGACTTAATCAGCGACTATTAATACGGCTTTCGCCATGGTCGCTCGACTGGTGATCTTCTAGTGTATCTTACACATCGCTGGGCTTCAGCCGTGGAGAATCAAGGTGAGGCATTAGCTGTCAGTCTTGATATGGCGAAGGCGTTCGATCGGGTCTGGCACCGTGGTCTTCTTTCGAAGTTGCCTGCATACGGTCTACCAGAGGGTTTATGCCAATGGGTCGCTAGCTTCTTGTCCTGCAGAAGCATTAGAGCCGTTGTGGATGACAGTTGCTCCGATAGCATGGACATTAATGCTGGCGTCCCGCAAGGCTCGGTATTGTCCCCGACGCTGTTTTTGCTGCATATCAATGATATGTTGTCCATTGACAGCATTCATTGCTATGCTGACGACAGCACCGGGGATGCTTATTATACGGCCCGCGCTAATATTCCCCGCTCTCTGGTGGAGGAGAGCCGCGAACAGCTTGTGTCGAAGATCGAGAGCACACTGAATAGTGTGTCCGATTGGGGGCGAAAGAACCTGGTTCATTTCAATCCCACTAAGACACAAGTCTGCGCGTTCACCGCTAAGAAAACCCCTTTTGCTGTGGCTCCTCAATTCCTAAACACACCCCTTACCATCGCCAAAAACATTGGGATTCTTGGAGTTGAAATCTCCAGCGACGTCCAGTTTCGTTGTCACCTGGAGGGGAAGGTCAAGCTGGCGTCGAAGAAACTAGGTGTGCTCAACAGGGCGAAGCAGTACTTCAATCCGCGGCAGAGACTTATGCTTTACAAAGCTCAAGTACGGCCGCATATGTTGCCATCTATGGGCGGGAGCGCCTAGATACCAGCTTGCACCTTGTGACTCGATTCAAAGGCGCGCTGTGAGGATTGTCGACGATCCCAAACTAACAGACGGTTTAGAACCTTTAAGTCTGAGAAGAGATTTTGCATCCCTCTGTGTGTTCTACCGTCTGTACAATGGGGTGTGTTCAGAGGAGTTGTTTGATATGATGCCAACGGCCTCCTTCTACAGTCGCACCGCTCGCCATCGAGAGGGAATTCATCCTCACACATTGGAGCCTAAGTGGTCACGTACTGTGCGGTTCCAGAGAAGTTTTCTCCCGCGTACTGTCAAGCTGTGGAATGAACTGCCTGTCGAGGTTTTCTCAGGGGACTACAGCATGGGGTTCTTCAAAAAGGGCGTGAAGAGGTTTTTACAGGGTCGGCAATGCGCGTGTGATGCCTCTTGTGTTACAGGCGTTCATAGGCTACGATTCGATCATGTACAGAAGAACTCTCATAATTGTGAATTTACTACTACATAATGTAAATAAGACGCGTGTTACATATTTTTTTTTATACTACGTCGGGTGGTAGACAAGCATACGGCCCGCCTGATGTGAAGCGGTTACCGTAGCCATATTAACGCTTGCAGCATAAAATATTGCTCGCACGCCGCCATCCCCGCTGCCAACGCAGCATCTCCTTCCTTTCTTTCTGGTGACCTCACTCACTCGCAGAAACACAACAGCCCTCAAGGAAATTGTTATTTGGCTGCGGTATTCTGTGAGATGGAGGTACATTCCCCAGTCGGTTAGCTTACAATTACGCTCCCTACCTCTCTTTTCGCCAGAGCTTCGTTTGTCAGTCAGTTGGGTGCACTACATGCAGGTGAAGTTGACTTTGGCTCAAAGATCTTGATGAACCACTTAAACCCCAAAATTCCTTCGTTTTGTAACCTTCATGTGACTTGATTTTGTCCCACTTTGAACGGTCAGATTTAATTTTGTATACTTATCAAGGACCGATGACAATACAATAATTTGATAAGTTTATTTAATTACCTATTGGCCGTGTGGTTTCCGGCAGACTAGAATAGAATTACTCCGTCTCTTCCTGTGGATGTCGTACAACGCGACTAAGGGAAATACATTATAAAACATCGATCAGGCCTCCCCAACCCGTCTTGCCAGCGTGGGGAGTGTAGGCCAAATCCTCCTTCTGTCTGGGACGGACGAGAGAGGGTCGTGCTTCTGTAGTGGAGACTAAAATGACCTGATTATGATTTAATTACCTTGGTAAGGATCACCAGGATTAATTAATTTGCTCACATATCACATTGTGTGTGTGTGAAACGCGAACTTTTGGGGTTAGTATGATACAATAATGTATTTTAATTTGTCTACAGGTGAATATAACGTGGAACAACCATAACAACACTATAACGTACTTCAACAAGCGATGGTGGTACTTCGTGCCGGAGATGTCCAATGGAAGCCTGTCTGACAATGTCACCTCCATCAATCCCGTCGTTGTGGTGAGTAGATCTTCGTCACTTAATGATCACAGTATAAGTAGGGTCACAATAGTTATTTATTTATTTATTTAAATCTTTAGGGAAGACTTACAGCTGATAACAAAACATAATAGGCTATTTCACTAACATTTTTTTCGGTTTGATATGTAGGGACGTCTCCATAATATAACCATAGGTGAAAGAATTACTTCGATAGCACAAAAATCTCTCGAGATATTGTAATTTGAAAATCATAATTTTTAGACTGTAACGAAAACGCTCCATACAATAGACTACTGACGTATGACGTCACAGGTTTGTATTTTGTATGCATCAAATCAGAAATTTGTACGATAGCTATGTTAAATATTACGTTTATCTGATTAGCATCATGATAAAAGTTATAGCATTTTTTTATTGCTTCTCCAATCGAAAATATTATTTTTTAATAATTTCATACTTTTAAAATGGACTTTCCCGCCAAACTTTGATCGACGCTGAAAAAAGTCTGACTGAAGATATTAGAATGAAAGTTTGTAGATCTTTATAGTTTTGTGTATTTTTCGATATTCGTAAATAATTTTTACAATTTTTAAACATAGGAAAATAGCCTATTATATGAATAGAAAACAATAAGCCATTTTACAAGTCCCCACAAATAGTAGCAAGATAAAAATATGAAATCCACTAAACGCGTCACAAGCATAAGGTCCAGTGATCGAACTGAAACCACAATAGCCGCAGAAATATGCAAAACCTAGTAAGAAAAAAAAATGCAGTATAATCGGTAAAAGAATAAATATACTTGCAAGATTAAAATATGTATGTATATATAATGAAACAAAGATTCTCTTTATTTTTCTAAAGGATATTAAGTATGCTCCCGTATCTCCCAAGTATTCAATCAATGAAGTACTTGATAGACAAGAGATAGTCGCGCTTTATTAATGCTAGTGTTAAATATGTCGAGGTCATACTCCTGACATAGGTATAAATAATACATTCCCTGCCTCTCTCTCGTGACGACCTCACCTCCCCTTTGAGACAAATCTGGAACAGTTTGTATGGCGTCGCACGCACACACGCTCATTTACGCTCTGTACATACGCCATTGTTTATGTAGTAGTAAACGACGCGACATTTGTATGGAGTGGCCGGGGTGTGGTTGGGTGTAAGAGGCTCACTACCATCTGTGAACTAAAGCCAACGTCACCTGTACGTGGTGTACCCTGCTAATTGTCTAACGAGGCTCCGGCGAAAGAGAGGTAGGGCTAGCGTAACTGTAACCTGCCCGACTGGCGAAGTACCTCCACCTCGCAGAAAAATTTCATGAAAGATTTCATGATTTCTTAAAAATGTTTTATAGAAATACAAAATTTATACCATCTGTTTACCTTGATTATGCCTTAGTGGGGAAAATCTATATATACGAGGGGAGGTCAATAAGTTCGCGGAATGAGAGAGAAGGAGGTTGAAATTAAACACCAAATTATTTTTCCTTTTCAATATATTCTCCTTTAACCCTAATACATTTTTCGGATCTCTCAAATAGCTTGTTTATACCATCGAAAAAAAATGATTTGTCTTTGGTGTCAAAATAGGCCGAAATTGCCGACTTGACTTCATCATCGTCGTCAAATTTCTTTCCACGCAGCTCTTTCTTCATTTTTGGAAATAAATAATAGTCACAGGGGGCCAAGTCTGGACTGTATGGTGGGTGGTTTAATTGTTCAAAGCCGCATCGGTGAATGGCAGCCGTCGCAACATGGCACGTGTGGACGGGTGCATTGTCGTGCAAAAGGAGCACACCTTTTGACAGTTTTCCTCTTCTTTTTTTCTTAATGGCTTCTTTCAATCTTTCCAGTAAAGAAGCGTAGTACTGTCCCGTTATAGTCGCACCACGTTCTTTATAATCGATCAGTAAAATACCTTCTGTATCCCAAAAGATAGTCGCCATGATCTTTCCGGCCGATTGTGACACTTTGAACTTCTTTGGAGGAGGTGTGCCTTTTTTATGCCACTGCATCGACTCTTGCTTCGACTCAGGTTCATAGTGGTGAACCCAGGTTTCATCTCCAGTAACAATCCGGGCCATAACTTCTTCCTTTCTCTCTCCACAGAGCTCCAGAAACTGGTGAGAGCACTCGACACGCTCGCGTTTTTGAAGTGGCGTGAGCATTCTCGGAACCCATCTTGCACTGACTTTAGTCATCCCAAGATGATGATGTAGGATATTTAAAATACTTGATTCGGATACTCCAACCATTGCTGCAAGTTGCTTCTTCTTCAGTCGGGCATCTTCCAATACAAGTTTTTCTACTTTTTCGACGATTTCCGGTGTGGTGGCCTCAATTGGCCGTCCGGAGCGGGGGTCGTCTTCAATGGACTCCCTTCCTTGTTTGAAAAGACCATGCCACTTGTAAACCATGGTTTTACCAGGGGCAGAGTCCGCGTAAACCGCTAACAGCTCTTGAAAAATCGTCTGAGCGGATTTTCCTTGCTTGGTAAGAAACTTAATAACGGCACGGTGTTCAATTTTCTCCATACTGGCTGACTTCTTCCCGATTTAGTTGTTTGCAGGTCGATAACTCAAAAGTTAATGACACGATTAGGTTCAAACTTGGTATATATACTCTTAATGAGGTGCTTAACTAGTGCCTACCTGGACGGGTAAATTTATCCCCATCAACCCCTCCATTCCGCGAACTTATTGGCCTCCCCTCGTATAATAGAGAAAATCACTCACTCACTCATCACGAAATCTCAGAAACTATAACACCTACAAACTTGAAATTTGGCAGGTAGGTTCCTTATAGGGTGTAGACATCCGCTAAGAACGGATTTTACGATACTCTACCCCTAAGGGGGTAGAATGGGGGTTGGAAGTTTGTATGAAAGTCCTATGTTTTTGAAGCAAGAGACTTGAAATTTAAAATGTATGCTCTATATATGGTGTAGAGGTGTACTAATAATGTATATTTGGAAATCAACCCCTTTTTGGGGTTAAAACGGGGGTTGGAAGTTTCTATGAAAGTTCTACGTTTTTGAAGTAAGAGACTTGAAATTTAAAATGTATGCTTTAGAGATGGTGTGGAGGTGTACTAATAATGTATCTTTGGAAATCAACCCGTTTTTGGGGTTAAAACGGGGGTTGGAAGTTTGTATGAAAGTTCTACGTTTTTGAAGTAAGAGACTTGAAATTTAAAATGTATGCTCTATAGATGGTGTGGAGGTGTACTAATAATGTATCTTTGGAAATCAACCCCTTTTTGGGGTTAAAACGGGGTTTGGAAGTTTGTATGAATGTTCTATGTTTTTGAAGTAAGAGACTTGAAATTAAAATGCATGCTCTATAGATGGTGTGGAGGTGTACTAATAATGTATCTTTTTTGAAATCAACCCCTTTTCGGGGTTAAAACGGGGGTTGGAAGTTTGTATGAAAGTTTTATGTTTTTGACGCAAGAGACTTGAAATTTAAAATGTATGCTCTATAGATGGTGTGGAAGTGTACTAATAATGTATCTTTAGAAATCAACCCCTTTTTGGGGTTAAAACGGGGGTTGGAAGTTTGTATGAAAGTTCTATGTTTTTGACGCAAGAGACTTGAAATTTAAAATGTATGCTCTATAAATGGTCTGTAGGTGTACTAATAATTTATCTTTAGAAATTAACCCCTTTTTGGGGTTAAAACGGGGATTGGAAATTTGTATCAAAGTTCTATGTTTTTGAAGTAAGAGACTTGAATTTTAAAATGTATGCTCTATAGATGGTGTGGAGGTGTACTAATAATGTATCTTTAGAAATCAACCCATTTTTGGTGATAAAACGGGGGTTGGAAGTTTGTATGAAAGTCCTATGTTTTTGAAGTAAGAGACTTGAAATTTAAAATGTATGCTCTATAGATGGTATGGAGGTGTATTAATAATGTATCTTTAGAAATCAACCCCTTTTTGGAGTTAAAATGAGGGTTGGAACTTTGTATGAAAATCCAATGTTATTGAAGTTAAAGTAAATATGGCCGAAGGATTTTACATGACATTTAAATATAAAAAATATTGAAAACAACTACATACTTACTATTATAAGGAGGGATGTATTATTATAACAATTAAAAGTACTTTAGGTTTTACAGAGAGGTTTTAAAAAATAATATCCGTCGACTTCATTGATTCTAAAAACTCGTCTAGATATTGATTGTTTTTAACTTTTTTATTTTTTTCCTTTCATTAGGTATTTAGCTTTTTCGAATGTAATTAAAAATTATTTGCAAATCACTAACTCCACGCGTACAAAGTCGCGGGCGGCCGCTAGTTATATATAATTACGTGGAACAGTACAAGGGTTTTATTATAACATTATGATAATAATGTTCCACCAAGTGCCAACAATCTACAGTATCAACTTTATTTTTATTATATTTAAGTATCGCCTTTTGTCATCAGACAGTAGCCTACCAGAGACGTCATCAAGGGTTGGCGGGGCGCCTGTTCACGGACACGTTCCTCCGGATCTTCCACAGCGACATGTTCCTCACGGCCAACGTGTCCAGCTGGCTATTCGACGGCATCGACGACCGAGTGCTGGACGTCGGCAGCATATTCATGCCCAGTGAGATACCGTTTGACAAGTTCGGATGGTTTTATACGGTAAGTGGTTTAATTGCTCGTCAAGCCACCAACAGAGACCGGTGGAGAAGGATTGCGGGAGCAGCAACCGCCATGGGGAGCGACAATAGGTGACCACGACCACTCTGTCAAGAGTGAACGACTAAAGAAGAAGAAGGTTTAATTGCTGGATTCATTTATATCAACGATTTATATCGCGTACCGTGCGGTTCCAAAGAAGTTTTCTCCCGCGTACGGTCAAACTGTGGAATGAACTGCCTGTCGAGGTTTTCTCAGGAGACTACCGCATGGAGATCTTCAAAGAGGGCGTGAAGAGGTTTTTACAGGGTCGGCAACGCACGTGTGATGCCCCTGGTGTTACAGGCGTTCATAGGCTACGGTAACTGCTTTCCATCAGACGGGCTGCATGCTTGTTTGCTACTTTAGTGGTATAAATATTGTCGCGGTCCTGTCGCGAATCATCTAGAATGAAACCTTCTAGAATAGTCGCCGCATACTTCGCTGCAAGCAAAAACGACCTATTAGCACTTATTAGCACGGAACGCAAAAAAGTGTTTTTTGTCCGTTGGATGTATTTTGCATAACTCTGTCCAATTTATGCTGCGTTGACATATCGAAAACTTTAGGAGTTTCCGGGGTAGGCCGGCCACATCTGCCATCAATATATTTGGTAGATGTGGCCGGAACATTGCCGCTTCAGATAGCTTCGTTTCCCCCTCCCCGCACGCGATGTTAAATAGTCCTAACTTAGCGTAATAAATTCTTTGATCCTTCATCAATTCAGTGGTGTGATTGAATTTTGGATGTAGATAATAGATTTGACGAGCTCGGTGGTCGAATAGTTAGCAATGGCCACTTTGACTCCGAGGTCGCGGGTTCGATCCCCGCACAAGACAAACATTTGTGTGCATGAATATGTTTGTTTGTCTTGGTCTGGGCGTTTTCTATGTATTAGTAAATACATTTTTTTGTTAGTATGTATGCATTTACAAACAAAAAAATGTATTTAAGTATTATATCAGTTATCTAGTAGCCATAGTACAAGCTTTGCTTAGTTTGGGACTAGATGGCCGTGTGTAATTTGTGCTGGAATATTTTATTTATTTATTTATTCGATTCGAAAATACAACGCCAAACTGTATCCCCCGATTTAGTTGTCATTCGTATTTTTTGAATTGCCTCCCTATGAAAGCAATAGGCTATTTGACTAACATTTTTTTCTGTTTGATATGTAGGGACGTCTCCATAATATAACCATAGGTGAAAGAATTACTTCGATAGCACAAAAATCTCTCGAGATATGGTAATTTGAAAATCACAATTTTTAGACTGCCCCAAAACGCTCCATACAAAAGACTACCGAATTATGACGTCACAGGTTTGTATTTTGTATGCATCAAATCAGAATTTTCTACGATAGCTATGTTAAATATTACGTTTATGTGATTAGTATCATAATAAAAGTTGTAGCATTTTTTATTGCGTCTCCAATTCATACTTTTAAAATGGACTTTCCCGCCAAACTTTGATCGACGCTAAAAAAAGTCTGACTGAAGATATTAGAATGAAAGTTTGCAGATCTTTATAGTTTTGTGTATTTTACGATATTGTTAAATAATTTATACAATTTTTAAACATTGGAAAATAGCCTATTTTAAAGACGTACGATTATCCACGTCAAAAAATGTTTTTCCTTAGACGGCACATTAGTCAAGTCACATCGTACAAAGCTTGCATTAATTACTTTTTGTTATTTAAATACAACGGAATGACGGATGCGAGTTCAAAGTTCAGGAGTGATAGCTCGTCATTCTAACACCGTTTACACTCTTGTCTCTTGTGACTCAGTGATGATAAACAAACTATTTTTATATAATTGTTCATGGTAATTTGCAATATTTTGCAGATAATACTCGTGTATTGTGTAGCGACCACGTTACTAAGGAGTATTGTGAATTGAAGTTTTTGTCACCTCTTCTGTATCCTCTTTATTATGGTCCCAGTTTAAAACTTTTTTAATGTGATAACGTCTTCTAAATCGACGAACGCCGGCTGCACGCATGAAAAAGCATGCTCATTGTCACGTTCCGCCTGAGCCGAGCGTGCAAGCGAAAGCGCGGAACAAGCAATAGAGAATACAAGCGATAGAGGCACGATCGGCCTAAGCGTTCGACTTGTGACGCATCTATCTCTCTTCCACTCCATCGGGCGATGTTTTCCTAGGACGTTATCACGTAAAATTATAGTCCGTAAACCGACTTCACAGACAACCAATTTTTTTAACACAAGGTGGAATACAATATAGTATACGAGCTGCCTTATGGTAAGCAATCTTGGCAGTTTATGGACGCTCGCAATACCTGAGACATCAGTCATGCGTTGCAGAGTGTAAAAACCCCTTTACACCTTTCTTGTAGAACCCCATACCATAGTATAAATAGAGAAGTAGGAGAACTCAAGCCCCGAGCGGAAGATAATAGCCTAAACACGTAGGGCTGTCGCTTAATAGTTTATTCAACCGTCAAAAATTAATTTAGTCAATCTCTATTATACATAATTAAGTAAGGTACAAAATACAAAATTAAGTAGGGTAAGTGTTAGGGATCTGTAGCAAAAAGCCGGCCAAGTGCGAGTCGGACTCGGTCACGAAGGGTTCCGTACCAAAAACGACACACAATCACGTTTGTTGTATGGGAGCCCCCCTTAAATATTTATTTTATTCTGTTTTTATTATTTGTTGTTATAGCGCCAACAGAAATACATAATTTCTGAAAATTTTAACTGTCTAGCTACCACGGTTCATGAGATACCTACAACCCTTGGTGACAGACGGACAGACAGACGGACACCGGAGTCTTAGTAATAGGGTCCCGTTTTTACCCTTTGGGTGTGGAAATCTAAAAAGAATAAAAATAATTATTTTTGTACATACACCAGGAGTGACTGCAATTTTTTCATTACCTACATTTTAATGCATGCTTACTCAGTGACAAACGAGCAGACAGCCCACCTGATGGTGAGCGGTAACTGTCGCCCATAACATCCACGATTCACGCATTCAAGCTGTTGTCAACAAAAATGCAGAACCGCAGGTGCGTTGTCCTTCAAACCGAAACACAACAATGCAAGCATTGTTGCTTGGTGGCAGAAATAGATAAGGCAGTGGTCCTCACCCAGGCGGACTCCTACCATTTGATAAAACCTACTTCATGTTATCTGTTTAGTGATTTGAAAAATTACGGTCTAAATAGGAATAGGATTAATTAAAACGTAGCTTTACTGAATCATAATATTTATTCAAATAATCTAAATTATTATGAAAATATTTTTTTATTAAGTACCTATTATATATTATTTTTTACACTAAACTATTTTTAATACTTTTTAATTTACACACTTATCATGTGATTATTAGGAGTGTCGGTGGCCGAATGGTTAGGGTATCCGGCAAATTGTTATTGAGACATCCATGAACACTGCAAAGTTTTTTATGGCTAGTCGACTGTGTAGCCATCTTTAACGAATTTGTAGTTATATACGACGTAGGTAGGTACCTAAATGTTCAAATTATTAACGAACGTCAGCGCAGGCGCGAATCTTGCGCGGTTTTGCGTACGGCGCAGCTCCGACCCCGACTGGCGCTCCATATAACCTCCTATAAATGTTGTCAGTGTGTGCGTGCGACGGCCATACGTACGGGCGCGCTCCCATACAAACCGCGCTCGGTGCGTTTGTATGAAGTTACCTTACTTCTCTATTTATACTATGCCCATACTGTAGTCTCCTGGTAAAGGGGAAGGGGGGTAAAGGGAGTATTTTGGTTTCCGAGAACACTTTGTTTCTTAGTTTAGACGTTTTTGTAAAGTTACCAGGGATTTTTTCTTATTGTAAAAATGGCGGCCCGATTAGAAAATATTTGCCTAATAAATATACAGAAAAAGACGTTGTTTTGTTTTGTTATGGAATTTGGACAAGGCGTCTTTCGTGACAAGGCAGGTGTTTCGTAACTTTCAGTAGGTAGTTAGTTTCTATTTTGAATTCAATCAGTGGATTTTAATTTACTATTTAGTGCTATATGCTACTGTCCTCTGTAATATCTACATTGTTGGTGCATTAAAAAGTATTGTATTGTATTGTATTTCATCATCATCAGGCCATTTTTAGTCTTCACTACAGGAGCACGACCCTCTCTCGTCCGTCACAGACGGAAGGATTTGGCCTACACTCCCCACGCAGGCCAGACGGGTTGGGGAGGCCTGATCGATGTTTTATAATGTATTTCCCTTAGTCGCCCTGTACGACATCCACGGAAAGAGATGGAGTGATTCTATTCTAGTCTGCCGGAAACCACACGGCGCTATAACCACTGTATTCAGGGGCGCCGGCTTTTAAAAATCCTCATGGGTGCTCATACGCATTTGATGACTCGAAAATAATAAATTGAGACAACATCACATACATTGTCCTGGTCCCAAACTAAGGTTCTCCTATGAAAACCAGTAACAACGAAGATACCACAAACACAAAGACCCAACACAAATATCTGTTTCATCAACAAACATTTGTGTTGGTGCGGGAATCGAACTCGCGACCACTGCGTCTCAATCGGCGCGGCGGCGCTCTAAACCATTGCGCTCCAAACGGTCGTCGGGAAATGATAAAACGCCTATCCCAAAAAGGCGATTACTGATCTGTTTCTTGATGTCTATTCTCAGGGGTGCTCGGCACCCACTGTTTATTTCTCATGGGTGCTCGAGCCCCCGAGCACCCACGGAGTCAGCCCCCCTGACTGTATTGTATTTAGTGGAACTTAATTGTATCGCCTTGAACTTACAAAAGATGACGTATTAATTAACGATTCTCGTTAATGATGAGCGAACACGTTACTTATTGAGTCACAGTGTTGACACTACAACTATCGAAGGTATGATTCACTGTGTCCATGGGTCGGTTAAGTTATTTGACCCAGATAACATGTTAATTTGTAATTACTGCGTTAACAGATGATCGACCTAGGCGTAATTAAATATGGATACTATTTAACGTAACATCAAATAAATACATGCAAACTAACCTAACCTAATCTATTTTCCACTCAAATGCAGGATTTTTATGTGCGATCAGATTAATTTGATGTGCAAATCAGGCTTTTTTGTGGATCAGTTTAATATTTTCCATTAAATATGTTGTTTAATACTAGTTTCTGTCCCAGGCTTCGCTCAGCGTGACAGAAACAGGAGGAAAGGGTATCCTATTTATGAATCCAGAACATTCTTTTTTTCTTTTTTTATACTACGTCGGGTGGCAGACAAGCATACGGCCCGCCTGATGTGAAGCGGTTACCGTAACCGTATTAACGCTCGCAACGTAATATATCACTTGCGCGCCGCCACCCCCGCTGCCAACGCAGCATCTCCTTCTCTTCTGGTGACCTCACTCACTCGCAGGAAGACAACAACCCTCAAGGGAATTGTTATTTGGCTGCGGTATACTGTGAGGTGGAGGTACATTCCCCAGTCGGGTAGCTTACAATTACGCTCCCTACCTCTCTTTTGGCCTAAGCTTCGTTTGTCCTTTGGTTCAAAGATGTTGATAAACCACTTACACCCCCTTACTATCATCAGCCTGTATCTACACACTGCTGGATATTAGCATTCCCCAATGCTTTCCACCAAATATGATTCTCCGCCTTCCGCATCCAGCCGCTTTCTTAAGGTCATTGGACCATCTAGTAGAAGGGTGTCCAACGCTTTGTCTTCCTATGCTCGGCCTCCACTCTAACGCCTTCCTCCCCCATCTGCCATCACTTACTCGGCAGATGTGATCGGCCCATTGCCACTTCAGCTTGCAAAAGGCTATGTCGACAACTTTGGTTCTCCGTCGAATTTCCTCTTTTCGGATTCGATCCCTCAGTAAAACCCCGAGCATAGCCCTCTCGCTGCGCGACCTTTAGCCTAATCAGTATTCACACAATTATTTCAAATCTCTTTTTTTTTTTTTATACTATGTCGGGCGGCAGACAAGCATAAGGTCCGCTTGATGTGAAGCGGTTACCGTAGCCATATTAACGCTCACAACATAAAATATCGCTCACGCGCCGCCACCCCCGCTGCCAACGAAGCATCTCCTATCTTTCTGGTGACCTCACTCACACGCAGGAACACAACAACCCTCAAGGGAATTGTTATTTGGCTGCGGTATTCTGTGAGGTGGAGGTGCATTCCCCAGTCGGGTAGCTTACAATTACGCTCCCTACCTCTCTTTTCGCCAGAGCTTCTTTTGTCAGTTAGCAGGGTGCACCGCGTGCAGGTGAAGTTGGCTTTGGTTCAAAGATGGTGATGAACTACTTACACCCCAAAATCTCTGACAAAAATCTCTGAGCCTAAACAAATAACTAAAATATCAAGCCTTCATCTCAGTTCTTGAAAGATACATCATTTGATTAGATTTGATAAGATTCATACAAAACAATACGCATTCCCACGTAAAATCAGTATATTAGCATATCTTTGTCTCCGTGTTACAATATGTATACTAACCTTGACTTTATGTCATCGTAATAGAGGTGGTTTTTCCATCAACTCTCATCCACGTGATGTGAGGTTGACCGACTAGTGCTGTAGCACTCGCGTCGATCGCTAAGTGACCGCTAACTCTGCTAAGTTACGTAACTCCCCATTGTCCGTAATGCTTCTTCAATGCCACCGCTGTTACTCACCGGCGCAAATTTGTTCGCGATTTCACGTTCAATTTCATTCGGTGTAAACAAATCAATTTTGCATTTACGCTTGGGGTTTTCAACACCAAGAATATAGTGGCTATTATAGTAAATTTTAGCCATTTTTGTATATATATGTTTAGTCATTTTTGTATGTCGTACGGGCCTCAACGATCGAATCCTGAATCGAAAGTGTTTAGAGCGTATTCCACCACGCTGCTCAACTGCGGGTTGGCGGAGGCCAGTGTTTTCAAGCCGCCTAAAGGCCACTGACTTGGTTTAACGACTGTTATTTAGCAGCCAGGACCTACGATTTAAGGTAGTACCTATGTAATCTCGTTCTCGCGAGATCACGCGCGGGGCGGCGGCGGGGCCTGAGGGGGCGGTCGGGGGACGAGGTCTCGCTTAGATTCCCTTAGACCTCGTCCCCCGAAAGCTACCTCAGGCCCCGCCGCCGCCGCGCGCGAGATCTCGCGAGAACGGGATTGCATTCCCTAGTAGTATGGGTGGCATCTCAGATCACAGCAAACAAGGCTGTGATCTGAGGGTGGCACTGAGCTACGTCGCGCAGTTGCGCTAACTCAATTCACTGCGCTGATGATTTGACACACTAAGTTGCCCTCAGAAGCACGGGCAACATAGCATATGGACGAGGTACTTTGTAGTATAAAAGAAAACAGAAAAGCTTACGTCTTCTAACTGAACAACGTTACGGGTTTTGATGCGGTTGTCATGTCATTAAGATAATTTCTTCCGGATGGTTAGACTGAAGAGAAATTTAATGTTAATAAAAATGGACGAAAAGTCTAAAACCTAAGCAAACGGTGTTCTGGTGAAATAGAGGTACGGCATGTCGAGCCAGACTGTGGAAGTGCTCCCACCTCACAGAAGGCTACAACCAAATATGAATACTCTTAAAGATTATTATGTTATGAGTGAGTGAGATCAACAGACGTAAGACTATATATAGACATCTATACAGACAAGCATACGGCCCGCCAGATGTTAATATGTAGCCATATTAACGCTCGCAAAATGAAATATTGCTCGCGCAATAACTCCTTCTTATCTGGTGACTAAACATCGGAACACAACAACCCTCAAGGGAATTGTTGGAAGAGTTTATTTATCTCGATCTCCGCCTTGCTTCGGAGGACACGTTAAGCCGTCGGTCCCAGCTGTTGTTAGATGACAGTCGTTTAGTCAAGTCAGTAGCCTTTAGGCGGTTTGACAACTCTGGCCTCGTCCCAACCCCTTCGGTTGAGAGGAGACCCGTAGCTCATCAGTAGGATGAATAACGGTTGACGTAGACGAAGAAGAAGAAAATATAAAAAACTAAATCTAAAGATAATAACGGTTGACCAAGACGAAGAAGAAGAAAATATAAAAAACTAAATCTAAAGATAATCAAACCGCACAATATCGGGTGGTGTATTTTGCAATCGGTTGCGTCAGTCGTCACGCCGAATTCCTTCATGGCCGGCCGGCGGGCAGCGCACTACTTTCGCTCGTTGTATAATCTTCCTGTCTTTACATATGACTAGTAGTCCTGGAGTCCTAGTAGTTACTAATCTATAATAATACATTTAGTCGTCAATACGTCTTTAAAATTGCTTCCATAGGGAGGCAATAGGCTATTTGACTAACATTTTTTTCGGTTTGATATGTAAGGACGTCTCCTTAATATAACCATAGGTGAAAGAATTACTTCGATAGCACAAAAATCTCTCGAGATATGTTAATTTGAAAATCACAATTTTTAGACTGCCCCAAAACGCTCCATACAAAAGACTACTGAATTATGACGTCAAAGGTTTGTATTTTGTATGCATCAAATCAGAAATTTGTACGATAGCTATGTTAAATATTACGTTTATGTGATTAGTATCATAATAAAAGTTATAGGCTTTTTTATTGCTTCTCCAATGGAAATATTATTTTTTAATAATTTCATACTTTTAAAATGGACTTTCTCGCCAAACTTTGATCGACGCTAAAAAAAGTCTGACTGAAGATATTAGAATGAAAGTTTGCAGATCCTTATAGTTTTGTGTTTTTTACGATATTGTTAAATAATTTATACAATTTTTAAACATTGGAAAATAGCCTATTCACAAAAACCAATGGTAACAAAATCGAGGGATACAGTTTGGTGTTGCAGCTACAAATTTTTTTTTTTTTTTTTTTATACCACTAAGGTGGCAAACAAGCATACGGCCCGCCTGATGGAAAGCAGTTACCGTAGCCTATGGACGCCCGTAACACCAGAGGCATCACGTGCGCGTTGCCGACCCTGTAAAAACCTCTTTACGCCCTTTTTGAAGAACCCCATGCTGTAGTCTCCTGGGAAAACCTCAACAGGCAGTTCATTCCACAGCTTAGTAGTACGTGGAAGAAAACTCCGCTGGAATCGCACAGTACGTGACCACTTCGGTTCCAATGTGTGAGGATGAATTCCCTGTCGATGGCGAGCGGTGCGACTGTAGAAGGAGGCTGTGGGCATCATGTCAAACAACTCCTCTGAACACACCCCATTGTACAATCGGTAGAACACGCAAAGGGAAGCAAAATCTCTTCTCAGACTCAAAAGTTCTAGTCAAGTCAAGTCAAGTCAAGTCAAAATTCTTTATTCTGTGGGCCCTCGCGGGCACTTAGACACGTCTTTTACAATTAGGTATATTTTTATCTACCAGCATTTCGGAATGACCATTGACGAGAAGAAATGCCGAAAGAAACTCTGTCAATATAGGTCTTTTTTTTTTAAATAGCCATACAATATTATCATAATACAATAAAAATAATGTCAATGTACAATAAAAAAAATGGTATGTCAACCAAAATAAGAGAGATAATAAAAAATAAAAAAACAAGTAAAATAAAATAGTAAAAAAAAATAAAAATATAAAAAATCATAGTATAGAGTGTATATACATATTGTATAAAGTCTAAATATGTATATCCACAATACTACTTGTAAAGATAAGACGCCTGTGCTTCACATCCTGTGCCGAGAATTTGCCATACATTTTTATCATTAAGGTAATCGTCGGTCCTGTAGTAAGCCTTTTTACATAAGGTGGTCTTAATAAGCTGTTTGAATTTAGTGTCGGGTAAAATCAGGACCGACTCTTTTAACCGACTTCTAAACCGTCCGTCAATTTGGATTCGTTAACAATCCTCACAGCGCGTCTTTGGATTGAGTCACAAGGTGCAAGCTGGTATCCAGGCGCTCTCGCCCATAGATGACAACAGTACTCCATATGCGGCCGTACTTGAGCTTTGTAAAGCTGAAGCCTTTGCCGCGAGTTGAAGTACTGCTTCGCTCTGTTGAGCACACCTAGCTTCTTCGATGCCAGCTTGACCTTCTCCTCCAGATGACATCGAAACTGAACGTCGCTGGAGATTTCAACTCCTAGAATCCCAATAGATTTTGTGATGGTGAGGGGTGTGTTTTCGAAGTGTGGAGCCACAGCAAATGGGGTTTTCTTAGCGGTAAATGCGCAGACTTGTGTCTTAGAGGGGTTAAAACGCACTAAGTTTTGTCGCCCCCAGTCCGACACTCTACTTAGTGTGTCCCCGATTTCCGACACAAGTTGTTCGCGGCTCTCCTCCACCAAAGAACGGGGGATATTTGCGCGGCCCGTGTAATAAGTGTCCCCGGTGCTATCGTCCGCATAACAATGAATGCTGTCAATTGACAACATATCATTAATATGCAGCAGAAACAGCGTCGGGGACAAAACAGAACCCTGCGGGACGCCAGCATTAATGTCCATGCTGTCAGAGCAACTGCCATCTACAACGGCTCTAATGCTTCTGCTGGACAAGAAGCTAGCAACCCATTCGCATAATCCCTCAGGCAAACCGTATGCAGGTAACTTTGAAAGAAGACTACGGTGCCAGACCCGATCGAACGCCTTTGCCATATCCAGGCTAACCGCCAATGCCTCTCCTTGACTCTCCACCGCCAAAGCCCATCGGTGCGTAAGATACACCAGAAGATCACCAGTTGAGCGACCATGGCGAAAGCCATATTGTTTGTCGCTGATCAAGTCGTGATCCTCTAGGTATCTAAGGAGCCGGTTATTGATTACGCGCTCCATCACCTTGGAGAGAAGGGAGGTAATAGCAATGGGCCTGTAATTCGATGGGTCTGATCTGTCGCCCTTTTTAGGCACAGGGTGCACGTTCGCAGTCTTCCACATAGCCGGAACTTGCCTAGTGGAGTATGAGAGCGCGAACAAGCGCGTAAGTGCAGAACACAACTCAAGACCACACACCTTTAACACCACTGCCGGTATGCCATCTGGCCCACTCGACTTGTGAATATCGAGGGAGAGCAACGCCCGCCGGACATCTCGCTGAAACAAATTATCTATCACCTCCATCCAAAATTCAATCACATCACTGGATAGATGAAGGATCAAAGAATTTATTACGCTATGTAAGGACTACGGAACATCGAAGCGGGGGAGGGGGCAGCGTTGCCATTTTGAGATAATTTTAGTGCATATAACGTATTCACGTACAACACACGGCCGTGTTCATGACACAGCCGCACTCCATTTTTTATACTACGTCGGGTGGCAAGCATACGGCCCGCTTGATGTGAAGCAGTTACCGTATAAACGCTTGCAACATGAAATATCATGCGCTTGCCGCTATTCCCGGTGATAAAGCAGTTATCCTACCTTCCTGGTGACCTCAGTCACTCGCAGGGATACAACAACCCTAATGGGAATTTATTTATGGAAGACATAAAAATAATTTATCTCTTGCATAAATAAATACAAGTTCACCGTTGGTATCATTCCGTCGCGTACTAAAAAGTTTGGCAACTCCTATCTATGTCGTATTTGTAGAGGATCATAAAAATTCAAGTATAGTACTCGTATGTTGGAAAAATGTAAGAGAAAACTTAAGTAAAAGTAGAACTCGTTGCCAGCATATGTATTTCCTCATTCATACAATATCGGATCCTTCAAGTGAAGCGTGAAGAAGGATCTTGTAGGCCAGCATGGCAGCGTCAACTGACAAGACATCAAGGTCTCTCGTCCGTTGCCGATGCGATTGGGGCTCCTCTTTTCGCTTACCATCAGCGAAGCAGAGCCAATATGATGAGCTAATATAAAAAGAAAAAATATATATAAAACATAGTGTCATGAACATTTTTTCTTCTTCCCTTCCTTTGTGGAAGACTGGTGCCTGAACTATGCTGATGCCTGTACTTCATGTCACAAAAAATATACGCGGTTTTTGTAAGCAAAGAGCAACTTTTTTTTTATACTACGTCGGGTGGCAGACAAGCATACGGCCCGCCTGATGAGAAGCGGTTACCGTAGCCATATTAACGCATGCAACATAAAATATCGCTCGCAAGTCGCCACCCCCGCTGCCAACGCAGCATCTCCTTCCTTTCTTCATTACGCTCCCTACCTCTCTTAAACTCTTCCTCGTCCATCCATAGTGCGTAGTCTGTGGGTATAAATACAGAGCAAATTACTATTGCATCGTCGTGCTGCTGAAATACGGGTCTCCCCTCAATCGAAGGTGTTTAGAGCATACTCCACCACGCTGCTCAACTGCGGGTTGGCGGTTGGCGGTTGTTTGCAGGTCAGTGTTTTCAAGCCGCCAAGGGCTACTTACTTTTCTTAGCATGTCACCTAATGACAACAGCCGCGTCCGACGGCTTAACGTGCCCTACGAAACACGGACGAGCTTGAGATAAGTGAACCCATCCATGGACAGGCTGCAGTCGATGTTGCTTGACTTGCGTGATTGATTACACTGCCACACACAACCACGTCAATCGAGCTCCTCAATTATTATGACATACATTTATTTAATAGTCATTTTTTTATCTCAGAGAAACGGCTCAGTAACCTTCGATGGAGTGTTCAACATGAATACCGGCGCTGAAGACTTCTCCATGCTGGGCGACATCCAAGAGTGGCAGTTCTCCAACCGCACCGTGTACAGAGATGACTGCGGGAAGGTCCGAGGGTCCACTGGCGAGCTGTGGGCGCCCGAGTTTGGCCAAGAAGAAGTCGCCATCTTTGCTTCGGATATATGCACGTAAGTTAACAGTTCACTTGACTAGCCATCTCTTTAGTGCCTTATTTGCCATATTGCTGTCTCTCACATTGCTAAGAGGGGAAGTCAAATTCCAAAAGTTTCTTACTCCTACTAATTAATTCTGATTAAATTCGTTATGAGTTCCAAGGCAGCCGTAGTTTTACCCCCGGGACTGCAATGGACTTCATTGTTCATTGTCTTTTTTGGTGGTCGCCGCTATGGCTACACAGCAGACACAGTGATGGAAATATGTGGTGGAGCCCCAGAGGATACGGCACAGAGATATTATTAGCGGTTTGACTGGAGAAGTACTTCCTCCTCACAGAAGAATATGGGCGGGGGGAAGGGGGGGGGGGGATCGTTACAGCCCCTAGATATCACGCAACACCAAAAGGTCACTGATCCGTTGCCAGCTTTTTTAGGGATATCACTACATAGTATAAAACAAAGTCACTTTCTCTGTCCCTATGGCCCTTTGTATGCTTAAATCTTTGAAACTACGCAACGGATTATGATGCGGTTTTTTTTAATAGATAGAGTGATTCAACTGGAAAGTTTATATGTATAATATATGCATAACATAGTAGAAAAACACTGATAATTTAGAGGTTTCTAATGTGATGTCGTAAATAAACACATTTTTTTTGCTCTTTCATTGCAAACGCTGGCTGAACCCAACGAGATGGATCAAAATAATGTAGTACAGTATTGTTTACCTTAAAATGGTCTACAAAAAATTTCGCGATGGTATATGTCTATCTCTTAGTGGTAACACACAATAACCGTTATTTTTCCTTTGCTTTTTACAAGAAATAATGCCTTATTTACGAAGCGATTTTAAGCAATACAGAATTAACCCTTATCCAATTAAGTACCTTAAATACATTGCGCATTTAATATAGATCAATATGGCCCTTCACAGCATGTAATTTAAATGAATAGTTTAGAAGATATTACACATTTAAAATGCAGGGACATAACGGCTGTGGCGGTACCGGCCGCGGAGCCGGCGGCGTGTGCCTATAACTGGGGAAGGACTGGATAGGACAAAGCGCAAAGACCTTCTGTAGTACATTTAGTATCAGCATTGCACCCGTGCGAAGCCGGGGCGGGTCGCTAGTATAATATAAAGTATACTTAAAGACTCTCAAGATATACTTGTTCAGGAACACTGCAGATTGCAGCCAGTGCAGTGATGTCAACAGATGTGAGGAGATGAGCAGCAGTATGTTTCAAGCATCTGTAGTAACCGATTCACATCAGGCGGCCTACCGAAGCTTAAGCTTTCCCGTCGCATTTTTTGATTGCGAAAATCGGATTTGTGTTCAAATTTGTATTAGACATTTTCAGTTAAATCGGTATATCTCCTCCGTCCCTACCGGCTAAGCTTACTATTAGCATTAATTTTGGGTTAAGTTAGATTTATGCAATCAAAAATCCGAACATTATCGGTTTCAGCTTGACGGAAAGGCCCCACGTCATGCTTGTTTGACATCTATCGCTGTAAAAACTAGAGGAATAAAGGATTTTTTTAAGGAAGTAACGGACGGGGATGCCTTTGATCTGGGATTGAACATCGGTCCATTACTAACATTGTCTTCGCTCAAATTGACCACTGGTATCAAAAGTTACCATGTGCATTCTTTAAAAAGGATTAAAAAATATCAATGGCAGTACATAATTACATATCTAAATCTTCATGTAATTAATACGTGTCGATTATGGGTGTAAACATTATATGACGTTGTTTGTAATTAGAAAGTTGTGGAGTCATTCCGTTGACATATCTCTGTAATCTGTTGAAGGAAATGTCCTTATCTGAACAACACCTGTTGAATTATTAACCGACTCGAAAAAATGAGGAGGTTACTTCATTACTCCGTCATTTATAAACCGATTTGAAAATAACTTTTTTTATTTGAAACAGTTGTGTACTTCCAGATTGGTCCCATATTTTTTTCATATCATAAAATTCAGTTCTGATAGTGTATTTAATTTTTTACTGGTACTTACGGTTGTAGAGAAGTTTTGGGAGTCGTTTTTTTTTTTTTTAATTATGGGTTTGGTAAATGGTAATGCCCTTAAGCAGCCACGCTGGGCAGCGGGTTGGCGGCTGTCGCCAGAGCCTCTTCCGCTTAACTGCAGTGTACCACGTGCAGGTGAGATTGGCTTTGGCTCCGGAGATGGTAGTGAGACACTTACACCCAACAACAATTAAATAAGAAATCTATATACAGATAAATTGTAGTGTCTGTTTATAATATTAAAATAACCGCTTTTTGCCAAATATATACGGATGTATACATGGTACATATACCTAAATAGCATTTTTTACAGTTTTTGTCTGTCTGTTTGTTCCGGCATATCTCTGAAACGGCTGGACTGTTCACTGGCAGATAGCCGATGTAATAGCGAGGAACTTAGGGTACTTTTATTTTAGAAATCTTAATTTATTTTTGTTAATATAAAAAAAAAACTATTCCGCGCGAATAAAGTCATGGGAACAGCTAGTAATAAATAAAGATAAGTAGTATCAAATAGTAATACTTATTTAATAGGCTTGTGAACCATTTTTTTTTCGATTTGTGATTTAACGACGTCACAATAATATAACTAAAAGTGAAAGAATTACTTCGATAGGCTAAAAACTTCTCGAGATATGATAATTTGAAGATCACAATTTTGTACTATCCCGAAAACGCTCCATACAAAAGGCATACAGTATTATGACGTCACGATACGCTACTTTATATGCATTAAATCAGAAATTTGTACGACAGCTATGTTAAATATTGCGTTTATGTAGCTAGTGCCGTAACAAAAGTTATAGTATATTTTATTGTTTCTACAATGGTAATATTTATTTTTTATAATTTCATACTTTTAAAATGAACTTTCCCACTAAACTTTGATCGACCATAAAACACGTCAGACATAAGTTATTAAAATTTTGAGATCGCAGATCGTTCTACCTTTATGTATTTTACGTTACTGATAGAGAGTTTCTATAATTTTAGAACATTGGTCACACGCCCATTGTCATTTTGTGACAACAATTCACCTACATAAGAAATAATTTCACACTATAAGTAAATATACAGTATGGCCACTCCCTGCCGCTCTCTCGTGTCGACCTCACCTCCCTCTGAGACAAATCTGGAACAGTTTGTATGGCGCCGCACGTACACACGCTCATTCACGCTCTGCACAGACGTCATTGTTTATGTAGTAGTAAACGAAGCGACATTTGTATGGAGTGGCCGAGGTGTGGTATGATCAAGCACCTTCATCATACACATATGATATATATGATATTATGTGCAAGATACAATGATTCTAACAATGCAATGGGGTGTGTTCAGAGGAGTTGTTTGACATGATGCCTCCTACAGTCGCACCGCTCGCCATCGACAGGGTATTCATCCTCACACATTGGAGCCTCAGTGGTCGCGTACTGTGCGGTTCCAGAGAAGTTTTCTCCCGCGTACCAAAGAGAATGTAACCACTACGTTTTAAGAGACGGATGTCCCTTACAAATATCGTAAATTCTAATATGTATGAAATGGAAGCGAAATTCGCTTCCATTTCATAGAAATTCCTACCGATTCATAGAATCGTTTTTTTACCTTGACTTGCGCCAGGCTGCCGCGAACTGTCAAGCTGTGGAATGATCTGCCTGTCGAGGTTTTCTCAGAAGGCTACAGTATTGGGTTCTTCAAAAATGGCGTGAACAGGTTTTTTATAGGGTCGGCAACGCGCGTGTGATGCCCCTGGTGTTACAAGCGTTCATAGGCTACGGTATCTGCTTTCCATCAGGCGGGCTATATGCTTGTTTACCACTCTACTGGTATAAAAAAACATCAAATCTAACCGACGTCAACAAAAGGAGGAGTAAATTTTCCCTTTTAGTGTTTTGTTCTGTAGTCGGCTTAAAGTGTTTTAAACCGTTTCTTTTCAGGTTTTTGAAATTAACTAAAAATGGCACCGTCTCCGTGGAGGGTATTGAAGGAGTGTTGTACGCTGCCGGCGATGATGTCTTCGACAACGGGTACAGGTACCCAGAGATGGTGAGTAAAAATTTTTTTATGGTGTAAAACCGTGACACAAAATACATGGGGAGTGCCTGTGCCATGCGTACGGCCGTGTTGTACGGGAATACGTTATATGCGCTAAAATTATCTTAAAACGGCAGCGCTAGCCCCTCCCCTGCACGCGATGTTCCACTGTCCTTACTTAGCGTAATAAATTCTTTTATCCTTCATCAATCCAGTGGTGTGATTGAATTTTGGATGGAGATGATAGATATGCAGCTGCAACACCAAACAGTATCTCCCGATTTTGTTATCATTAGGTTTTTTTAATTGCCTCCCTATGGAAGCAATTCAAAAGATTAGATCGTCAGTAAATCCATAGGGCCAAGGACCTCTACAACCGTACCCTGCCTTCGCCCTGTTGAGCACACCTAGTTTCTTCGACGCCAGCTTGATCTTCCCCTCCAGGTGACAACGAAACTGGACGTCGCTGGAGATTTCAACTCCTAGAATCAATAGCAATGAATGCTGTCAATAGATAACATATCATTGATATGCAGCAAAACCAGCGTCGGGGATAATACAGAGCCTTGCGGGACGCCAGCATTAATGTCCATCCTATCGGAGCAACTACCATCAACAACGGCTCTAATGCTTCTGCTGGACAAGAAACTAGCGACCCATTCGCATAAACCCTCCGGTAGACCGTATGCAGGCAACTTCGAAAGAAGACTACGGTGCCAGACCCGATCGAATGCCTTCGCCATATCAAGACTAACAGCTAATGCCTCATCTTGACTCTCCACGGCTGAAGATCACCAGTCGAGCGTCTTATTTAATATTTTTTCAAAAAAATAATTCATACATATACTTATGTTACCGCGATCAATATTATAGTTTTTAGATTTTTTTTGTCTGTTTATTTCTTTTAAAATATTTCCGCGTAGGCAAAGTTATCAAGGGGTACCCCTTGATAACTTTGCCTACCCCAATTATTGGCCCGCGTAGGTAACGCGGGCCAATAACTGGGAACTATGTGCTATTAACAAAAACACATTGCTCAAAACATGAGCCGTGTCACACCGAATATTTGTGTCATATCATCTATTATTACACTATCGCTGGTAATATAGATAACATACCATTCATCCGCAATGTAAATCCTTTAACGATTTTTATATTCACTTTATTCGCGTGGGTAGGTAACATTTAAGTTTTAATTTAATTTAAGAGAGGTAGGGAGCGTAATTACTCGCAGGAACACAACAACCCTCAAGGGAATGTTTAATTTATTTAATTAATTTAGTATAATGTCTCACGTGAGTTTTAATAATATTAACAAGGGAATTGTTATTTGGCTGCGGTATTCTGTGAGGTGGAGGTACATTCCCCAGTCGGGTAGCTTACAATAACGCTCCCTACCTCTCTTTTCGCCAGAGCTTCGTTTGTCAGTCAGCAGGGTGCACCGCGTGCAGGTGAAGTTGGCTTTGGTTCAAAGATGTAGATGAACCACTTACACCCCAAAAGATTATTTTGAGATAAATGCATATCATCCATAATTTTGGACGCATACCATCATAGAGCGAATTAATTTCATTTCTACGGACGGGGTAGCCTCAAGGAGAAATTAAAATTTTATTGACCACAGTAAAAGGGTGTAGGAATGTATGCAAGTCTCGTATGTGAAGAATAATATGTGAAGAGTAGATGGAAAGATGAAAGTATAGTCCCACAAACTTATCTGACCCGGTGGCCAAATTTAGAACTAAAGCCGCCATCTTGAAAGGTCATTCACGAACGAGTAGCTACTTCTGTCATTCACGAACGAGTAGCTACTGCTACAGGTTAGTATTGCCAGGTACAATTAATTTATTTACCACGTATACACATTCCATTGAGGTTTATTTTTTTTAATACATATATATCTTTTTCTATACTTATAATAAAAAAGTCGTCAACGAGTTGTTTCTGTGCAATATTATAACTCTCTAATATAATAGATATGATCGCGACTTAACGTGGTGCATTTTTAAAACTAATCAACAAAAAAATAGAAGGCAATTGATATTTAATTGAAACACCACACAACACAATTAATCAGTAAATCAATGCTATTATTTTAACAGTGTATATATTTCTTTGATTTAAATGTTTCCTCTAAAACGGGCGGCATATCGTTTAATGGCAACACTTAAGTCGATTGTACCGCCCCCGCTACCGGGCCAGGTAAGTTTGTGGCACTGTAAGATAGTTTAGAATGAATAGAAGTTGAGTAGATAAAAACTGGTATAATAAAGTAAAATAAATTTCATACAAGTCAGTTAATAATTTAGTGCGGACGAATCGCGCGGAGGTCGGGAAGGAATGTATGCGAGCGGGCGGTAGTTATGGAACCGTCGCGGGGAGTGCATGAAGGCGTCAGCGGTGGCGCGGTACGTCCCGCAGTGGTGACGTTGTCGATGGCGTCGTCTTGTAGGAGCTGGCCCAATTTGCATAAGCGGAGCGGATAGCGGATTGAACCAGCTGTTTATGTTTGTTACGCTACAAGGGTACAAAAGGCGGATTTAATGCTATTGCATTCTCCACCAGTCTACCATTGGAAGTGGAGAGCAACACGATTGCGGCTATTCCAAAAAGTTATCGTGAAATAAATAATCTTACACGTAAATACATGAATGAACCTTTTGAGTCGTTTCCAGAATTTTCGTGAACTGAGAATATTTCTAAATCAGAATTATTATTTATTATCTTATTTCTTATTGATGACCGATAGTGTCTTGACAAATATTTTTTATAATCTCAGACTTTATAATTGTGTTATCTATGACTGACATTGCATTGCCCTATTGATAATACAATAGGCTAGATGACAATGACAGTATCGGAAAATATACAAAACTAGAACGAACTGCGATCTTGAAATTTTTATAACTTATGTCCGACTTGTTTTATGGTCGATCAAAGTATGGCGGGAAAGTCCAATTTAAAAGGATGAAATTATTAAAAAAATAATAATTAACTTTGGAAAAATAATTAAAAAATACTATAACTTTAGTTACGACACCTAGCTACATAAAAGCAGTATTTAATATACGTCATAACTCAGTAGCCTTTTGTATGGAGCGTTTTCGGAAAAGTCCAAAATTGTAATTTTCAAGTTATCATATCTCGAGAAGTTTTTATGCCATCGAAGTAATTCTTTCACGTATAGTTATATTATAATGATGTCCTTACATAACAAATGCAAAAAAAAAATAGTCATCTAGCCTATTTATCACACATCTACAAAATTGATCTACACTATTTATACTTCTTGCGCCCGTGACTTACGCGCATATCCCGGTAACGTGTGGGAAATTTCAAAAATCCTTTCTTAGTGCACCCCTAGACCTTATAGGAACATACGTGCCAAATTTAAGTTCTCTTGATCTAGACCATATAGGAACATACGTGCCAAATTTAAGTTCTCTTGATCCAGCAGTTTGGGCTGTGCGTTGATACTCGTATGCCAATCAGAGACTTAGTTCTAGTGTACCGAGCCCGGTTGTCGAATGACTGGCGCTCTACCGCCGAAGCTGAAGCCCATTACCATCGGATTTATTGAATGCGAAAATAACACTATTGCTTAGATTGTTGGTAATGTTTAGCACAGCTGGAAGAAACCTTAGAGACCTAAGATGTTTGTCAATAACTTTAACATAAGAACAATTTTAGGAATCAAAGAAATCCGAGAATTTTAAGAGAGGTAGGGAGCGTAATTGTAAGCTACCCGACTGGGGAATGTACATTCCCGCATAAATGCATATCATCCATAATTTTGGACGCATACCATCAAAGAGCGAATTAATATCATTTCTACGGACGGGGTAGCCTTAAGGAGTTATTTAATTATTTAATTAATTAAATTATTTGAGGTGTAAGTGGTTTATCAACATCTTTGAACCAAAGCCAACTTCACCTGCATGTGCACCCTGGTGACTGACAAACGAAGCTCTGGCGAAAAGAGAGGTAGGGAGCGTAATTGTAAGCTACCCGACTGGGGAATGTACCTCCATCTCACAGAATACTGCAGCCAAATAACAATTCCCTTGAGTGTTGTTGTGTTCCTGCGAGTGAGTAAGGTCACCAGAAAGGAAGGAGATGCTGCGGTTGGCGGGTGGCGGCTCACGAGCTATATTTTATGTTGCGACCGTTAATACGGCTACGGTAACCGCTTCACATCAGGCGGACTGAATGCTTGTCTGCCACCCGAAAAAAAATCCGATGGTAATTGGCTTCAGCTTAGTCTGTAATTGCTTCTTTGTTGTGATGTAAGTGACTTATCACGATCTTTAGAGCCAAAGCCAACCTCACCTGCACATGGTGCACTCCGCCGACTGGCGAAATAGACTCTGGCAGAAAAGAGATAGGGTACAGCGTAAATGGAAGTTGCCCGGCTGGGGAAGTCCACCTCACAGCGATACAACAATTCTCTTGACCGTGTCGTGTTCCTGTGAGTGAGTGACGTTACCAGAAAGGAATTTTGAAGTCAGTTATCCATTACCCATAGTACAAGCTTTGTTTAGTTTGGGACTAGCTTTTGTTTAGGGTGGTGGTGTGTAATTTATCTAGAAATATTTATATGTGTATATTTTGTTTATAAATAAAAAAATAAATATTTCTGGACAATTTACACAGCGCCATCTATTTTTATTTTATTTTCTAATCCCAAATTAAATTAAGCGCATAGCTTGTACTGTGGGTACTAGACAACTGATAAATGTACTTGAATACATTTTTTTATGAATACATACTTATAATACGTAGGAAACACCCAGACCAAGGCAAACAAACATGTTCATGCACACAAACAACCACGACAAACAGTCTTGTGCGGGGATAAAACCCGCGACCTGGGAGTCAAAGTTGCCATTGCCATCCATTCAACCACCGGGCTCGTATCTCTCTCTCTCTCTCTCTTATATATAATGTATAAATTAATATTCCTGGACAAATTACACACTGCCATCTAGTCCCAAACTAAGCTAAGCTTGTACTATGGGTACTAGTTATCTGATATATAAACTATTTTTTTTTTTTTTTTATATACAGACCAAGACAAACAGACATGTTGATCTACACAAATGTTTGTCTTGTGCGGGGATCGAACCCGCGACCCCGGAGTCAAAGTGGCCATTCGACCACCGAGCTCGTCAACTTTATATTATGATTCCCAGGCGTGCTACTGCGACGAGGTCCGCGATGAGAGCTGCCTGCCCCCCGGCGCGCTGAACGTGTCCGCCTGCCGCTTTGGAGCGCCGGCCTTCGTGTCCAGGCCGCACTTCCTGGGCTCGCACCCCTACTACCCCAGCAAGATCGACGGACTGGATCCTAAACCGTAAGTGTCAAACCACACTAAACGGAATTCCGCAGCCGAAATTCCGCGTGATTAGTATTGGTATGTAAAAATCGCAACGTAGTTTTGGTCAAATGTGTAGATAGTCATTGAAAAAGTATTGTAGGCGTAATGACGCCAACTTCGGTCGCGTATCTTCGGTATAGTGTCTTTAGATACTAAGAGTCAAACCACACTAAGCCGAAATTCCGCGTGATTAAGATTGGTATGTAAAAAAAATGCAAAGTAATTTTGGTTAAATGTGTCGATAGTCATTGAAAAGTATTGCAGGCGTAGTGTGTTTAGACACTAGGTGTCTAAAACACACTATACCGAAGATACGCGACCGAAGTTCGGCGTCGTTACGCCTGCAATATTCTGACTATGGACACATTTGACCAAAATTACGTTGCGTTTTTTACATACCAATCTTAATCACGCGGAATTTCGGCCGCGGAATTTCGGCTTAGTGTGGTTAGACACTAAATATATATACGTAATATTATTATGTAAGTATATAGCGCCCCCTCTCTGGATGGACCGACGACCTGAAAAAAGTGGCTGGTAAGCGGAAAACGAAGGATCGCATATGGTGGAAAGCCACTATATGCGATCCATCGTAAGTAATGCTTTCTACCATATCCAGCCAATGTTCAGCAGTGGGTAGATACAGGCTGATGATGATGATGATTAAGTATATATACTTCATATTAAAACGTATTATATTAATTTAATTCTTTTCATTACTATATATTTATTATTATTACATACTTATTTATGAAATTTTCATCGAATTTTATTAATTTAATTCATTTTTGTATTCGGATTAATATTTTTTTTTTTGCTACACTTGTATGCGTTACTTGTTCACGTTAGCTATTGATGTGATCGGAAACCACTAATTCACACTTTGTCCACTTACACTGCACACACAACACACACACACATTATGTTATTTTCTCTATTATTAGTCGGTCGCGCGCGCGCGCCCATCAGGCGACAGCTGAAAATCAGTGTTTTTTTTTGCGCGATGTGCAAAAAAGTCTCACTGAGCTGTGGCCATTTGCTTGCTGCAGCACACACATGCATCTTTTATTCTGCATTCTGTTTCCTAGTGTATAAGTTCTCTCCCTGTTATTTTTGAATTTAATTTTGGTATGTGTGTGACTGTAGTTTGTAATAAACGTACCTATCTATCTATCTATTAAAACGTATTACATATAATTATATATTACACAACAAAAGAGATTTTTTTTGGGGAACTAAACCCAGAATGCCGCGCGGAGAAAGCATCCTGCATTTAGCTACAGTCGGACTCATGGCCGAATTTAGTATGTAGGCCTGAAAATTTTGTAAAAAAAGTATCTTCATTTTTTTACACAAAAATGAGAGATTTACCCCGACGCTATTCTACTATGAGGAGCTCGATGGCGTCGTTGACCGAATCAGTCTAAACGAATACGCAAGTTAAGTAACGTCAGCCGTAACCTGTCCATGGATGGGATTATTTATCTCGGGCTCCTCCGTGCTTTGGAGGATACGTTAAGCCATCGGTCCCGGCTGTTGTCATTAGATGACAGTCGTTAAGCCAATTCAGTGGCCTTCAGGCGGCTTGGAAACACTGACATACGCCAACCCGCAGTTGAGCAGCGTGGTGGAGTATGCTCTAAACACCTTCGATTGAGGGGAGACCCGTATCCCAGCAGTGGGATGAATAAGAGTTGACGACAACGATTATACAACGGTTGACATCAAAACTTATTTAAAAATTTCAAAATGTTTTTTTATAATAAACAAATATTTCACATATAAATAGGTCACTGAAAAATGTATCACATTTAGATTGCAAGATTTGATTATTAACAAAATTAAAACTTATTTGACTAAAGGTCTACTACCCTATTCAAGTATCTTGTCAATGTCATATATGGGTCTCCCCTCAACCGAATGAGTTTAGAGCTATCAACTGCAGTGCGACCGCATACCCACTAAATATTTTGAAGAACCAGATATATATTCTGGGTACTATACATTCTCTCTTATATTCTGGTTTCCAGCGAACACAACTTCCGTCTCGCCTTGGAGATGTTCACGGGCATGCCGCTGCAGGTGTTCGCGCAGCTGCAGATCAACTTGTTGGTGCGACACATCTCAGGAATTACGTGCGTATACAATCTATAAGTAGTCACAAGACAACCCTAACCTAGCTGAAAAAAACAGTCGGCATCATCTCAAAATGCTGCAATACGAGTAGCTTGGAACTTTATAAGCATTGTCTAGACAGCTGACTCCTCAAAACTATGTTGTTAAAGTCTTAAAAAAGATTTTTTTCATAACACTATGTTGGCAAACAAACATACGCTTGCGTGCGCTCTACAATTTTATACAGGGTGAATTGAAATTAAAGCATAACCTTGTAAGGGGTTATAGCACAGGTCATTCGCAACATGCGGGAAGTCGACCATTTCAGAGATATTTAAATTTTAGTGCTTATTCACGAGGGACCCGACATCGCCCTGTGAGAGGTAGTCTCCTGCCTGGTAGTAGGAAGTTGCCAGATTCGAAAATCAATATCCGATCTAACCCAGAATCTGGCACCTGATTGATCTCTGCAAACCAGGGATTATTTGCACTTCCTTCCCTGTTGGAACCAAAACTGCCATCTTGGCCCGGAATAGTAAGGCTGGCCTGCGGGGGTCACATATTTGGATCCCTAATCGTTGCCCATAAATCGCCACGCTTCAGCGATGAGTAGACGAAGTGACAACTGTCGAGAGCCTTGTCCGCTGAATGGTAGGGTGCACAACGCGCAGACGAGGTTGGCTTTAGCTCCAAAGATAGTAGTAGTAGTTGTCAGTCAGCAGGATGCACCATGTGCAACTGAGGTTAAGTTAGGTTAGTAAAGATGTCGACGAACGCAATTTTTAGTATAATAAAATTTGTACTTTGTTTTATTGTCTTTTATAGCCATTTGCTTTCTGTACGTGCAAAAAAAGAAATTCAGTGTACCTACACTGAATATTTTTTAAAGCCTTTATCTGCAAAAAAGTAATAGTCAAGCTTCGTTTTCTCTTGAAAATCCATTTTCAGCCTAACACTAGCAGCTGGCCACTGCTAATTCGATTTGTTTTTACACTACGTCGGTAGTTCGCAATATGAAATAAGGCTGCCATCGCAGCAACTCCTTCCCTACAAATGTGCCGCAATGCGGTGATACCATTTTGCCTCAATTTGAATTTGAGACCTATCGGCGTCACCGCATTAGGCACATTTGTATCGCAACATGGTCATGGCACATTGTATCGACGTCGATAGATTCAAGTCACTAAATAAAATGACTGATAAATAGTCAATTAATTAATTACAGTCCAGGACGTATTTAGATTCAATAAAGATGATATCTTTATTGAAACGGTTGCGAACACGTACCCTATATCTAACTGCTAGTGCGTCCCTGTGCACCAACCTTCCTGTTATATCACAGGATTGCGAGTCTCTCGCCCATTAAAACAACCAGACGAGAGGACTTTTACCCGCTCCGCTCTTGCGCTCGGTAAACCAACCCAGCACGCAAGCGGAACTTTAGCAGGTCTTACTCCCCTTTTACCTGTATGCAGGCTACTTAAGTCGAGTAGCTCTTTTAGCTCTATTGGGTGCGAACAAACAAATTCTTCTCTCCTCCCCAACCCGTCTGGCCAGCGTGGGGAGTGTAGGCCAAATCCTCCTTCTGTACTGTACTAACTAGTATAGTAAACCTCGGTTCCAATATGGCATGTGTACTCCAGCATCAACAACGCGCTGCCCGACGCCGACACGCTGGTGCCCATGTTCTGGTTCCGGCAGGAGGTGGCCACCACGGCAGAGTACGCGCGCCTCGCGCGGCAGGCGCTCCGCCTGCGGTACTGGATCCCCTACGGACTGTATGCACTTACGGTGAGTATTCTAATATTTTTGATGTGAATAGGTACGCCTTTAAAATTGGTTATGTATGTCGAATCCAGAGAGATTCCTCTCGTCTGTGGGCGTATCGTTTTGCATATTGAATTACCGAGGTCTAGCTCCTAATAATAAAAAGACGTTGCACTTATTATTTCAACAACAATAACTATACAAATATGCTTAGAACAGATGAGTCCGCTCGAGGTGCTCGCGCAGCGAACACTGTCCACATAGTGGCGCTCGTCTGCTTTTATCTGTGTTCGCCCCATCTCGTCGCAGCCGTCATCCAAGCCGGGGGCTGCGTTCTTGGCACCAATAGTCAATTGAGTGACTTTATTTCCAACCTTATTGATTAACTTTTACATTAATTTCCGACTTATAACTCTTAAACGGCTGGACCGATTTTTATGATTTTTGTGTTTTCGGATTTGTCGTGTTCGGGAATAGGATAATAAGTATTAAAAACATTGGGAAATTTACGAAAAAATAAAGTAAAAGAAAAAACATTTTCCCATACAAATAGTGTCAGTTACTTCCATAAAATCATAAATTTAGTTTTGAATATGTCTTTAAAATTGCTTTCAAAGGGAGGTAATAAAAAAAAAACTAATGTTAACTTAATCGGGGGATACAGTTTGGTGTTGCAGCTGCATATCTATCATCTCCATCCAAATTTTTTTTGCTTTAGACCACACGACTTAAGTTAAACTTCTTCAGCTCTACTGACTTATCCTCTCAACTTCCGTTCGTCGTTTTCGTAACGCTCTCGTTACACATTCACCTACTTACTACCCAAGTCTCAAGTCAAGTAAAGAAGTTTTACTCCAAAAATTTGTTTGAATTATTTTGTTCTTTTTGTTTTCAGTTAATCGGCGTGGGTTTATTAATGGCTGGAATTTCAATACTGGTGAGACGTATGCTGCGGTCGCCAGAAACATCTCCGATCTTGACCGAGGAGTCGACTCCCAACAGCACGGACTCTGAGTGACGAACAGAACATTTAGTACGCGAACGAATTAAATGTGGTATTAGGTGATAAATGATAAGCAATAGAAACTGCAAAGAAACTACATAAAATTTATGGTAAATAATTTCTAATACTGGAACCTTAATAGTGTTACGAGCTAGGGTTCTGGATTTGGATGTAAAACGCCAATGACAACTTGAAAGGATTTATTCACGCAGGGTCTGGTCTGCAGGTCTTCACAACACGAAGTTCACACTAAGATTCCAAATCGCAGGTCAAATCGAAGTCCAATAGTATCGCTGAGGTCGTAGGTTATCGCTTGTCTCGCCGGTAGATTCGCTCGAAGTTCTCTCTTCCGAAGTCCAAACTGAACTGCCTATGCGCCGCGGCGGTCGCTATTTATATTCGCCGGCAAGGGTTCTCGAATATTCTCGTATGTACTGCCCTTCGGTAAGTCATCGTAATGTCTCGAGACACATCTCGAACATTTTCATGTCATAGTGTTATGAACCTTATGGCAGTAGACATACGGGTCATTATTGCTTGCAGCGAAGTATGCGGCGACTATTCTAGAAGGTTCCATTCTAGATCGTTCGAGACAGGACCGCGACAATAGCATCAGACAGCGTACCTAACCCGATTGGAAGAATAGGAAGACTGTAGTCTTCCACGTGCGGGTACACCTTTCCTAGGATTTCCATTCGTTTGCCAATTAAGACGTCACATTGACACATCAAGGCCTTCATAATACCCATTGCATGTTCTGCATTCTAGGTATTTGATACCTGCCGCTGAGTTCCACTATTGTACAACTCGCCATAAATTAAAATTCCATCCATATATATTGGCTTGATAATTTGCGATCTACCATAGTATGGGAAGTTGATTCCACAATTTCACAGTGAAATCAACTTCCCTCAGCAGTATTCCCAAGCCTTTAAGACCAGAGTCAATTTTTCTCTTAAAAGGTTGGCAACGGATCGGCGACACCATGGTATGGCTGCTATCTATGGGCGGTGGCGATTACTTTACTTTCCATCAGGTGACCCACATGCTCGTTTATCTCATATAAAACAAAAATGTGCTCTGTAGACCAAACTAGCAATTTAAAAAAAAATGTCTCTAAAGTCCGTTTACGGACGATAATTTTACGTGATAACGTCATAAGAAAACATCGGCCGATCGGAGAGATGCGTCACAAGCCGAACGCTTAAGCCGATCGTGCCTCTGTATCGCTTGTTCCGCGCTCTCGCTTGCACGCTCGGCTCAGGCGGAACGTGACAATGAGTCATGCTTTTTCGTGCGTGCAGCCGGCGTTCATTGATTAAGAGAACGCTATCACGTCAAAAAAACGCAATTTCATAGTCCTTGTAGTTTCTATTGGTAATCTTTTTGTATTAAATATGTGAGCGTATGATTGCTAGTTGACTATAAGATTTTAAAGTCAAATGTACTCTGTGCCTTCAATAAGATGTTACCTAACTTAGCGCTATGAATTATGTTAACTTGTATCTAATCAATTGCCATGTAATTTTATGTTTAAAACAGAAAATAAGGGTCGATTCACGTCGTACTAGGCACCTGTCACTGTGTACGAACGAAATAGTCACGTTGAACTTGAAGCAAATTTGTAGTAATCTCGCAGCTATATGTAAAATAATAAGGTTCAAAATTGTTTGTCATAAAATATACATTGATATTACTTTTAAAATTGGTACCATTTTGTAGTTCATTTTCGTGCCTACTTACGACTGAGTGAATTTTTCCAGACGACTGCGAAACCTTTTAATAAATTTTAGCTGTAAGAGTGATATTTTTTAGTAAATAAATAAAAGATAATGCACTCTTATCTAGCAACATGTTGTTACAATATAATGGTTTATAATTATTATTTAAATAGTTGATTTCGATCAACTTGCCAGAATATTATAAATATTTAAAAAAATGGAAAAATTCACTTCCCTTAATTTCTAGGTGGGATTTGAACCCTATTTCATCAACTATTTAAATAATAGATATTTGATAAGTAGGGTTATCAAAAAATAGCAGAATTTCATCTGCAACGATGGACTGCTATGCCTTTTTAGTAGTGATACTTAATAGGTAGTTGGCGCCACACTGTGACTCAGCAGTAAAGTATAAAATGCAAAAATTCGCCACCATAACCTTCCTGGTTGAAGTTGGAAGAGCACTCGACCGGTTCGAGAGGTCGTGGGTTCAAATCCCACCTAGACGGGGGAAGCGAATTTTTCAATTTTTTTTTAATATTTATAATAATGTATTTTATATGTTTTTAATGGATATTATGTCTTATAGCTAATTAGGTAAGTCCGTACAGCGTTACGCCGCCACCACGTAAATCTTGAAATCCTATTTTCAACAAAAGAATCATTAAGGATTCGCTCCAAGTGTTTTAATAAACGTTCCTCCCCCGTCCGTTTGTGAACTCAAAAAACGCGTGATCAACGCGACGTTCGCACGCGCGTTTCTTTTTCCTTTGCACACAAACCCTTACTTACTTACTTAAGACTAAGTAATTACAACTGTGATACGCGGTAATAGAACACAATTTAGAATGTGACATTGACCTCGTAGGGTAATAAGCGTTTTACTATTTACCTGTCTGGACCAAATTGCCATATTCCATTACATTTTTATTACTTATCAATAGGCTTGACGACAATTTTTTCTTTCGGTTTGCTAACTAAGGACGTCACAATAATATAACTATAGGTGAAAGAATTACTTCGATAGCATAAAAACTTCTCGAGATATGATAACTTGAAAATCACAAATTTGGACTTTCCCGAAAACGCTCCATACAAAAGGCTACATAATTATGACGTCACACTTATGTATTTTGTATACGTTAAAACAGAAATTTGTACGACGGCTATGTGAAATACTGCGTTTATGTAGCTAGTGCCATAATAAAAGTTATAGTATTTTTGATTGTTTTTCCAATATTAACATTTTTTTTTTATAATTTCATTCTTTTAAATTGGACTTTCCTACTACACTTTGATCGATCATAGAACAAGTCGGACATAAGTTATCAAAATTTCAAGATCACAGATCGTTCTAGTTTTGTATATTTTATGACACTGATAAGTACTTTTTATATTTTTTTATCATTGTCGTCTAGCCTATTATTGCGAACGCCATTTTAAATATTTGTAGGTAGTTATTTTTTTTTTATATACCGGGTTACAGGTTAAGTCGACAGAGATCTTTTAGGAGGTGGTAGGTCCATTACTGATTTGACTATGAAACACTATACCCTTAGTATAAATATTTTCTCTAGAAATCAACCACAAATCGTCAAATTTATAATCTAAAAATGGCCGAGGTTCTACAAATGTGTTAGGTAATCTAGATTTCATTTGAAACACCAAAATTAAATCCATATCGATACATCCAACTCCAAGGAACACTACGCCAACTAAAATTTCGATAGTTTTCTATTTTTATCTAAATCGATTCATTTCTTCAGTAACATTATGCTACCTGAATTCTATTTATAAAAGACAGACACAAAAAAATCGAAAAATACAAACCGCTAAGTAAATGTATAACTCATATTAGCGGTGTGTATCTGGATGTGTATGTTTTGAGTTAGCGTAGTGTTCATTATAGGTATCGATATGTTATATGTTATATAGTTTATACCCGAAATCAAGGCGCACCTAGGTTAGACTGCTTAAATCTAAAAGCAAGTCGAAGTTAGGTTAGGGTTAGATTGTGATCAATAAACATTTACTTGCTTTTGGAGATTGAGGTGAGGTACCTTAGAGCGAGTAGTGAGGTAACTAGTCAAACCTAAAAGCGCCTAGATTCGGGTAATTACTATAACATATACACAATTTCTTTTTTTCGTCTCTGAAGTATTTATACTTTTTGCTAAATTAAGCAAAAAAAAAAATAAACAAATCACATACGAAAACTTTGTGATGTAATACATAATCAAACCCAGTAAGTATTTCAGTCGAAAATTTAGTTTTCCAGTTGCTCGATTTATTATTATTATTTTAAACTTGTGCTTTATTTTCCTATATATTATTCTAGAAACCAAAAGCAAGTTTATTGTATCCTTGATTCCTTTGAGATATACATTTTTAATTCTTATTACCTACCTTTTTTTGGTATTCTTATTACCTACCTTATTTTAAATAAATTTATTTTATGTTAATATTATTAAAAACCATTTCCATTACTTCGTCGTCAACCCATAATCATCCCACTGTTGGGATACGGGTCTCCCCTCAATCTAAGAGGTTTAGAGCATACTCCACCACGCTGCTCAACTGCGGGTTGGCGGAGGTGAATTCCATTATTTGATAGTTATTAATGCAATAAATAGTTGTATAGAAATCACTTCTAGTTCAATATTATTGTTAGTACTTCTAGTGTAATTCGCCATTGTTAAGTACCATGAAAGAAATTGTTATTGTTTTGTATTTTTTTATATATAGGGTTAAGAAATAGATTTAACTCCTCGCGTGCCGCGACATTTTAATTCTGTATCAAGTGGTGTACCTATGCTGTACCCACTATGGGAGCGCGGCATGCGAAAGATTTAATATATTTTATAATTTTATAACTAGTTATGATACTTCCAGTGAAACGTTATTGTACTATAGTAATTATAATAACAATAAGTTTTAAAACACTTTTAATGTATTTATATATTATAGTCAATATCCGAAATCTATGAGCTCCTATGTTTGACTAGTTAAATGTAAAATACTGTACCTCCTAAAGGTAGTCGAGTCTTACACAAGCCTAACCTAACCTAACATCGACTTCACTACATAGTATAAAACAAAGTCGCTTTCTCTGTCCCTATGTCCCTTTGTATGCTTAGTTCTTTAAAACTACGAAACGGATTTTGATGCAGTTTTCTTTAATAGATAGAGAGTTTATTATGGAAGGTTTATATTTATAAAACATACATAATTTAGTAGAGAAACACTGATAATTTTAGAGGTTTCCAATGTGATGTCGTAAATAAACATATTTTTTTGCGCTTAAATTGAAAACGCTGGCTGAACCCTACGAGATAGATCAAAATAATGTAGTACAATATTATTCACCTTAAAATGGTCTACAAAAAAGTCCGCGACGGTATATGTCTATCTCTTAGGGATAACCCACAGTAACCGTTTATTATACTCTATTTTTTACGAGAAATAATGGCTTATTTACGAAGCGATTTTAAGCAATACAGCATTAATCCTCATCTAATTAAGTTCTCTAAAAACATTGTTCATTTAATATAGATCAATGGCCCTTTACAGCATGTAATTTGAACGAATATTTTCGAAGATATTACAGATTCAAAATGCAGGGACATAACGGTGAGGCGGTATTGGACGGGGCGGCGCGTGCCTATAACTGTGGAAGCTCTGTATAGGACAATGCGCAAAGACCTTCTGTAGGATATTTAGTATCAGCATTGCACCCGTGCGAAGCCGGGGCGGGTCGCTAGTAATAAATAAATATTCCTAGACAAATCACACAAGGCTATCTAGTCCCAAACCAAGCAATGCTTGTATTACGGGTACTCGATAACTGATATTACACTTAAATACATTTTTTTTTGTAAATACATACTTATAATACATAGAAAACACTCAGACCAAGACAAACAGACATGTCTATGCACACAAATAATTGTCTTGGTCGGGAATCGAACCCGCGACCTCGGAGTCAAAGTGGCCATTGCTAACCATTCGACCACTCATCACTTGCTTTTGCAGAGGGAGGTGAGTTACCTTTCTTGATATCCTAGGTTTAACTAGTCAAACCTAGGATCGCCTACATTTCGGGTATTGACTATAAGATATCGCTCATTGGCTGCAATAACGTCATAATTAAAGTCAACATGCATTTTCCGAACGTCATTTTGGTATTTATTTTGATATACTGTTTCTACTTTCACGTTCTGCTTAATAATTACCTAATTATTATTTTATTTTGTTATTGTTGCAATTAATAAATGTTATTTAGTTGGACAATCACAAAAGTGATCTAAGTGCAACAAAGACATAAACGTACGTTGTGACCATATTGCAGCCAATGAGCGATATATAAAAAAATAAGTTGTATACTTTGTTGTGCCTATACTGTCAACTCTCAATTTCCAGATTTTAATTCATTATTCCACTGTGGTCTGCTTACCATTTTAAATAGCAAGAGCTTATGCAGCAAGTGTGCAAAGAACAGCCAATCGTTACTTCTATAAAATTTACAACGAATAATGTACGCTTCGCGCTCTTCAGGCAGAACCAAACAGAGTATCATCTAGTCCCAAACCAAACTAAGCAAAGCTTGTACTATGGGTACTAGATAACTGATAATATGCTTAAATACATTTTTTTTTTGTAAATACATAGACAATACCCAGACCAAGACAAACAGACATGTTCATGCACACAAATGTTTGTCCTGCTTGGGAATCGAACCCACGAGCGTTGGTGTCGAAGCCGCGTCATTGACCGCTACGCCACCGAGCTCGTCAAATAATAATAATAAAAAATTCAAATAATAATAATAGTAATATTGTAATTATAGGTCGATAGTATAGGCACAAATGGGATTCCTCAACTGATCGATTATTTTTAAAGGCGTGCGTTAAATTGGAAAAGGATGTTCGAGAATATTAATAATGAGCTTTATTAGAAAATCACCTAATCGATTACAATATCGACTAGAGTTAACTGAAAAAAGTCTGTACTTACACCTAGTAAGGTCCGGTGTACAGTCGCCCAAGAAAGTGGTCTACTGACTCAAGATGTTTTACCTATAGATACGGCCTGCCTGCTTCTATTGTAGCAAGAAGAAAGCTAGGCATTGCCCGACATTCACTCAGCTAAGCTAACGTGTTGTACTTCGTAGCATGACCGCGAACGCATTAATTCAAACTTTAGGCATTCATTATATATTTAGGTGGTAATAAAATCATTTCAATTTGTACAATTTTATACCACCATTTAAAAATTTTGCACCTCTTAATTATTGGAGATATATTGGTCGTGCTGGCATGCTATATTTCCAATAATTGAGAGGTACAAAATTTTTAAATGGTGGTATAAAATTGTACAAATTGAAATGATTTTATTACCACCTAAATATATAATGAATGCGTTCATGGTCGTGCTACGAAATACAACACAAGCTAACGACATGTTCATGCACTTTTGTGTCGGGACCGGTCCTGCGTCCTCTGAGTCAAAGTATCAATTGCTAGCCATTCGACCATCGGGCTCGTCAAAATAGACTCACTTAAAGATAGATAGATCACTTAATTGGGCCACTATATCTATCTTTGCTTAGCGTAACGTGTCGCCACATTTTGTACCTTATTACTTATAAATAAGGTCTAAAATATATGTATTTGCGCGCATAAACTGCGCTTTCAATGGACTCATCATTCAAGACCAATCAGAATGTACTTTTCAATACATTTGCTGGAAAAGTGTATTTACTATGAAAGTTAATCTTGCTTTTGACTTTAAAATTCAATATATACGGGTACCAGCCCCCTTACCACCATCTCTTATTGCGATTCAATAATTGAACAGATTTTTTCATACCAATGAATAAGCGACTCTATTCCATTTGAAATAGAGTCGCTTATTCATTGATATGAATAAGCATTCTATTCATTCAGTTATTGAATCACAAGAAGAGTTTGTGGTAAGGGGGCAGGCCAGAAAACTGGACTGTAACGAATTGGTCTATATCGTCTTACCTTAATGAAATTTGGTGAAATCTGTGTGATAATTGGTCGCGCGACCAGCATAATGTAAATGGTTGGTCGCTGCTACCAATAGTCGCAGTCGCCTTGTGCGCGAAGACCATAAAAACACGTCACGTCATATGTGACGTGCTGGCGTCACGTTACGTTAGTTGCGTTGATTGGGTGCGGGTTGTGCGGTTGGTTGGTTGGTTAAATTTGTAAGTTCATTATGATAATTGGACCCTGAATAGATCCAACCGACAAACTATCCCAAATTGAGAGGTTATACATAGCGAGAAACTTCAAATCGAGTTTTATATATTCGCAACAGATTCTAGCAGCTTTAATGACATATGCTTCCCAAAAGTTATACTCTGCGTGATATTTTTATTCCTATTAAACTTTAAATAGCTTTAACTTAAAAGTAACAAAATGTCGAGTGGATCTATTCTGCATAACTGAGGCTTCAATTATAGCCAACCCGATCAACTCCATAACACTTTAGGCCTCTTGTACACGGTAAGAAAAGTCGCCGGGCCTATGCAAGAATTCGTGTCGTTTCTACACACAAACTGTGTACACTGCTTCAGCGCTGACCAAGAAAAAAATATTGTCTGCGCTAGACATGACGCGCGACGTTTTGCTGCAGTGCGATGGTTTTCGTGCCTAGATCCGACAAAATTCTTGTTGTGTACATGATAAATTGGTCCTGTCTGCAGTAGACACGGTGAAATTTCTTAGCGTGTACAAGAGGCCTAAGCGGGCCAAAGATTCGACAACGAATAAATTGTAACTATATGGTGTTCGGCGAGCTTTACGAATACTTGACTGATTTGTATAAATTCATACTAGGTACCTAACCAAAGATGGAAATCACCAAAATATCAATAAAATATAGCATGTTTAAGTGCAGTTATTATTTACTGTCCCAATATCCTCATTCGTTTTCCCCTATTCATATTATTATTACCCGTGTTAGCTATCATTAAATTTAAAATCATAATTTATACTAGTTTAAAGTATTTATGCGTATGATTGCCACAAAGCCATGATTTCGCATTGTATTAAAGATTTGATTTGACTCTAAGCTTGTAACTCGTTGCGCCAGCATTCCGACAACTCACGATGACGCACGCCAGTTTGAAGAGTGGTGGAAGTGCAGAGGCAGGTGTCAACTTCATTCCAAGCGAGGCAAGCATCAGGCATTCGATATCGAGCGCTCGTACAGACAACAAGTGTGTGAAATAAACGATCTCAACTGTCAGTATTACAGTTAAGGTACTCCTAAGAATAAAGTGAATATCAAGCAGCATCAAGAGTTTCATAACTTTGAACAACCGATTAAACCCGACTGTTGAGGAAGGGAAGATAAGGTTTTTCCAGAGTATTTATGTGTGTGTTAAGTCTGAGGAAAGACTTCCTCTCTTTCTGCCGATGGTATAATGGGCTATGTTCAGACGAGTTGTTTGATACGAGGTCAACGGCTTCCTTCTACATTCGCACCGCGCTCGCTGGAATTCTTCATAACTATTTGGAACTAAAATGATCGTGTATAATGCGGTTCCGGAGGGATTTCTTTCGCGCACTATTAAGTTGTTAAATGAACTACTGTTCCTTAACAGGAGAGTTTTCCGGGAGAATTGGCAAACATATTGTTTTTTTTTTATATGAGGTGGAGCGGCAATCGAGCAAGTGGGTCACCTGGTGGAAAGCAATCATCACCGCCCATGGAGACCAGCAATAACAAGGGTTCGCTGATCCGTTGTCAGCCTTTTAAGGGAATTAAAGACTCTTGAACCCATGTCGTAATTGTTGGGAAATACCGCTGATAAAAGCTGATTCCACAATTTCACCGTTCGTGCTATAAAATTGTCTCCTAGATTTAATGATTTCTTCAAAAAGTGAAGAAACCATTAGATCCAGTATTAGCAAACAAGTCCACACAACACACGATTGTTGCCCCTGGTATTGCACGGGTCCATAGACTGCGCCTAATGCTTGCATCAAGAAGGCCATATGCTTCTTTGGCACAAAAAAAGTTTCTTTGCGGGTTAGAATCATCATATTGATAGGGTTCGGTTATATTGAGGAAGATACCTTCCTGTCAAGGCTTTGGACTTTTCCAATTATCGTGACGTCAATAGCTATAATAGTTTGGAGTTTTACCTGGAGGCAAGAAATTGCATAGTTCTTTGCAAAGGGCAAAGAAAAAGTAGAATTCTATATTCTCAGTTTGATTTGAGGATCAATGGATATGGACTGAAATTAAACTCGTTGCGCGGGCGCACTACTGAAAACACACTAATGTTTGTATTGTCCGGGGATCGAACCCGCGACCATTGCTATTCGACTTAAACCATAACTGTCCCACATAGATTAGCGGTAATCGTGTTTAACTTAGTTGATAGAGCTCTAGGGTTAAGTAACAGCACAGTATAAATAATAGTACTACGTACAGTATGGCCACTCCCTGCCGCTCTCTCGTGTCGACCTCACCTCCCCTCTGAGACAAATCTGGAACAGTTTGTATGGCACCGCACCACACGCTCATTCGCGCTCTGCACAGACGCCATTGTTTATATACCAGTAAACGACGCGACATTTGTATGGAGTGGCCGGGGTGTGCTAACTGCTAAGTTAATCACAAATCAGTAACCTAAGCTGGAGTTTGATTTTTGCATTCAAAAAATACGAAGGAAATCGGCTACAGCTTAGAGTCCCTGGCCAACCGTAGAGTGTTTATTTGCTAAAGGAAGGGAAAAAGACCAGCCGCCACTTCAACCTTATTGCCACAAAAAAAAAATCTTCGAAAAAGAATTTGTGGGGAAATTGGTTCTATTTTGCGATTTCGACGGCGGCGGGGCGCATATGTCCAGTGGTATTTTGACCCGAATACGTCTTTAAAATTCCTTCCATAGGGAGGCAATTCAAAAAAAAGTAATGATAACAAAATCAGGTGATACAGTTTGGTGTTGCAGCTGCATATCTATCATCTCCATCCAATATTCAATCACACCACTGGATAGATGAAGGATCGAAGAATGTATTACGGTTAGTAAGGACTATTGATCATCGCGTGCGGGGAAGGGGAAGCGCTGCCATTTTGAGATAATTTTAATGCATATATTCACGTACAACACGGCCGTGTCCATGACACAGTCAGACCCCATTTTTAGGGTTCCGTATTTATTATAATGAAGAGGAAACTCAGAGGAAGTTTGTTTTTCGGTTTTTCCTTGATACACTTTGTATCTTCAGAATATTGTTTACAGTTTTTGTAGCTGTTATCTAAAAAATAATGAGTTGACGATATTTACATACAGATGACTTGCAATTTGTAATTTCATATCAATAGGTCGTATTTATATATTATTTGTTAAAATTTAAGATTTCTTGTTGTCCGCATGTCACCGACAGACGGCCAGATGTGTTTATTTTCAAATAATTTAATAAAAATATAAAAGATAAATGAGTTGTTTGTACCACTTTGTGAGGCAGGTTGCTAGGGTTGTCTACAATATTGCATCAGCAATATTTAACATTAAGGAAACAAATGAATAGAAACTAATACAAACAGTGCAAAAAGCCGGCCGGCAGTAGTTTTCATAAACTAATTTGTGGGCGGAAGCCAAAAAAAGAAGAAAGGAACATGACACTTGCCCAAAGTAAACAAACAGATTAGTGCTGGGTAATTTTAAAAGAGCACTTATTATGGGATTTGAAAATACTTTTCGACTAATTAATAAAAATTCCATAAAATAAGTTTCTTTTGATATGTACATATTAAGTACAACTATAAGTCTGGTAAGGGAAATTTTAGTATTGTTAAATTAGAAAGAGGAATTTTAAATGGTCTGCAGGTTGTTATTTTGCGTGGTGATAAAACCTATTTTCAGCGAAATTAATTGAGCTTATGAAATCGTCCGGTCGTTCTGTCTGTCCGTTGCCATGAAACTCAAAATTTAGAAATTCTGACTTCGGATTCGTGTAGAGCATCAAAAAGTAGTAATGTAAAGTGACCTTGGTTGTCAAGATCTGGAAAAAAAATAAGAAATTTCGCTATGGTGGCGCATGCTGCGCGTCCGATGTTTTAATCTGCAGACGTTTTACGCAATCGTCTAATAAAATTTTTGAACTACGCACTTCTATTTACAAAGTCATTGACAGCCCTATCATTCAAATATGATCAATTTATGAATTGTCTTATCAAAAGTCCACTCAATCGTTTAGTTGCGTTCCATCGTCCGCGAACGGTGCGCGTCGTTACGGCAGTACTCTCTAAAAGACACGTGCGCGAGTAGTGTTGCGATCTAAGCATGTATTGTGACAACAAATGAGTAAAATCAGTATTGGTATAGTGTTACAGTATTGTTATCGGCAGTTATCATAGGATTTGCTATTACCTGTTATCGGTTCTAAGGTAAGTTTTAAATATATTTATGTTATCAACACCTTTTTAAAGGGTGCTAGAAATTGTACCACTACAAACGTTTGACAAGATATTGACATAGACAAAACATCCCTCATGTATCTATCACTCATTCTCTGTCATGTGTTTCCATATTTGTCATAGATTTTGTATTGTTATATTATAAGGAAGGTAGGTATGTAGGTACTTAATGATATGTATATTATGATAATTTTATTTATTTCGATGATGATGTTTTTACATCATTTAGGTGTACCTAATCGAAATAATGTTCATAATATAATAAATGCACATTCCTGGACAAATTACGCATGGCTATCTAGTTCCAAAGTAAGCAAAGCTTAATACTATGGGTACTAGACAACTGATACAATACTTAAATACATTTTCTTTTTGTATATATGTACATACATAGAAAACACCCAGATCAAGACGAACAGACATGTTCATGTACACAAATATTTGTCTTGCGAAGGAATCGAACCGCGACCTCGGAGTTAAAGTGTGTATTTGTGCACCGAGCTCGTCAATAATATGATAACAATAGCTACGTGGGTACGTAAGTAGTTACATTAATTCTGGTAGATATTCTGCAAACATGTTCCTTTATAATTATGTTTATTGCATATGTTTTATATCTGTTGGGAACCGTATAAATGAACTCATAGTAGGTGAGTATTAGTTAGGTATATATTATACTAGCTATCACTCGCGGCTTCGCCCGCGTTTACTTTTTTGTTTACTAATAAAGTTGATTTAAAAAAAAATCGACTTTAGTTGGCGAGCGCAGCTTATTGGTGGAATACCCCGGGAGACACTGCTGCCCGTCTTCCGGGAGAAAAGTTATTGCGTCACACAAGATTCCTTAGTTGCCTTGTACGACATCCAGCGCAGAGCAATGGAGTGGCGCAATTTTATTCTGCCGGCAAACACACCGCAAATTTAACGGATTCCCCTCGATTTTTCTGGGATCCCATCATCAGACCCTGACTTGGTGAATTTGGGACCACCTCGCAATGATATCCTTCCAAATAAAAAAAAGAATTTTGAAAATCGGTTCACAATTCGCGAAGATAACAAAGAACATACTTAAAAAAAAAATCTGTCGCATTGAGAACCTCCTCCTTTTTTGAAGTCGGTTAAGAACTATCCTATGTCCTTCCTAATACATTTGAGAATATGTGTACAATACAAAGTTTCATGATGATCATGTTTCATGATGATGATGTTGAGTAGCTTCGCCGTGATAGCGTAACAAACTCTCATTCACATTTATAATATTGTTATGTAGTAAGTATTAAGTATTATTTAATACTTATAAAAGAACTCATGTTTATTTTTTCTTTTTAAAGTAACATTTAGTTTAGACTTTTCGTTTTGTATGAAATAATATTTTTGACACTAGTGCGGAACAGTACCTACTTATTTCGTTTATTCATCGTTAATTTTAGACCACAAGTAATAAATAAATAAATATTATCAGACAAATTACACAGCGCCATCTAGCCCCAAAGTAAGCGAAGCTTGAGTTATGGGTACTAGACAACTGATAAACATACTTAAATACATTTTTTTTTGTAAATACATACTTATTATACATAGAAAACACCCAGACCAAGACAAACAGACATGTTCATGCACACAAATGTTTGTCCTGTGTGGGAATCGAACCCACGAGCGTTGGTGTCGAAGCCGCGTCATTGACCGCTACGCCACCGAGCTCGTCTAAGTACAAGTGCCACAAGTCTACTCTCTGTATTTTGTGACATTACTGCCAGTATAAGGTGCCCCTGCGTAGCTAAGAAGCGTACGTAGCATTCGTAGCACTACGACACGTGACCATTTTATACTGAAAGTTACGGCTACAAGTCTGTCTGTTCAATTTTCAATAGGTACACTTTTCTTACTATTACGTCTACTTCTTTTCCAAAAGATTTATATTACTTTCTCATTTTGTCTCTCACAAATGCTTTCGACTTTTCGACGCCCTTGCCACTTTTGACATTGAAATGTTGACATTGAAAATGTGTATCAAATCCTTTTCGGCTAATAAGCAATTTTCGCTATATCTCAGAGGATAATTGAAATTTCGCCATGGAACAAGTGTCTCCACTGTCCCCAGGTTCAGAATTTAATTGTGGATCATCCGATAGTGAAGTCAATAATTTTGAAAATTGTAAAAAAATCGGGTATAATATTCTATCTTTTTTTAGTAAGTACCTAACTAATTAAAAAAATACTATATTATATCGAAAAAATGAGGAAAACGCATCTTCGAAGATAGATTGCGCGTCGATTGAGACCTCTCCAAGTGAAATTGGTTAATAATTGTGTCCTGTAGGTGTGCCTTTACGAGCGTGAAAAAAAATATTTTTGACATTGAAAAAAAATAAAAATTCTTTTCGCAAGATTTGTTTTATTCATTTTCAATGCCTCCGAAGATTGTGGGAACTGCAGGGTCTGTGGATTTTTATTATCTTATCCAACACTATAAGGTTAGCTGGTAGAGATCTCTTATACAGATAAGTCCGTTGTACATGTTCTTAAAAGTCTGTTAGTTATATTGTGTATGAATATATATATATATAAGTATATATTCTGTATGTACAATAAAGATAGGTACTACAAACAAACACGTTGCGCGTCGCGGGGAACTGTTATCGTTATTCAAATTCTTTAAGTTATATTTTTAATCTGTTTCGCAGTACCTATATATAGTCCACAATTTGTACAGAATCTTTCAAGAACATAAAATTTTCCAATCAACTAATATAATAATCACAACACCTGTGTCACACCTGCCTGGCTTTCTTTATCAAAGGACGAGCGATAGATAATATTATAATAACAATAAATAACAATCACTCGCGTATATGTTGGCACACTAGATTCCTTTTTTATCTAGGCGATTAAATATAGATAAATATATACATTTCTAAATAGTACCACTACATAATAATGGCCGAAATAAGAGACCAACATAATAATAGTAAGGACACCACGGCTACCGAATCTCCACAGAGTCTCCGGCGTGTCTTTATCGTTCGGAGTGTAAACAAGAAGGCCCGCAAGACTTTCAACTCTGGCTTGCCTTCAATGGCCGTCTAGAGAGGAGTCGTTAGAGCTACATGTTCCAGGTGGAAGTGTTAAAAGGCATAACGCCACGAGTAACTTCGGAGAAAGCGCAGCAGCCGCCGGCCGATTTTATACTTGGTAACAACCTTTCTAACTCTTTTAGGTGTTACTTTACTGATTGATCACTTTCTGCAGGGTTGATGAATTGCTGGAACTCTCGGTGTGTGAGTCCGACTTGTATCCTGGATAAGCTAGTTTTCTTCTAGACCAGGAGTCGCCAACTATTTTAACCAATGTGAGTTAGGGCCATATAGTGACAAACGACATGCCGGCGTTGCGCGTTGGGCCGAAATTAAACCTATTACGAGTTGCTATGATCAGGCTCCCGGGCCTATCCATCCCGCGATCCAAGCAATCCCTTTCGTGACCAATAGTTCCTAATTAGTTCTTCTACTTACCACTTCGTAACGCTCAAATTTTCACACCCCTTTATTTGCATTGTTGTGTGCGAATTTGTTTTATTGAGATCAATAGACTGGCGCGTGTACCTATTGACTCAACTTCGCATGAACCCATGGGTACGCGTTCCACTAATTATATTTTTTTCTTTTTTTTATATTAGCTCATAGCTTAAGCGGAGTCTGCTTCGCCTGATGGTAAGCGAAAAGAGGAGCCCCAATCGCATCGGCAACGGACAAGAGACCTTGATGTCTTGTTAGTTGACGCTGCTATGCTGGCCTACAAGATGCTTCTTCACGCTTCTCTTGAAGGATCCCATATCGTAGGAATGAGGAAATACATATGCCGGCAACGCGTTCCACTTTTTAATAGTGCGACATAGATAGGAGTTGCCAAACTTTTTAGTACGCGAAGGATATATTGGGAAATACCGTTTTAGACCATCGATATTTGCATCAAAATCGCAATCTACAACTGCTTTATCGAATTTAATCGTTATCTATCTACATAATAAGTACATAGATATGATAAGGAACGTACTCGTATGTGTCATATAGTTATTTATTAAAGTACTTACTGAAGTTAATTTGTATGATACGTGTTTAGTTGGGCGCTTTGCTGCTTTGGTCTTTGTTTTTTCTAATGCATCTACATCTGATATGACCCTAAAGACAAAATTTATTATATATATATATATAATAAATTATTATTATGTATCTCACTTAATTCACTCAGCTCGGGTATCATAATGATTATCGTTATGATTTTACAATTTTGATATGGTTACTGAAATTGACATTGTTAACTGCAACTAGTAACTATATGTGTATTACTTACTAAGCTGGCTGAACAACCCGTATTGAATCTTGGCTCCGCGATGAGAGAGCACCACAGTCCTTTATCCTACGCGATATCTTGCCAGGTGAAGCCTTCGAGCTCCTGAAGGTCTGCTTCCACAGCATCTTTCCATCGAAATTTAGGCCGTCCAACCGGTCATCGACCTGATGGTGACTCTTATAAGCTCTTTTGACGTTTTCATTTATAAAACGAAAAAAAATTTACAGATCTCATGCTCTACACGACTTGAAAGGGTATTGAAAATGAATCTACCAAAAAATTTTTTTTTTCAAAACCAACTTTTCCAAAATATTTTTACATCATCTTAAAGCCATTCGAATTCTGCGTCTTTTGAGCTCTCATACGTCCTCGTGCCTCGTGACAGCACGCGAGCCGCCCGCCGCGTGATGTTGCACCTCGCGCCGCGCAAAACTCGCTTCTAATGGCACCTTTACAGCCTCAACCGTCGCCAATATCGAAAAAAGTGTTCCTTGTTTCTATATCAAGGTGCTTTTTTTTTGCCGGTTTTATAGATAATGGTACGGAATCCTTCGTGCGTGAGTCCGACTCGCACTTGGCCGGTTTTTATTAGTTAGAAGCATGCTAATATCACCGCTAGCTTGGTTGCTGCTGTCATTTCTGCGTATGTCCATTATTTCCTGGACATGATACCCACGGCGTACTACAGTCGCGCCATTTGCCATCACCAGGGAATTCATCCTCACATTAGAATAGACATGGTCGCATACTTGTGTACTCAGTCTTCCTGTATGCCTCGGAAACCTGGACAGTGAAATCTGCCGATCGTAAGCGTATAGACGCCTTTGAAATGTGGTGTTGGCGGAAGATGCTCGCCATACCGTGGACGGCACATCGGACTAATGAGTCAATTCTGAAGGAATTAAAAGTTACTACCAGACTTTCCACCATCTGCCTGCGCAAGATTCTCGAGTACTTTGGTCACATTGCCAGGAAACCTACGGACAATCTCGAGAGACTCATAGTCACTGGCAAGGTGGAGGGTAAGAGAGAACGAGGCCGCAGCCCGACTCGTTGGTCCGATCAAATTCGAAGTTCCCTCACCATGTCAGTCCACGATGCTTTAAAGACTGCCGGAGATCGACATAAATGGCGCAACATCATCAGAGAAAAGGTGCTTCCTGGTGGAGGTCACGACCCTCAAATCTGAGGATAACGAAACATGGAGGAGGTCGCATACTGCGAGCTGTTGAGAGTACAATGGACTGCCTAATAAGATTTTCTCAAGAGGCTACTGCATGATCTTGTTAAAAAAAGGCGTGAAAACGTTTTACATAATTGACCACGAGCGTGTAATGAACATGGTGTCGACGGCTGCGATAATTGCTTTCTATCAGGTGGTCTTTATGATTGACTGAACCTTACTGATACACGAAAAATCCGTTGCATTTAACAACAACTTTTTTTTTATACCACTAAAGTGACAAACAAGCACACGCCCGCCTGATGGAAAGCAGTTACCGTAGCCTAAGAACGCCTGTAATCACACGCGCGTTGCCGACCCTGTAAAAACTTTTTTGAAGAACCCCAAGCTGTAGCCTCCTGAGAAAACCTCGACGGCAGTTCTTTCCACAGCTTGACAGTACGCGGGCGAATGTGTGAGGATGTTCCCTCGATTCCTTGCCGATGGCGAGCGGTGCGACTGTAGAAGGAGGCCGTGGGCATCATGTCAAACAACTCCTCTAAACACACCCCATTGTACAATCGGTAGAACACATTTTCGAATCGAAGGTGTGCAAAAGCGTTGTCTAAAAATCTTAGTTATAAATGCGGCATGGGACGCAAACTCGGGTCTTACAATGAACGTCTGAAGTTTTATCATTTGGACCCTCTATATATTCGACGTCATAATTATGACCTTATTTTACTTTACAAAATTATTCACTACAAGTTAGACTCCTCAGATCTTTCATTGTTATCTTTTAATACTCGATTTAGATCTCGTAACCGATATTATAATATTTTTTGTCTTCAAGTTTTCACCAATAATACATTGTATTACAACCCCATAGTTAGGATGTGCCGCCAATATAACGAAATTCTTATCTCTAACAGAGATATTGATATCTTCCACTCAACACTGTCTCAATTCCGGAGGCAAATGAGAATCCAGCTACAACCGGGCGAGAGAGGATAGTATTTGAGATTATTTCGTTCCTTTTCGTGAATTCATCTTTCTCTTACTTTTTTTTTTATTTTAACTTAAAATATTTGTATTGCTGTTTCATATGAGCAGCGATCTCTAGCGCACGCTATTAATTACAATAATTAAAAAGCCGCTAGACATACATAATTTTGGGTTATAATCCAGTTCTGTACTAATTATATGCTGTTATAATGATGTTTATATTGATTATAACCTGTCTTGTAAAGGGACAAACTTAACATCTTCACAAATTATCATTTTTTTTAATTTATTTTTTTAATTTAAGAGAGGTAGTACCTAAGCTACCCGACTGGGGAATGTACCTCCACCTCACAGAATACCGCAGCCAAATAACGGTTCCCCTTGGTTGTGTTCCTGCGAGTGAGTGAGGTCACCAGAAAGGAAGGAGATGCTGCGATGGCAGCGGGGGTGGCGGCGCGCGAGCGATATTTTACATTGCGAGCGTTAATATGGCTACGGTAACCGCTTCACAGCAGGCGGGCCGTATGCTTGTCTGCCACCCGACGTAGTATATAAAAAAAAAATTACATAGCAGGAAGTAGAAAGAAAGAGAATGACAGTGTACAGTATAAACACTCTTAAGTTCTACCATAACATATTTACCAATGAAGCGGTTGTTATTGTGGTGATAAGGAATCTGATGCCTCAGATAACCCGGGGATGAATAAGAGTGCTGCGATTACTTCTTAGTCAGAGGTTCTCAAAGAGGGAAACGAACCATTAGCGAATCGCCAATTTATTGTAGACTAGCTGACTCGCGCAACTTCGTCTGCGTGTGACAGAGCGTTGAGATTGAGTGTGAAGCGTAAGGTTACCATTTGAAAGGTTATAGTGAGTCAATCTTAAAAGATAGACATATGCTGTCACGGACTTTTTTTTAGAACTTTTTAAGAATTTATGAATAATTCCGTCGTATATAATTGTTGCGTAACTTGAGCGCACGCAACGTAAGCTCTCAAAAGGAATATTTTTTCCCCATTTTTTGCAACATTTTTCATTGGTGCTCCGCTCTTATTGGTGGTAGCGTGATGTTATATAACCTATAGCCTTCCTAGAAAAATACGCTATCTAACACTAAGATATTTTTTCAAATCGAATGAGTAGTTCCTGAGATTAGTGCGTTCAACTAAACAAACAAACTCTTCAGCTTTATAATATTCGTATAGATGACAATTAATAGCTCAGCGGATAAGATGAGCCACTCCGTTATGTAACTATAGCCTGTAATATAAAACTCGAAATAAAGTTTCTTGCCTAAAATACGGGATGTTTGGTAGAGGGTTGGACATACGTAAATGTCGGATAGCAAGGGTATTCAGCTACACAGATAGCCCCAGTAACATCACATTGGCCTCACAGTTAAATATTTATTTTTAATTTTGGTTAAAAACACCCGAACTAAATATTTAAACTCGTGTAAATGTACCTAAACTGGCTAAAATTGCTAGTTTTTTAGGGTTCCGTACCCAAAGGGTAAAAAGGAACCCTATTACTAAGGCTCCGCTGTCCGTCCGTCCGTCCGTCTGTCACCAGGCTGTACTGTCATGAAATTTTCATAGATGATGTATTTCTGTTGCCGCTATAGCGGCCCCCTATCTTTTTTTTAGTATTTGTTGTTATAACAACAAATACTAAAAAAAATAATAACATAAATATTTAAGGGGGCTTTCTTTCAGGGGGTCTACCATAAATAAATATTTATGGTAGACGTTTGAAATACTCACATAATACTTAGTTATATATCCACTTTAAAACTAAATAATTAAATAAAACAAATATTTAGGAGGGGCTCCCATACAACAAACGTGTTTTTTTTTTTGCCGTTTTTATAGATAATGGTACGGAACCCTTTGTGCGCGAGTCCGACTCGCACTTGGCCGGTTTTATTTTATTTTATCTGTTAGTGTTCACGTATGCTTCCGTTTCGCACCCTTGTCGAGCGCGTGAAAAAAATGTTACGAATTATTTTACAAATAATATAACTTTCCTCCACCGACCCGCAGTTGAGCAGCGTGGTGGAGTATGCTCTAAACCCCTTCGATCGGGGGGAGACCCGTATCTCAGCAATGGGATGAATAAGGGCTGTCGACAATATAACTTTCGGGGAGATCAAAAATAATCAAAGCCCGGGACATCGTTTAGACATAACCTATGGTATGGTCATAGTTTTGATAGGTTTATTCGTTCATCGCGGTTGAAAAGTGAATTATATTTTAGACGTCTGAGAGAGAGAGAGTTTTAGGCGTCTATTGTCATCCGGAAGAAATATTAGGGACACTTCAAAAGTTTGTGAAACCTTGGCCTGAGTGATAGCTGTGTCTATCACTTTGTTGGGGTCACGGCGCGGCGTGAAGATCCGTTTGCGACTTATGTCATTGATAATATAGTTTGAATTATACTCTTTGGTTTAGTCGCAGTCGGTTAAAAAGAGGTAGATAAGATATCTGTCCAATTGTACATCAGAAATAACTGCGTTCAGATCATTACACTAAGTGAATAAGAGAGGCGTACCGCAAGGATATGTACTTGAACCGTTTTTATTTGTGTTCTATATATATGTATATATCGATACATTCTTTTATATACCACTAAGGTGAAAAATAAGCATACGTCCAGCCTTTTGGAAATCATTTATCGTAGCCTATGAACGCCTGCAACACCAGGGACATCACATGCGTTGTTGCCGACCCTGTAAAAACCTCTTGATGCCCTTTTTGAAGAACCCCATGCTTTAGTCTCCTGGGAAAACCTCGACAGTAGTTCTTTCCACAGCTTAATAATTAACGCACGAGAAAATCTCTCTGAAAGTACATGACCACTTCTTGATCTTAAGAAATGATCTTCGATAATTCTTTTTTGCATATGTACCTACTCGTTGTATAAATAACTTCTGTATGTTATTATATGGCCATATTGATGAATGCAGGTAAATATGACACGACACAATGATGTATAAAATTTGCTATTGTAATTTTAACAAGTCAGAGCAGGAAAAAGTATTTTATTATTTTAAAAAATCGGTTGTCTGTAAAGTCGGTTTACTGACGATGGTGAACGTGACAACGTCAAGAAAATACTGATGGAATGTTTGCATTTTTCAAAAGAAAATTTTGATGGAACGTCTCAGAGCGAGGTAACTCCGCATACGTCATGTTTTTTCGTGCGTGCAGCCGGCTCCAACGAATTATAAGACGTTGTCACGTCAAAAAACATTTTAGTTTAATAATTGATTTAAGTCAAAAAAATATCTTTATTCCTTGGACTTTATAAAGCACTTAGAAGTTAAGAATTAAGAATTTAATTAAAAAATAGTTCGATATATTCAATGCATAGTTTATAAGTATTTATATTTAATTTAGTTTTTTTTATTTATAAATCATCATCATCATCATCAGGTCATTTTGGTTTCCACTACAGGAGCACTACCCTCTCTCATCCGTCCCTGACAGAAGGAGGATTTATAAATAGTTTTGGTTATTAAGTTTTGGTTTATATTATTAATGTATTTTTAATACAGTGTCCGATTTACAAATAAATTATAGTAATTAGAATATATCCAATTAAATACTATTTAAAAGTACTTTTGCGTGTTAATAATGTTAACTTACAAAATCGTAATAATAATGTTAACTGCTACAAATCAAATCAAATCAAAAAGTTTATTTGCGAAGAATATGGGTAATATACAGGTTATATTAAAGTTACATAGTCCATCATATTCTTCTGTATATAACAGCGTGCAAAAATTACAATAATTTCAATATACTGTCATAGTTATCTTCGGTACAGTCAAGTCAAGCAAGAGTGAACTCCGATATTCTGCGTGTTCGCCTGTTCACTGCGAGCATTTATTTTTATACATTGTCTTAATTGCGTGAAGGTTATAGTGTGAATGTTCTTCAGTACCTAGTTGAAAACTGTAACCTTTTTACGTCTTTAAAATGCTTCCATAGGAAGGCAATTCAAAAAGACGAATGATAACAAGATCAGCCCCCTTACCACCATCTCATATTGCGACTCAATAACTGAATAGATTCCTTATTTATACCAATGAATAAGCGACTCTATTTCAAATGCAATATAGTCGCTTATTCATTGCTATGAATAAGCAATCTATTCAATTATTGAGTCGCAATATGAGATGGTGGTAAGGGGGCAGGGGATACCTACAGTTTGGTGTTGCAGCTACAAATCTATCATCTCCATCGAAAATTCCGCCACACTACTGGATATATGAAGGATCAAACAATGTATTACTCTAAGTAATAAATTCTTTGATCAGATGATGATAGATTTGTAGCTGCAACTAGGGTTGCCAACCATACTGTTAAAAACAGTATTATACTGTTTTCTATGCTTTAATACTGTTGAAAAAAACTTCATTTGACCACAGCACTGTTTATTGTACTGCTCCGCATGCGCTGGGCCTTACTATACTGTTTGTTTTGCTACGAAGCTTTTAATATACTGTTTTCCTGTAAAAAAAAGTTGGCAACCCTAGCTGCAACACCAAACTGTAGGTTACAATTTTCAACAAGGTACTGAAGTTACCTTCATGCAATGTATAAAAATAAATGCTCGCAGTGAACAGGCGAACACGCAGAATACACATAGCGTGCGGTGGAGGGGGAAGCGCTGCCATTTTGAGATAATTTTAGTGCATATAATACCGTATTCACGTACAACACACGGCCATGTCCTTGACACCTGTAGCTGTGTTCATTTTTTTTAAATGATACCTTTTTAGGCGCGTTGTGCACAAATTTTGGGAGTAGTGAGTGAGGTTGAGCCGTTACACTCAGGTATGAGCTCGGCTCTGTAACGCTCGTTCATGTAAACTCAACAATTAGGGAACGAGAGACCGAAGCGGAGCGGGAGATTATATTTTCATTTTAGTTGGGTGTAAGTGGTTCATCAACATCTTTGAACCTATGCCAACTCACCTGTACGCGGTACACCTTGACTAACGAAGCTCTGGCGAAAAGAGAGATAGGAAGCGTAATTGTAAGCTACCCGACTGGGGAATATACCTCCACCGGCTCTACCTCACAGAATACCGCAGCCAAATAACAATTCCCTTGAGGGTAGTTGTGTTTCTGCGAGTGAGTGATATTACCAGAAAGGAAAGTGATGCTGCGTTGGCAGCGGTGGTGGCGGCGCGTGAGCGATATTTAATGTTGCGATTAATATGGCTACGGTAACCGCTTCACATCAGGCGGTCCGTATGCTTGTTTGCCACTATAAAAAAATCCTTAGTGTGGGTTCACGCAGGGCGAAGCTATTACTTTATCTATACATTCTATACAAATAAATAAAATTGAAGTGTCTGTTTGTAATAATAAAATACCTAACTGCTTTTTATTAAATGCATATAGACGCAGCATAGCACGCGATGTTTCATAGTCCTTACCGTAATAAATTCTTTGATCCTTCATCTATCCAGTGGTGTGATTGAATTTTGAATGGAGATGATAGATTTGTAGCTGCAACACCAAACTGCATCCCCCTATTTTGTAATGATACGTTTTTTAAATAGCCTCTTATGGAAGCAATTTTAGACGTATTCAAGTCTTTACAGTTACGTCCACTTTGCAGTGGACGATATGAACTGCAATCACACTTTGCTACCTATGCCACAAGGGTCCATGAAGAACCACTTAGAGCTCAATCGCCGGAAACATTTAGTTACTTGCCGGCCAGCACAATGCGAGTAGGCCCGCGGGCGAGTGCGTTAGCACTAGACTAAAGCATAAAGGGACCTACTTCTCGCCCTTATAAAAAATGTGCAAACTATATGTTCGGAAAAATATAAGATTTTTTTTATACTACGTCAAGTGGCAGACAAGTATACGGCCCGGCGGATGTGAAGCGGTTGCCGTAGCCATATCTACACTCGCAACACAAGATATCGCTTGCGCACCGCCACCCCCGCTGCCAACGCAGCATTTCCTCCTGGTGACCTCTCTCACTCGCAGGAACACAACAACCCTCAAGGGAATTGTTATTTGGCTGCGGTATTCTGTGAGGTGGAGGTACATTCCCCAGTCGGGCAGCTTGCAATTACGCTCCCTCCCTACTGCGTTTGTCAGTCAGCAGGGTGCATCTGCGGCTGCGGCTTTGGTTCACAGGTGTTGATGAACCATTTAGTGATTGCTAAAATCAAACTTCAGCGTTGATTTGTGGTTAGTAGTAGTAGTTAGTAGTAATTGTATTTAGTTTAGGTGGCAGAAACCTTGGAGCTCTACCGACAAATCTATAAATGTTTATTAATAACTTCAACCGAAGACCAATTTTAAGAGAGGTAGGGAGCGTAATTGTAAGCTACCCGACTGGGGAATGTACCTCCACTTCACGGAATACCGCAGCCAAATAACAATATGGCGCCTGTGTAAATTGTCCAGAATTATTGAAATATTTATTTTTCCAATCAAAATATTAGATGGTAATCGATACTTAGAGGATTAAACTTCGGATTCGGCGGTAGGGCTCCTGGGAAAACCTTAACAGGCAGTTCATTCCACAGCTTGATAGTACATGAAAGAAAACTTATCTGGAACCGCACAGTACGCGACTACTTTGGTCCCAATGTGTGATGATGAATTCTCTGTCGTCGGGCGTCATGTCTAATAATTCCTCTGAACACACCTTATTGTACAATTGGTAGAACACACAAAGGGACCCAAAATCTCTTCTTAGGCTCAAAGGTTCTAGACTAGACCGTCCGTACTCGCTGTCGTTTTGTTTGGCACGCTCGGTGCTATACTATTTTTTATACCACGTCGGATGGTAGACAAGCTTACGGCCCGCCTGATGTGAAGTGGTTACTTGCAACATCCTTGCTGCCAACGCAGCAACTCCTTCCTTTCTGGTGACCTCACTTTATTATTGTTATTTGGCTGCGGTATTCTGTGACGTGCAGGTACTTCATCAGTCGGACATCAATAAACGTACATTCACAATAGTATTGTTCGCTGTTTCACGATAGTTACAGATATATGCACTCACATTACTCACATAGTACATTAATACATTGTATTTAGTTAATGCCATTAAATAACTTTCAATATTATACAGTAATAATAATAGCGTACAGAATATTATTAGGTTTTACAATTAATGCACAGTATTGTAAGTTAGGTGTACGGTAGACTAACATACATTTTTAAACAGCAGGAGTGTACCACTTCGTGTGTATATGTTAATATAAGTTATGAATATGCAGCCGAGTTGTGCCGTATCTTATCTTGAAATGGGTCCAGCGCTGCAGCGCCGGTGGCACGTCGACCCTCTTGGATCTTTTGTGCACTATTCTTAAGTAACTCTCACCTGACTGTCTGGAGTCATGTTTCATGTACTTCAGTGCGCCTTTAATTGGAAAGAGCCTGTAGTCTTCCAGGTCTGGGTACGCCTTTCCTAGGATTACCATTCGTTTGCCAGCTAGGGCATCACATTGACACGTAAAATGCTTCATGGTCTCGTAAGGTCCTTTGCATGTTCTGCATTCTGGGCTATTGACAAGTCTCATCTTGTCTAAGTGCCCATGGTTGGCATAATGCCTAGTCATTGCTCCAAGGATGAGACGTGTCTGTTTTCTAAGAGTTGTGACCTAACCGTGGTTTACGTATCGAAGGTTTTCAGTTACTGGAGTAAGGCCATTATGGATGGTACAAAGGCGTTGTTGGCAGGGTGCCTTGATCATCGCTAATTGATTGATTAATAATCCATGACGTAACTCATGAACCTTGGACTGGCAACAGTAAACCGTTTGTCTGAGAATCTGTTTACTAAATAGCTACCGTTTAGTTAAGGTTTTCATAATTAAAATCATATAACCCAGTCAATTAAAATTCAAAATGGATCTAAAAATAGAAATAAAAAAATTGTATATGAAAATAACAACGGGAATTAATGCCATCATGCATAAGGGTATTTACATACTCGTACCTTCCTACCTTTATTATTGCCTGACGTTTCGATCCGAAGGCCAATTCTCGTAATTTTTCTACGAACGCAGATTGAAAGTTGACCGAATCGAGATTGAATTGTGAATTGACTATAATTATAATTATGTAGATAGATAGATAGATAGATAGATAGATAGATAGATAGATAGAATATGCTTTATTTGCATAATACAAAATAGAAGGACAGTGAATCAATAAATTATTACAGAGATATATTATGTACTTGATTTCATCAATTAATTATTACCAATTCTTATTGTTGGCAAAGTAACATTATTAGTTTGTTTAATTTTCACTCATATTTCGATATAATCCCGCTTAAATTTAATTTTGAAGTTACATATTGTGTTACGAGAATACCAAATGTGTCATTTGTGAGATCGAGACTGGATCGAAACTGAATTTTTGACCATATTTTAATTACGAGAATTGCCCCTAAGGTTGCACCGGCCGTGGTCACTGTCTCAGCGATGTTCATCTGACTCCATTACCGTCGATGAATCTTCATCTAACCCCGTGTTGGTCGCGTACCGCGTACCCATGTACCTCGATATACTACACTCACGACATTCCTATCTTGAGAAATAACCGACTCGTCCGAATTTTGTTCGCCATCCGATTCATCATTATCATCATCAGGTCCATTTTAGTCTCCACTACAGGAGCACGACCCTCTCTCGTCCGTCCTAGACGGAAAGAGGATTTGATTTGCCCTACACTCCCCTCGCTGGCCAAACGGGTTGGGGAGGCCTGATCGATATTTGATAATGTATTTCCCTTAGTCACCTTGTACGACATCCACGGAAAGAAACGGAGTGATTCTATTCTGCCGGAAAGCACACGGCCAATACATATTAAATTAGTGGAATTTGACCCGAACTAGATAGAGACCAGTTGTATTATGTGATAGCTACCCGATTGCAAACTAAAAACCAAAACGAGGTTGAGTGATCTTAATCAATGAGTTCCATGCCGCAGATAACTTATATCCATCTTCCTGATTGAAATTAGTATATTTCTTCATTTCAGCTGCTTCACGCACAATTCTTGAGAAGAAGTGGCGATCTGTAAGTCCTCTCGACTTGCGTTTATCTTATGCATGATCGCGTTAATTCTCATTGTTATTTTCATAAATCATCAACGCGAAAGTTTAAAAGTTATTATAAAAAAATATTCTGGATTAATATTTTTTATTGTGGAAGTGGTTCCCATATCACATACTAGAAGTACGTAGTACCAGGTCTGTTTCACTCTTCACTTTAGGTTCTCTCGTGTATTGTGCTTTATGTATGAAACGACGCGATTCCCGGTCGACGGGACTGAGTGGTTGGTTGTCAATCACGCGCTCAGCCTAAAAGCGCGAAGTTTGTGTCGTTCGTTGAAACAAGACAAATACATATCATCAAAAGTTATTTAAATAACTAAAAAATCTGACGAATAATAAAATTTTAATTATAAACCTGTCTATTTTTTAACAAATTTATTATCTCACATTAATTTAAACATTTATATATTAAATCGCACAGTTGAGTTATTTTGATATACTTTACGTAAAATATATTGTTCACAAAATAATAATAAGTAATAGGAGATAAAAATTAAATATCTAAATACTTACATAATAATAAAATTGTAACTACTTAAAGCTTGTACGTATGAGATATCAGTTAATCGTCAATAGAAGGCCACAACAATCATTTTTATTATTTTTATATGTATGTTTATACGCGCATCACGCAAAAACTAAGCTACAGGAAATTCGATGCGGTTTTCACTGTCGTATTGCTGTTGTGTAACTCAAAATCTGGTGCAAATTTCATTGGTATAATAGGTAGAAACGGAGTTACTAATAATTTATTATTTAAAATACATTTTATAATAAGTACCTATAGATAATAATCAGATAACTGAGATAAACTATTAATTATCGCTACTTGCGCCCGCGACTTCGTCCGCGTGGACTTACCACGCGGACGAAGTCGCGGGGGCAAGTAGCGAACTCATATTGCGAAAAGGACGGAGTTTTACAAACAAAGAGGAAAGCTAGAATGGGTGAGGCCATGTAGACAATCGAGTTGTGCGAATTAAAAAGCTGTTTATTGCGTCGCGTCTATAGTTGATACTTATTTAAATGGCCTTATTTAAGTGACGCAGAATAACAAACAGTACTAAAGCGTCACCATAATAAAGTAATTTAAATAAATAGCGAGTCTAGACGTAAAGCCATAAAGACCTCTTTAATTTAAACCCCAGCCAGAGAGTACGAGCTTTTGGCAGATACAAATTATATTCAAATAAATTCGCAAAATGTACGGAACATTCAATTGCCCGCCACACACTTTATATAATATACGAGTATATTTAAATTATAGTCCAAACCATAATAGTGAGAAAATATCAGTTAGGCCATACAATCATTACACGTTAGAAGTTTAGGCCAATTATTTTCGGCCTAGTGAAAGTAAAACTAATAATTTTAGGACACCCCCAACACATTAAAAAAAATCATAAGTCTTTCGAGCTTTCGGAGTAATGCGACCACAAACACGATCGAGATACGAGATTTTTATTTATATAGATATTTATATATATATATAGATATTTTAATAGACAAATTGACATCATATGAAAGGAAATGGGGCTACCGTTTTAAAATCAACAACAAGTACACTGAGTCAATCTTAGCCTTTGCTGACGACCTTGCAATACTTACACGTAATCCCAAACAGTGTCAGGAGTTGTTAAATGAAGTCGATGAGTTCTGTACATGGACGGAGGGATTGAGGGCGAAACCAAGTAAATGTTATTGTTTATGTCTGGGTAGACGAAATACCAAATACACTTCCTACGACCCGGAACTCTCCATAAGCGGCCAAAAAGTTGCTACGATTGCAGAAACAGTGCCTTTCAAATTTCTTGGTAGAAAGATAGATTACAAAGGACGCACACCATCATTGGGGGAAGTTGTCGAAAATTTCATTAACGACCTCAATAAGGTAGACCAACAGCCTATCAGTAATATTAAAAAAGCATGGATATACGACAACTATCTCACATCACGTCTCACTTGGCCTTTCCTAGTATATGACTTCGGTAAAACCCTCTTGGCAAAGTTAGATGCTAATGTCGTAAAGATATTAAAGTCATGGTTCGGACTGGCACATCCGGCTGATCCCTCGACTCTATTTAGGGATCACAATAGTTTTGGGCTGAAATTAAAGAAACCTTCTGAACTCTACAAACACCTGAGAGTTACAAAAACGCATGTTTTGCAAAAGTCGCAAGACGAATTAGTTAAATCTCTCCCAAAAGACAAAAATGCCACAGACCTAGAATCTAGACTTCAATTCCACAAACAATTTATGGTAGGTGCACAGGCAAATAGAGCTGGGTTGGGCGCGAGAAAGAAAAGGGAAGACCGAGACATAGTAAAAACCTTTCTACAATATAACTTTCTACAATAAATAGGGGTGTAAGTGGTTCATCAAGATCTTTGAACCAAAGCCAACTTCACCTGCACGTGGTGCACCCTGCTGACTGACAAACGAAGCTCTGGCGAAAAGAGAGGTAGGGAGCGTAATTGTAAGCTACCCGACTGGGGAATGTACCTCCACCTCACAGAATACCGCAGCCAAATAACAATTCCCTTGAGGGTTGTTGTGTTCCTGCGAGTGAGTGAGGTCACCAGAAAGAAAGAAAGGAAGGAGATGCTGCGTTGGCAGCGGGGGTGGCGGCGCGCGTGCAATATTTTATGTTGCAGGCGTTAATATGGCTACGGTAATCGCTTCACATCAGGCGGGCCGTATGCTTGTCTGCCACCCGACGTAGTATAAAAAAAAAAAAAAAAAAAAAAAAAAAAAAAAAAAAAAAACAACAAGACGAAAATGACAGTTACAAAGTGCACGCTATGAATTTAGAAATGCAAAGTGAGTGGTTAACCATAGGCGAGTTTTGCATCCCGTTAGCTCTGAAGTGGCGCACCTTGCTGTATGACTGGTCTCCTGCCTTATTAAAATTCTATCTTAATGCCTTTCAAATGACCCTCCCTGACCAGAGTAACTTAGTTAGGTGGGGAAAACCCTCTGAAAAATGTTGCTATACCTGTGGAGAGGCGATATGTACAGCAAGGCACCTATTGGTGGGATGCAAGGTGCTCCTTGATAGGGGTCATTACTCACATCGCCATGACAGAGTACTTCAAATCATACTCGTACGTGAAGCCATAAGCCTTTCAATAGCTAGAGCCCAAAAAGGATTAACGACAAACAAAAGACAAATAAACTTTATAAAAGGAGGCTCAACTTCAAACTCCAAGAACAAGCCTTACTCAATCCTCAGTGCAGCACCTGACTGGACTATTTTAATGGACACGTATGAAAAGCACTATAAAATCCCAGAAGATGTGGTTGTTTCGACATCCAGACCGGACATTTTCCTTTTCTCCAGAGCTACAAAACGTATAGTACTTGTAGAGCTTACCGTACCGTGGGAAACTAACATACCCAAAGACCACGCGATAAAACAAAACAAATATTATGACCTCCTAAACGAATTAACAAAAAGCGGCTATGTAGTTAATCTATACGCTGTAGAAGTAGGAGCGAGAGGTATACCAGCAAAATCTCTCTATAACCTGCTGAAAGACCTTGGCTTGTCCAGAAGTGCAGTAAGTTCTATACTAGAACAAGTATCTAAAGCTGCATTAGCAGGTTCATACCAGATTTGGCAGGGCAGGGAGAGAAACACAAGTAGTGAAGGTGAGTGTTGATGTACGTCGGAAAGGGGCCCCTTAAACCTACACCCGTGTCACAAGTCTCGGGATCTGCTTGGGTTTCTCTCTCTGCCACACGATGGACCCGGCACCCGCACGGTGAATCCATGGAAGCTAAGAAGTTCGTCTCAATATATCTCTTAGATTAGGATAACCATTTGCTTTCGAGCTATTCAAAGTCAAGGTCTTCGGCCAGTGTTGACTTACGGCACGGATACATGACCTCTTACCATGGTCTCATACCAAAGCTCAAGGTTGCACACCATGGGAGCCTCTAGGCAATGCAAATCTAAGAGGCCAGGGCCCCTAACTGGACTGAAGAAAGAAGCCCTTCACCTCGACATCGACGTCGCAACAATTTTTTCCGTAACATATGTACATACATTATTTTATTTTATACATTAATCTACAGGATAACATATTATTAATTCACATTTGCTATATTTCTTTTTGTTTTGCTATTTTTTAAATATAGTTTTAAGTTAATTAGCTGTACTTACCTAATTAATTAATTAATTAGAATCAGGCATGCACCTATGGTAGGTTATTAATGAAATTTTATGGTATGTCAATTGAATTAGGCAAAACTTTAAATTTTAAATAATTAACTTTAATAAAACAATACATAACTTAAAATTAATTTTACTTACTACTTAATTTCCATTTTCGTCCATTCGATTTCCATTGACGATTGATAATAGATCAATGGAATCACTCAAAATTTTAAATAATAAACTTAAATTAAAATTTTGACACCTAAAATTATTTTTATACTTTAAATTTCCATTGACGTCCATTCTATTTCCATTGACAATTGATGATAGGTCAATGGATTTAGCGTAGATAAAGTTCGTATTGAGAAAAATTTTAGAAAGGACCAAAAGCTCAATTTCGACCTATGTATACCTGACAAGTACTAAAATAGTATTGTTGTTAAATGAATTTAACAAATTAATAAGGAAACAGGAAAATTATACTATAATTATGTTCACTGCTCGGTAAACAGCACATGATTTGATATTTAGGGGAAAATGTACAATGATTGGCACTCTAAGAAAAATCTACCCTAAATTTGTTAATTATAATTTATGTAACATATTTAGACGTAATTTACGACATAAAAGGTATTCTTTAATGTATTGTTATTAAAATAAAAACACATTTAGTACGAAAAGGAAACATTTTTATTAAAAGAAAATAGAAAACATTTAAAAATATCCAAAAGTACAGTCATTGGCACTTACAGCACAATTATTGGCACTAACTTACTAGTGATTGGCACTCATCTTAGTATGTAATTATGGCACATTTTTATTAATTAAAACTGTAAAAAAATATCGAAAAATATATAATACTGGTAGATACGTTCTAAACATACTCCTTTCCTGACTCGTCATTAAAAAATTTGAACAATTCTAGTTCACTTCGAAAAGTGTCCCCCTATCAGCTACTTTCCCTAAAGGCTTAGGGAGAATAAAATGTTTGGTTTGGTTTGGTTGGATATGGCTTGAGTAAATTTTGATTCAATATTTTTTTTTTATTGTTCTTACATTCTTGTGAATATTGTGCGTATTGCCAGTATAGCATGACAATAATTATACTAGTTTCGATATTTTATAAAATACGCCAGTGATTGGCATTGGAAATAATATAATAATGAGCACTGCTGCTAACCGTTGCAATGATTGGCACACACGAAAATGTAGTGAATAGCACCACCTAAAGTACAATGATTGGCAGTGCTAACAATTGTGAAGAAAGAAACGAAAAACATTTTTGAATTGTGATATTAATATATTCTAAAATCTAATTTAATTGGCTATAAAAAACATAAGAAAAAAAATAAAAAATAAAATGTAGTGATTGGCACAGGTGCCAAATTATTGCACTTCCATATAAGCTACTTGACCAATAGTTGGCACACTAATAAATTGAGGTATGTTACCAAAAATAAGGAAAATATAAATAAAAACGGTAACATTACTTAGAATTAATATAATTAAAATATTTCCCACCGCTTACTAAGTCAAAGTCGTAAAAAAACAATGGTTTTTACATACCTCTTCGTTGTCGAATCCGTTAAAATTTGCGGGAAAAAAACAACATGCCTTACGAGCTTTCTTTTTTTTTAATGCTGTGTTGCCATAATAATCTGGTATAACAGTCTATTATAAAATTGTTAAAGTGTTGCAATGCTAGATTTTAAAAATAACAGAGTACGTATTGTATTGCCATGACAATACTTAATATCTCCGTTTAAAGGTTAAAGTGCCAATGACTGTGGGGATGCCAAAGTTAGTACAAGTTACCCTATGTTAAATATTGGACCACGGGAGCTTCAGAAACATAAAAACTTCGGGTTACGAAAGCCTCCTCCTCCTTACTTACTCTTGGAGTGGAGGGTCAGTATGGGGCAATGAAGCATTCCCTCTGGAGCGGCTTGAAGTGGCTAGATAAGAGAAGCGTAGGACTTGTTTTTTAATATGAGAGCGGGCAAGCGAGCATGTGGAATGTAATCACCACCACCATGCACGGATTTTCATTCGTTCCAACCGAACTATACTTGACGTTTATCGTGTCGTAAACCTACTCTGAACAATTTATAACCGACCGATAATTTGAGTTTGATAAGTTTAATAGTACCTATAGGTCAAAATTTACGGTAACAAAATAGCTATCGTGGGGGGTCGAAATTAGAAAAAGAATTGGGGAATAGATAAAAAATCATCGACTTAAAAAATTAAAAATATTTGCTTTCTATTTTATTTTCTTTTATTTTTCACTAAGGACTCTGTGTATATTGAAAAATTCAGTGAAAAACAAAACATTTTTATGACTATTTAAGCACAGTTTAGGTTTTAGGTAATGATGACAGTCACTTTTTTGCTGGCTATTTGGTATTCTCATTGCTTACTAACTGACATATTAGTAAGCAATGAGATTATTTTTTATTTAAACGCATCGACCGATTACTTTGAAAGAAATCAATATTTCACTTAAGAGTCCTTAGAAAACATAAAAATCTTAATTCATAAAAAAATTAGAAAATAATTATTGTTATACAATAGTTTAAATATTTTTTTGTCGATATTTTTTTTCTATTTTCACCCCCTTTAGGGTTACACTTTATCCCGGGACACACTGAATATAATAGATTGAGTACCACTGTAACACTCGTTTTTCCACAACAATAAATTAAACATTGACATACAATGTGAGCGTATGTTAATATTTAAATAAATTCTGTGAACAAAATTTAAACATTATTTTATTAAAAAGAAAAATAATTTTTAAACTAAATTTAGAGGGAACAAACAGACAGACGAAAAGTACATAAATATATCCTGAGATAGTAAACAAACACGAATAGACACGTTATAATGTTTGTGTGACAAATCCATACACGTGTGACCTTGACATGTGCATCAACATTGTATGTATGATGTTTTTTGTATGAGTCATTTCATCATGTAATTTATCAGTGCAATGCTGTCATTTAAAGCATTCATCATCATCATCATCATCACTATCATCCTGTATCTATCCACTTTCCGCTTAGCACCCGCTTCGGTCTGTGGGTGTGAGGTCATGGGTCCATCTGGAGCAGGGATTCCCAACCGGTGGTCCGCGGACCATCAGTGGTCCGTGAGAGGTAAATTATGGTCCGTAGTACAAAGTTATAATGAAATATATTGAGCACTATTATACAAAATACTAAAATTTCAAGTTATAGAATAATGGATTTACTTATATGACACTCGGGAACCTACACCCAATTAAAATCTCTTAGTGGTCCGCGAATAAAAAAAGGTTGGGAACCATTTGTCTACAGGATGCATTTACTGGTTGAATTAAGATCATTATTATTACAGGAAGTGAAGCCTCCCTCCTTATAAATCCGTTGTATTTTTATTTATTTATATAGTCAATGGCCACATCATAGTATCTTAGTCACGTATTTGATATGGAGCTACACATTGGAGTGTAAGTGGTTCATGCACGTGGTGCACCCTGCAGACTGACAAACGAGGCTCTGGCGAAAAGAGAGGTAGGGCATAGCGTATTTTTTAAGCTGCCCGACCGGGGAAGTACCTCCACCTCACAGAACACCACAGCCAAATAACAATTCCCATGAGGGTTGTTGTGTTCCTGCGAGTGAGTGAGGTCACCAGAAAGACAGAAAGGAGTGTAGGCTGGCAACGGATCGGCGACCCCTTGGTGTTGCTGATCTCCATGGACAGTGGTGATTGCTTTCCAGCAGGTGACTCATATGCTCCCCCCCCCCCCTCATGTAACTATAACATTTTGACCGATGTAGGATACCAAGATTTATCCTATTGGGGCAACTCGGAGTAATAAGGATACTCTGAGGTGATATTTATTACATTATCCTACTCTGTGCGTACTTGTCAATTCTAATTTTGTACAATGATGAATTGATGACGGAATTGGTAATTTTATTGACGAAAATTTATCAAAAAAAAAAAATACCACAACCCGGCCTCTAAATTGATTTAATTGAAATACATAATAGGTTATTTGACCAACATTTTTTTCGGTTTGATATGATCCCGGGACGTCTCAATAATATAACCATAGGTATGCCATAGGCGAAAGAATTACTTCGATGCACAAAAATTTCTCGAGATATATTAATTTGAAAATCACAATTTTGGAATTATCCGACAACGCTCCATACAAAAGGCTACTGAGTTATGACGTCACAGGTTTGTATTTCGTATGCATCAAATCAGAAATTTGTACGACAGCTATGTTAAATATTACGTTTATGTACTTAGTAATATCATAATAAAAGTTATAGTATTTTTTATTGCTTCTTCAATGGAAATATTTTTTTTAATAATTTCATACATTTAAAATGAATTTAAATACATCTTTTTTCGATTCTGCAGGAGGGGGAGATCCTATTCTTTATCAACATTTATTTTGATTTTTTGGACATCCTGAAGTTTATATTTTAACTTTTCCGCCAAACTTTGATCGACCCTAATTAAGTCGGTCGAAAGATTATAGAATGAAAGTTTGCAGATCTTTATAGTTTTGTGTATTTTACGATATTGTTAAATAATTTATACAATTTTTGAACATTGTCAAATAGCCTTTGACAGAAAAAAGATTAAGTCGATATTCTAACCAATCTTTGATTAACCCTGTGACAGACTAATATCTTTTTATAAGCTTTCTTTTTTTATTTTATCAATTAGTGTTTTTATAATGAGTTAATTATTGCGAATGAACTACCACTACATTTAAAAAAAATGGGGTGTGGCCATGTGTTGTACTAAAAATATATATATATATTTTTTTCTTTTACCGATTGTACTGCATTTTTTTTTCTTACTAGGTTTTGCATATTATTATTTGTGCGGGTATTGTAGTTTCGGTTCGATCACATATGGACCTTATGCTTGTGACGCGTTTAGTGGTACCTAATGTTTGATTTCATATTTTTATCTCGTTACTATTTGTGGGGACTTGTAAATGGTTTATTGTTTTCTACTCATATAATTATGTTGTGTTATTAGCTGTAAGTCTTCCTTTAAGATTTAAATAAATTAATTAATTAACAATACGTTATATTCACTAAAATTATCTCAAAATTGCAGCGCTTCCCCCTCCCCCGCACGCGCTGTTCCATAGCCTTACTTTGCGTATTAAATTCTTTAATCCTTCATCTGTCCAGTGGTGTTATTGAATTTTGAATGGCGACGATAGATATGTAGCTGCAACACCAAACTGTATCCCCCTATTTTGTTATCATTCGTTTTTTTGAATTGCATCCATAGGGAAGCAATTTTAAAGACACGTCAAAATTTGAGGCGATATTCTATGAACCGGTCGACTAATATCTTTTTATGTCCTTTATTTTTTATTTTATCAATTTGTGTTTTTATGATGAAATAATTATTGTGAATGAACTACTACTACAAAAAAAACTAGGTTTTGCAGACATTTTTATTATGCAACTGTAACACGCTTCACAATGGGCAGCAAATTCGTGCTTACAATTTAATTAGCATTACAATACTATGTCTGTTATTTCAAAGAACGCTTATTCATCCTCAAAGATCATTCCGCAGTTCCAATTCTAGGTATAGTAGCTCTCACTACACGTGTTCTAATATTGCGTGTTATGTGAAGGGCAATTCTCGCAATTATTTTACATCGCAGATTAAAAGTTACCCGATCGAGATTGAATTACATCATCATGTATCATCAGCCTGTTAGACATAGGCATACCCCAATGCTTTCCAACAAATACGATTCTCCCCCTTCCACTCTAATACTTTTCTCCCCCATCTGCTAACACTTACTCTGCAGATGTGACCGGCCTATTGTCGCTTCAGCTTGCAAACTCTGAAGAAAAATATTTAAAAAAATGGAAAAATTCACCTTCCTACCTAGGACGGATATGAACCCACGACCTCTCGATGATCGGTCGAGTGCTCCTCCAATAGAGCTACCAGGAAGGTTTGTGTTGGTGACGAATTTTTGCACTTCATTTTGCAATGCTGTGAGTCACAGTCTGAAGGCTATGTCGAATTCTTTGGTTCTCCGTCGAATTTCTTCGTTCCGGATTCGATCCCTTATAGAAACCCCGACCATAGCCCTCTCCATTGCTACTGTGCGACCTTTAGCCTGTGGACCAGTCCGATGGTCAATATCCAAGTCTCTGCAACATATGTCATAGCAGGGAGGACGCACTGGTGGAAGACTTTAGAGTCTTTAAGCATTATCTGTGTATTGAATTATGTATTGATTGAAAATTATATGCTTGATTAGATTAATTAGTTAAAATCAATTCTTATTGCGTTTTAATTTGTCTAATTTTCGGTCATATTTCGATATAATGATACCAAATGTGACATTTGTGAGATCGATACTGGATCGAGACCGAATTGGGACTATATTATAATTACGAGGATTGTCTCTCTGACAACATTATTACATTATTAGGCCTTAGCGAAGAATTGGTCTGTGATGACTAATTACACTTAGGTACAACGCGTCTACTATATTTAGGTGCTTAATGCATTGTGTACTTTATTTACAAACTCTTAAATTATTAATTTCAATCACTATAATTATGACACACTTAATTTATGTTAATCGCACTGACCGATCCAATATGCAATTTTGATAAAAATATCTTTTTTTTTACAATACGTCGGGTGGCAGACAAGCATAAGGCCGGCCTGATGTGAAGCGGTTGCCGTAGCCATATTAACGTTCGCAACATAAAATATCGCTCGCGCGCCGCTACCCCTGCTGCCAACGCAGCATCTCCTTCCTTTCTGGTGACCTCCCTCACTCGCAGGAACACAACAACCCTCAAGGGAATTGTTATTTGGCTGCGGGATTCTGTAAGGTGGAGGTAAATTCCCCAGTCGGGTAGCTTACAATTACGCTCCCTACCTCTCTTTTCGCCAGAGCTTCGTTTGTCAGTCAGCAGGGTGCACCGCGTGCAGGTGAAGTTGGCTTTGGTTCAAAGGTGTTGATGAACCACTTACACCCCTAAATTATTTAGAACTTTATAATTATTGCAATAAGATCGAGGATTAGGGCGTTAGATTATTAAGAATCTTGCAATGTCAATATTTAAAACCCAAAAATCAAGTTTGACCGTCAATATTAATTATCGTATCAATTTTATGTTTTATTGTGTTCATAATAAAACTTGATTTGGATTAAACTGGGTTATCTCTTTAAAATATATATAATAATGAGTCCCTATTTTTCTTGGTCACGGCATCGTGCATGAACAGACTGGACTGATTTCGCTATTTCTTTTCATATTGTCAGAAGTTCTTGAAAAAAAATAAGAAAATTGCGCAGAAAATAAGAAAATGAAAAAAAAAAAAACAAAACTGAACGACTATATTAACTTTTCTAATGAAACTTTATGTCGTTTGACAGAAATGTCAGTTTTTTGACAGATTGCGCGAAACCAATTCGGATTTAATAGGTATTCATTGTTAAGAAGACAGGACAACGTGTGTCGGGTCAGTTAGTAAATATATAAATATTCCCGGGTCCCGGACAAAGTACGGTTGTTGTAAAATACATAGTAATACTGTGAAAATACATAGGAAGCAGTCCAGACCCCTTACCACCAGCTCTTATTGCGATTCAATAACTGAGTAGAATGCTTATTCATACCAATGAATAAGCGACTCTATTCAATTTGAAATAGAGTCGCTTATTCATTGGTATGAATAAGCATTCTATTCAGTTATTGAATCGCAATAAGAGTTGGTGGTAAGGGGGCAGACCTAGATAAACGTCTGTTTATCTAGGTATGGACTGCTTCCTATGTATTTTACAACAAAGAAATGATTGTGTGCAAAAACATGTCTATATTTATGCACACAATCATTTATTTTGTTCTATTAAAAACATTTCAAAATTTCTAGGTTAGGTATACCTACATTTTAAATTTAATTACAAGAGAAGTCACATTTCTATTATTTTCCACTGGGGAATCCACAATAGATAGATAGATATCCTTCCTTCTATTTATTTGGTCTATGGCCTCCCCAACGCTTTCCATAGACTATGATCTTTCGCTTTCAGCTTCCATTCGCTTCTGGCCGCTTCGTCGGCTTATAGAATAGAAAGAATAATAAATGAGTGAGTACGATTGTATGATAACGATTTGTATAGTCCTTAGTTATAATAGCACGGTATAAGTAATAGTACCTACTAGTTATAGTCCCTACTACAGTATTTCGTAACATTTTCAATGTTGTTAACCCTGGTTAGGTTAACAACATTGAAAATGTTACGAATCCACCCAACCATCGAAGGAAACTAATTTTACATCCCTTCCATATATTAGTACTAACTTATTAATCTGACCTATTTTGTTGTCTTTTATCAGCTTGGAGGTAGGAGTAGGACCCCCAGGGGCCTACCGCCGAAGCTGAAGCCGATTCCCCCCGGATTTTTTAATTGCAAATATCAAACTCTAGAGTAGATTAGTGGCAATTGTGTTTAACTTAGCTGGCAGAAATCCTAAAGGTTTACCGATAGATACCGTAGCTAAAAATGTTTGTTAACAACTTAAATCTAACACCTATTTTTGGGAATCAAAATATTCGATTGGAATCGGCTTCAGCTTAAGTGGTAGGGCCCAAGGTTCGGAACCACTGCTTTAGTACTTACTGACCTATGAGCTGCCATATGTTAGCAAATTGTAATAAGAAGAATCTGCAGTATTAACCCACGTTAATCCAAGAGTAGAGGACGGTGCGAATAAAAAAAAATGTTGGAAGAAAGTCGTAAAGTCGGAGCACTTAATGAGGACGGATGCACCAATTCCTTTAATAGATGGACAAGACGAGACGACGGCTTATTGGAAAATAGCCCAATTACCAGCAGTTCTCATTGCTGAGTAGCTGACATATTTTGTAGCTCGGTAAAATTATGATTCAATGCGATAAGAATGAATTGTAATGTCTAAGACTGTCTTAGCTGTAAAAGTGAGTTATAATGGAGACCTATAGCTATAAAGTTCTATAAAGTTTATGTAACTGCGTTATTTACTCTTCTATTATACTAATATACACTACTAGTTGGTGCCTACGACTTTGTCCGCATATAATTATGGCCCTTTATGCTGCGGCTACACTACCGTGATATGCCAATAATTATTGCCATAATTTCAACAACGCTTAGGTGTAACCACGACGTATGACCATAATTTTACAATGCCAATCAATATGGCAAATGGCGGTAGACAATAACCGGCGGCGGCGGTCTTTTTTTGCACTTCAAAGAGAATTACCGCGGTAATTAATGCGTTTGTGGCCACACTACCGTTTGTCCAGTGTGCAACATGAGCTCAACGGCGACGCACGTATCGACCGACATGGAGTGGTCAAATGAAAAAAGCTTGAGTTTTGGAATTATTCCAATGCGAACCGTATCTTTATATGGGCTTTCAGTCGGGTATCCCCCGAAAAAAATCGCGGTGTACAATGATGATTTGAAGAAGAAAAAAGACCGAAACCATCTAAATAAATATAACAGCTGCAGCTTCAACCTCCATCTTGAAAAATGATATTTTTACCGCCTAATTTATTGACATATCTAGGTAAACTCTAGTGTAACCACACCACTTCACGCAGTAATTTAAACGGTAATTTAATGCCACAATTATTGCGGTAACAGCCCGGTAGACGGTAAGGTAGTGTAGCCGCAGCATTAGTGACATTTGCAACGCATTTCTTAACAGGGGAATGTCAATTACTTTAAATACCAATAACTTTTTTCACTGAACTCTGAATTTCAATGAAACGAAGCCTATATATTGCTCCTAGCTGAGCATAATCTATTTGCGAAGACAGAAAAATAAGTTCAGCAGTTTTGTAGATTAGCAGGTTAAATTTTTTGTCTGTCTGCCTGTACGGCAGACAGATAAAAAATATTACTTTGGTGTTCTGTCCGCTACTCATTTCTTATCATACACACTCATACATACATGCGGTTTCTACTGCTTTATTATAATGTATAGATTTAAATTTGCAGATAGGTACTTAAAGTATGCCCATCACCAGTAATTAATAACCAGTCTACCATAATTCTGTTACCTATAACTATTTAAGTATATTAATAATGCCACTAGTATAAAAAAAGTTTTTGAGTTTATCCATTACAATCAAAAATTAAATACAAATCCTGTTTTCAATATTAGTTTGAATTTCAATTAGTATAGATGTAGATATAAATTTTCGAATAACGTACGTCTAGGGAAGACGAACTTCACAAAATCAAATATTGTTCCTTCCATAGCTTATACATAGTTTAATCCTCTCCTCTTCGCGTGCAGCTTCAAGTGGGAGACTACCACAAATTACCATCGCTGTGTATCTTGTGTAGCTAGGATTAACTGCGCCGACTACCAAAAAAGGCAATGAACAATGAAGTCCACTGCAGTCTCGGGGGTAAAACTACGGCTGCCTTGGAACTCACAACGAATTTAATCAGAAGAAATTAGTAGGAGTACGAAGCTTTTGGAATTTGACTTCCCCTCTAGACAGCTATATGGCAAATAAGGCATTAAAAGCCTAAAGAGATGGCTAGTCAAGTGAAGCTCAAACGCCGTGCACCACGAATTATAAATTTAAAACACTATTTGCGGTTTAAAACAATGAGTTTGTTACCTAACACATCGATTCCAATAATATGAATTGTACTCGTAACATCGTCTGAACGCTTCAAGTACTGTAGGAAAATAGTGGGATGAGCAAAAATAAATCTCGCAGAGACAAAGATTACGAGAATTTAAAAATCTCGTCGAGTTTCCAGAGAGCCTATAAATGAAGGGTTAACGTAAATACGTCACCATAATCTCGCAATCTTGTACGTCAATGAGTCGGGAATCAGGTAGGTATTTTTAGCAAATCCTTTAGCATAATTTGCACACATCGTGAACTGTTTCGTAACTGGACATTTCCTGTAGGATAACCACCTGCAACCTTGAGACATAATAAAGTAAGCGATATATCACAATAAAATAAGTAGTTACGAACAAGTTTTATTTTCCATATATTTATAGGAATACTAGTACTACTACTACTAAATAAATTAGACTAATTAATGTCCAGACATGTTCACTCTCTCTCTATCGTCGCAGTATTCGTCGCGATAGAGGGTGGACGCGTCTAGACACTGCCCTGAAGTAGCCCATATTGCGGGTTTAAATAAGCAATATTTTGTTTTTTTTTATACCCTTGAGTATAAAACTACTAATTCTATAAATGTTGAGGTAACATACTTTAATAAGCCAAATAAAATTAGTCTTGACTAAATCGGCTTATCGAGCTCGGGGCGTAGCGGTCAATGACGCGGCTTCGACACCAACGCTCGTGAGTTCGATTCCCACATAGGACAAACATTTGTGTGCATGAACATGTCTGTTTGTCTTGGTCTGGGTGTTTTCTATGTATCTTAAGTAAGTATTTACATAAAAAAGGTATTTACGTATGTTTATCAGTTGTCTAGTACCCATAACACAAGCTTCGCTTACTTTGGGGCTAGATGGCGCTGTGTAATTTGTCAGACAATATTTATTTATTATTTATATGTTAACTCAAAATTTATTGAATCAGTGGCGACACTAAGTACGGTTCAGCTAATATAATAACTTATACGCTTACTCACTAGTATTACGTTGATAACATCGAGCAATCGTCTAAGTGACTATCGGTTCAATTAAAGTTTGCGTGTTTGATATCCCGGGGGTATTGGGTTTACTTACAAGCCTGCCCTTCTTGACTCTTAGTAAATAGCATAGTAAATAAAACTGTGTAGATGTAGGGACCGTCCGGTATTCGACCTTTAAATCCTACTAATATTATCATCATCATCATCATCAGCCTGTATCTACCCACTGCTGGATATAAGCCTTCCCCAATGCTTTCCACCAGATACGATCCTCCGCCTTCCGCATCCAGCCGCTCCCAGCCGCTCTCTTTAGGTCATCGGACCATCTAGTAGGAGGGCGTCCAACACTTCGTCGTCCTATGCGCGGCCTCCACTCTAATAACTTCCTCCCCCATCTACCATCACTAACTCTGCAGATGTGACCGGGCCATTGCCACTTTAGATTGCAAATTCTGAAGGCTATGTCGACAACTTTAGTTCTCCGTCGAATTTCTTCGTTTCGGATTCGGATACATTACTAATATTATATCTTTCGATAATCCTGGGTTATTTAGAAGACTTTAGAAGATTAGTATTAGTGGTGACTAAAAGACTAAAGAATAATGTATCTCAATTAATATATTTTTTCTAACAAACTTCATGTACAAAAGTCGAAAAAAGAGTAGGCAATTTGATCTACATTACTTTGCGTGCTTCCGCCAAAAAATTTGGTGGCGGAAGCACACAAAGTAGTGTAGATCAAATTGCCTGTAAATTTGACTTTCGCAAAATAACACCTGAATCAATTAACTATCGAAAAAAGAGTGTTCAAAAAGCCGCGCTCGCTCCAAGATGCGGTCTGATTTTCGCGGTAAAATTCAAGCATTATGATTGGTTGTTGTTCACCAATCACAAATGACTGAATGCTCATGCAAACCAATGCAGTCAAGCTTAAAAGAATGAGTTGCCAATGCAAATAATTTAAATTAAACATAAGAGAATGATACCAAAACTAACAAACCAAGACAAGTACTACTTCTACGTGGAGCATATTAAAAGTTTCTGAATCTGACCACCAACTACGTACACTATAACAAGTGACGTCGATTCTTAGAAGGGCGTTAGAAGTTTGTGACCCAAACAACCATATAAAAAAACTCATAAGGTTAACTGCTAAAGGTTAACATCGCACAAACCTTTATTGTATAATATGTAAATAACTTAAGATGAACATATAAAATACATAAATTGATATAAATGCAGAGATATTAAAGAAAGTAGAGTTACGTGAGCCAGGAGCTCTACCGCCTAAGCTGAAGCCGATTACGATCGTATTTTTTGATTGCAAAAATCTAACTTCACCATAAATTTGCGCTAATATTAATAAGTCTTAGCCGGTAGGGACGGGGATGCTTTGCCTATTAAACTGAAGATATTTATCGCTAAATACAAACGAATAGTCCGATTTTCGCAATCAAAAAACCTGATGAGAATCGGCTTCAGCTTCAGTGGTAGGCCCCTAGATGGAGATGACGGCGGCCATAACTATTTATTGGCAGTGCCTCGAGTCGAGCAGGAACAAATCTGCTGCGTACTCACAACATTATAGACAGGGAACTGGATCTATTCGTGTGTACTCTGAACGAATTTACAAGAACTGTATTGTAAGATGTATGTAAGATGATATAAAATCTTATAGATTATGATAAACTATCGCATTAGGTATGTATTTTTTTATACTATGTCGAGTGGCAGACAAGCATACGGCCCGTCTGATGTGAAGCGGTTACAGTAACCATATTAACGCTCGTAACATAAAATATCGCCACCCCCGCTACCAACGCAGCATCTCCTTCCTTTCTGGTGACCTCACTCACTCGCAGGAACACTTTAACCCTCAAGGGAATTGATATTTGGCCGCGGTTCAGTGTTGTTCTGTGAGGTGGAGGTACATTCCCCAGTCGGGTAGCTTACAATTACGCTCCCTACCTCTCTTTTCGCCAGAGCTTCGTTTGTCAGTCAGCAGGGCGCACCATGTGCAGGTGAAGTTGGCTTTGGTTCAAAGATGTTGATGAACCACTTGCACCCCTAAAATTTTATTTAATTTTTAATTTTAATGTTTCCCATTTTCATTACTAGTGCACTCTTCTGAAGCGCCTTGACCGATTTTTATGTATATTTGGTAAGAATGAGGTAATTACAGGTTTTCTTTTCAGTTTTATGCTTACTCCACAGATTTTTCTTCCTTTCACGAATTTTTCCTTTGAATTATTAAATTGAGTCTTTCTTAAAATTGCTATGATTTTTCTCCTAGTGTCCGGCATAAAAAGCGATGGTGTCAGTCCGCACTTTACGGTGCTGGCAATCATCCGTTTTTTCTTGTCTTTGGCACCCCGAAATCGACACTCCATTGTATACATATTCATCATCATCACCCTCATCTGGTCATTATAGTCTCCACTACAGGAGCACGACGCTCTCTCGTCCGTCCCAGACAGAAGGAGGATTTGGCCTACACTCCCCACGCTGCCAAGACGGGTTGCGGAGGCCTGATCGATGTTTTATAATGTATTTCCCTTAGTGGCCTTGTACGACATCCACGGGAAGAGACGAAGTGATTCTATTCTAGTCTGCCGGAAACCACACGGCCAATACATATTCAACTAGTGGAATTTGACCCTAACTTTTGACACAAGTTGTTCAAATTCTTTAGTATTAATGTTATTAGTTGTTATTGCTAGCGGCTGGTTTCAATGTATATTTTGTATGCGTAACGTTCGGATTTTAATACCTATCGCCACTTGGGAGGGTCACAAAAGTATTCACAGGAGCTAACGGAATGGTGCGTGTTGTTGCTTTACGTCTACGTTACGATGAACTTTACGTTGGCCAGTGCTTAAAGCTCCACATTATTGAAGACAATTAAGTAATTCAGTTGCTATCCACAGTAAGTGTTACTGGGGTTGTTCATGTTAGCGACTGGCTGGTTTCAAAGTATACGTGACGTTTGGATTTTAATATGGCTGGTCTTGGCCTCTTGTATCTTACAACAAAAGTGAATAATTTCTATCATTTTTACGAAATGTTTGCTTCAAAAAACTTCTTACTCCTACTAATTTCTTCTGATTAAATTCGTTGTGAGTTCCAAGGCAGCCGTAGTTTTACCCCCGGGACTGCAATGGACTTCATTGTTCATTGCCTTTTTTGGCGGTCGCCGCTGTTAATCCTGGCTACACAGGAGACACAGTGGCGGGAATGAGAGGTGGGGCCCCGTCCCGAAAAAAAAGTGTCTCCTTTATATTTCACATTTATACAGTTTACTAGCTTAATATAACCTAGAGTAGTTATCATTAGTAGTAACTTAACCTGAGTGGATATATTTACACCTTGGAAAATAACTACTACTATTACCAATTATCTCTAAATCCTCCTTCAGTCTGGGACGGAGGAGAGAGGGTCGTGCTCCTGTAGTGGAGGCTAAAATGACCTGATGATGATGATGATGACTCTCTCTCTCTATAGCTTCGACTCTATGACTTCTATATTTTGTGAATGATTTTTTTTATTATTTGCTTACTGTATAATTTATTAATCAAGATTTATTAACATGCAATGATAGAAACTTGATGCGCTAGCATGATGTTGCGGTCTATCAAGGATTCACTACGTAATACTTGTATGACAACTTAGATCATATGCACATTATATGTAAGCATATAACGTATACATTAGCGAACCGCTCTCGCTTCTCCGATTTCCCTGTTTTATACAAAGAAGCGTTTTTCAGATATCTGAAGCGGTTAACGTATCAATATTAACGCTCGCAACATGAAATATCGCTCGCGCGCGGCTTCAGTACCCGCTTCACATCAGACGGGCTGTATGATTGTCTGCTATCCGACGAAACTAATTTTTTGGTCGAGCGTACAAAAAATGTTTAGAGCAGTATAAATCGTCAGTGTAGAAATATATACGTACTTGCTTGCGCCCGCAACTGCGGACGGGGGGCGCATCCCAGTTTCCCGTGGAATTTTTCCAAAATACATCCTTAGTGCATTCCTAGACCTCAAGAACTTACCACACCTACTGATCTCAAGAACTGAAAAATCTACATGACAAATTTTAAATCTCTGGACCTAGCAGTTTCGGCTGTGCGTTATATCAGTCAGTCACTCAGTTTCTGCTTTTATAGACATAGATACGAAATGTCTTATCGTCCATTCGTATTTTGTTGTTATTATTATTACTTGCTGTGTTATGAACATGCACCACCTATGTCTGTTAATTTTGCTATGCAAAGGCGGCCTTATCGCAAATTATTTTCTTCTCTAAGATATAATGTTGTTATTATAATATTATTTAATAAGAGCAATATTTTTATTTTATTTTATACAATTAAGGGGCCAACAAGTATACCAGCTGCCTGCTGGTAAGCAGTCATTGTAGCCTTTTGGCGCTCGCATCAACAGAGACAACTCTTGCAGGGTCGGCAACCCTGTAAAAGTCTCTTTACGCCTTTCTTTAAGAATGCTGTACTGTAATGTGACCTCTTGGGAAAAACTCAGCAAATAACTCATTCCTATGGTGTAAAGGAGTGGAGTGTATGTGGTTTGTCAACATGCACGTGGTGCACCCTGCTGTCTAACAAACGAGGCTCTGGCGAAAAGAGAGGTAGGAAATAGCTTATTTTTTTAAGCTGCCCGACTAGGAAAGTACCTACCTTCTCCACCTCACGGAATACCGCAGCCAAATAATATATCCCTTGAGGGTTGTTGTGTTCCTGTAAGTGAGTGAGGTCACCAGAAAGAAAGGAAGGAGTAGAGGCTGGCAACGGATCGGCAATGCAATGTTGCTGATCTCAATGAGCTGTGGTGATTGATTACTTTCCATCAGGTGACCCACATGCTCGTTTTTAGGGTTCCGTACCCAAAGGGTAAAAAGGAACCCTATTACTAAGGCTCCGCTGTCCGTCCGTCCGTCCGTCTGTCACCAGGCTGTATCTCATAAACCGTGATAGTTAGACAGTTGAAATTTTCACAGATGATGTATTTTTGTTGCCGCTATAACAACAAATACTGAAATACAGATCAAACTAAATATTTAAGGAGGCTCCCATACAACAAACGTGATTTTTTTTTGCTCGTTTTTGCTTGCAATTGCACATAATATTTAATTATATATTCACTTTAAAAATAAATAATTAAATAAAAATAAAACTAATATTTAAGGGGGCTCCCATACAACAAACATGATTATTTTTTTGCCTTTTTTATAGATAATGGTACGGAACCCTTCGTGCGCGAGTCCGCCTTGCACTTGGCCGGTTTTATAGATTTTTTCGTGTTGGATTTTTTCTTATATGAGAGGTAGGCACCATTCATAAAAAAAAATCCACAACTTGATCATTGACCAAAGGTCAGCAAGTACTGATTAATAAATTAACCTACCATCAAACTAGTTAAGTGTAACAGCGCCACTGTTACCCTATGGACCGGTTTTAGAACCGGTTCTCCGATTATCGAACTCATTAATTTGGTTACATTATATTATTATTATTTATTTACGTTACGTAGAAGATCAGCTATAGAGTATAGAACCAAGGTTACCAAGGTACTTGCTGCTAAGCGGTTCATGCAAAAAGTTTTTTTTTAATATACCTTTGCGGCTCGCAAATGAATATGTTGCCGTGTGTGTTGTGTATTGGCCGTGTGATTTTCGGCAGACTAGAATAGAATCACTCCGTCTCTTCCCGTGGAATTAGTCAACATTATTCATCCCACTGCTGGGATACGGGTCTCCCCTCAATCGAAGGGGTTTAGAGCATACTCCACCACGCTGCTCAACTGCGGGTTGCCGGAGGCCAGTGTTTTCCAGTCGCCCAAAGGCGACCCCCCCCCCCCCCATCATGATTGATCACTGGGTCGCCGAAAACTCGAACTGCTCTGAAACGTCAAATGAAAGCAAATATTGAGTCGCGCGAATCCAGACGTGAACAGTATTCCATGTAAGGTTGGATCTGTGCTTAAAACAGAGGAAATAGATGTTACGATTTAAAATATCGTCTACATTTTACTGTCCGCAACAAACTTTATGAAAACAAACTTGGCCTTGCATTCCAGACTGCAAGTGACACGAAACTCGAAACCGAACATCGTTATATCAGTGCCTATCATGCTGATGTTAGGCGTGGAGCTGGGTAGAGTGTCGTCTAATTAGTGAGCTGGACTAATTGGAATTTTAATGCGATAAATTCATGGACTTAGTCTTAGTCAGCTCAAATTCTGCCTCCAATATACATGTCTTACATGTGGGTACATTTAAGACATGTATATTGAACGTCACAGTCTCAGACAGAAATTTTGTTAAGTGGGTACTTAACGACGCTATCTTGAGAAACATTAATATGACGGCCACTGAATCCAAAAGAAAAAGAATTCCCTGTGTTTTCCCTACTTAGATTGGAAACATCCTGATTAATTTGACCATTGTGGCGTGCATCCACCGTATTATCGTCCGCTGAAAGTTGCACACATGTAACAAGTCACTGTATACAGAAGTAACAAAGTTGGGTACAGCATACAACCCTGTGCCACACCATCATAAAAAGGGCAATGGATCAGAGGATACTTTACACGTGCTCCACCATTTATGTCTGATTTTGCTCACAGTGAGAAAACATTGTACAAAATTTTTCGGGTTTCCGAAAGAAAGGCTCGTAGAAAAGTGATTTATGTCGCCGAATTTCATCGAACGCCTTTACGGTTTACTGACTATAATTGAACGTGACAACGTCATAAGAAAATACCCCTACTGATGGAATGTTTGAATTTTTCAAAAGAAAATTTTAATGGAACGCCTCAGAGCGAGGTAACGCCGCATACGTCATCTTTTTTCGTGCGTGCAGCCGGCTCCATCGAATTATAAGACGTTGTCACGTCAATAATAAAAGAACTAAAAGCAGTGTTGTGTGATGATGACGAATGAAAGTCACTACATTATCTCACCGATTGACTTCCTTGACATAATGTAATAGCTATTTCAACAATTCTATTTGATTATGCTGGATTATGAATTAAAATTCTTTGAAGAAATAATTTCAGAAATTTACCTGGATACACATACAAAGTCGCGGCCATAACAACTTTGTTATTTAAGATAAATTATAATTACTTGAGGGTCATAGGTAGAGAGACAATGTCTTATAATTACCGTCAGAAAGAGAGATAACTTATCGTTCTCGGCGGTAAGGTGCCCAAAATACTGGCAGTGTTGCCACGTGATTAGCAATGCCACAGATCAAAGATTTTAATGTGGGCAATGCGGATCTGATGTGTCGAAAATAACTCAGTCTTTTGAAGCATTGACAAGCTGTTTACCAATTAACTGAATTATTTTATCACCTCAAAAGATCACGCTGCACAAACAAACACAAACTTTGTTATTTATTTGTGATAGTTAACGACGGGACATTGGTTCTGAGCATGTTCTGTGCTTTTTTGTTTCGTAGTAAACAAAAAAGCACAGAACATGCTACGAACACATAAAAGTGAAGAATTTGCTCTGAGCAAATGCTCTCTGAAGGCATGCTCGTTGAGAACGGTAAATGGAAACGCAGTTTCAGATGGAGGTGAGACCGATACGAGACAGTAGTGATATACTTTGCGTAGTACTAATACTATGCTACAGCTGTTCATAAAGTAATGGACAAGTAAAATCTAATGCTATAACGCCTATAACTATAGTGAAAGCAGTTTAGTTCCGTTTAATGTAGTATTTATCATCGTGACTCACAGTCTAGAATAGTTGTCAGGTGATGTGAGCCATTCCAATATAACGCGCGAATATCTTAGTTTATCAACAGCCGACTCATATATCGCCGATAAGGTCTGATGGCTGAACTATCACTATCTTTGAGGCTATCTCCTGATAACACGCTGGGCGTAGGTACGAAGGTTGATGTGTGCATTTATTGGTACCTGTTTGTTACCCGCTTACTTTAATCATATGTTAGTGCTTTGAGCTTAAGTCCTCTCTAGAGAATCATAGTACTAGGTTTACGACCAAAGGAAAAATTCACGATAATTAGTGCCAGAGCTTCGCAAACCTTTTTTGCTCGTGGGTCCGTTGTGTATTATATTCTCCACAATATTTTCTGATTTTCTTAGACCCCCTGACCTTTCAATACGAGTTTCGTAGACTCTGCATGTCGTAATCTACTGCTGAATGTCCATGTAAATTTCATGTTGAGTATTATTCATTAATGATGGTCAGGTGTGTGAAGCGTGGGTGCCAACACATCATCTGCTCGTCTTTTTATCTAAAAATTTTCGTTAGTGTCCTTTAGCCACCGCAGCACAGGAAACATTACAAAGTTCGACGAATATCAGGGTAAATCTCATAACCAAGACTCTCATCGTGACCTTCGTAGAAAATTTAATTTTTTTTCTTAATTGTACTATTTACGTAAAAACTTATACCCCTTGATAACACGAGTATATGTATATCAATCAAATTGTAAGTTTCATTTGGAAGATATAGTCTTTTGAAGTTCTACATGGATAGATATACCCATCAAAATTAAATCATTAGTATCAACTCCTTCTGACTTATTGCGTGTGTTTGTGATTTGGGACAACTTCATTTCTGACTTATTGTGTGTGTGTGTGATTTGGAACAACTTCATTTCTGACTTATTGTGTGTGTGTGTGATTTGGAACAACTTCATTTCTGACTTATTGTGGGTGTGTGTGATTTGGCCGCTAAGTAATTGCTTTGTGACAGTTTAGGACTGTAAAAATTGTAGGCAACTCTAATAGTTTCAGGGAACCTCTTTGAAACTCTGAATTCTCTCGTCTCCCGAAAACTCTGCCTACTGTGGTGATGTATTAGAGTACCTGATAACAATTTTAGCGATAATAAAAATATGCAAAATCATTTATGATTATTTAAGGCCCCTATATAATGATAATAGAGAAATAAAACCGAAGATGTATTACCTACAGATGTGTTCTAACTGCCTCTATTCTGGCAAGAAGTAATTGCCTGGCATTCACTCAGTCGCTCGCCATACCGTTTCGGCAAGACGTTAGCACTAATCAAAAATAATATTAAAAAGTTATAAATAAAATGCCTTTCTGTATATTCACGTTCTTTCCTTTGTTTACTTACTGCATTATAGTGCGACCAAAAATAGAAGTTAAGTGAGGGCAATAGAGAATACTGTGATCATAAAATTTTGATACTTGACCATTATTTATTATATTGTATTTATTATGATTTCTTTTGTATAAGTATCTTAAAGTGGAGATTGTCTCTTTACTCGTAGGAAAATATAAAGTGAATTTATAGATACTCCTTCCTTTCTTTCTTTCACTCACTCGCAGGAACACAACAACCCTCAAGGGAATTGTTATTTGGCTGCGGTATTCTGTGAGGTGGAGGTACTTACCCAATCGGTAACTCTCTTTTCGCCAGAGCCTCGTTTGTCAGTCAGCAGGTGAGGTTGGCTTTGGTTCAAAGATGTTGATGGGCCACATACACTCCACGAATACTAAGTGAAGTATCAAATTTTGACTACACTTTAAGTGTAACCAGGCTTGGAAAAAATTTAGTTCCAATGTAATTAATTTTCTGTACACATGCGTAGGTTTTCAAATCAAAATAAATATTTTTATTCCTTGGACTTTATAAAGCACTTAGAAACGTCATGCAAATTAAATATAAGAACATGTATCTAAATCATTACTATTCTAAATCCCCGGAGCTTAGATTCACTTTCATCACACTATCTTGAATGTGAAAGTGAATTTAAATGCCAGTTCCGGCGACGGGGTTCTTGAGAAGAACTGGCAAGAAACTCAAGGCCGACTCTTTTAATTGCCAATATCGTTACATTTAATACAAATACAATCATTAACATAACATAACAAGAGCAATTCATATCCAAATACTTTTATCATTTATGTAATCTGAGATACAATAGTAAGCCATTTGACATAGCCTAGTTTTGATATATTTCTTAAATTTACCCATGGATAATTTAAACGCGTCGTTTGGAAGTTTATTGTAGAAGTGTATACATTAACCTGGGAACGAGTTAGAGATTTTATGGAGCCTAGTAATATGCACAGCGAGTTTGTTTTTATTTCTTAAATTTAATTGATGGAGATCACTGTTTTCCTAAATTTCAGATAGCGCTTTGTAGCAATTTTTTACTGCCGTGATGTACGCCTATGGCCTGTCTATAATGTAGAATATCATACAATAAAACACGTACTCTAAAGTGGTAACCACGCCACAGCTATCTGTACATGTTGACATGTACATAACGCTGAACTTAGAGATAACACGTGTCTGATCTGAGGCGACTGAGCGACTGTTGACAAATTATCTTAGCTTATTTAAATAATGGGATTGTAAATAATGTATACACGTGTAAATAATCAAAGAAAGGTTAATTATGCAGAATAGATCCAACCTACATTTTGTTACTTTTAAGATAAAGCTATTATAAGTATATATAAAGTTTAATTGGAATAAAAACATCACGCAGTATAAGTTTTGGGAAGCATGTGATAAAACTGCTAGAATCTGTTGTGAATATACGGTCGATCGAGCTTGCTTCTTACGAGTAGTTAGTGCAAGTGATCCTGTCGTGCGTTGAGATAATAGTTATTTCTAAATTCTACCTACATTTTGTGTAACATTTAACAATGACAGAAAATGATATCGGACATTAACTTTAGTTTAAAATTTAATTATAGTTTTTCATGTAAGCGATGTGCAAACGTCTTAATTTTTTTTTTATACTACGTCGGGTGGCCGACAAGCATACGGCCCGCCTGATGTGAAGCGGTTACCGCAGCCATATTAACGCTGGCAACATAAAATATCGCTCGCGCGACGCCATCCCCGCTGCCAATGCAGCATCCCCTTCCTTTCTGGTGACCTCACTCACTCGCAGGAACTCAACAACCCTCAAGTGAATTGTTATTTGGCTGCGGTATTCTGTGAGGTGGAGGTACATTCCCCAGTCGGGTAGCTTACAATTACGCTCCCTACCTCTCTTTTCGCCAGAGCTTCGTTTGTCAGTCAGCAGGGTGCACCGCGTGCAGGTGAAGATGGCTTTACTTTAGATGTTGATGAACCACATACACCCCAGATTAATGAAAATAAAGATATATTAAACCGATATATAAAACTCGATTTGAAGTTTCTCGCTATGTATAACTATCAATTTGGCAGTTTGTCGGTTGGGTCTATTCTACATTACAGGGTCCAATTAGAAAGCATACGTAATTACGTAATAATGTAAATGTTATGATAAATTGGCAGACAAACTTTGAAATAAAGAAGTCGACTTCCCTGCACTACTGCAGTTGTTGCCAGTTGTGTTTTTGTGATTCTGTAGTTTATATAATGGAAATAATTCTGACGAGCTCGGTGGCGTAGCGGTCCATGACGCGGCTCCGACACCAACGCTCGTGGGTTCGATTCCCACATAGGACAAACATTTGTGTGCATGAACATGTCTGTTTGTCTTGGTCTGGGTGTTTTCTATGTATTATAAGTATGTATTTACAAAAAAAATGTATTTACATATGTTTATCAGTTGTCTAGTACCCATAACACAAGCTTCGCTTACTTTGGGGCTAGATGGCGCTGTGTAATTTGTCTGACAATATTTATTATTATTATTAATTTCACAGGTCATTTTCATTAAACATACGAGAAGTCACACGGCTATAGATAAAATTTGTGTTACCCGAGACAGGCTTTGATATCACCGAAGAGTCGACTCTTCCATGCCATTGCATAGACGACTCTTGGGATCAATAAGTCAATGAATATGACGTTTTGTTTTCATTGTTATAGAGTGTGGAACCACGTGCCCGTGGGCGACGGTCGCCATGCGCGGACAGTCACCACGGTGCCGCTGGCTGGTGGCAGTCGGCGGCGCTGTGATGGCCGTCGCCGCATTGGGAGCTGCCCTGGCTTGGAGCGTTATATTTGAGTCCGTATTAGGATCTGTAAGTAGTGAAACGAGAAATACTCAAAGACTACATTATATGTATAAGAAGCATTGAAATACTACCATATTTCACAGTATTCTAGAGCTACAATAGGCGTGGTGTTATGCCCTCAGCTACGAATGTTTGAGGACTGTGTTATCCTCAACATCCGTTGCTGAATAAAACCATGCTCGTATAGGAACTGCCAAATCGTTATTTGGCTGTGGTATTCTATGAGGTAGAGGTACTTCCCCAATTGGGCAGCTATGTACGCTGTAACCTCTATTTCATCACAGACTTTCTCGCTAGTCGGCAGGGTCAGGTACTTACACGGCCCCTGACATGAAAGTTACTTTGTTTAAGTCATTCTGCCAGAATTTTTATACGTGCCAACTCTGGACTAACTATACGAAAATAAAAATAAAGTTTAAAAAACTAAAACCCGACTACTAAAAACACGCTCTAATAAGTACGAAACAAGAAAATTGTCTCCGCTGAAATTATTATGTACATTCTATAAAAGAATTACCGACTTTTAAATAAACAACTTACCTACACGTAGTATATTGTAACGTAGTTTTTTATACATCATACTGATAGAGATATGTTTAAAGGATAGCCGTGGTCGTATGCCACTTTGATTTAATTTCATTATTATAATGAATCTCTTTTACTTCAGTATATGGTACAGTATACAGTATTGGTGGCATACGTACATACATTTATTACAAATGTTTTCTTATATTGTTTGTTGTATCTCAAAATACATCCGTACTATTTGGACATTAGTTTAACACATGTGACATGAGTAATAAAAATAAAATAAAGAGATAAATTAATTACAAGACTTAAACTAGCAACTGACCATGGGTAGTATTGTTACTGGCTGGTCACGTAATTAAGAACGCGGAATATTATACTTTATAAATTATGTTTCTATTATTGAACGCTTTATGTTATGTCACTTTTTGTATAATTTTGGCGCCATTTATTGCTACGAAATATTAAAACTATTTATAACAGGTTTACTTTTAGAAAAAAAATGGGCAAAAATAAGTGTTGCGGTAAATCCATGATAGAAATTATATTAAAACTTCGTGAGAAGAACTGGTCGTACAAAAAGATAGCAGATCATTTGCAATGCTTGAAAACTGTGGTTTTCCAGGCTGTAAAGCATTTTAACAAGCATCAAACTACTTCAAACATTCCGCGAGTCCCTAAAAAGAAGAAGACATCCCGTCGAGAGGACAGAAACATTGTACGTTTGGCAAAGCAATATCCTTTTAAAGGGTCCATTGAGATTAGAAAAGATTTATTTGGCGAAAATAACCTCACAGCAATCTCGGCACGCACCATTCGAAGGCGTTTGGTGGAAAAGAAGTTGTTTGGAAGGATAGCAACGAAGGTGCCGATGTTAACATCGCGTTATAGGCAAGCCCGTATCGCATTTGCAAGGCGATATGAAAACTGGACAGCCAGTCAGTGGAAAATAGTTCTTTTTTCAGATGAAATTAAAATAAACAGGGTGTGTTCTGATGGCAAGCAATACGTGCGACGTCTTTCGAATAAAGCTTTCGACCCCAAGTTCACATAAGTGACATTAAAGTATGGCGGTGGAAATGTGAAAATCTGGGGATGCTTTTCTGGTCATGGAGTCGGGCCTGTTAGGCTCATGGAACGCAAAATGCATCAGTTTCAATACAGAAACATACTGGAGGAAACAATGCTACCCTATGCTGAGGCTGTCCTTCCGGTCATTTGGATATTTCAGCACGACAATGACCCAAAGCATACAGTACGCTCAGTAAAGGATTTCATTGATTTCACAATCTGTTTCTGTCTTGGATTGGCCAGCTTTGACAGCTCGGATTTAAATCTGATCGAACATCTTTGGGTGAAGTTAAGAAAAGGGTATCAAAAAGACAGTGTGGCAATTTAAGAGAACTTTACGACGTTTTTTTGAAGAATGGAACTCTGTTTCATTCGCTAAATGTCAAAAATTGATAGAATCAATGCCTCGCCGATGTAAGGCTGTAATTAAAAGTCGGGGGCATGCCACTAAATATTAATTCTAGAATAAAAATGTTTGGAAACCATTCAGTTGTCTTATTTAATGTAATTTCTGTTATTATTATGTCTCTGCATTGATTAAAAGTTTCAACATCTGATCAATTCATTAACCGTTCTTAATTATTTGTCCAATTTCCTTTATACGCGTATTTGTTAGATTTCAAATAAACGTACTTTACTGAATAAAACCAGGTGTATTTTAAATTGATATTCCTAATATAGTTTGCTTTATCCATGTGATTATTACTTAATACAATAAATCATTTCTAAGATGAAACATAATGGAGAAATTATATGTTATAATCGAAATTTTTTAGAACAAAAAATCGTCCTTAATTATATGGCCACAACTGTATATATAGTATATATATATGGCGGAAAGACTTATAACAACCCCAGTTAATAAGTGTTGGGTACAAATTACCGATACGACAAATATTATGTAAATTTAACTAATTGCCTATTTATATTTATATTTTATTTTAATATTTTAATTAGTAATAATATTTTTGATTTTTTTATTTTATTTTGTATTTATATTTGACATAATTTTATACAAATGATTGTGAATTTTTTGAATTGTACATACTATATGGACTACGTCCGAAATAAAGCATTATTATTATTATGTATCTCTTTTTAATCACGGGTCAAGCCCGGTCATTTGATAGGCGTGCGCGGGGATATGGATCCAAAGCGTAGAGGCCCCTTTGAGAAGTTTGATGTAATGTTGTACGCCCGCCGTGACCCGCTCCAGGATATGTCAATGGAACGACATACCCATGAGCAGGTCTCGGCAGGCGTAGAGACTATTGCGAAGTGCGATGGAAAATAAATAGGCTATGGAGATGAGATCTAGGTGAACTTAATACCGGGCTATTACAGAAGAGGGACGGACGCCTGCCATAACTGCTTTTATTGCTAGTTATTTGCGGCAGGCGGTGGCTTGCCACTCACTAGATGGGCCCCCGAAATGCCAGGAAAACGGCCGGGGGCAACACCGGTGTGAGTGTCTCAGGGATGTCGAGAGGTGTGCTGCGCTTTCTACGAAGTTACTCACGGCGTGATGCCCTTTAACACTTCCACCCCTGGAGCATATAGCTCTAGCGGCTCCTCTCTGGACGGCCAATGAAGGCAAGCCAGAGCTGAGAGTCCTGCGGGCCTTCTTGTGTTTACACTCCGACCGATGAAGACACGCCGGAGACGAAGGCCCTGACCGACTCTCTGGAGACTCGGGTCCGTGGTGTCGCTACTCACACAACAGCTCGCCACACAAGCTGCCCCGCGGACAATTATTATTATAAAACATTTTTTTTATACCACTAGAGTGGGAAACAGGCATACGGCCCGCCTGATGGAAAGCAGTTACCGTAGCCTATGAACGCCTGTAACACCAGGGGCATCACACGCGCGTTGCCAAAAACTAGTATAGTACATTGCTGTCTGAATGGCAGGAAATGTGGGAAACTTCTACCAATGGACGTCACTTGTATCTGTTCTTTCAATCGGTAAGAGATAGATTAAATAAAAACCGGCCAAGTCTGAGTCGGACTCGCGCACGAAGGGTTCCGTACCATTATCTATAAAAACGGCAAAAAAAAAATCACGTTTGTTGTATGGGAGCCCCGCTTAAAAATTTGTTTTATTTTAATTTAATTATTTATTTTTAAAGTAAAAATATTCCTAAATAATCTGTGAATATTTCAAGCGTATAGCGTATAGCTGTTGTTATCAATAACGAGCAAATACAAGCGAAAAAATCACGTTTGTTGTACGGGAGACCCTTTAAATATTTATTTTATTCTATTTTTTAGTATTTGTTGTAATAGCGGCAATAGAAATACATCATCTGTGAAAATTTCAACACGGTTCATGAGATACAGCCTGGTGACAGACAGACGGACGGACGGACAGCGGAGCCGGACTCGCGCACGTGCACAAGAGCACGCACGCCAAAGCCAATGCGGTGCACCCTGCTGACTTACTAACGAGGCTATGGGGAAAGAGAGGTAGGGCGGGCGTAATAGGCTATTTGACTAACATTTTTTTCGGTTTGTTATGTAGGGACGTCTCCATAATATAACCATAGGTGAAAGAATTACTTCGATAGCACAAAAATCTCTCGAGATATGTTAATTTGAAAATCACAATTTTTAGACTGCCCCAAAACGCTCCATACAAAAGACTACCGAATTATGACGTCACAGGTTTGTATTTTGTATGCATCAAATCAGAAATTTGACCGACAGCTATGTTAAATATTACGTTTATGTGATTAGTATCATAATAAAAGTTATAGCATTTTTTATTGCTTCTCCAATGGAAATATTATTTTTTAATCATTTCATACTTTTAAAATGGACTTTCCCGCCAAACTTTGATCGACGCTAAATAAAGTCTGACTGAAGATATTAGAATGAAAGTTTGCAGATCTTTATAGTTTTGTGTATTTTACGATATTGTTAAATAATTTATACAATTTTTAAACATTGGAAAATAGCCTATTGTGAGCGGCCCGACTGAGAACGTATCTCCACCTCACAAGAGACCGCAGATAATTAATCTAATTATTATTGCGAATCAATGTCCCGTTTGTTGTCATTATAGATAACAGTCGTTAAGCCAAGTCAGTGGCCTTTCGGCGGCTTGAAAATACCGCCAACCCGCCGTAGAGCAGCACCAGTTTAGAGCCATGGTGCCCAACCGGTAACTCGCGGGCACCTGGTAGCCCGCAGCCTATTTTCTAGGCGCCCGCGAACAAAATCGGATAAGGAATACACAAACCAGACTTTAAGAAGCTTTCTGAAAATTTAAACAGCCAAGTATCGCATTAGCTTTGTAGTAATTGTGACATGTTAACATAATAAATAAAAATCAGTTATGTTTTTTTATTAACTCGGCGGTGCCCGCGTGGCGTATCGGGATTTTCAAAATAGCCCTTGGAGCAATACTTGTTGGGCACCACTGGTTTAGACCATACCTACTCCACGTGGTGGAGTATGCTTTAAACCCCATCTATTGAGGAGAGACCCATATCCCAGAAGTGGGATGAACAAGGGTTGACGATGACGCGACGACGACCAGTAACAACTCACTCTTATATAATTCGCAACATGAAATATTACTCTCGCGCCGCTACACCCGCTGTCGACGCAGCAGCTCCTTCCTTTCTGATGACGTCACACACTCGCAGGAACACAGCAACCTTCAAGGGAATTGTTATTTGGCTGCGGTACTCTGTGAGGTGGAGGTACTTCCCCAGTCGGACAACTTCCAAATATGCTGTAACCTCTTTCACCAGAGTCTTTTTCGCTAGTCGACATGGTGCACTACGTGCACGTGAGGTTGGCTTTAGCGTAGTGAGCTACTTACACCTCAAAACTGCTGCCTAAAGCTAAGAAGGTGACGAAACACCGTTACGTATTGATGAAAATAATTGAATTATTGTTAACTCACGCGGTTAAGAAACCTTACTAATGTAACGCCTTACTTACTAACTTGGACTTTGAATTGAATTAATTAGATTTAATAATACAGAGTAACTACTAGATCTAATAATACAGAAACTAATTAGATTTAATAATACAGAGTAACTATTAGATCTAATAATACAGAAACTAATTAGATTTAATAATACAGAGTAACTATTAGATCTAATAATACAGAAACTAATTAGATTTAATAATACAGAGTCAAAAGTATGATCAGCCCCCTTACCACCATCTCTTATTGCGACTCAATAACTGAATAGATTGCTTATTCATACCAATGTATAAGCGACTCTATTTGAAATAAAGTTCAAATAAAATAGAGTAGATTGCTTATTCATACCAATGAATAATCATTGGTATGAATAAGCAATCTACTCAATTATTGAATCGCAATAAGAGATGGTGGTAAGGGGGCAGAGAGTAGAAGTTATTACTTATACTGTGACTACGTACAGTATGGTCACTCCCTGCCGCTCTCTCGTGTCGTCCTCACCTCCCTCTGAGACAAATGTGGTACAGTTTGTATGGCGCTGCAAGCATTCAAGCTCTGCCCCCTTACTACCATCTCTTATTGCGATTCAATAACTTAGAATTCATACCGATGAATAAGCGACTCTATTTTAAAGGGAATAGAGTCGCTTATTCATTGGTATGAATAAGCAATCTATTCAATTATTGAATCGCAATAAGAGATGGTGGTAAGGGGGCTGCATGGACGTCATTGTTTATGTAGTAGTATATGGGTTGACCACCACCAGGGGGCCTACCGCCGAAGCTGAAGCCGATTAGGGCGCGTCCATAAATTACGTGAGTTTAAGGGGGGGAGGGGGTCGAGTCAAATCTCATCTAATCTTACGTTGGAGAGAGGGGGGGTCTCGGCAAATATCACGCAATTTTTTTTCTGATTGAAACAAAATAAGATTTAGGTACTATTTTGGTCCATTTAATCCAGATTGTACATGCTTAATTCACGGATTGTCACAAGACGAGCTAATGAGTTACTGTGCGCAAGCGCCAACGGCTTAGAGTGGCTAGATCAGAACGAAATTTTTGGGTGTAAGTGGTTTATCAACATTTTTGAACCAAAGCCAACTTCACCTGCACGTGGTGCACCCTGCTGACTGACAAACGAAGCTCTGGCGAAAAGAGAGGTAGGGAGCGTAATTGTAAGCTACCCGACTGGGGAATGTACCTCCACCTCACAGAATACCGCAGCCAAATAACAATTCCCTTGAGGGTTGTTGTGTTCCTGCGAGTGAGTGCGGTCACCAGAAAAAGAGAAAAGAAGGAGATGCTGCGTTGGCAGCGGGGTGGCGGCGCGCAAGTGATATATTATGTTGCGAGCGTTAATACGGTTACGGTAACCGCTTCATATCAGGCGGGCCGTATGCTTGTCTGCCACCCGACGTAGTATAAAAAAAAAAAAAAAAAAGAAGTTGAAGGAGCAGATGATTTTAATGAAAATCATATGGACATGTTGGTTCCAATAGTCTCTCTTGAGACTGTCCATGATTCTCCATGGACTGAATTAGAGTAGATATTATTTTTTTTCGGCCGTGTGGTTTCCGGCAGACTAGAATAGAATCACTCCGTCTCTTCCCGTGGATGTCGTACAAAGCGACTAAGGGAAATACATTATCAAACACGTTCAGGCCTCCCCAACCCGTCTGGCCAGCGTGGGGAGTGTAGGCCAAATCCTCCTTCTGTCTGTGACGGAAGAGAGAGGGTCGTGCTCCTGTAGTGGAGACTAAAATGACCTGATGATGATGATGATGATTATTTTTTTAATCATAGTAGTTACGATTGAAGTACATATATATTCTATTGTAAATTTTTTATTACACTTATAATTAAACTCTCAGCAATATTGATTACTAGTCTTAACTAGTCGTAAATAAAAGCACGAAGCAATTTTTTTCTTTTCTTTTTACAATAACAATCCAACGCGTTTACGTAAGACCCACATTTTGAAAAATCTCACGTGAGATTGGGGGATGGGGGAGGGGGTTGAATAAAATCTCACGACATCTCACCAGGGGGGGAAGGAGGGACAGGAAATTAAAAAAAAAACACCTCCCGTAATTTATGGACGCCCCCCTACCACCAGTTTTTTAATTGTAAAAATTGGTCTTGTGTTAAAGTGATTGACAAACATCTCTAGCTTAGTCAGTAGAGCTCAAGGGTTTCTTCCAGTTGAGTTAAAAATAATTACCAATGAAACGCTTGGCCCATGGGGTCCGAGTGCAAGGCTTCTATTTAGAGATTTAGCAAAGCGCTTGGTTGATACTTCCCGTGACCAGAGGGCTGGCCTATATTTGGCACAACGTATAATGCATTGCCATTCAGCGTGGCAATGCTGCCAGCGTTCTGGGCACGATGCCTTTTGACGGTGACGCGGAGGAATTTTTTGACGCGGTTTAGTTATTATTATTGTTATTTTTATTTACATAATAATATTTATTTTAAGATTAGTATATTTTTAGTTAATGAAGTTTGTATTTTATGATTAGTTTATTTTTACTTAATTTAGTTTTAATTAATTATTTGATAGATCTATTTACAAATGTATAAAAAAAAAAACTCTAATATATTATTACCAATAATCGTTTTTTTTGGCCTTGTAGTTTCCGGAAGACTAGAATAGAATGACTCCGTTTCTTCCCGTGGATGTCGTACAAGTCGACTAAGGGAAATATATTATCAAATATCGATCAGGCCTCCCCAACCCGTTTGGCCAGCGTGGGGAGTGTAGGCCAAATCCTCCTTCCTAAAAATGGACCTGATGTTGATGACCAATAATCTAAGCAGTAGTGTCATTTTCGGATTCAAAAAATTTGATGGTAATCGGCTTCCGCTTCGGCGGTAGAGCCACCGATACCTGGACAGCTGAGATACGCTGATCTGATAAATATGTCTTTAAAATTGCTTTCATAGGGATGCAATTAAAAAAAAACCGGCCAAGTGCGAGTCGGACTCGCGCACGGAGGTTTCCGTACCATTATCTATAATAAACTGCAAAAAAAAAACACGTTTGTTGTATGGGAGCCCCCCTTAAAAAATGTTTTATTTTAATTTAATTATTTATTTTTAAAGTAAAAATATTACTAAATATTCTGTGAATATTTCAAGCATCTAGCTGTTGCCGTTATCAATAACGAGCAAATACAAGCGAAAAAATCACGTTTGTTGTATGGGAGCCCCCTTAAATATTTATTTTATTCAATTTATTAGTATTTGTTGTTATAGCGGCAACAGAAATACATCATCTGTGAAAATGTCAACTGTCTAACTATCACGGTTCATGAGATACAGCCTGGTGACAGACGGACGGACGAACGGACGGACGGACGGACGGACGGACGAACGGACGGACGGACGGACGGACGGACAGCGGAGCCTTAGTAATAGGGTTCCTTTGTACCGTTTGACTACGGAACCCTAAAAAACGAATGATAACGAAATCGGGGGCTTCAGTTTGGTGTTGCAGCTACATATCTATCATTTCCGTTCAAAATTCAATCACCCCACTGGATAGATGGATGCTCAAAGAATTTATTACGCTAAGTATGGACTATGGAATATCTCGCGCGGGGGAGGGGGAAGCGCTGCCATTTTGAGATAATTTTATTGCATATAAGGTATTCACGTAGAACACAGAGCGGTGTCCATGACACAGTCATACACATTTTTTTTCCTAACGGTGAATTTATTCATTCTATTGCTGGGATACGGTTCTCCGTCTATAAAGGTTGATGCTGAGATAGATAGATAGACGTTTATTAAACTACAGTCACACACATACAAAAATTTAATTAAAAACATCGGACGCTCAGCATGCGCCACCATAGCGAAATTTATTTATTTATTTATTTTGGCCACTTTCCCGAATTGATATCGGAAAACCAACGTCACTTTACATTACTACTTTTTGATTCTCTACACGAATCCGAGGTCTGAATTTCGAAATTTTGAGTTTCATGCAACGGACGGACTGAGAGAACGACCGGACGATTTTATAAGCTCAATAAATTTCGCTGAAAACAATGATATTATATGTTACTATTGGCTGAAAATAACAAGGAGAGACATTATGTAGCGGAACACAATAAAAGATGTGTGTGTGTGTGCTGCAGCAAGCAAATGGCCACAGCTCAGTGGGACTTTTTGCACATTACATTGTGCAAAAAAACATTGATTTTCAGCTGTCGCCTGATAGGCGCGCGCGCGCGACCGACTAATAACAATAGAGAAACATGTTTATATTTGAGACTAGCTGCCCGCCCCGGCTTCGCACGGGTAGAAAGTGTTGTTTTCTTTTCCTCGCATTTTTTATGTACATAAGGACCTTAACGAAAATATTAAAATAAAAATTAGCAGAGTTGGTAGAGCCGTTCTCGAGTTTTGCGCTTAGCAACATTCATTTTAATATGGGACCACCTGGAGAGTGTACCCTCTCAAACGAATAAGAATTATTAAAATTGCTGTACAATTGACGGAGAAATCATTGAATTTAAAAAAATACATACAGTCGAACATAGAACCGCCGTACAGGTACAATAAACAACAATAATAGGTAATTTCTGGGACAAAAACTATTGCCATAGTCGCCTTGTACGACATCCACGGGAAGAGACGGAGTGATTCTATTCTAGTCTGCCGGAAACCACACGGCCGTAAGAAGGAAGAGTGGTATACGCGGAATAAATACAGTTTCATCGGCACCACTCCCAGTGAGAATCTCAGCTTCAATTATACATATTTCACTGCTAAACATTGACTTTACTTCAGGAAGGAGATCTTCCCCAAATTTTAATAATATTTTTTAAAACTCTTGGGCACGTAAAGTTCTATCTACAGCTTCTACTGCCTTATTGTTTTTTTTTTCGCATTCATCTGAAACGATTAGACAGCAATCCTGAAACATTTTCGCTTTGTCACAGTTTCGTGTCACAAAGCATGTCGGTGTTTCCGTTCTGTATAAATCGAGTATAATATTGAACATTGTATTTGCGTCATTCCGCCTAGAAGTAATATATGGCTGCAATACCTGGCGAAGCTTCTGTGAGATATTATTTTGGCGCCTGATTTCAGCGATGATTGCTCTCGTCAGGTATGTTTTTCCAGTCCCTCCTGAAGCATCTAAGAAAAACAGTTTCCCCTCGTTGTTTAAAAGACTTTGCATCACAAAATCTTGCTACATAGCGTCCCACAAATGCACTCTTCTGGTTTGTGCGAATATATCCACTACGCTACGTGTACGCTAAAATTGAAATGGAACCAATCGTTCCATTTCAATTTTAGCGTACACGTCTATGATAAACTGACTAAATAGACCACGTTACCTTTGTAAATAAATAAAACGATTGCATATAACTTGTAGCAGGTAAGCATAAAAGTAGCACTGCGCGGTTATTTTTTTACAATACAATCAATATTTTGTTAAACTATTTATTGTTTTTTTAAGTAGCTTTTTTAGTTCTATTTGCTATTATAGCGTGTTTTTTAGTTATTTTTTTAAACTATAATTTATTGTATACACCATGTTGTTTATGCAAATAAATTTAGCTTTGTTCTGCATCAGGTGTTCCAAATATTGGATATTTGTACCTCAATAAAAAATACTCATCAGGCTGAACAACTTTTGCTAAGGCGTCATTTTTATATTTCTTATAGTTTAGCTGAACCATTATGGTTCTGCATCAGGTGTTCCAAATCTAGGATTTTTATACCTCAACAAAAAATACACATCAAGTTGAACAACTTTTGCAAAGGCGTCAATTTTATATTTCTTATAGTTTAGCTGAACCATTATGATTCTGCATCACGTGTTCCAAATCTTGGATTTTTATACCTCAACAAAAAATACTCATCAGGCTGAACAACTTTTGCTAAGGCGTCATTTTTTATTTCTTATAGTTTAGCTGAACCATTATGATTCTGCATCATGTGTTCCAAATCTTGGATTTTTATACCTCAACAAAAATTGCTGATCAAGTTGAACAACATTTGCTAAGGCATCATTTTTATATTTCTTATAGTTTAGCTGAACCTTTATGATTCTGCATCAGGGTGTTCCAAATCTTGGATTTTTATACCGAGATGGAAATTTCGTGTCAACGTTTTCAAATCGATACCATTTTCGTAATTGACGTCTCAGAAAACCATAGAATCAACACCCATATTGATATTATGACATTTCAACCCCATCGCACCCCCACAGGACTGCTCTTTTGTCACGTCGGTTATGTTAGGTTATAAAATAGCTGTTGTTTTCGGAATCAGCGACCCGTTAAACCATAAAAACAATACCCATAACGATTTTCAGACGTTTGCACCTCATTTCACCCCTTTAGGGGTTGAATTTTGAAAAATCCTGAAACACGTGTTTACTCATTTATCTACAGAAGTGCTCATGTAAAGTGTCGTATAAAATAGTCCAACTAATCTTGGTTCCCCATACAAACTTTGGACCCCCGTTTCACCCCCTTAGGGGTTGAATTTTCCAAATTCCCGTCTTAGTGAGCACCTACGTCCTAAAAGGAACCCCTTTGAAAAATTTGACACTCCTAGCTTTTGTAGTTTCTGAGATTTCGTGATGAGTGAGTGAGTGATTTACTCTTTTATATATATAGATAAGACTAATATATCGGATTCTTAAGAGCCATATTACATTTTGACTGTGATTTTTGCGTAAAATGGCCAATTTTGGCGTTCTCGATCTCGGAAACAAAAATACATTAACAATGTTGACATTGAATAGTACAGAATAGCTATTGGCATAGTACATAGCGGCCTCGCTTTTTGTAAATTTTGCTTAACTTTTGAAATAAACCCAAAATTGCAGAGAAAGATTTTCATAAAATGCGCGCATTCACTATTTTGAGCTCCTGGATTGTACTACTGTTCCAAATAAATGAAATGAAAAAATAGAATGTTATTTGTTATATAGTCGTATAGTACATAGCGGCCTCGGAATTTAGAAATATCATTGATTTAATATAGAAAAAAACATTCTTTTAACCAAAAAAACTTCGAAAATCGCTTTAAGTAAACTGTTAATTCTCGAATAAATATTATTGAGCAAAATTTATACGAGAATAATTGTTACTTCATGATGAATAAACTTTGTAGCATGAATTTATTATCTTATTTCAATAGAAACGATAAATATAACTACAAAAACGATGCACCTACGGCCTTCGCGGGTTTAGTACTGCGCGAGAGCTCGTCAGCGTGCAAATGTAATAGGGCTCTTAATACAGAGTTGAGACCAACAAGTGTATGTGGATGCATCAGTACATCTGTCCTCAGAAATGGACATTCGAATGTTAACCCAAATTATACCCAGTTATCTCTCAAGATAAGATATGAAGGTCCTAAGGGCCGGCTCGTAGCGCAGATTCGTTACGATAGTTGTTTTTTTTTTATAAATGGGCAAATGAGCGTTTGAGTCATCTGATGGTATACAATCACCACAGCCCATAGACATCAGTAAGACTAAAAGGTCATTGACCCGTTGCCAGCCTTTTTAGGGAAATTATAGGTTATTTTCTTGAAGACTCCCAAGTCTTATTTGTTGGGGAACTGCGTTAGATTCTTTATTATATATATAAATATATATATATATATATATATATATATATAATAATAAATGCGTGTCTGACTGTTTCAAAGGCTGGTTTTTATTCACGATTTTTCATTTGGTTTCAGGCTGATAATTAATGAATGAATTTATACTTCCATACTACAATCACAGTATAAGTAATAGTACTACCACTGGTCACTCCCTTCCGTTCTCACAAGGCAACATCACCTCCTCTCTGAATCAAATGTGGAACCGATCGTAATGGCTGCCACGCGGTGCCGCGTATTACGAAGTTCGTAATACGCGTTCGTTAAGGTCTGGAAAGTGATATAGGTTACTTGTTATCCCGGGAAAACGTCTTCATTATTTGCATACGGAAAAATTTTAATAAAAAAAACTAACACGCGGCCGTAGCCGCGAGTGACAGCTGGTGCAGAAGTGTAGTAATATAATTTTAACAAAAATAAAACCGACTCCTATAATTTCTCTACAATCGTAAGCATCACTAAATTTTTTAGTTAAAAACACTATCAGTACTCAATTTTATGATATGAAAAAAAATGTGACCTATCTGGAAATCTCTTTAAAAAAAAAAAGTTTTTTCAAATCGGTTTATATATGACGGAGTAACAAACATAAAAAAATACAACCGAATTGAGATACTCCTCCTTTTTTGGAATCGTTTAAAAAGGCGCTAAATGCTCTGTAGTCTCTATTACTATTACTAGAAATACATAGACCTTTACCTTGAAGCAAAAACTAAAAGATTATTATGATTTCTTCTAACTCCACGTAATCGCAAGAAGTCGGCCCCTTATCAGCGCAGGCGTTATCAATGAGGTTACATACACTTATCTCCGCCCGTTACGTCCAAGTACAATGACACCTTATCAAACATTCAAATAAGGGATATATATAATCTTGCATCAGATGTTTTTTTACAAATCTAACAAAACAAAAGAAGTGTTAGTATCTCACCATCGCCTTGAGCCAATGCCAACCTTGCCTGCACGTGGTGCACCCTGCTGACTGACAAACGAGGCTCTAGCAAAAGAGAGGTAGCGTATTTATGAGCTGCCCCACTGGGCAAGTACTCATATCTGTACCCTCAGACCACCTAGGTGGTCTATGCCTCCATATTAAATTCCTTCCTTTCTTTCTTTCTTGTTATTATTTGTCTGTAGTCCGATCAGGGACCCTACCGCTGAAGCTGAAGCCGATTACATCGGAATTTTTGAATGCTAAAATTAAACTACTGCTTAAATTGTTACTAATTGGAGGTAGGACAAGCTCGGTGGTCGGTTAGCAATGGCCACTTTGACTCCGAGGTTTCGGGTTAGTTCCCAGCACAAGACAAATATTTGTGTGCATGAACATGTCTGTTTGTTTTGGTCTGGGTATTCTAAGTATGTAAGTATTTACAAAAAAAATGTATTTAAGTATAGGTAATACCAGTTACCTAGTACCCATAGTACAAGCTTTGCTTAGTTTGGGACTAGATGGCCGTGTGTAATTTGTCCAGGAATATTTATTTATTATAATTATGTCCTCCTTCCGTCTAGGACGGACGAGAGAGGTAGTAGTGGAGACTAAAGTGGACCTGATGATGATAATAATCATGTTTAGCTCAGCTGGTAAACAACCTAGAGCCTCTACCGACTAAGCTGAAGATGTTTGTCAATAACTTTAACTTAAGACCTATTTTTGGAACCATAAAATCCGATGGTAAGGGGCTTCAGCTTCGGCGGTAGGGCCCCTGGTGGATGTATTTATTTATTTAAACTTTATTGACCATAGAGTAAAGGTACAAAAGGCGGACTTAATGCTAAGAGCATTCTCTACCAGTCAACCTTTGGGAAATTCAGATAACACACGAATGCGGTTTACAAAATAACAGCTATGAACGTACACACAATAAATACCTATGAAAACATAAAATTACATACATACATAGAAATATGCTTTAATACACACATTAACACACACACATACATATTCATATACATAAATACATAATCATACACATCTACATAATTATACACGGAAACGCAAAGGAAAAACAATATTTATCTAGTTGGGCTGCATATATACAATACAGTGCAGGTCAACTGAGCATTTATATCATCATCATCAGGTCATTTTAGTCTCCACTACAGGAGCACGATCCTCTCTCGTCCGTCCCTGACAGAAGGAGGATTTGGCCTACACTCCCCACGCTGGCCAGACGGGTTGGGGAGGCCTGATCGATGTTTTATAATGTCTATAAGTCGCCTTATACGACATCCACGGGAAGAGACGGAGTGATTCTATTCTAGTCTGCCGGAAACCACACGGCCATTTATATCATGCATCAGTTAAATAAACTATACTATGTCGCACAATTATTATTTTCATTTTATTATCTTGGCGATAATAACATAACACTCAAGGAAATTACTGCGCAATATAACAATGAAACTATGAATAGTAAATGACTAATACAAGACAGCGCTAAAATTTGCAAAACGAGCAATGATGAGAGCTATGCTCGGGGTTCTTGGGGATCGAATTAAAATCTGGAACGAGGAAATTCGACGAAGAACCAAAGTAGTCACTCATTCTCATACATCTTCTGTACCTAATATTACCACATATTACGGTTTATGAGTCTCTTACATTCACTATTTATTACATCTATAAAGAGTCGACATATTTTTTCATTATATACAGATTAATTCAGGCAATATACATTTATGATCATATAAATCGTCACTATACACTATCTGTCACTATCGTGTGATATACATAAACATATGGACACATAAAATAAAATAATTTTGGGGTGTAAGGGGTTCACCAACATCATTGAACCAAAGGCAGCTTCACCTGCATGGCGTGCACGCTGCTGACTGACAAACGAAGCTCTGGTGAAAAGAGAGGTAGGGAGCGTAATTGTAAGCTACCCGACTGTGGAATGTACCTCCACCTCACAGAATACCGGAGCCAAATAACATTTCCCTTGAGGGTTGTTGTGTTCCTCCGAGTGAGTGAGGTCACCAGAAAAGAAGGAGATGCTGCGATGGCAGCGGGACTGGCGGCGAGCGATATTTTATTTGCGAGCGTTCATATGACTACGGTAACCGCTTCACATCAGGCGGGCCGTATGCTTGTCTGCCACCTGACGTAGTATAAAAAAAACTTATGGAATATACACTAGCTGACCTGACAACTTCGTCTGCGTGTGATAGAGAGAGGGTTCAGAGTGAAGAGTAGGATTACCATTATCCATCTTATATATGCATCATCATCATCAGCCTGTGCTGATGCCATCTACCCACTGCTGGATATAAGCCTTCTCCAATGCTTTCCACCAAATACGATCCACCGCCTTCCGCATCCAGTCGCCACATTCCCCAGCCGGGTAGCTTACAATTACGCTCCCTACCTCTCTTTTCGCCAGAGCTTCGTTTGTCAGTCAGCGGGGTGTACCGCGTGCAGGTGAAGTTGGCTTTTGTTCAAAGATGTTGATGAACCACTTACACCCCTTAAGTGCGTCAAATGTATTTTGACAAACAATATTATGACCATGTCTCCCAATTTATCGTCATGGCCTCTCTAACAAATAGCCTATGACCAATTAGAAAATGGACAAATCGATAAGTGACCTTAATAACCAATCGTATCAGCCCAATACCACCTTGACTCCCTTCTTCGATGAGCGGGATAAGCCTTTTAATGAAGCCCGACCCGGGGTCAATAGTCCTGTTAGTGCCAATCATTTGACGTGAATTGAATGACGTGTTTGTCAATCATTGATGATTGATTCAAGAGACGCGACAAGTTATCTAACTGCGCGGTATATAACACATTTGGCTTATGGTGAATTAGGCAAATAATTAAAAGATAATACCTACAGTTTTGGCCGTGTGGTTTCCGGCAGACTAGAATAGAATCACTCCGTCTCTTCCCGTGGATGTCGTACAAGGCGACTAAGGGAAATTACCAAATAGACAAACATCGATCAGGCCTCCCCAACCCGTTTGGCCAGCGTGGGGAGTGTAGGCCAAATCCTCCTTCTGTCTGGGACGGACGAGAGAGGGTCGTGCTCCTGTAGTGGTGACTAAAATGACCTGATGATGAATACCTACGGTTCATGCAGTCTTCGCGTAAGAGACGTAAACCATGACTCTGATGGAGAATTCTGCGGAAAAACTCAGAGTTGCACAGAGCATCTTATAAATCTCTTATTTCTGGACAATTTACACAACGCCATCTAGTCCCAAATTAAGCGCAAAGCTTGTACTATGCGTACTAGACAACTGATCAAATCAGTTGTCTAGTACACATAGTATTTTTTTTTATTTATACATTTAGTTTGTAAATACTTATAATACATAGATTTTCGTAAAAAAAGAAATAAGTAGGTAGGTATTTGTTTCTTATTCATATTCATCCCACTCCTCCTGGGATACGAGTCTCACCTCAGCCCAAATTGAAGGGGTTTAGTCATACTCCACCACGCTGCTCAACTGCGGTTTGGTGGAGGCCAGTGTTTTTAAGCCGCCTAAAGGCCTCTGACTTGGCTTAACGACTCATCTAACGACAACGGCCGGGACCGACGGCTTAACGTGCCTTCCGAAGCACGTAACATTTATATGTATAATAATATTATTTTCTATAATTTATTATAACGTTATGAGCCCGGTCGAATGGCAAGCAATGGCTACTTTGACTCCGAGGTCACAGGTTCGATCCCCGCACAAGGCAAATATTTCTGTACATAAACATGTATACTTGTGTTGGTCTGGGTGTTATGAATGTGAAATATGAAACTGTTGCATAATAAAGGTTCTTAAAACGCGAGTGTGAGTTTATCACATGAGCCGTAGGCGAATGTGATAATAGACCACACGAGTATTTTAAGACCTAATTATGTGCAGTTTCATACACTACTTTATCTAATCTCATGAAATAGATGACAATATTATTTTAAATAAAACCATGAAGTTAATTTAACAGCTTCATTTCTTACTTATAAATCCATTTGCAGATGGAGCATGCGTGGTGCGCATGCGCGACGCGCCGCGCGGCGCCGCGTTCACTGATTATGTAGAAAAATTTTGCAACATTGCAATGCATTTGCATTGCAACCTGTTTAAAATTAAAATACCTGTATCCAGGGCTGAAGCTGTATCGAAATGGACAAAAAGTTATTTTTCGATACAGTTGTCCATAGAAGAGCTGTATCGAAAAGTAACTTTTTAAATTTATTTTGATGTCTTGTGCGTAAAAGACTGATTTACATTAAGATTCTGTGTTTAGTTTTTTAATCTCTAAATTTCAGTATGAGATTAGATAAAATTTATTTATATGTCAGAACAACGTTTGCCGGGTCAGCTATATTTATAATTTTCTGCCTGTTTCCAGCAATTGGCGCTGATCCCACATTCGCGATCGTACGACAGTTGGCTGGCGCCCTCCGTGCCGCTGTACTTCGAGATATTCTTCTTCAACTGGACCAATGCTGATATGTTCCCTGAGCAGAAACCTAATCTGGAAGAACTAGGTAAGTTTTTTCGTCTAGGACGGACGAGAGAAGGTCGTGCTCCTGTAGTGGAGACTAAAATAGACCTGATGATGATGATATATTCTGCTTTCGAACAGCATTTATTAAACAAAATCATAAAGGTTTTTACATGGAAAATGAATGGAGAACGAGTAATGACGTGCGAGCGAAGGATGCGTATAATTAGAAAAACCGGAGAATTAATTCGCTGGGAGGTCGGGAGATTGACCATTATTACCGGAGTCTCCCGGGTAATCCGGGAGGGTTGGGAACCCTACTTATAGCTCAGCCGTTCTGGGATCATTGAGTGACAAATATCTAGCCATCCAAATTTTCGCATTTATGATATAATAATAAATATATATATTGTTAAGAAATAATTAAAGTTTCGGAATGGCAAACCTGCCAGGAAGAAGGTCTTGTCTGTGGAGGTTCTTTTTTTGGAGGGTGAACGCATATCTAAAATGGCTTCTAATTTTCTTGGTTATATTTTTCAACTAGCTGTGCCCGCGACTTCGTCCGCGCGGATCAGTTATTTTTTTATTATTTATTTATATTAATAAAAGTAAATAAAACTTCTAAAATAAAAGTAATCTAAGTTACTCCTTATTACATCAGCTATCTGCCGGTTCAGAGGTTCAGAGATTAGCCGGAACAAACTGAGGGGCAATTCTGGTAATTAAAATATAGTCAAAATTCAGTTTCGATCCAGTCTCGATCTCACATTTGGTATTCTCGTGTCACGTCACATGTTACATTTGGTATTCTTGTAACACAATATGTAACTTCAAAATTAAATTTAAGCGGGATTATATCGAAATATGAGTGAAAATTAAACAAACTAAGAATGATACTTTGCCAACAACAAGAATTGATAATAATTAATTAATGAAATCAAGTATATAATTTTAGTCAATTCAAAATTCAATCTCGATTCGGTCAACTTTCAATCTGCGTTCGAAGAAAAATTACGAGAATAGGCTTGTTGCCCATGTTACAAAATTATAAAAACTCTCTATCAGTAACGTAAAATACATAAAACTAGAACGATCTGCGATCTTAAAATTTTAATAACTTATGTCCGACGTGTTTTATGTTCGGTCAAAGTTTGGTGGGAAAGTCCATTTTAAAGGTATGAAATTATAAAAAATAAATATTACCATTGTAGAAACAATAAAAAATACTATAACTTTTGTTACGGCACTGGCTACATAAACGCAATATTTAACATAGCTGTCGTACAAATTTCTGATTTAATGCATATTGTATGGAGCGTTTTCGGGATAGTCCAAAATTGTGATCTTCAAGTTATCCTCTCGAGAAGTTTTTATGCAATCGAAGTAATTATTTCACTTCACTACATAGTATAAAACAAAGTCGCTTTCTCTATCCCTATGTCCCCATGTATGCTTAAATCTTTGAAACTACGCAACGGATTATGATGCGGTTTTTTTAATAGATAGAGTGATTCAACTGGAAAGTTTATATGTATAATATATGCATAACATAGTAGAAAAACACTGATAATTTAGAGGTTTCTAATGTGATGTCGTAAATAAACACATTTTTTTGCTCTTTCATTGCAAACGCTGGCTGAACCCAACGAGATAGATCAAAATAATGTAGTACAGTATTGTTCACCTTAAAATGGTCTACAAAAAAGTTCGCGATGGTATATGTCTATCTCTTAGTGGTAACACACAATAACCGTTATTTTATCCTTTGCTTTTTACAAGAAATAATGCCTTATTTACGAAGCGATTTTAAGCAATACAGAATTAATCCTTATCCAATTAAGTACCTTAAATACATTGCGCATTTAATATAGATCAATTCACAGCATGTAATTTAAATGAATAGTTTAGAAGATATTACACATTTAAAATGCAGGGACATAACGGCTGTGGCGGTACCGGCCGCGGAGCCGGCGGCGTGTGCCTATAACTGGGGAAGGACTGGATAGGACAAAGCGCAGACCTTCTGTAGTACATTTAGTATCAGCATTGCACCCGTGCGAAGCCGGGGCGGGTCGCTAGTATATTTATATTATTGTGACGTCTTTAAATAACAAAACGAAAAAAAAAATGGGATAAAAGCCTATTTGCATTCTGACCGACAGACAAAAATTGTAATAAATGTTATTTTGGTATATGTACCGTGTATACATCCATATGCATTTAGTAAAAAGCGGTTATTTTAATATTACACACAGACACTCCAATTTACCTGTATTGGATTAGAATTGTTATAAAATCAAATCATTTATTATATATAATCAAGAGTATTTACTTTTTACAAACTTATTATTCTAACATACATTATTGTGTTATCGTCAGATAGATTTTCACAACGATATAACTATTATTTTTGTGTTATAATATAATATGTTAATCATCATCAGGTCCATTTTAGTCTCCACTACAGGAGCACGACCCTCTCTCGTCCGTCCCAGACGGAAGGAGGATTTGGCCTGCACTCCCCACGCTGGCCAAACGGGTTGGGGAGGCCTGATCGATTTTTGATAATGTATTTCCCTTAGTTGCCTTGGAATATGTTAATAAATAAATATAATTTGTGGCCGTGTGGTTTCCGGCAGACTAGAATAGAATCACTCCGTCTCTTCCCGTGAATATCGTATAAGGCGACTAAGGGAAATACATTATCAAAAATCGATCAGGCCTCCCTAACCGTTTGGCCAGCGTGGGGAGTGTAGGCCAAATCCTCCTTCCATCTAGGACGGACGAGAGAGGGTCGTGCTTCTGTAGTGGAGACTAAATTGACCTGATGATGAATTATAATTTATTCTATTAAATTTTGACATGTTTATTATATTCACACGCCTGATAACAGGCTGAATACAATGTACTCGTACCTACCTACACAAGTCAAAATATTGCATTCATAAATGCAACACGCATTTAAGAATGCAATACTTTGACATGATTTCCCCAAAAGGCAAAAGTAATCATCCCAAAAGGCACAAGCCATGGTAGAAAAATACCAGGTAGGTTCTTACTGTGAAAGTTAAGTATATTGCCAAGGTAACGTCACGAGTATGGTTGTCAACTTCCATACAAAATACAGCTGATGACGTAGGCAAGTTCAAATCACGTGACCATGTCTGCTAATAACGAACATACCCCATTTGTTTCTGGCCATGGCTCAAAGTACATTTCTCGTTACTATGTATAATAATGGCTTTTTAATGGCAAAACATATTCCTTATATCTACTCTACATGAGTATTAAGGTGGTCGAATGGCTAATTTAATAAATAAACATTAGTCCTCGCCACGAGAAGGTAGAAATTTTGTAAACAAACCGACTTCTAATATGTTATACGAAACACCAACAACGCAACCAATTGAAAATCACGACGTAATAAGTTAGTATTATGGTACAGCGAACATTTTGAATTGGGTGGGTTATACGACACCGCAACGAAACGCTGTCGTTTAGTTTTTTTTTTTTTTTTTATACTACGTCGGGTAGCAGACAAGCATACGGCCCGCCTGATGTGAAGCGGTTACCGTAGCCATATTAACGCTTGCAACATAAAATATTGCTCGCGCGCCGCCACCCCCGCTGCCAACGCAGCATCATCTTCCTTTCTTTCTGGTGACCTCACTCACTCGCAGGAACACAACAACCCTCAAGGGAATTGTTATTTGGCTGCGGTATTCTGTGAGGTGGAGGTACATTCCCCAGTCGGGTAGCTTACAATTACGCTCCCTACCTCTCTTTTCGCCAGAGCTTCGTTTGTCAGTCAGCAAGGTGCACCACGTGCAGGTGAAGTTGGCTTTGGTTCAAAGATCTTGATGAACCACTTACACCCCAAGTTAACTAACTTAGTGTTATGGTATCAGAAATGCCGTCTACGCATAGATTGTCAACATTTGGTCCGTCCGTCATCATGAATGACACATTCTTGTCTTGACTCATGGTTGGATTAGAACTTAGAACGCGTTTGAGGTTATTTAGTTATTATTGTGGATGTTACGTTATTATTTTGTTACTGCTGTTTGGTTAAGTCTAATTTGTGTTATTGTTGAATATTTGAAAGTTAATATAACTTTCAAATATACAACAATAACACAAATTTGAGTTGAGTTTTATTGTTAAGTTTTTAAGAAACTAGTATCTAATTGTTATTACGATACTAATATTACGATAATAAATTTGATACGATAATAAATTTGATGAGGATTACTAAAATTAAATTAAATTAAATAAAATTAAATTACTCGATGAAGGACTTCAGCATATTAAAGCCCAAAAATGGAAAAATTGTGTTGAGTATTTTCCTCAAGGTAGAAAATTAGTTTTTGTTCTGAAATTGACTAATTGATATATCTTCTGAAATTGACTAATTATTATAAAAAAATCGTCAACGAGTTGTTTCTGTGCAATATTATAATTCTAATATAATATAATAGCTATGAGCGTGACTTAACGTGGTGCATTTTTAAAACTAATCAACAAAAAATAGAAGGAAATTGATATTTAATTGAAACACCACACATCACAATTTAGTCAATAAATCAATGCTATTATTTAACAGTGTATATATTTCTTTGATTTTAATGTTTCCTCTAAAACGGGCGGCATTTCGTTAAATGGCAACACTTCAGTCGATCGTACCGCCCCCGCCACCGGGCCAGATAAGTTTGTGGCACTTGTACGTCCATCACTGATCCTCACATTCCGTTCCATCACTCATTCACTTCATTCAATCATTTCGAGTTATTGTACAAACAAAACAACAAAACTTACTTTAAAAAAATTAAATATGTTTACAAACGTTTCAGTGGATACTAAAAAGAGTATTTATTATAAGCGAGATTAGGTTAATTAATCAAAACTGTGCCGCGTGCATGCAGCTCAAGAAATTTTATTTTTTCAAAGCAAATCTATAATCTTTGTGGCAATCTCAGGCCTGCAACCACGAAGCGTTAAACTTTAGGTGTTATGCGTTAGGTGTACTAGATAACTGATATTATATCTACTTAAACACATTTTTTTTTGTAAATCCATACATTATAATATTTAGAAAACACTCAAACCAAGACAAAGAGACATGTTCATGCACACAAATATTTGTCTTGTGCGGGGATAGAACCCGCAATTTCGGAGTCAAAGTGTCATTGCTCGCCAATCGACCACCGGGCTCGTCAAATATATAAAAATAAAAAAAATGTATTTACGTATGTTTATCAGTTGTCTAGTACCTACCCATAACACAAGCTTCGCTTACTTTGGGGCTAGATGGCGCTGTGTAATTACAGACAAATTTGTCTGACAATTTTTTTTATTTTTTTTTTTAAGGTCTAAAATTATAAAAACTCTGTATCAGTAACGTATAATACATGATCGATCTGCGATCTCAAAATTTTAATAACTTATGCCCGACGTGTTTTATGGTCGATCAAAGTTTGGTGGGAAAGTCCATTTTAAAAGTATGAAATTATAAAAAATAAATATTACCATTGTAGAAACAATAAAAAATACTATAACTTATGTTACGGCACTAGCTACATAAACGCAATATTTAACATAGCTGTCGTACAAATTTCTGATTTATTGCATATAAAATAGCGTAATGTGACGTCATAATATTGTAGCCTTTTTTATGGAGCGTTTTCGGGATAGTCCAAAATTGTGATCTTCAAGTTATCATATCTCGAGAAGTTTTTACGCTATCGAAGTAATTCTCTCAAGAGTTTTGCGGTTGAGTGGTAGAAATAGCAATAGTTGCTAAGTAACACAGCATTCGCGATTTTTTTGCATTTCTATTTCTACCACTGAACCGCAAAACTCTTTAAATATTCTGTACACTCAACCACTGGGAATGAAATAAATCGCATTCGGGAATACTGTGTACAGATACTTACCAAATATATTCATCATCATCAGGTCATTTTAGTCTCCACTCCACAGGAGCACGACCCTCTTTCGTCCGTCCCAGACAGATAGAGGATTTGGCCTACACTCCCCACGCTGGCCAAACGGGTTGGGGAGACCTGATCGATGTTTGATAATGTATTTCCCTTAGTCGCCTTGTACGACATCCACGGGAAGAGACGGAGTGATTTTAATCTGCCGGAAACCACACGGCCTGAAACTGTGGAAACCACACACCAAATATATTAATATATTAAAAATATTAATATAAATAAACAAATATAAATATTTCTGGACAATTTTTCACAGCGCCATCTAGTCCCAAATTAAGCACAAAGCTTGTGTTATGGGTACTAGACAACTGATAAATGTACTTAAATACATTTTTTTTTTGTAAATACATACTTATAATACATAGAAAATACCCAGACCAAGACAAACAGACATATTCATGCACACAAATCTTTGTCTTGTGCGAGAATCGAACCCGCGACCTCGGAGTCAAAGTGGCCATTGCTAACCATTCGACCACCGAGCTCGTCAAATAATAATTAAAATATACATTTAATAATGTTATAGATACGTTCTCAGCAACCCTAATTCGTCCCACTGCTGGGGGATATGGGTCTCGCTGTCACCACTCTGCTCAACTGCGAGTATTCAACTCGACAAGACAGAAGTAAAATCGGTTACCATAGTAACATATATTTATATCAAAATCAATCAAATCAATAGCTCGCGCCGCCACCACCGCTGCAACCGCAGCATCTCCTTCGTTTCTGGTGACCTCACTCACTCGCTGGAACACAATAACCCTCAAGGGAATTCTTTGTTTGTTTGTTTGTAATATCTTTAGTGTACATAAAATAAAATTTACAATATAGTAAATTAAAGGAAAAGTACAAAGGCGGACTTATCCCTCACAGGGATCTCTTCCAGCCAACCTTAGAGTATCTGATAGGATTTCATGAATAGGCAAGTGGATCGTACCAAACATTTGTGGGATATAACTACTACGTTAATTATAAATACATATATACATACATATAATAAATATTACAATATTATAGGATAAGAATATTATAATAAACATTGCGCAAATTAATAAAATTATATCGTCCTAGGGTTCAAATCAGGATTCGGCAAAGAACCTTCTCAGCGCTGATTTAAAACAATTTAAAGATGAAGCTCTCCTGATCTCAACAGGCAATGAGTTCCATAACTTTGCCGCTTTTACCATGAATGAATTTGAGAGCGTGCACGAGTTTTGGTTTTGTATAACCAGTAGCAAAGTACCATAGGAACGTAGCCGGCTGTCAATGTCACGGAGCTGGAACACCTCACGGAGGTACAAGGGTGCTGATGGATTGAATATAGTATTATATAATAGCGTTAGTATATGGATATTCCTGCGATACCTGATAGGAAGCCAGCCGAGTTGCTTGCGACTGTGACACATGATCGTATTTGCGTAAGCTATAAACGAACCTAATACACTGATTTTGGAGGCGATCTAGTTTATCAAGAAACTCTTCCGCTGGGTCTAGGTAGGCCACAACGGCGTAATCGAGAATGGGAAGCAGAAGTGAACGGGCAAGCATGGCTTTGGTTTTAAAAAGGCAGAAAACTTTGCAACCTTTTTAAGGAATGAAGCGATGCGAATAGTTTACGACTCACCTCATTTATGTGGGGCGCCCATGACATAGTCTGGTCCATAATAATTCCCAAATTGTTCACTGTATAGGAATATGGGATAATAGACCCGGAAAAAAGAATTGTTATTTGGCTGCGGTATTTTATAAGGTGGAGGTACAGTCGGGTAGCTTACAATTACGCTCCCTACCTCTCTTTTCGCCAGAGCTTCGTTTATCAGTCAGCAGGGTGCACCGCGTGCAGGTGAAGTTGGCTTTGGTTCAAAGATGTTGATGAACCACTTACACCCCTACCCCCTTGTATTTTTGCAAAATACAAAAATTTGTTCTTAATTATTCTGTATGTATGGAATGCGGATGAAAGGTTGTATGAAGTCCATGCAGATAAAGTCACGAGCGACATTATTATAATGATTAAGTATTTTTTTTTTATTGATCTCCAGGTCCTTACCGCTTCATCGAGAAGCGGCAGCACGTGAATGTGACGTACCACCAGGGTAACGGCACGCTGGGCTACCGGACGTCACGCAGCTGGTACTTCGACCCTGAGACCAGCAACGGTACCCTCGAGGATGAAGTCAACACGCTCAATGTCGTCACTGCGGTATGTACCTACACAAATGATATCCAAATATAGTATACGAGTACAAAATTTCTAAAATTACATATTTAAAAATATCGTAGGTACCATAGGTGGGCATTAACTCGTTAATCCGTTAATCGTTAATTAACGAAGTTAACATTTCGAGTAACGGATTAACTTTTAAGTTAACTTAAAAATATGTTAACGGACTCGTTAACTTCCGTTAAATTTCACAAAGTCCGTTAATCGTTAATCCAGCACATCGCTCTGACATATACCTACTACGCTCGACCCGATTGATTAGAGCGGCGCAGCGCATGCCGCGAGTGAAATGACACTATTTTGCTGTCGAAAGTTCGAAGGACGGAGATAGTTTAAGTGGCGGAGGCAGCAACGCGAGTAATTCTGTCCTTCAGTCTAAAGAAAAACCTAAGAGCCCCAAAAACAAAGTCTCGTCAAAATGTGGCTAGACATGAAGTCGAAAGACTCGTTTAATGATGCGGCATTCCTCGGGGAACTGATATTCGCAAACCTATTTATTAAATATAATATTGCTATACCCTCAAACGCTGCAGTTGAACGTCTTTTCTCCACGGGCAAGGATATACTACAGCCGAAACGTTCTTCACATACAACAGATGAATCTTAATCCTAATGAATAAAAAACCATATTTTGTCAAAATGCCAATATACACACTCTAATAATTACACCCGTCTTTTTTGTTTCTAAACTGTTAACTTCCAGAACCAACAGTTTTTATAATATGCAATTTTTATCACGTGTTAACGGATTAACGATTAACGTTAACTTCCGTTACATTTTCTGAAATGTAACGCTTTAACTTTTAACGAAGTTAACTTTTTCAGTAACGGATTAGCGATTGAAGTTAACTGTTTGATTAACGATGCCCAGCTATGGTAGGTACCTCCCCTTCAATTCAACCCATATCCCCGCAGTGGGATGAATCAGGGTTGCCGAGGATGTATTTATAACATCACTAGCTGTTACCCGCGGCTTTGCCCGCGTGGTCCAGGGGACCTGCCATTGATTTGATTGTATATTTTTTTCTTGTTGTAATTATTTTACTTCGTGGGATAAAACCTGTTCAAAATGATTATAAACTTTATTTTTTCCCGTGGGAATAAAATATTTTTCCTGGATAAAAAGTAGCCTATGTCACTCTCCATACCGGAAACTATCCCCTGTTAAAAAAAACATGTCGGTACTTAGGTTCCTTACGACGTAAAAGAAGGACATATGATTACAAAGGTTATTTTTTCCCATGGGATTAAGAGGTTTTTCCGGGATAAAAAGAAGCTTAATGTCACTCTCCAGACCGTAAACTATCCCCGTTAAAAAAATCATGTCCGTACTTAGGTTCCTTTTGACGTAAAAGAAGGACAAATGATTATAACCTTTATTTTTTCCCGTGGGAATAAGATGTTTTTCCGGGATAAAATGTAGCCTATGTCAATCTCCAGGCCTTAAACTATCTAAAAAAAAACATGTCAATCCGTTCATTACTTTCGACGTGAAAGAAGGACAAACAAACAAACACACTTTCACATTTATAATATTAGTATGGATTTATTTATTTATATATGTAACATAACTAATATAATGCAGACAATAAAAACTAAACTAAACTGTGTAAACCTATCTTAACAAAAACTATCTAAAGTAGGTCCGTGAGGCAGCGTGCCTAAATGGCTAGCAGCGTTACCCCTTTGGATGGCGATGCTTAGCCTCTGACCCAAGTAAGCGCCGGCTCTTGGGATGCATTGAATGTATGTAGTATGGATTGAATGTATTAATATTTTGCATATAGTAATTTATTTGGTAAGTATCTGTGCACCGAAAAACCGATCGCGCCGAAAAAATTGTTTCCATTCGGCTCGGATAAAATAAATTTCCGACGTTTATTACGTATGCGATAGACAGAAATCCATACTAAGAAATTAAGAATTCGGACGCTTACTGTTGGCTTGTTCGCCGCGCATAGGTGCATACCATGATTACTATACATAAGCTTAGTCTGTGATGGCTCAAGGGATTATTATATTGATTATATTAATAGAGTGCAAGAAATTAGTAGAATCTTTGTTTAATGTGCCGCACTGACGACGGGTTCTTTCAAAAAGTCGTGCAATGTTAATGCAAGTATTTGAGGAACAACTAGATTCCTAACGATAGTTTTCGGTATGTCCCTGAAGGCGTGAATGAAATGAAGAAAAAATAACAAAATAACGGGTTCAAAAGGACTTTCTTAGCTTGGTAAACCATTAGCACGACTGATCCATTTCTATTGATTGCTTCTTGACCAATCGCTTGAAGTAATTGAATAGCTTTTGCATGCGCGACTTCCTGTAAAATGATTACGTTCGCTGCAAAATATTTTCAGTCACGCAAGAAAGTTTTAGTTGATCATGCAATCCTGAGGGAACATTAAGGGGAATAGAGATTCCAGTCCCTCATTCATAATCTACTCGTTCATAATCCATAAACACTGAGATATTTAGGGTGTTGGTGGTTTATCAAAATCTTTGAACCAAAGCCAACCTCACGTGCACGTGGTGCACCCTACTGACTGACAAACGAGGCTCTAGTGAAAAGAGAGGTAGAGCGTAGCGTATTTTTTAAGCTGCCCGACTGGGGAAGTACCTCCACCTCACAGAACACCGCAGCCAAATAACAATTCCCTAGAGGATTGTTGTGTTCCTGCGAGTGAGTAGTTACCAGAAAGAAAGGAAGGAGTATTCGGCTGGAAACGGATCGGCGACCCATTGGTGTTGCTGATCTCCATGGGCGGTGGTGATTGCTTTCCATCAGGTGACCCACGTGCTTATTTGCTCGTCTATAAAAAAACAGGCCCAGTGCGAGTCGGACTCGCGCACGAAGGGTTCCGTACCATTATCTATAAAAACGACAAAAAAAAATCGTGTTTGTTGTATGGGAGCCCCCCTTAAATATTTGTTTTATTTTTATTTAATTATTTATTTTTAAAGTGAATAATATTCACTCACATAATATTTAGTTGTATATTATACAACTAAATATTATGTGAGTATTTCAAGCGTCTACCTATTACCGTTATCAATTGCGAGCAAAAACGAGCACAAAAAACACGTTTGTTGTATGGGAGCCCCCTTAAATATTTATTTTATTTTTTAGTATTTGTTGTTATAGCGGCAACAGAAATACATCATCTGTGAAAATTTCAACTGTATTCTAACTATCACGGTTCATGAGATACAGTCTGGTGACAGACGGACGGACGGACAGCGGAGCCTTAGTAATAAGGTTCCTTTTTACCCTTTGGGTACGGAATCCTAGAAAGATACGCGTCACCTATACAAGGGGCTTTTATAACATTCTAGTGTTATTCGAGGGTTTGCCCGTGTGGTATTTACTTTATTATAACTTATTTTTCCGTGGAAGTAAGATGTTTTTCCGGGACTAATATTAGTTATATCACTGTCCAGACCTTAAACAATCCCCGTAAAAAATCATGTCACTTTTCATAGATCTTTTCAACGTGAAACTGGGTGTGTTCAACAGAGCTTCAGCTGGCGGTAAAGACTTTTGCTTTACAAAGCACAAGTGACCTCACTTGGAGTACTGTTGCCATCTCTGGGCGGGAGCACCCAAATACAGCTTGCACCTTGTGATTCAGAGATTCAGGTGGATTCAGAGATGTGAGGATTGTCGACGATGTCACGCTTGCAGACAACATTGAGCCATTAAGTCTGAGGAGGGACTTTGCCTCTCTCTGTATGTTCTACCGGCTGTCCAATGAATTGTGTCCAGTTTGATATGATGCCCACGGCCTACTTCTACAATCGCACCGCTCGACTTCGGCTGTGGGTTCATACTCACACATAGAAGCAAAATGGTCGCATACTCTTCTATCTCAGAGAGATTTTCTCCATCGAACTGTCAAGTTATGGAACGAATGTCGAGCTTTTCCCAGTCAACTACAGTATGGAATCTTCAAAAAAGTGTAAAGAGGTTTTTACATGGTCGACAAAGACCGAGAGAGAGCCCTTGGTGTTGCTAGCGTCCATAAGCTCCGTTGACGCTTACTGTTGACTCGCGTGCAAGTATATAGTAGACATACATTGGGATGTATGTCTCATCATCAGGTCATTCCAGTCTCCACTACAGGAGCACGACCCTCTCTCGCCCGTCATAGACAGGAGGATTTGGCCTACACTCCCCACGTTGGCCAGACGGGTTGGGGAGGCCTGATCGATGTTTTATAATGTATTTCCTGTCGTACAAGGCGACTAATCGCCTTGTACGACATCCATGGGAATAGACGGAGTGATTCTATTCTAGTCTGCCGGAGACCACACGGCCAATTTCCATTGGTTCATTTATAATCGTCGTTTCATTACATGGATTTGACGAGCTCGGAGCAATGGCCACTTTGTCTCCGAGGTCGCGGGTTCGACCATCGCACAATTTTTAACTCACAAAGAAATTTATGTCGCTTGAATCAGATGCTCGCTCATTATTATTCATACCTAAAACATTCATGTAGTTTGAACCAAATATATCAAGCACGACAAGATGCCCAATTGACCTGTACAAGATAACGTAATCTGCTTTAAAATTTTAATTATTATTTATCTAGTAATTAGAAGTTTCATTCACTGTGTGTTAATAATGTAAATATGTCGATAGATACATTGAGGATGAGAAATTATTTATCGACTTATGTATGACTTTATAATTACAAAACTGGTACCTACATTTTTTTTTTGGAAATCTAGGGGGCGTAGGAGCCCCCTAACGTTAACACGTTTCAAACAAAAAATTCGCCGAACTTGCCGACACGGAACTTAGGAGAACGACACGAATATCACTTCTCCTAAGAAGTGATATTCGTGTCGGCAAGTTCGGCGAATTTTTTGTTTGAAACGTGTTAACGTTAGGGGGCTCCTAAGCCCCCTAGATTTCCAAAAAAAACGTTTTACAAAGCGACCAAATTGAGAAAAAGTTTTCATATTGTGAATTTACCACCAGAACACGACATTTTAATTTCCCCGAATTATCCCTCGAAACCCAAGAATTTGGCTGTAAGTGGTTCATCAACATCTATGAACCAAAGCCAACCTCACCTGCACGTGATGCAGACTATCGACTGACAAACGAGACTCTGGCGAAAAGGAAGGTAGGGCATAGCATATTTTTAAGCTAAAAATATGCTACCTCCTCAGAATACCTCAGCCAAATAACAATTCCCTTGAGGGTTGTAGTATTCCTGTGAGTAATGAGGTCACCAGAAAGAAAGAATGGAAGGACTATAGGATGGCAACGAATCGGCGACCCCTTGGTGTTTCTGATCTCCATGGGCGGTGGAGCTTTGCATCAGGTGACCCACATGCTCGTTTGCCCCCATCTCATATAAAAAAATATTTTGTATTTTTACTAATATTAAATTCTACTAACAATAATTACATCAAACTTCTCAAAGGGGCCTCTACGTGTTGGATCTATATCCCCGCGCACGCCTATCAAATGACCGGGCTTGACCCGTGAATTAAGAGAGATACATAATAATAATAGTCACGGGGGGTGTACAACATTTACATCAAACTTATCTAAGGGGCCTCTACGCGTTGGATTCATATCACCGCACATGCCTATCAAATGAACGGGCCGTGATAAAAAAGAAATACATATAATAATAACAGTAATGTGGGTGGGTGCCGGCCGGCAGTAGTTTGCATGAAATAATTAGTGGTGAAAGCAAGCACGCAAAGTAGTATAGATTAAATTGCCTGTAAATTTGACTTCCGTAAAATAATACCTCTATACCTATCAATGAACTATCTAAAAAATAAAATATATAAAATTTAAGCTCTTTCAACTCGTATAGTAAAGCTTCGGACCTTCCATCCATGGCAATCCCCTCCGTAACCCTATTAAAGGCACCCGATGTATCTCGTTAAAACTCGCATAATCCTTGCCGGATCACATATGTTATTATAAAAGTTTTCAATACATGAATTCATATTTTGATATTATGTCATTGCATAATATCAAAGGACTATTTTGTTACGCGTATGTAGGTACTTTTCCAGTACATAATATCTGAAAGAATATATTCATTTTTAGGGTTCCGAACCTCAAAAGGAAAAACGGAACCCTTATAAGATCACTTTGTTGTCCGTCTGTCTGTCTGTCTGTCTGTCAAGAATTTCTATGTCGAGAATGCGTGGAGGTATCAAGCTGAAATTTGAACTGTATACTCAGGTCTACGGTCCCATGAAGTTAAAAAAAATGAAACTGCTAAGTTTACGTAGAAAAAAGTTACGGCCGTTTATTCAGCAAAAAACGCATATTTCGACACACTCAAAGGAATCAAAACCTATAGGGTACTTCCCGTTGACCTAGAACTATGAAATTTGGCAAGTAACATCGTTATAGACTACAAGTACAGGAATAAATCTCAAAACTATACATTTGTAAATAGATCTTAAAAAATAGGGGGTCTATATTTTTTATAGGGTGTCGAAATTTCAAATTGAAACTACTAGTTCAAATGGGGTATCATATGAAAGGGCTTGATGTACACATGGCAAAATATATTTTATTTATTTTTTTCGACGCATTATTTCTTATTTATAGTCAAAGTCAAAGTCAAAATATCTTTATTCCTTGGACTTTATAAAGCACTTAGAAATTATAATAAAAAATATCAAATTTAATAATGATACTACGTACCTACGGAACCCTCGGTGGGCGAGTCCGACTCGCACTTGTCCGGTTTTTTTTTATATAGACACGCAACGAAAGGCCTCAAAAGACATATTTTTCCCCATTTTTCATTGGTGCTCCGCTCCTATTGGTTTATATAGCCTAAAAGCCTTCCTTGGAATATAGGCTATCTAACACTAAAAGCATTTTTCAATTCGGATGAGTAGTTCCTGAGATTATCGCGTTCAAACAAACAAACAAACTCTTCAGCTTTATAATATTAGTAGGTATAGATTATAAATACTACAGATATGCCAATATACGAAACTTGAAATATATTAAAAATGCCGTCTTCTGTATTAGGAAAAAGCATAATTTAAGTTGTTAAAGTAAATAAACCCTAAAGGATTACATATCACACTAAAGTACACAATAATATTTGGTTTTAAAGCGTATTTTAGATTAATTTCATATTTTTGCAAGAAAAATAAGTGGAACACTTTGGCGGCACATGTATTCCCGCCTTCTTACAACGTGAGAACCTTCAAACGAAGTGTCAAGAAGCACCACGTGGGCCAGCATGCCAGTGTTCACGGACAGAACATTGTTGTCTAATTTTTTTTTCACTTGCTGCTACAATTTGGGCTTCTCTTTTCGCTTTTTTTTATACTACGTCGTGTGGCAGACAAGCATACGGCCCGCCTGATGTGAAGCGGTTACCGTAGCCATATTAACGCTTGCAACATAAAATATTGCTCGCGCGCCGCCACCTCCGCTGCCATCGCAGCATCTCCTTCCTGTCTTTCTGGTGACCTCACTCACTCGCAGGAACACAACAACCCTCAAGGGAATTGTTATCTGGCTGCGGGATTCTGTGAGGTGGAGGTACATTCCCCAGTCGGGTAGCTTACAGTTACGTTCCCTACCTCTCTTCTCGCCAGAGTTTCGTTTGTCAGTCTGCAGGATGCACCACGTGCAGGTGAAGTTGGCTTTGGTTCAAAGATCTTAATGAACCACTTACACCTTACTTACTTACTCGCTTACCACCAGGGCAACAATGTTGAGCTAAAAAAAATAATAGGAACTCCACCACGTTGTCCATCTGCTTGCTGGAAGACAGTGTTTGCAAACTGTCCAAAACAGACATTGCTTATGACGAGCTCGGTGGTCGAATGGCTAGCAATGGCCACTTTGACTCCGAGGTTACGGGTTCGATCCCCGCAAGGTCGTCGCCAGCCGATGGCCCAGGGGGGGGGGGGGGGGGGGGCGGCGGCAAGTTGATATGGAAAAGTATGAATTGTAGGTAAAGAGCTCATGAAGCTTTTCACTTGTAGATAGAATCTCTAGGGGGGGGGGGGGCAGCTGCCCCTCCCTACCCCCACTTAGGGGGGGGGGGGGCAGCTGCCCCTCCCTACCCCCACTTGGCGACGCCCTTCCCCGCACATGATAAATATTTGTGTACATGAACATGTGTGTTTGTCTTGGTCTGGGTGTTTTCTATGTATTATATGTACGAGTATGTATTAACAAAAAAAATGTATTTGAGTATAGTATCAGTTATCTAGTACCCATAGTACAAGCTTTGCTTAGTTTGGGACTAGATGGCAGTGTGTAATTTGTCCAGAAATATTTATTTATTTGCTTAACGACCTGTCATCTAATGATAAAAGCTCTTTGAACAACTAATTTTTAGTAAGTTCAATCATTTCAGACAGCAGTGTTCCAGGCGCGACACCGGAGTTTCCTCGAGCAGAAGGCATTGGCTATGGGCATAGCGCTGTTCTCACAGCACCTGACTGTGACTAAGACTATCGGGGAGCTACTCTTCGATGGCTACGAAGATTCTTTGGTTAACATAGCCAAGGGGCTACCTGCGAGCACTAGAGGAGGCGCCCCGGCATACGATCGATTCGGCTGGTTTTACCAGGTGAATACTCAGTTCTTCGTCATTATCCTCAGGCTTCATCTATCCTATTATCTATATATTTGGGGTGTAAGTGGTTAGCCGTGTGGTTTCCGGCAGACTAGAATAGAATCACTCCGTTTCTTCCCGTGGATGTCCTACAAGGCGACTAAGGAAAATACATTATAAAACATTGATCAGGCCTCCCCAACCCGTCGCCCACGCTGGCCGCGTGGTGAGTGTAGGCCAAATCCTCCTTCCGTCTAGGACGGACGAGAGAGGGTCGTGCTCCTGTAGTGGACACTAAAATGGACCTGATGATTAAGTGGTTCATCAACATCTTTGAACTAAAGTCAAACTCACCTGCACGCGGTGCACCCTGCTGACTGACAAACGAAGCTCTGGCGAAAGGAGAGGTAGGGAGCGTAATTGTAAGCTACCCGACTGGGGAATGTACCCTCCACCTCACAGAATACCGCAGCCAAATAACAAATTCCCTCTACTTAAAGATGAAGCCATTGATAAGCCACGTAACCTTTGAGCGGTTTGAAAATACCAGCCTCTGCCAATCCGCATACAGAACGGTATGCGGGTTGTACTCATACCTCTGCCAACCCAGCTAAAGTATGAGTATTTAGGGGTGTAAGTGGTTCAGCAATATCTTTGAACCAAAGCCAACTTCACCTGTACGCGGTTCACCCTGCTGACTGACAAACGAAGCTCTGGCGAAAAGAGAGGTAGGGAGCGTAATTGTAAGCTACCCGACTGGGGAATGTACCTCCACCTCACAGAATACCGTACATCAACTTACTCATTTAAATCTAGCATAAGCCTTTACACAATTTGGCGACGTTAAAATACAAGACACAGATTTAGAATAAACACACAGAAAATAAAATTACGTAAAATTTATATTTAAATGGCACTTGTACTTATACAATGAGATATTTTTTGGCTCATTATAAAGCATTAATAATGATTTAAACGCAGAAAACAATAAGTTCTAAAATTATTATTATATAACAATTATCATATTTAGTGTATCTTCTAATATTTCGATTACTTTATTAGAACATTAAATAAAAATATTAAAAATTCAAGTACCGATTGTATCAAAAAAATATATTATGAACTAAGCCTTAGTAGCGTTCAGTTTCGTTACGCAACGAAACGTAACGAAATTGATAGAACGAAACTGAACAAACCTAACTTTAAAAATATCTGGTGACAAAATAACTGTTGAATTAACGATTATTTGTGTTGCATCAGACATTTTATTGCATAAACAATGAAAATCAACAAATATTTTACAAATTATACTTACCGGAAGGAGGAAAATCGCGTTACTAACCTTGATAAATATTTTTAACCCAATTAACGCATGCATTTTCTCATCAATTTATTTCCGAAATAAAATGGCAATTTCTACCAATAATTTTTACACTTCTTCGGAGAGTGTTGCCATTTCATAAAAAATACTGTTAAGTGGTACAATTAAGAGTAAAGTGCCAAAAAATCTCGTTACTAACCCTGAGTTATGAAAATTATCAAAAATAGAGACAAATGTTTTATAAGCTAATGCTTGTATAGGATCATATTTTTTTTAAATTGAAACCTGTGCAATTTCATATTTTAGATAATGGACCACATTTTTAACAGAAATTATGTTAAGATTAATCAATAAAAAATGTATTTCTGATAAAGCAAAGTCGCGAAATGATCGTGAGACATTTTTAATTCATATGAAAGTTAATTTTGCAATAATTTGAAAAAATATATAACTTTTATTTGATTGTGACAATCAAGAAAAAAAAAATATGCCGTTGTACACAAATAAAAAAACTTTATTTTCAATAAAGAATTAAAATTGATTGAAAGCTGAAAAATATACGGTTGTATAACTTTGTGGACAACTTCAACTGTGACAATGTACATCTTTTCTGCATTTCACCCAAATAACAAACAAAACGCACTGCAAACGCAAACAAGTCACGACATGATTAGGCACGTGGACGCGGCAAAATGTCTTCGTCGCTTGGATGGAATTTACTGCGCCGAACATGACCGAGCACAGCGCGGGAACTCCCGAATGAAGTTTCGGTTTCGGTCGTAGTTTCGGCAGGTTTGCCGCCGAAACCGAAACTAAACCGAAACTCGTTATTTTTGCCGAAACACGACCGAAACCGAACATTCGGTCGGACACTAAACAATTTAGCTTTGACGTGTTGTCTGAACTTGTCTGTCAATCATGTTGGCAGTTATTTTAATTGACAATACGTCTATACACAGCTAAATTGTTAGTCAACATGACTAACACGGTTAACATGTTGGTTAATGTATGGCAGCTTTTATACTACGTCGCATGGCAGAAAAGCATACGGCCCCTGTGATGTGAAGCGGTTACCGCAGTCAGATTAAAGCTCACAACATGAAATATCGCTCACGCGCCGCTTTTCGATACACGTAGGATTAGATAAATAAACTCATCATTAGACAGGCTACAACTGACGTTGTTTAACTTCCGTAATACATTAAACTGATACGCGCAACGATACTATCGATCTTTTCTATTATATGTACTTATGAAATTATCGAAACCATATAGTGCCTAAACAGGAAACAAATTAAAATTATATTGGCATCTAATGATAACAGCCAGATCATTGACGATGATGATGCCGACTGTGCTATTACAGTCCTATCAAAAAGGTATAAAGAAATACATGCTTTTTTTTCAGAGAAATAACTCTATTGACACGGACGGTTACATGGAGGTGACGACAGGGGAGAAGAGTGGTACTCTACCAGGTCAGATAGTCCGGTGGAACAACGACTATCGACTGCCGTACTACCGTGGCAGCTGTGGACAGGTAGTACCTACTGGTTTATTTTATGTTTTACATATGAATGCAGAAGATATTTGGATGGTGATGAATGTGATGATCAATCACGCACTAACGGTTGAATGGATTTCCATGACCGGTATACAAAATATAAAAATTTAATATTTCTGCCCCCTTACCACCATCTCTTATTGAATATTGAATAAGCGACTCTATTTCAAATGGAATAGAGCCGCTTAATCATTGGTATGAATACGCAATCTATTCAATTATTGAATAGCAATAAGAGATGGTGATAAGGGGGCTGATTGATTATTGAGTGGAGCGAGCAGAACGCTTATACATATACGCCGCAAAGTCACTTTTGGAAATGAATAGGCTCCAAAACCACTAAACCAATTTTGATGAAACTAGTCACATTTAAAGACTTCGACGTGCTTGAGGATTGTGTCGAAAAAAAATTTTGATCGTTCATGTCCTTGAGGAATGATCATCAAATATATTTTACATTGAAATCAATGGAAAACATACACTCAGCGAATCTACTCGCCACTCAACCTCGATTTCGGCCCCGTGGGCTAGAATCCGGCCTAGTAGTTTTTTTTTATGAGGACATAGCCAGGAGCAGGGCGTACTTTTGTATAAAATAATACGCATAATCCATATAGAATTTAATTATTCGTCAATGCTTCATCTTACTACTTATAACATAAACCTCTTTCTATGTGAAATAAGTTTCTAAATTAACCTGTTTCCATTATTGACATTGTATTTGATTACAAAGTATATTTTTTCAGTTATTAGGCAGCGCTGGAGAGTTCATGCCTCGTAATCTGACTGAGAATTCCGAACTGGTGATGTTCGTGCCGGACTTGTGCCGCACGGTCATTATGGACTACATGGGCAGTGGCGAGTACTCTGGTCTGAACTATCATAAATACGGAATATCTGAAAACAGCTTTGATAATTGTGAGTTCTAAGTAATTTAATTTTATGTGCAGAAATCTTAATATCAACATTTGTACATTTCAATATTTGAGCATCTACGAGTATATCAAAACATTTCTTCTACGACTTCAAAATATAGAATAGAATTCTCTTTATCGCGCTATTAATCCGAAATTATATACAAATAATGCTTATGATAATTACGTAGTACAAAAGGCAGTCATATAATAATATGCTACTTCCTTGAGGAGGAGGAAACAAAATTGCATTTTAAGTTCATTAGTTAATGCGTTATAAAATAAATTAGCTTGTTTCGCGACTTTGTATGTTACAAGTATCCCGTTGGAGTGGAGTTTCAAAAATACTTTCTTAACTTATTCCTACGTCATAATTACTGTGTGCCAAATTTCATTCCGATCCATTTAATGGTTTAAGCGTGCATTGGTAAGTCAGATAGTAGAGGGTACCTTTTATTGATACAGATCAGTGATCTTCAAACTATGGGTCGCGACCCGCAGGGGGTTTGCCAGGTTATATTCGGACGGTCGCGGGTAAAAAACTCCAATGTTTGTAGGTCATACAATAAAAAAACGTAGGCAGGCCTGATTATCGTTCAATAATTCGTCCACGCAAATCTTTAAGCACTTTTTCCAATGGGGCTTCCGTTGGATTATTTCTCTTCTTAATTTTTATGTCAACAAAATCAAACGCAAATGTCACTAACAATTTTATAGCTTTCATTATCAGCTCAATTGTTGAAGTTTGGAGGAGGAGGAGGAAGGGGAAGGGAGGAGGGGGTTGCCAGAATTTTTTAACTTGTAAAGGGGTCCCGTATTCAAAAAGACTGAAAAACACTGATATAGATTACTGTTACGTTATTTTTACCACGACAATATACATTTGTTATCTTTTTATTTCAGCTCCCTTTTCTACAGCCAATACATGCTTTTGCAACGGTCCATGCGAGTGGAGTGGTGTGATGAATGTCTCCGCCTGTAGATATAGTACCCCGGCTTTCATTTCATTGCCACATTTTCTACATGGAGATCCTCGGTTGAGAGAGGCTGTCACTGGCATGGATCCTGATCCTGAGAAGCACTCCTTCTATTTTGCCGTAGAGCCTGTGAGTTCATTTTTACTTTTAATATAACTTAGTCTCAGCCTACCGATTTTTGATCTATAGACTCGATTTCTGATTTTTTTTTCTGTTACAGAGATTAGGGGTTCCAGTAGATGTAGCAGCGAGATTCCAACTCAATATATATTTGGAACCTAACCCGAACTTAGCGTAAGTATAATTTCAACGATCGATCGTCGTAGTCGTCCTAGTTTTTTTTTTTACCTTCTATACATATAATATTTATTTAATGTATATTTTTTATTATCTTATAAGCTACATACGTAGGTATATATCTGATGTTCCCAAAAGTTAACTGGTAGACAATGCTAATTACATTAATTCTGCCTTTTACACCCTTATTTCGTGGTCAATAAAGTTTAAACAAATAAATAACCTACTTTTACCGCAATCTATCAGATGCTTTATCTATAACAGTTTCTGTTTTATATTGACAAAATTTATATTAATAAACTATTATATTTGTTTAAATAATTTTCTTTTCCTTTGCAGCCTCTACCGTGATGTGCCAAAAATGTTGCTCCCTATATTTTGGGTCCAACAAAAGGTGCTGATACAGGACGAGATTGTAACTGAACTACTAATGGTCCGGAATATTCTGGACTGGGGAGCTATGGTCTGTGCTGGTACAGCTTTAGGATTTGCTATAATTGCAGCTATAGCTACATGCTATAAGAAAAGGACTGACTATACTAAGCCTCAAAAGGTGCTATCGTCATGTGAGAAAATAACAGATGAAGCTGAATTGAAATTGTGGGCAGACTAAAGGGACGGCTGGAGTTAGTTATAGGTTATTGGCAAATACCGGTGATAAATGAAATTGACATTTGGTGTGGTTAATGCTAGTATGATATATTTTAGAAAAAAACAAGACATTATTATGGAATAAGTAACGTTTTGTAACTAAGATTTTTACTCACAGATAACAAGCAAGTAATTGGAGCCATTCCTAGTGGAGTTATAAACTGAAAGGTAGTGACAGGTAGCACCACTCGAGCTTAGTGCTAAATTCTGACATTGATAACAATAAAAATTGCACTATCAGTGTTGCTGTTATAAATGAAAAAAAAACCGGCCAAATGCGAGTCGGACTCGCGCACGAAGAGTTCCGTACCATTGTCTATAAAAATCGCGTTTATTGTATGGGAGCTCCCCTTAAATATTTATTTTATTCTGTTTTTTAGTATTTGTTGTTATAGCGGCAACAGAAATACATCATCTGTGAAAATTTCAACTGTCTAACTATCACGGTTCATGAGATACAGCCTGGTGACAGACGGACGGACGGACAGCGGAGCCTTAGTAATAGGGTCCGTTCTACCCTTTGGGTATGGAACCCTAATTAAATATCAAGCTAAAAGATTCGTATCTAGTGTTGTAAAATCTGCAATAAAAGTGATAAAAACAAATATAAAAGAAAGGCTTGAGTGATAAACTCTAAAGTTGGCAGTTTATCACCCCACTATTGTGTTGCTTTTATTTAATAGTTGTGTGTATGTTACTGGTGAAATAGGTGCTTCTTACTACCTTCATAGTGCACATAGAAGGCCAGGAATTACGAACATTACGAACATTAATTAGAATTAATATGTGAATGATTGGTTTTCTAGTTGCATTGATAATTTATTTTACAGACTTCATAATTAGGTACCATAATATCAACACACACTATTTTCAAGTGAAATCATTTTATGTCATATAATTATTTTTCATAGTAAACTTAGTTATCAATTTTATCAGCCATTCTGCTAAGTTACCTACGTACCTAAGCGAAATATTTTTATACCTATTTGTTATTTTAGAAAGTTTAGTACAAAATATATTAATAAAGCCATGACGAAGTGTTATCCAAATTTTGTATAAAAATCTTTATGGTTTCATATAAGTTAGTTATTTTTAATTAATTTACTTCGAAATTTTGTTTCTAGCCCTCTTAAACAACGTTTATTTTTTATAGTCATATGAGGCTTTATGTAGCGCTCTAGTTAGTACTATTTTTATTCTGTGGTTCTAGTGCTAACATTAAAAAAGACTTTATAATAAATTAATTTAAACAGGTCGCACACCAATTTTTTTGTTGGAAAACCCGACTAGTTTAGGTCTCAGATGGATACCTTCATCAGGGCGGATGTCCAATATTTTCGGCATATAGAACATTATATTCGTTGCAATAGAGAGAGTGGAAGCGTGTGGACATTCGCCCTGATGTAAATCTTCATTAGAGTGATTTAAAAATTTTATCTGTAATTTCGTGTGGCCTTAACGCGTATTATTGCTAAAAGTGGTAATTTTTAATAATACCACGGGATTTAACTACAACAATACCTACTTCAAGAATAGAGCTAAATAATTTATTAGTAGTAGTTCTATGAGGCTCCACTTCATTCAATAATTCATATTTGATCACCGATTTATCAATTTTCTATGGAAATGGCAAATGGAGATCAGTTGCATTATTTTAAATAGTCCACCTTAAATCACTGATGCGCAATTTCCATTTTCAAGGTAGGTAGTAGGTGAATAGATTATAAGCACCAAGTAACAAGAAGTTTCCGTCTATTCTGATAACACTGGCTTTTATTTTGAAACCACTGAGTGCTTTTAAGTTTTTTTCGAAGGAAGTTACAGAGAAAATTTTAAAATCTTTACTCTGTTTATGAGCTGTGAATTTTTAATCAATGGTAGCGCTATGTACGAAAATCTAAATAATCAGTTTCACATCAAAAACGAAGAATATTTAATCAAATTATATTGTAAACAGGGAATCCCAAATGTTATTTAGTTATTACAGATGCCATATTATAAAAATACAAGTAACAAAAGTTTATAATATAATTTGGATTTTTAAATACAATGTAATTTGGATTTTTGGCTAGAAATAACTTATTGCAAAGTTAAAACAAAGGTGAACGCACATCTATCCGAGCCGAACGCGCCGAACGAATCGAAGTCAACGAAGCCTCGCACACCTGTCCGCGCCGAAAGAACTGACCGAGCCGAAAGAATTGTTTCTATTTCCTTTACACTTGCCGCACTGTAACTACGTGTTTCATGAAGTTGGTAATCCTATCACAATCCTTCCGCATTCGGCGATTCCTTTGATTTGACGACGGCATCGGCACCGAATTTGATGACGTCATCAGATTTTTTCTAGATTTTCTGAGGTTCTTTTCGATTCGGCTCGGATAAGTGTGCAAGATGTCATAAGATTTAATATAATTTATTCTAAAATTCGGTTCGTTCGGCTCGGATAAATGAGCGTTAAGCTTAAATCGGCTTTAGAGATGACATTCATATGTCACATCTCTAAAGCCGATTTAAGCTTAACGTCCGGATTATTATATGCCCGGATAATCAGTTAATTATTTAATTTGTTATGTGATAGTAATTGGTATAAAACAAATACCTGTTACGTTGTCTAAGGGTCTATTGTTTTCTGCCATTCGTGTAAATATACCTTTATTTTGAAACGTTGAAAATTGTGAAAATTTTAACTATTAACTATGTTCGTTACAGTTAAAAAAGTGAGATCTCCGATATTGTCGTTTACTGTTTAAAACTGAAGAAAAATTAATGATTTCCTTTTGTTCTACTTTGTAATATTATATTTTCTCGTTTTATTACCAAGAATATTTTTGACTATGGTTTGTAAAAAGAAAAGATAAAACAATATTGGTGAGATATGTATGTCTATTCTATATTTGTACCCTGTTATTAGACCAGGGGGCCTACCGCCTAAGCAGAAGCCGATTACCACCGGCTTATTGCGGCTATTACGGCTGGCATTTTTATCGCAAAAATTAGACTTCACCTTACATTAGTGGCAATTTTTTTGACGAGCTCGGTGGCGTAGCGGTCAATGACGCGGCTTCGACACCAACGCTCGTGGGTTCGATTCCCACATAGGACAAACATTTGTGTGCATGAACATGTCTGTTTGTCTTAGTCTGGGTGTTTTATATGTATCATAAGTATGTATTTACAAAAAAAAATGTATTTACGTATGTTTATCAGTTGTCTAGTACCCATAACACAAGCTTCGCTTACTTTGGGGCTAGATGGCGCTGTGTAATTTGTCTGACAATATTTATTTATTGTGTTTAGCTTAGCTGGTAGAAACCATGAAGCTCTACAGACAAAGCTAAAATATTTGTCAATAACTCAAACCAAACACATATTTTTGGGGATCAAAATATTCAATGGTAATCGGCTTCAACTTCGGTGGTAGCCCCCCTGTTATTGTTATTAGAGAGTAGACCCAACCGACACTTCGTTACTTTTAAGTTAAAGCTAAGTTATTAAAACTCACGTGAGACATTATACTAAATTAATTAGATAAATTAAACGGGTCACTCACGTCTTTTTGACGGGAAAGCCGACTAGTTTCGATCTCAAAAGGAGACCTTCTTCAGGGCGAATGTCCAGACACGTCGACCCTTTGTCTCTCGCGCCGGACACACAAAGGGTGGACGTGTCTGGACATTCGCCCTGAAGAAGGTCTCCTTTTGAGATCGAAACTAGTCGGCTTTCCCGACAAAAAGACGTGAGTGACCCGTTTAATTTATCTAATTAATTTAAAGCTAAGTATTTAGAGTTTAATAGAATAAAAATATCCCGCAGTATAAGTCTTGGGAAGTACATGTCATCAAACTGTTAGAATCTGTTGGGGATTTATTCAACTCGATTTGACGTTTCTCGCTATGTACGAGTAATATTGTCTCTCAATTTGGCATAGGTTGCCGGTTGGATCTATTCTGCATAACAGGGTTCATTTGATGTTTTGGTTATCGCAAGACTGCCGGTAGAAATTGCCTTGGAAATATTTCAGACTATTATGGGGCAATAATAAACTATCTTCATCTAAATTTATCATTATAAGTCGTACAAGGCGACTAAGGGATATACATACATTACCAAACATCGATCAGGCCTCCCCAACCCGTCTAGTCAGCGTGGGGAGTGTAGGCCAAATCCTTCATCTGTCTGTGACGGACGAGAGACGGCCGTGCTCCTGTAGTGGAGACTAAAATGACCTGATGATGATGATGATGATCTAAATTTATAAAACCGGGCGACTATTTTTTTTTTTTTTTTATTCTACGTCGGGTGGCAGACAAGCATACAGCCCGCCTGATGTGAAACGGTTACCATAGCCATATTAACGCTTGTAACATAAAATATTGCTCGCGCGCCGACATCGCCTGCCAACGCAGCATCTCCTTCCTTTCTTTCTGGTGACCTTACTCACTCGCAGGAACACAACAATCCTCAAGGGAATTGTTATTTGGCTGCGGTATTCTGTGAGGTGGAGGTACATTCCCCAGTCGGGTAGCTTACAATTACGCTCCCTACCTCTCTTTTCGCCAGAGCTTCGTTTGTCACTCAGCAGGGTGCACCACGTGCAGGTGAAGTTGGCTTTGGTTCAAAGATGTAGATGAACCACTTACACCCCAAAATTATATTATGCTAACTCAGCGAATAAATACTTTATTAGCATAAATAGTGGTTAAATAAAAAGTTGTTAGAAATCGATCACCCCGTTGCACAATTTTGAGCAGGGCATGTTTTGGTTAAATTAGTGCCGTCCCCTTTATGTGAATGTTCTACTGCAAATTATGAATTCGGTCTAACAACACCCCATGTTCTGTGGGAGTGTGAGCCCCGTCCCGTTAACTTGGCGACTAAAGATGAAGACTAACCAAGTATTTCAGTCGCCCATTTAGGATATGTTTAGTCGCTCAATTTATTATTTTCCTTTAAGTATTAAGTAGTTTGATAGATGCAAAAGCATTATACCAAAACGTTCTTAAAGAAGAGGCTTTAGCTCCCAATAGCTTTGCAGTAAGAGAAATTAAAATTTCAGATAGAATAAACTGAAAAGGATTTGTATTTTTTGTAAGCATAATAAAAAAAAACCTTATCAGTAACATATTTGGACCAATCAAGGTAACAGTAGACAGAAAATACTCGAGACCACGCGGTGGTGTGGTGGATTAAGAATATTTTTAGAATAATATTATATAATGACAAATATTATAGGAAATATTTTGTATTATTATATTTAGACCAAAGATATTGTTATGAGTATATGAGCCTTCGTGGGTTGCAACCAGATGAGGGCAAAATGGCGGGAATTCTCGATAAGTACAAATAAATTCTCTATTTATGCCCAAAAACAGGGCATTTTTTGGCATTTGTAAATGTTACTTTTTGGGAATTTATCGTAAATGCCAGGCATTTTGCCCATCTCTAGTTGCAACGTGTTCAATGTACAGTTGGCATAAAAGATAAGTAACCCGGCCGTAGATTAAAATTCAAATTAAGGATTTACTTTTCTTCTTCTTGTATTGGTACATAAAAATTCTTCATTGTATTGGTACATAAAAACACCATTGCTTTTAGCCGACTCCAAAAAAGGAGAAGGTTCTTAATTCGGTTGTATTTTTTTATGTTTGTTACTTCATTACTCCGTCTTTATAAACCGATCTGAAAAAAACTTTTTTATATGAACTGAATTTTATGATATGAAAAAAATGGGACCAGTCTGGAAGTATACTCTATGCTTCCAGACTGGTCCCATTTTTTTCATATCATAAAAATCAGTTCTGATAGAGTTTTTAACTTTTTAGTGGTGCGTACGATTGTAGAGTAATTGTAAGTGTCGATTTCTTTTTGTTTAAATTATTATATGATTTATTCTATGCTTATCATATAATTTTCGCCCTAAAACATGGTAGGTGTGCAATCTACCATGACTTATCACTGCAGCACACTGGTAGAGAATACTTGTACACACACAAGGTTACTCATCTTTTTGCCGACTTTGTAGCTTATAGCCATTGTAGCGATATAGCCCTCCTGATCACCACTTCTTTAGTATTAATAATATATTACCGCAATTTTGTATTTTTTTATTACATCTGTTGGCAAGTCAACCCACCTGATATCAAGCAGTTATCAAAACGTCTAAAGCCTGTTAGATTATGACGTTCTTAGACAGTCTTAACATGGTGTCGTCTCGATAGTATTAGTGAGGTGTAAGCGAGACAGCACCATGATCTACTTTCGGAAAACCTTATAATGTAATAGGCCCTTATGAATGCTTGCATGGGGTACCGCTCTTGACACAGTATCTCCACAGAAGTGTACAGCCCCCTTGCCACCAACTCTTATTGCGATTCAATAACTGAATAGAATGCTTATTCATACTAATGAATAAGCAACTCTATTAATAAGAGATGGTGGTAAGAGCGCTGGTATACTAAGTATAAGTATAACTTAAGTATGCTTTTTTAACGTAGAGACGGGGATTTATTACTTTATTAGTTTCTGTGGTCTTATCAGGTAGAGGTAATTCCTCAGGTGAGCTTAGAGATGGACAAATAAAGTTTATTTTGTTTCGAGGATGAGCTTGGGGTGAAATAAATTATATTTGAATTATTTAAGTAATAATTGTTTTATTACTAAATATGATTAGTATCTGGTATAAAGTATCTCCTCTAAACCCACTCCGGAAGGGCTTGGAAACCGGTTTATTTTGTTAACCGGTTCGATGTAAGTATGCGTTCGTCACAGCGAACCGGTTTACGCGTTCGTCGTAAGATTATATGTCAAATCAAATCAAGTGAGTCAAATCTCGACAGTTCGCGATTGAGTCAGTTTTACGAGTTCATGCTCGTTTTCTAGAGAAAAAGTTTGGAAATAAACCTCTGAGTTAAAAATTACGAATCGATTTATTTCCCCTCCGTAGCGGAACATTGCGAGAAAACCTTTCGTACCTAATAATTACCTTACCTAAAAACGGTTTACCCTGACCCCGGTTTCCAGGACCTCCACTCCCGTGGTGTAAAATAAAATTTTGTCTCTGTGTTTTATAAAATCAGATTGAACAGAGATAAAATTTTATTATATAGCATATATCCTAGGTTACCATTAATCATATTTTGTTAAGTCGATATCCTTTATTGAAGGTCGGTATCCTTTATTAAGACGTGGTACCCTTACTGATTATTTTATTCATCAGATTCTATCAAATTTAGAGCAGGATATTTCTTTAATATTTTTTTAAATTTCATTATAATATTTAAATAATCAACTAGATTTCGGTCAACATGTCGAAATATTATAAATATTTTTAAAAAGGTTGGTATATTTTAAAAATATTTATAATATTTCGGTAAGTTGGCTGATATAACTTTTTATAATATTTCGCTGTATGGTAATACTTATTTTAGCTTTATGAAAAAAATCACATTTCTGAAAATTCCTCTAAATTTACATACTGGTTAAGAAATTTAAAACACTGACCTAACTAAGCATTAAAAGTGAAACTTTATGGTGAAGTAGCGATGCTTACTTTTTAGTGCATCTTTCGTATAAAATGACTGTTTTGACGACTATAGAAAAAAACGGAAAACGGTAAATAAAACTGTTTTAAAGAAAACAGTTTTTTTTTTGTATTGCGCCTGCCTATTGCCAGGGGGTAAAGCAGCGTATACAAACAAAACCATTAAACTAATGACATCTTATGTCATGATCATATATGATCACCTTATACGTTCAGAATATAGTGGTATACTTTATCTTAAACTGCAGAAATATCCTGCTCACTGTACATGAGCAAGTACAATGAACAATAAATAAACCAAAACTATTGATATTGTAAATAGTAGATAATTGTTACAAATAATTAAATTAATTACATTGTTATATAACATTCCTATTTGTGATAATAAAAACATGTTATTTTTTTTTATTTTACTGTAAATATGGAAGTTTGATTTATTGTGAGTGGTTACTGGATACGCCAACCCAAGTGCAAAGTTACGAACTTAACGAACGAGTGTTTAGTGAGAGGTTTTTGTTCCCGTTCGGTCATGTCAACGTAAACAAACCGACCAAATAGAGAAGAACTCCCATGTTGTGAATTTATAAGACGCGTGTTACATATCCAAATTATGTGGCTTACTTGCTCACATTTTGAAGTGAGCAACCCGGATAATTTGAATATGTAACACGCGTCTGGTAAATTCACAATATGAAACTTTTTCTCAATTTGGTCGGCTTGTAAACGTTGACACGTTCAAATTTGACCAAGAAACTCGCATTAAACACTCTGTACAGATAGACACTCCCTATCTCCCTCTCGAATCGACCTCATCTCCCGTCTGAGTTGAATATGAAACAGTTTCTTTTCACGCACATATACGAGTATAAAGCATGCACGCTGTGCACAAACGCTATATGTTTATGTAGCTGAATAATACCTTATTGTATGGAGTATCCGGGATGTGACAGAGACCTGACCCTGTGGTTTCAATACTTTAGTAAATTACTTTATAGATTATTATGTATTTTTTATTTCATTGCGTTTTTTATACCTGGAACGCACTCGCAGGGATACAACAAGCACCTTCGCCATACAGACGCAGCCAAATGATTGAGGTTGTTGTGTTCTTGCGAATGAAGTGACGAAACGTGAGGAGATGCTGCATTAGCAGTAATATATATATATGAAAAAGAACATATACTTACATATAGAAAACAACGAATATGTTTTTAATTAAGAGCAACGTTGTTAGATTTTAAACTTTTGAAAGTAAAAAAACTTAACTCGTTTGAAAAAAGCAGAACATGCCCATAAGAACGAACCATAACAAAATCGGGGGATACAGTTTGGTATTGCAACTACATACTTATATATCATCTCCATCCAAAATTCAATCACACCACTGGATAGATGAAGGATCAAAGAATTTATTACGTTATGTAAGTACTATGGGACATCGCGTGCGGGGGAGGGAACGCTGCCATTTTGAGATAATTTTAGTGCATATAACGTATTCACGTACAATACACGTCCAGATCACGACAGTGTCCGTGCCGACACGACCGTGTTCATGACACAGCTACACCCCATTTTCAGCCAAAAGTATAATGCCCCACGCAATGGGACTTGTGGTGGGACACCACACTTTTGGCGGTGGAATGGAAGCAATTTTAAAGACATATTGACGTCAAAAATATGTACCGATAAAAAATGTAAGTTTTAAATTGTTCCTATTATTACAAATATGCAAACTCTGGTGTTTCGTCTATGAATTTCAGAGGAGTAAGTCTGGCGTTCATCGCCGAAAGCGAGACCTGTGGTGTCCCACGTGGGACATTATACTTTTGGCTAAAAAAGCGGGACGTCACGCCAAAAGCATGTCTAGCAAGACTGTTCAAGAGCCTCGGTGACGCCCCTATCGCGCAACCACTCACAAAATAAATCTATTAGATTATTTCTTTCACCATCACATTGATGTAAAAATATTTCTACAGAGCTTAATAAAAAAACTGTTTATTTATGAAATTATTAAATGTATTATTTATTTGTACTGCCCCCCATCGACGATCGAGGAGTTCGATGGCGTTGTTGAGCGTGTTAGTTTAATCGAAATGCAAGTTAAGCAACGTCGACCGTAGCCTGTCTTTGGATGGGTCTTGGGAGGGCACGTTTTAGCCGTCGGTCCCGGCTGTTGTCAATAGATGACAGTCGTTAAGCCAAGTCAGTAGCCCTTAGGCGGCTTGAAAACACTGGCTTCCGTCAACCCGCAGTTGAGCAGCGTGGTGGAGTATGCTCTAAGCCTCTTCGATTGAGGAGAGACCCGTATCCCAACAGTAGTGGGATGATTATGGGTTGATAAACTTCTTCACTCGGTCCCTCATTGCTGAGGATCGTGGTCACAGGAACCTCGCGAACGGACAATCTGTCTCCATCGATTCCTGTCCGAAGTGGGCCACTTCGGACAGGAATCGATGGAGACAGATTGTCCGTTTCACTGCCTGATAGAATTTAGAAAAGGAGGCGGCCCCCTTCACCTGATCAGACCATCTTGTTGGTGAACGGCCACGTGCTCTCTTGCCTTCGGTGTTGCCAACAATAACAAGCCTTTCCAGGCTGTCATCTCCTCTCCTGAATGAGGAGAGGAGATGGCAATATAAACACAATCGTAAAAATAGTTATTTTGTAGGTGGTGGATGTACGAGTAAAGTGATCACTGTAGCCATATAGACGCTACGCATGGTACACAAGTGGTTGGCCGTGTGGCTTCCGGTAGACTAGAATAGAATCACTCCGTCTCTTCCCGTGGATGTCGTACAAGGCGACTAAGAGAAATACATTACCAAACATCGATCAAACCTCCCCAACCCGTCTGGCCAGCGTGGGGAGTGTAGGCCAAATCCTCCTTCTATCTGGGACGGACGAGAGAGGGTCGTGCTCCTGCAGTGGAGACTGAAATGTTGTTAAAACTCACGTGAGACATTATACTAAATTAATTAGATAAATTAAACGGGTCACTCACGTCTTTTTGTCGGGAAAGCCACTACGTCATCGTCGAAGGCAGCGCTCCACCAATCAACGCACCAACCCCCCACCACCCTTTCCAGTCGTTCGGCGCGCGCATTGGCGCGCAGTGTCCGGCGCGAGAGACAAAGGGTGGATGTGTGTGGACATTCGCCCTGAAGAAGGTCTCCTTTTGAGATCGAAACTAGTCGGCTTTCCCGACAAAAAGACGTGAGTGACCCGTTTAATTTATCTAATTAATTGAGACTGAAATGACTTGATGATGATGGTACTCAAGGGTCTGGTTATTTGGCTGCGTACTTCTGTGAGATGGAGATACTCTCCTGGGGCCCTACCGCCGAAGCTGAAGCCGATTACCACAGAATATATTGATTCGAAAAATAGGTCTTATGTTTTAGTTATTGACAAACATCTTCAGCTTAGTTGGTAGAGCTCCAATGTTACTACCACCTAAGCTTTTAATACTTTTTTTTATATACTACGTCGGGTGGCAGACAAGCATACGGCCCGCCTGATGTGAAGCGGTTACCGTAGCCATATTAACGCTCGCAACATAAAACATCGCTCGCGCGCCGCCACCCCGCTGCCATCGCAGCATCTTCTTCCTTTCTGGTGACCTCATTCGCTCGCAGGAACACAACAACCCTCAAGGGAACCGTTATTTTGCTGCAGTATTCTGTGAGGTGGAGGTACATTCCCCAGTCGGGTAGCTTACAATTACGCTCCCTACCTCTCTTTTCTCCAGAGCTTCGTTTGTCAGTCAGCAGGGTGCACCGCTTGCAGTGAAGTTGCCCCAAAAAGCTAAAGATAAGTACCATAAATCTAAGTTGATGTTTGATTTCCGCAATGAAAAAAATCCGATGGGAAAGGCGAACGAGGACCGGAGAACACGGCGTAAGACCCTTCCTTCGAGATGCGCCGATGATGATGAGATAATGATTGCGGAAGGCCGATGCATACAAACGGCATAGGACCGATCAAATTCAAATTCAAATCGTTTATTTTCATTGGGGTGTAAGATGTTCATCAACATCTTTGAACCAAAAGCTTCCTACTCCTACTAATTTCTTCTGATCCAATTCGTTGTGAGTTCCAAGGCAGCCAGGTTTTACCCCCGGGACTGCAATGGACTTCATTGTTCATTGCCTTTTTGGCGGTCGCCGCTGTTAATCCTGGCTACACAGGAGACAGCGGTGGGAATGTGTGGTGGGCCCCCGTCCTATCTTTGAACCAAAGCCAACTTCACCTGCACGCGGCGCACCCTGCTGACTGACAAACGAAGCTCTAGCGATAAGAGTGGTAGGGAGCGTAATAGTAAGCTACCCGACTGGGGAATGTACCTCCACCTCACAGAATACCGCAGCCAAATAACAATTCCCTTGAGGGTTGTTGTGTTCCTGCGAGTGAGTGAGGTCACCATAAAGGAAGGATATGCTGCGTTGGCAGCGGGGGTGGCGGCGCGCGAGCGATTTTTAAAGTTGCGAGCATTAATATGGCTACGGTAACTGCTTCACATCAGACGGGCCATATGCTTATCTGCCACCCGTCGTAGTATAATAAAAAATAAAAAAAAATATTTCTCTATAAAACAGTTTTACGACAAGTGCATACATATAGATGTTACAATTTTTTTAATACGAGTAGAGGGTCTGGCGCCTGAACTAAGCCGATACCAGCCCCCTTACCACCAACTCTTATTGCGATTCAATAAATACAATACTTGATTCATTGGTATTATGACTATATACCAATGAATAAGCGACTCTATTCGATTTGAAATAGAGTCTCTTATTCATTGGTATGAATAAGCATTCTAGTCAGTTATTGAATTGCATTAGGAGTTGATGGTAAGGGGGCTGGGCATCTCAGTGCACCATCGTTGTAGATATGTTCAGCAGTGGACGTACTTTGGCTGAAATAATGATGATTACCGAATCAAATATAGGCGGACTTCGGACCAATGCACACACAAACATATTTCTAAAAGCCGAATCTCTTGATGGAGCCGCGCTGTAGAACTAATCTCCTGAAGGAGGCTTCGCTGACACGTGCACTCTTAGAAATTGACATCTTTGCTTGTACCACAGTATAAATAATAGTACAGAGTAACTACTAGATTTAATAATACAGAAACTAATTAGATTTAATAATACAGAGTCAAAAGTATGATCAGACCACAGTATACGTTATTACTTATACTATGACTACGTACAGTATGGCCACTCCCTTCCGCTCTCTAGTGTCGACCTCACCTCCCTTCTGAGACAAATCTGGAACAGCTTGTATGGCGCCGCACGCACACATGCTCATTCACGCTCTGCACAGACGTTGTTGTTTAAGTAGTAGTAAACGACGCAACAATTGTATGCAGTGACCGGGGTGTGCTTGTACTCTAGATGAATTTACAAATATATATGAATTTATAAATATAATGATGAAACGGTGATATAAATATAATATTATAAATATAATAATGAATTTATAAATCTAGATGAATTTATAAATATAATGATTGTGGACATTAGCGTACAAAATGACTTACTTAGTAATGCCACATCATCTTTATATTAATATTAATACGTGCAGCAAAAACTTTGTACCCCTTTTTACGAAAATTGCGCGGACGGAGGGGTATGAAATTTCGCACACTTGCAGTTTATATAGCAAAAGGAGTGCAGAATGCTAATATTTTTTATCGACTCTCATACTAACATATAGAGATTAAAAAACTAAACACAGAGTCTTAGGCTCTTGACACACGGAGTGCATTTCAACTGCAAATCCACTTGCAGTTTGAACGCAGTTAGTACGCCTGCCATGAAACTGCAAGCCAACCGTACAGCCCGATTGCAGTCGGTATGCAGTGGGCGTGCAGTTCCAACGACTGCATGCTGACTGCAAGCTAGCTGCACGGTCGACGTGCGGTCCTAATACAGTTGGACCAACTGCACTAGGACCGTAATAGAACTTCATTTGCCTTCCGGACCCACGGCACAACTACTATGCTTAACTGGTTCGGTACCTTGAAGTTCAAAAAGTTGTCTTTTACACACAAGCCATCGAAATAAATTTAAAAAGTTATTTCGAAATAAATTTAATAAGTTATAAAGAAAAATAACAAATGCATTGCAACTTTGCAAAAATTTTCGCGGCGCCGCGCTGCGTGGCGAATGCGCACCACGCATGCTCGATCTGCAAAATGGATTTATAATTAAGAAATGAAGCTATTAAATTAACTTCATGGTTTTATTTAAAATATTATTATCATCTATTTCATGAGATTAGATGAAGTAGTGTATGAAACTACACATAATTAGGTCTTAAAATACTCGTGTGATGCTATTATCACATTCGCCTTCGGCGGCTCATGTGATAAACTCACACTCGTATTTTAAGAACCCTAATAAGGGTTCAACAGTGCAACAGTTTCATAAACTAGGTAGGTATTATTAAAATTATGCATAAAAATACATAAAATCAATAAAATAAAGAAACATTACAAACGCGGTCAGCTACTATGAAATAACATCCAATAATAATTCTCTCGAGTTGTTACATATCTTCTAATGAGAAAGAATCTCGAAAATTTCGAATCGAAGCTGGCAACTTACGTGTCGACCTCAACCCATGACTATCCCACTGTTGGGATGTGTCGCCCCTCAATCGGGGTTTAGAGCGTACTACACCACGCTGCCCAACTGCGAGTTGCCGGAGGCCAGTGTTTTCAAGCCGCCCAAATGCCTCTGACTTGGCTTCCGTGATCTAATGACAACAGCCAGGACTGAAGGTTTACCGGTAACATGCTCTCTGAAGCACGAAGGAGCTCGCGATAAATAGACCCATCCGTAGTAGGCTACCGTCGACGTTGCTTGGAATTTGATTGGAAAAATAGGTATATTACGTTTTAGTTACTGACAAACTTTTGACGAGCACGGTGGTCGAATGGTTAGCAATGGCCACTTTGACTGCGAGGTCGCGGGTTCGATTCCCGCACAAGACAAACATTTGTGTGCATGAACATGTCTGTTTGTCTTGGTCTGGGTGTTTTCTATGTATTATAAGTATAATAATAATAAATATTTCTGGACAATTTACACAACGCCATCTAGTCCCAAATTAAGCATTAGATACATTCATCAGTTGTCTAGACAACTGATAAATGTACTTGAATACATTATTTTTTTGACTGGGGAATATACCTCCATTCCCCAGTCGGGTAGCTTACAATTTATTACCCTTCCTACCTCTCTTTTCGCCAGAGCTTCGTTTGTCAGTCAGCAGGGTGCACCACGTGCAGGTGAAGTTGGCTTTGGTTCAAAGATCTTGATGAACCACTTACACCCCAAAATATACACTAAAATTATCTCAAAATGGCAGCGCTTCCCCTTCCCCCTCACGCGATGTCTAATAGTCCTTACTTAGCGTAATAAATTTATTGATCCTTCATCTATCCAGTGGTGTGATTGAATTTTGGATGGAGATGATAGATTTGTGGCTGCAACACCAAACTGTATCCAATTTTGTTATCATTTCTTTTTTTTTAATTGCCTCCATTTTTCTATTCACGTCGAAAATAAAGCGTTTATCATTTCCAATAAATCTTCCATTCAAATAGATAAGTGTCTATGGTCTACAACTCTATACAAGCTCCAGCCAGAGACGATCTAATTCCTAGCAATTCCTACATCCCGTTGGATCTGCATTTTTGTCGGTCACGTGGTCAGTGTCCTCTGTACATCCTTCAATAACACTTCTGATAGCTCTTACCATAATGGATTAAAGTTGAAAACGAATGTTCGCAAAGATATCAGTAAGTTGGTACAGACACGACCTAGCGCGCCTGAATGTCATTCTGCAAGACCTAAATAAAGTAATCTTGAAAGGACTATGGGCAAAAATGAATGGGCCCTGGTACAATATCTCAATAGTGCTAAAACCTGTTTTTAACCGACTTCAAAAAAGGAGGAGGTTCTCAATTCGACTGAATATTTTTTTTGTATGTATGTTATTCGATATTTTTGCGAATTGTGAACCGATTTTCATAATTCTTTTTTTATTTGAAAGGGTATGATTGCAAGGTGATCCCATATTCACCAAGTCAGGATCTGATGATGGGATGCCAGGGAAATCAAGGGAAACCCTTAAATTTTATAAGCACGTATGGTCAAATTCATTTTTTTTTATTTGAAAGGGTAAATGCGAGGTGGTTCCATATTCACCAAGTCAGGGTCTGATGATGGGATCCCAGAAAAATCGAGGGAATCCCTTAAATTTGCCCTATGGTAGCCGGCAGAATAAAATTGTGCCACTCCATTGCTCTGAGCTGGTTGTCGTACAAGGCGAGTAATGAATGTTGTGTCTTTTTCTCCTGGAAGACGGGCAGCAGCGTCTGCCGGGATATTCCACCAAAAAGCTGCGCTCGCCAACTGAAGTCGGTTTCAATTTTTTTTTAAATCAACTTTATATTTCAATATATTGCAGCCAAGCCGAATTCGGGCGCAAACAAGGTGTTTATTACTTGTATTTTACAGGCAATTTGATCTACACTACTTTGCGTGCTTCCGCCACCAATTAGTTCATGTAAACTACTGCCAGCCGGCACCCACCCACTACCGTAAGTAGATGCATGCGACATTACAATGTCCTAATGTTGCAAATTACATTATTAGAACGGTAGTGCGTGGGTGCCGGCCGGCAGTAATTTAATTTGTATGAACTAATTGGTGGCGGAAGCACGCAAAGTAGTGTAGATCAAATTGCCTGTAAATTTGACTTTCGCGATTCAATCAATTAAATTAATCAATTAACTAACTTTTTTTTATTTTTATTTTTTATGTATTTTGTAACAAATACTTAAGGTGACGTGAGTCCAGGGCTTGGCCGTTTTCGAGGGGGTGAGGTGCGGGGCTTGAGAGGAGCCGGCGCGGGGTACTCGCTTACAAGCGCGCGATCGCTGCCGAGACGCCACAGTATAGCGAAGCGACTATCTACACCCGTGTAGTATTACACCTACACCCGTCAATACAATAGTTAAAAGTACTTACTGGAAATATAATTATATGAAAATAAATAAACCACATGTAAAAATACATTTTTTTTATTAATGAAGTATATTATATTCAACATGCAAACAAGTGATGTTTTGATATATTATGAAAAAGTAAAGAATTCAAAATAAAAAGAAAACTATTCAATAATTCTTTTATATTCAATTATATTTATTATTGGTCAAACTAAAATAGGTACATACTTAGACTAACTAACTATCACGCGCCAGCATACACTATTCTTCATCCTTCTAGGAATCGATATGTGCCGTACAGCACGCGTCTGTCCCTAGCTACTATGCCCGAGCATACAGCGGTATTGATATTAACAGTATTTATATTTGACAACCCCGGTGGTCCAATGGCTAACCATGTCCAGTTTGATTCCGAGGTCGTGGGTTCGATCCCCGCACAAGATACGAGTAATATTTGTGTGCATGAACATGTCTGTTTATCTTGGTCTGGGTGTTTTCTATGTATTATCTATACTAATATTATAAAGCTGAAGAGTTTGTTTGTTTCTTTGTTCGAATTGAAAAAATATTTTAGTGTTAGCCTATATTTCGAGGAGGCTATATATAGGCTATATAACATCACGCTAACACCAATAGGAGCGGAGCACCGATAAAAAACGGGAAAAAATATTCCTTTTGAGGGCTTACGTTGCGTGCGCTGCGTAAATTTGCGCATATGCCTATCTTTTAAGATTAAATCACTATAGCATAATATAGGTAAAAGGTTGTTTGTCCTTCTTTCACGTCAAAAGTAACAAACGGATTTACATGTTTTTTTTTTTGATATAGTTTAAGGCCTGGAGAGTGACATAGGCTACTCTTTATCCCGGAAAAACATTTTATTCCCACGGGAAAAAATAAAGTTAATCATTTGTCCTTCTTTCACGTCAAACACGAACCTAAGTACGGACGTGATTTTTTTAATGGGGATAGTTTACGATCTGGAGAGTGACATAAGCTACTTTTTATCACGGAAAAACATCTTAATCCAATGGGAAAAATAAACTTTGTAATCATTTGTCCTTCTTTTACATCGAAAGTAACCTAAGTACCGACATGATTTTTGTTAACGGGGATAGTTTACGGTCTGGAGAGTGTCATAAGCTACTTTTTATCCCATCAAGTAAAAAAATGACAACAAGAAAAAAATATACACAAATTAATGGCAGCTTCCCTGGACCACGCGGGCGAAGCCACGGGTAACAGTTAGTATGTATGTATTTACAAAAAAAAATATTGATTTGATTTCATGATTGATTGAGAGAATTGTTATTTGGCTGCGGTATTCTGTGAGGTGGATGTAATTCCCCAGTCGGGTAGCTTACAATTACGCTCCCTACCTCTCTTTTCGCCAGAGCTTCGTTTGTCAGTCAGCAGGGTACACAGCGCGCAGGTGAAGTTGGCTTTTGTTTAAAGATGTTGATGAACCACTTACACCCTAAAATATTAATGATCCAACGTCCTAGCTCCTACACCAAAAAAATATTTGAACCAAATCCAATCTTTGAACCAAAGCCAATTTTACCTGCACGCCGTGCACCCTGCTGACTGACAAACGAAGCGCTGGCAAAGGGAGGTAGGGAGCGTAATTGTAAGCTACCCGACTGGGGAATTTACCTCCACCTCACAGAATACCGCAGCCAAATAACAATTCCCTAGAGAGTTGTTGTGTTCCTGCGAGTGAGTGAGGTCACCAGAAAGGAAGGAGTTGCTGTGTTGGTAGCGGGAGTGGCGGTGCGCGAGCAATATTTTAAGTTGCGAGCGTTATTATAACTACGGTAACCATTTCACATCAGGCGGGCCGTATGTTTTTACGGCCCGACGAAGTATAAAAAATAAAAATTATGACGCCTAAACGGCCAAACCGATTTCGATGATCGCGTACCTACATGTATGCGATAAACTCAATCGCTACTGAACGAATTTCAATGTGGGTTTACAGATATTCCAAGAAAGATTTCCAAAGAAACATCTAGCATGAGAAAAGAAAACCGAGTCTCAGTAAAAAAATAAATGTATCATCATCATCGTTGTTTTGTTGTCTTACTGATATTCCTACACTGTGTTTATTTCAACGTGTTTATTGACAACGCGTTGAACGGACGCGCGGCACAGGTTCTACCTCGAACGCAGCTCCTAGAGCACTGACGTCAATGTTGCCAGATGGAAGCACAAGAAAATCTGTATTTACTGCTCTGGAAATCCGTATAAATTCCGTATGCTGATATTACGAAAACTCCGTACGAATTCCGTATATCAGTGTCAAAATCCGTACAAATTTCGTATACGCAAAAAAAAAACAAACAATAAAGAAAAATAAAAAAAACTTATTTATTGGTAGGTATATATACTTATTGGTAAGTACATATTTTTATTCATTTTTGCTGACCTATTTTGGTCTATTTTTAATTCAAAACAAGGAGATTCACCCAATAACTGTATAAAAAACAATATTCCAGTCAAAGTATCTGTATTTAGTTTATTTCTCTGCTTGGTTTTATTTAAATTGATGGCGGAAAAAATCCTTTCGACCGCCGCACTGGAATGTGGCAAACATAGTACACCAGAAACGAAGCGTATTAAATTTGGAAAAAGAACATCTCCATCATTTGGGTTTTTAGCCGCAATTATGTTTTTCCAGAATTGTTCTAAATCATCGCCATCATTAGAAAGCAGCTCTGTATTATTCCTTTACACAACGCAAATGTTGATAACATTTTACCTTCTTCTCCTAAAGCACAGAATCATTGAATGAAAATAATGGTTATTTTATCTTACCTACTAAACACGGCTAAATACAGCCATCTCTGTTTTCACTTATAAAAAGGAACGAGACATACTTACTAAGACAAAAGAAAGAACAGAATGTACACAATAATATATGCTACGGGGAGTTCCCACACAATGTAAATATTGCACATTCAGTGCTGCCATGAAAAAATCACAAGTTCCCGTTTTAGATCAGCACTATGGAAAGAATATTTAAATGTAATGCGAGAGTGAGTTCCTTATTATGATAGATCCGTACAAAATAATCTATCATTATTAGAAATCCGTATAAAAATCCGTAGTTAACAGTTATCCGTATTACAACTTGAAAATCAGTAGAAATACGGACAAATCCGTATATATGGCAACACTGACTGACGTTGAGAGCGATCGAGAATCGGGGAGGGTGCGCGACCGCAAATCGTTATTCTTTTAATAATTTTATTTAATTTATTTTATTTTTAAAAGTAATAGCATAGTGCTCTCGTAATTAAAATTATGAAAATTTTGGTATAATTTCCTTATAAAAAAATTGTATTAAATAGTTATAATTTTTACTTAGTGCAAATTTAGAGAGTAAGTTCGCGATTTTTTTCTATCGAGGCAAAAATTATTAATTGTGTTTTCAATAGCTTTGTGCCCTGCAGAAAGGACTTAAGATTTCATAGTTAAATTTCTAGGAACCAAATTGAAATAGTTTAATAGAACTATTCTTTCAATAAGCGTGTTTCCTGGACTCACTTCACCTTAAAAGCTTTGTTTAGCTTGAGACTAAATAAATGGCAGTGTGTAGTTTGTAGAGGAATATTTATACATATTAATACAAATCCACCTAAGATAAGTAACGATGTTGCCGAGATTATCTGTTACATTATTTTTTCTAGCTATTGGGTATACCTATATCATGTGACGGGGAGGAGAGAGAGGAAATCTCGGTAACTACCTTTTGTTTTACAGATTATATATTTTTTTATACTACGTCGGTTGGCATACAAGCATACGGCCCACCTGATGTGACGCGGTTACTGTAGCCATATTAACGCTCGCAACATAAAATATCGCTCGCTCGCCGGCATCCCCGATACCTACGCAGCATCTCCTTCCTTTCTGGTGACCTCATTGACTTGCAGGAGCACAACAACTCAAGGGAACTGTTATTTGGCTGCGGTATTCTGTGAGGTGGAGGTACATTCCCCAGTCGGGTAGCTTACAATTACGCTCCCTACCTCTCTTATCGCCAGAGCTTCGTTTGTCAGTCAGCGCACGGGGGAGGTGAAGTGCTGTCATTTTGAAATAATATTAGTGCACATAACTTGTTCACGTACCTACAACACACGGCCGAATCACAGCCGAACCCCTTTTTTTTTTCATATAAGTATGAACTTCCTGTGCTTGCTTTGTACAACGTTCGTTATTCCATATTATATAACTTTAAGTACCTACAAGCGTTTTTGTTAATGCGTAAACTTGTAATTGGCTTATTGTTAAGTAATATCTAATATATAAAATTAATATATAATATCTAATATATAAAATCAATATATAATATCTAATATATAAAATTCTGGTGCCGCGGTGTTTGTAATTAAACTCCTCCGAAATGGCTCGACCGATTTTCGTGAAATTTTGTGTGCATATCGGTTAGGTCTGCGAATCGGACAACATCTATTTTTCATCCCTCTAAATGTTAAGGGTGCTCCACCCCTAATTTTTTTATTTTATTTTTTAGACAAATTTTTTGTTATTATTTTTTTATGATACAGCATATAAATATACATACAACCCCAAATTTTCACCCCTCTACGATCAACCCCTAAATTTATATAGTAAAACAACGTTTGCGGGGTCAGCTAATTGACTTATATAATTGTTATTGCTGTATACAGCTGTAAGGTTTCCGAAGATAAATAAATAAATAACAGTTAACGTGGCGACATTTGAATGGAGTGGCCGAGGTGCGCCGTGGCTGGACGACAATTATTTTCTTTTGATTTGATAGGTAAGGATGTCAATAAAATTATAGGTGAAAGAATTACTTCGATAGCATAAAAACTTCTCTTAATATAATTTGAAAATCAAATTTTTGCAATTTCTCGAAAACGCTCCATGCAAAAGGCTACTGAGTTACGACTTCACACCTAGGTATATTGCATACGTTAAAATAGAAATTTGTACGACAGCTATGTTAAATATTGGGTTTATGTAGTGTAGATACGAGTAATGAAGTAACAAAAGTTATAATACGTTTTAGTGTTTTTCCCAAGTTAATATTTTGAAGTGAAAACTTCTTCAGCGGCGGCGCGGCGGCGTTGTGCATTTTTTGGGATGGGTAACAAATGGTAAACTCGCGTCTGGATCCTGGGGCTTTACCACAAGCTCTAAACGCAGGAATGGAATAAATCGCAACCATGATGGTTCCATTCCTGCGTTAAGAGCTTTTGCGAAGGCCCCTGATCGAAAATTAGTAAGACAAAGCTGCGAAACTAGAAAATTCAACTTTAAACAAAGACGACACGATTCAGAATTCTTTGAATATTTTAATGATTCGAAATAGTTTCGAAATGACAGTTCGTAAGACAAAGCTGCGAGACTACAAAATCCAACTTTAAGCATAGACGATACGATTGAGATTGCTTTGAATAGTTTATGTTTGTGTATGATAGCGCAACAAATGAATATTGTATTTTGCCACGTAAATGATAGTACTGTTTTACTGATAAATAAAGCAATTCGTGCGAAATTATTTCCTAGCTATTCCAAAATATTCAAAAATGCACAACGTTAATGTTCAAGTTTTCACTTCTACCGGCACTCCCGGAGTGCAACCCGTTGTTTTTTTTTTTTATTATTTCATCCTTTTACATTCGACTTTCTTACCAAACTTTGATCGACCTTATAATAATAAGACATAAGTTATTAAAATTTTAAGATGGCTATAGTTTTGTGTATTTTACGATACTGATATTTATCTAAACTAATATTATAAAGAGGTAAGATTTGTTTGTTTGTTTGTACAAATATGCTCCGAAACTACTGGACCGATTTCAAAAATTATTTCACCAATAGAAAGCTACATTATCAGGGAGTAACGGCTATATTTTAATTTCGAAAAAATTAGGAATCCGTAAGAAAATTGCAATATTTTGTCCACCCGTGCGAAGCCGGGACGGGCCGCTAGTTTTTTATAATTTTAGAACATAGGCTTCTAGCCTATTTCATTTGTTTGCAGCTAGTACTTCCATCATTCATTAACAATACCGTTACTAACGCTTTTTCAGCGTTAAAAGTTTAATTAAAATATAAAAATGCTAGCAAATCATCACATACAATGACCGGTTGTACTATATTTTTGTTTGTACCTAGTGACGATTATATAATTTTATTTGTGTGCATTTATTTACTATATCAATTGTTTTTCTTTATTGTTATTTATTTCTCTATTTTAAGTTATTGTTTTAGGGGGCGGAGTTATGTTCACGACGAAGTTTAGTAATTATTAATTAGGTTATTAGGTACATCAACATATAAGTGTAAGTAAGTTACTGTTTTTTTTTTTTATATTAACTCAGCATATTGGCTCCGCCTCGCCTGATGGTAAGCGAAAAGAGGAGCCCCAATCGCATCGGCAACGGACAAGAGACCTTGATGTCTTGTCAGTTGACGCTGCCATGCTGGCCTACAAGATGCTTCTTCACGCTTCGTTTGAAGGATCCCTTGAAACTGTAATGAACAGGAAACTGTAATGTTCTTTGAGAAATTAATGAATTGCTGTAATTTAATGGAGGAGGAACATTAAATGGAGGAGCTCGATAGTGCCCTTTAGTCGATCACGCAAGTTAAGCAACGTGGACCGTAGCTTGTACAGAGATGAGTATATTTATTTCGAGCTCCTCCGTTCTTCCGCGGACATGTTAAGCCGCTGGTCGCGGCAATGGTCATTTCATTAGATGACAGTCGGTAAGCCAAGTAAGTGGGGGCGGCTGGAAAACACTGGCCTTCGTCAACCGGCTCGACGAGCTCGGTGGTCGAATGGTTAGCAACGGCCACTTTGACTCCGAGGTCGCGGGTTCGATCCCCGCACAAGACAAACATTTGTGTGCATGAATATGTCTGTTTGTCTTGGTCTGGCCGTTTTCTATGTATTATATGTATATATTTATTAAAAAAAAAAGGGTATTTAAGTAGCCAGTTATCTAATACCCATAGTACCTACAAGCTTTTCGCTTAATTTGGGGCTAGATGACGCTGTGTAAATTGTCCAGGAATATGTACTCGTAGGTATGTATGTAACCCGCAGTTGACCAGCGTGTTGCAGTACGCTCTAAACAGTGGGATGATTATGGGTTGACGTTTTTTTTACAGTATGCCGGGTGGCAGACAAGCATACTGCTCGCCTGATGTGAAACGATTACCATAGTCATATTAACGCTCGCAACATGAAATATCGCTTGCGCGCCGCTACTCCCGCTGCCATCGCAGCAACTCCTTCCTACCTGGTGACCTGACTCGCAGGAACACAACAACTATCAAGGGAATTGTTATTTGGCTGCTGTGAGATGGAAGTACTTCCCCAGTCGGGCAGCTTACAAATATGCTGTACCCTACCTCTCTTTCGCCATAGCCTTTTTCGTTAGTCGGCAGGGTGTACCACGTGCAGGTGAGGTTGACTTAGGCTCTAATGATCGAAGTCAGCCACTTACACGTTATAGACTTATAAATATAAATCTACATATAGATCTACATGTCATAGAAAATACCCAAATTAAGACAAACACAGGCATTTGTGCACAAAAGAAATTTACAGTTGAGAGAATCGAATCCGCGACCCTCAGAACATACCCCGGCCGCTGGATACAACTGTCGCGTCGTTAATTACCACATAAGCAAGCAATGACGTCTCTGCAGAGCGTGAATGACTGTGTGTTTTTATACTACGTCGGGTGCACGACAAGCATATGACCCGCCTGATGTGAAGCGATTACCGTAGCCATATTAACGCTCGCAACATAATATATCGCCCGCGCGCCGCCACCCCCGCTGCCAACGCAGCATCTCCTTCCCTTCTCTTCTGGTGACCTCGCTCACTCGCAGGAACTCAACAATCCTCCAGGGAATTGTTATTTGGCTGCAATATTCTGTGAGGTGGAGGTACATTCCCGAGTCGGGTAGCTTACATTATGCTCCCTACCTCTCTTTTCGCCAGAGCTTCGTTAGTCAGTCAGCAGGGTGCACCGCGTGCAGGTGAAGTTGGCTGCAGGGATAGTCTATACTGTTCGTAGCACTATTATTTATATCACAGTATAAGTAATATTACTATAATCTATAATATATATAGTATTATTATAAACCAGGACTGGAATTCGTTTTTTAAAAAAGAACAATGGATTACGTATCCGTATAACAAAACCGTTATAATCAACAAGAGGTAATTAATGATTTAAATAATTAACTAGCACAAACAACTAAGCACTAAATCATCATCATCTTTATCATCATCGCTGAATTTATGTATTTCTATGTATGTATATGTATGTTTATTAAATATATAAATATGCTATGTATGTGTATTTTATTAGTCATAGTATTATATTTTAGTACTTAAATCTGTTTCTCTTTTAACTTTGCTTCTTCAGTGCCGCATTCGTGATTTTCTGCTTGTCCCAAAGGTTGACTGGTAGAGAATGCTTTTAGCATTAAGTCCGCCTTTTGTACCCTTATTTAAAATTTGTGGTCAATAAAGTTTTTAAATAAAATAAAATAAGAATAATGCTAAGAGAACTGTCCATCACGCTCGAATGTCGCAGCCCAAGTGAAGTGACGATGGCTCGGCCGCTCTCGGCTCGCCTAACCCCACTGCCGGCTCGCCGGAAGTCACGTGACTCGCTGTAGCCATGCTTCATTTTCATTAATTGTTAACAGTATAATATATATTTTTTTTCTCTTTCGGCACGTTAAGACGCCATCTATAGTATTTGTCCGCTCATGAAGTTTCGTGAAAAATGAACAACTACGTTTTAAGACACTAATTGCTGTTCGGTGAAAAGAATATAGTATAAGTAATAGTAGTAATTAATGTATTAGCAGTATGGCCACTCCCTGCCGCTCTCTCGTACCGACCTCACCTCCCCTCTGAGACGAATCTGGAACAGTTTGAATGGTGCCGCACGCATACACGCTCATTTACACTGTGCACAGACGCCTTTGTTTATCTTATCTAGTAGTAAACCTTTGCTGTCCATCTGCTGCTACCTACAATTTATCTAAACAGACAAACACCTAATTATTATAGGCTGTAAGTGGTTCGTCAACATCTTTGAACCAAAGCCAACTTCACCTGCACGTGGTGCACTGATTTACTAACGAGGCTCTGACGAAGGAGAGCTAGAGCATAGCGTAATTTTAAGCTGCCCGACTGGGGAAGTACCTCCACCTCACAGAAGCGGTGGTACAATTTCAGCGGTGCACCCTGCTGACTGATAACCGAAGCTCTGGCGAAACGAGAGGTAGGGAGCGTAATTGTAAGCTACCCGACTGGGGAATGTACCTCCACCTCACAGAATACCGCAGCCAAATAACGGTTCCCTTGAGGGCTGTTGTGTTCCTGCCAGTGAGTGAGGTCACTAGAAAGGAAGGAGATGCTGCGATGGCAGCGGGGGTAGCGTCGCACGAGCGATATTTTAAGTTGAGAGCGTTAATATTGTTATATTATAAAAAAAAGCAATATAGATGTTTGTCTATCTATTTAGATTATCCTATCTTTTATCCGCATCTCGATAACGTCAGAAGAAAATCTCCGAGTTATCTCAGTAATACGAACCCAGTATCCTTGGGTCTCAAATAGGTATACTTTTATTAGTTGCAATCAAGTCGCAGTGAATTGGACAATTTAGCAATCAGCAGGTGACGTCCTGGCTGGCAGGCAGACGAGATCTGGACGGGTGGACAGCGGGACGCAGGCGTGATTCTTCGTAATTATATAATCCGGAAACGGAAATGCTGTCGCTGGTTTTCGTCGTCGCTGTGGCAGGTTAGTTCTTTTTTTAAGTTGGTATTGTTTTTTTTTATATACGAAAGGGGGGTAAGCGAGCATGTGGGTCACCAGACGGAAAATTATCACCACTGCCCATAGAAATCAGCAATGGTATCGCCGATCAGTTATCAGCCTTTTAGAGGAAAAATTGACTATGTTCTTGAAGGCTCCCATGTCGTATTTATTTGGGAATATTGTTTAAAGAACATTGAAATGTAGGTAATTTATTAAATAGAGGGCTTATTCAATTTTTGGTGTTAGAAAAATAGGTATTCGTTAAATTTTGAGGTATTATATTAAAGGATTCTTAATTTATTAGGAACAAGGCAAGTCTAGGCTTGATGTTCGGACTGAAAACTACATCCTTATTTTTAACATTATAAATGTGAATGTGAGTATGTTTGTTACGCTTTCAATCCGAAAGTACTCAACCAATCATCATGAAACTTTGTTACACATATTCTCAAAGGTATTAAGGAGGGACATATGATACTTTTTATTAAAAAAAAAATGTAAACGCGAGCGAAGCCGCGGGTGGGTGCCTATATAAATAAATATTAATCTTTTCAAATAAATATACAAGTCGATTGTTATGAAATTGACGGCTTTTAAGTATAAATAAAGTGGGAATACGTATCGACTTCAATGAAATTGGTTTCACTTTCTCAATGAATCCTAATAAAATGAACCATGAAGATATACCCTAAATTTCCTTAATTCTAGTACATTTGAAAAAAAAATATTGATAAAAAAATGTCTAAGGCATAGGTAAACTACGGTCATTTTATTCAGTGGTATGGTTTAATATTAAAAGACCCACCGTATTACCAGTCTAAAAGCTGAAGCGGATGCCTAACGCATTTTCAATGTCGTAAATGAAACTTCAGATTAGTATAATGGGAATTGTGTTTAACTTGCTGGAAGAAACTCTAGCCTCCTACCCACTAAACTCTTCAGTTTAGTAAGGACATAATATAATACTTTTTATTAAAAAAAAATGTAAACGCGAGCGAAGCCGCGGGTTGGAGCTATTACCTATATAAATATTAATCTTTTAAAATAAATATAGAAGTCGATTCTTCAATTGGATGGGCTTCAGCTGAGGCTAGGGCATGAATCTCGGAATCTCGGAATATCGTAATATCGGAATCTCGGAACCGATTTCCGATATTATAAATTCCGATACTGAGTGACCTAATATCGTAATATCGAAGTCAGACAAATTTAGTTTTTTTTGTTTTTAAATAAAGTTAATAAGCATGCCACAAGCAACAGCGCCGCATAGATGATAAATTTCCGAAACCCACAAGTGAGCCATTATGTGACGTTGTTGTAAACAAGTTGAAACGCCTTAAATATAAAGAAAATCCAACTAGCGCCATTGCCGTCACAGAAACAGAGATGGAATCTACGACAACTGCTTTATTATCTTCCGATGAAGATGATGAACCCTTAGTCTCGCTACACGAGTAAGTTAACCCTGCAACAAGAACTTGAGAAGGAACTGGAAAAGTGCAAAGAAAAGAAGAGAACCGTAAACTCGTCAGACAATTTGACCTTTTGGGATTTGTAATGACTAAAAAAGTAATATACGACAACAGATGTGAAAGAGGAGTTTATCTGACGCAGGCCTACACTTACCTTACGTGAGTTTTGCCTACCAGTGTTGAAAGTGAGCGTGTTTTTCGTCGGCCGGTTATTTTAGTAATAAAATACGAAATTCACTATCAGACAAAATGCTTGAAGCTTTGTCGTTTTGAGAACGTATTGCAAAGAAAAACGTGCATTTAAAAATAAACCTGGTCTTCATTTCTAATAATTAATAGTCATTCCTAATTAATGTTGATTGCGCTGTTATTCCTCTTTTTCTTCGTTACGCTCTTGGCAGAAAGGATTCGGGGTTGTAGTTGCTCTCCTCACAATATCCCGCCATCTCGTCGATTTGAGGCACTTCTAGTGCATTTATGCAATGGGCCGCTCACGGCAGACTTTATCTGGTCGGTCCACCGCATGGGAGATCTGCCGCGGGGTCTTGTACCCTCGATTATATCCTGAACCACCAGGTGTTCGATGGAGTCACCTTTGCGTCTTGAGACGTGGCCAAAGAATTTTAGTATACGCTATTGTACTAGAGCAGATATTCGCTACTTGATGCCGAGTTGTTGAAGTATAGAGACATTTGTGCGATGTTCGGTCCACGAACTCCTAGCATTCGTCTCCAGCACCACATCTCTAAAGCATCTATCTTCTTCTTTTCCACTTCGCGTAAAGTCCACGTCTTTGCAGCGTATAAAAATATGGGGAAGACTAAAGTTGTTACGAGCCGGGTCTTAGTGGCTTTAGATAAGTTCCTGTGTTTCCATATTTTTTTCAGCTTATCCATTGCACTTATAGCTATAGCCATACGTCTCTTTACTTCATCCACGCAGCCACCGCTGTCCATTACAAGAGAGCCAAGGTATATATAGAACTTGACCACTTCACAGTTTGCGATCTGTGTTACTGTTGGCGCGATCCACGATCATCATTTTGGTCTTAGTACGATTGACTATATCCACCAACTGCTACACCGTCTGTCCAATCCTCCAAAGTGATTCTCATTATAAGTATATCTGTGTATATATTAATCAAGAGCGGTAATATTTTGCATCCTTGCTGGACACTGGCACTGGGGTGGAAGTTAGTCGACAAAATGTCATCTGTCCGTACCGAGGCTGTAGGTACCTTCTTCATACAAACGTCTAATAAGGTCAACTAGATGTTTTGGTGTCCAAATTGCTAACAGCGTATTCCAGAGTTTTGGCCATTTCACCGAATCAAACGTTTTGGAGAAGTCAACATAGCAGATATAAGTTAGCTTGTTGAATTCTCGAGCCTTCTCGACAATTTGACGAACAATGAGTATTTGCTCTCGAGTGCCCTTCTCCCTTATAAAACCAGCCTGTTCCGGAGCAATCTTCTTAGATCTTGCTAGAATGTGATATAAGTGCAATAAGGCGGTAGTTGTTACATTTCTTAGTTGACCCCTTTTTGTGTAATGGGGTGAAGACTGTATGAGTCCATTAATCCGACCATACTCTGGTTTTCCATATCTTATTACAGATGGTATGTATAATTTGGGAGCCGTGTTCTCCCAGGGCTCGTATGGTTTCGTTTGGAATCTCATCTCTGCCCGTCGCTTTTCCGTTTTTTAGGTGGTTAATAGCGGCTTCAATCTCTCGTATATGTATGGGCGGCTCCAGTTCCTCACTCTCAGGCTCCGAGCTGGGAAAGTTCTTGGAATGTGGATCTTCAAATAGGGACTGACAATAACCTTTTCAAATCTCTGAGATTTTATCCAGTTCTGTCCCTATATTACCACTAGAGTCTTCGATGGCCCATATTTTCGATGACAGTGATTTTGTGATGATGCGAAGTTTATGGTACAAATGTTACTCCTAATTGTTGATTTTGCTTCGATATTTTCATTTGATATGATATTGATGTTGATTATGAGTCCGTTTAATTAGTAATGTAGGATAATAACGAGAAATATGTGATTTAATAACTTAATAAGGTTATAATAAATTCATTAATTTGGTACAAAACTTTGTGGTTACAAAGTTTTGTAGCAAATTAATGAATTTGATTTAAAATATTATTTTCACTGTATCGAATTCAACTTTATGAGGATGTATAACGCATTTGTGAAATTCCGATATTAATATCGGAATTCCGATATTGAGATCTAATATCGGAAATCAGTATCGGAATTGAAAACTTTCCGATATTACATGCCCTAGCTGAGGCCCCTGCCTGCCCTGAGGTAGGGCGTCTGTATATTATTAAATTAGGTAAATTTGTAATGATAAAATTATGAAATAGAAAAAGAAAATAATAGCATGCTAAGTTATTAGATTAATAATTACTTTTATAGTACACATAAAAATATGATATACCTATATTTCGAACGTATCAGGGGTTTAAGTGGTTCACTACTAACTTGGAGCCAAAGCCAACCTCACCTTCACGTGGTGCACCCTACTGATTTATTAACGTGGCTCTGGCGAAAGAGAGGTGGAGCATAGCGTAATTTTAAGCTGCCCGTCTAGGGAAGTACTCCACGTAACAGAATACCGCAGCCGAATAACAATTTCCTTGAGGGTTGTTGTGGTCCTGCGGGTGAGTGAGGTTACCAGGATGCAAAGCAAAGCTGCTGCGTTGGCAGCGTGTGAGCGATTATTAATGTTGCGAGCGTTAATATGGCTACAGTAACCGCTTTACGTCAGGCGTGCCATAAGCTAGCCTGTCATCCAACGTGATATAAAAAAAAACTCTACATAGAGTATTTTTTCTTTTTTCTACATAGAGATATCTTGTGATGGCATAAGGTACATGAAAAAAATATATAGGTCCTAAATGTTATAAATATTTTGGAAAAATTCACCTTCGTTGCCTAGGTGGGATATGAACCCACGAGCTCTCGATGTCGAGTGCTCTTCCAACAATTTTTTCCATCTTTTTTAATATTTATAATATTCTGGCAACTTGGCCAAGACAACTATTTAAATAATAAATAGGTCCTAAATGATTTAATTTTCTTTCGTTTCGTATCCTCATCTTATGCCATACTTTCACGCATAAGAGGCTATGAGCTACATAGGCTCTACGAATTTGTTACTAACGCCTGTAGCAATCATCCATGCAAAGATTTGGATACGTAAATTAAGTAATGCGTTTCACAAGGGCGCTTTCATTGAAGCAAAGAGTATGAAATTGATTCAAGTGAAAACTTCTTTAAGCGCTGTACACTTTACTCGTATTTTGTGAATAACGAATTAGAGCGTCACGCCCAGCTATGTAACGCTCGTTCAAGTAATTTTGACATGGATGGCGCGAAACGTTGATGTTTTCATTTCTGTCGTGTGGTTTTGTTTTTAGGGTTCCGTACCCAAAGGGTAAAACCGGACCGTATTACTGAGGCTACGCTGTCCGTCCGTCCGTCTGTCTGTCACCAGGCTGTATCTCATGAACCGTGATAGTTAGGCAGTTTAAATTTTCACAGATGATGTATCTCTATTGCTATAACAACAAATACTAAAAAACAGAATAAAATAAATATCTGAGGGAGCTCCCATACAACAAACGTGATTTTTTCACTTGTTTTTTCTCGATATTAATAACTGCAATAGCTAGACGCTTGAAATATTTACAGAATATTTAGCCATATGTTCACTTTAAAAACAAATAATTAAATTAAAATAAAATAAATATTTAGGGGGGGGCTCCCATACAATAAACGTGTTTTTTTTTGCCGTTTTTATAGATAATGGTACGGAACCCTTAGTGCGCGAGTCCGACTCTCACTTGGCCGGTTTTTTTTATCATAAACAAAACAATCGTGTGTGCCGGCTGACAGCCATTTTTGAATAAGTACATAATTATTTGAGTCAAATTAAAAATATTAATGTTGATGCCAATGTGTGGATGATGACATGTCTGGGAGGTTGTGGGGCGTTACCGTTAGTGAGCTATGAATTTTTGAATTCGCAATTTTTTCTATGCAATAAACGTTCTTGAGGTACTACAGTTTGGGGTGTAAGTGGTTTATCAACATCTTTGAACCAAAGCCAACTTCACCTGCACGTAGTGCACCCTGCTGACTGACAAACGAAGCTCTGAGAGAGAGAGGTAGGGAGCGTAATTGTAAGCTACCCGACTGGGGAATGTACCTCCACCTTACAGAATACCGCAGCCAAATAACGATTCCCTTGAGGGTTGTTGTGTTCCTGTGAGTGAGTGAGGTCACCAGAAAAGAAGGAGATGCTGCGTTGGCAGCGGGGGTGGCGGCGGGGGTGGCGGCGCGCAAGTGATATATTATGTTGCGAGCGTTAATAAGGTTACGGTAACCGCTTCACATCAGGCGGGCCGTATGCTTGTCTGCCACCCGACGTAGTATAAAAAAAAAAAAAAAACTACATTTTAAATTCTAATATTCAATTATATGAGATATCATAATGCCAGGCGATTTTTGAACCAAATTTGTACATGAGGCACGCTGGGATTTATACACAATAATTGTTGTGTTGATAGAATGTCGTATATTAAATACTAAAATACTTGGAAAAACAGTAAATTTTATCATAAACATAATTTGGTTTTAGTTCCCAATTATCAACTGCCGATGCTGTTCATAAACTGACTGAGTATATAGTACAGGAACTTGACAAAGGTTAGGAAATGCTAACTTAGCCTGTCTGAGAGATTACATAAGGAAAATCCCAATGGCAACTGAAATATTCTGTTAGGTTAGGTTTTGTATGTTGGTAGTCGCCAATCCAAAGTTACTGAGTTACTTTGACGAGCTCGGTGGCGTAGCGGTCAATGACGCGGCTTCGACACCAACGCTCGTGGGTTCGATTCCCACAAAGGACAAACATTTGTGTGCATGAACATGTCTGTTTGTCTTAGCCTGGGTGTTTTCTATGTATCATAAGTATGTATTTACAAAAAAAAATGTATTTACGTATGTTTATCAGTTGTCTAGTACCCATAACACAAGCTTCGCTTACTTTGGGTCTAGATGGCGCTGTGTAATTTGTCTGACAATGCCGCAATTTTTTTTAATTTTAGATACTCGGTTAATTACTAGCCATCACTTATTAACGTGAAGCTCGAAGGCGAGTCAGTCTAATCGAACACGCAAGTTAAGCAACGTCGACCGTAGCCTGTCCATGGATGGGTTTATTTATCTCGAGTTCCTCCGTGCTTCGGAAGGCACGTTAAGCCGTTGGTTGCGGCTGTTGTCATTAGATGATAGTCGTTAAGTCAGTGGCTTTATAAGTGGCTTGAAAACATTGGCATCCTCCAACCCGCAATAAAGAGCATACTCCGCTGCTCAACTAGCAGTGGAGTATGCTCTTCAATTGAGGGGAGACCTGTATCCCAGCAGTGGGATGAATAAGGGTTGTCGACGACGACTTTAACGTAGGTATGTAGCAAATAGATTTGACTTTTCAATGTATTTCGCCAGAATAGAACCGCATGCGTCTAGCTGTTTGGTAACGGAAAGAAGTAGTTGGAACGTATTATTCCGCCCATCTGTTACGCCTTAGTAACGAAACGAGTTAGCAGTTAGCCAGTTAAAAACAAATATATTGCACAACTGACCAGACACATGCAGAATGAGACCAATTGGTTCGTTAACAAACAATATTTTTTTTATATGTGAAGGGGGCAAACAAGCATGAGGGTCACCTAAATGGAAAGCAATCACCACCGCCTATGGAGATCAGCAACACGATACGTTGCCAGCCTTTTCTTTCTTACTGGTGACCTCGCTCACTCGCAGGAATACAACAACCCTCAATGAAATTGTTATTTGGCTGCGGTGTGATAATATACTGTATCACAGAATACCGCAGCCAAATGTATGTTTAGAATTACTGTTTCGAAATTTCGAATTAACAAATCTTATAGTATTGGATAGATAGCCTATTTATCGAGAAAGGCAATAGATTACATAATGTCATGAAAAATGTTACGAAACGGGGAAAATGTCACACGGGTGAAGCCGCAGCAGTTTGCTAGTGGTAGGTATGTACCTACCTACTAATAAAAATGTAAATAATTTTATAAAAAAAAACCGTGTCCAAAAATTACTCTACCATCGCACCGCTAAAAACTTAAAAACACTATCAAAACTGAATTTTATGATATGAAAAAAAAACCGGCCAAGTGCGAGTCGGACTCGCGCACGAAGGGTTCCGTACCATTATCTATAAAAACGGCAAGAAAATCACGTTTGTTGTATGGGAATATTTGTTAAATATTCGTTTTATTATTATTTAATAATTTATTTTTAAAGCGAAACTAAATATTATGTGAGTATTTCAAGCGTCTACCTATTGCCGTTATCAATTACGAGCAAAAACGAGCTAAAAAATTACGATTGTTGTATGGGAGCCCCCTTAAATATTTATTTTATTCTGTTTTTTAGTATTTGTTGCTATAGCGGCAAAAGAAATACACCATCTGTGAAAATTTCAACTGTCTAACTGTCGCGGTTCATGAGATACAGCCTGGTGACAGACGGACGGACAGCGGAGCCTTAGTAATAGGGTTCCTTTTTACCCTTCGGGCACGGAACCCTAAAAATGGGACCAATCTATATAAATTTTTATTTGGAAGTATAATTATACTCTTTCAAATAAAAAAAGTTTTTTACAAATCGGTTTATAAATCACGGAGTAACGAATTAACAAACATTACAAAAAAAAACCGAATTGAGAACCTCCTCCTTTTTTGGTGTCTGTTAAAAACATCTCTGTCTCTGCTATTTGCAAATATCGTATTGGCAATGAACCAGATTTAAGACGGGTCACCCTCAATTGGGCAAGCATTTCCGTTTGAACTCCACGTCGGACCGGATGTAAGGTCGGTTAAATGGTGTATCTGTTTTGATAAAACTTCGTAATATTAGTTGATATCAAACTTAATATTGCTAAGGATAATAAATAAATATTCCAGGATATTACACACCGCCATCTAGTTACAATTTGAGTACTAGATAACAGATTTTTTAGAATTTATCATCAATCAGCCCATTCCACGAAAGCTTAAATACTTTCTTTGTAAATACTATAATTTAATGTGATATAATTATTTATTTAATTGGCAATTTGATCTACACTAATTTGCGTACCTACTTCCGCCACCAATTAGTTCATGCAAACTACTGCCGGCCGTTATTATTGATATTTATATAATTTATTTAATTGTATGTATATATAAAATCAAAGTCTATGTATTTAAGTATCCGTATATGTATTTGGTTTATCTATAGTATATTATGTATAATATACATATGTAATATCTAGAACGTTTTGCTCCTGTTTTATTTTTGTTAATATTTCACTTTTATGTCACATTATTTAGCTTTTTCACCTGCTATGTCTTATCTCCGCATCACCGTAAGGTTGACTGGTAGAGAATGCTTCTATAGCATTAAGTCCGCCTTTGTACATTTTTATTGTGCATGAAATTTAAATAAATAAATACATATTACATAGAACCAGATAAACAGACATGTTCATGCTCACAAATATTTGTCTCGTGCGGGGTCAAAGTGAACTTTAATTGCCATTCGACCACCGGGCTCGCGAATTAATGATGGTATGTAGGTGCGTGCGCTAGACTAGAAAGTCAATATCGCGCATCGCGAATTCGCGAATAGAAACGCGACTTCAAAGCGAAATGGTTCGCGCGATCAATGCGGCGACATGGTCACACACATCAAACATATTTCTCAGTCGTCTGGTGATTCTTTTATGTCATTTTTTAAATTCTGTCACTTATTGTTGGAACCTTCATACTTGAAAGTTTTCTTACTGGCTGGCTTGATTCTATTTTTATTATATTATTACGTTGCCATGGTGCAAATTCAATTTGCAATAACAAATTTGTAAAAATATTTGCATTCACTTCAAAAATTGTAAAATTCCTACTGAGATAGAAAATATTATACTGAAAACATTGTTATTTATTTAGTTAATTTAATATAACACTTACGTATCATTTTTCTGACACAGAGGAAAACTTTGTATCGTTAACTCCGATGCTGGTGATAGATACTATGTAGTATTGGTAGTATGGAGATCGAACGAAAATATACCTTGTACCTGCTAACTCGATTTTACGTATGTTTATCATGAGAAAAGACCTATCTAATCACAATAATAAAATAAATAATTTTGCTACGTACTTAATGAATGATTGCGTGATATCTAAACAAAGATGTTTCTTTGTAATTTGTGCCCATCAATTTTAATCTCTATGGTGCGCACACTATGAATAACGGCACAGAGTGCTTATTGCAAGTCTTTTTGGTCGAATGTGTTAACGTTTACAAGCCAAGCAATTTGAGAAAAAGTTTCATAATGTGAATTTACCAGACACGTGTTACATATTCAAATTAACAGGTAAGCCACATAATTTTAATATGTAACACGCGTCTTATAAATTCACAACATGAGATATCCCTATTTGGTCGGTTTGTTTACATTGACATGACCGAACGCGAACAAAAAGCTCGCAATAAGCATACTAGCGAAAAATACTAGGTCAACCCCCTTACCACCATCTCTTATTGCGATTCAAAAACTGAATAGATCGCTTATTCATACCAATGAATAAGCGACTCTATTTCAAGTGGAAAGGGGGCTGGAAATAAAGGTGGAATGCGTTGTTGTGTCATATGTTTCAAGTTTATCAAGAAATTTCATTGTATGTACCTACTTATGCATGTAGTAATATATATTTGCAGCTTCAATTGTTCGTCGTTAGAACTATTCTTTACATATAGTTAGACTATACCATAGCATTCTCTACCAGGATAGCCTTTGGGAAGAGCCGATATCCGGAACATGATAGAAAAAGCTGTGTTTTTTTTTATTATAAATGTGAATTACATATTAATATTATAAATGTGAATGTGAGCTTGTCTGTTAGGTACGCTTTCACGCCGAAACTACTCATATCATCAAGAAAATTTGTACACATATTCTCAATAGTATTATGCAGGACTTAGGATACTTTTTATTAAAAAAAAATAAGTAAACGCGGGCGAAGCCGCGGGAGATAACTAGTAGATAAATTCCACGCGGATGGAGTCTAGTGTCATAGGTAGGTATAATATTTTCATAATGTAATCAACAGTAGGTATCAACTGTGTAATATGATAATTGGTTTATTCAGAAAGAGATTTATTGTTCTTTTAAAACTTCTGACGAAAGGTAAAGGATTTAATGTTCTTATAACCGTCATATATTCATATATTCAGACATTCAATATTTGAAATTGAATGTCTGTGCATATATTACGCTTATTTTTATGTCTATTACTTTTTCTTACTTAACTATCCCAGCAAACTGTAACTAACATTACGCAGTAACGCTCTTCGTAAACTTACATACCGTTTCCGTTGTAGAAAGAGAAAAGGTATATTCTTCCTGTATGTGGCCAAGATTACGTCACGAATTTGGTTGTCAAATCTGTCAATTTCCATACAAGATACTGCTGATGACGTAGAGTTCCAATCACGTGACCACATTCGTCGATAAAGAACATACCAATATGAATTTCTGTCATGCGTCTCACTTGCTCATTTCATTTTCAAGGTTCAATTCGTAAGTAAACAAACGTAACAGGAGTGATAATTCCATGGTTTTAATTGTTAACTAGAAACTTTATAAATAAGGACTTACAAAAGGTGTGTATGTATATTTATTTATAAACTAAATTACAAACAGTCCTATTTTGTGTAAAACTACTTACATATAAAAATATTTGCATTGCAAGTAATAATCCGCTAGATAACAGCTGAGTCAGTTAATTGACATTGACAGCCGACTCTTGCAGTGTTGCCACCCACTGATTTTGATGACCCACGAACATGATTTTTGGGGTGTAGTAACTCACCATGATCTTTGAGCAAAGCCTACCTCACCTGCACGTGGTGGACCGTGCTGATTCACTAACGAGGCTCTAGTGCAAGAAACGTAGGGCGACCGTAGTTGTAAGTTATCCGACTAAGGAAGTACCCACACCACACAAAATACCGCAGCTCAATAACAATTCCATTGATTTGTTGTTATGTTCCTACGAGTGAATGAGGTCACCAGAAAGAAAGGAGTTGCTGCGTTGGCAGCGGGGTAGTGGCGCGCGAAGGATATTTCATGTTGCGGATGTATTATAGGGCTACGATAACCGTTTCACATCAGGCCGTATGCTTGTCTGCCACCCGAAGTAGTATAAGACTAGAACAAAAGTCTCTTTAAGATTTTCCCTTAGGCATCAAATTAAAAAATAAAACAAAAAAATACTCTGGGAAAATTTCCATCTTTACGTATAAAAAATAATTATATTAATTTGTTGACCGTGAAATTTAAAGTTGTGAATTACCACACCTCGGGATGATAGGCGGGTCGGCGCCCCTGTTGTTCAAGGTCGAGTTAGAGGCAAAGATATTGCACAGCAGATCGGCTTTTTCCATAACGCTGTAGACCAGACAACCAATCCATATCGGAATGTAGCATATACGATTCTTATTTCTTTCAGCGGCGGTGCGGAGCGAAGAAGAGGTGATGAAGAATTTAACTACAGTAACGTGGGCTCATGCTGTCAATAATAAAACGTACCTTGAAGCTGCTTTGGCAAGTAAGTTGTAGTGTTGAACGTTAATTATGGATGCTGCCTAGCGTAAGGCGGCATTCAATAAATAAGTGAGATTAAAATACGAGAGAAGGATCCAGCAATTCCAGCGAAAATGTTATGTTATTAGAGCAAAAGTTGTCATTGCCTCGCGTCAACGTTTAATTAAAAAAAATTGGTTGCCTGTAAAGTCGGTATACGGGCGAAAGTTTTACGTGACAACGACTTTGAGTGGTAAAATGTTTTCGAGTGGAAGGGACGCATGCCTTTCACTTTTTATGTTTGTCTCTCTCGCTCTTAGGCGGGCTAACCATGCCCGAGCGGAAGGGACGCGTGCCTCTCACTCGCTCTCATTGTGAGCGCATAACGTGAGCGCGTTTCTTGAAGTGTCACCCGGCTAACCAATTTATAAGACGTTGTCACGTCAAAAAATGTATTGTATGGAAAAAAGTAAGTTTAGTTTTTTAGGATTACAAAATTACAAATTATTAATTATAGTTGACCATTATCTTAATTAATGTTGTCATTATGGGAGGGAGGAGTATAAATGGCAAAATAATGAACCCTCCATCCACGCTGTTTGGTCACACCCCGGCCACTCCATACAAATGTCGCGTCATTCACTATTACATAAACAATGACGTCGACGACGAATTAATATACTTATTAAGGCATTAACATAACAAAATATCGATAAAGTTAACTACTGAAAACAATATTTTGAGATCTGTCGTAATTTGTTTCGCAACTTTTTACTACACAAAACGAACCGTTCTATTTCTTTTGATAATTTCAAACATACATAGATAAATTTCGTGTTTTAATTAATAATAGATGTTTTTTTTTATATTTAGTTTATTATGTACATTTGAGTGTAGAATCCAACCCTAAAGTTTGTACAGTGCATCCCATTACAATACAATCTGTATTTGTAATTTCTTTGTGACTGTGGTATAATGCAATGCAACTTGCAAGCAAACATACGCAGATTAGAATATTGATGCATATTAGGATAGTGGATAAATAAAGTAAATAGAATGTGGTTTTCATTTTAACAGTAAATACGGATTTAATGGATGATTCTTTTTTAGGGTTCTGTAGTAAACAAGGAACGCTTATATTTCATCACGGCCACGGCTTGGCAGCTTCACAGCTAATTTAAATACCATGATTTGGCACAGAGTTAGTTTTATTATATAGTTTATAGTGTGTAAGTGGTTCATCAACACCTTTGAACCAAAGCCAACTTCACCTGCACGCGGTGTACCCTGCTGACTGACAAACGAAGCTCTGGCGAAAAGAGAGGTAGGGAGCGTTATTGTAAGCTACCCGACTGGGGAATGTACCTCCACCTTACAGAATACCGCAGCCAAATACCAATTCCCTTGAGGGTTGTTGTGTTCCTGCGAGTGGGTGAGGTCACAGAAGGGAAGGAGATGCTGCGTTGGCAGCGGGGGAGGCGGCGCGCGAGCGATATTTTGTTGCGAGCGTTAATATGGCTACGGCAACCGCTTCACATCAGGCGGGCCGTATGCTTGTCTGCCACCCGAAGTAGTATAAAAAAAAAAAAAAAAAAAAAAAATATTTACATTGCTATGAATACATATTTTAAAATATTGATGATTAAATACAGAATCGATTGGTTATTTCCACCCTTTTAGGGTAAAAGTTACTTTATGGCAACATTCATTTTCCACGTGTTATTTTTTAAATAGTTTAACGGCCTTGGATACTAGGCCTTTAGAACATAACTTTAAGCCGCGGCCAAACAACAAACACCATGTTGATGGATGTTTGTTGTTCAGTGTACTGTATTTGCGACAAACACCAAGCGTGTCGAGCAGTGTTTGTGCTGGGTGCTTGCTTTTTCCCATGTGCTTGCTGTTTGGCCGTTCATTTAATAAAAAAAAGTATTTAAGTACATTAAAAGTTATCTAGTACATACCCATAAAACAAGCCTTGCTTAGTTTGGAACTAAATGGCGGTGTGTAATATGTTCAGGAATATTTATTATTATTATTAATTAATTTACTATGGTTTCTATGTTTACAAATGATTTCATTGGTTATGTATTCATTCCAGGCGATGTAGCAATGCTAGAAGCAGATATAGTCCTCGGCCACATTACAGGGAAGGAGGGCCCTCCCATCCCTGTGATGGCACACCCGCCAGCCACGACCTCCGACCTGTCCCTCTCCGACTTTCTCTCCTCAGTAGCCCAGTACAACAATGTGAACTCGAAACAGAAGGGCGTCAAGCTGGACTTCAAGTCTATTGAAGCATTTGAGAAGTCACAAGAGCAAATAGCGCAGTACAGCAAACCTGAGGTAAGATGTAAGTTGGTGTGTAAGCGGCAACATCTTTGAACCTCACCTCACCTGCACGTGTGCATCCTACTGACTGACAAACGAGGCTCTGGCGAAAAGAGAGGCAGGGCATAGCGTATTTTTCAAGCTGCCCGACTGGAGAACTACCTTCACCTCACAGAATACAGTAGTCAAATAACAATTCCCTTGAGGGTTGTTGTGTTCCTGCGAGTGAGTGATGTCACCAGAAAGAAAGAGAGGAAGGAGCTGGCAACGGATCGGCGACCCCTGCTGATCTCCATGGGCAGTCGTGATTGCTTTCGATCAGGTGACCCACATGCTCGTTTGCCCCTTCTCATATATTTTTGAGCCATAACCAATCTCATCTGCACATCGTGCACTTTACTAACTAATGAAGCTTTGGGGTGTAAGTGGTTCATCAACATCTTTGAACCAAAGCCAACTTCACCTGCACGCGGTGCACCCTGCTGACTGACAAACGAAGCTCTGGCGAAAAGAGAGGTAGGGAGCGTAATTGTAAGCTACCCGACTGGTGAATGTACCTCCACCTCACAGAATACCGCAGCCAAATAACGGTTCCCTTGAGGGCTGTTGTGTTCCTGCGAGTGAGTGAGGTCACCAGAAAGGAAGGAGATGCTGCGGTGACAGCGGGGGTGGCGGCGCGCGAGCGATATTTTATGTTGCGAGCGTTAATATGGCTACGGTAACCGCTTCACATCAGGCGGGCCGTATGCTTGTCTGCCACCCGACGTAGGATAAAAAAAAAAAAAAAAAAAAGCTTTGGCAAAATACAGGTAAAGGCACAGTGTAATAATAAGTTGCTCATATAAAGATCTCTTTCTCATAAAAAAAATATAAAAAATTCATGTAAAAAAAGGTAGGGTCACTGAGGAGAGAATGAGAAATGTCGGCATCAATGATACATGCCACTACTGGGAGACAGATCTCCCTTCTATCGAACGGGTTTAGAGTGGACTCCACCATCCTTTTATCATCAGGGTTTAGAGTGGACTCCACCATCCTTCTTAACTACGGGATGGCGTAATCCAATGTTTTTAAGCACCCCCAAGAGTTCTTCATCATCATCATCATCATCATCAGGTCCATTTTAGTCTCCACTACAGGACCAGCACTCCCCACGCTGGCCAAACGGGTTGGGGAGACCTGATCGATATTTGACAATGTATTTCCCTTAGTCGCCTTGTACGACATCCACGGGAAGAAACGGAGTGATTCTATTCTAGTCTGCCGGAAACCACACGGCAAAGAGTTCTTGACTTGCTTTAAAGCTGTTATCCGATGGCAATAGCTGGAACCAATGACTTAAATCCAGATATAGACAGGTCATGGACACGCGCGATTATAGGTACTTTTGAACTCCTGAGAGAAGAGAAGTTTTCGACGTGAATATATTTTTAAAATTGCTTACATAAGGAGGCAATTCAAATAAACGAATGATAACAAAATCGGGGGATATAGTTTGGTGTTACAACTACATATTTATAATCTCTATTAGAAATTCAATCACACCACTGGATAGATGAAGGATCAAAGAATTTATTGCGCTAAGTAAGGACTATGGAAAATCGCGTGCGGGGGAGGTGGAAACGCTCCCATTTTAAGACAATTTTAGTGCATATAACATATCAACGTACAATACACGGCTGTCCATCACACTGCTACACCCCTATTTTTTTTCTTTGTAAAGTGTATTTTATATATGTTCATTTAATATAAGAAAGCAATTTTTTGTCATCTTGTCAGCTAGCAAACGATGTTCTCGCGAAAGACCTTTCTTTCATGCCCTTGCATGAGTTCTTCTTCGATTGTGATACATATGTACAGTTAATTAAAGATCAAATCTTACACTTTGACCTTTGGACCGTCCTTATATAGTTAGATTAGAGATGGTTTTTGTATAACAACAGCCCCCTTAGCACCATCTCTTATTGCGATTCAATAACTGAATAGAATGCTTATTCATACCAATGAATAAGCAATCTATTCAATTATTGAATCGCAATAAGAGATGTCATTTATTACTTATAGAAGTGGTAAGGGGGCTGTAATGCGTGATGTGATAATGGACGGTTCACTACTATATTTTCACCTTACAGAAAACAGCACTCAACAAGCAGTCGTACGCTTGTTTGTCACTCTTGTCGTATAAAAAAACATATATTTTATCTTTAAACAGCTGATTTAAAAAAAAAATGTCATTTATTACTTATAGAAATGAATACTAATTCATAAAATTCTCATGCGATTTCGGGATACGCGCACATAGGAAGAAATTTTATCAATGCAATTTACATTACACGTGATGTTTTGGGGTGTAAGTGGTTCATGAACATCTTTGAACCAAAGCCAACCTCACCTGCACGTGGTGCACCCTGCTGACTGACAAACGGAGCTCTGGCGAAAAGAGAGGTAGACCATAGCGAATTTTTTAAGCTGCCTGACTGGGCAAGTACCTACTGTAGTGTTGCTGATCTCCATGGGCAGTTGTGATTGCTTTCCATCAGGTGACCCACATGCTCGCTTGCCCCCTCACATATACGCAGCATGCGCCACCATAGCGAATTTTTCTTTTTCGAAATCCCCAATTGATATCCGAAAACCAAGGTCACTTTACATTACTACTTTTTGATGCTCTACACGAATCCGAAGTCAGAATTTTTAAATTTTGAGTTTCATGGCAACGGACAGACAGAACGACCAGACGATTTCATAAGCTCAATGAATTTCGCTGAAAATTGTAAATGAAATATAAGAAAGCAATTTTTTGTCATCTTGTCAGCTAGCAAACGATGTTCTCGCGAAAGACCTTTCTTTCATGCCCTTGCATGAGTTCTTCTTCGATTGTGATACATATGTACAGTTAATTAAAGATCAAATCTTACACTTTGACCTTTGGACCGTCCTTATATAGTTAGATTAGAGATGGTTTTTGTATAACAACAGCCCCCTTAGCACCATCTCTTATTGCGATTCAATAACTGAATAGAATGCTTATTCATACCAATGAATAAGCAATCTATTCAATTATTGAATCGCAATAAGAGATGTCATTTATTACTTATAGAAGTGGTAAGGGGGCTGTAATGCGTGATGTGATAATGGACGGTTCACTACTATATTTTCACCTTACAGAAAACAGCACTCAACAAGCAGTCGTACGCTTGTTTGTCACTCTTGTCGTATAAAAAAACATATATTTTATCTTTAAACAGCTGATTTAAAAAAAAAAATGTCATTTATTACTTATAGAAATGAATACTAATTCATAAAATTCTCATGCGATTTCGGGATACGCGCACATAGGAAGAAATTTTATCAATGCAATTTACATTACACGTGATGTTTTGGGGTGTAAGTGGTTCATGAACATCTTTGAACCAAAGCCAACCTCACCTGCACGTGGTGCACCCTGCTGACTGACAAACGGAGCTCTGGCGAAAAGAGAGGTAGACCATAGCGAATTTTTTAAGCTGCCTGACTGGGCAAGTACCTACTGTAGTGTTGCTGATCTCCATGGGCAGTTGTGATTGCTTTCCATCAGGTGACCCACATGCTCGCTTGCCCCCTCACATATACGCAGCATGCGCCACCATAGCGAATTTTTCTTTTTCGAAATCCCCAATTGATATCCGAAAACCAAGGTCACTTTACATTACTACTTTTTGATGCTCTACACGAATCCGAAGTCAGAATTTTTAAATTTTGAGTTTCATGGCAACGGACAGACAGAACGACCAGACGATTTCATAAGCTCAATGAATTTCGCTGAAAATGTGCAATCTAACGTACCTACATTATATTTACTACCAGTATTACCAACAGATGATATATAGGGTGTTAATAATACAAGCGAGACGATTAAATTCGGCGGCACTCTTCATAAAGCCCATCTCATATAAATGTGCTGATTCATACATAATTGCCAGACACATGGTCAATTAAAATCGACATTAAACCGAACACTATAATCACAATGTACCATCAAAAAGAGAATTTTAAACTCTACTTTGTTATGTTAAAGCTCAATTTACTTTCAATTCTAAACTTTCCTTATGCAAGTTCAATTGAATTTGAACTTCAATCGTGATAGCATAAGATTTATATTAATTTGATGTTGGGGACATCTAAATTAGAATATGACATAGCGTGTGAAATATGTACATGATACGTGGCTTGTGTGGTCGATTTGATACGATGGTTGGCTGATTGGTGCTACGTCTTGATCACAGAGAGTAATTTTAGTATCGTATCGTTTGACAAACAAGCGCCAGTAAAGCGATCGTAAAGCCAGCTCCTTACACTTCACAAGCATTGGCCAAACAGCAAACACATTCCAAACATCCAGCACAAACACTGCTACACACGCTTGTTTGCCGGAAACGCAGTACACCTGTGTTTGCCAAACAGAGTCACAAACATTAAACAAATAAAAACAGGCAAACACCCACACACACGTTGGTGTTTGTTGTTGGCGGTTTACCGTTGTTTGCCAAGCTTATAGAGGCGGTGTAACATGAAGAAACTTGCGATACTAGAAGTAGATCCCGCGTTGCTAATCCTTTATAACACAGCAGCTGCTCAAGCGTTTCTGTAAATTACTTGCAAGAAGTGGCAAGAAGACGATAATTCATTATGCAATTAGATAAATAAATGATTCAGCTGTTATGTTTACAGTCAAATTTACAGGCAATTTGATCGACACTACTTTTCGTGCTTCCGCCACCGATTACTTCATGCAAAATAATGTAGTTTGTTGTTCTAACCATTAACATCTAAAGATCGATTGAGGATGACGCGTAGAGGCGAAACACGTGTCGCAGAGACAACCACGGCAGTCGGGGCGGCAGTCGTTCTTCTGTTTCAGATATTGAAGATTCGTCAAGACGACCGAAGCGGCTGGAGCAGAGACGACCAAAGCAGCCACGGCAGTCGCATGCATCTACTAACGGTAGTGGGTGGGTGCCCGCCAGCAGTAATTTGCATGAACTAATTGGTGGCGGAAGCACGCAAAGAAGTGTAGATCAAATTGCCTTTATGGAATAATTATTTATGTGCGTGAGCTGGAACTACTTCCCCAGTCAAACAGCTTAACATTGAGCATCACTAGTGCCAGTCATAAATATCAAAACTAGCAGTGCAGTAATTATTCCGTTGTAGTTTTCTTATAGATTTTTATTTCAGTACTACTGCAACTAAATTAGTATACTGTTGCATTTCATTAAATATATCAAACCACTACACGCTTTCATAAAAATGTTGTAACAGATCCCACAGTTAAATGAACATAAATTGAAAGCAATCAAAGTGAACACGTCCGTAATGAGGGCGTTCACGGTCAAAATGACCTTCCTCTGTGGATGAGGTGGTTGTGCACTACCACTATAAATGTGCCGGAGACGGGACATGGCCTGAGACGTACTGGTCTTGACTTAGACTTGAGTATCTGCGCTATGCATGGAATTGCGAGAACACAGTTGTCTACGCCGCTGTGTCAACTCACTTTTTTCAAAATGATTTTGAAAGGTTGGCTAACAACACAATTGGCAACGTCCCCAATTTCTCTCACTATCGTTCTCGTTATCGTTTTCGTATCGTTCTCTCAATATCTGACTCACTCGTGGAGTTAACGAGCCAATACATTTAAAGTGCAGTAGGTACGCTGTAAGTGCTAAAAGCCAATGTGCACTCTGTGCACGGCGTACAGACGACGCAGCTCGATCGGCACGTTCCATTTTATTGCGCTATTGCGCAATTTTGAGTTAACTCAGTAAACTGCGCTAACGCGAGGAAGTTTGGTGAATTACCCATACTATCGTGACTGGTGTCTAGACATGATGGCTCTAGAGCCAATGTCATATGAATTATACTAAACTATTTTTTGACGTGACTGATCCCGATAACCTGAGTGCTTAGTGTGAGTTATTTTTTGCGTTCGATTATGTCAACGTAAACAAACCGACCAAATAGAGAAGAACTCTCATGTTCTGAATTTATATTTATTTATTATTAATTATGTGGCTTACTTGCTCACATTTTAAAGTGAGCATCCCGGCTAATTTGGATATGTAACACGCGTCTGGTAACATTACAATATGAAACTTTTTCTCAATTTGGTTTCGTTAACACGTTTGAATGTGCCCACAGAATTCGCACTAAGCACTTTTAATCCGGTAACGTGACAGTTGTGTGTGCATGAACCTTAATTTATAACATCGGAAACGAACACTAAATATTTTACTTTTGAAATCCAAATAGGTTACAATTGGATGGTTACACAAACACGAGTTATTTTATTCGTATTATATAAGATCGATTCATTTATATTATATCAATGATTCCCAACCTTTTTTGTTCGCGGACTACTACGAGGTTTTTATTGCGTGCAGGGTCCCCAACTGTCATATAAATCCATTATTCTATAACTCGAGATTTGAGTATTTTGTATAAGAGTGCTCAATCTCTTACATTATGAGTTTGTATCACGGACCATAATTTACCTTTCACGAACCACTGGTGGTTCGCGGACCACTGCCCCCCTAGCCAAGTGTAATTCGTGACATTTGTCAATTGTCTAAAATGCTAAAATGTTCGATTTTGACAAATGTCACGTGATCTATCTAACGTTCGTTACGCTACGAATTACACTTGGCTAGGGGGGCTGGTTGGGAAATTCTGATTTATATGAATCCTACGTTGTACAGTTTAATAGACATGACGCGCTCTAGTAGAGTTACATCGATCGAGTTATAGAGATGAGTACGAAATGATTTATTAACCCATTTCATATAAGCCGATCAGTATGTCATATGAAACGAACCTCGTTTAAAAAGAACATTCATTGCTTTTATCGGATCCACTGTAACGGATCTGTCCTTGTCGTCGCAACAGCCCATTTGCCGTCAAAATTTTTGAGATATGTGGAGCGTCGTAAACTCTTGATCAAAATATAATATGGGGTGTATGTGGTTCATTAAGATCTTTAAACCAAAGCCAACTTCACCTGCACGCGGTGCACTCTGCTGATTGACAAACGAAGCTCTGGCGAAAAGAGAGGTAGGAAACCTTATTGTAAGCTTCCCGACTGGGGTTTGTGTACCTCCATCTCACAGAATACCGCAGTCAAATAACAATTGCTTTAAGGGTTGTTGTGTTCCTGCGAGTGAGTGAGGGTACCAGAAAGAAAGAGAGGACATGCTGCGTTGGCATCGGGGGTGGCGATATTTTTTGTTGCGAGCGTTAATATGGCTACGGTAACCGCTTCACATTAGGCGGGCCGTATGCCTGTCTGCCACTCGACGTAGTATAAAAAAAGAAATTATCATAACTGCTACTCTTTCCACAGATCCATTTCCCGTTATGGTTGAACGCTGACATCCTGGCTGGACCAGTCGACGCGACTACCACGCCAGTCGATCCCGTCAAGTTCTTACAGCTGGGAGCTAATCACCAACGAGCAGTCATGTCCATCGGATGGACTACCAATTTCGGGGGGAACATTACCGAGGGGGAGTACAGCAGGGAACAGATCGGCACCATGCTGCGGATGATACATGAGAACCATGTCAACCAGACTGTTACTTTCCCGGTAAGATCTTTTAAACCAATAAGTACTAGGGATGGTTGAGATGGATGGATGAGAGGGGGGCAAACCAGCATGTTGGTTACCTGATGGAAAGCAATTACCACTAGGGAATGCATGCGGGGCCTGAGGTAGCGGTCGGGGCACGAGGTCTCGTTCAGATTCGCGTTTTGCGTACATTTTTTTTTAAAATTAATAACTACAAAAATACTTGAACGCAATCAACTCGTTGGCGCCCCGTTGCGCGAGATCTCGCGAGAACGAGATTACATTTTATAATCACCACCATCCATTTAGATCAGCAACACCAAGGAGTCGCGGATCCGTTGCCTGCCAGCCTATACTCCTTCCTTTCATTCTTTCTGGTGACCTCACTCGCAGACAAGAACCCTCAAGGGAGTTGTTATTTGACTGTGGTATTCTATGAGGTACTACCGGTCGGGGGCTTTGGTGAAAAGAGAGGTAGGGCGTAGCGTATTTTTTAAGCTGCCCGACTGGGGAAGTACCCCCCCCCCCCCCCCCAAACAGAATACAGCAACCAATTAACAACTCCACTACGGGTTATTCTGTTCCTGCGAATGAGTGAGGTTACCAGAAAGATAGAAAGAAAAGAGTTATAGGCTGGCAGCGTATCGGCGACCATTGGTGTTGCTCACAGAACAAATAGTAAATATTTGTTCTGTGGTGTTGCTGCATGGGCAGTGGTGAGATTGCTTTCTATCAGGTGACCCACATGGACGTTTTCCCTCATCTCATATAAATAAATAAAAACATTTTATTACAACCAGGGCTACCGCCTAAGCTGAAGCGGAATTTTTGATTGCGAAAATAAAACCTCTGCTTAGATTACTTCTAATTGTGTTTATCTTAGTCAAAGTCAAAGTCAAAGTCAAAATTCTTTATTCTGTGGGCCATCGCGGGCACTTAGACACGTCTTTTACAATTAGGTATAGTTTTTTATCTACCAGCATTTCGGAATGACCATTGACGAGAAGAAATGCCGAAAGAAACTCTGTCAATATAGGTCTTTTTTAAATAGCCATACAATATTATCATTATACATAATACAATAAAAAAAAAATGGTATTCAACCAAAATAAGGGAAAAAATAAAAATTAAAGTAAAATAAAATAGTAAAAAAAATTAAAATATAAAAAATCATAGTATAGAGTGTATATACATATTGTATAAAAGTCTAAATATGTATATCCACAATACTACTTGTAAAGATAAGACGCCTGTGCTTCACATCTTGTGCCGAGAATTTGCCATACATTTTTATCATTAAGGTAATCGTCGGTCCTGTAGTAAGCCTTTTTGCATAAGGTGGTCTTAATAAGCTGATTGAATTTAGTGTCGGGTAAAATCAGGACCGACTCCGGCAACTTATTGTAGTAGCGGATGCAATTTACGACAAACGAATTATTGAAATTAGCTTGTAGAAACCCTGAATCTCAACCGACAAAGCTACAGATGTTTGTCAAAAACTCAAAGGAATCAAAATATTCGATGGTAACTTTTTACCACCACCACTTTTTATCACTACCACGAATACATACAAATTACAGAAATAAAATTGTTTCACCGAAATCGTTCCATTTATTTTAATATCATTTTGCAATATCTAATCAGTCGATCTAATTGGCGGCTGTCCAAATGTTGCGTGCCATTCGGTTGAGGGTGTTCATCATTCCCGTTTCATTTATGTTTCAAATCTAATTTAAATTTATGTGTTTCCGGAATATCCAATAGATATTTATATGTATTTGAAAAATATTTGAAGATATTTTGAAAATAATATTTTGAAATATTTTCAAAAAAATATTTTAATTATATTAGAAATCAATAATAGAACTGTCCCCCTAGCCAAGTGTAATTCGTAGCGTAACGAACGTTAGATAATCCACGTGACATTTGTCAAAATCGAACATTTTCGTATGAGAATTGACAAATGTCAGGTGATGTATCTAACGTTCGTTACGCTACGAATTACACTTGGCTAGGGGGGCAAGTGTGAATACTTTTTTACTCTCTTATTCTGTCAAGAATCTATTCAAATTGTTCTGCATTTGTACGCTGAAGGTTTTTCGCTGAATGATGAGCAGGACATCAATCTTTCAAATTCGATTTTTTTTTATACTACATCGGGTGGCAGTCAAGCATACGGCCCACCTGATGTGCCTCGGTTAACGTAACCATATTAACGCTCACAGCAAGAAATAACACTCGCGCGCTGCCATCCCCGCTGCCAAAGCAGCAACTCTTTCCTTTCTGGTAACCTCATTCACTAGCAAGAACACAACAACCCTCAAGAGAATTTTTGGCTGCGATATTTTGTGAGGTGGAGGTACTTCCCCAGTCGGGCAGCTTATAAAATACCCTACCTCTCTTTTCGCCAGAGCCTCGTTTGTCAGTCAGCAGTGTGCACCACGTGCAGGTGAGGTTGGCTTTGGCTCAAAGATATTGATGAACCACTTACACCCTAAAATATTTTTTTTTTATTAATAAACAGATATACAATCCTATCTTTGTATAACTCGATGACCTTTAAGGCTTGGGACATACCCATCAGCAACCTTCTTCCATCATCAACTGCTGATATATCTTTACAGGTCCGAGCAGGTCTTGCTTCAAACAGTCAACCAGTTCTCCTGGATCTTCTACGTGAGACTTCTTCTTTGAATTCCTCGATGACAGTCTGGTCGAGCGAAGGAGATGCCGTGGAAGTAGACCGACTTCGAGCCCTGATCCTCACCGTAGGTCTTGAGAGAACATACTTGGACGTACCCCAGGAGCTGTCTGGCAAACTCCACCTTCCTCCACCAGATGTTAATAAGCATTAAATTGTGTACTTGTTAGTCGCGTACATTTTAAGATTGGAGTCAATGTAATAGAAGTTAAATGACTGAGTAATACGTGTTTTTATTATCTTTCCTATCAAACTCCTCACTATCATCAGTAACATCGTCAACCTTTATTCATCCCACTGCTGGGATATGGGGCACCTCTGAATGTTAGGGGTTTAGAGCGTACACCACGCTGCTCAGTTGAGCGTGGTGTATGTGTCGCAGCCAATTCGTAAAATCCGCCGCATTACATAACGTCTAGCTGTTATAAAAAATGGCGGACTCATTATTTCCACCCGCCTATTTATCGTATGATTACACGACCGAATTGTTACCTGATTGTAGTATACTTATATGAAACTGTCTGATGATTGCCACTTACTCCTCTCTCCTCTCGGATCTCCGTTTACTGAAATTAATATTATGGCCTTCCAACTACTTGCAGGTTATGCGTTCTTAGCAGATTGCAGACTGCAGGTCAACCTCGTTCTCACTGCATTTATTATTATGCATATTAATTTCATCTACCAGTGGTCGCTAGCTTGCGATGGATACTTTGACTCTAAGGGCGCGGGTTCGATCTCCGCACAAGACAAACATTTGTGTGCATGAACATGTCTGCTTGTTTTGGTCTGAATTCAATTATTATTATTTTGAATTTAAGAATGTAATATAACTAATAACATAATATAAATTGTAAATTTTCAGACACAATGTAAATTGTTTTGAATAAATACTTGAATACTTGAATGTTTTCTATATTCTATAAATATGTATTTACAAAAAAACATGTATTTTTCTCTAGTACCCTTAGTACAAGCTTTACGCTTAATTTGAGTCTAGCTGTTTTAAAAAATGGCAGAGCCATTATTTCCACCCGCCTATTTATCGTATGATTACACGAGTGAATTGTTACCTGATGGTGCATCACCAAGGATACTATAATAATAAAATCAAATAGCTTGGCTATTCCTAATCAGAACAAAAACCTATCCAAACCTAACCAAAAGATAATTTAAATACAATCTGCCTAAAGTTAGCCGTTTTGTAATGTGGCGGTTCTACCAATTGACTGCGACATATGCACTGGCCTGTTGCGGGTTGGCGGAGGCCAGTGTTTTTAAGACCCCTAAAGGCCACTGACTTGGCTTAACGACTGTTACCTATAATACAACAGCCGGGAGTCGGGACCGACGTTCCCTCCGAAGCAAGGAGGAGCTCGAGATAAATAAACCCATCCATGGTCAGGCTACAGTCGATGTTGCTTAACTTGCGTGTTCGATTAGAGTGACTCGCACACCGCCGCCTTTATCATCGCGTTTTTTCACCTTACGCCGTCACCAAATTATAAGTTGTCCACTTTTTGCAGTTAGTTTACAGATTTCTTATAACCTGCAATCAGGAACAGATATACCACGAAGCGATAAAACCAAAAATCTATAAAATTTAAAAAGATTTCTTAAATTGCTCGCGAAAAGTCTCGTGTAATAACTAGTAACATACTAGTACTTTTGGTATCTAGACAACAAAGTAAATCACATTATCTACACCAATATCTTCAGATAAAATCGAATGACATCTCTGGAAGCCCACAAAGACCAGAGGTCTGGAGTTATCTCTTGACAAATAGGCTTTCTGTGGAGATAGCGAATCTACGAGCGGAGTTATGCGGACGCGGGACTAATTGCCTTGGCTAATTGACTCGTGTGGAATTGGTTTGTTCGTCTGTTTGTGATAATTGTGAGCTGTGACAGACAAATGGTCTGGGTGATATAGCATGATGTCATAAGTGTTAATGGTTTGAGTACTCAGTACTTTGAGTAGCTATAATAAATTAAATATGATTTTTTCCTGGACAAATTACACACTGCCATCTAGTCCCAAACTAAGCAAAGCCTGTACTATGGGTACTACTTAACTGATATTATACTTAAATACTTTTTTTGTAAATACATACTTATAATGCCAGAAAACAACCAGGCCAAGACAAACAGACATGTTCATACACCCGTTTGTCTTGTACTCGGATCGAACCCGCGACCTCGGTGTCAAAGTAGCCATTCGACCACCGGGATCGTCAATCTTTGTCCACAAATGTCGGCAAAAATCTTTGCCCGCATGTTGTAGATACATGAAATATATATTTACCTATTCTTTAAATTCTAATCTATTTTAAAATTAACGCAAGTTCTTGAAAATTTGTCAAAATGTTCATTACAATTCTTCACGAAGAGTATCAAAGAAACGTCCCTGTAATACGCGGAACATAACCCATATTTCAGAGTTAAGTAACTGGATATTTCGACGGTGAGCGAGATTCCGCTCTTTGACGTAGAAAAATGCAAATTAGGTCAACGATGATACTGCTTGTCTCTGTCATTCAAACATAGAAAGACATCACGTTGCGTAAAATGAGGGAAAATCGAATTACAGAAAAGCTTTCAAATCGCTGGTTAGACCTGTGAGTTTAACCATGGAATTAATATGTACTTTCCTTGGATTTAAGTAAATGTTTTTTTTTATACTACGTCGGGTGGCAGACAAGCATACGGCCCGCCTGATATGAAGCGGTTACCGTAGCCATATTAACGCTTGCAACATAAAATATTGCTCGCGCGCCGCCACACCCGCTGCCAACGCAGCATTTCCTTCCTTTCTTTCTGGTGACCTCACTCACTCGCAGGAACACAACAACCCTCAAGGGAATTGTTATTTGGCTGCGGTATTCTGTGAGGTGGAGGGTACATTCCCCAGTCGGGTAGCTTACAATTACGCTCCCTACCTCTCTTTTCGCCAGAGTTTCGTTTGTCAGTCAGCAGGGTGCACCACGTGCAGGTGAAGTTGGCTTTGGTTCAAAGATCTTGATGAACCACTTACACCCCTAAAATTTAGTCTATTCTTACTTTTTACGTGAATACGTCTTTAAAATTGCTTCCACAGGGAGGCGATTCAAACCAACGAATGATAACAAAATCGGGGGATATAGTTTGGTGTTCCAGCTACAAATCTATCATCTCCATTTAAAATTCAATCACTCGATAGATGAAGGATCAAAGAATTTATTACGCTAAGTAAGGACTATTGAACATCGCGTGCGGGGGAGGCGGAAGCGCTGCCATTTTGAGATGATTTTAGGGCATTTAAGGTATTCACATAGAACACACGGGTATCCTTGACACGGCCACACCCTATTTTTTTCTTCGTGTCTTTTTCTTCTTCAACCAGTGCGTTCTCACTCCCGACCATGGCCTACGGCATAGTAAAAATAGAGAAATAAGACGACTCAAGCCCCGAGCGGGCGATAATAGCCTAAACACAATGAATGAATAAGCTATTAAGCGACAGCCCTACTGTCGCTTAATAGCTTATTCAACCGTCAAAAATACTTAGTCAATCTCTATATACAAAATTAAGTAAGGTACAAAATACAAAATAAGTAGGTTAAGTATTAGGGATCTGTAACAAAAAACCGGCCAAGTGCGAGTCGGACTCGGTCACGAAGGGTTCCGTACCAAAAACGACAAACAATCATGTTTGTTGTATGGGAGCCCCCCTTAAATATTTATTTTATTCTGTTTTTAGTATTTGCCTACAGTGCAGAAACTTGGCCTCCGACCGTTTGGGCTGGTCCATAAATTGAAAGTGGCACAGCGAGCGATGGAGAGAGCTATACTCAACATTCCCGGATTCTCGGCATTATCAATTGCACGGAGAAACAGAGTTGTCGACATAACTCTAAGAGTCAGCAAGCTGTAGGGGTGCTTTTAATGTCCTATTTGCCATATTGCTGTCTCTCACATTGCTGAGAGGGGAAGACAAATTTCAAAAGCTTCTTTTCTTACTCCTTGTGAGGTCCAAGGCAGCCGTAGTCTTGCCCCCAGGACTGCAATGGACTTTACTGTTCATTGCCTTTTTGGTGGTCGTCGCTGTTAATCTTGGCTACACAGGAGACACAGTGGTGGGACTGTGTGGTGGGCACCCGTCCCATTGAAAAAAAGCTGTAGGGATAGTGGACCGATCACATCTGCCGAGTCAGTGATTGCAGATGGGGAAGGAGAGTCCTAGAATGGACACCTTGTATGAGGCAACGAAGCGTTGGGCGCCACTCTAGATGACCTCAAGGGAACGTTCGGAAGCAGCTGAATGTGGAAAGCGGAGGATTGTATGTGGTGGAAGGTATTAGGAAAGGCCTATATCCAGCAGTGGACAAATGCAGGTTGAAGATGATGTAAAGCATTAAGTGTATGGTTTTAATTAATAATTTCAATGGAAATATTGAAGAAGGAGAAGTTTTTACTCGAAGGTCACTTAACACAAATGTCGCATCGTAAACTATTACTACGTTAGTACTATTACTTATACTGTGCTATTACATAAATAATGACGTCTACGCAGTTTGTGAATGTGCGTGCATCATACAAAATCTTACAGATTCGTCTCAGAGGGGAAGTGAGGTCGATACGAGGGACTGACCTTACTGCCGGCCAACAAACAAAGTACAAATATACAGTCAATAAGTAGAAATATTAATTTTAACAGCAATTGAAAGTTTTATAATAAAATACTTATTGGTTAAAAGACATTAACTCGATATTGCACCTGCACTGCACCTTTGTGCAGTATCGATAAAAAACAAACAAAAACAGTAATAAATATGACATATTATACTCCCTTTCTGAGATGAAATAAGTAACATTGTTACTTACCTATTTCATCTCAGAAAGGGAGGAGAACTTTAAAGAAAGAAAGCACACGTATTTATAAGTTGCCCGACTGGGGAAGTACTTCCACCTTACAGAATATTGTAGTCAAATAACAATTTCCTTTGAGTACCTACTTTGAGCAATTTTCCGTGTATGGCTAGCGTCTATGAAAATACGGAAACCGCTTTAGATCAGACGGCCTGTATACTTGTTTGGCACCCAATACAAAAAAAAGTGGAATCACAGGTTTTATTGAGTAAAATTGTAAATCACTGTATAGGTACCTACCTAATATTAAACATACATCTTTCTCATTCGACGTATAAGTTTGCAAATATTAAATTTTACCCAAAGATAAACCTTATTGCTTCTTGATAAATGTGATAATGAGTGCAAATATATGTTGGTGGGTAGGGTGTCGACCTTTGAACATGTGGTGGGCACGTGACGAACCACCACGGTGGTGCCACGGTTGATTGTCATTCATAATTTGTAGCGGAGACCAGCCGGGAGCGGAGAGTGTAGACAGGGCGGCTTCTCATCGTGCGATCAACTAGGTATATTATACATATATTCATTATTGCATAACTAATGCGAACAATTTGATGTTACACAGGTGAATACAAATAACATATTATGGCCTTATCTTAAGTCGGAACATGATATGCCATCATTGCAATATGTAAATCACAGATTTTCGCTAATCGACCCAAAACAAATCTGTTAATTTTTTTACATATGTATGTGTTGTTTCCAAGTAAACAAATGTTAGTGTTTAAATAAAATTACATTTGAATTTTTTCACGGAAATAAACACATTAATATGTATGTTTAATTCTCATGCATGAGAGTCTCGAAGTTTCCACCTCATTGTAGCAAGCACATTATTGCGCGAAATAAAATTGTTCCAATTTTCAGAGGGACGTGTTCAGAGGGAAATAAACATCGCGAAATAACGAAAACAATTCGACATCTTTAATATCATTTTATTTCGAATGAAATAACTTAGGTAAAGAATAAAGTTCCTGTATCTACAAATGGCTTCCACTGAATCCACTGCGTATTTCCATCGATGTTAAAACTGTCTAATCGGCTGTCGGCCTGATGGGCGAAACTTTGCTTTTTTCAAGCTTCTATCTTTCTGCAGTCTATTGAGCTGACGGAGCAAGCGAAGTCGATGCGACTTTCATCATCATCAGGTCATTTTAGTCTCCACTACAGGAGCACGACCCTCTCTCGTCTGTCACAGACAGGAGGACTTGGCCTACACTCCCCACGCTGGCCAGACGGGTTGGGGATGCGACTTTACATCGCCAAAAATATTTGACCAGGCGAAAAGTTCTTCCACTTCGACACTAAGTACGGACCCTCCCAAGATCCATCCTCCTTTTGTATGTCATGCCTCAAAACAATGTATGTACCTACAAAGCATAAAAAAAAAAAAAAAAAAAAAAAATTGTAATTTTTTGACGTGTTTTTAAAATTGCTTCTATAGCGAGGCTATTCAAAAAAACGAATGATATCAAAATTATACATTTTGATGTTGCAGCTACAAATCTATCTCCATCCGAAATTCAATCACACCACTGGATAGATGAAGGAGCAAAGAATTTATTACGCCGAGTAAGCACTAACGGGACGGGGGCCCACCACAAATTCCCACCACTGTATCCTCTGTGTAGCCAGAATTAACAGCGGCGACCGCCAAAAAAGGCAATGAACAGTGAAGTCCATTGCAGTTCCGGGGGTAAAACTACGGCTGCCTTGGAACTTTTCTGTTGCAGTTAAATAAGGACTATGAAACATCGCGTGCGGGGGAGAGGGAAGCGTTGCCATTTTGGGATAATTTTAGTGCATATAACGTATTCACGTACAACACACGGCCGTGTCCATGACACAGATACACCCCATTTTTTTTAAAATAAACAATTTTTCTTTTTTGATTCCTTTTAATAAAATATACGCCAGATAGATATTAAACATCCAGAAGTTAAACATCCAGTAAGTATAACAACTGCGAAGACCGCATCCAATTTCGTTCAGCAGTTTCGTCTAGTTATTACTTATAATTTTATTAGAATAGAATAGAATATTTATTTATTTGCAAGAACATTAGGTTACAAATAACAGGTGTTGTGGTTTAAATGAAAACTGTACAAAATGTTCGCCTCTTTCTCACAGGCATGCAAATATTGGGCATTGATTACTTTTTAAGTTTATGTAGTTAACTAGCTACAAAACTAACAATATATTGGAATAGTCATAATACATTGAATAATAATTGAATACACATGTCATTCTGGATATAATAAAATTAATTATATTTTAAAATGTCAAGAAGATAATACCTATTCTAAAGTGTCAAAAATACAAGAAAATATGTCAAACCATAATTGAGAAATAATTACAATAAAATTAGTAATATTTTTAAAATGTCAAGAAGAAAAAAATACAAGGAATAATGTCATAACCATAATTGATAAATATTAATTAAATTCTGTGCTTATTATATAATTGCAATCAAATTCTTAAATGTCATTAACGTGTAATATATTATACGTATATGTTATAGTCATTTACAGTATATAGTCCATAGTATATAGCACATATACATAGTACATTTTTTATTGGTGCAATAAAGTGTACCTATTATATTGTATTGCAGCCTAGTCTAGATTAAATAACATTAGGTTAATACTCTAGTTTCCCAAGTACAGTCTCTACCCAGTCTTTACCCAGCTTATCAGAGAAAAAGTACATTGACTTGCAGTGTTCTCCAAGCTAATTATACTAGTGGTTCCGACTGCATTTTCGCAGAATGCAACACTGTAACACAGTAACTTGTTTAATTTATGCAATACTTAGAAACAATAACATAACAACAGCTCTATGTTAAAGTTTCTTTGGAAAATAATTTATAGTCGTGTAGCTTTAAAGTGAAGTAGAAATAAATTCTCTTTTACAGTACTGGGATTTTAAACTACATAGGTATTTCTATTCTATAATTCTCTTTTGAAAATTGACTGACAGATTGATCAATTAGCACCAAGACTGGTTCAATCAAGTACAACTCGAAGGGCTTAAATATGCCATACTGATTCCAGATACCAAATTTTTAGAGATACCAGGATACCGTGCGAATGAAGTCGCAAGCTGAAACTAGTGTAAAGTAAACTATTTTTTTCCCGCGCACATTATGGGCCGACTGCAATACAGCTTTTTTTTAACGGGACGGGGGCCCACTACTCATTCCCACCACTGTGTCTTCTGTATAGCCAGGATTAACAGCGGCGACCGCCAAGAAAGGCAATGAACAGTGAAGTCCATTACAGTCCCGGGCGTAAAACTACGGCTGCCTTGGAACTTACTCAGAACGAATTTAATCAGAAGAAATTAGTAGGAGTCAAAAGCTTTTGAATGTGAATTTGACTTGTCCTCTTACATTATATAATAGGCATAACATATATCAGGCAATTTGATGTACACTACTTTGCGTGCTTCTGCCACCAATTACTTCTGCTGCTTTGGTCGTCTCTGCTCTAGCATAAAGGACAGCAAGGAAGTACGCAAAGTAGTCTAGGTCAAATTTCCTGTAAATTTGACTTTCGCAAAATAACACCTTCAATTTGGGTATCAAATGAAAGGGCTAGTTTCATTTGATATAATATATTAATTGAAGGAGTTGTGAAAAAATATGTAAGTAATCTGTCATTTTGTGGCGGCGCCCATCTTGGACCGATTTTCATCAAACATAGCTAAGAACACTACCAATTCACCTTTCAAATAAAAAAAAAATCAAAATCGGTTCATCCGTTCGGGAGCTACGATGCCACAGACAGACACACACACAGAGAGAGACACGTCAAACTTTTAACACCCCGTCGTTTTCATGTCGGGGGTTAATGAAATGCCATTGCTTTTAGAACAAAATTGCATATACCTCCACCTCACAGAATACCGCACCTAAATAACGATTCCCTTGAGAGTTGTTGTGTTCTTCCGTGTGAGTGAGCTCATCAGAAAGGAAGGAGATGTTGCATTGGCAGCGGGAGTGCCGGCGCGCGAATGATATTTTATGTTGCGAGCGTTAATATGGCTACAGTAACCGCTTCACATCAGGCGGGCTTGTCTGCCACCCAACGTTGTGTAAAAAAAAATATAGCCTTCCTAATATTACATCTGTAGGATACATGCGACGCATAACGAAGATTCTCATGTATTTTGCTTATTTAATAAACAAAACCGCCTTGGATTCTTATCACATTACCTAATAGAGGAAATGTTTGCCATGGGACCATGGGACTGTTGGCCTCACTGCTGCATAGATTGATGATATATGGTGCCCTGTGACCCATGCAAGCTTATGAATATTAAAATGATGTCGTAGATGTTCCCATACGACTTCATAACTCATACGGGTGGGTCATGATGTAAACGCTTTGTATTGTGAGTTATTTGACAGATTCTGAATTTATTTGTGTAGGAAGAATTATGATTAACGCAGCAGTTGTTAAAGTTTTTCAGCGACTCAGATCTTTTGAAAGCTAAATGTATCATCTTAAGCAAATAATTAATAAAACTAGCTCATAATTGTATTATTTACTAATATTTTTTATTTATTTATTGTTAGACTCGGTACCATCCACCCCGGCTGTCCAGCCCCGTTAACGGGGCAGTTGGGAAAATATTGTTTCATCGACCCCGGTAGTGCCGACGTCGTCGTTTAACGGGGTGGCTGGCACTGATCAAGGTACATCTACCCCGGCGTGTTTTTTAAAGGGGCGGTTGGCACCGATTGAATAGCATACGCCCCAGTAGTGTCCATAACAGGGAGATTAGAATATTATTGTATATACATAAAATATGAATTGAAAATAAAAAGAAATTTGTATGCAACAATCAGTTTTTATTATAAAAATACTATCAATCATACACTCTTGATCACACATTTGTCAATTCGATCATTTTAGTATGAGCTCCATAGTTCAAATTAGCGATTGCTACCCTTTTCTACTTCGCAAAATGCCATTTGGCTAGCCCCCATGGCCGGCACACTGTTATTTCAGCTGCTTAGTAACTCTAAGGTATGCCGACCAATTTGGTAATTTGGTTCTCCGTCGAATTTCCTCGTTCCGGTCTCGATTACTAAAAAACCCAAAAATAATATTATTCTTTCCTATATCCCATCATAAACCGGCATATGAGAGGTCGTAACTGTAAAAGCCGATGTTCCGGATTGTTCCCGAACTATTTATCGCTGTAGTCCGTTTGTCCTAAAATAATGCTAATAATAAAATACACTCAAACCGTATAACAACCATTATATTAGCCAACAGTTGAACCGTTTTTGAAGCGAAAACTATACATTTATTTACTGGGTAACTGGGTATGGTTAAGAAAGCGGCTGGAAGCGGAAGGCGGAGGATGGTTGGTGGAATTCATTTGGGAAGGCTTATATCTAGCAGTGCGTAGGTACAGGCTGATGATGATGATGATTTGAACTGGGTACGTTACAAGTAGATATAGTACATAGTCACGTCAAACAAAAAACACTTCTTGAGGTATGATAACTTGAAAATCATAATTTTGGGCTATACAGAAAACGCTCCGAATAAAAGGCACGTTATGACGTCGCACAGGGTGTACGTACAGGGTGTACTACATTCCCAAAATGTCAACATTTCATATTCATATCAGGAAACACACAAATCCAGTACATGTGTGTGTTCATGTTTTTTTTTATACTACGTCGGGTGACAAACAAGCATTCATCTGAAGGCCAATTCTCCTAATTTTTCTACAAACGCAGATTGAAAGTTGACCGAATCGAGATTGAATTGTGAATTGACTAAAATTATATACTTGATTTCATTAATTAATTATTATCAATTCTTGTTGTTGGCAAAGTAACATTTATAACAAAAGTTTGTTTAATTTTCACTCATATTTCGATACAATCCCGCTTAATTTTAATTTTGAAGTTACATATTGTGTTACGAGAATACCAAATGTGACATTTGTGAGATCGAGACCGGATCGAAACTGAACTTTGACTATATTTTAATTACGAGAATTGCCCCTCTGATGTGAAGCGGTTGCCATAACTATATCGCATATAATGAATATAATGCAGAAACTCCTTTCTCTTTGCTGACACCACTCACTCGCAAAAACGTAACAACTCTCAAGAGAAATGTTATTTGGCTGCGGTATTCTATGGGATGGAGGTATTACCCCAGTCGGGCAGCTGAGCTTTGCCAGAACCCCGTCAGTGAATCAGCAAGGTGCACTACGTACAGGTGCAGTTGAAGTTGGCTTAGGCTCTAAACATGGTGGTGGACCTCATACACCCCCTATTTTTATATGAGTGGGGGGCAAACGGCAATTGGGGCACCTGATGGAAAATCACCCATGGAGATCAGCAACACCTAGGGGTCGCCAGTTGTCATCCGTTGCCAGGCTATATATACTCCTTTTTTTCTTTCTGTTTTTTCTGGTGACGTCACTTATCATCATCAGGTCATTTTAGTCTCCACTATAAGAGCACGACTCTCTCTCGTCCGTCACAGACAGGAGGATTTGGCCTACACTCTCCACGCTGGCCAGACGGGTTGGGGAGGCCTGATCGCTGTTTGATAATGTATTTCCCTTAGTCGCCTTGTACGACATCCACGGGAAGAGACGGAGTGATTCTATTCTAGTCTGCCGGAAACCACACGGACGTCACTCACTCGCAGGAATACAAAACCCTCAAGGGAATCGTTGTTTGGCTGCGGTATTCTGTGAGGTCAGGCAGTCGGGCCTCCTCTCTTTTCACCAGAGCCTCGTTTGACAGTCATCAGAGTACACCACGTGCAGGTGAGGTTAACTTTGGTTCAAAGTTGTTGGTGAGCCTGTTACACCTTCTATGTATCCCCCTATGTAAATTACTATGTGTTTTTACCACGAAAAGATGCTGTCGTTAAAAAAAAAATATTTTCCCGAAACAATAAATTTTATGAACAATTTCACATCCTTATTAGAGTTATTAAAGACATTACGTTCTAGTTTACGAGTACTAGTAAGCAGTAACTAATTATATTAATATCGGATGCTCCCAGGAAATCGGTTCCGCTCTGACCTGAAAACGTCGCTTCCTAGAAATGAAAGGCATAATAAAATTAGCCCATTTTTATCACTATCACCTTATTGCGAAGAGGGGCGCGGGAGATTTGTTTGTTTGTAACTTCTTTAATGTAATGTTGTAATAAAGCACTATCATCATCATCAGGTCCATTTTAGTCTCCACTACAGGAGCACGACCCTCTCTCGTCCGTCCCAGACAGGAGGATTTGGCCTACACTCCCCACGCTGGCCAGACGGGTTGGGGAGGCCTGATCGATGTTTTTTAAGTCTCTCCATCCATCTTCTGTGGATCTTGGAAGTCGCCTTTACGACATCCAAGATCCACAGAAGATGGAGTGATTCTATTCTAGTCTGCCGGAAACCACACGGCCAGCACATAAACTACACAATAAAACACTATATTTCTTTAATGTAATGGCTATATATAGCAATGATAAGACCCATGGTGACTTATGGCTGCCTAGTATGGTGGCCGAAAGTATGACAAGTGACTAGTAAGATGTCCCTGATGAAACTGCAGAGACTAGTCTGCTGTGCAGTCACGGGAGCATTCCCCACTACACCCACAGCAGCAATGGAAGTGGTCCTCGATCTCTTACCATTGCATATATTCATTGAGGCGGAGGCTTGTAAAGCCTTATACAGGATCGAAACGACTGGTCTATGGGATAGACATTCCCCTCAGACCAGGCACACACATATGGAGTTCACTTCAGAACTAAAGAGGAAGATGGAAATGTGCAGTGATAAGATGTTGCCGAAGTACATTTTCAAGAGGAACTACAGAATACATCTTCCAACCAGAGATGAGTGGAAGAACAATGAATTCAAACCCAAGGAGAAAAATAGCCTCTTATGGTATACTGATGGTTCCAAAACTGAAGAAGGTACAGGAGCGGGCATTTTCTCTAAGGACATACAACACAGTCAGAGTATGGGGCAATATGCTACTGTATTTCAAACTGAAAAATATGCCATACATAGACACATCTACATTCTCAGCGACAGCCAGGCAGCTCTTATGGCCCTGAGCTCTGACAGGGTGGAATCTAAGCTAGCTCTTGCGGGTATAGATACCCTTAATAAATTGGGCAAAAATAATCGGCTGGAGTTGGTCTGGGTTCCAGGACACACAGGCGTTGAGGGCAATGAGAGGGCTGATGAGTTGGCAAGGGAGGGATCAAGCAAAAACTTTTTGGGACCTGAACCCTTTGTAGGTCTCTCATATGGGACAGTAATTGGGGCTATAAATGGCAGGGCAAAGTCTAGGCATCAGGCTGAATGGAAGGAAATGAGTGGAATGCTACACTTGGTTTGGTACAGACATGTACATAAATATGACAGAAAACGGATGCGTCTCATGCTGGGGGCACTAACGGGCCATTATGCCTGTCAAGGACACCTATACAAAATGAGACGTGTTGATAGCCCAGAGTGCAGAACATGCAAAGGCCTAACGAGTCCATGAAACACTTGATGTGTCAATGTGACGCCCTAGCCGGCAAACGAATGGAAATCCTAGGATGGGCATACCCGGACCTGGAGGACTACAGACTCTTCCCAATAAGCGGCATACTGAAGTACATGGAACATGTCTCCAGACAGTCAGAGGAGAGTGACTAAAGGATTAGGGAGAGCACAAAAGATCCATGAGGGTCGACGTGTCACCTGTGCTTCAGCACTGGACCCAGTCTAAGATAAGATAAGATAATGTAATGTTGTAATAAAGCACTATAACATTATAATAATAATGTTCCACCAAGTGCCAACAATCAACAGTATCAATTTCTTTAATGTAATGACAATATGTAATACAATTCTTAAAAAAAAGTTTAATACATAGTTTAAGAACAAATATTAATAAGTAGACAATACTAAAATATTATAATATATGTAGTTGTTGTCGAATGTTTCGAAGCATAGTGTCAAAATTTGTGTAAATACTTTTTGATGGCTGTTGTTTATACATAGTTTGGGATGTCACCAATGCAAAATTAATAAAAAGCTATTAAATTCAGGTCTGATTATTATTATTTTATTTTTTGTTCAGGAATCAGGCGATTTAAAAAATACTTAAATTTTAAATATCTCTGAAATGGTTCACTTTTGGATAAGACATTATATAGTTACATCGACTGCATTCGCCCTCTTCTATATCCCTTTAAAGGAATACATCTAATTACCCAACACCCTGTATACATGAATTAATTATTAAGTGAAAGATACGTAATATTATTAATACCAATAACCAAATTGCAATACCTTAACATAATTCACACCATCCGAAATGCCTTTGGAGTCCACCAATATATCTCCTGTGTAGCCAGGATTAACAGCGGCGACCGCCAAAAAAGGCAATGAACTGTGGAGTCCATTGCAGTCCCGGTGGTAAAACTACGGCTGCCTTGGAACTCACAACGAATTTATTCTTTAATAATGAAGAAATTACTAGGAGTAAGAAGATTTTGGAATTTGACTTCCCCTCTTAGCAATGAGAGACACGACACGAGAGTATACTGTGTACTTACTTAATTACTTAAGTATTTATGTTTATGTGTTTGTCGAGTGACACAAGAGCAAAGCTTACTGACCTGATTGCGGCGGACTCCACAGATAAGATAATCGCATGAATAATCGCGGCAAATGATGTAAATTACGCTTTATCGTGTGTCTTATTCATATTCTAAGTAACAATGATTCTCGACGTGAAATATTTTAGTATGGATGTACGATTTTGTTTTTACAAAAAGATTTCAATCTACCTGAATCACTATTGCCTGTGGACTAGTCCGATGGTCAGTGTCCAAGTCTCTGCATCACAGGTCATTGCAGGGAGGACGTATTGGTTGAAGACTTTAGTCTTCAAGCATTAGGGTATTTGCGCTGCCAACGTGTGCCGAAGTTTGCAAAAGCTGCCCAGCCCAATCGAATGCGTCTATCGATCTCTTTGTTGAAATTACCCCGGTCAAGCTGTATGGAATGTCCGTGGTGGACATAGTCTTTAACCACTTCAATAGATGTATTCTCTACGATAACCGGGCTAGGGATAACAAAATCGTTGTATATGACTTTCGACTTTCGACAGCATTGAGATCGGTCAACATACGGCCGAGATCCTCCAGGGATTCAGTGATTATGATCACGTGGTCGGCAAACTGAATGTGTGAGATGTACTCGCCATTCACAATGTTGCCAAGTTTTTTCCAGGCCAGCGTTTGAAATACGTCTTTCAGAGCAGCGGTAAATTCGAATTGAACTGGGAGATAGCCGCAAAGAAGCTGGCCATAAAATCGGCTTTTTCTTGACCAGCGAGCCGTCGAGGTATTTCAGCGGAGGGAGCGAAGGTTGGTAGACGTTAGCCTTCACGGCCTTAGCTAGTCGCCAGTAGTTATACGACCCTGTAGGGTGCGACATCAATCCCATGCCCACTCGTGTGACGCGCTAGGTTTCCGCTCTTATGATCCTCTTGCTGACTTTGGTGGCAGTGTTGTCGGCTGATATCAAGAAGTTAACATTAGGATCTTCGATGGAGCGGCCCCTGGTTCAAGCGCGGTACGCTGCCTGTTAGTTACTAAGAGCTTCAGCGCATTCGCGATTAAAGCAACATCGGAGACCTCAGTGCATCGGAGTAAGGAATGTAGTATTCCATGCCAACGCCATTTCATCAACAATAGTCGCGGCAGTCGCTTCTTCTCGCTGAAACCACGCTGCCCCCATACGACAGAAACAGTGTTTTTGAAACATATTCATGGCGCGACCCCCTTGGTATGTGAAAATATTTTGCTATCCCCTACACTCCAAAGTTCATAACCTTCAAATATTAAATACGTACAGTTTTATTTATTTTAGTATCGGTTAATTAAATACAATAAAAAAACAATTATATAAAATACAATGAAGTATCTAAAAGACATCGATCACGATCCGAAATGAACATTTTCTTAACAAAAATATATTTTTGAACATTGTACTTTTTACAGCTTCGAGACTTCTTGTAGAGACTTGGGAACCTCCCATGAGGTCGCGCTCGCGATCCACATTTTGAAAAACTCTGCCCTAGGGAAACATGCTACTTCCAATCTTTCCTCCATTCCTAATTTTAACTCGCCATAATTTTATTATAGCTAATGACAGGGCCAGTGTAATAATTCGTCGAACTTATTTAACTTTAATGACAACAAAAACGAAATGCAAGCTTGACCTCAATATTTTGGGTGAAACCGTGTTCCTTAAACTCGGTATTGCGAAATTGTGAACACATACCTTGGAATTCTCCAGTCCGCATACAATGGAGCAGAAAATGATGGATATGGTGCCTTGTCAGCTTAGACCACGGTTACTCAAACTTTTTATGACCTAAGGGCCTACGGCCAAAGCTGAAGGCGGTTGCCATCGGAATTTTTGAATACCAAAATGAAACTACTGCTTAGATTGTTGCTAATTATATTTAGTTCAGCTGGTAGAAACCCTAAAGCTCTACCGAATAAGCTGAAGACGTAGTAATTTTTATTATGCTGAAGATGTTTGTATATTAGTCTTAGATTATGTAAATTAGTCTTAGGTAAATAACTTTAACTTAAGACTAATTTAATAAGACTAATTTAATTTGACGTGCTCGGTGGCGTAGCGGTCAATGTCGCGGCTTCGACACCAACGCTTGTGGGCACGATTCCCACACAGGACAAACATTTGTGTGCATGAACATGTCTGTTTGTCTTGGTCTGGGTGTTTTCTATGTATCATAAATATGTATTTACAAAAAAAATGTATTTACGTATGTTTATCAGTTGTCTAGTACCCATAACACAAGCTTCGCTTACTTTGGGGCTACATGGCGCAGTGTAACTTGTTGACAATATTTATTTATTTATTAATTTTTGGAATCTAAAAAACCGATGGTGATCTACTTCAGCTTCGGCGGTAGAGCCCCCTGAGATTTTGCAGACACTCGTCAAAAGCTTGATTTGTCAAACCCTTAACTCGTCAAATGATCCGGCTAACATTATGTTTTGCCATTCGTGTCTATCTAAAATATTAAACTATGGCTGCACTAAAGATTAGGTACCTATAAAAAAGTAATAGGTATAAGGAGTATTTTATTTTCGTAGGACGATACCGGGTCGCGACCACACGACCTACCGTTTGAGAACCTCTGGCTGACCATTCAAAGAATTTTGAATATGTAATGTTTATAGTTTTACAGAAAAGAACAGAGTCAGAAAAACCGGTAATCGAGAGGGGTTCGAATCCCACCTAGGCGGATGAGATAACTTTGAACGTCCAACTCCAATACATACTACATCGTCTTCTACATTTTACACTGGGCTATTATGAACTGGCATCGTTATTTCTAGATTTATTGAATCAGTAACGCCTGACATTTGTCCTGCAAACAAATTGGTATCCATGCAAAATGATATAATTGCAAATCACGCTAGACTAAGGTACGGAGACCGGAGCATTCCAGTCGATGTATGAATGGCGGCGCGAGACGACCGATGTATTTATATCCTACCAACACACAATTATAGCACGGCAGCCGAAGTAGGGCGAAGCGCACTGTTATCGACCACTCAATTTTGACTAGTGAAAATGATTTTGAAGTAAAACTTCTTTACGTACGCTCAATTGGGTTGTTTCCAATGTTTAAAAATTGTACAAATAAATTAACAATATCGTAAAATACACAAAACTATAAAGATCTGCAAACTTTCATTCTAATATCTTCAGTCAGACTTTTTTTAGCGTCGATCAAAGTTTGGCGGGAAAGTCCATTTTAAAAGTATGAAATTATTAAAAAATAATATTTCCATTGGAGTAGCAATAAAAAATGCTATAACTTTTATTATGATAATAATTACATAAACGTAATATTTAACATAGCTGTCGTACAAATTTCTGATTTGATGCATATAAAATACAAAACTGTGACGTCATAATTCGGTAGTCTTTTGTATGGAGCGTTTTGGGGCAGTCTAAAAATTGTGATTTTCAAATTAATATATCTCGAGAGATTTTTGTGCTATCGAAGTAATTCTTTCACCTATGGTTATATTATGGAGACGTCCCTACATATCAAACAGAAAAAAATGTTAGTCAAATAGCCAATTTGGGGAGTAAGCTGGTGAATGTGTGGCGAGAGCGTTAGGGAAACGGCGATGGGATGTTGAGAGGGAGACATAAGTTAGTAGAGCTAAAGAAGTTTTACTTCAGTCGTGTGGTCTAAAGCAGTGTTCCGCAAAGTGTGTGCCGCGGCACACTGGTGTACCGTGGTCATTCGTTGGTGTGCCTCGGAAAAATAACGTTATCTCATAAAGCACAAGACGGACGGAAGAAAAATACTTCAATAAATAAAAACTGGTTTTTAATTTATGGTGTACCGCTAAAAATTTTCGTTTTCCTAGATGTACCTTAGACACAAAAAGTTTGGATGCCAGACACACATACGGCCATCCTGATATGAAGCGGTTGATGTATATACGCTTGCAGTAAAAAAAATACAATACAAGCAGCGGGAGTATTAGCATTACTATGGTATTAGTGCGCGAGTAATGCGCACTGATACTCCCGCTGTAAACACAAGATCTTTTCACATCTGGTAACCTCACTTAGTCATTCAAGGGTATTATTATTTTGGCTGCGGTCTTCTGTAAGGTGGAGGTATTTCCGCAGTCGGCTCCGAAATGCCCGACATCACTTTAATTAAGAGCCCTATTACATTTGCACGCTGACGAGCTCTCGCGCAGTACTAAACCCGCGAAGGCCGCCGGTGCATCGTTTTTTGTAGTAATTTAGAAGTTATATTTATCGTTTCCATTGAAATAAGATAATAAATTGATGCTACAAAGTTTATTCATCATGAAGTAACAATTATTCTCGTATAAATTTTGCTCAATAATATTATCGTTTATTCGAGAAATTAACAGTTTACTTAAAGCAATTTTCGAAGTTTTTTTTGTTAAAAGAATGTTTTTTTCTATATTAAATCAATGATATTTTAAAATTCCGAGGCCGCTATGTACTATACGACTATATCACAAATAACATTCTATTTTTTTTATTTCATTTGTTTGGAACAGTAGTACAATCCAGGAGCTCAAACTAGTGAATGCGCGCATTTTATGAAAATCTTTCTCTGCAATTTTGGGTTTATTTAAAAAGTTAAGCAAAATTTACAATCGCTTTTTGTAAATTTTGCCACTATGTACTAAGCCAATAGCTATTCTGTACTATTCAATAAGTCAACATTGTTAATGTATTTTTGTTTCCGAGATCGAGAACGCCAAAATTGGCCATTTTACGCAAAAATCACAGTCAAAATGTAATATGGCTCTTAAATTCAACAAATCACTCACATATTTTTAAAGGAAAATCATCAAACTAGTTTAGATCTCAAATGGAGATCTTCATCAGGGTGAATATCTACCCTCTCTATATGTTGTTTCACGTAAGTTTTAATAATATTATCGTAAAATTGATTGATAGTATTAAATATTAAAAAAATAAATGTAGGACTTAGACTCTTATCTCAAACACTACTTACTGACAGCTTTCTGCAGTATTTCCAGTCCGTCCATAAACAAAAAAGTTAATTGATATTACCCTTACCAAATCTCCACGCGGATGGAGCCTGGTACAATAAGTAATTACTATGTTTACTGGCCCGGAAATCAGTATGCTCGTGACAATCTTAAAATGCTCCCACACAGCATGAAATGAAATAATTGATTGAATAAAAATCCTTTTAAAAAAAATTAAGCTACGTGTGTAAGTAGCTCTGCGTCATGTACCCAACCGATTAACGAAACTCTGGTGAAGGAAAGATTGGTCATATTGAGCCTGAACCTCATTGTAATATTGTCTACACATCGCTGAAAACTTTAACTTCATGCAAATGATAAGAATCTCTTAGTTTCAATGCATATTATCATTATGCATAATACCTAATCAATTCTTGCCTTCCTGCCGCATAGGGCCCATATTTTTGAGGCATAGTTAAGTATTTTATTTTTATGTAATATTACGATTAGTTTATTTTTATTTACTATAGTTTGTAGGTACTTTGTTATTATACAGTGTTCATAAATATATGTAAGTATACTATTAAATAAAAAAACATATCTTGCCCGCTGCATGGACATAGGTAACTGTTGCTGACTTTGAGTATTATAATAGATTGAATACTTAGAAAACAAGCTTAACAATTTTAAAAAGCACATTAAAATGGCTGAGAGATGTCTTGTCGAGGTATCATGATGAGTCATTTAATATTACCCACAGTACAGGTATATGTTAAATTTCTTTGACATGAAACTAAGAATCTTACAAAAGTTTGCAAGCATTTGTGGGACTTAATTACACAGAGACTTCTTTTAAAACGAGCACATATTTTAACTTTTTTAATAGATCTTCAAATTGTCATGAGAAAAATTCAATGAGTGTAATTAATTCCAAAGTAATTTGCATAGCAGTGAATTAACTACACGGATAACTGAACTAGATGCGCGCCGACCAATTAATTTAACTAATAAACAGTCACCGAACAAGTGCGTCTACCTAAAAAAACGCTGCAATGTGCGGGCCATGTGCGGCAGTCGAGAGCCCGCCGCGGTCTCAGCATGTTGCGTTTCACAGTGATCCTAGCCCTTCTCTCCCACCGTATCCGAACCGCATACGTGACCGACCGGCCGACATTCGCTGACAGACTCGACAGAATTTACGAAAAATTAGAAAAGTTCACAGTCGCCCCCATTAGTGACCGTGGGTTGGAGAAATCACCCCAGGAAAAGTTACTCGAAAAGCTAGACCGTTTGAACGCTTTAGCTCCGGAGAGGGATTATAGTGATGAGGATGAAGAGTTACTATCAGCTATGCAGATGTGGGGGATGTTTAGTGCTGAACAGTTGGATGGGGTGGCTAAGGAGCTGCAGGGCATGAGGGAGCTGGACGAGGACAAGAATGAGCGGAACGACGGGGAGTACAGCGAAACTGAGTATGAGGTAAGTCATTCTTTGTTGTGTCATTTCGTTAGAATGTTTTTTTTTTTAATTTAAGAATGTATAGGTTTTCATTGATATACTATAATCTGATTTAGTGTTTATACGTGACAAGAGATGGGCAAAATGGCAAGCATTTACGATAAATGCCCAATAAATGCCTTATTTTTGGGCATAAATAGGGATATATATATATATATTTATATTTATTTATTGGGCATTTATCGTAAATGCCCGGCATTTTGCCCATCTCTATACGTGACATATACAAAATCAAGCATTTATTTATTATAATATTTATTAAAAACAAAATTAAACCACTTCAATATGTACTCTTATTATAGTAGTTTATTATTTATAAATAGTCTCATTTATACAAGTATTTGACATTATTCTTGTACCTATTTTATCTTCTTGACATATTAAAATATTATTAATTTTATTATATCCAGAATGGCATGTGCTTTCAATGAATTTATTATGACTATTTCAATGTATGGTTAGTTAACTAAACTTAAAAAAAATCAATGCCCAATATTTGCCTGTGAGAAAGAGGCGAATATTTTGTACCCTATTTAAAAGTACCTAATTATAAAAACCACACCACCTGTTATTGTAATAATGTTCTTACAAATAAATAAATATTCTATTCTTTTACTGAAATAAAAGGTTTTCTCTAAGAAAGCTGTTTAATGGGCTGTTTAATTTCTTCTACGTAAGCATCCATTTAATTTATGAAAGCGTCATTAAATTTTAAATGTTGTTTTTATACTTAACTGATTGTAAAAAAGTTTAACTAGATACTCGTGCAGTTTAATAACAAATTATTTTCAATGTGAACTTATTGTCACAATTTCACGTACATAACGTACATAACTGAAAATATTTTTGTTCATCTCAAAATAGGTAATCGTCTCAAAATCTTAAAATAAATAAGCCAGAACCTGCTGATTTAGGTTTCGATAGGTCTGTTCAGTGTTCAGGACAAGAATGAGTGAGACACGTTAGATATGGTCCAGTAATGAAACTTTGGCGAGAATTCACGGAAACAAATTTTAGTATATTATTTTGCTATATTTAAAAATGAATCCCTATTTCTCTTGGTGAACGGCTAATTCTTTTTTTGTTGTATGTACTATTACTTACACTGTGGTTGTATCTTTTCTAATGTAACTTTATGTCGTTTGACAAAACTGTCAGTCATTTGACAGATACATCATCAGTTCATTTTAGTCTCCACTACAGGAGTACGACCCTCTCTCGTCCATCCTAGATGGAAGGAGGATTTTAATAATTTGACAGATTACGCGCAACCATTCGAATTCAATAATCATTGTTAACATGAGAGGCCGTCTGTCGGGTCAGTTAGTCCTAAACATAATATAATTATGTAAAAATCACCTGTCACGATGTTTGGCGATAAACTCCGAAACTAGTCAACCTATCATTATGAAATTTTGCACGTAATTTAATGAAAAAATAAAAGATAGGATACCAGTCATTTTGCTACCTCGTCAATTTCAGATATAGACTTTTGTAGGGTTGGTCGTTCTGATAGCTCATCTTTAAAGTGCTTAGGTCAATTTGTATACTAAGTCATTATAATACTAACCCGATTAATTAAGTATAAATAAATATTCCTGGACAAATTTCACACTGTCCTCTAGTACCAAAACAAAGCAAAGCTTATACTATTGGTACTAGATGAATGACATAATACTTTAATACATTTTTCTTTCGTAAATACATACCAACATATAAAACACTCAGTCCAAGACAAACAGACATGTTCATGCACAAAAATGTTTGCCTTATGCGGGGATCGAACCTTCGAAGGCAAAGTAGCCATCGCTAGCTATTCGACCACCGAGCTCGATAGTTTTTTTTAATTTAAGTTAATTCATCCCGGTTGAAAATTATAAATATGAACGTATATGCAGACGAAGTCGTGGACGATCCATGATACATTTTTTTTTAATTTTGGAAACGACAGATTTTGTTCTTACAAAGAAATGTGTGGTTGTATTATTTCTTGTGGGAATCTTACCATTTTATCAAACCATAAACTTTTCAGCGAAATTCATTGAGCTTAAGAAATCGTCCGGTCGTTTTGTCTGTCCGTTGCTATGAAACTCAAAATTTCGAAATTCTGTCTTCGGATTGCATCAAAAAGTAGTATGTAAAGAGACCTTGGTTCTCCGATATCAATTCGGTATTTAAAAAAAAATTGGTGGCGCATGCTGCGCGTCCGATGTTTATTACTGTTTAGGCTAAGACCAAAGAGAATGTAACCACTACGTTTTAAGAGACGGATGTGCCATACAAATAGCGTAATTCTAATATGTATGAAATGGAAGCGAAAACAATCAGAATTTGTACCAAATTCGCTTCCGATTCATAGAGTCGTTTTTTTACCTTGAGTTGCACCAGGCTGGCTAAGACAAAAATCATTACAACATGAAATGAAAAATTTACTGTCTTTTAAATAAATAATTATATGACCAGCATGAATAATTACGTACGGTAAAATTGTCTGTCGCAATTATTAAATTCCTCGCCGCCCTACAACAAAAACAAAAGGCTTACTCGTAATGGAGCGGCCAGTTTTTGTGACGAATTTCTTTGGATGTACATATGTAAGAGAAAACTAAAAAAGTAAGATGATTACGCATGCTCCATCGATGGTTGCCATTGTAACTTATATTTTTGAAATATTTCCTCACAAATTACACAGCGCCTTCTAGGTTTAAACTGAAAAAAGATTGCACTTTTGGTAAGAAATAAATCTATGTTAATGTAACGGCGAAGGGTTGATATAAACATACATAATTGTGTTTGATTGAACACGGAATCGGAAACACGGAATCAGTTCTAGAACTATCTACCGGATTTATAATATTTTTGCGTTGATTAGCTCACGTTTTTGCATTTAATGCTTTATTTGCCATATTGCGGTCTCTCACATTGCGTAGAGAAGAAGTCGAAATCCAAAAGCTTCATATTCCTAATAATTTCTTCTGATTAAATTCGTTGTGAGTTCCAAGGCAGCCGTAGTTCTTACCTCCCGGGAATGTAATAGACTTCACTGTTCATTGCCTTTTTTGGTGGTGGCCGCTGTTAACCCTGGCTACACAAGAGATATAGTTAAAGTAATATGTGGTGTCCCGTTAAAAAAAGTCTCACTTTCATGAGCAAGTTTTAAGACTATTTTACGGTGTCGCAGTGGATTGATCACATGTTATATACAACATTCATCTCTATATAGTATATACAGATTGTTAAAAACAATATATAATACTAGGCCGGATTTTAGTCCACGGGGCCGAAATCGACGTTGAGTGGAGCGAGTAGATTCGCTGAGCTTCGAAAAAAAATTGAGATTTTTTTTATACTACGTCGGGTGGCAGACAAGCATACGACACGCCCGATGTGAAGCGGTGACCGTAGCCAAATTAACGCTCGCTAAGATATTTATATGTTATAAATATCTTTCGCGCGCAGCCTCGCAGCATCTCCTTCCTTTTTGGTGACCTCAGTCACTCGCAGGAACACAAAAACCCTCAAGAGAATTGTTATTTGGCTGCGGTATTCTGTGAGGAGGAGGTATGTACGTTCCCCAGTCGGGTGGCTTTCAATTACGCTCCCTACCTCTCTTTTCACCAGAGCTTCGTTTGTCAGTCAGCAGGGTGCACCGCGTGCAGGTGAAATTAACTTTGGTTCAAAGATGTTGATGAACCACTTACACCCCAAATGAGATGATCATTCCTCAAGGACATGATCGATCTCAATTTTTTTTCGACACAAACCTCAAGAATATCGAGGTCTTTAATTGTTAGTTAATTGATTCAGGTGTTATTTTGCGGAAGTCAAATTTACAGGCAATTTGATCTACACTACTTTGCGTGCTTCCGCCACCAATTTGTAGTTTGCATGAACTAATTGGTGGCGGAAGCACGCAAAGTACTGTAGATCAAATTGCCTGTCTTTAATTGTGACAGAGCGGCTGGAAGCGGCTGGATGCGGAAGGCGGAGGATCGTATCTGGTGGAAAGCATTGGGGAAGGCTTATATCCAGCAGTGGGTAGATACAGGCTGATGATGATGATGATGAATTGTGACAAGTTTCATCAAAATAGGTTCCTGGTTTCCGAGCCTATTCATTTCCAAGAATGACTTTTCAGCGTACGTAAGCACTCCTCTCGGTTCACTAAATAATATACCTAATATATAAAGATTTAGATATATACAACTAACTTGAGACCTGTTAATGGTTGTCCGACTGTCCGTCAATGAGTCACAGTTCATTATTTATGCTTAATTAAATATTGTTGTCATTTTCAATTGGCCACGCGTGAAACTGACAGCAATGCAAATTATCTTCAGTATGATATTAATTGGCTGAGACCAGCTGAAATATCAGTATTCATCTGTTATCTTAAAGTACTAAAAAAAGCTTTGAAACTTGCATTTTAATCTATAATATAAAAATGAATCGCTGAATGTGTTGCTAAGCTATTCTCGAGAACGGCTGCACCGATTTCGCAAATTCTTTTTTTTTTAATATAAAATGAATCGCTGAATGTTTTTTTTTTTTTTTTTTATACTACGTCGGGTGGCAGACAAGCATACGGCCCGCCTGATGTGAAGCGGTTACCGTAGCCATATTAACGCTCGCAACATAAAATATCTCTCGCGCGCCGCCACCCCCGCTGCCACCGCAGCATCTCCTTCCTTTCTGGTGACCTCACTCACTCGCAGGAACACAACAGCCCTTAAGGGAACCGTTATTTGGCTGCGGTATTCTGTGAGGTGGAGGTACATTCACCAGTCGGGTAGCTTACAATTACGCTCCCTACCTCTCTTTTCGCCAGAGCTTCGTTTGTCAGTCAGCAGGGTGCACCGCGTGCAGGTGAAGTTGGCTTTGGTTCAAAGATGTTGATGAACCACTTACACCCCAGAATGTGTTGCTAAGTGCAATTCTCGAGAACGGCTGTACCGATTTCGCTAATTATTTTTTTAGAATATTCCTTGAATTACGAGGATGGTTCTTACGTAGTGAAAAATTTAAAAAATTGCTAGGAAAATAAAACACCACTTTTTACCCGTGCGAAGCCGGGGCGGGCAGCTAGTTGATAATAAAGTAATGCCACAACCCGGTCACTGCTACAAACGTCGCTTCGATGTGACGCGAACACGTCTTTAAAATTGCTTTCATAGAGAGACAATTAAAAAAACGAGTGATAACAAAATCGGGGGATACAGTTTAGTGTTGCAGCTACAAATCTATCATCTCCATCCAAAATTCCATCACTCACTGGATAGATGAAGGATCAAAGAATTTATTACGCTAAGAAAGAACTATTGAACATCGCGTGCGGGGAAGCGCTGCCATTTTGAGATAATTTTTGTTCATATAACGTATCCACGTACAACACACGGCCGTGTATACACCCCATTTTTACTATGTTGGTCAGTCTCTGTCCCTGGATATCTAAAGATTAATTATTCAAATACGGAATAATCTGGAAGATAAGGTCAGGTAGAAAACAAAGTTTATAATTTCTGCGGTACAAAAAAAAGAACACGGAAAATGCAGTAAGCTTAATAACTTTTAAAACTTGGGAACTTCTTAACTCCAATAGACCGCGGGAAAACGTTAAATTGTTATCAGCTTCTTAATCATGAAAATTGATGCGACAATTTAACCCAATTGCAACGCCTTGTTGCATGTTAATATATTTAATAATGTATGTTGTCTGTATTGTGTAAATAAAGCATAATCTATCTATCTAATGGTGAACATCGTTGGATATTAGATGGCTTGGCTTTACACGCCGCATATTATCAAACTACAGACGCTGCGCGCGTGCTCGCGGGTTAAATTTAACTATTATTGTTGACATAGGGAATTTCTCAGAAACTGCGAATTTGGGTTAAATTGTCGCATCAATTTTCATAATTAAGAAGTAAGCTGATAACAATTTAACGTTTTCCCGCGGTCTATTGGAGTTAAGAAGTTCCCAAGTTTTAAAAGTTATTAAGCTTACTGCATTTTCCGTGTTCTTTTGTTTGTACCACAGAAATTATAAACTTTGTTTTCTACCTGACCTTATCTTCCAGATTATTCCGTATTTGAATAATTAATCTTTAGATATCCAGGGACAGAGACTGACCAACATAGTAAAAGTGGGGTGTATACACGGCCGTGTCTTGTACGCGAATATAATATGAACAAAAATTGTCTCAAAATGGCAGCGCTTCCCCGCATGCGATGTTCAATAGTTCTTACTTAGCGTAATAAATTCTTTGATCCTTCATCTATCCAGTGAGTGATGGAATTTTGGGTGGAGATGATAGATTTGTAGTTGCAACACTAAACCGTATCCCCCGATTTTGTTATCATTCGTTTTTAAGGTTCCGTACCCAAAGGGTAAAACGGGATCCTATTACTGAGACTTCGCTGTCCGTCCGTCCGTCCGTCCGTCCGTCCATCTATCCGTCCATCCGACTGTGACCAGGGAGCCTACCGCCGAAGCTGAAGCCGATTACCGTCGAATATTTTGATTCGAAAAATAGGTCTTACGTTTAAATTATTGACAAACATCTTCAGCTTAGTTGGTAGAGCTCTATAGTTACTACGAGGAAAGCTAAACACAAGTACCATACATCTAAGGTAAAATTTGATTTTCGCAATCGAATAATCCGATGATAATCGGCTTGAGCTTCGGCGGTAGGCCCCCAGGGAGCCGAAGCTGAAGCCGAATACCAGCGAATTTTTTGATTGCATATATCAAACTTCAGTTTAGATTGGTGATAATTGTGTTTAGCTTAGCTAATAGGAACCCTAGAGGTCTACAGACTAAGCTGTTAATAAATAAATTTATTCTGGACAATTTACACAGCGCCATTTAGTCCCAAACTAAGCAAAGCTTGTACTATGGGTATTAGATAACTGATATTATACTTAATTACTTTTTTTTTGTAAATACATACATATAACTTTTTTTTTGTAAATACAACAGACATGTTCATGCACACAAATATTTGTCTTGTGCGGGAATCGAACCCGCGACCTCGGAGTCAAAGTGGCCATTGCTAACCATTCGACCACCGAGCTCGTCAATGTTTGTCAATAACTAAAACGTAAGACCTATTTTTGGAATCAAAAAATCCGATGGTAAGTGGAACAATAAAATACAAATTTACACTTATCACTCATCTCGCTTTCAGCAATAAGGCCGCCTTGTTGCATGTTAATATTTTCAGCTTCGGCGGTAGGGCCCCTGGCTGTCTCTCACGAACCGTGATAGTTAAACAGCTGAAATTTTCACAGATGATGTAATTCTGTTGCCGCTATAACAGCAAATACTAAAAGACAGAATAAAATAAATATTTAAGGAGGCTCCCATACAACAAACGTGATTATTTTTGCTCGTTTTTCTCGATATTTCTCAGACGGCAACAGGTAGACGCTTGAAATATTCACAGAATATTTAGTTATATATTATTTAATATTTTTAAGTATTTAGTTGATGTAACGTAATTTATTGTTTAATAAATAATTAAATTAAAATAAAACAAATATTTAATGGGGGTTCCCATACAACATACATGATTTTTTTGTCGTTTTTATAGATAATGGTACGGAACGCTTCGTGCGCGAGTCTGACTCGCACTTGGCCGGTTTATTTTGAACTGCCTCCCTATGGAAGCAATTTTAAATTTAAGCACGTATTCACGAGAAAATTTCAAAATCTAAGTATATTTATCGCTATTTTATAAATTTATGTGCAATTATTTGTTGTGACTGCATAAAACCGGTCAAATGATGGTTGCGTTCGTAATCTCTGTGTGTATATTGAGGTTGTAAGAATTGTAATTGCGGTCACAAACTCGATTTAATGGCGTGGTTTGCTTATAGGCTTATATGTACATGGAAGTTGGACTTCAAAGAAACAATTTTGAAATAAAGCTTCTTTACGCACACCTGACTTGGGGAGGAAACTGGTGAATGCATGACGAGAGCGTTACGGAAACGGCGAACGGAAGTTGAGAGGGAGTTTTTTTTTTTTTATACCACCAGTGTGGAAAACAAGCATACGCCTGATGGAAAGCAGTTACCGTAGCCTATGAACGCCTGTAACACCAGAGGCATCACACGCGCGTTGCCGACCCTGTAAAAACCTCTTCACGCCCTTTTTGAAGAACCCCATGCTGTCGTCCCCTGAGAAAACCTCGACAGGCAGTTCATTCCACAGCTATATAAGTTAGTAGAGCTGAAGAAGTTTTACTTCAGACGTGTGGTCTAAAGTGCACTCGTTTTTTCGAACGAACGAACGAACTCTCAGGTTGTTAGATGACCTAACTGCCGACTCTTTTGTTATAATAATAAGTAAGTAGTGCCTAAGACAACGTTTAGTGTCCCCCTACTCTTTGCATGTCTCCGCAGGAGCTTTAAACTATACACAATATATTTATGTCCGAAGCAAAAATAAATAAATAAATATTTCTGGATAATTTAAACAGCGCCATCTAGACCCAAATTAAGCGCAAAACTTGTACTATGGGTACTAGATAACTGTATTATACTTAAATACATTTTTTTTTGTATAAACATACATATAATACATACAAAATACCCAGACCAAGACAAATATTTGTCTTGCGCGGGAATCGAACCCGCTACCTCGGAGTCGAAGTGGCCATTGCTAACCATTCGACCATCGAGCTCGTCAAAAGCTCGTAAAAAGATTATCTTGAACCTCAACTATGCGATTTACGACAATTTAACGCTAGAGTTACAGCCAGCGTTGTAAAATATCGGACATTATGACGTATAGCACATAACGTAGATATTTTAAATGGTCATCTGTCATTTTAAAATGGCATTATTCACCATTGGTGTATGCATTTGTCTGACAACATCTTTATTTCGACGAGCTCGGTGGTCGAATGGTTAGCAATGGCGACTTTGACTCCGAGGTCGCGGGTTCGTTTACTGCACAAGACAAACATTTTATGTGCATGAACATGTCTGTTTGTCTTGGTTTGGGTGTTTTCTATGTATTATACGTATGTATTTACAAAAAAAATGTATTTATGTACATATATCAGTTGTCTAGTACCCATAACACAAGCATTGCGCTTAATTTGGGACTAGATGGCGCTGTGTACCTAAATGGTCTAGAAATATTTATTCGATCGATTCGATTCGATACCCAAAGGATTTTTTCATTGCGAATATCTAATAGACGCCAAGGGAGGGCAGGGAGGGGCAGTTCCCCCCCTCTTACCTAGAGATTCTATTTATTTATGTTTTATTTATTGAACAATACAAAAATTCGTGAAGCCTTACACGGTGGACTTTGAACCGTTATTACAATCGCTGTAGATGTAAGGTTCATACTACAAGTGAAAAGCTTCATGAGCTCCCGACTGTACCTACAATTCATACTTTTCTCATTCTCCATATCCAATTGCCCCCCCCCCCCCCCCCCTACTGGGCCATTGGCTGGCTGGCGACGACCTTGCCTGTATTTAGCTTATTGATAAAAACCTAGGAGCTTTACCGACTGAGCTGACGACATTTGTTAGTAATTAAAATGTAAGACTTATTTTTGTATTCAAAATATTTAATGGTAATCGGCTTCAGCTTCAGCTTCGGCAGCAGCGGCGGGCCCCTAGGATTCTACTGCCGAAGCTGTAGCCACCGATTACCATTTGATTTTTTGTTTGCGAAAATCATACTGCAGCTCGAATTTAAGGTAAATGTGTTTAGCTTAGCTGGTAGAAGTTCTAGAGCTAAGCTGAAGATGTTTGTCAATAAGTTTAACTTAAGACGAAGGAAGAGACCAGAGGGTATGTCATTGCTGCCATCGAAGATGGGTAGACCCTTGGTGTGGGACGCAACATGCGTCGACACCCTTGCGCCTTCCCATCTTCCATATACGTCGGGTTCTGCGGGGGCTGCTGCTGCATCAGCGGAGACCCTCAAACGGCGAAAATATTCAAACCTCATCGGTAGTTATGTTTTTGAGCCGTTTGGGAACGCTTTTCCCATGGGGTCCGAGCGCAAAAATTTTATTTAGGGACATCTCCAAACGGTTAGTCGACTCTTCCCGCGACCAGAGGGCTGGCCTATTTCTCGCTCAGCGAATAAGCATTGCCATCCAGCGTGGCAATGCTGCTAGCCTTCTGGCCACGTTACCATTTGATGGCGATGCGGAAGAATTTTTTGATGCTATTTAGATATTATATTTTATCAATTTTAATTAGTTTTTGTTATTTCCGTTTCTTTTTTTGTTTGTATATATAGTTATAAACTAATATTGGATCACAAAAAAAACTTAAGACGTATTTTTGTAATCAAAATATTCGATCGGAATCGGCTTAGCTTAGGCAGTAGGACCCCCGGTACCCGTATGTATTGCGTTTCGCGTCAAAAATTGGTTATTACAAGCGTGTAGACAGACAGACGAGTGATCAAAACCCTTATAGGGTTTCATTATCCCATCATGAAAGAACGAACGAAACCCTTATGTGAACCGTTCTTTCATATGAACGAACGTGAGGAACGCTAATCAGACTTTAGTAACAAGCTCATCTGCACATCCAAAAAAAAATACTGAAGCTTCACTGAGCTGTTGCCATTTGCTTGCTGCAGCACACACATGCATCTTTATTATTCTGCGTTCTGTTTCCTACTGTATAACTTCTCTACATGTTATTTTTTAATTAAATTTTTGCATGTGTGTAAGTGTAGTTTGTAATAAACGTATCTATCTATCTATCTATGCTCTGGTTTGTGCGTCCTTATAGTATAAAGTTGCAACATTTTAATCTGCGCAACGAAGTAATCTGTTTACGTTGCACAATATTTGATTTCCTTGAATGGGTGTCATGAGGTGTCATCATTAACACTCTTCATACAACACTTAGCCGTGGCAAGCGAATTATAATTATAGGTGCCATAAACAATTAGTGTTTAACTACTATTACTTATACTGTGGTATAACGACAAAATAATTATGGTTTACAAGAATTGTCTCTGTCAACCTGCAGTTGAGCAGCGTCACAATAACTCTATTGTGGCAGCGTGGTAGAGTATGCTCTATGAGCCTTGAATTGAGGGGAGACCCAGAGACTGGGATATGCCCAGCAGTGGTCGAAATAAGGGTTGACGACGATACAAGAAATAACGAATAAAATAAAACTTCAACTGCATTAAAGAACTAAATAAAAAGCGAAAAATATTTGTAATTATTTCTTTTTTTTATCGACTCCAAATAAGGAGTAGATTCTCAATTCGGTTGTATTTTTTTACTTGAAAACTTGTTTAGCGGCGTTTTGCACTTTTTGGGATGGGTAAAAAATGTTACACTCGCGTGAGGAGGACACGTGACCTGATCGAAAATTCGTAAGACGGAGGGAGTACACCGCCGACGCGGCGTAGGAGAGCAAGTAATATCCCCCTCTCTTTCTACCGCGCGGTTCTCCTGCTGTTTATTTTTAATGTAATATAAATTGTCATATTTGTGTACGATAGCGCAATAAATGAATATTGTATTTTACTACTTCAATGATAGTACTTTTATACTAATAAATAAATTCATTCGTGCGAAATTATTCCCTAACCATTCCAAAATATGCACAACGTTAATTTTCAACTTTTCACTTCTGCCGGCACTCCCGGAGTGCAACGAGTTTTTTTTACGCCACTTTGAAACAGAGTAGTGTACATTATTGTCACTTCCACAGACTAGACTGTCAATACATATTACCGGAAATAACGTGTAAAGGTTCCCAATACTGTATTAAATTGAGTTGAGTTTGTTGAGTTGAGTTGAGTGTGTGTGGACTTCATAGTTCACTGCCATTTTTGGTTGTCGCCGCTGTTAATCCTGGCTACACAGGAGACGTAGTTATGCTTAGGCCGCACTCATCGCGATAACGCGAATATTCGGGTTATCGCGATGTATGTAGCCAAATATTCGCGAATACTTCGACACTTCGGGCGAAGCTTCGGGCACATCACTCCGCTGTCGGTAAATTCTCGCACATCAAAGGGTTCTATCGCGATGAACTTCGCTTGCGCGGCCACACTTCAGTAGGCCCACACCCATCGTTCCTAGCGGACGTGTTAAATGTAATTACAGTGTATAATATAGGTGAAGTATAACATGGATTGGAGTAACGATATTATTTTTCTCCTTATTCTTTTTAATTTGTTTTTTCAGATGACATAAATGTAAAAATAATTATTTGCTGCCATAAAATAGGTACAGAGTAACCGCGGCGTCCATGTTGTTTTTTGCGTTCGTACATCGCGATAAAATTTACAACGCGCATTATGTGGGCGCGAAAATTCGCCGTAGACCGAATACGAAGTTTATCGCCCGAATGTTATCGCGATGAGTGCGGCCTAAGCATTATAGAAATGTGTGGTGGGCCCCCGTCCCATTAAAACAATAGATTTCTTTTTCAAGACCTTCGTAGACTTTATGGCGTGTTTTACGGTGTATTTGAGATGTTATGACCATAATGGCTTAATGTCAAATGTCTATTAATGGTAAAAAGGGAATTTATTGGTAATTAACGAGCCCGGTGGTCGAATGGCCAGCAATGGCTGCTTTGACGGCGAGGTCGATGCGGATTCGATCCCCGCACAAGACAAACATTTTTTTGCATGAAGAAGTCTGTTTATCTTGGTCTGAGTGTTTACTATGTATTATATCCTGGCAGGGTCGCCATATCGTATTGTAGTGTCGGGGAGTGAATAATACGACTGATTTCTTAGAGTGTTCGTTTAATACTGTCCTCATATTTTTCCATTACATTACATATTATACATTTGTCCACCACAGTATGTATTTAGAAAAACAAAAATGTATTTACAGTACATTTGTTCACGTATGCGTTCACCGCTAAGAAAACCCCTTTTGCTGTGGCTCCTCACTTCCAGAATACACCCCTTACTGTCGCCAAAAGTATTGGAATTCTAGGAGTTGAAATCTCCAGCGACGTCCAGTTTCGTTGTCACCTGGAGAGGAAGGTCAAGCTGGCGTCGAAGAAACTAGGTGTGCTCAACAGGGCCAAGCAGTACTTCAATCCGCGGCAAAGGCTTCTGCTCTACAAAGCTCAAGTACGGCCGCATATGGATACTGTTGCCATCTGTGGGCGGGAGCGCCTAGATACCAGCTTGCACCTTGTGACTCGATTCAGAGGCACGCCTCTGTGAGGATTGTTGACGATCCCAAACTGACAGACGGTTTAGAACCTTTAAGTCTGAGGAGGGATTTTGCGTCCCTTTGTGTGTTCTACCGTTTGTACAATGGGGTGTGTTCCGAGGAGTTGTTTGACATTATGCCCACGGCCTCCTTTTACAGTCGCACCGCTCGCCATCGACAGGGAATTCATCCTCACACATTGGAGTCTAAGTGGTCGCGTACCGTGCGGTTCCAGAGAAGTTTTCTCCCGCGTACGGTTAATTCAAAAAAATTCAAAATTCAAAATATCTTTATTTTGTACGTACGAACAATGTCGGTACGTTTATGTACCATGCAATTCGTATCAATTAAAATTTCTGGGAAAAAAAATTATCCCTAAAAAAACCACTATCTTTGCTGGATCATAAACATTTTTTTTATACCACTAAGGTGACAAACAAGCATACGGTCCGCCTGATGGCACCGCACATAGATATACACGAAATGACCATATTTATCATTCACAATCATCATCATTAGCCGGTATCTGCCCACTGTTGGATATAAGCCGTCCCCAATGCTTTCCACCAAATACAATCATCCGCCTTCCGCATCCAGCCGCTTTCTTAAGGTCGTCGGACCATCTAGAACAGTGGTTCTTAACCTTCTTTTATTCGCGGACCACTACGAGGTTTTTGCTGGGTGTAGGGTCCCCGAGTGCCATTTATATCCATTATTCTATAACTCCAGATTTTAGTATTTCGTATAATAGTGTTCAATCTCTTTCATTATAAGTTGTATTACGGATCATAATTTACCTCTCACGGACCACACATTGGGAACCCCTGATATAGATCGAGGGTGTCCAACGCTTTGTTGTCCTACGCGCGGCCTCCACTCTAATACCTTCCTCCTCATCTGCCCTCACTTACTCGGCAGATGTGACCGGCCCATTGCTACTTCAGCTTGCGAACTGTGAAGGCTATGTCGACAACTTTGGTTCTCCGTCGAATTTCTTCGTTCCGGATACGATCCCTCAGACACCCTTTGGGGTGTCAGTGGTTCTTCAACATCTTTGAACCAAAGCCAACTTCACCTGCACGCAGTGCACCCTGCTGACTGATAAACAAAGCTCTGGCGAAAAGAGAGGTAGGGAGCGTAATTGTAAGCTTCCCGACTGGGGAATGTACCTCCATCACTGATATTTTATATTGCGAGCGTTAATATGGCTACGGTAACCGCTTCACATCAGGCGAACCGTATGCTTGTCTACCACCCGACGTAGTATAAAAAAAAAAGAGAAACCCCGAGCATAGTCCTCTCCATAGCTCGCTGTGCGGCCATTAAGATATGGCTAATGGATCAATCTTTTAGTACGATTTTATTAACTCTCAGATGAGCTTATTGCACAACAACTCACTAAAGCGCTGTTATAACACCATTTTATCGCTCAATAAATAACATACTAATATTATAGACTAGGTTTCCACCCGCAGCTTCGCTTGCGTTAACTTTTTTTTTTATTTGAGAGGGGGATAAACGAGAATGTGGGTCACTTGATGGAAAGCAATCACCACCAAGGGGTCGCCGATCCGTTGCCAGCTTATACTCCTTCCTTTCTGGTGACCTCACTCACTGGCAGGAACACAACAACCCTCAAGGGAATTGTTATTTGGCTGCGGTATTCTGTGCGATGGAGGTACTTCCCCAGTCGGGCAAATACGCTATGTCTACCTATCTTTGAGCCAGAGCCTCGTTTGTTTAGCAGGGTGCTCCATGTGCAGGTGAGGTTGGCTTTGGTTCAAAAATGTCGATGAACCACTTACTTTCTTTGACGAGCTCGGTGGTCTAATGGTTAGCAACGGCCACTTTGACTCCGAGGTTGCGAATTCGATCCCCGCACAAGATAAATATTTGTGTGCATGAACATGTCTGTTTGTATTGGTCTGAGTGTTTTCTATCGATTATATGTATGTATATAAAAAAAAATGTATTCAAGTATATTATCACTTATCTAGTACCTATAGTACAAACATTGCTTAGTTTAGGACTAGATGGCCGTGTGAAATTTGTTCATGGAATATTTATTTATCTACCTAAACTACAAACTTTGTATTATTTATTTATTTAGGTGCTCCAACAGAATAATCTGAGGCTACTACGTACACTTTTCTCAATACCCTTTAATCCCCATTCGCCTGAATACTTAAAATGCAAATTTCAATACCTCCGCGGCGCACAATGCACAATCTGCAACTTCGTTCAAACGACTCCCGTTGACAATCCACATCCTTTGTACTTATTTACTGTGGTTAATAAAGTAAATAAATTAATAAAACCATAAATGCTTAGAACAAGCTGCTAGCTTAATTGCAGATATCTGACATACAACATAACATAATGCAATCAGGCTCACATCGGTACTAAACGCAAGTTCACATCGCCAATGTAAACAGAGCTAACTTGTTTGAAACGAACATTATCATATCCTAACTTAATTGGTAGTACACTCGGCAAAAACATGAACTTTTGGGGTTTAAGTGTCTTATTGTCATCTTTGTGCCAAAGCCAACCTCACTTACCTCAGCTACACGTAATGTGGGGTGTGGGGATGACACGACACGTAATTTTTCCTTACTATCTTATGGTGTGACTATCCCATTTTTAGGGGTGTAAATGGTTCATCAACATCTTTGAATCAAAGCCAACTTCACCTGCACCCGGTGCACCCTGCTGACTGACAAACGAAGCTCTGGCGAAAAGAGAGGTAGAGAGCGTAATAAGAGCTACCCGACTGGGGAATGTACCTCCACCTCACAGAATACCGCAGCCAAATAATAATTCCCTTGAGGGTTGTTGTGTTCCTGCGAGTGGTGAGGTCACCATAAAGAAGGGAGATGCTGCGTTGGCAGCGGGGGTACCGGCGCGTGTGCGATATTTTATGTTGCGAGCGTTAACCGTAGCCATATGGCTACGGTAACCGCTTCACATCAGGCGGGCCGTATGCTTGTCTGCCACCCAGCGTAGTATGTAAAAAAAATAACTTCCCGACTGGGAACTACCTTCAACTCGACCAGATATAATTTGATTCATCATCAGGTCTATTTTAGTCTCCACTACAGGAGCACGACCCTCTCTCGTCCGTCCTAGACGGAAGGAGGATTTGGCCTACACTCCCCACTCTGGCCAGACGGGTTGGGGAGGCCTGATCGATATTTGATAATGTATTTCCCTTAGTCGCCTTGTACGACATCCACGGGAAGAAACGGAGTGATTCTATTCTAGTCTGCCGGAAACCACACGGCCAATAATTTGATTATTTGTAGGTAAATCCTTTTCTGACTGTACAGCCCAGTTCGACATAATCTTGAACTTATAGCAACAAGCATTCCAGTGATTTTGAAAGGGCCAAACACTTGTCACTGCGCCGCGCCATATCCAGCTATGTTTTGCACCAGCCCCGCGCCGCTCGTCACGATTCCGAGAACGTGAGAGACCCGTGCTAATGAAGTATGCGAGATTTACGAGCTGCAAATGGACTTTCATTTGTTATTTTTATCTCTTTTTAGAAATAATAAATAAATATTTCTGGACAATTTACACAGCGCCATCTAGTCCCAAATTAAGCGCAAAGCTTGTGTTATGGGTACTAGACAACTGATAAATGTACTTAAATACATTTTTTTTGTAAATACATACTTATAATACATAGAAAACACCCAGACCAAGACAAACAGAGTCTGTTTGTCTTGGTCTGTCTTTCTGTGTGTTTAACAGACATGTTCATGCACACAATGTTTGTCTTGTGCGGATCGAACCCGCGATCTCGGAGTCAAAGTGGCCATTGCTAACCATTCGACCACCGAGATCGTCAAGATTTATAAGAGGTTTTCACGTCAAAAATGTATTTAAGTATAATCAGTTACTTAGTACCATAGTGCTCGTACAAGCTTTGCTTAGTTTGGGACTAGATGACAGTGTGTAATTTGTTCAGGAATAATAAAAAAATAAAGATAGATTGTTTATGTCAGTTATAGAAAAGTAAAAAGTACACGTGGAATGTAAAATACTAACTAATTTTAATTGCAAGTGTGTGCAGAAGCAATACAAATGGGATATAATGTAACATATAATATCATTGGATATAATAGCTCAATGGGTTGCATAAGCAACGCACTGATTTTTAGTCAAGTAATTTAAAGTTAAAAATACCGGCCAAGTGCGTGTCAGGAAGCGTAAGGGTTTCGTAGGTGCCCGTTACAATATTTGGTAATCGATCGTATTGTGAATTTTGTAACGCGAAAAATATGTGATGGTTTGTGGTTCTAGCCTTACATGTAGAGATTGGTAGGATACACGGGCGTCATCATAACATGCCTCGACAAATCAAACATAAAATTGACACTTGAGTCGTACAAAAATTTGCGCTTTAAAGTTTAGTATTTCGCAAACAGAGCCTTAAATCGTTTTTTTTTAACCTACGTCGGGAGGCAGACAAGCATACGGCCTGGCTGGTGTGAAGCGGTTAGTAGCCGTATCAACGCTCGCAACAGAATACATCGCTCGCGGGCCGCCACCACCGCTGCCAACGCAGCATCTCCTTTCTGGTGACCACACTCACTCGCAGGAACGCAACAACCCTCAAGGGAATTGTTATTTGGCTGCGGTATTCTATGAGGTGGAGGTACTTTCCCCAGTAGGGTAACTGGGGAAATCACCAGAAAGGAGATGCTGCGTTGGCAGCGGGGGTGGGGGCGCGTGAGCGATATATTATGTTGCGAGCGTTAATATGGCTTACAATTACGCTCACTCTTTTTGTCAGAGCTTCGTTTGTCAGTCAGCAGGGTGCACCGGGTGCAGGTGAAGTTGGCTTTGGTTCAAAGATGTTGATGAACCATTTAATGAAAAAAAAAATGGGATAGTCAAAAAAAGTGTACTTTTTTATGTATTTATGGCTAACTACTAAGTTGAACACTAGTTCATACACACAAAAGTTTGTCTTGTGCGGGAATCGAACCCGCGACCTCGAAGTCTAAGTAGCCATTCGATCACCGGGCTCATAAAAAAGTCTATTCATACTATTATTTCTGAAGAATTTTAAGTAAAAGTTGTTCCCAAGTTGTTCCCAATCACTGCAATACATTAGCTCTATGCAAGTAGGTATGCTATGCTATCTTACTTAGTTATAAACACATAAAGTGCACTTAATGATTTATGTGCACTTGTGACCCGGTGCAGCGCGGCTCCGCCCGGCGGAAATCGTATTGTTTACGTTCACTTATGATGATGTCATTTATGTTCGCGTTATGTCCGGCCGCCAGTATGTCTTAAATCGTGTATACATATAAAAAAATAATTAAGAAATCGGTCGGGCAGGATTGGAAAAACAGTTTACTTTTTTTCTGAAACAAACAGTTAGGCACGAAACATACGGCGGGGGTGCCGGGCCGGTTAAATTAACCACGAACGATAGTGCAAAGGGAATCCTATACTACTAACGCACATAGCAAAAAGACCGCGCCGCCGGCCGGTGCTCGGCGGACACTGATGGCGTGGCATATCATATCGGAGGGCAGCCGCAGGCATCGAAGAACAGACACGGTCTTTATTGCTTTGCGGTCAAAAAGACACCACACACGCTCGTGGGTTCGATTCCCACATATGACAAACATTTGTGTGCATGAACATGTCTGTTTGTCTTAGTCTGGGTGTTTTCTATGTATCATAAGTATGTATTTACAAAAAAAAAATGTATTTACGTATGTTTATCAGTTGTCTAGTACCCATAACACAAGCTTCGCTTACTTTGGGGCTAGATGGCGCTGTGTAATTTGTCTGACAATATTTATTATTATTTATTTATTTGGGCCTAGTTGGCGCTGTGTCATTTGTCTGACAATATTTATTTATTTGTTGGCAAAGTAATATTCTTCGTTTATGTCATTTTCGGTAATTTTTCGATATAATCCAACCTAAATTAAACTTTGAAATTTTATATTGTGATACGAGAATACCAAATTTAACATTTGTGAGGTCGAGACTGGATAGGAACTGAATTCTGACTACTATTTTTTAAATGAGAGGGGGGCAAGCGAGCTTGTGGGTCACATGAAGGAAAGCAATCACCACAGCCCATAGAAATCAGCAAAGTAAGCGAAGCTTGTGTTATGGGTACTAGACAACTGATAAACATTCGTAAATAGATTTTTTTTTGTAAATACATACTTATGATACATAGAAAACACCCAGACCAAGACGATCAGACATGTTCATGCACACAAATGTTTGTTCTGTGTGGGAATCGAACCCACGAGCGTTGTTGTCTAAGCCGCGTCATTGACCGCTACGCTACCGAGCTCGTCAAAATAAAAAACTCATAATAATTAATTAAACAAATCATGTATATAATTTTTAGTCAATTCACAATTCAGTCTCGTTTCGGTCACCTTTCAATCTGCGATCGTAAATTAATTACTAGAATTAACCTTCCGTTTTAATACAACTTGTTTTAATCATGCAAACCTTGCTGAATATATTTATTGAATGATTTTTTTTTTTTTGTATACCACGTCGGGTGGCAGACATGGGCCATATGTGAAGCGGTTAACGTAGCCATATTAACGCTCGCAACATAAAATATCGCTCGCGCGCCGCCACCCCCGCTGCCAACGCGGCATATCTTTCCTTTCTGGTGACCTCACTCACTCGCAGGAACACAACCACCCTAAGGAATTGTTATTTGGCTGCGGTATTCTGTGAGGTGGAGCCGACCGGAGGTCGGGATAGCTGGGACGCAGTGCAATGTCTCCACCGGGGTGCCGTTAGAGGGTTGATTGGTTCAAGTTTGAGAGGCTATATATTAAAAACCTCCCTGTGGACAATATGTCACGCAATTAGCACAGGGAGTCCTTGTGCAGCCAGCCCTCAAGGGAACCGTTATTTGGCTGCGGTATTCTGTGAGGTGGAGGTACATTCACCAGTCGAGTAGCTTACAATTACACTCCCTACCTCTTTTTCGCCAGAGCTTCGTTCGTCAGTCAGCAGGGTGCACCGCGTGCAGATCAAGTTGGCTTTGGTTCAAAGATGTCGATGAACCTCTTACACCCCAATTTGTACGTATTTGATAATCTAAAAAAAAGACTAGAAATAAACACAAACCAAAAAACAAAAGTCAAATAAAACTTTGATTCCTATAATGTGTGAGACGTGTCAAAATGCCCACATGAGCTTGATGCCAAGATAAATAATTTCATTTCGTTTCACATATCTTGCACACCTGTCTGTTGAAGACCCGATCCACCGATCGGTCCGGAAACTTGTTTCAATTGAATGCAAATGGACGTGTCGACATGTGTCGTACATGTTCATATTGTTTTATAATGAACATTAGATTTATAAGGACGTGTTTTGACGTGAATAAGTCTTTAAATTCGCTTCCATATAAATTAAAAAAAAAATAATAAAAAAAATACCGGCAATTAAAAAAAACCGGCCACGTGCGAGTCGAACTCGCGCACGAAAGGTTTGGTACCTTTCGTGCGCGATATATAAATAAATAAGATATAAATACCTTTTATAAATAATGGTAATCTATAAAAAGGGCAAAAAAGTCACGTTTATTGTATGGGAGCCCCCCTTAAATATTTGTTTTATTTTAATTTAATTTATTTTTAATATGAATATATAACAAAATATTCTGTGAATATTTCAAGCGTCTGTTGCCGTTATCAATATCGAGAAAAAACGACCAAAAAAAAAACGGCCAAGTGCGAGTCGGACTCGCGCACGAAGGGTTCCGTACCATTATCTATAAAATTGGCAGAAAAAAAACCACGTTTGTTGAGTCCCCCTTAAATATTTGTTTTATTTATATTTAACTAATTTTTGAAGTGAATATAACTAAATATTATGTGAGTATTTCAAACATCTATTGCCGTTATCAATTGCGAGCAAAAACGAGCAAAAAAAAGTCACGTCTGTTGTATGGGAGCCCCCTAAATATTTATTTTATTCTATTTTTTAGTATTTGTTGTTATAGCGACAACAGAAATAGATCATCTGTGAAAATTTCAACTGTCTAACTATCACGGTTCATGAGATACAGCCTGGTGACAGACGGACGGATGGACAGCGAAGCATTAGTAATAGGGTTCCTTTTACCCTTTGGGTACGGAACCCTAAAAACAAATGATCGCAAAGTCGGGGGTATACCGAGTATAATCGGGAAGATCTTTCACAATTTCCTGAACGCTCTCCATCCAAGTTGGATTCGACGAGAGACCTCTCACCTGAAGTTGGGGCTATCTAACTTGTCCCTACCGCCGAAGCTGAGTCCAATTATCTCGAATTTTTTGACCGCGAAAAAAAATGTTAGGATTATGTTAATGACAAACATATTCAACTTAGTCTGCACAGTCCCCTTACCACCATCTCTTATTGCGATTCAATAACTGAATAGATTGCTTATTCATACCAATGAATAAGCGACTCTATTACATTTAAAGTAGAGTCGCTTATTCAGTTATTGAATCGCAATAAGAGATGGTGGTAAGGGGGCAGCTCTCTGGTTTCTACCAGCTACGCTAAACTCAATTCTATCCTAAATCCGCCAATCTAAGCTAAAGTTTGATTTCCGCAATCAAAAATCCTGTTGGTAAGCGGCTTCAGCTTCGGCGGTGGGGCCCAGGTAGATATTGTCGCCAGCAATTTTGAGAACGTTAAATTATATAGGAGGTTGGAGTGTAAATGGTGCATTAATATCTTTGAACCAAAGCCAACCTCACGTGCACGTGATGCACGGGATGCACCCTGCTGATTGACAAACGACTCTGGCGAAAAGAGAGGTAGGACATAGCGTATTCGTAAGTTGCCCGACTGGGAAAGTACCCTCACAAAAAACCGCAGCCAAATAACAGTTCCCTTGAAGGTTGTTGGTTCCTGCGAATGACTATCACACCAGAAAGAAGTCACCCGAAAGAAAGGAAGGAAGGAGTTGCTGGCAACGCATCGGCGATTTCTTCGTGCTGCTGATCTCCATGGGCGATGATGATTAGCCTCCTATCATATATATAAAAAAAGGTTAGGTATAATAATTTGGGGAAGATCCTCTTAACAGAATTGTGTCGTCGTGGAATTCCACAGTCATTACGAATCAATTACCGAATCAGGTTCCGCGGTGCGACGGCAATCTTCTCCAGATTACATGTAATCGCATGGCAATTGGCGACATCCGCACCTGTCCGTGCGGACGGCGCCGACGCGCATGTTAGTTGCCCGGCCGATATTGGTATCTGAGGGCACAGTAAATCGTGCGTGATTGATATGTGTCGTGCGTGTGGTTCGATACATTTTTGTTTTGTAATGCAAAAATAAAAGGTTTTCTTTTTGGTAAACGAGTTTCTGATTGATTTTCTGAGAACACTAAGTAATTTTATTTTTCAACAAACTTTTTTTTTATTATGCAGTAGTTGACTGCATTTCTTCGAAATCACAATACGCCGAAAAACATATTTTTAGGCACAGTATGAGGTGGTCCGTGTGGAGCTCGATGGCGTTGTTGCGAGTGTCAGTCTAATCGAACACACAAGTTAAGCAACGTCGACCGTAGCTTGCCCATTGATGGGTTTATTTATCTCGAGCTCCTCCGTGCTTTGGAGGACATGTTAAACTGTCGGTCGCCGTCGGTCCCGGCTGTTGTCATTAGATAATAGTCCTTAAGCTAAAGTCAGTGGCCTTTAGGCTGCTTAAAAACACTGCCAACCCGCAGTTGAGCAGGGTGACGGAGTATGCTCTAAGCCCCTTCGATTGAGGGGAGACCCATATCTCAACAGTGGGATCATTATAGGTTGATGCCGTTATGAGGAGGTACTTAATTATATTCTAACTTAACGTTAAAATCTAAAACAAATTCAATTTTAATTTCAGAGCAATTGGATGTTGTGATATGAAAAGCTATGTCTAGACTTAAAATACTCAGTTTTTTTATATGACAAACGAGCATGTGGGTCACCTGATGGTAAGCAATCACCACCGCCCATTTAGATCAACAACACCAAGGGGTCGCCGATCCGTTGCCAACCTGTAGTCCTTCCTTCCTTCCTTTCTGGTGACCTCATTCACTCGTAGGAACATAACAACCCTCAAGGGAATTGTTATTTGGCTGCGGTATTTTGTGAGGTGGAGGTACATTCCCCAGTCGGGTAGCTTACAATTACGCTCCCCACCTCTCTTTTCACCAGAATTTTGTTTGTCAGTCAGCAACGTGTACCACGTGCAGGTGAAGTTGGCATTGGTTCAAAGATGTTGATGAACCACTTAGACCCCTATTTCTAGAAAAAAATATTCAGTTAGGTCCATAAACTATTTTTTGGTTCAACAGAATAATCAATTCTATCTATTTAGATATTCATATAGAAATGGAATTTGTAACAAATCGTTGGTTCGAGGCCAGACTGTTACAAAAACGCGCTAATTCTCTTGACAAAACATCGTATTCCACAGGAATATGCAAAGGTATTCCCAATGAGTAATTATCGCATTCTGCCGTCGAGCTGGCTTCCTGCATACGCCTGAAATGAATGGCTTTCCTCTTGAATGGTCTAACGGAACAAACATGATTTGAATATAAACATACAACAAAGTGGGCAAACACGGGGGCATACACATATTATAGGAACCATGTATATTATTATGGAAAATATTCAATTGATCACACAAAAAAACCTGATTAATTTGCACATCAAATTAATCTGATCGCACGTCAAATCCTGCATTTGATGTGCAATAAGTATTTTTTGTGACCGCCGTGACCCGCTCCAGGATATATCAATGGAGCTATATACCCTTGAGCAGGTCTCGGCAGGCGTTGAGATTATTACAAAGTGTGATGGAAAATAAATGGGCTATGGAGATGAGATCTGGGTGAACTAAATACCGGTTTATTACAGAAGAGGGACGGACGCCTGCCATAACTACTTCTATTGCTCGTTATTTGAGACAGGCGGTAGCTTGCCACTCACTAGATGGGCTCCCGAAATGCCAGGAAATCGACCAGGGGCAACACCGGTGTGAGTGACTCAGGGGTGTCGAAAGGTGTGCTACAATTACTAGCGGCGTTATATCCTTTAACATTTCCACCCCTGGAACATAAGCTCTAACGACTCTTATTAAACGAATTGCTGTTCGTTAGTCTCGTCAAACTCTAAAACAGGAGAACGGCTGGATTTAGCACGTGGTGCATCTGCCGACTACCGAAAAAGGATCTGGTAAAAGAGAGGTAGGGTAAGTACAGCGTAACCGTAAGCTGCCCGCCTGGGGAAGTACCTCCACCTCACAGAATACCGCAGCCAAATAACAATTTCCTTTGAAGGTTGTTGTGTGTATTTTGATTTTGAGAGTGTGTCGAAATATGCGTTTTTGGCTGAGTAAATAGCCGTACATATCTTTTTTTTACTTTAACTTAGCAGTTTGATTTTTCAAACTTCATGGGATTGTAGGTAAATTTGAATTGTATACTGGTCGTATACAATTCAAATTTACCTCCACGCATTCTCGACATAGAGGGTCTTGACAGACAGACAGACGGACGACAATATACAATATATTATATACCTATACTATAAGCTCAATGTGACAACTTCTTAATTTTGGGAAAATTCGTTTTCACCTAAATAACGCCGAACTTCGGTAAAGTTCGGTAGGTGCTGTTTATAAAATTGGGATTACCCCTATTAATGACAGCAGTGTAGATACTGTAAATAATCAGCATATGATTTGATCTCACAGGGCGTCACGACCTAGGTTGCGCTCCATTCACAGGGGGACCAGGGTTATCAGGTCGTGTAGGTACCACGACTCCTGGCCGTGAATCCATAGATAAGGATGTAATAAATTTGCTCATGTAACTACATTAATTGCTTTGTTTCGTAAGAAATTCTGTTATTTATTACGCACGCCCGCTGCGTCTTCATGTAGGTATTTAATAAATATATTGTATCTCCAAAATGTACCTGCAAATAAATAACAATTCCCTTGAGGGTTGTTGTGTTCCTGCGAGTGAGTGAGGTCACAAGAAAGGAAGGAGATGCTGCGTTGGCAGTGGGGGTGGCGGCGCGCGAGCGATATTTTATGTTGCGAGCGTTAATATGGCTACGGTAATCGCTTCACATCAGGCGGGCCGTATAAGTAAAGCTTGTACTACGAGTACTAAATAGTTAATATTATATTATACATCCTATAGTTAGTTTTTGCGTGATGCGCTTACAAACATACCTACTGGCAGTAAGACCGACATAAATTCTAAAATTAGATTTTTTATTCTATTGCTCTTGTTGCTAATTGGCTTTTGTTGATCACAAGCTAACCCTAACCTAACCTCAACTTGCTTTTAGATTTAACTAGTCTAACCTAGGAGAACCTAAATTTCGGGTATAGATTATAACATTATACGTATAATAAAATTATAAGTAATAACTCGACGAAATTGCTGAACATAATTGGATGCGGTCTTTACAATTTTATTGTTATACTTACTGGATGTTTAACTTCTAGATGTTTAATATCTGGCGTATATTTTATTTATAAGCCACTTAAAAAAGGAATTAAAAAAATGTTTATTAAAAAAAATGAGGTGTGCCTGTGTCATGGACACGGCCGTGTGTTGTACGTGAATACGTCATGCACTAAAATTATCTCAAAATGGCAGCGTTTTCCCCTTCACCCGCACGCGATGTTCCATATTCCTTACTTAGCATAATAATTCTTTGATCCTTCATCTATCCAGTGGTGAGATTGAATTTTGGATGGAAATGATAGATATGTAGCTGCAACACCAAACCGTATCCCCCCTTTTAGTTATCATTCGTTTTTTTAATTGCCCCTTTTGTAGTAATTTTCCAAACGTGTATTCACGTGAAAAGGACATTTTGTACCCGACGCAGGCCCAGAAATTGCATCTGTGTGAAACCTCTGATGTAGTATGTAAATATAATAAATATTTACCTGTCATCATGAATTCACAGATAAAATCTTAACGCCATATAATAAGCATATTATTAATTATTATCATAAAGGTAAGATACAACGGCCTATAGAAACCAGGGATGTAACGGAGCTTCGGTTTCGATTCCGATACGTCGGAACTTCCGATTGCTTTTGCATCCTCGGTTCCGACTTCGGTTCCGATAAATTTTAAACCGAAGTCAGAAGTCATATCGGAGGTCGGCGGCCGGCGCGGCGGGCGAGGGTGGGTAGACGGGCCGGGCAGCGCGAAGCCGCGGCGGAGTCGCGATCTATCGATTTTAGCAATTGTTTCATTGTGACACTGTTAAAGTATTGATAATAAAGATAACACTAAGTTAGTGTCACTAACGAATAATGATGTGTAATTATTTCATTGAAAATGATATCTACACATATCTCTAACTGACTTCATATTTTATTCCGATTCCGGTTCCGATTCCGGTTTCGACTCCGATAAACCAAATTCAAAAATTCCGGTTCCGATATAACCACATCCGTTACATCCCTGATAGAAACAACGGTCGTGTGGTTTCCGGCAGACTAGAATAGAATCAATCCGTTTCTTCCCGTGGATGTCGTACAAGGCGACTAAGGGAAATACATTATCAAATATCGATCAGGAGCCTTACCACAAGCTCTAAACGCAGGAATGGAACTATGATGGTGCATTTATCAATGAATTTCATTCATAAATTCGCAACCATGATGGTTCCATTTCTGCTTTTAGAGCTTGTGGTAAGGCCCCAGGCCTCCCCAACCCGTTTGGCCAGCGTGGGGAGTGTAGGCCGAATCCTCCTTCCGCCTAGGACGGACGAGAGAGGGTCGTGCTCCTGTGGTGGAGACTAAAATGAACTTGATGATGATACAGAAACAAACGGTTGAGCGAGCAGTATCACGTAAAGAGATATGTAGCACTGGCTGAATGGAACCGTTTCTAGGCACGATTTGACAGCTTGCCTGCACTTATCGGCACGATCAAAATTGTACGTATTTACTTATTAACTTGCGGAACTAAGATGAAATCGTGGATAGGGCACACAAAAAATTTCCGGAACTGGCCACATACATAAACAATATTTAAAAAGTAATTACAACATTTGAAAATGGAACTCTTTGGCTGTAGAATGCTGTTTGTTTCATCTGACTATCAATTGTTTTTATATAGTGGCGCCATTTTAAAAATGCGTGTCTACATTAACATAGATTTAACTCGGGAAAATTTTCGTAATATGATTTTCTACGATTTTAAGTGTAATTTGACAGGTCAACAGAGCATCGCTCGGCTTCAAGCTGCTTTTGGCGATGAAGCACCATGCAAGACGACTATTTATAGCTGGTTTGCAGAATTCAAGGGCGGGCGTGTCTATCTCAGTGACGAATCTCGCGATGGTCCGTCCACCGCTGTGAACAACAAAATCATCGATGCTGTGCGCCGTATGATTGAAACAGATAGGCATGATATTCGGCAATCCTTAGACATAGGCATGACGCATGAGTCTAATACCTACAATCAATCCTACTTATCCTTATAATGCCTTATTTGTCATATAGCTGTCTCTCACATTGCCAAGAGGGGAAGTCAAATTCCAAAAGCTTCCTACTCCTACAAATTTCTTCAGATTAAATTCGTTGTGAGTTCCAATGCAGCCGTAGTCTTACTTCCGGGACTGCAATGTATATTTTTCACCGTTCAATGCCTTTTTTGGTGGTCGCGCCGCTGTTAATCCTGGCTACACAGGAGACACAGTGGTGTGCCCCCGTCCCGAGAAAAAAAAATATCGATGTCACAATATCGATAAAGCTAAGATACATCTGACACAAACACGTAAATAAATTTACATAGGAAGATATAATTCAATTTTGGTTGCATTTAACTGCTTATGTTATATCAACTCTATGTTAATTTTGCAGTCACAATATTTCTATATACTGTACTTATTAAGCATTGACATGTTAATAGCCATGTCTACATTTGCGACATTCCCGTTGAAAGTTCAGGGTTCGATCTGTGCACGATGCAATTAGACGTACACCTGTTTGCTTGACACTTGGTGACATTTTACAAGATGTGGTAATAGATATGTCAGGTATACTTATTCGAATGTACTGTTCTAGGTGTTTGAATATGTACACGGTGGAATTGATGACGCGATTATTTCTAAACAGTCTTTTCGTTTTTCGCAATTGTCTGGACAAGGATTGTATACGAAACCCACAGGAATGAGAATGGACAGTTGAGTCACAGCGGAGCGTGGGCGGGTCACTAGTAATTTATAAAAAAAAACTTACAAAAGAAGCAAGTTCGGCATAGTTGACGCGGGCCGTATATGCCGAAGCCGAGTCCCAGTAAAAAAAATAGTCCGAGTAGGATTATGGTAGGAAAATTAATTTATTTTTCTGTATATAAAAAAAACAACCGCTATTGGCTAATCTCTCAACGTGCATCTCAAACCACTGGACAGATTGGGTTTAAATCTGGCATACAGGTTGCTATTATGACGTAGCTTCTCCCTAAGAAAAGATTTTTGAAAATTTTCACGGGATACTGGGATACGAAGTCACGGTACTACACCAAGCCCTTACAAAGCGATCGACCAAGAAAATGATCTCGACGGGACGGGGGTCCACACATTTCTACCACTGTGTCTCCTGTGTCGCCAGGACAGTGGCGACCATCAAAAAAGGCAATAAAGAATGAAGGCCACTGCAGTCTCGGGGGTAAAACTACAGCTACCTTGGAATTCACAACGAATTTAATCTGAAGAAATTAGTAGGAGTAAGATGAAATTAGTAGGAGTAAGAAGAAAATAGTCTATGAGTTTTGACAATTTTTTTATAATAAACATAAATGTTGCTAAGATTGGTCTACGATTTACGACATTTGAAAACAAAAATACTGCTTCTCCAATCTAAAAATTGTGAACTTATTTGGCCCACTGTACAAATGTCGATTGAAATGTTAACATTTCAATATTTAAGGACATTGATTTGCATTGAAAGGAAAAACTAGGTTATTGAATTAACGAGAATCGTGCGTGGATTCAAAGAAATTATTACCTTATGTAAATTATAAATCATTACTTATTTATAGAGCTGTAAATTATAGTACATACAATAATGAATGCACTATTTTCCTTATATATAGGGTACATAGTTAAATCATATGCTCCAATTCTTGAGTATGTACTTGACTTGTTAATTGTTTGTGGTGTTATGTTAGGGCTGAAAGAATCTAGCATAACAACAACAGACCAGGGGCCTACCGCCCAAACTGAAGCCGATTAACTACCACCGAATTCTTTTATTACAAAAATTGGTCTTTTCCTAAAGCTATTGACAAATATCTTCAGCTTAGTGGGTAGAGATCTAGGGTTTCTACTTGCTGAGCTAAACATGAACAACAATCTAATCAGTAATCTCATTTTCGCATTAAAAAAATCCCATTTTTGAACCTAAGCCAACTTCACCTGCACGCGGTACACCCTGCTGACTGACAAACGAAGCTCTGGAGAAAAGAGAGGTAGGGAGCGGAATTGTAAGCTACCCGGCTGAGGAAGTACCTCCATCTCACAGAATACCGCAGCCAAATATCAATTCCCTTAAGGGTTGTTGTGTTCCTGCGAGTGAGTGAGGTCACCAGAAAGGAAGGAGATGTTGCATTGGCAGCGGGCACACGTTTGAAATTTTATGTTGTGAGCGTTAATATGGCTACGATAACCGCTTCACATCAGGCGGGCCGTATGCTTGTCCCCTGTCTGTTTTAGTAATAAAAATAAAAAAAATAAAAAAAAAATATTTAACGTTCTTTTTTGCAGCTTCGCGACTCGAGTGCCTTTGAGGCTAGGGGACACACTTTGAGAAACACTGCTCTATATAGATGGTCTATACATTTATAGTTAGAGACATTTATAAACTGTTGACTACAATAACCTCCAGAGTATACTGCACACGAATTTGTCTGGCGGTTAATCATAAACTGATTGCACCAATAAATCCTGATGTTATTTCAAATAGCAAAAAAACCATAAAACTTTACTCCATTTACATTCCACTAAGATCAAAGGCCGAGTCAATGAGATTTTTTTTAAAAACCTTTTAAAGCAATAGGTATATGGATCCGTGTCCGTTCGATCTCGGCGTTGAGAAGAAACAGACGCCACTTTAAATAAGACTCTATTCTCGGAAGCCGCTGGTTCGACTCTCGGCGCATTCCGACTCCATTCGTACGGTTGGTTAATCAGCTTATTTTATGTGTAGTTAAAATAAAGTTCTAACCTATATGTTTTTATTTTATTTTCTTCAGAAAACAAACAGCATTTTATAACAACAGAAATTACAATATGCACAAATACATGCCATTATATGTTTCCACATATAAACATCAACATTAACCGCTTACAAGCATCTCATTGGCCGTGGGGTTTCCGGCAGACTAGAATAGAATCACTCCGTCTCTTCCCGTGGATGTCGTACAAGGCGACTATGGGAAATACATTACAAAACATCGATCAGGCCTCCCCAACCCGTCTGGCCAGCGTGGGGAGTGTAGGCCAAATCCTCCTTCTGTCTGGGACAAACAAGAGAGGGTCGTGCTCCTGCAGTGGAGACTAAAATGACCTGATGATGATGATGATGAAGCACCTCAACATAACAGTTATTACTCACAATAAATTAATTTGGGTACATGCAATCACACGTAGACTGCCCATTATATAATTAGGAGACTGAATCGAACCAATGTTTAGACAAGATGCCTCTCATAGTAGTGATCCTCGTGTTAAACAGATCCAGTTATGGAAAGTCAACCAGATCATTAAAAGTCAAGAGTGCTCGGATAAAGTATGAATTCTGTCTGTAATTTGTGGATAATAATGGAACAGATATACATTTGAGTTTCCTTACTGAAAAAGGTGGAATGTAAATATTTATTTTTGCCAGAAGTGAAGAAGAATCAATTTTAAATTGCGCAATATTTGCTAGAAATGATAAAATTATGTACATATATCTAAGTATTTTTTTTGGTTAGTACGTCTGGTACTAATTATATTGCTTTGGAACCAGACTAAAAGCGACTATATATCCTTTATTGTCAATTTTCTAAGAAAAGCGAAAGATCTTTTGTTCTTTTTTTTATTTACTACGTCGGGTGTCAGACAAGCAGACGGCCCGCCTGGTGTGAAGCAACCCACCGTAGCCGTATTAACACTCGCAACATAAAATATCGCTCGTGTGCCGCCACCCCTGCTGCCAACGCAGCATCTCCTTCCATAAAAGTACAAAAGGCAAAGGTATCTCTTCTGATTCTTCTTAACTCTTAAACACCTTTATTTCTTTTCCAGACCGATATGCAAGAGACTGAATTGGATTATCCGATGGATTGGGACCCATACGAGGAATCAGACTCCGGATTATCCACCACCAGGCCTGCTGGAGTCACGCCCTCGGCGTTCACTAGGCAGGACGCTGATTATCGGGAGTACAGGGAGACGGTGGTCTCCGCTGAGGATCCTATAGCTGCCACTAATAGACGTCCCAAGATTTTGAATGACTGTGAGTATTCTCGTTATTCCATGAGAAATAAATAAATATTTCTGAACAATTTACACAGCGGCATCTAGTCCCAAATTAAACGTAAAGCTTGTACTATGGGTACTCGACAACTGATAAATTTACTAAAATATATTTTTTTAATACATACTTATAATACACGGAAAACACTCAGACCAAGACAAACAGACGTGTTCATACACACAAATGTTTGTCTTGTGCGGCGATGGAACCCGCGAACTCGGAGTTAAAGTAGTCATCTTTGTATACTAGTCGGATGGCAAACAAGCATATGGCTCGCCAAAGAAATATTTATTTATTTAAACTTCATGCATAAAATTGTACACAGGCGAGATTAATACCTCTATAGTTCCGGTGTCTTCTTCTGAGCCAAATCATCGTCATCTTTTGAGCCAAAATCAATCTCACCTGCACGTGATGCACCCTTCTATTTAACTAACGAGGCTCTGGCAGAACAGAGATACGACACAATGTAGTTATAAAAGCTGTCTGACTGGGGAAGAACCTCCACCTAACAGAAGGCTGCAGTAAAATAACAGCTAGAAGCTAGAGGATTGTTGTGTTCCTGCGATGCTGCGGAAGCGAAAGTGAGAGCAATGCTTTATGCTGCAACCGTCTATAGCAGTGTTACCGAACCTGGGGGTAATTACCCCCACAGGGGTAAAACGGGGTTTCTGTAAGGGGTAAAGCTGATGAAAGATAACAAATTAGTTCAGCTTCAGACCCATAAGATAAGATAAGGAGGGGGTAAAATCAGTTTCCTATATTGGTCATAGGGGTAACTCTATGGAAAAGGTTAGGAAACACTGGTCTATAGGGTACCCTGTTCACATCAAGCGAGCCATATGCTTGTTTGTCATCCGACTAGGTTTTACGTAGGTAAATATACGTTTTTGGATACTAGTCGGTATAACTCTACAGTTAGAGCAGGTCTTGATTTCTTCGGCGAAGAATTTATTCCTTCATTATTATTTCATATTTCTTGGCATTCCAGCGACTTTAACGCCAGAAGAACGAGGGTCTCTTCGTCGAGCGATCTTCAACAACATGGCGATGGTAATCCGGATAGGCAAGTGTCGGGAGCCGCAGCCGAGGTGGCTTTATGTACGGCAACTAGCACCGGCCGCTAACACCATGTAAGTTTTATTTGTAAATAGTTCCTGGCCATAGTTTCGCCTGTATGAACAAATATCCAATACGTTAATCCAAAGAGCCTACTCCAGAATAAAAATCCAGATATTCCCCTGAAAAATTTCGAGCGAATTTCCAGAATTTTTCAGATACGAATTTCCTTGGATTGAGACGGTGGATGATGGCCGTGTGGTTTCCGGCAGACTAGAATAGAATCACTCCGTCACTTACCGTGGATGTCGTACAAGGCGACTAAGGGAAACACATTACCAAACATCGATCAGGCCTCCCCAACCCGTTTGGCCAGAGTGGGGAGTGTAGGCCAAATCCTCCTTCTGTCTGTTACGGACGAAAGAGGGTCGTGCTCCTGTAGTGGAGACTAAAATGACCTGATGATGATGATGAGACGGTGGATGATGCGACGAAGCGTAGGGCGCCCCCTCTCTAGATGGACCGACGACCTCAAAAAAAGTGGCTGGTAACAGTGATAGAGGTTGGATCCGGAAAGCGGAGGATCGCATATGGTGGAAAGCATTGGGGAAGGCTTATATACAGCAGTGGGTAGATACAGGCTGATAATGATGATGATGAGACGGTGGATGTGTACTTTTCATCTAGCAAGGCATAAATGACCGTCAAAATAACAGAATAAACATGAAATATTGACATTTGCTTGACAAATTGTCCTAGCGAAGTCAATGAAATGATGATGAGGAGCAGACATAGGCTGCGGTAACTGTTTTCCATCAAGCCGTATGCTCGTTTGCCATTTTAAAGTTATAAAAAAATCGATCTAGCTAGATCTCAAATTACAGAAAAATATTTTTCTCTTAAAAAAACGGCTCGAGTGAAGCTCTCTAATTTAGGTGCTGCGTTTTAAAAGCAAAGGTACTTATATGTTTGTCCTACCTTACTGTGTTTATTACCTTTTAAATATTGTTACTTGATATTATTTATTTATTTATTTATTGCATTATTCCGCCATTTCGCCGCACTTGGTGAAAGATATTGTAACTGATATGTGGTTGTACATATCATTTACAATATCTTTCACCAAGTGCGGCGTAAAATAAATAATAGTAGATACTACGTACACCATTCCCTGTCGCTTTCAAGTATCGACCTCACCTCCTCCTCTGAGACAAATTTGGAACAATTTGTGTGACGCCGCACGCACATACGCTCGATAACGCTGTGCACAGACGCCATTGTTTATATAATAGTGAACGACCCGCGATTTGTATGAAGTGGCCGGGGTGTACAACTTCAAAATACTTGCGCCTACTTTCCCGCAACAACTTGACAAATAAAGAACAGAAAACGGGAGAGTCGTTAAATAATGGTCCATGAAAATGCGGGAAATAGCCAGGTCTTTAAAATGACTACAACAGCTCGTAAACGGGTATTAGTTGGAAACGTTAGGGACATAATGTTAGGAATACACGGTTATGAAGATATAAAACAAACTATAAAACATTGAACAATAGAATTCCTCTGCGTATACTTTGTGTGGGAGTATAACTTCAGGAATGCAACTTTATCTGCGATGCTTAGCTGTTTAAAGCATGCAATTACTAAATACAATATTTACTCGGTCGTGAAGATTTCACGTGTGTTCTCATACAAGAATATAAACCTACTTATCCGTTTCGAAAAGAAAATACTCGAAGTCAGAAATCAAAGAATGTCACAAGTAAGCAAAACGTTTATGTTGCTTACTCTAATTGTAATTGGCTTGACTTTTTCCCATTATTTGGTGTCGCCACAGTATGTCATTTCCTTACTTGCCAATTGAAAAAACGATTGGTTCGAATTGAAAACATATTTTAGTGGGACAACCTATATATATTATATACATATTATATATTGCAAAAACGAGGAATAATACCGCAGCCAAATAACAATTTCCTTGAGGGTTGTTGTGATCCTGTAACTGACTGAGGTCTCCAGACAGAAAGAAAGAAGTATAGGCTGACAACGCATATGCGACCCCTTGGTATTGCTCATCTCCATGGACAGTGGTGATTGCTTACCATCAGCCCCCTAGCCAAGTGTAATTCGTAGCGTAACGAACGTTAGATAGATCACGTGACATTTGTCAATTCGAACATTTTAGTATGAGCTCCACAGTTCAAATTAGCGATCGCTACGCTTTTCTACTTCGCAACCTGCCATTTGGCTAACCCCCCAGGTGACTCACATGCTTTTGCTCCTTCTCAATTGACACTCACTCTCATATAAACTTCCCTCTCAAACCTCTCTCTCTTACGCAGACAAAGGTAGATAGATAGATAATATTTTTATTGGTTTGCTGTTACACTTTTTACTAAAACTAAAGAAAAGACACATAATTGAAAAAATACAAACAATGATTAACAAATATGAAACATGTTTAAAGATGCGCATGTGTTCCAGCAACATCAATTGGTTGGAGACTCAGTGACCATTATTGCCCCTAGAGGCAAACCACTGCTTTTCAGCTTCCACCTCTAGGAAAATCACTGAATCGCCGAGGGGGCATAAAAAAAACAAAGGGGATACACGGGTCACCTAGTAGTTTATAAATCAAAATAGATCTATTCGAAAATTCAATGATTTCATTCACTATACTTAGTAATGGACTCCTCGTTCCTATCAGTAATACCTATGTTGTGTCTATGTGTACGTTCCAGCTACATGCCTCCGTGTGTCCAGCTGCACCGCTGCGCCCCCGACTCTGGGTGCTGCCACGACGAGACCGAGGTCTGTGCACCAGTCGCCGGGAAATACGTCACTATACCCTTCTTTGTAAGTATATTTCATCACCACCTCACAACACCTCGTGCACCTGCTCAGGGAGCTCTACGAAGGGGGTACAGCTTCAGTGCGGACCGATGACCTCCTCTCAGATAGTTTTCATCCAAGTGCAGGCGTTCGACAGGGATGCATAATTTCACCTTTATTATTTAACATCTACACCGAGCTTGTAATGCGAATCACTCTCGAGAACTGGAACGATGGCGTGGTGATTGGTGGATACAAAATTTCGAACTTGCGGTACGCAGATGACACCACCTTATTTGCGAGTAACGCTGACCGTATGGAAGAATTGCTTCTCATAATGGAGCACATAAGCCTTACGTTTGGGTTGAAAATAAACCGATCTAAAACCAAGATTATGATCGTGGATCGCGTCAACGCCAATTCGCCCGAGGTGACACAGATTGCGAACTGTGACATGGTGAAAGCCTACGTATATCTTGGGGCTTTAACATCAAACAACGGCGGATGTGTAGATGAAGTGAAACGACGTATGGCCATGACCAGAACTGCGATGGAGAAGTTGAGAAAAGTGTGGAGGAATCGTAACATCACCAAAGCCACTAAAATCAAGCTCGTACGAATACTTGTATTCCCCATTTTTCTTTACGCTGCGGAGACGTGGACAGTGCGTGAGTTGGAAAAGAAGAGGATAGACGCTCTGGAAATGTGGTGCTGGAGAAAGATGCTCGGGATATCATGGACGGAGTTCCGCACCAACGTGTCCATACTCCAAGAATTGGGCATCACACAGCGTTTGTCTGCCGTAGTACAGTCGCGCATTTTGCAGTACTTCGGACATGTCTCTAGGCGGGATAACGATTCCATAGAGCGCCTGGTCGTTCAGGGAAAGGTGGAAGGGACAAGACCACGTGGAAGATCACCTATGCGTTGGGTTGACCAGGTTAAATCGGCAATGGGAACCCGTGTATCTGACTGCGCCAGACAGTCTGCCAACAGGGAGAGATGGCGGGAGATCGTGCGGAGAGCTGTGTCCGCCTCCACCATCGATGTGGATGCCTCTACGTGACCACGACCGCTCTGCCAAGAGCGAAACGACAGAGAAGAAGAAGAATTTAATTATCGAATTGAATTATAATAGTTTGGAAATTGTGACTTTTCTTTAGAAATTATTATCCTTTCATGCCGAACGCCTTCTTTTCGTCATAATTATCGCTTTCTCCAAAACTTTGAAGCACTTGTACTGTTCTTATGTAGCACGATATTACTTTAGGAAATATCTAATTCTGAAGGCCTAATCTGAACATTCGACCGACAGTTTGATTTTTACCTATTCATATTTATATTTAATCGATGATTAACTATAATTACCGTAGACCGTACCTATTCCAAAGTTTCGGCCTAAAATTCGGCCGAAACTTTGGAATGGCCCGCTGTATACAATCCCCCCTTTTCTCCTCTGGGCAGCTGTACAGAGCCCGACAAAATTATTTATTTATATTCATAGCCCTAACCTACTTTAAAATTTGTCTATATAATAAAACATTATGTACTCTTCCAGTTGAGCAAAGCCGACGGCAACAGGAGCACCGCGCGGATGCAATTCTTCAACCACACGCAATGTGCTTGTGTTTCCCGCGAGACGCTGCAGAGCACCGTTAGGACAAGGGTGGACACTGAACACAAACGGGAGAGCCAAGCCACGCAGAAGGCAGTCAGGGAGAGCCAGAACGACTACAGGCCTCCAACTCGCGAACCAGCTTTAGAGAAAGATGAACCGACGGCCCCTCCTCAATTAAGAAGGTATACAATACAATACACTTTATTGTATGAATACAAAAATTTACAAAAATACATGTACAGAATTAGAGTACGGTGGTGTTATCAAAGCGCCATTTGTTTCAGTGTCGATGAAAGGTGACAAAAAAGCAAAAAAAAAAAAACAAATGGGGTGTAGCTGTGGTATGGACACGGTCGTGTGGTATACGTGAATACGTTATGTGCCCTGAAATTATCTCAAAATGCCAACCGCCTCCCCCACACGCGATGTTCCATAGTCCTTACTTAGCGTAATTAACTCTTTCATCCTACATCTATCCAGTGGTGTGATTGAATTTTGGATGGAGATGATAGATTTATAGCTGCAACACTAACTGTATCCCCCGATTTTGTTAATATAATTTGAATTGCCGGATAAGAGGCTCTTCGTTACCTATTAAGAATAGAGATTGAGTGGGTTTTGGCTGGAATGGAATTATTTATTCCCAACAGTGCCGTCAAAATTTCATATTCACGTGAAAAACTGTAATCAAAGTAAATGAAATTTAACTGATGAAGAAAAGTTTCTCAAATATATTAAATACATATGTATACTTAATGCTCGTTCTCACAAATGGGGTATAGTGGCACACCGGAGACGATCTCACCTGCGCGTGGTGCACCCTGCCGTTCAACGAACGAGGCGCTGGCGACAGTCGCCAATCCGTCTGCTGTCTGTCCAGCATGGCGACTTATGGGACCCCACAATGTTTAGAAACTGAACGAACGAACGAAAGCCAAACTCACCTGCACGTGGTGCACCTTATTGACTGACAACCGAGGCTTTGGTGAAAAGAGAGGTAGGGCATAGCGTATTTTTTAGGCTGCCCGACAGGGGAAGTACCTCCTCTGGTACCTCACCGTAGCCAAATAACAAATCCCTTGAGGATTGTTGTGTTCCTGCGAGTGAATGAGGTCACCAGAAAGAAAGGAATGAGTATAACTTGGCAACGGATCGACGACGCCTTGGTGTTGCTGATCTCCACATGCGGTGGAGATCAGCAACACCAAGGAGTGGAGATCAGCAAACCTCCACATGCGATTGATTTCCATCAGATGCCTCACATGCTCGTTTGTCCCATTCTCACATTAAAAAAAAATCCATTCAAATTTCAGGTGCACCTGCCCAGCCTTGTTCCTCGCTCGGATCCTAGACAAAGGGCAATGTTCATGCACTTGTGACTGGCCAGAGGTGACACGCCGGCGAGACTGCCTCTCCCTAGCAAGAGGAAGGGAACACTTCGGCCTTAGAGACAGGGTCTGCGTAATCAACGGCGATTGCACGCCACCCACTTGCGAATATGGAGCCTTTGAGAGAAGCACGGGCAGATGTCCTCTGAGGAGGTATCGAAGAACTAGGTATCACCACGGGAGAGGTAGAGTCGTTGTTGATAAGTCTTTAGATGTTTGAATTCCTGAACAGTGTCATTTTACCTAACAAGATTCTGATAATAATGCAAGTTAATTGGATTTGATTATAGGATTGTCTCCACTGCTCTTCGTATAGATTTCAACGTTGGTACGTTCAATAAAATAATAAAAAATAAAATAATATGTATTTCAACAAGAATCCGTAATGTTAGTAAGCTAAAAAAATATGTTAGTAAATAGTTTGATAATTGTATTTACGAGCATGTTATAATCAATACTCGAAGACTAGGCGCTCCTGAGTATGACTATTTAAACCTAAGGTATTTCATCTTCCTCTCCGAAAGCAAGTCGAGTCTCGCTCGCTTCTGTCGCTCGGCTTTTGTTGATCACAAGCTTAACTTAACCTAACCTAACCTAAAGGTTTAAATAGTCAAACCTAGGAGCGCATAGATTTCGGGTATTGACTATAAGATATGCCGTTGAAATTCATACGGCATTGTGAAGTCTTCTAGCTTTAAACTAAAATGTCCAGTTAACATGCCGCATGACTATTAATCGAGGAAAAAAGTAAAAAAACTGAAATAACATTACTATTTCATCAGCCAATAGCGAATTGTCGCACTCAGGGAGCTATTGTTCAATAGTATCTACTCGGAGCGTAGCGGAGTCCGCAGTAAAACTGAAAATTCGAAACAATTTGTTATGAAACATCAATGCAGTTCTGTTTGGTTAGACTATAGAATAAATATCAGCGATAGAAATTCTACTTCACTACAATATTTATTTAATAAGTGATCTTAGCGTCATGATAATAAAGTGCAATGTAGGTCGAATTATTGTTACTTGCAATTAATAAACCGATTTCGATTGCTCGGGTCGGGGCACACAACTATATGCCTTATTGGTAGAACGGGTGGGCCCGTGGGAATAGGAAGTGACACTATAGTAAAATACGAAATTTTGAACAACAAACGACTGTTAACATTTTTTCAAGTGAAAACTTCTTTAGCGGCGTTGTGTACTTTTTTGGGATGGGTAAAAAATGTTGAACTCGCGTCAGGATCACGATGTCCTGGTCGAAAATCCGTAAGATAAAGCTGCGAAACTCCAAAATTCAACTTTAAGCAAAGACGATACGATTGAAAATTCTTTGAATATTTTAATGTTCGAAATAGTTTCGAAATGACAGTTTTATGACAAAGCTGCGAGACTTCGTCTTTGCTTAAAGTTGGATTTTGTAATCCAACTTTCAGCAAAGACGATATGATTGAGATTGCTTTGAATAGATTATGTTTGTGTACGATAGCGCAATAAATGAATATTGTATTTTACCACATAAATGATAGTACTTTTATACTGATAAATAAAGCAATTCGAGCGAAATTATTCCCTAACCATTCCAAAATATTCAAAAATACACAACGATAATGTTCAAGTTTTCACTTCTGCCGGCACTCCCGGAGTGCAACCCGTTTTTTTTATATAAAACCGTGTCACCATACTTAATTCATAATGAATTAGATATGTGAAATAAAATACTTGCTGAAATGTACTTATAAGAATACTACGTACTATGCTGTGGTCCTATTAATCATATGTTTTCGAATACAGTATTTGAGAATAAAAAATAGGCTAAATTCGTATTTCTGCACATTACTGACCTTTAATTATACAATATGAAGTTGATGTAATCATATTTTTCTAAACAAAATGGGATGGGAGGTACCTAATACAAATCGATATGAAGCCACAAACCTAAGACGCACGTCCTCTCTGCGATCTACCTCTGTCGTTTCTGCCACATTTGCTGTGTAGCTCGCACTGCTTGCAATTCTTAAAAATTACAGAGAAAGAATCCGTTTCTGATAAAGTTGAAATTTTGAATGATTTTAGATTTAATTTATTTTTGTCAATCGTTTTAGTTATTTACAATGCGAATATTTTGCGATGCCCATTTTTTATTCTGAGTGCTTAGTACGAGTTTTTGTTTGACCATGTCAACGTAAACAAACCGACCGAATAGAGAAGAACTCTCATATTGTGAATTTATAAGACGCTTGTTACATATTAAAATTATGTGGCTTACTTGCTCACATTTTGTAGTGAGCAACCCGGCTAATTTGTATATGTAACACGCGCCTGTAAATTCACAATATGAAACTTTTTCTCAATTTGGTCGGTTTGTAAACGTTAACACGTTCGAAAGTGACCAAAAATTCTCGCACTTAGCACTTTGCAGCCCCCTTACCACCATCTCTTATTGCGATTCAATAACTGAATAGAATGCTTATTCATACCAATGAATAAGCGACTCTATTTCAAAAGGTATAGAGTCGCTTATTCATTGGTATGAATAAGCAATCTATTCAATTATTGAATCGCAATAAGAGATGGTGGTAAGGGGCCAGTATAATGAAGTGAATCCATGTTATGTCTACTTAATGTACTTTAAGGTTTTACATAAAAAATCAGTGCCATAAATAAGTCAATAGCGTAGGTTTATTTTTTGTATTATTTTAATGTGGCAAGTTAATTTATTATGTAATGTACTTATCAATAATTATTTTATTTGTAAAGTGGTACAGGAGATGTTTGATGTACAGAAGTGTACATTGCGGTATTAAAGGTGTACTTTGCTATTATCATGGTGTACTTTGAGAGTAACAAACTCCAGAAAAATTACCTAAAAATGTATATAATTGGGATAAAAAATAAAGATCAGTCGCTTTTGTAATAATAAGGTCAACGAAAGGATTATTTTAAAGTAAGTAACAAAGCTGGAATCGTTGGGAACCTTTTAAAAATATTTTATTTCGGTTTTATTTCTGTTATTAATATTCATTCATTCATTCATTAATGTTATTTCATTCATTCATTCATTTTCATTCGTTCGTTCATATTCATTCATTCATTCCTTTGTTCTAGCCCCATGAGACGGCTGATACTGAATCCACTTTATGAGATAGTTTATTGTACGAAAGTAACTAACTTTAAAATAATCATTATATTGCTGAAAAAAGGAGCTGTTTTATACGTTTTAGTCCAAAAGCTATAATCATTTCCTTGTTGCCATGACTTTTTATACGGAACAGGTGATTATTTTTCGCAAAGCCCAATAGAAGCAAAATAGTTTGAGATTTGGCCCCATATTACAAGTAGTTTGTTTTCGTATATTGAATTCGGTCTTAAAAGAAATGCAGTAAAATATTTTGCATTTTACTACGAAATTAAATTAACTTTCGAATGTATTTTCTGTACTTATTTTCATCATATATATTATGGCTATAGAAAAACGGTTCACGGGTTCGATTCCCATTTAAAAAAATATTTTGCATGGGCTGCTAAGTATGGTTATTCAGATTTGTGTATATGTTTAGTCGTTTAGTGCATCGTTAAGCATGGTTGCCATAGAGCAAAATATGTCCCAGTTTACATACATCTCTACGTGGTCAACTTAATTTATATTTATCTATTTATAATAATTATATCTATATTTGATAAACTGTCGTATGCATAATAATAATTGTAAGAAATACAATTAAGACTTTCCGAACGCGTTTGTTATGTCTAAGTTATCAATAAGTTGTAAATAAATATGAAATAAGTTAAAAATAATATCAATTTTATTTTTCACCTACTTGTTATCATGATCATCATCATTGCAGCTGAAGCACGTACACTGATGAACATTGCTCTTCCTTCCCTCTAAGTACTTGAAAAACGACCGATTTCGTGCCATTTGCATCCATCGACTCCCTAATCTTTACTCCCCCATCTTATCTTATCTTAGAGTGGGTCCAGTGCTGAAGCACCGGTGACACGTCGACCCTCATGGATCTTTTGTGCTCTCCCTAATCCTTTAGTCACTCTCCCCTGACTGTCTGGAGACATGTTCCATGTACTTCAGTATGCCGCTTATTGGGAAGAGTCTGTAGTCCTCCAGGTCCGGGTATGCCTTTCCTAGGATTTCCATTCGTTTGCCGGCTAGGGCGTCACATTGACACATCAAGTGTTTCATGGACTCGTTAGGCCCTTTGCATGTTCTGCACTCTGGGCTATCAACTCCCCCATACCGCCAAGGCTGAAGCCAATTACGATCGGAATTTTTGAATGCGTAAATTAAACTACTGCTTAGATTATTGCTAATTATGTTTAGCTCGACGGTAGAAACAGTACAGCTCTACCGATTAAACTAAAGATATTTGCCAATTTTATTTTTTTTTTATATTTTTTAATTTAGGGACTTTTGTCATAATTGACTATGTCAGTCCCATCGTAACCTATTCTAACTTTATCATCTGCTGCTATATAAAGAAAATAAGGCTTTAGCTACAGGTGAATAAATAAATAAATTAATTAATTTAATTAATTGGTCTTTTTTTTTTTTTTTTTTTTAATTGGTCTTTGTTTTTGTTAATTGGTCTTGTGTTAATAAATTTAACACAAGACCAATTTTTTTAATCAAAAAATGATGGTAATCGGTTTCAGCTTTTTACCAGAAGTATTATAAAAAAAATTAAAGAAAGAAGTATTATAAAAAAAATGGCAGTGTGGTTTTCGGCAGACTAGACTTCGGCAAATAGAATCACTCCGTTTCTTCCCGTGGATGTCGTACAAGGCGATTAAGGGAAATACATATCAAATATCGATCAGGCCCGTTTGGCCAGCGTGGGGAGTATAGGCCAAATCCTCCTTCCGTCTAGGACGGACGAGAGAGGGTCGGGCTCCTGTAGTGGAGACTAAAATGGACCTGATGATGATCATTTTAAAAAAGCCAAAACCGATTACCATTCAATATTTTGATTGGAAAAATGGGTCTTCTGTTTTAGTTACTGACCAACATCTTCAGCTTAGTCGGAGTAGAGCTCCAGGGATTCTACCAGCTAAGGTAAACACAGGTACCATAAATCTAAGCTGAAGCTTGATATTAAGATATTAGCAATAAAAAAATCCGATGTAAATATTGTTGGACGAATTACACACTGCTAGTCCCAAAATAAGCAAAGCTTATACTATGGGTACTAGATAACTGATATTATACTTAAGTACATTTACATAGAAAACACCCACACCAAGAAAAACAGACATGTTCATGCACACAAATGTTTGTCATGTGCAGGGATCGAACACGTGACCCTGGAGTCAAAGTGGATATGGTTAGCCATTCGACCACCATACTCTATGGTAATCGTACTAGTTAGTTAGTAGTTAGTAGAACTAGAATAAACGAGTTTTTTTAGGATTAACAGGTTGAAGTGGCAGTGAGCAGGCCACATAGACGCGTGGCCATTGGGTCAGCGACATGGGGCCCATCGAGTCAACTTTGGTGGTCGAATGGCTTCCACCACAGGTATACCCATTTCTAAGACTATCACAAAAAGGCACCTTTGAAGGTGCCCTTGAGGGCAATGTATAAAATGTTTTTATAGAGATGCGAGCAGCCAGGATAATGTTGTACGAGGACACCATTGCGATTCGACTGGGAAAATTTCATAATAAGATACGTAATTCATTAATTTTACACAACGAATTAAAAAAGTATGTTTTTTGATGAACACAACAATCTTCAAGGGAATTGTTATTTAGCTGCGGTATTCTGTGAGGTGGAGGTGCATCCCCAGTGGGGTAGCTTAAAAATACGCTATGCCCTACCTCTTCCACCACGAATACCTACCTATACGTATTTCTGAGTCTTTTACGTATAACTCTACACCCTATACATAGAAGGTACACTATCTCAAGGGAAGTGTATCAAGTGTTTTTGTGGAAATGCCAATAGCCAGGATAATTTTGTTCCTGCCAGTGAGCGACGTCACCAAACAGGAAAAAGTTGCTGTGTTGGCAGCGTGGCGGCGGCGGCGCGCGAGCGATATTTCATGTTACGAACTTTAATATGGCTACGGTAACCGCTTCATGTCAGGCGGGCCGTATACTTCTCTGCCACCCGACTTAGTATAAAAAAAATGTTTGCGTAATATGAACAAAGTAAGCTGTTGATATTTAAATGATATAACTGTGTACGTATTTTCGACTTTATATTGTTATAATGTATCTACATACGTACTGTTTTGCAAATAAAGCATACATAAACCGCACCTCATAAACATGACTATTAAAATAACCTTGCAAACATGCACCTGCGCATAATATGTCTGCATAAAAATACTATCTTTTTGCAAGGCTTCTTATGAATTTCATTTCTTTATTTAACTCTTCGTGTGCCGCGGTCCGTGGGTACAACGTTGGTACAGCGTGCGGTACACAATTGACAGGTCATGGCACTAAAGGGTTAATACACAATTATCATTCCATAAGGCACCAGTGGGGTGGTACCAGTGGTACTGCAAAATCCACAATTTAGAATTCATCTTTGAAGTATTAAACAGAGAATTAAAATCTAGAAAAATTATATTGATATTGTTGATATCCGATGGAAACATGAATTGATGAAGTTGACTCGATAAAATAAATTCGCAAAGTTACCTACCTCTTTTTTCGTGTCATTTTATCTTCTACTAGCGGCCCGTCCTGGCTTCGCACGGGTGGACAATTTAGTAAAAAATATAACCTATGTCAGTATGTCAGGGATAATGTAGCATTCTAATGGATAAAGAATTATCGAAATCCTCCAGTAGTCTTGGATATATAGTCTTGCGAATTTTTTTGTAGATTTTATTAAGGCCTATAAATCCGTAATATATTGTTTTGATAGAACATCAACAGTTTTCACATCGCACGTCAAGAAAGATTTTTGTTTTCTACCTTGTGTTACAATATTGCAATTTTCTTATGGATCCCTAATTTTTTCAAAATTAAAATATAGCCATATTACTCCCTGATAATGTAGCTTTCTATTGGTGAAAGAATTTTTGAAATCGGTCCAGTAGTTTCGGAGCCTATACGTACAAACAAATAAACAAACAAATCTTACCTCTTTATAATATTAGTTTAGATTTTCGGTTTTATTCTTAAAATAAGTAATTTGACATTCTAAGTCATTTACTAAAAATAATTTAATAATTTACTAAAAATTGAACTCGGTGGTCGAATGGCAACAATGGCCACTTTGACTCCGAGATCGCGAGTTCGATTCCCTCACAATATCTCTACCGATTAAGTGAAGACATTTGTCAATAATGAGAAGCTCGATGGTGTCGTTGCGCGTGGCAATCTAATCGATCACGTAAGTGTAGCAACCTCGACCGTAGTCTGTCTTTGGATGGGTTTATTTATCTCGAGCTGCCGAGCTTCGGAGGGCACGTAGCTGCCGGTTCTAGCTGTTGTTGTTAGATGACATGTTAAGCCAAGTCAGTGACCTTTAGGCGGCTTCTTTAAGGTTCCGAACCTCAAAAGGAAAAACGGAACCCTTATAAGATCATTTTGTTGTCCGTCAGTCTGTCTGTCAAGACCCTCTATGTCGAGAATGCGTGGAGGTATCAAGATGAAATTTGAACTGTATACTCAGGTCTACGGTCCCATGAAGTTGTAAAAAAAAAGAAACTGCTAAGTTTACGTAAAAAAAAGATACGGCCGTTTATTCAGCAAAAAACGCATATTTCGACACATTCTCAAGGGAATCAAAACTCATAGGGTACTTGCCGTTGACCTAGAACTATGAAATTTGGCAAGAAACATCGTTATAGACTACAAGTACAAGAATAAATGTCAGTATACATTTGTAATTAAATCTTAAAACATAGGTCTATATTTTTTATCGAAAATCTTTTATCGGGGGTCGAAATTTCAAATTGAAGCTACTAGTACAAATGGGGTATCATATAAAAGAGTTTGATGTGCACATTGCAAAATATATTTTATTTATTTTTTCCGACGCATTATTTCTTATTTATAATGAAAAATAACAAATCTATAATGATCCTACGTACGGAACCCTCGGTGGGCGAGTCCAACTCGCACTTGTCGGGCTTTTTATTCTTATTGATAATAATTGCAATCTACAGACACCTTTACCGTCCGTACCTTTTATTAACAATCTTCTATTTTTATCTTACAATATTCTTACAATTTATAAATTGCGCGACGTCATTATGCTAATAGTTATATTATTGTCTATTACTACTTAACCTAAATCCTCCTATTGTTTACCTTGCAACCATGACACCTACGGGACCGACGGTATAACGTGCCCTCCGAAGCATGGAGGAGCTCAAGATAATATAAACCCATCCATGGGCAGGTTACGGTCGACGTTGCTTAACTTGCGTGTACGTTTATACTGACACGCCCAACGACGTCATCGAGCTCCTCTGAGGCTAGGCGTACTTATCTGAAATTATTAATAAATAAATAAATATTTCTAGACAATTTACACAGCGTCATTTAGTCCCAAATTAAACGCAAAACTTGTACTATGAGTACTAGATAACTGATAAATGTACTTAAATACATTTTTTTTATAAATACATACTTAGGTACTCATTCAATACATAGAAAACACCAAGACCAAGACAAACGGACATGTTCATGCACACAAATAAATTATTAATAAATAAATAAATATTTCTAGAAAATATACACAGCGCCATCTAGTCCCAAATTAAACGCAAAACTTGTACTATTGATACTAGACAACTGATAAATGTACTTAAATATATTTTTTTTATAAATACATACTCATAATACATAGAAAACACCCAGACCAAGACAAACAGACATGTTCATGCACACAAATGTTTGTCTTGTGCGGGGATCGAACCCGCGACCTCGGAGTCAAAGTAGTCATTGCTAGCCATTCGACCACCGAGCTCGTCAATGTTTGTATAAATATAGAGTGTCACTTTTCTGCTTTTATTAACAGGACCGAACGAAGAAATATTTACATTTGTTTCAACGCCTTATTGTCATTGAACGGTAATGAAGATACTCATACCTAAATGATTACAGAGGTGAAAATTGAAGGCTGGCGAATGGAAATATTTTTTATTTCTTTTATACTACTTCGGGTGGCAGATAGGCATGCCACTCCCGCTGCCAGTGCGGCAATTCCTTCCCTTCTGGTGACCACTCGCAGAAACAGAGCCAAATAACAATTCCCTTGACGTTTACAACAACCGTCAAGAGAAATATGTATGAAAGGGGGCTCCGCAGTCAGTACCATCATCATCAGGTCCAGTTTAGTCTCCACTACAGGAGCAAGACCCTCTCTCGTCCGTCCTAGACGGAAGGAGGATTTGGCCTAAACTCCCCACGTTGGCCAAACGGGTTGGGGAGGCCTGATGGATATTTGATAAAGTATTTCCCTTAGTCGCCATCTACGGGAAAAAACGGAGTGATTCTATTCTACTCTGCCGTAAGCGTAACCATACGGCCAATAACCATGTAATATTTTTTTTATATGAAAGGAGGGGAGAGAGGGCAAACGAGCATGTGAGTCACCTGGTGGAAAGCAATCACCACCGCCCATGGAGATCAGCAACACTAACGTGTCGCCGATTTGTTCATAGATTAAATCTCTTTGTTCGCTAATATGTAGCTTCCTATAGTGTAAATATCCAATACGTTAATCCAAAGAGCCTACTCCAGAATAAAAATCCAGATATTCCCCTGAAAAATTTCGAGCGAATTTCCAGAATTTTTCAGATACGAATTTCCTTGGATTGAGACGGTGGATGATGGCCGTGTGGTTTCCGGCAGACTAGAATAGAATCACTCCGTCTCTTCAAGTGGATGTCGTACAAGGCGACTAAGGGAAATATATTATCAAACATCGATCAGGCCTCCCCAACCCGTTTGGCCAACGTGGGGAGTGTAGGCCAAATCCTCCTTCCGTCTGGGACGGACGAGAGAGGGTCGTGCTCCTGTAGTGGAGACTAAAATGGACCTGATGATGATGATGATGATGATGAATAGGCATGTGACCAATGTTCTAAATTAATAAAATCTCTCTATCAGTAACGTAAAAAACATAAAACTATGTAGAACGATCTGCGATCTAATTTTAATAACTTATGTCTGACGTGTTTTATGGGCGATCAAAGTTTGGTGGGAAAGTCCATTTTAAAAGTATGAAATTATAAAAAAATAATATTACCATTGTAGAAACAATAAAAAATACTATAACTTTTGTTACGGCACTGGCTACATAAACGCAATATTTAACATAGTTGTCGTACAAATTTATGATTTAATGCATATAAAATAACGTGGTGTGACGTCATAACATTGTAGCCTTTTATATGTATGTGTCATAACATTGTAGCATTCACTGGTATCCTATTTAATGCAAATAAAGATTATGATTATGAAGCGTTTTCGGGATAGTCCAAAATTGTGATCTTCATGTTCATCTTGGGGTGTAAGTGGTTCATCAACATCTTTGAACCAAAGCCAACTTCACCTGCACGCGGTGCACCCTGCTGACTGACAAACGACGCTCTGGCGAAAAGAGAGGTAGGGAGCGTAATTGTAAGCTACCCGACTGGTGAATGTACCTCCACCTCACAGAATACCGCAGCCAAATAACGGTTCTCTTGAGGGCTGTTGTGTTCCTGCGAGTGAGTGAGGTCACCAGAAAGGAAGGAGATGTTGCGGTGGCAGCGGCGCGCGAGCGATATTTTATGTTGCGAGCATTAATATGGCTACGGTAACCGCTTCACATCAGGCGGGCCGTATGCTTGTATGCAACCCGACGTAGTATAAAAAAAAAATCATATCTCGAGAAGTTTTTTTATGCTATCGAAGTAATTGTTTCATCTATAGTTATATTATTGTGACGACTTTAAATAACAAATTGAAAAAAAAATGGTTTTGCCTGCCTGCCACAAGCCTATTGCGTCTATATGGGAGGAGAAATAAAGCATTATTACTATTCTAGTAGATTATGAGTTTATTTAACAAAAATGCAAATGGTGTCCCTTTATATTATTAAAATAGACGTATAGATTAATAATGGTGGCCAATCTATAACAGTATATTTATGATAATATCTCTGCATTATGGCTTTTGAAATGACGTTTTTACTATTGTCATTTCTCATATTACCTTTTCGTGTCTTTAGAATATAATAGGTGATCGTACTGTAGATAAGTAAGTACCTATTTGTAATACACCATCTATGTAAACTACAGTATGTACATACCTACTGCAAATAAATGATATTCTATTCATTACATATCTAATTATATGTACCTATATATAAAGGGAAAGATTGGACGTCTGAAAAAAAAAATATTTCTGGACAATTTACACAGCGCCAACAAGCTTGTACTATGGGTACTAGAGAACTGATAAATATACTTAAAAACATTTTTTTTGTAAATACATACTTATATTATAATACATAGAAAACACCCAGAGCAAGACATGCCCATGCACACAAATGTTTGTCTTGTTGCGGGGATTGAACCTCGGAGTTAAAGTAGCCATTGCTACCCATTCGACCCCCGGGCTTATGAAACTGTTGCATATTATGGGTTCTTAAAATATGAGTGTGAGTTTATCACATGAGCCGAAGGCGAATGTTAGCATAAATAAGTTAACAAAAATTTTTGGCGAGTTGTGCGATAGTGGAACTCAGCGGCAGGTATCACATCAAATAGCTCATCCAGCACTCCCCGTGGTATAATTTATATAGAACGCAAAGAGACGCAACATCTCTGCGTGTAGAGAGTGACTCCAGCCGATCTAAGATACTAATAATATCCATCTGGTTATGACCATTATAAAATTGAAATTGTCAATATTATTATTTTCATTAAAATGGACATAATTTGACATATTTATAATCTAATCTTATTATATACTAGCGGCCGCCCGCGACTTCGTACGCGTGGAGTTAATTATATGCACATAATTTTAATTATATTCGAAAAAGCTAATAATGAGTAAGTAGTTTTTAATAATTCTTATACGTACTTAAATACCATTTAAAATCCTTCTACCATAATTATATTAACTTCAATACTATTGGACTTTGATACAAACTACCATCCCACATTTTAACCGCAAAAAGAGGTTGATTTCTAAACATACATTATTAGTACACCTCCACACCATCTATAGAGGATACATTTTAAATTTCAAGTCTCTTACTTCAAACACATAGGACTTTCATACAAACTTCCAACTCCCGTTTTACCCCCTTAGGGGTGGGGTTTCGTAAAATCCGTTCTTAGCGGATATCTACACCATATAAGGAACCTACCTGCCAAATTTCAAGTTTGTAGGTGTTATAGTTTCTGAGATTTCGTGATTAATCATAATTATAATAATAAAGTGAGTGGTATTTCGCTTTTATATATATAGATATAGATTTGCATGCCTAAATAATTCTAGCAAATGTGAAGGTTCAAACTGCTAATGTTATTTGTACACCTGTAATTCACATTTAAGCAAATAAAGGATTCTATTCTAATTCTTGTCTAGCTGGAAAACCTGAGTATTTGTGGTGGATAAATATTTATATTTTGGAAATCTACATATTATTTATTAAAACCGGCCAAGTGCGAGTCGGACACAAAGGGTTCCGTACCATTACCTACCTATACAAACGGTAAAAAAAAAACACGTTTGTTGTATGGGAGTCGAAAATGAGCGTGTGTGCGTACGGCGCCATACAAACTGTTCCCGATTTGTCTCAGAGGGAAGGTGAGGTCGACACGAGGGAGCAGCAGGGTATGGCCATACTGTACGTAGTACTATTACTTATACTGTGCTAATAGTTAAAATTTAGTCAAAAATCAGCTCCGATCCAGTCTTGATCTCAAACAGGTTACATTTGGTATTCTCGTATTACGATATGAAAATTCAAAGTTGTAGTAAAAGTGTGATTATATTGAAATATGATTGATAATATTCTGGTCGCAATAACAATAGGCCATTTGACTAACATTTTTTTTTCGGTTAAATATGTAGGGACGTCTCCATAATATAACCATAGGGGAAAGAATTACTTCGATACCACAAAAATCTCTCGAGATATGTTAATTTGAAAATCACAATTTCTAGACTGCCCCAAAACGCTCCATACAAAAGACTACCGAATTATGACGTCACAGGTTCGTATTTAGTATGCATCAAATCAGAAATTTGTACGATAGATAAGTTAAATATTACGTTTATGTGGTTAGTATCATAATAAAAGTTATAGCATTTTTTATTGCTTCTCCAGTGGAAATATTATTTTTTAATAATTTCATACTTTTAAAATGGACTTTCCCGCCAAACTTTGATCGACGCTAAAAAAAGTTTGAAGATAATAGAATGAAAGTTTGCAGATCTTTATAGTTTTGTGTATTTTACGATATTGTTAAATAATTTATACACTTTTAAATGTTTTAAACATTGGAAAATAGCCTATTGATAAATAAATGAAATCAAGTCTAAAATTTTCAGTCAATTCTTAATTTAATCTCGATTCGGTCAACTTTCAAACTCTGATGTAAAATATATTTTTTTACTACGACGGATGGCAGACAAGCATACGGCCCGCCTGATGTGAAGCGGTTATCGTAGCCATATTAACGCTCGCATAGTAGTATCGCTCGCGCGCCGCCACCCCCGCTGCCAATGCAGTATCTCCTTCCTTTCTGGTGACCTCACTCACTCGCAGGACCACAACAACCCTCAAGGGAATTATTATTTGGTTGCGGTATTCTGTGAGGTGGAAGGTACATTCCCAGTCGGGTAGCTTTCAATTACGCTCCCTATCTCTCTTTTCGCCAGAGCTTCGTTTGTCAGTCAGCAGGGTGCACCGCATGCAGGAGAAGTTGGCTTTGGTTCAAAGATCTGGATGAACCACTTACACCCCTAAAATGATAAGATTTGGCCTTGTGGTGGCCGGCCCATTGACATTTCAGTTGGCTTATCCTTCGAACTGCATCAGTTACTTTTGTTAGCTATCACCATAACAGACCATAATTCTCCTCATCTATACTAGAAAGCATATTCATCATCATCATCATCATCAGCCTGTATCTACCCACTGCTGGATATAAGCCTTCCCCAATGCTTTCCACCAGATACGATCCTCCGCCTTCCGCATCCAGCCGCTCCCAGCCGCTTTCTTAAGGTCATCAGACCATCTAGTAGGAGGGCGTCCAACACTTCGTCGTCCTATGCGCGGCCTCCACTCTAATACCTTCCTCCCCCATCTGCCATCAGTTACAGGCAGATGTGACCGGCCCATTGCCACTTCAGCTTGCAAACTCTGAAGGCTATGTCGACAACTTTGGTTCTCCGTCGAATTTCTTCGTTCCGGATTCGATCCCGCAGAGAAACCCCGAGCATAGCCCTCTCCATCGCTCGCTGCGCGACCTTTAGCCTGTGGACCAGTCCGATGGTCAGTGTCCAAGTCTCTGCACCATATGTCATTGCAGGGAGGACGCACTGGTTGAAGACTTTAGTCTTCAAGCACTGGGGTATTTGCGCGGCGAAGATATGACGAAGCTTTCCAAAAGCTGCCCAGCCCAGTCGAATGCGTCTGTCGATCTCTTTGTTGAAATTACCCCGGCCAAGCTGTATGGAATGACCGAGGTAGACATAGTCTTTAACTACTTCAATAGCTGCATTCTCTACGATAACCGGGCTAGGCATGACAAAATCGTTGTACATGACTTTCGTCTTGTCGAAATTCATCCCCAGCCCCACACGTCGAGATGCAGCATTGAGATCGACCAACATACGACCGAGATCCTCCAGCGATTCAGCCATTATGACCACGTCGTCGGCAAACCGAAGGTGTGAGATGTACTCGCCATTAACACTGACGCCCCGTTTTTTCCAATCCAGCGTCTTAAATACGTCTTCGAGAGCAGCGGTGAGTACTCCCCGCTGCAGCTGGATAGGCTTAGACTGCTGGTCCTGGACGCGGACTGTCATTGTCGCAGCGCTATACAACCATCTCAGCACCTCGATATAGCGGTGGTCAACTTGGCACCGCTGTAAGGATTCTAGAACAGACCAAGTTTCGATGGAGTCGAAGGCTTTCTCGTAATCCACAAATGCTACACAGAACGGCAAATTGTACTCTGTGGTTTTCTGCACAATTTGGCGCAATGTATATATGTGGTCCACGGTACTGTAGCCTTTACGAAACCCAGCCTTTTCCGGTGGCTGGTAGTCATCAAGCCTTCGGGCGAGACGATTCGTGATAACCCTTGAAAACAGCTTGTACACGTGGGTCAGGAGTGAGATCGGTCTATAATTCTTCAATAAGGTTTTGTCACCTTTTTTGAAGAACAAGACGACCAAACTCCTGGTCCACGCGACGGGTGCGGTCCCATTGTGAATGACAGAATCAAACAGACGTTGTAGTTCCTTCAGAACCGGAGTTCCTCCAGCTTTCAACAGTTCTGTTGTAATTCCGTCCTCACCGGGAGCCTTACCATTTTTCAGCTGTTCAAGGGCTATCCTAATCTCACCCATGCTGATGTCTGGAATATCCTCGGCTTCGTGTCGGGTTAGCGGGGCTCGGCGATCACTTACACGAGCAGCTGATGTAGGGACAGGTGCATGTGCGGCATAGAGTTTGCCGTAAAATCTCTCCACCTCTGCGAAGATCTCTGGCTTAGAAGACACGACTCGACCATCCTCTAGTTTGAGCTTCGACAGATAAGCTCTTTCAGAAGGCCGAGAAAAGACTTTCAGCCCTTTGTTGCGCGCTATCACGTCCTCAACTCGTTTAGCATTGAAGACGCGATAGTCCCGCCGTATCAGCCTTCTGATCCGCTTATTCAAAGCTGCATATTCTGTCGAAGCCCTAACAGATGCTGTCGCCTCTCGTCTCTTCTGCATAAGAGCCAGAGTTTCGCTAGAGAGCTTGGCCTCTCGAGCTCTATGCTGCCGCCCAAAGTGTTTGCTGCCGACATCGTGTAGTGTCGCCCCTATTCTCTCTGATGCCTCGTCCATGTCCGCAGTGGTTTCCAACGAGTTGAATCGGTTTTGAAGTTCCAGTTGGAACTTTTTCGAAGCTTGAGTGATCTGAGGAAAAGTTGGACGTAGATTCGACTTCATCATACGGGCTCTTTCGAGTTTATAGCTGATATTTAGGGTGCCTCGTACAAGTCGGTGGTCGCTACCGGTACCAAACCTATTAACCACCGAGACATCCCTAAATAGCCGCCTTTTATCCGTTATGATGAAGTCGATCTCATTCCTAGTCACTTTGTCGGGGCTTTGCCAGGTCCATTTCCTCTGGGGCTTCTTTTTAAAGAACGAGTTCATCAAAAATAGCCCCTCCATTTGGAGGAAATTTACCAGCATTTGCCCCCTGTGGTTCCTCGACCCCAAACCAAACCCTCCGACGACCGATTCATCACATTCTTGTACTCCCACCTTGGCGTTGAAGTCCCCGACAACAACTGTGAAGTGGGTCTTGGTGGTATTATGTATGGCCTTCGAAATGTCTTCATACATGGCCTCGACCTCTTCATCCTGGTGTGTCGTCGTTGGAGCATATACCTGTACTACTTTCAAAGAGTATCTCTTTGTCAGTTTTAGCACAAGATATGCTACCCTCGACGACACATTGGATACCTCCACTACGTTGTTGACGAGAGCTTTATGGACGAGGAACCCGACACCGCCCTGGGAGAGCTGGTCTCCTTCACGGTAGTAGAAGAGGTTGCCAGATTCGAGTATCACGGTATCCTCTCCCTTTCGTCGGATTTCCGACAGACCCAGAATCTGGCATTTGACTGACCTCAGTTCCATTTCCAGCTCTCCCACATCCTCGTCGCGCCTCAGTGTCCGTGTATTAAACGTGCCAATGGTCAGTTGTTTGTGGTGGCCTGCCAACCGGAGATTGTTCGCACCCCCCGCCCTGCCGGAACCGAGACCGCCACCTTGGTACGAGATAGCGGGCTGCCGGGTACTGGGGGCCATTTATTTTGGTTGCTATACATTGGGAAGTAATGCCCTTAAGTCGCCACGCTGGGCAGGCGGGTTGGCGACTGTCGCCAGAAAGCATATTGTATCGATTTAATTACCAAAAGTAAAATGTTCTAGCTAAAAGAATTGTCTAAACAGATTCTCCAAATAAGACATTCACACAAGTCTCGCAAGCACACATATGAAAACGCCAAAAAACGTAAATTGAAAAACCTACGTCAATTGAAAAACAACAATATGATGATATTAAAATATATTTTTCGATTTGAGGCGCAATTAGCCTTATCGAAAATACTGAAGTTTACGCAAGTGTTAAGAATCATTTTATTAATATGTATATTATTACAGTGAATATTGTGACAATGTTTGTTTTACAAATGGCGCTATTTATTGTTCATATACTTATTTTGTTAAGGCCAGGAACATTATGTCATTTTAGTCAATTCTTAATTTACAACTACAATCACAAAATTACGTTAGGTTACAAAAGGCGCTGAAAACATCGATTGGTCCTTTCAAAACACGCCTAGAGAATTTATTTTACCTCATTTATGTTGAGTTGACCGTCAGCTATTCCAAGGCATTAGTTGACTGGAAGAAATCCCCATAAGGAAAAAGTCATAAAATAAAATCATGTTCAACGAGATTTGTTATTCTTTCTTTGAAATTTTATAAATATAATAAAAAGTAGCAAAGGTGACAGGATGCTACCTTGGGGAACGCTAACATTTTAAGCTCTTTACCGTCGTTCCAGTGAGATAAATCCACACGCACTGCTTGCTGACAATCATAAAGATAAGACGAGAACCAGTATAACGTAAAGTATTGAGTGATTCTAGGATATCAAGCTGCATATCGTGGTCTACCATGTTAAAAGCGTCAGCGAAATTTACTAAAATGATTATTGTGACTGCATGTGTTTTAATACTATAGTACACGTACATAAATATATACATATAGTATGGAAAAAGTCAGTTAAGAGTTCTAGTGGCAAACTTCATACTCAGTTAGTATTTCCTCTTAATAGGCAATATTAAGTTGTAATTAAGTATGTTTGATCAGATGCGTTCGTTTGACGCAGTCAGTCTGGGTACATTAATTTGGATAATTAATCGTGTATGCATCACGAATTGGCATATCGACTATGTTTGTCACCAGTTGATATATATTGGCCTCTACTCCTGCTAGTGTGCATAAGTGCTCAGGATCGGCCATAGAGATATTGTCTTGGGCCCAGCATCATGAAGTTCTTGGCAGTTCTTTCACTCACCTTCCTTGCTTTTGTAAGTGTTATTTTTTTATTAGCTTTGTTTTCTTTATGTATTTTTATATTACGTTTAGTCACAAATAAGGGTACAGCCAGACTACTAGCTAGCAATACAAGGAGTTTGCTCGCACGTAGGCAGTCCTGATCTCCTCGTATTTAGTGACATTACTCACTCGCAAGAACAACAATATCCAAGGTTGTTTTTTAACTAAGGTTTTCTTTGGAGGTACTTCCTCAGTAGACCGTGATACTAAAACTCTCTTAAAACTTTGTAGAAAATCAAATATTTTAATATTCTACTAATAATTTCGCTTATAACGAATTTTTCGAATAAGTTCTAGGCATTTGAAAAAATCTTTCCATTTGAAAGTTGCATTACTACAACCAATGGTAAGTTTCTGAAAAACACTTCAGGCTTATTGAAGTGAAACTTCTAATGAGACTTCCAACAAGGTTGCGTTAAATGTTTAACGCTACCATGGAGTTTCACTTCTTTCGCGCGGAGGGACTCCACGCACAATTTTTTTTTTTGTATTTCCATTTCTTGCGGTTTTTCAATTCAGGGAACTCGTCAAACTTTTATAAAGCTCCTCTCCCTCTTTCTCTCTCGTCGCATTCCACGAAGAATGTATTATTCCTATGGGAATATAATTCATTATTCTGTTCTCTGGTTTCATAATTTTGTTGTCTGTAGGATTTTTATTTGACTAAATATTTTCCTTTTTCTAGAATATAGAATAAAATACACATTTGTTTTCAGTTTTGAAGGCTTCTCAATTTTTTTTTTTGGTATTGTCTAATAAAAAAAAATTGGCAGCTGTGCTAACTGATAACATTTTTTAATATATATTTGCTTAATGGAAAAAACGTAGAAAATGTTAACCTTTTTTCTAGATTTTAGAGATCTTATAGTTTTTGATAACACAAATTTACATATGAAAAATTAATTAGAAACTATTTTACAGTTCAATCAGGATTTTATATAAAATTTCTAAACAGTCCAAACAACTTTCGAATACACGGATATTTATTAATTTAACATAAACCTATGTGTCAGTTTAGAGGAGTTGAGAACCTGCTATGATCAACCCCGCCAGTTAGTCATAAAACTATAATGATGTTAATTATTTTTTAATAAATAAAATTCTATAACTGCTATTTAATATTATTAATTGAGTATTTTTCAATAATCTTTATCTACAAATAAAACTATGACACCATTATTTTTAAAGGTTGCAAAGATTTGTATTAAATACTTGCTTTTTTTTAATAATAATTCGGGTGGCAAACAAGAATACGGCCCGCCTGATGTGAAGCGGTTACCGTAGCCATATTAACGCTCGCAACATAAATTATCGCTCGCGCGCTGCCACCCCCACTACCAACGCAGCATCTACTTTCTTTCTGGTGACATTCACTCGCATGAACACAACAACCCTCAAGGGAATTGTTAATTGGCTGCGGTATTAAAGCTTTAACTTCCGATAGTGCTATCTGCTGATGATACTTTATTTATATTTATTGTTGCTCACTGATGCGATAATGCCGATAAGATGAACAGTGCTCCATTTGCCAATCTGGATATTAAAGTTAATTTGCAATCTGCCAATACAGATGGCCTTATCGATACTAATAAATTAGAATAGGCTTGTATCCCATTTTTTTTTTTCGTTTTGTTATTTAAAGATTTCACAATAATGTAAATATAGGTGAAATAATTACTTCGATAGCATAAAAACTTCTCGAGATATGATGACTTGAAGATCACAATTTTGGACTATCCCGAAAACGCTCCATACAAAAGGCCACCACGTTATGACGTCACACCGTGCTATTTTATATGCATTAAATCAGAAATTTGTATGACAGGTATGTTAAATATTGCGTTTGTGTAGCCAGTGCCGTAACAAAAGTTATAGTAGTTTTTATTGTTTCTACAATGGTAATATTTATTTTTTATAATTTAAAATGGACTTTCTCACCAAACTTTGACCGAGTATAAAACACGTCGGACATAAGTTATTAAAATTTTAAGATCGCAGATCGTTCTAGTTTTATGTATTTTACGTTACTGATAGAGAGTTTTTATAATTTTGTAACATGGGCAATAAGCCTATTTATTAATGACACGGTACTTCCTAGTGAAAAGTGGATTCAAAATTGAAGTGGACCCCATAAAAATAAATTAACCGGTAAGCATAGCTATGCAGCGTGATGTTAAAATAGAAATATATAAACGATGGACGTTTGAAAGGTATCCCAGCCAGGAGCAAAAAGCAAAAGGAAAGTCTTTTAATGTATGTATACTGTGTTATAATAAATATAATAAATATTTATGGACAATTTACACAGCGCCATCTAGTCCCAAATTAGGCGCAAAGCTTGTACTATGGGTACTAGACAACTGATAAATGTACTTAATTCCTTTTTTATTGTAAATACATACTAATATTACATAGAAAATACATAGGTTCTTATAATACATAGTATTCGCAGCTACCAAACTTTGACAAATAGCCTGAAATATTTCTTACCCGATCTGAAAATATATTAGATACTAGCTGTCCCGGCGAACTTCGTACCGCCTAACAATCAATGAATGTCGTGGTACATATTAGCTGAACTAAATTTATGATTTTATGGAATTAAAACAATGAATAGTAGAAAATAATAGAGAAGCTCGATGGCGTCATTGCGCGTGTCAGTCTAATTGAACACGCAAGTTAAGCAACGTCGACCGTAGCCTGTACACGGATGGGTTTATTACCTCGAGCTCCTCCGTGATTCGAAAGACACGTTAAGCCGTCGGTCCCGGTTGTTATCATTAGCTCATCTTGAGCTCCTCCGTGCTTCGGAAGGCACGTTAAGCCGTCGGTCCCGGTTGTTATCATTAGCTCATCTTGAGCTCCTCCGTGCTTCGGAAGGCACGTTAAGCCATCGGTCCCAGTTGTTATCATTAGCTCATCTTGAGCTCCTCCGTGCTTCGGAAGGCACGTTAAGCCGTCGGTCCCGGTTGTTATCATTAGCTCATCTTGAGCTCCTCCGTGCTTCGGAAGGCACGTTAAGCCGTCGGTCCCGGTTGTTATCATTAGCTAATCTCGAGCTCCTCCGTGCTTCGGAAGGCACGTTAAGCCGTCGGTCCCGGTTGTTATCATTAGCTCATCTTGAGCTCCTCCGTGCTTCGGAAGGCACGTTAAGCTGTCGGTCCCGGTTGTTATCATTTAATGATAGTCGTTAAGTTAAGTCAGTGGCCTTTAGGCGGTTCGAAAACACTGGCCTCCGCCAACCCGCAGTTGAGCAGCGTGTTGGAGTACGCTCTAAACCCCTTCGGTTGAGGGAAGACCCGTATCCATAAAAACTGAAGATTTCATAAAAATAAAGATTTCCTTATTGTTAATTTTTTTTTTAAAAAACGTTTTGTTTTATTTTTTTTAGTTTTGAAATTTGTCATTTCTTTTGATGTTTACTCTGATTTGATTCTTGCGCTCGAAGTGCTCGAACCCCATGGGAAAAGCGTTTTCACCCCTATCGATTTGACATTTTTAAATTTTCATAACAAATCACAGACAACTTTCGCGACATAAAAGTGACACCAATCGATTTGACGTTTTGATATTTGACAACCAATAAATATCGTAATCCCTTTTTCAACTGACACTTTCATTTGTATGGGAAAATGTTTTTTCTTTTATTTTATTTTTTCGAGAATTTTCCAATGTTTTTAAGAGTTATTCTGCTATTCGGGACGGAAACAAATCCAACAAATCAAAAACCATGGCAATCGGTCCAGCCGTTCTCGAGTTATAAGTGTTGTAACAAACCCGACTTTCTTTTATATATATAGATTTCAGAAATACTCTTAACAACAACTTATTATAGATGAAAAACTTATTATAGATGATTATTCTGATTAATGCAGTGTATTATTTCATAGGTAGTTCCCGGTTGATATCTAAAATTGACTGGCCTAATTTCCCTTCTATCATTTTTAATGGGACTGTTGTTTGCTACAGCGATAACGTGAGAAATCTTGGTATCATTTTTGACAAGTCGTTTACTTGGAATGCCCAGCTTGCCGCTGTTATTATATAGAAAGATATTCACGTCTATTGGTTCTCTCAGAAGATTGCAGTACTTTCTGCCGCTTGACACCAAAATCGCGCTTGCACAGTCCTTGCTTCTATTCTTGATTACGCCGACTCTTGTTACCTCGATCTCACCGAGGATCAATTGAATAAACTTGAGCGCCTTCAAAATCTATGTATCCGGTTCATATTTGGACTCCGCAAATACGACCACGTTTCTCAATTTCGCTGTCAGCTCAAGTGGCTTCCTATTAGACTTCGCCGTAATGGTCATATCCTATCCCTTCTTTATTCAATCCTATTTAATCCATCAACTCCTGAGTATTTAAAAGAGCGCTTCTCATTTCACACTGGGGCGCACGGTCGTGCCTTGCGTTATACCTTGTCTCTTCGCCTCATTACGCCACCACACTCTTCCCAATATTACACTAAGTCCTTTCCGGTACAAGCTGTTCGTCTCTGGAATGCTCTGCCATTAACTGTTCGTAGTGCACAAACTCTGTTCGCCTTCAAAAATCTTGTGAAAGCTCACTATCTCTCACTTGTCCCTGTGTAATCTTTTTCTCTTTTATTTTCCTTTATTCTCTGGTCAGTCGCTATATTGTACTTATTATGTATATATCTTAACTGGTATTTAGTATATGTAATGTTTGTATATACTATAATTATATTATTGTGTATGTATTGTTTATATTGCGTATGTATTATATGTGTATGTGTATGTAGATAAGTTTATGTAGTTTTTGCGCCTCCCATTTGTTTTCTATCATTCTCGTTTCCTCTACCTTAAGGTTGTCTGGAAGAGATCGCTTAGCGATAAGACCGCCTTTTGTACTTTTATTATCCTAATACCTCTGTAAAATCTGTCATTTGGTGCAATAAAGAATATTGTATTGTATTATTTAGATTAGCAATTAGATTTCTATTTTATAAATTGATAATGTGTTCTAAGAGCAGCCCCTTACCACCAACTCTTATTGCGATTCAATAACTGATACAGATAAAAATTTAAAAAATATCATATCAATTTTGGCATGTTTTAAAATCACAGACAGATTTACATTACATTTTATTTATTGGTAAAATTAAGAACAATACATACGCTAAAAAATAAATAATGGCTCAGTTTTTTTTTTTAATTCCAGGCTCATGTAGCAATTGCTCACAACAATGCTCACCACAATCCTACCCACGAGGATCGTAAGTATCTAACCGGAGAATACTAATACTAATAGTATTGGTACTACGTAGAGTGCAACTAATCTTTTTGTATATTCTCAATAGGAAATCAAGCGTATCATCATGCGGTTCAAGAACACTCATTTGCGATAGACCAATATAACCGTCAACAATTAGCGCAACAACAGCACCACCAGCATTCAGAGTCGGAGAGGATCCAACAAGAATCCCAGCAAATATATGAAATAAACAAAGAACGCAGCGAAGGCCACTGGAACAATAGACATCATCAAAGCAATTCTCAAGAATCCAGTTCGCAAGCCATTAGTTCAAGTCAATCATCGTCAACCTCCACTTCAGATTCTTCAAATACCCAGAGTTCTGATAACCAAGCTGAGAGAATCCAACAGGAAAACGAAGAAATATATGAAATAAATAAGGAACGCAGCGAAGGCCATTGGGTTACCGAATCAAACAGTAACCAACAAAGTAGTAGCTCTTCAGATTCCAGCTCGCAATCAAGTTCTAATTCATCAAGTGAATCCAGCTCTGATTTGTCAAGCAACTCAAGTTCTGACTCATCAAGTAATTCGAGCTCTGATTCGTCAAGCGACTCAAGTGCGACCTCATCAAGTGATTCGAATTCAAACTCCAATTCGTTAAGCAACTCAAGTTCAAACTCATCCAGTGACTCGAGCTCTAATTCCAACAATTCAAATTCTGATGCGTCAAGCAACTCAAGTGCAAACTCATCAAGTGAATCTAACTCTGATTTGTCAAGCAACTCGAGCTCTGACGCATCAAGTAATTCGAGCTCTAATTCGTCAAGCGACTCAAGTACTGATTCATCAAGTAATGCGAGCTCTAATTCGTCAGGCGACTCAAGTGCGAACTCATCAAGTGACTCGAGCTCTAATTACAACAATTCAAATTCTAATGCGGCAAGCAACTCAAATGCGAACTCATCAAGTAATTCGAGCGCTAATTCGTCAAGCGACTCAAGTACTGACTCATCAAGTAATTCGAGCGCTAATTCGTCAAGCGATTCAAGTACTGACTCATCAAGTAATTCGAGCTCTAATTCGTCAAGCGAAGCAAGTTCTGACTCATCAAGTAATTCGAGCTCTAATTCGTCAAGCGAAGCAAGTTCTGACTCAACAAGTAATTCGAGCTCTAATTCGTCAAGCGACTCAAGTGCAAACTCCTCAAGTGAATCGAGCTCTAATTCCAACAATTCTAATTCTAATGCGGCAAGCAACTCAAGTGCTAACTCATCAAGTGCCTCGATCTCTAATGCCAACAATTCTAATTCTCATGCGGCAAGCAACTCAAGTGCGAACTCGTCAAGTGATTCGAGCTCTAATTCCAACAATTCTAATTCTAATGCGGCAAGCAACTCAAGTGCGAACTCGTCAAGTGATTCGAGCTCTAATTCCAACAATTCTAATTCTAATGCGGCAAGCAACTCAAGTGCGAACTCGTCAAGTGAATCGACCTCTAATTCCAATAATTCTAATTCTAATGCGGCAAGCAACTCAAGTGCGAACTCATCAAGTGAATCGAGCTCTAATTCCAACAATTCTAATTCTAATGCGGCAAGCAACTCAAATGCGAACTCGTCAAGTGATTCGAGCTCTAATTCCAACAATTCTAATTCCAATGCGGCAAGCAACTCAAGTGCGAACTCGTCAAGTGAATCGAACTCTAATTCCAACAATTCTAATTCTAATGCGGCAAGCAACTCAAGTGCGAACTCATCAAGTGAATCGAACTCTAATTCCAACAATTCTAATGCGGCAAGCAACTCAAGTGCCAACTCATCAAGTGACTCGAGCTCTAATGCCAACAATTCTAATTCTAATGCGGCAAGCAACTCAAGTGCTAACTCTTCAAGTGAATCGAGCTCTAATTCCAACAATTCTAATTCTAATGCGGCAAGCAACTCAAGTGCGAACTCATCAAGTGACTCGATCTCTAATTCCAACAATTCTAATTCTAATGCGGCAAGCAATTCAAGTGCCAACTCATCAAGTGACTCGAGCTCTAATGCCAACAATTCTAATTCTAATGCGGCAAGCAACTCAAGTGCGAACTCGTCAAGTGACTCGAGCTCTAATGCCAACAATTCTAATTCTAATGCGGCAAGCAACTCAAGTGCGAACTCGTCAAGTGACTCGAGCTCTAATGCCAACAATTCTAATTCTAATGCGGCAAGCAACTCAAGTGCGAACTCCTCAAGTGAATCGAGCTCTAATTCCAACAATTCTAATGCGGCAAGCAACTCAAGTGCGAACTCATCAAGTGACTCGAGCTCTAATGCCAACAATTCTAATTCTAATGCGGCAAGCAACTCAAGTGCTAACTCGTCAAGTGACTCGAGCTCTAATGCCAACAATTCTAATTCTAATGCGGCAAGCAACTCAAGTGCGAACTCGTCAAGTGACTCGAGCTCTAATGCCAACAATTCTAATTCTAATGCGGCAAGCAACTCAAGGGCGAACTCATCAAGTGAATCGAGCTCTAATTCCAACAATTCTAATGCGGCAAGCAACTCAAGTGCGAACTCATCAAGTGACTCGAGCTCTAATGCCAACAATTCTAATTCTAATGCGGCAAGCAACTCAAGTGCTAACTCGTCAAGTGACTCGAGCTCTAATGCCAACAATTCTAATTCTAATGCGGCAAGCAACTCAAGTGCGAACTCGTCAAGTGACTCGAGCTCTAATGCCAACAATTCTAATTCTAATGCGGCAAGCAACTCAAGTGCGAACTCGTCAAGTGACTCGAGCTCTAATGCCAACAATTCTAATTCTAATGCGGCAAGCAGCTCAAGTGCGAACTCCTCAAGTGAATCGATCTCTAATTCCAACAATTCTAATGCGGCAAGCAACTCAAGTGCGAACTCATCAAGTGACTCGAGCTCTAATGCCAACAATTCTAATTCTAATGCGGCAAGCAACTCAAGTGCTAACTCGTCAAGTGACTCGAGCTCTAATGCCAACAATTCTAATTCTAATGCGGCAAGCAACTCAAGTGCGAACTCGTCAAGTGACTCGAGCTCTAATGCCAACAATTCTAATTCTAATGCGGCAAGCAACTCAAGTGCGAACTCCTCAAGTGAATCGAGTTCTAATTCCAACAATTCTAATTCTGATGCGGCAAGCAACTCAAGTGCGAACTCATCAAGTGACTCGAGCTCTAATTCCAACAATTCTAATTCTAATGCGGCAAGCAACTCAAGTGCGAACTCATCAAGTGACTCGAGCTCTAATTCCAACAATTCTAATTCTAATGCGGCAAGCAACTCAATTGCGAACTCGTCAAGTGAATCGAGCTCTAATTCTAACAATTCTAATTCTAATGCAGCAAGTAACTCAATTGCGAACTCGTCAAGTGAATCGAGCTCTAATTCCAACAATTCTAATTCTAATGCGGCAAGCAACTCAAGTGTGAACTCATCAAGTGATTCGAACTCTAACCTAACTTCCCAGACTTCAAGCAGTCAAACAAATGGGCAGACCTCGAGCCAATCTGAGACTTCAAACTACCAATCTACACAAACTTCAAACGATCAATCTAATTCTCAGACCAGTCAAAGCACAAGCGGTTCTACGTCATCTAGTTCGTCACAGGCCTCGTCAAGTGCAAATTCTAATAACTCACAGGCTACAAGCAGTCAAACATCGAACTCTCAATCTTCGACTGGTCAAACTACTGGACAATATGCTCAACCAAGTTACACTACTTCATCGGATACATCTCAACAAGCTTATCAACAGTCATCTCAGACTGCTAGTTCTAATTCTCAAACATCAAGTCAAACAGAATACCAAGCAGTACGACCAGCGGTAGTATATCCTGGATATCCAAACCAACCAAGCTCTATTACACAAACATCTCAAGAAACTTCGCAGTCTTCGCAGCAGTCTCAGAGCTCTAATTCAAATTACCAAGCGACTCAAACGTCATACCCGTCAGGCTACCCAGTACAGCCAGGTTACCCAGGACAGCCTGTGTATCCAGTTCAACCACTTTATGCTCCTTACCAACCAGGTTATCAAACCCAACCATATTACGATTCACAGACAGCTTCTCAGGCACAGTCGTCTTCCAGCGCTAATTCGCAGGCGTCAAGTCAAACTACACATCAATCAGGCTATCCAAACCAACCAAGCTATCCAGGACAACCAGGCTACGTAGGATCAAGCTCTACGTCACAGACCGATAGCACCGCGCAAAGTAGTAGCAGCTCGCAATCATACAGCGAGACAGACAGAAGAGGCCGCTACGACCTAAATCAAGCTAGAAGTAAGTATCTCTTAGGCTACAAATTAGAAGGTAGCAGGTGGCGGAGAGGTGAGGGTTTCATGTGTATACATGAAACCCTCACCTCCCCGTGTCCAGTTTGTGGCAATTAAGCACGACGCCTATGAAGCAGGCCCCTGGTTTCAACTGTAAAAAAATCCAGTCGAAATTTTTGAATGCTCCGGTAAAAAGCACTGTTTACTAAAATTGTATTTACATTATTTACTTTACTAATTACAATCGTTCATAGTTTCCGTATTTGAAGCGACGTGATATAAAAAAAACGTAAAATATCGCACTTGGTCCAGGGGTTCTGACGCTTACGATATCTTCAGCCAAAATGGCACCCAAACTGAGATTGAATAAATTCATGACAAAAAACAAAGTAAACGCCAATGTACAAGCTTACGCAATGTTTATAAAAGGTGAAACCTTTTCAAAATTAAGTAGACAGGCATATACGGCTCGTTTGATTATTCCCTAAGATAACTGGCTACTTGGCCATACTGAAATGTATACCTGAGTGGTCAATTACGCTTCAGACCCACCGTACCCCTGGCCGTACCTCTGGTGGTACGGTGGGTATTTTAAATTTAAACCATACTATATCTTAGGAAACAGACTGTACGTTCAGTATCCTGGCCTTTGGGCATTTGCAACTGAAACGTCAGGTGTTGTTAGCACATCACCTGCCAACTGCTTAGTCGACCTGAATGGATGCTGGACAATTTAATTTTCTTAAAGTTCACCTCGATCAAACAAATCAACTTTCATACTCTACGTTTTCCGGTTTGTGGTCGCTATTCAAGTAATTTTGCAGAGATTTGCTGGCTATGTAGCCTAACTGCTGCTACTGAAACAGCGAGCTAGTTTTTTTGCTTTGTTATATCGGTAACCGTAATTCTACTACAGCAGTAGTGGCTTAATGAGGCTTTTGCTTCATGTCATGTCGCAAAATTTAGCCTTGTCATACCTATCTCGATCAAAAACGTGGTGAAGATTGCAGGGAAGTGATGAATGCCAAACGCATAAAGCCGATCGTTGTGGAAGTCTAAGCGGGATGTAGTGTAGTATCTAATATGTATTTATAGGTATAGCATTTAAGAGTATATATAAGATCGTCAATGTAACATGAACGAATAATAAACCAAATGTAAACCTAACCTGACGTTTGCATCATCTCCCGCTCACCACCTATCATTACATGGCGACCCTTGCCACTTAGGCGGTCTGACGGTGTTCGGTTGAGCGAGGCGCGTGTCTATTGTGCATAATTTAATAATCCGACTGTGAGTCAAAAATGATTTATAAAAAAAAAGTTAAGTTCAAAAACGCCGAGGTCTTTATATTGCAATAGATGTCTTCGAGTATAAAGAACATTATGCAGTCTTGTTGCAAAATGTAATCTGGTCATTTTGGCTACCGAATCCGGAGGCTCGTATTTGAGTGTCATCATGAGGAGCCTCACCGCCACGAGCCAAGCGAGAAAAGGTTTTGGAAACAAATAATTTAGTGCAAAAGTGTAAAAAAAAATAACAGTGCTAAATCAGTGCTCGTGTGAAAAGTAAGCAATGTGTGGTGAGAACTGAAAAACTAATTAAAAGTGTGCGTTTTCTAGTGTTAATATTTTTTTTAAATATAATATTTTTGTCGAGTGTATGTTGTTGACATGTATATTTTATTTTATCTCTATGTTCATACAATTTTTTGATACATTAAAATCATATTATAATGAATAAGAAAATTCATAAATAATGTAATCATTAATATTAGTAATGCTTGTAAAATCAAAAATAGATAACATGACAGCCATAAATGATAGGAGAATAAAAAGAAATGTTTTTATATGGAATTCTTACAAATACTATAAATAATAGTATAATACAATAATAGGCAAGATAATATACTTAGTAATGAAAATAATATGCAATTTGAAAAATTTGTTTATACTAGGATACATATTTTGCACTTTCGATTTTTAAACCATTGTCTTGTTGTTACCGGTGTTGAATTGTAATAGAAGCGACATTATGCCTGATACTTATACTTAATACTATAAATAAAAAAAAAATAGTTTAATAATGTTAATATTTTATGGGAAAGATAAATTTAGAATTTCAATATTTCGATCATGAGTATGAGTATTTGTAATAATTATGAAGCTCAGATTAGAGTGAGAGATGTGAACTCAAAAAAAAAATCGAACATTCGCACGTTAAAAACAAAAGTGACATTAAACGAAAACCTTGATTTTTCAGTATGGCCATTTAAAGTTTTTGTATTTTTTGTGACGATCATAACTCGACTTCGAATTGAAATATTTAAACAGTTGTTGCTCTCAATAATAGTTTAGGTATTAATTTATTAGTATCCGGTTTACTTTTAATTCCATTAACAGGTAGGTATGACCAAAAATTAGTATAAAAAAAAAGTTCAGTATAGTGTCACTTTTGTTTTCACATTGTGGATGGTATTTTACTTAGTGCCTTAAATAAATAAAAAATATCAGCATAGTGTCACTTTTGTTCATAAACTAATAAGTAATTATTCACTTAGTGTTCCAAATTCTCGAAATAATGGTCGGTTACTTCTAGTTCGTTTAGCCAAATTAAACTCTTCAAAGTCATGAAAGTAGGACGTTTTATAGGAAATTCTAGTTTCATTGTCAGCATTTTTCTCAATTTTAAGACTTTTATATCAGATAGCTTTACAAGTTGATCTCCGGCACTTTTATTCAGTTTTGGAACCGGTAGTTGTTTTATATCGACAAAATTGTGGTATCCCATTTCATTTACTGTATATGGCGTTCCTCGTTTTTTTGCATTTCTTACAGCAGATACGTATTGAGAAGGCACGTAGCCATCTCAATGGGTCCGGATTTTAGACATTTTTTTATTTCCTTTTCAATAGATGAGTGGACTGAATCTCCTTCATTTTGCGTGTGGCCTCTGATTAAAAATTTATGTGTTGTTGATCGTATTTTAAAATTTGATATTGCATAAAGATACATGCCAATGATGAACTGTTCTTTTGCTGGCCACAGCAGTTATCCGAATAGAAAACTACTTATTTCAAGTTCGTCACTAGGTTCTGAAAAGGTTTTTTGGAAAAACTTCAAAACACAGCTTCCTATTTCGTTTGCTCCACAATTTCCTTGGGATTCATCCCAAAAATAGCATTGAGTTTTGTCAGATTGTAGTTCCGAAATGGTAAAGTTAAAGCAATTTATTTTTGACTTGTATTAAAAAGTTGATACTTCAGAGAATGTCATTACTGGTTGGAAGTCATAGCATGCAACAATAAAACTGCTTGATACTTTTTCATCATCGCTTGTCTTTTCCTCTCGACTTCTTTCTTTTTCTTTCAAATGCCTTACATAACCTTCCTTCAGCGCTTCTTTTTCGGGACCTATAGCCAACTTGAAAATTGTGCACTCTTTGCATTGGTCTTTCTTGGGCACAAAGAAACTAATGTTAAAATTTCCATTAAAAATTTTGCGGTAAGCATGCTTCATAATTCAGGGTGATCCGTTCTTTTCGCAATCATTTTTATAGTCTTTATAAAGATCTACCACTGTTTTTCCTCCATCTATGAATTCTCTGTTAGTTTGTTGTAAGTAATGACTTCCAATACGCGGCACGCTGTGTATGTGACTTTTAACTCCTTTAATCAAACAATCTGCCAACTTTTTATACTTCTGATGCCTTCCTCTTTTTTCTCCTTCCCATTTACGATCTTTCCCATTACCCCAGTTACGTCGCATTTCTTTTCCAAAACAGTCCTGATACATCTGTGACTACCCGAAGTGTTTCTGAAGAAAGTTTTACAGACTCTGATTTTTTTGCTGCTTACTTCAAAGTGAAAAGCATTTTTTGGGTTTCTAACATCTGAGCATTCTGAGCAACCGGAACCGTATTTGGAGTAGTATTAAGGGCATTATCTACTGTCTCTATATTTTCATAATTTTGCTCCCAGTTATGAATAGGTATATTCAGCTAGCAGTGTTTCAGAGTGATGATCGGTAACAAGTCTCCTCAAAATTAACAGTTTGAGCTTGGTAACTAACTGTCGCTGAATTGTCGTCGATTATTGTTTCGGATGTGGTTTCATGAGAGTCAAAGCGCTTGTCTGTATTAGATTTTACATTCTTCACCTCAGCAATTTGATAGTTTGTTAAGAAAGGAAGAAATGACATTAATCAAAAAAGGTGTTATCTGTACTAATAATTATTTACGTAAATTTTCTTAACCGATAAAATGACACTAAACACATTGTCCTGTTTATGTTTTTAGAAAATCATGAATTACCTGACGATTTAAGTGCAAGAATGGCATTAAACACAATAGTGCCATTTATGGGTAAACCCGCACAGAGTTTTGTTAATTATCTTACGCAATAAGCGACATTATACAAAATATGTCACTGTTATATTCACTTAATTATACGAAAAATTACGGTATAAGTGACACTAAACAAAATATGCCAGTTTTTAACTTACCTAAAGAAACAGTTGTCGACGGTGACTCGACTCGAACTGACTTAGTGTCGGTTTTTGTTTGACGAACTAGCACGTATTTTGAAAGTATGAAGTGACACATGGTGAGATCTAGTAAAATTCAAGGGTACTATTTGAAAACGGATCTTTGCAGGAGACGTAGTTTTCTCTGCAGATTTCAGATGTCGCTGTAGCTAGATATTGTCAAATTTTGTTTAGTGTCACTTTTGTTTTCAACGTGCGAATATGTATAACAATATTACTAATACGAGTATGTAACAATTAATAATTAATTATTTTAGTTTAGTTTTCTTTTTTCAATAATATTTTTATAATCACATTTTATTTGCCAGATATTATTATTATATTAACTTGTGTGTATGAGAGGTCAGTGGAATGTACAAGTTGCCAAATATAGTGTTGTTATAGATTGCGGAGCATCAAATAAGAAATGCTGATACAGTGAAACGTTCCAGTGCGAGTACATTACGTGCGGTATGCATCGCTATAAAAGGAACTGGGAACAAAGTACAAAGTAAACAAACGAATATTAATTTGTTAACCTTGATTATATGTATGTTATAAAATTCTTGCATTATGATAATTTTTTCTTGTAAGCATTAGTTTCAAAAAGCATAGAAGCTCTAAAAAACTTCGAGTTATATAATATTACAAACAACCATATTAATGTCCAATGGGTCTATATACATGCATAATGTCAGTTTTAAGCATTCCACCGAGATGCAATTTCTTTTAAAGAGTATTTTATAATATGCATAGTATGCGTGATTTTTAGAAAGATGCGAAGAAGAAGAAGTTGAAAATGTAGATGTGAGAGACGTGAACGAAATGATTATGTCTGTATTAATTTGAGTACAAAGAAAATGAATAGATAAAAGATGGATAAAAGGATTGTACAAGATATTAGTGATAACCTGAGATTGTTATGGTTGCTATAAACAATTGGACTGATCAGTGATCACCCAAGAGTTGTAGGATGCTATAAAAATCCAAGGTTTGGATTGAATTAGTGTATATGTAATAGCAATGACTTGTATAGAATAAAAGGTGACAGATATGTCAAGAATACATAAATTAATTCTCTTAAATCATTAATTACGTAACCTTCTTTCCGATCATGACGCGCACGAGATGCCTTCGTGAGGATGTTGGATTACTTTTGTAATGATATTAAAGTGTGTTTAATAAAAGAATGAAAATAATGAAGAAAGAATAAAAGAGTTAACTCTATGAAATAATAAAATGTATAAGTAACACACGGAGCTGGAACAAACCATGCTCAATTATTTTAAATGATGTTAAGAGAATTTAGTGATGACTAGTTGATGGCGATAAGAAATGCGTAACTGTATGAATTCCGAGAATGATAACTATAAATGTTATATTGTAGAGTTATTGAAGTTTGTCAATCAGATCTAAAAATAGAATGTAGAGGCATAGCAATGCTTGAACATGATAATAAGAATGTTTTGATTAAAATGCAATGATATTTTATATTGTATTCATTTGTACCTGCATACATTTTTTTCGTGATTTTACTTTTTTACTTATGTAATGGCAATTTATAATCATAATTTTGTATACAAAAAAAATATTTATCTGAAAATATTTTTTTTTAATTTGCCCGGTGGGCGTGTAGTGTAGTATCTAATATGTATTTATAGGTATAGCATTTAAGAGTATATATAAGATCGTCAATGTAACATGAACGAATAATAAACCAAATGTAAACCTAACCTGACGTTTGCATCATCTCCCGCTCACCACTTTTATTACAGGGAGATCTAATAGTAGATCACTCGTAATTATGACATTGATTGACGTTCTACTCAGTCCATCTTGGCGACATTTTAAAACGGATTATGAAACATTGACATTGGCGAGAACTTCAAGAACGCCTTAGAGAAGAATTGAATGGGATGTTTGATATTTTTTCTGACATTAGATGTCGCTAGGTAGGCGTCGGGTCCAGATTGTCAAAATGTACTGAATTTTTGGACAGTGAAACTTTAAGACGACAAGACACTTTCATTGTAACACTATAATAATATTTGCTGACTTGAAAACTTTGTCAAGTAGTTTAGACCTAGAATAGTTTGTCACTTTACTAGTCTAAGTGTCCACATTATTTCAGATGTACGCACGGGCGTCGAGACCGATATGAGCTTGAGCACGCTTTTCCTCAATGACGGGAGCAAGGACGGCAAATGCTACTGTTCCTGTGGCTCCAACAATCGTCCGATATTCCTCTCTGTCGACTCTAGCCAGATCGGGGCTTTCTAATAAGTCAAACAAACGAGTTTAAGGTTTAGTAGAGTTCGTTTTATTTTCTTGTATCTCAATTCAGCACATATTTAGAATATGCTAGAATTTGTCAATTAACGAATGTTATGAATATTCTGCTACAAACTTGCCACGTCCGTACTTTATTTTATAGTAAAGTGCGCCTGTGACAAGCCTTGTGGAATTTACCGACATATAATGGATTACAATTAAGGTCTATTTCTGAGATCACACAATCTGCGATAACGACAATGTCGTTGCCGCGCTTGAAATTAATTTCATAGTTAGTTATAAAAATAATATATAAAGTGTCGCTAACTTACAAAGGTGAGCACGATGTTTAGAAAAACAGTAAAATTTGCATTTTAATGGATAATTTAGTTAATATTATATTCTAGTCTACTCTAAATTTGTGAAATGGGAATTAACAGTTTTATGTTTTCAACTTTTACGACGAACATCGACAGTTAATTTTGTATAAGTATATATACGATCATACGACGAAACAAGCTTATTGTATTCACGAATCGAAAATGTATTTTTAAGTCCAAATTATTACAAAAAGATGTATATTTCATAAGCGTATAAAAATTTAATACATTTACATAAACAAGGCAAATATTTCTTTACTGTTATTTTTTTAAAGCGTAACCCTATTTACAACCTTGAGTTTCTGCTCGGCGTTGCTGGTATAAGAAAATAAGTATTATACTGGTGCCGAAAAAAAAAACAAAATGAAAATTTTACCTTCGTGAGATTGGTGCTTCTCACGAAGGTAAAATTTTCATCCTTGTTTATTTTTCGGCACCAATATAATACTTACGTATAGACGTAATATTACGTATAGACGTTGCACTTTTACGAAGGTAAAATTTTCAATTTTACCTTCGTGAGAAGCACCAAAACCTGCATTTATCACACCCTCAGAAGCCATAAGATTACTATGGGTACATGAAATCATAGATATACAATAATACGTAATTATGTGTGCCAATGCCATGAATAAAAGATATCTAAAATTGGTTGTCTGTACAGTCTGTCTGTGTGTGTGTGTTTTACGTGATAACTTCATAAGAAAACATCGGCCGATGGAGTGGAAGAGAGGTAGATGAGTCACAAGCCGAACCCTTACGCCGATCGTTCTTGTCTATCGCTTGTTTTACGCTCTCGCTTGCACTCTCGGCACACGCGGATCGTGACAATGAGTCATGCTTTTTCGTGGGTGAAGCGGCGTTCATCGATGTATGTAAAAATCTGTACTTTTTACTGGTTTTGAAGTAGATGAAACGAAATCTCGAATATTTGCATACCAGCCCCCATAGCCAAGTGTAATTCGTAGCGTAACGAACGTTAGATAGATCACGTGACATTTGTCAATTCGAACATTTTAGTATGAGCTCCACAGTTCAAATTAGCGATCGCTACGCTTTTCTACTTAGCAAACTGCCATTTGAATAGCCCACCTGAGCGGTCATGCATTCTAGCGTTCATGGGTCCATAGCAAACGAATGTGGTTGACCGCGCGCTGCTGTTGTTTCCTATTAGAACTCTTGATACATGGATGATATGCGTGAAATTTATAAATGAAATATAGCTTATGATTATTTTCACTCTGTATACGAAATAATATTACGTCTACTCCGAGTTGTATGGTATTTTCCCATTATTAGAAAGTAAAAGAGTTCAAAAGAGTGCACCTAGGATGATTTTTATCCTGGAAGTGTTTGAGGTGCCTGTATAAACAAAGAAAATAGCTGACAAAGTTACAAGTTGTAAAAGCAAAATCACGCATATTATTATCATTTTGAATAGTCGTTTTGGCCAACTTGACAGAATGTTATTTTTTTTTAATGGAAAATTCACCTCCCACGCCTAGTTGGGATTTGAACCCACGATCTCTCGTTGACTGGTCGAGTTCTCTTCCAACTGAGCTACTAGGAAGATTTGTGTTGGTTTTTGCATTTTATATGCGTGTGTCACAGTGTGGCGCCATCTACCTATTATATACTCGACCGGTCATCGAGAGGTCGTGGGTTTAAGTCCCACCTAGGCGAGGAAGGTGAATTTTGCCATTTTTTTTTTAATATAAAAATCACGCATAGTCGCGGATAATCAGCGTCTAAAATTACACAATAAAACACGTTCGTAGCGTAACAACTATATTAAGTAACCGTAAAGCTATATTTGAACGTGGCTGTCTAAGTAGCGAGGGTACATAGCAGCGCGGTGCCTCGTTTGACCCAGAAGTCTGCGGACTCCCGGCCGGCCGGCAGGTCCACGGCCACTACGAACGCGCCCTTGCGGGCCGGGTAGTAGTAGCAGGGACACACGTAGCGGTCTGGGGGACGTCACGTCAGGTTCAAAATAAAGAAATTACATAAGGTGATGTCTGATGGACCTGTCTCATGACCTTATATATCGATCACTAGTGATAAGATTTAAGGTGACAGCACACTTTGTCAAGCATACCAAAGGTGTACACTAACTCATCCGAGCTGAACACGTCGAACAGACCGAATTCTAGAATTTTTTATGTAAAATTATAATATGAATCCTGTTACACCTTTTCAGGTTCAGACGATTCGATGGTAGGTGTGCGGGGTTTCGATTTCATATAAATAATTCTAAAATTTGTTCCGTTTGCTTCTTTCCTCGCGTTCGGCTCGGATTTTCGGCTACCTTTGGTATGCTTGACAAAGGTTCCTCCAAAGCAATGGTAGTGTCATAAGGAGGAGTTTTAAAATTCTAATTTATAATATTTAATCGTCAATTTATAAAAGAGAATGTACAATGTACTCGCAGTTAAAACTCAGAAACGGGTCTCTTTAGATATAGGGGAGTTATATGATGTGGGAGCGCTCTGTCCCATGTCTATGAAGAAGGCTCCCGTTTGCACATGAAGGTCGTATTATGGCAGATATAAAGGCTGAACGTTTTAACCTTTCTAGAACAGTCCAGAGTTTTTTTTTATACTACGTCGGACGGCAGACAAGCATACGGCACGCCTGATGTGAAGCGGTTACCATAGCCATATTAACATAAAATATCGCTCGCTCGCCGCCACCCCCGCTGCCATCGCAGCATCTCCTTCCTTTCTGGTGACCTCACTCATTCGCAGGAACACAACAGCCCTCAAGGGAACCGTTATTTGGCTGCGGTATTCTGTGAGGAGAGCAGTTTACAATAACGCTTTCTACATCTCTTTTTGCCAGAGCTTCGTTTGTCAGTCAGCAGGGTGCACCGCATGCAGGTGAAGTTGGCTTTGGTTCAAAGATGTTGGTGAACCACTTACAGAGTATTTGTAAGTATTCAAACGCATTCCACAACATACTAGAATGTTCTGGTAAGTTGAGGATTGTTGGGGGATAATCTAAAACGAGTGGGGAAATATCCCCTCATGCTGAGAACGAGAACTTCCTATCGTGGAACATCCCAGATCATTTTTTTTAACGGCTCGAGGGCGCACCACACCACACATTCCCGCCACTCTGTCTCCTGTGTAGCTAGGATTATCAGCGACGACCACCAGAAAAGGCAATGAACAATGAAGTCCACTGCAGTCCCGGGAGTAAAACTACGTCTACCTTGGAACTCACAACGAATTTAATCAGAAAAAATAAGGAGGAGTAAGAAGCTTTTGGAATTTGACTTCGCCTCTTAGCAATGTGAGAGAGGCAATATGGCAAATAAGGCATTAAAAGCATAAAGAGATGGCTAGTCAAGTGAAGCAACTGCCGTGCACCACGGATTTGAAGTATCTAACACTATTGAGGACCTAAAAGCACATCATTGTGAAACCACTCGAAATCACTCTCGAGTTTTGTGGAATGTTCTGCCACACTGCAGATCATTTATTTCTAAATGAAGTCGGGTATCCCAGCTAGTCATCGTCAACCCTTACTCATCCCACTGTTGGGTTACTGGTCGCCCCTCTATCAATGGGGTTTAGAGCGTAATTTCCAACAAAGCTCTACGTACAAAGACATAACATAGAAAGGATAAAACTTACTTTTTAGTCGGCGACCGGTAGCCCGTACCGGTTTGAAATGTATAGGAGTCATAGGGAACACGAGTTGCATGGGCAACGGTTCTTGAAGGTGCCCCTCCTTCTTGTACCAACTCGCACCTTCTAGGTACTGCCCCCTAGAAGGACAAAACTATGTACGTAATGATAGAAATATAAACACCAAATTATGCAGTAAAAAAAACTCCCATCTCCTTTTGATCGTCTTGATTTCTCCGATGTTTCTTATTTTATCTTCCTGCATGGTGTTCAAATTGCTGTTTGTTAATTTAGTTATTTTTTATTTTATTTTATTCAGGAAAACAAACAGCGAGTACAATGGAATGTTAATAAAACAATGTGTTCTTATAAAATATTAGGTCACTGTACGGCCAACGCCATTATCCACATAGAAATATTTAAATCTTTATTATATACAGAAGAAACAAAAAAAATTGTTGCTAGAATAAATTGCAAAGTGTAATAGGGTATTTGACCACCATTTTTTCGGTTTGATATGTAGGGACGTCTCAATAATATAACCATAGGTGAACGAATTACTTCGATAGCACAAAAATCTCTCGAGGTATGTTAATTTGAAAATAACAATTTTGGACTTTCCCAAAAACTTAGTTAATTCAGTAGTAAGGCAGATGCAATCAATAAAAATAATAAAAGATATTCCATAACAAATTACACACTGCTATCTAGTCCCAAACTATTTCTTAGTTGTATTAATTATTTGTTAGCTTGTACTATATAAGTAATATTATACTTAAATAAATTTTGTTTTCGAAAAACATACATTATTATATATATATATTTTTAGCAATTCGTTAGGAAAATATTTTTTTAAAAACAACAGCATCCTAACGACTGATTTAATTACAACAAAATTAAACAATTGGCAAGAGTTTCTACAAAAGTACTCGAAATGAAAATACGCTCTGATGTTCACGCTTCGACGACCAGCAACGGAATGAGAGTCGGCACGTGTTCGCGCCGGCTTTTATACTTTTCTGGCTGTCACTTCCAACACGGCCTTTCCTGACAGGAGGCCGTCCTCGGGCTCCCTTGCTTTACTTCAGCTCTGGTGGGTGGCTTCCAGTACCGGCATGGATAGTCCGGCATCCTGCTGTTCCTCAAACGGAACACCGGGCACAGCGGCTATCGCAGCACTAGGCGGCAACGCGGATAACTGCGTGCCGGAAGTGCTGGGGCTGCGGCTCGCTGTCCACAGCAGACGTACAGCAAGCAGCGGCGAGAGCAGACTCCTTGTCCTCATTGTCTGCACCTTTATAAAATCAACAGACAACGCGTATTTCTACGCAAACGTTCATAGGTTACATAAGTACATAGCAAGTACACCTTAGTTACACAAATACATTGTGCAACATGAAACTATTGAGGAAAGAGGCACGACGTGAAGCGTTTTCTCAATAATTTCATGCAACGATCAACTTGTGCTGAGACAGAGGCACGACGTGAAGCGTATCTCAAACACCAGCTAAGTTAGAGGCACGACGTGAAGCATAACTTAGCAACATAAAAACACATAAGCACAGAAACTATTGAGGAAAGAGGCACGACGTGAAGCATTTTCTCAATAATTTCGTGTGGCAATTAACTTGTGCTGAGACAGAGGCACGACGTGAAGCGTATCTCAAACACCAACTAAGTTAGAGGCACTACGTGAAGCATAACTTAGTTACAGGTCAAAACAGAGGCACGACGTGAAGCATGTTTTAACCACAGTAGGACAGAGGCACGACGTGAAGCGTGTCCATCTCGCTCCCAGCACCGTCTGTAGTGCTCGGCAGCGATCCCAGCATCGGCTGGACCTCCCGGCAGCGCTCCCAGTATCAGCTGGAGCATCGACTACAGCGCACAACATAGGCGCGTAGCAGCACATGCGTCGGCCACATGACGCAGCGCGCTCAACATCTGCCGGAGCACTAGTCACAGCCTGCCGCACAAGCGCACCCAGCATCTGCTGGAGCGCTCGTCACAGCACGCCACAGAGGCGTGCAGCAGCGCACCTAGCATCAGTTTCAGACGCTGCTTATGGGCCAGCATGTATCAACTAGTCGCAAAGACCGCTCAGCCCAAGCCTGCAATCAATTGAAACAAAACAATCGAAGCATCACTGACAATTTGACAATGTCACATCACACTATTGTATGCTTATTCCTTAACAAATTTTAAGGTTCTGCATCTAAACCTTAGTAGCCTTTGGACGGCGCATATATTAGCAGGGCTCCGACCCAGATAGTCAGTATATGTCATAAAAATGCCCATCTATATGGTCCAAACAAAATCAAAATCTTGAAGGTACACCAACGGGCTTAATCTCTCTTGCGTTAAATAACTTTCAACGCATTGCAGTCAGCACAGTGGAGTGCATCACCACCGAGTAAGGCCTGAAATGCAGCAATGCTTTCTCTACAGCGAGAGTTTAGAGTTTGTACGAACAGTACTTATTCTCTGCGCCTTGCATTAGCCTACTGAGATAGGCAACTACTCGCTTGCGAGTAACCTCATGAGTTTGTAACAGTACAGCTCCATAGCCGATGGAACTCGCTTCCATTGGCAAGGAGGGGTCATAAATCGCAAGAACCGGCTTGTTCATCAAGTATTCGATTACATATTTGCGAGCAGCTTGCTGCTCACTGCCCCAATTGAACTCCACACCCTTCCAAGTTAGGGCAGAAATAGAAACTGTTTTCAGGGCACAATACGGTATGTACTTGCGAAAATAGCTGGCCAAATCGAAAAATTGGCGAGCACGCTTAACATTTTTGCCTCAGCAGAATCGACCAATGCTTGGATTATACTATCGCTCGGCTGTACCTGACCAAGACTTAGAGCGCGTCCTAAACGAGCGCTTCCTTACATAAAGTCATCATAATCTCATCTACCGTATATCGCAAAACAAGTCACGACCTTGTGACCAAGTTTTTGGCAGATACCACATGGTTCAGTCTTTATTACAACTATAGACAAAACACTTTTGACCGTTATCGCCACTATTGCCATTGCTTGAATAAGATCTAGGCCCCTTATCACAATTACATTGCTTGTGACCGTATTTACCACACAGAAAACATTTACCATTGTTAAATCTTCGCTTCCGATTAATATCATGATCTACTTTTGACTTTTCGACATGATTATTATGCGAAATATTACTAAACTTTTTATTTGATGTATTTGATTTAACGTAAATAGAAAATAATTCTACTAATTCATTTGACTTTAGTTTTGCATTCGTGGCAGAGACACGGATTTGTAGATCCGTAATACCCCTTATCACCATAGCCGAAATTAGCTGTCACTTAACTCTTTAACTATACGTAACTTTAGTAAAGAGCGGCGAGCATAATCAGCATATGTCGGGTAAATACTCCGATAAATATCAGAGCTAGTACTCATGACCTCAAAATGTTTGCTACATCTGGCTTCTTAGGGCACAGACGCTTAAACTCTTTCATAAAATTGCTCCTACTACGGTCATTTCTGTGTCAGTGGGTTACCCACTAATTATGCCAATGAGATATAGACACTCATTATCACACCAGTCATTGAAAACTGAACACTTCTACCTCTTCCCACTAATTGTAGGATCAAAAGTCGAAATATAGTAAGCGTGGTTAGATCTCACCATAGTATTGATGGATGGTATAGCATCCATTGTACGATCAGTCGCGCTGGTGTCTCGATCCGTAGTAGCACTCACGGAGTACCCCGACAAAGGTGGGGCTGTAGAGCGCTGACTCGCAGCACCAGCTCTCACTTCACTCGCAGCACCCAGACCATCGGCACAGTCGGCCAATGGTGGCTGCAGCGGCGACGTCACCAAAGACGCAAGGCCACTCGGCCCACGTAGCCACGGTCGAGACGCTGTCCTCAATGGTGTCAATTGATCTAGAATTTGTTGCATTCATTGAGTTAATACATTGCTAGAACAGCTACGTCGTCTGCGTTTACGACTAGAACATGAATCACAACGTCTACAACGCAAATCACGATGTCTAGAACGTGAATCACGATCTTAAGACGAGCATCACGGCTCCTAGAACGAATTCTACAACGTCTCCTAGAATTGCTTCTGGAGTAGCTTTTAGTACACGGCTTTCACAATTATTAGCCATCTCCATTGATTTACATAAAGAAATAAGCAGATACAGCAAAAGTGAACAGCCAACACACTATATCAGACTTGAAATAAAAAGGTGAAACCACAAAACAATAACGTTTTCACCAACGAGAATGTGCTGCTTTTCTAATTTCGGTAAATAAATCGGAACGTACTCATGAGAAATTACAGACATATAACTGTCTCCGTAAACGGATATAACAAACTACAAAAATATTCCATTTGCCAAATTGAAAAGTAGTCTTGTGCTTAATCGGACACTCTTAGGTGCGCACTGTAATAGTACAGTCCGATTAATGTACTAGTACACCTTAATAGTACTATTAGTACCTATTAGTACTCAGAAATGTAGCCGACAATGTAATCATTTAACAATGTAAATTTGGTAATTACAAGCACTATACAGCGCTGTATAAAATTTTCTATGAATAAAACACACGGCGCTGAAAGCGATTTATACCAGTGCAGTACGCTTACCTCCTATCTCGCTTACTCTTACGATAACATTGCAAGACGCTTTATTCTTTGTCTCACGGACAGACCACAGACAGACAAGTGTTTCGGGCTTGGATAACATAGTACACTGTACGAGTGTACGAATAGTCCGATTAGGTCCGAATAAGAGTTCGCGTTTGGTAACGTTTCTTCTAGTACAGTGTCAAGTACCGTCACCTATTAGTACATCGTACATGTACTACTCAAGACTATTGAAAAGTCAAATTGCTAGTCTTAAATAGCACAGTGGGTAGATTTATTTTCGAGACAAAAATTGACCTCATTTCTATTGTGCGTCTCGGATTTTTTGTTTGCCAAAACAATTTTCGATCTTATGCCCAGGCTTGTTACAAAATGAACACAACTCGGATTTCGATGGTACAAATATAGCCTTTGCGTTAGATAACCCACTAGTACTAGGACTTTTGCAAAAAGCCTGTTTATGTTACATTGCACCACATGTAAAACAACCGTCATCTAAACGACGTTTACCAAAACAATTACTAGGAGTATGCCTATTTTTTGACAAGAAATTATTCTTTGGGGTAGTACGCAACATACTAGATTTCTACCAATACTGGAAATTCTACCAAGTTATTGGGCAATAGCTTAGCGTTTGTGGCTGATGCACGAATCTGTGGATCAGTGATACCGCGAATCACAATAGCGGAAATCAATTCGTCACTGAGCCCCTGTACTATACGCAGTCGAAGTAACGATCTACGGGCGTAATCGGCGTATGTGGGATAACTATCCGAATTGGTACTCATCACCTCAAATAAAATATTGGCGATATCGGGTGTTTTCGGACACAAAGGTTTGAATTCCTTATTGAAATTGCTCCACGTACGATTACTAGTTACCTACTTCATTTAACCACGTTCGAGCATCACCCTTCAAGCAGTTACCTATCCGTGAAAGGCACTCATAATCACCCTAGTTGTTTAGGGACTTAGCTCGGTCAACTTCATCGCACCAATCGTTAATATTGTGCAAATTAGGGTCAAAGTTTGATATATAAAAATATTGGTTGGATCTCACCGAGCTGAGTTGATTCGTGACCCCAAGTGGCATGCTCGCATCGCTGACGGCCTGCTCGGAGATGGACTCCGCAGCACGAGTAGGCTCCGCAAGCGCCTCGCTCGGCAGCACCGGCAGCAGGGACGCTGGTGGCGGGCCGCCACCGTGTCCGTCGTCTGACGGGGACGACGTTCGGCATCGTGTACGGCCCGCTGGCCGGCACGATGACTCGCACCGCGTGCCAGATGCACGCTGAGAAGGCGACACGCGCCGTGAGCTCGCCGCACGCGGTGGCAGCGACGTGTGTGCCGCTGGCCGGCACGACGACTCGCGCCGTGCACCAGATGCACGCTGAGACGGCGACTCGCGCCGTGAGCTCGCCGCACGCGGTGGCAGCGACGTGTGTGCCGCTGGCCGGCACGACGACTCGCGCCGTGATGGCGGTGGCGTGTTCGACACGCTCGGCAAGCGCCGGGCCGGTAGCGTGCGCGGCAAGGAAGCAGTACGGCCTGCCGACCACCTAGGCCGGCTCCCTGCACGCTCCTCCAACGCTCGCAGTCGGGATCGCATTGCTGCCATCTCCTGCAGCAGTTCGCTGTCTGGAGTGCGATCCCGGCGTCTGGAATCGCGACGCCGAACCTCGTCCTCATGACGAGCTCGACTACGGTCACGGTTCGACATCTATGAAAAACCTGTAGCTGTCAAAGATAGAGCGGTTAATACAAACACGTGACTTCTATCCAACTTCTGATTTTAGCAATTCGTTAGGAAAATATTTTTTTAAAAACAACAGCATCCTAACGACTGATTTAATTACAACAAAATTAAACAATTGGCAAGAGTTTCTACAAAAGTACTCGAAATGAAAATACGCTCTGATGTTCACGCTTCGACGACCAGCAACGGAATGAGAGTCGGCACGTGTTCGCGCCGGCTTTTATACTTTTCTGGCTGTCACTTCCAACAATATATATAGTATTTACGAAATTTATTAATTTATTATTACATAGAAAACATCCAGATCAAGACAAACAGACATGTTCACGTAAACACGCGTTTCACTAGATCAGATGAAAAACAATAACATTAAGTAAATTCTTGATTTTAACCTGATATAAACACCGCCATCTCGCGGCGGCCTGACGAATGAACTCTCCTCCAGCGGCATCACGGTGAACTCCCACGCCAGAGTGTCTATCGGCCAGCCTTCACTGCGAGCTGTCGTCTGGAATTTAATATTAATGTCATACAATTATAAATAAACTTCCGTAATAAAAGGCAACCGTTAACCAACGTACTACTTACAGCGTACAGCTGAGTAAGGATTAGGGACAATTCCCTTGGGATACTGGGATAAGCGCGTACGAAGTCGCGAGCGTAAGCTAGTCTACATTAAAAGCAACAAATCCCGAGATAAGATCCTTTAATATGTATGTGTGTGTACCTGCATGACGGCCGTGAGGAAGCCGGCGGGACGGCCAGCGCGGGCAGCCAGCACAGCGCGGGGGGCGGAGGACGTGGCGGTGTATGTGTGTGTACCTGCATGACGGCCGTGAGGAAGCCGGCGGGCACGGCCAGCGCGGGCAGCCAGCACAGCGCGGGGGGCGGAGGACGTGGCGGTGTATGTGTGTGTACCTGCATGACGGCCGTGAGGAAGCCGGCGGGCACGGCCAGCGCGGGCAGCCAGCACAGCGCGGGGGGCGGAGGACGTGGCGGTGTATGTGTGTGTACCTGCATGACGGCCGTGAGGAAGCCGGCGGGCACGGCCAGCGCGGGCAGCCAGCACAGCGCGGGGGGCGGAGGACGTGGCGGTGTATGTGTGTGTACCTGCATGACGGCCGTGAGGAAGCCGGCGGGCACGGCCAGCGCGGGCAGCCAGCACAGTGAGGGGGGCGGAGGACGTGGCGGTGTATGTGTGTGTACCTGCATGACGGCCGTGAGGAAGCCGGCGGGCACGGCCAGCGCGGGCAGCCAGCACAGTGAGGGGGGCGGAGGACGTGGCGGTGTATGTGTGTGTACCTGCATGACGGCCGTGAGGAAGCCGGCGGGCACGGCCAGCGCGGGCAGCCAGCACAGCGAGGGGGGCGGAGGACGTGGCGGTGTATGTGTGTGTACCTGCATGACGGCCGTGAGGAAGCCGGCGGGCACGGCCAGCGCGGGCAGCCAGCACAGTGAGGGGGGCGGAGGACGTGGCGGTGTATGTGTGTGTACCTGCATGACGGCCGTGAGGAAGCCGGCGGGCACGGCCAGCGCGGGCAGCCAGCACAGTGAGGGGGGCGGAGGACGTGGAGGTGTATGTGTGTGTACCTGCATGACGGCCGTGAGGAAGCCGGCGGGCACGGCCAGCGCGGGCAGCCAGCACAGTGAGGGGGGCGGAGGACGTGGCGGTGTATGTGTGTGTACCTGCATGACGGCCGTGAGGAAGCCGGCGGGCACGGCCAGCGCGGGCAGCCAGCACAGTGAGGGGGGCGGAGGACGTGGCGGTGTATGTGTGTGTACCTGCATGACGGCCGTGAGGAAGCCGGCGGGCACGGCCAGCGCGGGCAGCCAGCACAGTGAGGGGGGCGGAGGACGTGGCGGTGTATGTGTGTGTACCTGCATGACGGCCGTGAGGAAGCCGGCGGGCACGGCCAGCGCGGGCAGCCAGCACAGCGCGGGGGGCGGAGGACGTGGCGGTGTATGTGTGTGTACCTGCATGACGGCCGTGAGGAAGCCGGCGGGCACGGCCAGCGCGGGCAGCCAGCACAGCGCGGGGGGCGGAGGACGTGGCGGTGTATGTGTGTGTACCTGCATGACGGCCGTGAGGAAGCCGGCGGGCACGGCCAGCGCGGGCAGCCAGCACAGCGCGGGGGGCGGAGGACGTGGCGGTGTATGTGTGTGTACCTGCATGACGGCCGTGAGGAAGCCGGCGGGCACGGCCAGCGCGGGCAGCCAGCACAGCGCGGGGGGCGGAGGACGTGGCGGTGTATGTGTGTGTACCTGCATGACGGCCGTGAGGAAGCCGGCGGGCACGGCCAGCGCGGGCAGCCAGCACAGCGCGGGGGGCGGAGGACGTGGCGGTGTATGTGTGTGTACCTGCATGACGGCCGTGAGGAAGCCGGCGGGCACGGCCAGCGCGGGCAGCCAGCACAGCGCGGGGGGCGGAGGACGTGGCGGTGTATGTGTGTGTACCTGCATGACGGCCGTGAGGAAGCCGGCGGGCACGGCCAGCGCGGGCAGCCAGCACAGCGCGGGGGGCGGAGGACGTGGCGGTGTATGTGTGTGTACCTGCATGACGGCCGTGAGGAAGCCGGCGGGCACGGCCAGCGCGGGCAGCCAGCACAGCGCGGGGGGCGGAGGACGTGGCGGTGTATGTGTGTGTACCTGCATGACGGCCGTGAGGAAGCCGGCGGGCACGGCCAGCGCGGGCAGCCAGCACAGCGCGGGGGGCGGAGGACGTGGCGGTGTATGTGTGTGTACCTGCATGACGGCCGTGAGGAAGCCGGCGGGCACGGCCAGCGCGGGCAGCCAGCACAGCGCGGGGGGCGGAGGACGTGGCGGTGTATGTGTGTGTACCTGCATGACGGCCGTGAGGAAGCCGGCGGGCACGGCCAGCGCGGGCAGCCAGCACAGCGCGGGCGGGCGGCGGGGCGCGGCGGCCCAGCCCGCCAGGTGCGCGCCGCGCTGCGACAGCTCGCGGCACCACGCGCCCAGCGGCTTCAGCGACGGACGCCCTGCCGGCCACGACGGTCACGGTTTCGCAATTCGGAACAGATATTGCATATACTTCGGAGAAAACCTCAACAGACCATCATTAATTCCACAACTTTATAGTGGTGAGTGACGCAAATGCTTTAGCTAAATCACAAAATACCTCTCGTTGCCTTTTTTGTTCCGTTGACGCTGTGATCGATATGTAATGTTGTTCAGGTTTTAAACATCAGCATAGAATATTTATTTGTGCCTCGGGCAAAGATCGTATATACTAAGGATGGTTAGGATTCGTGCTAGTACAGGCTGACGCCGCCGCGCAGTCGTTGGGACGCAGAGGCCGCGTCCAGTCCGCAGTTGGCTGTCGGATTCGCCAATGGATTTTTTTGTCAGACGAATCCGATTAATTAGAAACAATCTAATTAATCGGATTGATGACAGTTTGCTCGTGAAATATTAACGCGGATTTTAACAAATAAACAAGTGCGTGAACACTATATTCTACAAATCAAAATGGTTCCTTTTGTGAAATTTTTCGGGTACTACATTTTGCGAAACGTGACATTATAAGCCGCTAGGAATTAGTCGTGTGTGCTACTAAAGAAGTAAATTGATTCGTTATAAAATCCTATCCAATCCTGATGCCTTTTGGCGAGAACTGATTGAAGCGTCCGCTCAAGATACTGGACGTGAGGAATTTAGTTACTATTTCTATCTACATAAATTTTAAGGTTAGGTAATAAATAAAGTAAAGGTTAGATAAAAAATAAAAGATTGCTTTTTTGTGTGTTCATTACCGGCTATCGATTCTACTATGGTTTACCAAGGAACTATATTCATGATAAGCAATTGAATAGTAACCTTTTTGCCAGAACGTGGGGACTTTTCCTTCGAAGATGCAAGAGTACATAATTTCCAGCATTTCAGACATCACGACAAGACCTTCAATGGCGCGCCGCAATTCCTACGATAACAAATATATTGAGTTCAGAAAGTAAATAAAAATCCCAATTCTATAAAAAACTGTAAGGTTATCCACTTGACTGTAAATTGATTTGACTATAAATTGATATTAAATTGAACTGGATAGGCAAAGCTAGGTGTACTACTAGTAGTACAACTAGAAAACTACAACTACCATAGCACTAGTACTAGGTGTTTTCTAGGTAGTAATCCAAAAGTCTCTTGTCTACTACCCCTAGCTACGACCATGTCGGCAAGTCTCTTGGTGTCAAAAGCATATCACTGACTTTTTAGTATGTTCGTTTTTTATTTCCTCGTATTCACCTATTTAGTTTTGCGGCTAATCATTGGCTGTAGCAGAACTAATAGCGTTTTGTTCATTAGCACTTATATTAAGTTAAACAGCTGAGTTACAGTTATTTTATGTTCTATTTTATGAAAGGGTACTGTACCCTCAGCCCGGCGACAATGTTGGTAATCAGCGTATTGAAGTAGCCAATCTCCTGCAGCAAGGAGACACACATCGGCATCACTATCTCGGGGCCCATCATCTTCTCAGCCGTCTCAACGTCAATCTTGGATGGCAGCTTTTGCATCATTTCGTTAGCTAGTTCGTCTACCTGTTTTACAATAATTTTACAGTCATCCAAAGATACAAGTAACTGGAGACGAGAATTATGAACGTCATCACTGTCTGTATTTGCACACTGCTGCACTGCTAGATGTAACCATTCCCCAATACTTACCGCTATATGCAAATGGCAATCCTCTGCTTTCGCTAGGAACCAGCTACCTTCCGCCGTTATTTTAAAGTTGTCGATTCATCTAGAGCAGTGTTTTTCAATCTTCTTGAACACGGGACCCCTTTACAAGTTAAAAACTTCTGGCGACCCCCTCCAGCTGGCTATGCAAGCTTCACATTAGTTAGTGCCATTTGCGTTCGAATTTGTTGACATAAAAATTAAGGAGAGAAATAGGTTTCCATTGGAAAAAGATTTGCTTAAAGATTTGAGTTGATAAATTATTGAACAAACATCAGCCCTGCTTACGTTCTTTTATTGTAGCGTGTGAACTATAAAAAATTGCGTTTTTTCTGCCGCGACCCCCCGAATATAACTTGGCGAGCCCTCTGGGGGTCGCAACCCACATTTTGAAAATCACTGATCTAGAGGTGCTAAATGTTTTACCGCCCATGTAGTTTTCTTAAAACTGGGTAAATTGAAATATACTATTGTCTTTATTTACCATTCGTCAATCGAGGTGTATAATTACAAGTCTCATAATAATACAAAAATAATTTCCTCCAGAATATTTATTCTAATTCCGCCTTTGGTTACTTATTTCCTTTGCTGACTGTAGTTGTACAAGTAAAGATAGCATTTTAATCAAATTACCTATTTACTATTTTTTATCACTTGATGGAAAGCAAGGGTTGTTATCGGCAAAAGTGAATTTTCTAGGCTCAGCAAAGAGTCCATATCGCACAATAAGTTTTCTAATGCCGGTACTGCTTGTCTTAGAAAACTTATCATATTGCTATCATCACACTTAAAAGAATAAAGAAGGCAATCAAATTTCGAATTATGCTATCTACTACAGGCGGAAATAGCACATTATTATTGCGCGTTCTTATTCATAGATTATTTGTTACCTTCTGATCTTCACCACCACCGCCTCCACCACCTCCGGTAGAAGCTAACGCGAACAGCGTCGAGCACATGATCAATGCATCCTGTAATACATTCACTAGTTTAAGAATAGATACTCGCCGATCGGGTCTACGTATTATGGTCAAAGCCGACCCGCATGGTAGAACTGTGGAACAGCATATATGAAGTTAAAAGAACTTGAAGTCAAATAACTTTGGGTCGATGATGACGCAAGATAAAGATAAATATGAAAGAGATGAAGGTGATGAAGAAGATAAAGAAGATGAAGATGGTGACGTGAGCGGTGTACCTGCGCCAGCGTGGCGACGTCGGCGGAGGTCGAGGTGAATATGGTGACGTGAGCGGTGTACCTGCGCCAGCGTGGCGACGTCGGCGGAGGTCGAGGTGAATATGGTGACGTGAGCGGTGTACCTGCGCCAGCGTGGCGACGTCGGCGGAGGTCGAGGTGAATATGGTGACGTGAGCGGTGTACCTGCGCCAGCGTGGCGACGTCGGCGGAGGTCGAGGTGAATATGGTGACGTGAGCGGTGTACCTGCGCCAGCGTGGCGACGTCGGCGGAGGTCGAGGTGAATATGGTGACGTGAGCGGTGTACCTGCGCCAGCGTGGCGACGTCGGCGGAGGTCGAGGTGAATATGGTGACGTGAGCGGTGTACCTGCGCCAGCGTGGCGACGTCGGCGGAGGTCGAGGTGAATATGGTGACGTGAGCGGTGTACCTGCGCCAGCGTGGCGACGTCGGCGGAGGTCGAGGTGAATATGGTGACGTGAGCGGTGTACCTGCGCCAGCGTGGCGACGTCGGCGGAGGTCGAGGTGAATATGGTGACGTGAGCGGTGTACCTGCGCCAGCGTGGCGACGTCGGCGGAGGTCGAGGTGAATATGGTGACGTGAGCGGTGTACCTGCGCCAGCGTGGCGACGTCGGCGGAGGTCGAGGTGAATATGGTGACGTGAGCGGTGTACCTGCGCCAGCGTGGCGACGTCGGCGGAGGTCGAGGTGAATATGGTGACGTGAGCGGTGTACCTGCGCCAGCGTGGCGACGTCGGCGGAGGTCGAGGTGAATATGGTGACGTGAGCGGTGTACCTGCGCCAGCGTGGCGACGTCGGCGGAGGTCGAGGTGAATATGGTGACGTGAGCGGTGTACCTGCGCCAGCGTGGCGACGTCGGCGGAGGTCGAGGTGAATATGGTGACGTGAGCGGTGTACCTGCGCCAGCGTGGCGACGTCGGCGGAGGTCGAGGTGAATATGGTGACGTGAGCGGTGTACCTGCGCCAGCGTGGCGACGTCGGCGGAGGTCGAGGTGAAGATGGTGACGTGAGCGGTGTACCTGCGCCAGCGTGGCGACGTCGGCGGAGGTCGAGGTGAAGATGGTGACGTGAGCGGTGTACCTGCGCCAGCGTGGCGACGTCGGCGGAGGTCGAGGTGAAGATGGTGACGTGAGCGGTGTACCTGCGCCAGCGTGGCGACGTCGGCGGAGGTCGAGGTGAAGATGGTGACGTGAGCGGTGTACCTGCGCCAGCGTGGCGACGTCGGCGGAGGTCGAGGTGAAGATGGTGACGTGAGCGGTGTACCTGCGCCAGCGTGGCGACGTCGGCGGAGGCGTGCTGGCCGAGCGACTCTGCGCGCTCGGCGGCCGGCAGCAGGTCGAGGAAGTCGCGGAACGACTCCAGGCTGCCGTCGCGGGGCACGTGGTACGCGGGCAGCGACGACAGCCTGCGACACCAGTCTGTTACACTCCAGGCTGCCGTCGCGGGGCACGTGGTACGCGGGCAGCGACGACAGCCTGCGACACCAGTCTGTTACACTCCAGGCTGCCGTCGCGGGGCACGTGGTACGCGGGCAGCGACGACAGCCTGCGACACCAGTCTGTTACACTCCAGGCTGCCGTCGCGGGGCACGTGGTACGCGGGCAGCGACGACAGCCTGCGACACCAGTCTGTTACACTCCAGGCTGCCGTCGCGGGGCACGTGGTACGCGGGCAGCGACGACAGCCTGCGACACCAGTCTGTTACACTCCAGGCTGCCGTCGCGGGGCACGTGGTACGCGGGCAGCGACGACAGCCTGCCACACCAGAAACACTATTCGCCGATGCTAAAGGATGTCTACTGTGACCTTAACTTATATGCACGCGCTCGGCCAATAATGATTCAGTAAGATACCATCGGCCGATCACCATTTTTATCCTGTCTGGATTATTCTGTGTCGCAAAAACTTGTCTCTAGTTTGTTCACAATTATAATAGCAATTTGCCCTTTATCGGAGCGATCGCCCGCATAGATTTTTCGATTCATTCTACGAGTACAATGTTATTCATTTATTTTTAAAATTTACTCCTTATAAATTGAGAATAAATTGACGTGATCTATATAGACTCTTGCAAAGCGTTCGACAAGGAAACTCTTGTAGCATTCACACAAAATTGTTGTTTATTGCTAAGCTGAGTCCGTATTGCATCTTGGACTGTTTAAAATGATATGGTTTAGAATCGCAGTAATCCGGTTCCGATCAACGTTGCGGAATGTTACATGTGGAGTACCTCAGGGCTAACACCTGGGACCGGTGTTAACATTTTTGTAAAGACATGCTCTATTGTTTTTCTCTTCACAAGCTTTTTGTATGGAGACGATTTAAAGTTATCCAGAACAAATAAGTCTGCCCGTCTGTGGACATATTTCATTACACTTCTACAAAATATGCCTTTAATAGTGTTTTTGTTGACTGTGAAAATAATAAAATGGGCTTGAATTTAAAAACAACTCTTCCTCCTCTCCACGGTCCTCTTAGAAACCACAAATTTATAAATTCAAACCTACAATTGAGAACGTCATAATTAAGGAAGTTATTAATATACATACCTACAATTTGTTCGACCTATTAACTCGAGTCCATTTTGGTTCTGGGCTTCGATTGAGAGGAGATCCGTATCCCAACTGTGGGATGATGGGTTGATGCCGACATGCAAGGTTATTTATAAAGTATGTCTCGCCTGTAAAAGGGCGTGTCGTAGGCCTCCTCGCAGAAGAACTGGTTGATGTAGGCGATGAGCACGCGCTTGTCCCAGTCGTCGGTGATGTGGCCGCCGTAGTTGATGATGGCGAACAGGTAACGCAGCGCGTCCCACGGGACCTCCTCGTACTCCTCCAGGTAGTTCGCCAGCAGGTTGTCTGACACCTGATCCGTATACAAATACAAAATTCTTTATTCAGTATCAGATTATTACAGTTCCGTGTTGCGATTTAGAATTTCTTTTAAATAAAAATATATTTGTTAGAAAATCCTGCCTTTCCATAACATATTTTAGATCCAGAGTGAGGACACTTAGAATGTGTGTTCGTGTTTTTTTATGTGTTTATAATAAAATATTTTTATTTGTAATAATAACATAAGTATACAATATTCATTGCTTTATTTCATACTACAATCACACATCCCTACTAATATTATTAATGTGAATGTGAGCTTGTTTGTCACTGTTTCACGTCGAAACTACTCGACCGATTATCATGAAACTTTGTACACATATTCTCAAAAGTATTAGGAAGGACACTTTTTATTCAAAAGTAAACCCGGGCGAAGCCGCGGATGGAAGCTAGTTTATAATAAAAATAGAAGCAGTTACCGTTTACAGGTGAAGTCCTAAATATATTTAGCTGGTACCTACTGTATCGGGACGGGGGCCCACCACACATTCCCACCACTGTGTCTCCTGTGTAGGCAGGATTAATAGCGGCGACCTGGCGTTGACTTGCCATGGCTGGAGGCTCATTGAAGGACCCAATGAGCCATGCGCCAACGTAATAAATATATATGCGCAGAAATGAAGAATTTCGATAGAAAATCGACATAGCTCTCAAAATCAGTAGTTTTTGAAGTGGCAGTAGCCATATCTGCCGAATCAGTGATGTCAGATGGGGAGAAAAGTCCTGGACTGATGGCCGCATATGACGCAACGAAACGCTTACAGTCGCACATCAAATAAATGGTTTACCACCCTAGGATTGACTTTCGTTGGTCCTGTTGAAATTTTAGAAGATTTACCTAGGAGGTTTTATTATAACTAATAAACCATTTTTTTCGTAAGTAGCTCTAAAAAATTGTTAAATTACTTACATCGAAGTCAGCATCATTGAAGCTATACACGGCGTTGTACCCTAGTTGTCGGAACCGCTTCCTGGCGATGAGCGTGCAGTGGAAGAACGAAACACAAAATAATAGGCGACGGTACTTTGGCGACGCTTCGTCAAACTTGTCCTCGTTTAAATTCGCGAATATTCGGACTAAGTTTCCCTTGAGACCCTGGAGATGAAAAATTCTTGGATGAAAGTAGTTCACCATCATCGTCTTTGGTCCATTTATATCATCCTAAGTTTGGACCCAAAGCCGACGTCATCTTCTTGTGTTATATTGTATCGCTAAGTGAGAGTCATCCTGACAAAAAGCAGTCCAACCCGATAAACTTCTTTTCTAGATTCAAAATGTCATGAATTGTTTCACATTGAAGTCTAAGACGTTATCGACAGGGAACTGAATCGTTTTTTTTTCTATATGAGATGGGGACAAACGAACATGGGGCCGTCAATTAATCACGTGAGGTTTTTTTTTGCAATTTTAGCACCCCCACCCTCCCCCTTGGTGATACTCGGTGAGGTCTTGGAAATCTCACGTGATAAATGGACGGCCCCCATGTGGGTCACCTGATAGAAAGCAATCATCACCGCCTATGGAGATCAGCGACCTCTACTCCTTCCTTTCTTTCTCTTTTTCTCTCAAAACTTTCTCTTATTTTTTCTCAAAACTTTATGGTACACAGTATGATATCACCAGTATCAACAATAGATGAACCGTGTACCTGTTTGACGAGTTAGAATTGTTGTACGCTGGAACACAAGTGGTTAAATGTTAAGTGGCGGAGGTATAATACATCTCGTACTTCAAGTGTCTATAAACTACGGTAGTCGCTTTGCATCAGGCGAGTCACATAGCCGTTCAGTAGCCGAAGTAGCATAAAAAATTGAGTCTTAGCAGGACATCTGTCTGTCTGAAATATCGAGATTTTACATAGAAAATATTGCCAACCGAGTGGAGAGAGCCCCGCATTAAATGTCTCTCGTGTAAAGAGCGGTGGTTACCTGAGGAGGCTCCGTGGTCATCTTGATGCTCCTCTGCAGGACGTTGAGCGGGAACTTGTCGTCGGGCATGGAGGACAGCCAGAGCCTGAACCTGGGGTGTATGTTACCTGAGGAGGCTCCGTGGTCATCTTGATGCTCCTCTGCAGTACGTTGAGCGGGAACTTGTCGTCGGGCATGGAGGACAGCCAGAGCCTGAACCTGGGGTGTATGTTACCTGAGGAGGCTCCGTGGTCATCTTGATGCTCCTCTGCAGTACGTTGAGCGGGAACTTGTCGTCGGGCATGGAGGACAGCCAGAGCCTGAACCTGGGGTGTATGTTACCTGAGGAGGCTCCGTGGTCATCTTGATGCTCCTCTGCAGCACGTTGAGCGGGAACTTGTCGTCGGGCATGGAGGACAGCCAGAGCCTGAACCTGGGGTGTATGTTACCTGAGGAGGCTCCGTGGTCATCTTGATGCTCCTCTGCAGCACGTTGAGCGGGAACTTGTCGTCGGGCATGGAGGACAGCCAGAGCCTGAACCTGGGGTGTATGTTACCTGAGGAGGCTCCGTGGTCATCTTGATGCTCCTCTGCAGCACGTTGAGCGGGAACTTGTCGTCGGGCATGGAGGACAGCCAGAGCCTGAACCTGGGGTGTATGTTACCTGAGGAGGCTCCGTGGTCATCTTGATGCTCCTCTGCAGCACGTTGAGCGGGAACTTGTCGTCGGGCATGGAGGACAGCCAGAGCCTGAACCTGGGGTGTATGCGGCTGCTGTCGAGTCCTCGCAGCGCGCCCAGCCAGGCGCACGCCAGGTGGCAGTTGGCCAGGAACACCCAGCCGCCCTCCTTCATGCCGTGCGCCAGCATTCTGGGGAATACGTGGTACGGCTTTTACCAGAGTCGTTTATCCGACAGAGACGAAGGGAGGGGGTTATATCTGTCAAAAATTAGTTTTTAGACCGAATACACTTCACTCAAAGATTTCGAACAATCGAAAGAAATTTTACGGTTAGAGAAACTCTCCACCAAACGACTATGCGAACCTCAATCTCCCGTGATGCACCCCGCAAAGTAACTAACGAGGCACTAGGAAAAGAAAGGCAAATGGAACGGGCAGAACCTTCATCACACCGAACGCAGCCAAAAAAGAACACTCTTAAGGGTTGTTGTGTTGTTGAGATGGAATGAGGTGGAAATAGATATCGACGACTCGCAAGTTATGCACCTAGTGTTACAACCATTCCTTGAACTGGGTACCTACATTAGACGGGCCGTAATACAACTCAGGAGAGGTGCAGGCAGAGGTGGCGAGACTTCGTGACGCGAGTCCTGTCTGCTTCCTCGTCATGATAACCACGACCACTCCGGCAAGAGTGAAGCGGCAAAGAAGAATACAACTCATGCCTACTAACAAAATAGCTATTGCTGGGCTTCTTAACCCTTGTAAAGGTTCCAAGCAATGTCCCTTATCCTCCACTTACATTCACGCCCCCCCTCCCCTTTTGTAGTCTCACCCTTCTCTTCACTTAATCTTATCTGCGTACCAGATATCAATAATACCTGGAAGCAGTGGGTGCTTGCCCCTGACCAAGGCTGAGTGACTGGAACTTGTCAAACATCTTGACATCCTGTGCCAGCTGGATCAGAGACGCAGTGGGATCAACTCCCGGGGACAACACGAACAAAAGGGAGGTCTTCCATGTAGACTCCTCCCACGCCATCTGACAATATTACAAAGATTTTTAACAATATCCCCCTTTCTAGTTAAGAAGTTAAGTTTATAAGTTTTTGCCCATATTATAAATATTTTAAAAAAGTGGAAAAATTCACCTCTCTGCATAGGAGGGATTTTTTTTCATTTTTTTAAATATTTATAACATTCTGGCAAGTTTGCTGAAACAACTCTTGAAAAATAATAATAATTTTTGTTTATAGTTCAGAATTTAAACGATAAGCTAAACTTGTACATACTATGGGTATTACATGACCAGAATGATCATCGTCAGCTAAAGGTAATTATGATGATATCCAGCATGTACCGCAGATCCAGTAAGCTTGTGATGAAGGAGGTGATGATGACCCAGTACTGACCTTAATATCAAGCACAGGCACGTAGCGCGGGCCCAGCGTGCTGATGATGAAGGAGGTGATGATGGCTCAATACTGATTTTGATCTTCAGAACGGGTAGCTTCACGTACCGCAGGCCAAGCGGGCTGATGATGAAAGAGGTGATGATGACAGTGCTGACCTTGATGTCCAGCACGAGTAGCTCCAAGTACCGCCGGTCCAGTAAGCTGATTATGAAGGAGGTGATGACCCAGCACTGACCTTGATGTCCAGCACGGGCGGCTCCACGTACCGCGGGCCCAGCGTGCTGATGATGAAGGTGGTGATGCAAGCTGACACGCGGTCCACTCGCAGCGACCGCACGAACAGGATGCGCTGGAACTCGTTGCAAATATCGTTCCATTCGCCTGATGAATACATTTCTCATTATTGTAGTACGATGAAGGCCAACGTTTGCATCTAGACGAAATTTTTTTTAATACTACGTCGGGTACTCCAATCATACGGCCCGCCTGATGTGAAGTTGTTACCGAAGCCATAATAACGCTCGCAACATAAAATATCACTCGCGCGCCACCACACCCGCTGCCAACGTAACAATTCCTTCCTTTCTGTTGACCTCACTCACTCGCAGGAACACAACAACCCTCAAGGGAATTGTTATTTGGCTGCGGTATTCTGTGAGGTGGAGGTACATTCCCCAGTCAGTTTACAAATACGCTCCCTATCTCTCTTTTCGCCAGAGCTTCGTTTGTCAGTCAGCAGGGTGCAGGTGCAGATGAAGTTGGCTTTGGTTCAAAGATGTTTATGAACCACTTACACCCCCACGAGCGTGAAGCAATGACCAAAAGCCAGTTTAATTGAAGTTCTTACCGACTAACGGCTGCACCTCTGGCTCAGGGTTCAGGTACCACTCCTTCCATTCCTTGGAGAAGGTCTCGAAGGAGTCGATGACACCGTGGAAGCCAGGTAGTTTGTCTAATTCCGTGATGTTATCCCAACATTCGTCAGGCATCCAGTCTGCACAGATCATATGAACATTGTTTTATTAGCTAAAATGGACTCTAAGAAAAGGTGCTATTGAAGTGAATTTCCATTAAAAACAAGTAATTCTAAAATCGGAAACAGGACATCGGACAGGAAAAGTCACAAACAGTACCAAATGCAACCTCGCTTACACATTACCGATAAATAAACGAGGTTCTGATGAAAGAACGACGAAGCACAAAGATATTGTAAGTAAATAAATATTTCTGGACAATATACACAGCGCCATCTAGTCCCAAATTAAGCACAAAGCTTGTGTTATGGGTACTAGACAACTGATAAATGTACTTAAATACATTTTTACTGTAAATACATACTTATAATACATAGAAAATACCCAGACCAAGACAAACAGACATGTTCATGCACACAAATGTTTGTCTTGTACGGGAATCGAACCCGCGACCTCGGAGTCAAAGTGGCCATTGCTAACCATTCGACCACCGAGCTCGTCATATTGAACTAGGAAGCAGCCCAAATCGAACAATACTTTTTTCAACACACTTGCTCTTAGAGTGGCTCTAATTTCAACGCAACATTAGGCACATCATGGCACCAATAATCAAACTGTGACTTTTTTATTGCTATTATTCACAAGTGAGTTATAAAGTTTTTTAAGTTATTTTATTGATTGATTTGCTTTGTTCTTAAAAAAGTTTCGATACAAAAAAGATCGTGTTCAATAGTAGAAATAAATTAATGTACCAATTGATTGCTCATTTCATGCAACTTCGTATTAAAATATATCTATTTAAATACCTGTTGCCTGAAAATTTCAACTTGTATGTGTTTAATAAATAAAACTTACACTCAAATATAACTTTTGTTTTCTCTGTAGGAAACCTTTAAATTCCCCATTTTGTACGTGGCTAAAACGCTACTCGCGAAAAGCCAAAAAAAGAAACCTCATTCTTTTAGTCTATGGCCGATCGCCATTGTTAGATGCGCGCGCATAGGAAAACTGATAATTTTTCCGGCTATTGCGTAAATCTTTTTATCTACTAAATAAAATTATTTTTTAGTATATTTTCTTCACAAGCGAGTTGAAAAAAGTCGTATGATACACGCGTGTATTGATGATTACCGTCCTCGGCTCTCTTAAGACCCTCACCTACGGCTCGGGTCTCAATGACGCCTCAGCGGTAATCACCAACATAATGTACTAATGTACATAATGTACTATTATATATTCTATATTGCACATAAATTATCATAACATAGTTACATCAAAAGTGTACAATGGTGAGCTTATCTCTACAATAGATATCTTCCAGCCCACCTTATAGGCAGTACTGAAGTGGGCGTGGGTCGGTCATGTGTGCAGACGAGGTGATGGAAGGTGGAGCAAGGATGTCCTTGAATGGAGACCAAGAGATGGCAAAAGGAGTGTGGGCGGACAAACTGCCAGATGGTCCGACGACATCAAGGCTCATGCTGGGACGGCGTGGTCCAGGAAGACCGGCGAAAGAAAAGCGTGGAGAGACATAGGAGAGGCATATGCTCTGCAGTGGGCGGAAACATGCTGTTGAAGAAGAAGAAGAAGAAGATAGGCAGTAAGAGAAATAGTCAATTGACGGATAATTACATGTGATGGCAGATGGAGGAGGAAGGTATTAGAGTGGAGGCCGCGCATAGGACGACGAAGTGTTGGGCGCCCTCCTTCTAGATGGTCCGACGACCTTAAGAAAGCGGCTGGGAGCGGCTGGATGCGGAAGGCGGAGGATCGTATCTGGTGGAAGGCATTAGGGAAGGCTTATATCCAGCAGTGGGTAGATACAGGCTGATGATGATGATGGATAATTACATTATGTACGTAATTATTAATAAAAAAAACATTACATTCAATGACTCTTAATAGCAATAGTAATATAGCAATAAAAAAATAAAGCAACCAAAAATCTGCTTAACAATAAAGGTCAGCCGCATGCTTGCAACAAACATGGGTATACTAACGATATTCTACACAAGCTAGCTAAATCTAGCAATGTTTCAAACTTAATATTACTAGTAGGATTATCAGGTTGTTCCGAGCGGTCCAAGACGACGCCTCCCTTCAAGAGGAAGAGATACTCGTGCATGCTCATCTTGCCCATCTGGAACAGGATCCTGGACACGATGTGGAACGACAGCAGCAGCTTGTGACGTTCGAATAACGCTCGGCAGGTATTCCTGCATACAACAATCATTTTAGAATTAGAGCTGCGAGTGAGGTCACCAGAAAGAAAGAAAGGAATGAATATAGGCTTCACCTGCACGTGGTGCACCCTGCTGACAGAAGAGGCTCTGGCGAAAAGAGAGGTAGGTATAGCGTATTTTTTAAGCTGCCCGAATACGGCAGTACCTCCACCTCACAGAATACCGCAGCTAAGTAACAATTCCCTTGTGATTTGTCATGTTCCTGCGAGTGAGACGCAGACCAGAAAGAAAGAAAGGAAGGAGTATATAGGCGGGCAACGTATCGGCGTCCCCTTGGTCTTGCTGATCTCCAAGAGTGGTGGTGATTGCTTTCCATCAGGTGACCCACATGCTCGTTTACCTCCCTCTGATATATATAAATTAAAAAAGAGCGCATACACTATAAGAATATGGTGTTGATGAAATTATATACCCAGATTTACACTGCGAGTGTAAAAGAATAAAAACGGATCTAAATTTATTAGTAGTGGCATGATTCACTTTTTCCATAAACGAAGAAAGTGTCAGCCCTGCTTTTTTTAAATTCTTTTTGGCCAGCTTCAGATGGCACAGAACCGAAGATGACTATGATTAGTCTGCCCAAAGTGGTAATTTTAAGGGACAAATCTAGGTTTAAAAAAAATCCCCCGTTTCCTCGTGGTCATACCGTACATTATATTTTTAGAAAAAAGATTTTACTTCCTTTTGTGTATATAAATACTTTTCCGCATGTAGATTGAAGAAAAAATAGAATTGACATTAAATTATATTGACATTCAAATTATATACGACAGACTTTAAGCAAATCTTGTTTAATTCCGAAGTCGAAATTAATATTGGTTTTTAACCGACTTCAAAAAAGGAGGAGGTTCTCAATTCGACTGAATATTTTTTTGTATGTATGTTATTCGATATCTTTGCGAATTGTGAACCGATTTTCATAATACTTTTTTTATTTGAAAGGGTATGATTGCAAGGTGGTCCCATATTCACCAAGTCAGGATCTGATGATGAGATGCCAGGGAAATCAAGGCAAACCCTTAAATTTTATAAGCACGCATGGTCAAATTCTTTTTTTTTTTTTGAAAGGGTAATTGCATGGTGGTTCCATATTCACCAAGTCAGGGTCTGATGATGGGATCCCAGAAAAATCGAGGGAAACCCTTAAATTTGCCCTATGGTATTGCTCTGCGCTGGATGTCGTACAAGGAAGGCGACTAAGGAATCTTGTGTCACGCAATAACTTTTCTCCCGGAAGACGGGCAGCAACATCTGCCGGGGTATTCCACCAATAAGCTGCGCTCGCCAACTGAAGTCGGTTTCAATTTTTTTTTTAAATCAACTTTATTTCTTAGAAAAATTACGATAATACAGATCTATATATTTTAAATCCTTTGTTGTCTTTTTCTTTTGTTTTGCCACAGGATGTGCATAGATAGCAATATGACCACGAGGACATGTATATCTTCGTAGTCATATTGGTATGACAAATTAGTATGACCACGAGGAAACGGGGAAAAAATCACTAAAGCGCATCCACGACGCGCCTTAAATCTAGGAATATAGACCTATCTGTTAAGATGATTTTGTAAGCGCCAGTTTCGAGTCCATACCGCGACCCTTAGCGCCAAAACGAGTAACCCTTTTGAAATATGTTCAAAATGCTAAAATAAACGCTTGGCCCATAGCAGTCCATCGTTGCAGCCAATTTTCCATTTTAAAAATATCTATAATATAAAAATGAATCGCTGAATTTGTTGCTAAGCTCAAATCTCGAGAACAGCTGAACCGATTTCGCTAATTCTTTAGAATATTCCTTGAAGTACGAGGATGGTTCTATATTCATATTAAGGCGATACGAAGTTCGCTGGGCCAGTTAGTTTATAATAAAATAAAGTAGCCATTCGAACCCACTATGTCAGACAATCTATATATAATGCTAAGTCCTTACTTGTAGACGGCGTAGGTATGGAACTCGTTGAGGTTGTTGATCCTGTCCTCGAGCTCGCCGCTCTTGGGGCTGCGGTCGATGGAGAAGGTGAAGAGGTCGATGTAGGCGTCCAGCGAGAACTGGTACATGGGGTCGATGCGGGACAGGTCGTTCAGCGCGAAGAACAGCACGGACGCACGCACCGCCGTCGGTACGTAGCCCTGGATGGGGGGGGGGGGGGGGGGGGGGGGGTTATTATTGCATCGAGAGGGTGGGGATTTCATCGATATTCGCAGAAATCGGAAATATAAAACATGTATGAGAGTAGTATGTATGTAGAGTCTTTATTTCCCATAAAAGGCTGGCAACGGATCGGAGAACTCTTGGTGTTGCTGATCTCCATGAGCGGTGATGATTGCTTTTCACTAGGTGACCCACATTCTTGTTTGCCTCCTTATATAATATATATAAAAATAAAAAAACATGAATGAAAATTTATATACATGTGAATTCCGCTAACGCGCAGTTGAACAGGGGCGGGGGATGCTCTAAACCTCCCTTCGATTTAGAGAAGACCTGGTTCCCTGTGGTGGGTTGAGTATAGAATACAAAAAAAAAACCGGGACAAATTCCACGACGCCATTTAGTCCCAAAAATTTTAAGCTACTGTGGATGACTAAACAACAAACGACAGGCATAAATACAAAAATACTTTTATTGTCAAATACTTAACAAAAGCAAAAATGTTCATGTACGCAAATGTTTGTCTTGTGCAGGGACCAGGGGCCTTACCACAAGCTCTAAACGCAGGGATGGAACTATGATGGTTGCGTATTTATCAATGAATTTCATTCATAAATTCACAACCATGATGGTTCCATTCCTGCGTTTAGAGCTTGTGGTAAGGCCCCAGACCCGCGACTCTATATTGCCAAAGTAACCATTGCTAGCCATGCGACTAACGAATTCATCTTTTTTATATTTTAGTCATTATATCTTAAAAAGTGGAACGCGTTGCCGGCATACGTATTTCCTCATTCATACAATATGGGATTCTTCAAGCGAAGCGTGAAGAAGTATCTTGTAGGCCAGCATGGCAGCGTCAACTGACAAGACATCAAGGTCTCTTGTCCGTTGCCGATGCGATTGGGGCTCCTCTTTTCGCTTACCATCAGGCAAGTGGAGCCAATATGCTGAGCTAATATAAAATATATACAATTGCTAGGCAAAGCAATAAATTGTCAATTATTATAATAACAATTAAGCTTACTTGGCACCACATCATTCATCATCTAGGTTGACGAAGCTCCGCGAATCTTATTTACGCTGATAGGACACAAGAAAACCCTAACCTAGGTCGGCTACCACTTGGTTGTCCCATGAAGGCTCTTTTTACGGCACGATCCTCCCCCATCCTCTCTACGTGCCCGAGCCAGCGGAGTCTGGCCGCTTTGAGCTTTCCAATGATATTGGGCTCGGACACTAGGTCTTCGATTTCGAGGTATTTGCGAATCCTCCAGCTGCCATCTTCCATTTGAGTTGGTCCCAGGATTTTTCGGAGGATTTTTTTTTGACCAATTGATCATAACTTGTATACTATTGAAACTGATACTCACCGCTCTTGCAGTGTCGATCTCTTTCTCGGTGACCTGCGAGGTGATCAAGGCCTCTTTGACCTCGAGCGAGGTCCTCTGCGACGTCTGTAGAGTTACAAACAGCTCCTCGTTTTCCAGCAGTGGTACTTGCGACTCGTACATTATGCGGAGCAGGTCGTTTTCCAAGTCCATCTAGAGATAAACGATCTTACAATTTAGTATATTTTTTACAAAAAAAACTTCACTTCCTAGTTTTGTATAAAGTTCACTTCCTAATAAGTCCATTTCCCTTATTGGCAATTTGCTAATTGGTCCACTCCTAAAACTATCACTTCCTAAAAAGTCCTCATCCTAAAACTCCATCATTAACAGCAGCAAATTACAGTTCACTGACATAGACCCCTTCCAATGCGCTCCATTGAATCCGATCTTTGGCTCTTCGGATTTTCTACCAGCTACCTTGTGCAGATCGTCATCCATCTCGTAGAGAGACGCCCTAGCTAATGGACAATTATGGAAATGGTATTTTTGGGAGTGGTCACTTCGCACAGGTCGTTTTAGGAACTGGATTAACAAAGTGGACGATTTAGGAAATAGTCCTTTTAGAAGTGGACTTTTTAGGAAATAGATGATATAGGAAGTAGACCAAATTAAGACGTGGACGTTGTGAACCGAACTGTGACTGACCTAGTTACTTACCAATGTCTTTTTATTATTAGCAATAGTCATAACGAGGTTGTCTTTCATCTGCTCCAGCTGCGGCCTTTCCTTGCGGACCACGATGCCCAGCAACTGAGTCGTCAGACCTTGCTCCTTCACCGCAAAGTTCACCATCGTCGTTTTGGTCAACGTTTCTGGGGTGTATACTGGGTTGCCTGAAAATAAATGGATTCGTCCGTATTCAACCCTCAGTCATCTCACTGCTATACTAAAGCCAAACTCAATGTGGAATTTATGTAAACAAACCATAAATCATGGCAAATAGGGTTGTCACGTCAAATGTAAAATATTCATAAGGAAAATTGTTTTAACGTTACTATTAATTAAAATTATATTATTATGTGTATACTACAATTTATTTTATTATTTTTGACATTATTACTTTATGTAATATATTTTTTGTTCTTGTCGAAAACATTTTTCCAACTTTCAGAAAAGATCTCCTTGACTTACCAACCCTAATTTACTGTCATTTTACAATAATTACAGATGTACGCAACCTTCGGGGTAATTTTTATTATGCTGGAGATAAATGTACAAACTCTATCTCTTTTCCATTTATTTGCTTGTTTTCAATTTGTTATTAATTTAGTTAGGTTATCGCGTCTTTACAAACCGACGACAGAATAAAGATATACATTTTGTTTCACTTGTCAAGCATTTGACTACCAAAAAACAAAAAGATTTTATAATATTTATCAGGAAATGAGTATCAAACCAATAAAAAATATTTATAACTACCATCACGCATAGTCATTAATACATGTAAAATACTTTATAACCTTATTTTTTATGTGTTTTGATTTTTTTCCTTAATGTAATTTCCAGAAAACGAAACGTTCCATGACTTTACATTGGTCGGATTATATTTTGAGATACGGGTCGGAGACCCGTATCCCAGTCGTGAGATGAATAAAGTTTGACGAGTACCAATATAATACAGGTCCAGGAAAAAAGGTTGTTAATTTCTATCTGTCAAAGGTTGCTAGGCAACGCTTTGTTATTAAACATTCTACATTGAGATTGGCTTTAGTATAGGATACGGATTTCCCTTCAATCGAAGGAGATTAGAGAATACTCCTCGCTGCTTAGCTGCGAGTTGGCAGAGGCCAATGTTTAAATCCGCATTAAGGCTACTTGGCTTAACGACTGTCATGTAATGACAAAAACCGCGATCGACGGCTTAAGGCTCACTCAAACAGCCGCGATGGCGGTGGCGGTGGTGATCTGATCGCGCGATCACTTGCACACAGACTGCCGCGGTGGCGATCAGGGCGTGACCAGCGATCACAGCCATACCGCGCGATCAAGCACGCGCATTGTTACGGTGTTGTTCTAATGTTTAGACATCCTAGCGCAGATTTAGAAGACGAAGTGTTGATTTTGTTTGCATTATGTGAAGATGAGGAAAGGTAGGTACCTACACAATCGAACATGTTGCTCATAGCTCAACGCTTGAAAATTTGAAATTTGAAATTCTATTGTTTTTATAACCGCGTGCGATGTATCATATAGAACTGGGTAATCCCCTAAGGGGGTGAAACGGGGGTCCAAAGTTTGTATGGGGAAACAAGATTAGTTGGACTATTTTATCCGAAACTTTACACGAGTACTTCTATAGATAAATGAGTAAACACGTGTTTCAGGATTTTTCAAAATTCAACCCCTAAAGGGGTAAAATGGAGTGAAAAAGTCTGAAAATCGTCATGGGTATTGTTTTTATGGTTTATCGGGTCGCTGATTACGAAAACAACAACTATTTTATAATCCAACATAGCCGACGTGACATAAAATCCCCCCCTCATCATCATCATCCCCCTTTGGGGGTGCGATGGGGTTGAAATGTCATAATATCAATATGGGTGTTGATTCTATGGTTTTCTGGGGCGTCAATTACGAAAATCGCATCGATTTGAAAATATATCATAGTGGACACGAAATAACTTAAAAGGATTTTTCAAATTTTTCCCCTAAAAAGGGTGAAACGGAGGTCCAAAGTTTGTGTAGGGAAACGAGATTAGTTTGACTATAGATAAATGAGTGAACACGTGTTTCAGGATTTTTCGAAATTCAACCCAAAAAAAAGGAGTAAAATGGGGTCAAAAAGTCTGAAAAACATGAAGGATATTATTGTTTTTATATCTTATCGGGTCGCTGATTACGAAAACAACAACGATTTTAATTCAACGTGGCTAACGTGACCATCATTGTTCACGTATTAAACAACTGGAACGATAAGTTGTTGAATGAGGACAGTAAAGGATGCGCTGTTGAGGAATCTCTCGTGATAACCCGCATTCCCATTATTCCATAAGACAGCCCAGTTCACTTCAATTTCCCATACAGGTGTTTTGCTATGACCATTAACAAAGCTCAGGGGCAGTCTCTAAAGGTCGCTGGGGTTGACTTGAGACAGGACTGCTTCTCTCATGATCAGTTGTATGTAGTTTGCTCAGGAGTAAGTTCTCCTGGAAGCATTGCAATTTTGGCTCCTGGTGCGAATGCCAAAAATATTGTTTACCGGGACGTCTTAACCTATGGTGTATGTTTGTGATAATGGTCAATACGAAACAAAAATAGACGCAAATCAGGAGTGTTCCCGTAGCGAAGCACGGGTACTCTCCTGCTGTATGCTAGTTAATAATAATTCTATTAGTTGCTCCGTTTTGTCCGCAGCCATTTTGAACTTATGTAACGCGGTGACGCGTTCAGTTGTGATTATTTACAACTGAACGCCACCGTGATCGCGACCGCGGCCGCGACACTACAAACCAACGCGGTGGCGATCAGGGCGGGGCTAGGGCGTGGCTTGCGGTGGCGGCCAGCCGCGGCCGGCCGCGCGGCGCCCGCGCTTGTTTGAATGTTTCCTTGTGTTACCTAGCCTTACAACTGAACGCCACCGCCACCGATGATCGCGGCTGTTTAAGGAGGCCTTTAACGTTCAAATTACCTAATCTGGTTACATTCAAATATGATTAAATGACTCAACATATGTAATGGGAACTCGGACGGGACGGGCCGGACACGTCAAGTTGATAACGACCTAAAGAAACGGTTATACGGTTTTTTTTTCAATCACTATGTTACATCACGCCCCGTCCCGGACGAGTAACGGACTGGACCTGATAGCACTTGGAAAAAACCCTATTGCCATCACTTTAAGCCGTTATCTGCTTGACACGCCCATCCGTCCCTTCCGAGTTCCAGTTACGTATGTTGAGATCTTAAATAAAAATCCGAATAATAAGAATGCAGTATTCCGTAATGTGCAAATAAGATATATTTTTAATGCACCACGCAAGATGCCAAGCGAGCATCGCATCGCCTGATGAACAGCTAGCACCCTTCTCTATACTAGATTCATCGACCTCGGCAACGGAGACAGAGTGACACCGCTGAGACAGTCAGCCTGTGACCACGGCCGGTGCAACTTGGTCGAAACTTCATATTCGGCAATAATAAAGGTTTGTAAAAATACCTTACATGCATGATCGCGTTAATTCCTGTGGTTATTATCATTTTCATCGAGGATTACAGAACGTCCAGAATCAAATTATAAAAAAAAAAATTGAATTCGCTTCATCCGTTCCGGAGCTACGATGCCACGGACAGACAGAACCACGTGTGCGTGGTTCTGTCTGTCCGTGGCATCGTCACCCACCCACACACACACAGACACATCAAACTTATAACACCCCTCTTTTTGCGTCGGGGGTTAAAAATACTAGCGGCCGCCCGCGACTTCGTACGCGTGGAATTGGTTATTTGCACATAATTTTTAATTATATTCGAAAAAGCTATATACCTAATGAAAGGAAAATATAAAAGAAAGATAAAAACAATCTAGACGAATTTTTAGAATCAATGAAGTCGACGGATATTATTTTTAACCGACACCTCTTTGTAAAAACTAAAATACTTTTTATTGTTATAATAAAACTTCTCTCCCTATAATAGTAAGTAGTTGTTTTCAATAATTCTTATACTTATACATTTAAAATCCTTCTGCTATAATTACTTCAATTCAATAACATTGGACTTTCATACAAACTACCATCTCCCGTTTTAACTCCAAAAGGGGTTGATTTCTAAAGATACATTATTAGTACAGCTCCACACCATCTATAGAGCATACATTTTAAATTTCAAATCTCTTACTTCAAAAACATAGGACTTTCATACAAACTCCCAACCCCCGTTTTAACCCCAAAAAGGGGTTAATTTCTAAAGATGCGTTATTAGCACACTTCCACACCATTTATGCTCGCATACATTTTAAATTTCAAATCTCTTACTTCAAAAACATGGGACTTTCATACAAACTTTCAACCCCCGTTTTGCCTCCTTAAGGGGTGGAGTTTCGTAAAATCCGTTCTTAGCGGATGTCTACACCTTATAAGGAATCAACCTGCCAAATTTCAAGTTTGTAGGTGTTATAGTTTCTGAGATTTCGTGATTTGAGTGGAGTGAGTAGATTCGCTGAGTGCATGTTTTCCATTGATTTCAATGGAAAATGTATTTGATGATCATCCCTCAAGGACAAGATTGATCAATATTTTTTTTCGACACAAACCTCAAGCATGTCGAGGTTTTGTAATTGTTGATAAGTTTCATCAAAATTGGTTCAGTGGTTGTGGAGCCTATTCATTTCCAAGAGTGACTTTTCGACGTATATTCCGTTCCGCTCATTTTAATTCAATTTCGCAAATTTTAATTCAATTTATAATAATTTGTAATCTTTATATAGCATGCTACATAACATGCCACAATACAGCAGGATGTTGCTCTAGCGTAAATGAGTCTTTAATTTATGGATGCTACCGTGTTGCATGTTGGTCTACAAAAATTAACTACGGTGTGGATGCACCTTTACAATAAGTAAAAACTATAACAACAAGAATGAGTAGGGAAAAAATATACCTAATTTAGTAGTAAGATACATCTTGAAATCTTTATTATAAGGCACCATTTTCTCATTGAACTTGATGACGAGGTCTGCCCCGATCTTAACTATAGCCTTGTCCAAGATAGGAGCGATCGACGGGTCCAGCACCTCGCCCACGTTCTGTACTAGGATGGGTTTGCCTTCCGACAAACACACCTCCATGATTTTTAGGTAATTCGGCTGTCCGAAATCCACAATCTGTTGAATATGAACTATTATTATGGGGATGCTACTAACGAACACAAGAACATTTTTATGTTGAAACCGCTTTACAACAGAGAGCTGTGATAGTAGTACCTGTATATCATTCTTCTCTTCCAGCTTAGATATCCATATGAGCGCCTGTCCCTGAGGGTCCACCGCCAAAGGCCAGCGAGTAGCTCGTACTACTATTATACCGTTTTCAGCACTGAAGTTATCATCTACGAACGAAATCGTAAAACTAAATTAAATTGGTTTGCTTTTTAAGACATTTTCTACCACGAACTGTGAAGTTGTTAATACTTATGTTAGTTTTCTTTTGTTGTGAAGAAAATGTTAACTACGTTTACTTGCTTCACCTACCCCGCTCCCCACTGCACCGCAGCAAAACGTCGCGCGTCATGTCTAGCGCAGACAAGATTTTTTTCTTGGTCAGCGCGGAAGCAGTGTACTTAGTTCACATTTTACTGTAACCTCTGGTGTTACAAGCGTTCATAGGCTACGGTAACTGCTTTCCATCAGGCGGGCCGTATGCTTGTTTGCCACACTGGTATAAAAAAAAAAAACTAGTTGTGGAATCGACTTCCTCCAGCGGTATTCCCAAATAAATACGACATGGGGGCCTTCAAGAACAGAGTCAATATTTGCCTTAAAAGGCTGGTAACGGATCGGTGCCCATTTAGTGTTTGCTGATTTTTATGGGCGGTGGTGATTGCTTTCCATCAGGAGACCCACATTATCGCTTGCCCCCTCTCATACAAAAAAAAAAAATTACAGCCTACTGAAGACCAATTGTCGTATGTAATTATTTTAAAATTGCAGCATGACCAATTGACCAAATCCAGATTAAATTATGAATTGACAAAAAAATTGCTGTTGGGGTGTAAATGGCTCCCCACGATCTTTAGAGCCAAAGCCAGCCTCGCCTGCACGTGTGCACGTGGGTCAACCTGCCGACTAGCGAAAGAGGCTCTAGCAAAAGATAGTAAGGCCTCTTGTACACGATAAGAAATTTCACCGTGGCTATTGCAGATAGGACCAATTCATCATGTATGTACTAGGGTTGCCAACAATACTGTTACAAACAGTATTATACTGTTTTCTATGCTTTAATACTGTTGAAAAAAAACTTCAATTGACCATAGCACTGTTTACTGTACTGCTCCGCATGCACTGGGCCTTACTATACTGTTTGTTTTGCTACGAAGCTTTTAATATACTGTTTTTCTTGGCACGAAAACTCCACCGAACCGCAGCAAAACGTCGCGCGTCATGTCTAACGCAGACGCTAAGAAAAGTCGCCGGGCCTATGCAAGAATCCGTGTCGTTTCTACACACGAACTGTGAACACTGCTTCCGCGCTGACCAAGAACAAAATCTTGTCTGCGCTAAACATGACGGGCGACGTTTTGCTGCGGTGCAGTGGGGAGCGGGGTAGGTGAAGCAAGTAAACGTAGTTAAAATTTTCTTCACAACAAAAGAAAACTTGCAATGGTCACTTTTACTCCGAGGTCGTGGGTTCGATTCCCGCACAAGACAAACATTTGTGTGCATGAACATGACTGTTTGTCTTGGTCTGGGTGTTTTCTATGTATTATTATAAGTATGTATTGACAAAAAAAAATATTTAAGTACATTTATCAGTTTGTCTAGTACCCATAACACAAGCTTTGCGCTTAATTTGGGACTAGATGGCGCTTTGTAAATTGTCCAAAAAAAAAGACACAACGCGTGCGTAGGGTGTGATAGCCTTAACAGACTTGTTTAGGCTATCACACCCTACGCACGACTGCCCGAAATAGTAGTTATGTGCAGTTTCATACACTACTTTATCTAATCTCATGAAATATATGATAATAATATTTTAAATACAACTATGAAGTTAATTTAACAGCTATAGTTCTTACTTATAAATCCATTTGCAGATCGAGCATGCGTAGTGCGCATGCGCGACGCGCGCGCGTCGCCGCGTTCACAGATTATGTAGAAAAATTTTGCGTTTTTGCAATGTATTTGCATTGCAACCTGTTTAAAATACGTAAGTATCCAGGGCTGAAGCTGTATCGAAATGGTAAAAAAGTTATTTTTCGATACAGTTGTCCATACGACAACTGTATCGAAAAATAACTTTTTAAATTTATTTTGATAGCTTGTGCGTAAAGACTGTCATTATGATACTGTGTTTAGTTTTTTAATGTGTAATTTTCAGTATGAGATTAGATAAACAATCTTATCGTTTACACGTTCCTATTCGTCTTGTCTGCAGTAGACACGATTAGTTTTCGTGCCTAGATCAGACAAAATTATTGTTGTGTACATGATGAATTGGTCCTATCTGCAGTAGACACGGTGAAAATTCTTAGCGTGTACGAGAGGCCTTAGTGTACAGGTATTTGTAAACTGCCCGACTGGTGAAGTTCTTCAACATAGTGGAATTTCAGATCAACGATCTGGGTACATTGAGACAGGATCAGCAATAAGGGTAATTGGAGAGGTCTGTTTTGTTTTTTTGTAAATACATACTTATGATACATAGAAAACGCCCAGACTAAGACAAACAGACATGTTCATGCACACAAATGTTTGTCCTATGTGGGAATCGAACCCACGAGCGTTGGTGTCGATGTTATATATGTATATGTGATACCTTGGGCTTTATTTACTTTATCAATAAATTATGCATTTTCGTACGTTTTTGACTCTTCAGGCATATCTACTATATATTATAAATATTATAAAAATGGATAAATTCACCTTCCCCTGCCTAGGTCTCATTTGAACCTATGACCTCTCATTTACCAGGAAGGTTTGTGATGATGGCGAACTTTTGCATTTTATATTTTACCGCTGTGAAGTTGCAGTGTGGCGCCATCTACCTATTTAGTATTACACTACTGAACAAGGCAATAGCAAGTTGGCCAAAATCAACAATTTAAATAATAGTTAATTGATTCAGGTGTTATTTTGCGGAAGTCAAATTTACAGGCAATTTGATCTACATTACTTACAGGATCGGGACGGTGGCGGTCGCATATTTCTTCTGTTTCAGACGTTGGAGATTCGCCGGGATAACCTCATCAGCTGGAGCAGAGACGACCAAAGCCGCCACGGCAGTCGCATGCAACTACTAACGGTAGTGGGTGGGTGCCGGCCGGCAGTAATTTCCATGAATTAATTGGTGGCGGAAGCACGCAAAGTAGTGTAGATCAAATTGCGTACTATTTAAATAATGACATCTATAGTATTTATAACATCATTGCATGCATGCATGATGCATTGCATGTTTTTTTTACACAACTGAGGTGATATACAAGCATACAGTCCGCCTGATGGACAGCAGTTACCGTAGCCTATGTAATGGACACCTGTAACACCAGAGGCATCTCATGCGCGTTGCCGACCCAGTAAAAACCTCTGAATTCAATTCGATTAAAAACTGATGGTGTCTCACCGGGCAATCCCATGTAATTCCAGTCTCGAAGAGTAGCGTCGTCCAGTAAGAAGTACTTCATACTCAAGTCCATAGTCACCGGCATAGCTTCGTTGTATACCTATCAAAATATCATTGGAGGTACACGAGGTGGTAAATTTAAATAGGACAGATAAGGGTGACTAACCATCGGACTGATCCACAGGCTAAAGGTTACGCAACGAGCGATGGAGAGGGCTATGCTCGGGGATTCTCTAAGGGATCGAATCCGGAACGAAGAAATTCGATGGAGGACCAAAGTTGTCGACATAGCCTTCAGAGTTTGCGAGCTGAAGTGGCAATGGGATGGGGGAGGAAGTTTTAAGAGTGGAAGCCGCGCGGACGACGAAGTGTTGGGCGCCATTTTTTTTTTTTTTTTCTATACTACGTCGGGTGGCAGACAAGCATACGGCCCGCCTGATGAGAAGCGGTTACCGTAGCCATATTAACGCTCGCAACATAAAATATCACTCGCGCGCCGCCACCACAGCTGCCATCGCAGCATCTCCTTCCTTTCTGGTGACCTCACTCACTCGCAGGAACACAACAGCCCTCCAGGGAACCGTTATTTGGCTGCGGTATTCTGTGAGGTGGAGGTACATTCCCCAGTCGGGTAGCTTACAATTATGCTCCCTACCTCTCTTTTCGCCATAGCTTCGTTTGTCAGTCCGTCAGTGCACCGCGTGCAGGTGAAGTTGGCTTTGGTTCAAAGATGTTGATGAACCACTTACACCCCATAATTACGCCCTCCTTCTAGATGGTCCGATTACCTTAAGAAAGCGGCTTTTTTGGGGCGTAAGTGGTTCATCAACATCTTTGAACCAAAGCAAACTCCACCTGCACACGGTGCACCCTGCTGACTGACAAACAAGCTTTTTTTTTTTTTATATATATAACAGAGGGTGGCAAGCGAGCATGTGGGTCACCTGATGGAAAGCAATCACCACCGCCCATAGAAATCAGCAACACCAAGGGGTCGCCGATCCGTTGCCAGCCTTTTAAGGGAAATATTGACTCTGTTCTTGAAGGCCCCCATGTCGTACTTATTTGGGAATACCGCTGAGGGAAGTTGATTCCACAACTTTACAGTACGTGGTAGAAAATGCCTTAAAAAGCGTACTGTAGTAGATCGCCAAATATCAAGGTGATGTGGATGGAATTTTAATTTTTGGCGAGTTGTACGATAGTGGAACTCAGCGGCAGGTATCAAATCAAATAGCTCATCCGAGCACTCTGGCGAAAAGAGAGGTAGGGAGCGTAATTGTAAGCTACCCGACCTGGGAATGTACCTCCACCTCACAGAATACCACCTTATGTGCCATAACCTATACTTGCCAAATGTACGCGAAGCGTAACTTAACGTCAGATAGAATAATTCCCTAAATCCAAAAAAAAAAATCGGTCAGCCATACTTCCCGGAACCAGTCGTCCATGAGCTGCTCCCGGTACTCGGAGACGAAGGGCCCGAGGTAGGCCACGAAGCCGGTGGCGATGAGGCAGTCGCCGGGCAGGTTCTCGAACTCCTGGTCCAGCCGGCCCACCGTCAGCTCCCAGCGCTCGCGCTCGCCTGGAGAGGACGTTCATCACCAAAAAAATAGGTGTATCTGTGTTATGGACATGGCCGTGTGTTGTACGTGAATACGTCATATTATGCACTAAAATTATCTCAAAATGGCAGCGCTTCCGCCGCACGCGATGTTCAATAGTTCTTACCGTAATAAATTCTTTGATCCTTCATGTATCCAGTGGTGCGATTGAATTTTGGATGTAGAGCATAGATTCTAAACTACAACGCCAAACTTTATCCTCTGATTTTGTTATCATTATATTTGCCCCCGTGTGGTCGCAAATTTAAAGACGTATTCACGTCAATAAAACTTTTTATTTCTTCAGCTAGTACCACCACAACTTCTTCATAACTTCACTTAATCGGCAAACCGCAGATGTGAAATGTACTCGCCATTTATTTATTTGATATATATTTATTTTGTATGCAAACTTTCAATAAAATTATTGTATCTAATTGATTAAAGACCTATAATTATTCCGAAATATTAGTAGATAAAAAAATATAAAACATAATAAAATAGGCAATTCAATAGTTAAACAAAGAAAAACTCGATTAAAACCTCGCTTCCTTCGCTCGCTCGATCAATAGTAATCTGATATAGTAAAAGATAAAGATTTTAAAAGGATCAATTACATATTTAATACAAAGAGAAACCTACCTATCAGAGCTAAACCACAAATAATCTAAAAATACTCCACCTGACAGTCCAGTAATAAGCGCTTCAGCTCTCTCCAGTTTCAATTGCAGCATTCTCGACTTCCTCTCGAGTTCTTCCTTCTGCGCCACCTTCTCATCGTACTCCTTCTGCAGCTTGGCAATCATCTCGCTCAACTCACGGAGTTTAGCGCGAGCCTCAGCCAAGATCTGCTGTTTCATACGGAGGGATTCTAGCGCTTCTTCCAAACGCTCCTTTTTGGGTTTTACGATCCTGTTTAAATAAAAAAAAGGAAGTATAGGTGTTACCAAAATATTTACTCCAATATGATATATAGCTTATACATGTGTGGGCCAAAGTGTGATCCCTGAGAAACACCGAATTATGCAAGATAAATTTTAATACATATGCTATAATGACTAGCATTTGAAGCTCTAATAAAAAGGAATTATATATGGCATAATTTAATACTTTCGAATCATACGTATCACCTTGTCTAAAGCATTATTAAGATCCACAAATGTACTTATCCATATAGGTACATATTTTTTGACCCGTTAGAGAATATTTATGAAAATGATCCTTTCATAATAAGATGTCAAAAGACTGACATAGCACAGAGAGCGTAGAGAACTGTTTCCTATCATATTAACTTAAAAAAATATGTTGATGATAAAGATCTTACTTGTAAACCTTTCCGTATTTCTCAATGGCGCGCACCCAAAGACAAAGCGACTTAGCAGCGGCAGACACCGTGCCTACGATTTCTGGATCAAAGTCAGGTTTGGACGTGTAAGTGCCGATCTTTTTTAGCGTCTTGTCTGATATGTTGTCTTTGTCGAACTCCCGCAATTTGTCTAGGAAGTACTGGTCGCCGAGCTGGCGTTTTGCTTCGGCCCAGGTTGGCTCTTTCTATATGGAATAAAAATTAATATCATTATTAATACTGGCTAAAATACAATCTCCACCAATCGTTGAAAAATAGTAAATCCCATGACATGCTTATTACTCGTACAAAATCATGCATAGCATACTATCCATAAGTATATGTACGGACTTAATGGGAAGTAAGATCTCGTTGCAAAACCTCGTCGAATGTAGTAATCTTTTCGGTGCTATTGATTTATTCTCATAGAAGAATTATACATTCACTTATTATGAGAACTGAATACATATTAATACCTACATAATTACTCGCTCGACGAGCGCACTAGTAGAGACGATGTTACGAATGCAGAAAGACTATACATATATCAGTATGGCGTCCAATAGAAGAATAAAATAAAAGTTTCCGTTACGCCAAATGAATTTATACTGTTAGTTAATTGATTCAGGTGTTATTTTGCGGAAGTCAAATTTACAGGCAATTTGATCTGAATGTAGATCAAATTGCCTGCAATTTATACTGTGTTAGGATACGTAACAAATGGGAGAATATTTGAGAGATTGAATTTTGAATTTTGAATTTGAATTGTGTATAAATTGAGCAGAGAGAGAAAGATGGAGAGAGATAGAGATAGGGATGGAGAAAGAGGGAGGATAGACGAAAAATGAATACAGATTGAAACATAATAATTTACCTGCAGCAATATAAGCACAGCTTCCATGACCATTTCAACCTTCTGTGGCGGTTTGGCGTAAGATTTCACTTCAGTTATGTCCTTCTTATTCAATGCATCTAAAGCCTGAAATGAAGTCGAAGACTCTCATTATGATTATTAACTTCCTAGCAACTTTTATATCTTTTTTAATTTTTATAGGTATTTGTCTCACAGCCGGCGAGGGAACGAGAAACGAGTAGACATAGCAACTTTCGGTATGTAAAAGTCTCGCCGGCATTGTTATCATATACGCATCTCTTTCATTCTTCGCAATTAGTATAAATTTAACGTTTCTTGAGCGAGAAAACCGGTAGTTGGTCGTTTTCTCGCCGGTGGTGACAGTAGCGTAACTATACCATCAGCGGCCCGTGGCAAATTCATCAGATGGGCCCTCAGAGGATCGGGCCCTCTCTAATAAATGATCTAAGTAATAAGTATTTTGTACATTTTTGCATGGGCGTCGCCAAGGGGGGGTAGGGAGGGGCAGCTGCCCCCCCTCCCCCCTCTAGAGACTCGTACTACAAGTGAAAAGCTTCATGAGCTCTCGACTTTACCTACAATTCATACTTTTCCATATGAACTTATACTTATACTTATACTTCCCCCCCTGGGCCATCGGCTGGCGACGACCTTGCATTTTTGGTTAATAAATAATCTATAATTTTTTTTTCAAGAAATATGATAAAGTACCTACCAATTAAAATTTTGTATGTTTTATAGCCTAATTTAAAAAAGTACTATATTTATACTAAGCTCTGGAGCCTGTGGCCCCCTTGGTCCGGGGGCTCATGGCTTTTTGCCCGCTCTACCACCCTGTAGTGGGACCCGGTGGTAGGACAAGTGCCTTACTTTAACAGCCTCTTCTAAGGCAGGCATAGCACTAGCTAAATCCCTCATAGCGGCATCAGCGAGTTTCTTGCATTGTACTTCTTCTTCTTGCGTTTTCTTGCTTCGCGCTGCAACGCTGCGTTGTTGTTCGTCAGCGTTGCGCTGTTGCACGTTGATGACGCCCATATATTCGATACACTGTTCGGTGTATTCCGCTACTTGAACCTATGGGAACGTTTGGAACTTGTTAACATAGGCTACGTAGTATGTAATATATATATACATAACCCTAGAGGGTAGGCAACACGACAACATTGTTCTCAGTAAATAATTTGATTTTAAAATACTTATTTATAAAATTCATAAGTAAATAAAAGTATTTCTGTTAAACCAACCTTGGTGGAACGTAAGAGCAGTATAAATAAATTCAAGAGTGTTAAAGTGAAGAAAATATTGATAAAAAGTGTCTGCGCATACCTTTATTCTGGAATTGTTCGTGGAAAAAAAAACTAATGAAGCCTCAGGAATAAACTGTGAGTTACAAATTAATAAATATATACTATTTAATGTGAATTCATATGGAATAACAAAATTTCAATCATATTTAAATCCCGATAAAATTCGAATACAAGAAGCGTTATTGCTAACGATAAGCATAACGTGGATAAGCATCTAGATTCGTATCAAATTCCATTTCATTGATCATAAATTAGTATGGCTAATACTTGTTCAAAGGCTTCCTAAAAGGGAATTTTTGACCTGTTCCCTTTGTAAGGCGAAATACGATTTAGAATGTGGGAATGTACCTATTGTGAGGTTTAATAATACAATGAATGATGAACATAAACGATCATGGAAGTGTCAATCCTGTAGATGCAAAATGCCTAAAACTGGTAATATAAATTCTCCTGCGAGCCCTCACCCTATAGTTGCAACCAACTTAGCGAATGATGAAAAAGACCGAGGTAGCGCACCTACGAATACAAATGTTGATACAAGTAATGTAACTACGAGGAAAGGCTTAGTGCCACTAAGTAATTACGATACCTCTGCAATATCTGAAGATGATCAAAGCATTCTAGGAGAAACACAGATGCGCACTGATTGTATATCTATAGATCAGTTTGCAGACCTTTTAGATAGGAAGTTAGAAGAAAATAAGAAACATTTACTCCAAGAACTAAAAACTTCAATATTAAATGAAATCAAAATTACTATTACAAATGAAATAACTCAAAATATAAGAACCTTGTCGTTGGAACAAAATAACATGAAGAAAGATATAGATGATATTAATAATTATATTATAAAACTACAATCAGAAAATACTAAACTACATGCTGAAATTAAACAATTACAAAAGAAAATAGAATTGCATGGCAATGAAAAATTAAATCATAATGCAGAAAAACACAAGACTCTGGTTTTATACGGCTTAAATGAACAAGATTGGGAAACGGAATATGATCTGCATGAACGTATCATACACATTTTTAAGGATGTTCTAAATGTGGATCTGATGGGATATATAGAGGATATAACCAGAATTGGAAGAAATGGACATAGAAGACCGCTAAAAATAGAACTCCTAAGCAAAAGGATGGTGAGATATATACTGCAGAATAAAATCTACTTCAGAAATACTGGATTGGCGATATCAGAAGTTTTGGATAATGACTCATTGCAGCAACGAACGATTTTAAGAAGGGGTTTGATAGAAGCGAGACGTAGTGGTCATCATTGTGTAATTAGAAACAATAAATTAATTGTAGATGGTCAAGTCTACGATAATAGCAATGAAGATCAGACAAGAAGTGAGAGAATAAAAGAACAGAACTCAAAAACTAGAAGATCGACTATTTTAGAAACGCAAAGCTCTCATTCACAAAACCGACCGGAACTGGCCAATCTAGACGTGGAAAACGATGCGTCCCATAGCTTTCGAAACAAAAAAATATGATATCTTGTTCCAGAACATGCAAAGTATTTTTAATAAACGAGATATTCTGTCCGCCTTTTTGGAGGACCAAACTGAAGAATCTTGCTTGGCTCTATGTATCTCGGAAACATGGCTCTCTCAAGAAAAGGCAAATATGATCCGTTTTGAAGGTTATCACTTGGCAGCGTCATTTCATCGTGAAAATTACAACGGTGGTGGTGTAGGTATTTTAATTAAAAATAATATTAAATATCTTGAACTTACAGATGTTATGTCCATGTCTATAGAATACGTCATAGAAATGTGTGCTATCGAACTTTTAGAATTTAATACGTTGTTGATTTCTTTGTATTGGAATAGAAGGGAGACCGACATATTTTATATGCAACTTAAACTAGTTTTAAAATATTTACAGAAAAAATTTGCTAAGAAAAGAATAATTATGGGCGGTGACTTCAACACTAACTTTCTGGTAAATTCTAAAGAAACAAGTGACTTAAAAAATTTTATGCTAGAATTTAACTACAAACAGCTCGTCCAGCATCCTACCCGCGTTGCTAAAAATGGTTCATCCTGCATAGATCTAATTTTTACTAATTTTGTTGAGCAAAATACAATAACTGTCAAAGATTTTGGATTCTCAGACCATAAGTGTGTTATTTTTCATTTAAAAAACAAAATTATAAATAGCGACACAAACAATAACAAATGTTGGTTCGTACAAAAACGCATATATAACGAAGTAAATATAAATAAATTCAAAAAATATCTTCAAGGTATTGATTGGAATAAAAATATTTCACCTGAAAAAGATGTAAATTATAACTATAATCAATTCAATAAGATACTTTGCGATGCTCTTGATCAGTGTATACCTAAAAACGCATAACAATTTATACGAAATTTAGAAGTACTTGGCTCACTCAAGGTATAAAAGTTTCTTGTAAAAATAAAAGATTACTAAAAATTCATGCAACGTACTCAAAAAACAAAACACTACTAACACATTATTCATTACACTGTGTTATCACATGTAAAAGAATTAGCTGTAGAAAAAGAATTCGAATGTTGTGCTATAGAAATTCTGAATCCAAATCTAATCATTGCATGCATATATAGAACGCCAGATTCAGATAAAAATGTATTTTTCGAAAAACTAGAAAAGCTTCTACAATTGCTTACACAAAGAAAGAATAAACACGTAATTCTAACTGGCGACTTTAATATAGATATTCTGGAAACAAACAAATATTCCCAAGAATATTTTGACATATTGGATAATTTTAGCATGCATCATTACATCAATACTCCGACGCGCAAAACAAAATGTATAGACCATATTATTGGGAATTTTGATAAAGTGCATGGGGAAACTCATCAACTTGGTCTATCTGATCATAATACAGGTCAAACGATTGAATTTCGTGTAAACACAAAACGCGCTCCAACATACTGGTTTGTCAAAAAAAGGGACTATCACAAAGATAATATAATAAAATTTAAATACTATATAGAACAACTATCTTTCTCTGAAGTATACACCGAAAAATGTGCGGACAAAGGATTTACCATTTTCCATGATTTACTTTATCTTTTTTTTAATTTATGTTTTCCAATAATTAATGTAAAAGTAAATTCGACAACTAAAAATACAAAATGGATTACAAAATCTATTAAAAATTGTTGCAAAACTAAAAGGGTACTATATTTCAAACGTCTTAAGTCATCATCCCACAAAAAAGAAAATGATCAAAAATATTCCAAATATAAAGAAGTTTTAAAAAAATGTATGTATCAAGCTCAAAAAAATAATAATTTACATTATCTGTCTAAGGCTGCAAATAAATGTAAAGCAAGCTGGCAAATTATAAAAAATAATTTTAATTCAACATCTGAGAAAGAAATTAAATTTATAACAACTCAAAACGGAGTAAATAAATATGACCCTCTCGAAATTGCTAATGAATTTAATAATAATTTTATAAATATTAATAACAATACGACATGTAATAAATCAATCAATAATAATTTTTCCATAAATACCAATTTAAATAAACACAGCATATTTCTTAATCCAACTACACCTAAAGAAATCTACTCAATTATGCACTCACTAAGAAATACAAGCACTACTGGGTATGATGAGATTCCAACTATGTTACTAAAGCAAACAGCAAACATCTTATGTTATCCTCTATGCCACCTAATAAATCTATCGTTTGAACAAGGTTCATTCCCAGTAAAACTTAAAAAAATGTTAGTAAAGCCCCTATTTAAAAAAGGAGATAAATGTGAAATGTCTAATTATAGACCAATTACTCTTAACCCAGTAATATCCAAAATCTATGAAAAAGCTATGTACAGTCGTGTAGATAATTTTCTATCAAAAATGTCTTTTTTCCGATCAGAACAACACGGGTTCAGAAAAAATAAATCCACGACTTTAACCTGTTTTAAATTAAATAACATCATAACGAAATGCGCTGATAATCATACACAAGTAGGCGTTCTATATTTGGACATGAGCAAGGCTTTCGACACAGTCGATCATAATATACTTCTGAACAAAATGGAAAAATGCGGCATAAGAGGAATAGCTTTATCTTGGTTTGAAAGTTACTTGAAAAACAGACTACAGTGTGTCCAAATTAATAGAGTAGAGGGATCAATCCAAAATAATTACGAGTCATCATATAAAGTAAACAAATTCGGTGTCCCTCAAGGCAGTATATTAGGACCATTATTGTTTCTAATTTACATTAACGACCTACCGGAAGCAATAGCACATCAATGCTTGCTATTTGCTGATGACACAACTATAATAATAAAAAATATAAATACTGACACATTTGAAAATGATATTAATATAGCTCTCAACGACATTATAAATTGGTTAAATAATAATAATTTAAAAATTAATCTTTCTAAAACGCAATTCATGCAATTTCTTACTTATCAAGCTAAACCTCTCAATCTGACTATTAAATATAATGATATCAGGATACAGGAAGTTACAAGAAACAAATTTTTAGGCATCATTCTGGATTCTAACTGTAACTGGAAAGACCAGATATCAGAATTGTGCAAAAAAATAAACAAATTTATCTTTGCTCTTTGGAGGCTCAAAAAAATTGTGTCTCGAGAAGCGGCTCTTTTGGCTTACCATGGCTACGTCTGTTCGCTACTTAGATATGGCATAGTTCTTTGGGGAAACTCGGTAGACTCGGACCGAGCATTTGTAGCCCAAAAAAAATGTATTCGTACCATATGCGGAGCAGATCGACGCGACACATGTGTGCCTTTGTTCAAAGAACTCCGTCTTCTGACCGTTCCATCTCTGTACATATATGAAACGGCTCTTTTTGTTAAACGTAACCTAGACTTATTTGAAAAACTTGACGATGTAATGAAAAGATCGAACAGACGTAAATACAATTTAATTTACCCTAATACTAAATTAAAATATAGGAGCAACAGCTCATACTGTATGTGCATTAAAATATATAATAAACTACCAGACTCATTGAAATGTTTGACATTATATAAGTTTAAAAAATGTTTATTTGATTTCCTGGTCACAAATTGTTTTTATTCCATAAATGACTTTTTCAATTATAAATTCTAAAATCATGACATGTTTATAAGTATGTACTTAATATTTAATTTGCAATGTAAAATGTTAATTTAAATATATAACTTTGTTTTCTTATTTTTATATAAATATTCACATGCCATTTTGGTGGAATATGCTAAGGACCATACAATTTATAACGCCTTATTGTTAACCATATTCTGTGAATAAAGTATCATTCATTCATTCATTCATTCATTATAAACAATATAGAAATTTATTAAAACACATTATTATAAAAGCTAAAAAATTGGAATCTATAAATAAAATGAAAAAATCGACAAATAAAATAAAAAGTATGTGGCAAATAATAAAAGAACGCACAAATAAACAGACAAAACAATCAACACAAAATATATCACTGCAGATCCATAATATGATAACGTCTAATCCGAAGTTAGTTGCAAACACATTCAATGAGTTATTTGCTACGGCCGGCAGCGCCGGGCGACCGGCGGCGGCGGGGAGTGGGGGCGCTGCGCCCGCGCATACTTTGCCGCGGGGTCGGCCGGTACTGCGGCCCAGCGAAAACTCAATGTACCTTCGGCCTGTCGATATAAGTGAAGTGAAATTGTTGATGCGCAAACTCAAAAGCAAATCTAGTTATGGAATAGATGAATTGCCCTCCGTACTTATTAAAAAATGCATAGATGAATTATGTGTTCCTCTAACGCTGCTTATCAACCAGTCATTTTCAGAAGGTAAGGTCCCCGATTTCTTAAAAAAAGCTTTAGTAAAACCAGCACATAAAGGAGGTTTAAAAACAGACCCAAACAACTATCGTCCAATTGCACTTTTACCAGTTTTTTCAAAATTATTTGAAAAAGCGATGTGGCAACGTTTATCTTCTTTTTGTGAAAAATATGATATTTTTGATGATTCCCAAAATAGATTCCGTAAAAACCGATCCACAATATTGGCATGCTACAAGTATATAAATAACATTTTAAATATTTTAAATAATAAAAAATACGCGGTAGGAATTTTATTTGATATGTCTAAAGCATACGAAAAAGTTGATTTTAATATATTACTTGATAAATTGTACGGCATAGGGATACGTGGGTTGCCTCATAAATGGTTCGCTTCATACTTGCAGCATCGTGAACAATATGTTGAAGTTAAACATATGAATGTGAATGCACACGAAATTCAAACTATCAGGTCGGATGTCCAATTAATGACAGGTTCGATACCGCAAGGCAGCGTCCTTGGATGTATCCTGTTCATCCTATATATTAACGACCTACCAAAAATCCTAAAGGAATCGTGTGTGATGTATGTGGACGATTTTTCGGTCCTGGTATCTTGTAATAATAATATTGATCTAAACCAAAAACTATACAACTTAGTAAACGAAATTTCATGTTGGATGAGCGATCATAACTTGAAAATAAATTTTACTAAATCTAAAATAATGCAGTATAGGCCGCGACAGAAAAATGAATTAAATATTTCTTTCTCATTTAACAATATAAATTTAGAGTGCGTTCCAACGTATAAGTTGCTGGGAATTGTTGTTGATTCCAGTCTATCATGGAAACCACACATACAAACAATAACTTCTAAATTATCTCAATTTACGTACGCCCTTAGGGAACTGAAGAAGTCAACAGACACTAAGACCGCTGTCACTGCGTACTACGCCTATGCTCACGCATGGCTGAGCTACGGCGTCATGTTGTGGGGTAATAGTCCGCATGCGCAGGATTTACTTATTGTTCAGAAAAAATGTATAAGAATAATTACCAACATTAAACAAACAGACAGTTGTAAGCCCCATTTTAGAAATCTGAAGATCTTTACGTTACCTTGCATTTATATTTTGGAAGCGTGCAAATTTGTTAGAAAGTTTCCAAACTTCTATACTACGCTTGGCGATGTACCCCGTCGGTACGAATCGAGATATAAAAATAACCTCCTCAATATGCAATCTAATATGATATTACATAGTAGCGGCCCATATTCAATGTCTGTTAAAATCTATAATAAATTACCTTCAGATATAAAAAATGAAACTGTGTTTAGTAAATACGTAAAATTAATAAAAGAGCTACTTCTTGAGAAAACTTATTATACTATCAAGGAATACCTCGAAGATAAAACGCTATAGATGTCTGCCTCCCTCTTATCCATATTGCTATGCCTGAAAAGGTACATGTGTGTGTATGTGCTGTGTAATACTATGTAACCAGTATGTAATCAGTAACACATGTAATGCAATTATTGAATAAATAAATAAATAAATAAATAAATAATGCGATGACAAGACAATTAAATTTAAATTAAAAAAAAAACATCATAGTGTACAGTATTCTACTAATCAAGCCCTTCCATTTGATACCCATCCCATCCTCCATCCATCCCATCCCATAAAAAAACCATCATAATGTATATATTATTGATTCCTATTGAAGGGGTTGTGAAAAAATATGTAACCGTCATTTTGTGGCGGCGGCCATCTTGGACCGATTTTCATCAAACATAGCTACGAACACTCCCGACTAATTCACCTTTAAAATTAAAAAAAAATCTAAATCGGATCATCCGTGCGGAAGCTACGATGCCACAGACACAGACACGTCAAACTTATAACACCCCGTCGTTTTTGCATCGGAGGTTTAAAAGGAACGCGAATGCGAAGCGAACATGATAGTTAAACGCTTCACGTTTAACTATCATGTTCGCTTCGCATTCGCGTAATAAGTGCGCGCGAATTTCTCAGCGCCACCGCTGCGAACAACAAAAAAAGTACGCCCCAAAAATATCAAGCGAACTGATCACATCGTGATGTTGGCGAATTTTTGCATTTTATATATACTGCTGTGAAGTTGCAGTGTGGCGCCATCTACCTATTAAGTATTACACTACTGAACAAGACATAAGTATCAGTCGAATTTCGTCGTCGCAGATGAAATTTGGTTATTTTTGATAACATCAAACTTATTAAATAATTATTATTTAATAAGTTTGATGTTCGAATCCCAACTAGGCGGGGAGCTGAAGTTTCCATTTTTTTATTTTCAAATATTTATAATATTCAAGCAAGTTGGCCAAAATTAACAATTTAAATAATAAACATGTCATTTTGTTCATGGGAGTTAAAGTTTTATCTCTATGTACCTGTGCGACGGCTAATTCCTCTGACATCTGACCGACCAACTTGGTGGTCTCCTCCACTTTTCCCAGGCCGTTTCTCAGCTTGTTCGCTTGCAGCGATATTTCTAGGCGTTTCATCTTTAACATTCTGTAAACAAAATGATTTACAAATGATAGCAACAAAATAATGCAAGAGGTCGAATAGGGTTTTTTTTAAGCTGCCCGACCGGGAAAGTACCTGCACCTTACAGTATACCGCAGCCAAATAACAATTCCCTTGAGGGTTGTTGTGTTCCTGCGAGTGGGTGAAGTCACCAGAAAGAGAGAGGGAAAGGAGTATAGGCAAAGGACCGGCAACCCTTTGGTGTTGTTGATCTCCAAGGGCGGTGGTGATTGCTTTCCATCAGGTGACCCCACATGTTCGTCTGGTCATTTCTCATATAATAAATAAATAAATAAATAATGTGGTCTGAGTTAACTGTTTCGTTTTCTGGCCGTGTGGTTTCCGGCAGACTAGAATAGAATCACTCCGTCTCTTGTCCCGTGGATGTCGTACAAAGCGACTAAGGGAAATACATTATAAAACATCGATCAGGCCTCCCCAACCCGTCTGGCCAGCGTGGGGAGTGTAGGCCAAATCCTCCTTCCGTATAAGATGGACGAGAGAGGTCGTGCTCCTGTAGTGGAGACTAAAATGGACCTGATGATGATGAGTTAACTGTTTCTATAAAAGGCAACCGTTGCTCTATCAAACGCAAACCACTGGACGGGATATCGGATACCGATTTTAGGGTGTATGGTTTATGTTAGAAAACTGCTTCACAAGGAGCGGATTTTATCCTATTTAGACGAGTCAGGTAACAAATGACTAGCAATGGCCACCTTGACTCCGTCGTCGCGAGACGAATATTTGTGTGCATAACATGTCTGTTTGTCTTGGTATGGGAGTTTCGATCAGGCCTCCCCAACCCGTTTGGCCAGCGTGGGGAGTGTAGGCCAAATCCTCCTTCCGTCAGGGACGGATGAGAGTGGGGCGTGCTCCTGTAGTGGAGACTGAAATGGACCTGATGATGATGATGAAGTAGTGTGTGGTACTGACTCCTTGTAGCCCGCGACCAGCTCGAGGTAGTTGGTGGGCGTGACGTAGTTGGTCCTCCTCATCTCCAGCCACATCCTGCCGCAGGCGCGGCCCACGGACGAGTGCACCAGCAGTGGTAGATACAGGCTGATGATGATGATGATGATGAAGTAGTGTGTGGTACTGACCCCTTGTAGCCCGCGACCAGCTCGAGGTAGTTGGTGGGCGTGACGTAGTTGGTCCTCCTCATCTCCAGCCACATCCTGCCGCAGGCGCGGCCCACGGACGAGTGCACCAGCAGTGGTAGATACAGGCTGATGATGATGATGATGATGAAGTAGTGTGTGGTACTGACTCCTTGTAGCCCGCGACCAGCTCGAGGTAGTTGGTGGGCGTGACGTAGTTGGTCCTCCTCATCTCCAGCCACATCCTGCCGCAGGCGCGGCCCACGGACGAGTGCACCAGCAGTGGTAGATACAGGCTGATGATGATGATGATGATGAAGTAGTGTGTGGTACTGACTCCTTGTAGCCCGCGACCAGCTCGAGGTAGTTGGTGGGCGTGACGTAGTTGGTCCTCCTCATCTCCAGCCACATCCTGCCGCAGGCGCGGCCCACGGACGAGTGCACCAGCAGTGGTAGATACAGGCTGATGATGATGATGATGATGAAGTAGTGTGTGGTACTGACTCCTTGTAGCCCGCGACCAGCTCGAGGTAGTTGGTGGGCGTGACGTAGTTGGTCCTCCTCATCTCCAGCCACATCCTGCCGCAGGCGCGGCCCACGGACGAGTGCACCAGCAGTGGTAGATACAGGCTGATGATGATGATGATGATGAAGTAGTGTGTGGTACTGACTCCTTGTAGCCCGCGACCAGCTCGAGGTAGTTGGTGGGCGTGACGTAGTTGGTCCTCCTCATCTCCAGCCACATCCTGCCGCAGGCGCGGCCCACGGACGAGTGCACCAGCAGTGGTAGATACAGGCTGATGATGATGATGATGATGAAGTAGTGTGTGGTACTGACTCCTTGTAGCCCGCGACCAGCTCGAGGTAGTTGGTGGGCGTGACGTAGTTGGTCCTCCTCATCTCCAGCCACATCCTGCCGCAGGCGCGGCCCACGGACGAGTGCACCAGCAGTGGTAGATACAGGCTGATGATGATGATGATGATGAAGTAGTGTGTGGTACTGACTCCTTGTAGCCCGCGACCAGCTCGAGGTAGTTGGTGGGCGTGACGTAGTTGGTCCTCCTCATCTCCAGCCACATCCTGCCGCAGGCGCGGCCCACGGACGAGTGCACCAGCAGTGGTAGATACAGGCTGATGATGATGATGATGATGAAGTAGTGTGTGGTACTGACTCCTTGTAGCCCGCGACCAGCTCGAGGTAGTTGGTGGGCGTGACGTAGTTGGTCCTCCTCATCTCCAGCCACATCCTGCCGCAGGCGCGGCCCACGGACGAGTGCACCAGCAGTGGTAGATACAGGCTGATGATGATGATGATGATGAAGTAGTGTGTGGTACTGACTCCTTGTAGCCCGCGACCAGCTCGAGGTAGTTGGTGGGCGTGACGTAGTTGGTCCTCCTCATCTCCAGCCACATCCTGCCGCAGGCGCGGCCCACGGACGAGTGCACCAGCAGTGGTAGATACAGGCTGATGATGATGATGATGATGAAGTAGTGTGTGGTACTGACTCCTTGTAGCCCGCGACCAGCTCGAGGTAGTTGGTGGGCGTGACGTAGTTGGTCCTCCTCATCTCCAGCCACATCCTGCCGCAGGCGCGGCCCACGGACGAGTGCACCAGCGACATGATGCTGGCCGCGGCCGCGCGCAGAGCCTCCTCGCGGCTCTCCACCACAGACTCCTTGCGCCGGACCTGCCCCACACACATCACTCACTGCTCTGGAATGCTAGGATATACACGTCATCAACACATAATCCTCCACTTTATAAACATGAACCTCCACCAACCCTCAGTTGAGCAGTGTGTGTGGTGGAGTATGCTATAAACCTCTTCGATATAGTAGGGGAGCCCAAGAGGGGGATTTCGGGAGTTACTAAAGCGCGGCAGATTAATATACTTTGTACTCGATTAAATGCCTCCACCAAATATGAGCCCCATATATGGCCGCCCGTCCAGTTCATTAGTAAAAAAAAATTGATCATCTGAGGTTCTCGAGCGCGTCAGATTAAGGTAGGGTGAGTTAGTTACATGCTAAAACGTGTATATTCCACTAATCTGACAATTTCAAAGTGACGTAAAAAAGGAGAGGGCTACAAACTTGTAAAAAAAAAACGTCAAGTGGACATTCTCGAGCATGGCTAACTTTTTTTTCATTTTGAAGGGTTACGAAAAATATATAATCTGACGATTTCCATAAGCCGAAGTAAGAAAAATTAATCGATAAAGATTAAAGCTTTAACTGATTTAAAAATCAGTGTCAGGCCCTGTGTGTGTGCCCTGATGAAGGTCTCCTTTTGAGATCGAAACTAGTCGGCTTTCCCAACAAAAAGACGTGAGTGACCCGTTTAATTTATTTAATTAATTTAGTATAATGTCTCACGTGAGTTTTAATAAGATTAAAGCGTGCAGCTACGTGATGCCTGTATTCCCCTCCCCGTAGATGATGATGAAGATGTAGTCATAACACCGGATATTCTTGAGGATACTCCAGAATTAGGTATATTTTATTCCGATAATTAAAAAAAAACGTGATTCATAAAAAAAATCGTTAAATATTTTAATGGTTTCTTATGCAATCTGAGGATGATTTTGCAGACACTCGTCAAAAGCTTGATTGGTCAAACCCTTAACTCGTCAAATACGTGATTCGTCAAATCAGAAACTCGTCAAAACCTTAACTGGTCAAATACGTGATTCGTCAAAACCTTAATTGGTCAAATACGTGATTTGTCAAATTAGAAACTCGTCAAAACCCTAAACTTAACAAACACATTGGATTTTAACATATAGTCTATATTTTTTCTAACTATTGTTCATTCAAGTACCTACTGGTAAATTCCTTAATAGTCTCAGTGGCGCAGTGGTAGTAATCAATTTGCGATGCTAAGGTTTGTTAATAATGATAAGCTTGTTAATGATTCATAATTAAAATTAGTAGCTAAAAGCATCTTTTTTAATTATTTAGACCGCTAGTTAGTTCTTATTAGGGTTTGGGAATTCCCGACAAGTTCAAAGTCCCGGGACACGAGACAGCCTACAGTCAAAGTCCCGGGAATTCCCAGGACTTCGAGACTTTTTGTTTTTTTTAGTAGGGCTTTCGTAAAATTGTAATTAAGTTAGTTTTTTTGTTTAAAATTGTACCTTTTAAAAAAATGCCAATTCTTTGTAAAAAATGAACATTTATTATACAGAAAATTAAATGTTTACTTAAAGTTATTAAACGAATTCCGTTAAAAGTGAGCTGTTTGAGTAGTTGCGCATCAACAGTTGTTTACTATCTTAAAACTTATAAACGAAATTAATATTTACAATTTTATTGTTATTAATAATGTTAATTTATTTGTAAGAATTGAAAATATAATTTGAGTATTATTTATGGGAGTAAATAATTTATAAAATAAGTAATTAATATTTTGGGGCTATACTCTATATTTGAGGTTATTAATTAGACAAATGTAAATGCAGAATTTAATATGTTTAGTAGTTTTTATCATAAAGGAAATGTTTAATATGAGATAATATATAAAAGATTTATGATATTTACAGAGTCAAAAATGCAATTAAGAATAATGTGCCAGTGGACCAAACAGTTGACAAGGGGAAATGGCTAAATATCTTAAACACACCCAATGAATGTTCAAATGTATTGCAGAGTCAAAAAGTCAATTATCCTAACATTCCTTTTTTTTTTCACTTTTTCCAAAAAATAAATCGGTTTTAATTAATTTTTTAATTGTTGATACGGGTAGCGGGTACTTTAGTATGGTTGTTTACAAAAAACAGTACGAAAAAGATGGCTGACGCTAACGCATGCGCATAAAAAAAAATACGATGAAAAGGCCTATTAGTTAACCGGTAACTTAGCAGACCACGTAGTTATTCAATATACTTATAGATGGCGTTATGCTTCTTCAATTATTTGAGAATAAAAATGAATTTCGATAATCTTGTCTCGTCTCGAGTCGCGAGTCGCGAGTCCCGGGACTCGAGACAACTAAAATTACGAAAAGTGCCGGGACTTCGAGACCCGAGACGTCCCGGGACCCAAACCCTAGTTCTTATTCAACCAAATAGTAATATACCAATAGCGAATTTGTTGGGTTTAAGGTTTTGACGAGTTTCTAATTTGACAAATCACGTATTTGACCAATTAAGGTTTTGACGAATCACGTATTTGACCAGTTAAGGTTTTGACGAGTTTCTGATTTGACGAATCACGTATTTGACGAGTTAAGGGTTTGACCAATCAAGCTTTTGACGAGTGTCTGCAAAATCCTGAGGATGAAATCGAGCCAGAGGAGGAAGATGAAGGTTCTACCGGCGTAGATGACAATTAAAAAAAAATACGCAAAAAAAATTAATGACGCTGATGATGATGATGACAAGTATTTTACTTAAAAAACATACACTGTTTTATTTGCATGCTAATTCTTCAGCTTTTCAATTATTTAAAAGTTCAATTATTTAATTTTTTTTTTTTTTTATTGTCAGTTTAGGCGAATCCCTCCAGATAATCGTCAGATTATGAGAGAGTCTAGGGCATAAAGATGAACCATATATATCTTAATCTGACGCGCTCGAGTATTTCAAAATGGCGGATTTTTTTTGCACATTCTAATAATGGCCGAGAGTTTGCGTCACATCCAAATCGTCAGATATACGAGTTTTTTTTAGGTTCACTTAACATCCTCTTAGAAAATCTGACGCACTCGAAAAAAAATTCTTTTTGTTAATTTTGAACCCTTACGTACGGCCACCCCCATCATGGAAACAGTCAGATTAACATACGTACATTTACGCGCTCGAGTATGTCCATGCAACAATTTTTTTTTTACATTTTTGAAAGTCTATAGCCGTTCCCCCCGCCGATGAAAAGGTATATATTATATGACATTTTTTTCTTCTTATCATCTAAGCTTCGCAATCCAATAGGTCTCTATGACGCTCAAGTAAATCCCGATTTAGCACCAGGAGCTCCGCTACCAATAGAAGGGACCCGTATCCCAGCATTGGGATGAATAAGGGTTGATGACGAAGACTGAGTTAAACATTAATAATACTCGTAGGTAACTAAGTGGCCAACAAGCATTAAATACGAGTATTGGAGAAATTAATGGAATTTTATACATTAATATTATTAAAACTGACGTGAGACATTATACTAAATTAATTAGATAAATTAAACGGGTCACTCACGTCTTTTTGTCGGGAAAGCCGACTAGTTTCGATCTCAAAAGGAGACCTTCTTCAGGGCGAATGTCCAGACACGTCCACCCTTTGTCTCTCGCGCCGGACACTGCGCGCCAATGCGCGCGCCGCACGACTGGAAAAGGTGGTGGGGGGTTGGTGCGTTGATTGGTGGAGCGCTGCCTTCGACGATGACGTAGTGAAGAAGGTCTCCTTTTGAGATCGAAACTAGTCGGCTTTCCCGACAAAAAGACGTGAGTGACCCGTTTAATTTATCTAATTAATTTAATTTTATACATTTTTACGTCTCTGATTTTCTATTCCTTTAAACTCCACTAGATAGAGATAGAATAGATTTTCGAAACAGCGAAAACAGTGGAAATTAACTAAATTGGAACTAACATTTTGCCATATCTGGCAACACTTAGAGTACCGTCAAAATGTCTGTATCAATGAATAAATCCAAATTGTTTAATGAATAAAGTACTAATAACAAATTAATGATTTGACGTAAACTCTGTAACTAAATACACTTCTGGACACATCTAATGGCCCACCTTAGAGTTTAGGTTTCGATGGCCCCTACCGAAATATGATTGCTAGATTGAACAAAAACTATTGATGCAGTTTTAAACCTGATACATTTTACCATCTTCTTCGATCATATTGTTTTAAATTTGAATTCAGAATACCACACGACATGGAGCTACGCCTAACAAGTCGGGTATGCGCCTTGATTAAGGCAGTTGATTTTTGAATAAAAAACATTTTTTATCAAATAAAAGTTTAATTTAATAATGCGTGTTGCCTCCATGGGCATCTACCACAGCTCTCATACGATTAGGCATAGAGTTTATCAACCGCTCTATGAAATTTGGAGGGATCCTCCCCCATTCCTCTTCTATGGCAGTTTTCAACTCCTGCATCGTCTGGGCAACTGGCTGACGAGCCCTAACACGTCTTTTTAGCTCGTCCCACATGTGCTCAATGGGGTTCATGTCTGGGCTTCTTGCTGGCCAGTCCATAACTGTGATGTTCACATCCCGAAGATATTCCCTGACGATGCCGGCCGTATGGGCTCTTGCATTATCATGCATAAAAAGGAAATTTGGGCCCACATAGTCCGCGTATGGCATCACGTGAGGTTCTAAGCACTCACGAATGTACCTTTCAGCATTTAATGTTGGCAGCCGTGGTCCCGTAACAACCTCAAGTTGAGTTTTGCCGCTCGCGGATATACCGCCCCAGACAGTCCATGAGCCACCGCCATAAGCAACCCTCTCTTCAAAGCAGCATTGTGCGAAACGCTCTCCCTTACGTCGGTAGACCTTCTTCCTTCCATCATTGCCATGTAACATAATTTTAGACTCATCAGAAAAGAGTACACGGCTCCAATGCTGCTGAGTCCAATTTAAATGAGTGCGCGCGAAATGAAGGCGCGCTGTTCGGTGGGCTCGCGTTAGTTTGGGGCCATTAGCTGGCTTGTGTGGTACCATATCGCGTTCTTTTAATCTTCTCCGAACAGTTCGAGCGCTCACAGATACTCCGTGGAAGTCACGAAGTTGGTTTTGTATCTCAATGTAGGTAAGGTGACGATTTCTCAAGCTGGTCGTCACGATGAATCGATCCTGCCTTTCAGTTGTGACCCGAAATCGTGGCCTTCCTTGGCGACGAACAAAGCCGCCAGTCTCTAGGTACCTCCGATAAACATTTCAGACCGCAGATCGACTTAAATTGAGTCGAGCACTCACATTTCTTTGGCTGTGTCCGGCCTGGATAAGTGCCACAGCTTGGGCGGCGACTTCAGGCGAAGTATCCATAGATTATTGATAGAACGTCACTTTAATGTTAAGAATAAGTAATGTTTGTTGCAAAACCATAGAGAAAAATCACACTTTCAAGAATTAAATCCTACTTGGATTTAATTCTTACCAATAAAATCAAGTTTTCTTAGTATTCGATTGTTGGATATCAACGAACAGGCTCCAAATTGTCTTTTGTTTCTTTAAATTCTGTGTTCGAAATTCAAAAAAAGACTATTGAATGAAATTATGAATGTGCCAAGTTCAAAACTGCATAAAAACTTTTTGCTCGACCTAATATAAAATTTTAGCTAGGACCAAACGAAACTGAAAATGCAAGGTGGGCCAATAGATGTGTCCAGAAGTGTATTACCTTTATATTTTTGCTAGGGTTAAAGAGAGATACAGTTGCAACTTAAAGATATACAAAATAAATCATAACAAATATCGTACTAGATAAATAATCATCAAGTATCAAAATTTTATTGTCCTAGTAATCAATGTTGCCCATTAACATACCCTAGGTCCGGTAATAGAAGCGAGAAGTTCAACTCCGTCGAGAAACTTGTACGCCACTTCCAGCAGCGCCTCCCGCGGCCATTCCAGGAACCAATTTGTGGTCGTCGAGTTGATCAGTGCTGGGTACTGACGGATGCGGTTTCTGGAAAATAAATTATACAATTCTACGATTATAGTTATTCTTGAATTGCAATTATAAAATTAACGAAATATCTCTCAGATCCACGGACTGAAACCTGACCATTTGATAAACGTGCGCTGGGATATGGATCCAACGCGTAAAGGCCCCTTAGAGAAGTTTAATGTAATATTGTACACCCGCAGTGACCCGCTCCAGGAATAAAATAAATGGGTTATTAAAATGATCTTGGTGGACTAAATACTGGGCTACTGCAAGAGAGACGCCTTCATAACTATCCCTTTATTTATTGATCCCTTATGGGATAAATCCGCCATTGTACGTGTAACTCTTTTATCATCATGTTTATGTAATTTCTTTTGTACAATAAATACTTTTATCTAATCTCATACTGAAATTTACACATTAAAAAACTGAACACAGTATCATAATGACAGTCTTTACGCACAAGCTGTCAAAATAAATTTAAAAAGTTATTTTTCGATACAGCTCTTCTATGGACAACTGTATCGTAAAATAACTTTTTTACCATTTCGATACAACTTCAGCCCTGGATACAGGTATTTTAAACAGGTTTCAATGCAAATACATTGCAACTATGCAAAAATTTTCTACATAATCTGTGAACGCGGCGCCGCGCGGCGCGTCGCGCATGCGCACTACGCATGCTCGATCTGCAAATGGATTTATAAGTAAGAAATAAAGCTGTTAAATTAACTTGATGGTTGTATTTAAAATATTATTATCATATATTTCATGAGATTAGATAAAGTAGTGTATGAAACTGCACATAATTAGGTATTAAAATACTCGTGTGGTCTATTAAAACACTCGCCTTCGGCTCAGGTTTTAAACTCACTCGTATTTTAATAACCCTTATTATGCAACAGTTTCATAAACTACTATTATCTGGGGTGTAAGTGGTTCATGAACATCTTTGAACCAAAGCCAACTTCACCTGCACGCGGTGCACCCTGCTGACTGACAAACGAAGCTCTGGCGAAAAGAGAGGTAGGGAGCGTAATTGTAAGCTACCCGACTGGGGAATGTGCCTCCACCTCACAGAATACTGCAGCCAAATAACGGTTCCCTTGAGGGCTGTTGTGTTCCTGCGAGTGAGTGAGGTCACCAGAAAGGAAGGAGATGCTGCGATGGCAGCGGGGGTGGCGGCGCGCGAGCGATATTTTATGTTGCGAGCGTTAATATGGCTACGGTAACCGCTTCACATCAGGCGGGCCGTATGCTTGTCTGCCACCCAACGTAGTATAAAAAAAAAAAAAAAAAAAAATCTACTCTCATACTAAAATTTAGAGATAATATAATAACTAAACACAGAATCTTAATGTCAGTCTTTTACGCACAAGCCATCAAAATAAATTTAAAAAGTTACTTTTCGATACAGCTCTTTATGGACAACTGTATCGAAAAACAACTTTTTCCATTTCGATACAACAGCATGAAGGTTGCAAATGTTCTACATGAAGGCTTCGCCGCGCGGCGCGTCGCGCATGCGCACTCGCGAGCACGATCTGCAAATGGATTTATAAGTAAGAAATGCAGCTGTTAAATTAACTTCATGGTTTTGTTTTAAATATTATTATCGTCTATTTCATGAGATTAGATAAAGTAGTGTATGAAACTGCACATAATTAGGTCTTAAAATACTCTTGTGACGCTATTATCACATTCTCCTTCGGCTCATGTGATAAACACACTCGTATTTTAAGAACCCTTATTATGCAACAGTTTCATAAACTGCTATACAACAACAACAACAACCGTCAATGCAAAGAAACAATATTTAAATAATAAATAAATAAATATTGTCAGACAAATTACACAGCGCCATCTAGCCCCAAAGTAAGGGAAGCTTGTGTTATGGGTACTAGACAACTGATAAACATAAGTAAATACATTTTTTTTGTAAATACATACTTATGATACATAGAAAACACCCAGACCAAGACAAACAGACATGTTCATGCACACAAATATTTGTCCTGTGTGGGAATCGAACCCACGAGCGTTGGTGTCGAAGCCGCGTCATTGACCGCTACGCCACCGAGCTCGTCTAAATCAATATTGTTTTTGAAGTTACCTGAATTCGTCTCCAATAGGACTGAAACAAAGTACGATGTGCAGATTGGTTCGCACTCTTTCAACCAGAAATAAGTAAACGCTCTCAGCCGTTTGCATCAAGTTCGCTGCTTTCATCGGCTTCTCGAGTGCTGTTTTTATCTAAACCAAACAAACTTACTAAATTAATTAAATAAATAAATATTCCTGGACGAATGCCATCTAGTCCCAAACTAAGCAAAGCTTGTACTATAGGTACTAGATAACTGATATTATACTTACCTAAATACATTGTTTTTTTGTAATTGCTTATTTATAATACAAAGAAAACACCCAGACCAAGACAAACAGACAGTCATGTACACAAATATTTGCCTTGTGCGGATATTGAACCCGCAACCCCGGGGTTGTGGACATTTTTATTAAATTACATTTTTTTTGTTTTCGGGAAAGCCAGCCAGTGCTTTGCGCGATGAGAATGGTTATACATTGAACATCTCAGCTTGAAATCGAAACTAGTTCGAATTACGTAAAGACGAAATTACGTAAAGTAATCCCGTTCTTGAATAATAAAGTAACTTTTTTAAAAATTCAAATTCAAAATATTTATTGTTTCCATAATACATAGGATCTTATATAATTGTTTTTAAAAAAAAAACAAATGGCACCACATTTTGGGGTGTAAGTGGTTCATCAACACCTTTGAACCAAAGCCAACTTCACCTGCACGCGGTGCACCCTGCTGACTGACAAACGAAGCTCTAGCGAAAAGAGAGGTAGGGAGCGTAATTGTAAGCTACCCAACTGGGGAATGTACCTCCACCTTACAGAATACCGCAGCCAAATAACAATTCCCTTGAGGGTTGTTGTGTTCCTGCGAGTGAGTGAGGTCACCAGAAAGGAAGGAGATGCTGCGTTGGCAGCGGGGGTGGCGGCGCGCGAGCGATATTTTATGTTGCAAGCGTTAATATGGCTACGGCAACCGCTTCACATCAGGCGGGCCGTCTGCTTGTCTGCCACCCGACGTAGTATAAAAAAAATAAAAAATAAAAACATGGAAGCAAGTTGGGGCACCACAATTATTTAAAATTAAATCATGTTAGAGCAATGTAAATAAATTTATCTAATCTCATACTGAAATTTACACATTAAAAAACTGAACACAGTATCATAATGACAGTCTTTACGCACAAGCTGTCAAAATAAATTTAAAAAGTTATTTTTCGATACAGGTCTTCTATGGACAACTGTATCGTAAAATAACTTTTTTACCATTTCGATACAGCTTCAGCCCTGGATACAGGTATTTTAAACAGGTTTCAATGCAAATACATTGCAACTATGCAAAATATTTCTACATAATCTGTGAACGCGGCGCCGCGCGGCGCGTCGCGCATGCGCACTACGCATGCTCGATCTGCAAATGGATTTATAGGTAAGAATTATAGCTGTTAAATTAACTTCATGGTTGTATTTAAAATATTATTATCATATATTTCATGAGATTAGATAAAGTAGTGTATGAAACTGCACATAATTAGGTATTAAAATACTCGTGTGGTCTATTATAACATTCGCCTTCGGCTCATGTTTTAAACTCACACTCGTATTTTAATAACCCTTATTATGCAACAGTTTCATAAACTACTATTATAAATTGGTACGGTAGTGTAGTGACACTATCCAATCCACCCCGTATTTTTTAATGCGGATATGCATTGACCCCATGCGAGTAATTAAGGGTTAATATAACTTATACTCACGTCTTCAAATTCATCTGGTTTGAACAGATTGGTCACCTCCCCACTGCTGAGCAGGTTGTTGATCACTTCCGTGAAGGTCTCCTCCACGATCTGAGTGTCGCAGAATATGAATGTTGTCTTTTTAGCATCTACACCGGTGCTCGTGTATAGCAGCTGGAAATAATTTAAATAAAGTGTAATTGTTGGATTTAAAATCGACTCAGGAAACTAATCGATTGTTAGTTGGGGCGTAAATTGTTGGTTGGCAACACTCGTTTCGCCGGTGCGCGCCTGCAGGTGGCGCGCGCGAGCAGTCTCTGATAGTCTCTCGTAGCCGCTGTACAGACTCGAATCGTTCTGGAAAACGTTATCTGGAAATAATAAGATGGTTTCGGGATAAGCCTCGCAGCACATACGGGAATTCTCGCGGCTTGGAGTTCGCGTTATTACTTCTGGAACCGCGCTGGACCGCGGATAGTCTGATACTCTGGTAGATTGTGCTCGACGCCGGGAAACGTCGAAACTCTGGACAGTGTTAACAATGAGTGATTGATCGCTGGGCGACCTCGGAACACTGAACTGTGCAACTGGTGAACGTATTCCTAATATTATTATATATATATTCCTGTCCTTAAACCCTTATTCCTGTCTGCGTGAGCCCGTCTGGATAACGGTGCACCCGCGTCAAGAATCGGGTAAGTTTAGATTAAGTGTTAATTTAAGATTGAGTAATAATTATTAAATATTTTTGGTAGCAGACGTAATTGCTCAACAGTAATGATGACCAGGGGCGCCGACTCCGTGGGTGCTCGGGGGCTCGAGCACCCATGGGAAATAAACAGTGGGTGCCGAGCACCCATGAGAATAGATATCAAGAAACTGATCAGTAATCGGCTTTTAGGGATAGGGGTTTTTTCATTTTATTTTTCCCGTTTAGCGCAAATGTTTGTTGATGAAACAGATATTTGTGATGGGTCTGAGTGTTTGAGGTACCTTCTTTGTTCCTGGTTTCCATAGTACAAGGGAAAACCTTAGTTTGTGACCAGGACAATGTATGTGATGTTGTCTCAATTTATAATTTTCGAGTTTAATGCGCATGAGCACCCATGAGGTTTTCTAAAAGTCGGCGCCCCTGATGATAACTACACCTTAAGGCAAGGTAAATAGATATAATAAATGACAGAGCGAAGTCTAGACAAACTAAACGTAAAAAAAACGGGCTGCACTCCGGGAGTGCCGGCAGAAGTGAAAACCTGAACATTAACGTTGTGCATTTTTGAATATTTTGGAATGGTTAGGGAATAATTTCGCATGAATTGCTTTATTTATCACTATAAAAGTACTATCATTTATGTGGTAAAATACAATATTCAACATGACAATTTATATTATATTAAAAATAAACAGCAGGAGCGGACATACATTTTCGGCGCGCGGTAGAAAGAAAGGGGGATATCACTTCCTCTCCTGCGCAGCGCCGGCGGTCTACACTCCCTCCGCCTTACGAATTTTTGATCAGGTCACGCGTCCTGACGTAAGTTTAACATTTTTTACCCATCCCAAAAAGTGTACAACGCCGCTAAATAAGTTTTCACTTCAAAAAACTTATACTTTTAGCTCAATCCGAGTGGGATATTTCGCATTTTTTCAACAGTTCTTCATTAATCCTCCGTTCCTGTTCGTATTGTGATGTTATATTGTCTGGCTTCCTCGATAAATGGCTCATCGAGGAAGCCAGGCAATATATAATCGAAGCCAAAATCCGACACTAAAAGATTTTTTCAATTCGAACCAATAGTTTCAGAGATTAGCCCGTTCAATCAAACACACAAACAACCTCTTCAGCTTTATAATATTATAGTATAGGTTTATTTTTTACGCGTATTACCACCTCATGACTTTAATTCTTTACAAATGAAACTAATGACATTTTGTGTTCATGTCAATAATGCTGACTTAATGTGTGAAACTATAATATACTGAAACTATTATGTACACCTATATACCCCATTTAACTATTTCTCAAGTTATTTTACAAAATCAAATTCTCATTCGTTCATTCATTCACTGTTTCGGTAAAATTTTCGAAATAGGAACCGGGATAGGATAAGACTAAGGACGATCCGACTTACTAGCGCAATAACAAAACTATTTCACAAGTTATTTTACAAAATACAACACTTCAAATTCTCATTCGTTCATTCATTCACTGTTTCGGACAATTCTTCGAAATAGGAACCAGGATAGGATAAGTGTGATGAAAATGAATCTAAGCTCTGCGGATTTAGAGTAGTAATGATTTAGATACATGTTCTTATGTTTAATTTGTATGACGTTTCTAAGTGCTTTATAAAGTCCAAGGAATAAAGATATTTTGACTTTGACTTTGACAAGTTAATTTACAAAATACAACACATCAAATGCTTATAATTCCGTGCGTGTTAAACAGAATTTACCTTCAAGTCCTCCCTGAAGTCCTTGATGCCGTATGTTTTGGTGACGACGACTTGGAAAGAATTGCATTCGCAAATATACGACGCCACTCGGGTCAAGCTCTGTCGACCGGACCCGCCTGTACGATGGAAATAAGAATATAAAACCACAGAAGACTGTTTCTGCCCATGGCTTCAGCTACTAATAGACTATAGTAATATGTACTGCACACAGATAGAACTCTGTTCATCATCGGTATTCGAATAAGAGTGGTAGGGCATAGCGTATTTTTTAAGCTGCCCGACCGTGGCAGTACCTCCACCTCACAGAATACCACAGCCAAATAACAATTCCCTTGATGGTTGTTGTGTCCCTGCGAGTGAGTGAGGTCACCAGAAAGAAAGAAAGGAGTATAGGCTAGCAACGAATCGGCGACCACTTGGTGTTGATCTCCATGGGCGGTGGTGATTGTATTCCATCACACCTGATAGAATATAATCACCACTAATTAAAAGTTAATTAGTATTGGGGTGTAAGTGGTTCACTACCATCTTCGGAGCCAAAGCCAACCACACCTGCACGTGGTACACCCTGCAGATAAGCGGACGAGGCTCTGGCGAAAGTCGCCAACCCGCCTGCCCAGCGTGGCGACTCAAGGGCATTTCTCTCCAATGCATACACAACAAAATATATGGCCCCCAGTACCCGGCAGCCCTGCTGTCCCGGGCCAAGGTGGCGGTCTCGGTTCGGTGCGAACAATCAATGTTGGGCGCCCTCCTTCTAGATGGTCCGATGACCTTAAGAAAGCGGCTGGGAGCGGCTGGATGCGGAAGGCGGAGGATCGTATCTGGTGGAAGGCATTGGGGAAGGCTTATATCCAGCAGTCGGTAGATACAGGCTGATGATGATGATAGTATTTTATTATTATTATTATTTTTATATATGAGAGGGAGAAAAGCATGTGGGTCACCACCCACATGCTCGTTCATGTTGTTGTTGCATATTAAGAGTTCTTAAAATACGAATAGGCATAGCGTCACAAGAGTATATTAAGACCTAATTATGTGCAGTTTCATACACTACTTTATCTAATCTCATGAAATAGACGTTAATAATACTTTAAATAAAACCGTGAAGTTAATTTGACAACTTCATTTCTTACTTATAAATCAATTTGCAGATCAAAAATGCGTAGTGCGCATGCGCGACGCGCAGCGCGGCGACGCGTTCGCAGATTATGTAGATTTTTTTTGCAAAGTTGCAATGAATTTACATTACAACTTGCTTGCTGCTGTACCGAAATGGAAAAAACGTTATTTTTCGGTACATAAAGAGCTGTATCTAAAAGTAACTTTTTAAATTTATTTTGATGGCTTGTGCGTAAAAGACTGACATTAAAATTCTGTGTTTAGTTTTTTAATCTTAAAATTTTAGTATGAGAATAGATAAAAATACTTTTTAATACCCTTTTTTATACACAAGTTGTATATTGACATCGGATAAAAATTAACACCTGTAGCCAGTTCTGGATAGATACAACTGCTAGGAATTTCAACTATATACAGTTACTTACGGCCACAACACTCACCAATTCCGACACAAAGCAAGTTGCCCCTCGGCTGTGATATGACTCGCACGATCCGACAGATATGTTCGATGGCGTCTTTGAACAGCACCAGGTCCATCTTGACCACGCCGGGGCAGCTGTTATACTCCTCCATTTGGTTCACGATGTATCTGGAAGACATCCAACCGCAGTGGTAAAATTTTCCTTTTTTTTTATTAATAAATAATTTAAAACTTACTATCTAAATTATATACTAACAGAACGTCATATAAAGCTACATGGGTTTTTCTAAACATTGTGATTATTTAAAATAGGCTAAACGACGATTTTTTCTTTCGATGTGTTATGTAAGGACGTACTATATACTATACTAGCGACCCGCCCCGGCTTCGCACGGGTGCAATGCTGATACTAAATGTACTACAGAAGGTCTTTGCGCTTTGTCCTATCCAGTCCTTCCCCAGTTATAGGCACACGCCGCCGGCTCCGCGGCCGGTACCGCCACAGCCGTTACGTCCCTGCATTTTAAATGTGTAATATCTTCTAAACTATTCATTTAAATTACATGCTGTGAAGGGCCATATTGATCTATATTAAATGAGCAATGTATTTAAGGTACTTAATTGGATAAGGATTAATTCTGTATTGCTTAAAATCGCTTCGTAAATAAGGCATTATTTCTTGTAAAAAGAGCTACCACTAAGAGATAGACATATACCATCGCGAACTTTTTTGTAGACCATTTTAAGGTGAACAATACTGTACTACATTATTTTTATCTATCTCGTTGGGTTCAGCCAGCGTTTGCAATAAAAGAGCAAAAAAATGTGTTTATTTACGACATCACATTAGAAATCTCTAAATTATCAGTGTTTTTCTACTATGTTATGCATATATTATACATATAAACTTTCCAGTTGAATCACTCTATCTATTAAAAAAAACCGCATCATAATCCGTTGCGTAGTTTCAAAGATTTAAGCATACAAAGGGACATAGGGACAGAGAAAGCGACTTTGTTTTATACTATGTAGTGAAGTGAAAGAATTACTTCGATAGCATAAAAACTTCTCGAGATATGATAACTTGAAAATCTCAATTTTGGACTTTCCCGAAAACGCTCCATACAAAAGGCTACTGAATTATGACGTCACACTTAGGTATTTTCTATACGTTAAAACAGAAATTTGTACGACAGCTATGTTAAATACTGCGTTTATGTAGCTAGTGCCGTAACAAAAGTTATAGTATTTTGGATTGTTTTTCCAAAGTTAATATTTTTTTTATATAATTTCATTCTTTTAAATTGGACTTTCCCACCAAACTTTGATCGACCATAAAACAAGTCGGACATAACTTATTAAAATTTCAAGATCGCATATCGTTCTAGTTTTGTATATATTACGATATTGATAAATATTTTTTTATAATTTTTGATCATTGTCGTCTAGCCTATCAAGGTAGTGAATAGGGTAAGGTAGTTGAATGTCACTGCGTTTACAGACACACGACGCGCCCGACGATATATAAATTAAATGTGCGTAATTCTAAAAAGGTCTTGCTCGTGTGCAAGTAGCAAGTAAACACAACGCCATCACAACTTGTCTAACTGGTCTGCGCGGTTGTTGATCCTCGTCATCAGGTCCATTTTAGTCTCCACTACAGGAGCACGACCCTCTCTCGTCCGTCCTAGACGGAAGGAGAATTTGGCCTACACTCCCCACTCTGGCCAGACGGGTTGGGGAGGCCTGATCGATATTTGATAATGTATTAGTCGCCTTGTACGACATCCTCGGGAAGAAACGGAGTGATTCTACTCTAGTCTGCCGGAAACCACACGGCCACACGGTTAAATAAATAAATATTGTCAGACATATTACACATCGCCATCTAGCCCCAAAGTAAGCGAAGCTTGTGTTATGGGTACTAGACAACTGATAAACATACGTAAATACTTTTTTTTTTGTAAATACATACTTATGATACATAGAAAACACCCAGACTAAGACAAACAGACATGTTCATGCACACACATGTTTGTCCTATGTGAGAATCGAACCCACGAGCGTTGGTGTCGAAGGCGCGTCATTGACCGCTATGCCACCGAGCTCGTCATTTGTTGATATACAGCATATTTATAACGACTTATTTGCAATATTGCTGTCTCTCACAATGCCAAGAGTAGAGAGGAGCTCGGTGGTGTCGTTGCGTGTGTTAGTCTAATCAAACACGCAAGTTAAGCAACATTGGCAGTAGCCTGTGCATGGATGGGTTTATTTATCTCGAGCTTCTTCGTGTTTCGGAGATGTTATTATAGATGACAGTCGTTAAGTCTGTGGTCTTTAGGTGGACGACGATCTTCCTATTGTTTGCCTTGCAACCATTGAGTTGATGCATGGGGCAGCCATCGCCGCATCAACCATTTTATTGGGAATGCGGCGACCCTCCACACGACACCACCACCAGTTTGAACACTTTAGTGAGCATGACTTGACCTTGGCTGTCAGGGTAACACAGTAAATGACCAGGATATTAGAAGCAAAAAGAATGTCACTTACTTCCTCAACGCAGCAGGATCAATCAAGTCATCGTAGACTTCGAACGGGTTGAGGAAATGTCCGAACAGCGGCGGGCTCTTGGAGGGGCAGAGGGCGTGGAAGGTCAGCTCGAAGTGCTTGCCCAGCATGTCGCCCATGTGGTTCATGAACCACTCGCGGTCCCTGCAAGAAGGTCACAAAGTATAAAAAACAAAATTATAGGTTGGACTTCAAAATGCTAGTAAAAAAATGTCAAAAAAATATAAAAACATCCCTGCTAACCCCTACTAATATTTGTGAATGTGATTTTTTTTTGTTAAGTTTCCACGCCGAAACTACTCGACCGATCATCATGAAACGTTGTACACATATTCTCAAAGGTATCAAAAGGACATATGATACTTTTATTTAAAAAAAATATAAGTAAACGCGGGCGAAGCCGCGGGTGTACACTCTACTCACTCTACTCAGTTCAGTCCAATCCACTGTACTCCACTCCTAATTAAATTTAATTTTTAGTAAGGACAAATAATAAGGGAAAGTGTTGCTTAGCATATTGGTAATGGATTGAATGAATGAATAAATGTTTCATTCATTCATCCAATCCATTTATATAAGCAACGCTTTGCGATTCCGCTTTTCTTTCATACTATTTGTCCTTACTAGGAATAAAATTAAATTAGGAGGTATTGGATTACTCGAGCAGATGAAATGTATTCTTTAGGATACAGAGAAGAAATTTAAGGAAACCTATAAAGATGAGATGAACTTCAAGTTAATTAAATTTTATTAAATTAAATTAAACGAGTCGGCTTTTGATGTGTGAGTGGTTCATTAACATCTTTGAACCAAAGCTAACTTTACCTGCATGTTGTGCACTCTGCTAACTGACAAACGAGACTCTCGCGTAAAGAGAGGTAGGACATAGCGTATTTCAAATGCCACCCGACTGGGGAAGTACCTCCACCTCACAGAATACCGCAGGCAGACAAATAACAATGCTCTTGAGGGTTGTTGTGTTCCTGCGAGTGAGTGAGACCATCAGAAAGAAAGGAAGAAGTATAGGCTGGCAACGGATCGGAGACCTCTTGGTGTTGCCGATCTCCATGGGGTGATTGTTTTCCATCAGGTGACCCACATGTTAAACGAACACCTTTGTTTCTTTCTGGTGACCTCACTCAGGCACCTCTCTCACATAAAAAATGTTAATTACCTATTTGCCCAACATATCATCCCCGCGGATCATCAACCAAACGCAATCTATGTAAGATACAAAAATATTTAACTGGTAAAGCATTTAACTGGAAATATAGTATCTGTGGAGAAGTCTAAAGAGAAAAATAAATGACCATAAAGATACGTACTTCTCTTCAGTGAGCCGATCACCAAACACCCTGAAACACTCATGTATCCAGAGTCGGAGAAATCTCGCTTTTGTATTTGTATAGTCCTTGTTACTCCTTAAGAGGCCCTGAAATACATATTAACTGAACTAAGTAATTCTTAATCTTCTAAATTAAATAATATTGTGGAATCACAGCAGTCGTATGCATCTACTAACAGTGGTGGGTGGGTGCCGGCCGGCAGTAGTTTGCATGAACTAATTGGTGACGTAAGCACGCATAGTAATGTACATCAAATTGCTGTTTAATTTATTGTTTATTATATAGTTACAAAGAACATGAAAAATAATTTTCTCGTAACAGTACAAAAATTAAAAATAAAACCTAAATTTCGGTCACAAATCGTTATAAAAACGGTACAGCCCCCTTACCAAGATCTCTTATTGCGATTCAATAATTGAATAGATTTGAGGAATAAGAGATGGTGGTAAGGGGGCTGGTCTCCTACGCACCTGAAATATTTTGGAGATGTCGCGCAGATTGAACAGATAGTGCATTTTACTGGGCGTCGGCAACAACTTGGCAACTATGTTGTTGAACATGTCTATTGTCGCCACTAACACCACTTTGCCTGCAATAATATTTAAACAAAAATAATGATGACACGACAGTATGGGCACAGTTTAAAAAAATAGTAATACTGTGGTATGGGTTTTGACATGAAGAAGTGTTTAAAAATGCTTCCACAGGGAGGCAGTTCAAAAAAAATGAATGATAACAAAATCGGGGGAAACAGTTTGGTATTGCAGCTAGGTACATATTGTCGCGGTCCTGTCGCGAATCATCTAGAATGAAACCTTCTAGAATAGTCGCCGCATACTTCGCTGCAAGCAATAATGACCCGTATGTCTACTGACATAAGGTTCATAACACTATGGCATGAAAATGTTCAAGAAGGGAAGTACATACGGATATAAATAGCGACCGCCGCGGCGTATAGTTGAGTTCAGTTTAGACTTCGGAAGAGTAAACTTCGAGCGAATCTACTTGCGAGACAAGCGATAACCTACGACCTCAGCGATACTATTGGACTTCGATTTCTGTAAGGCTGTAGGCTTATTTGCCATCCGACGTAGCATAAGTCGATATCACGGTTTATTTGTTGAAACATGTACGTACCGACAGTCTTGGTCTCCTCGTCGAAGTCCTGCAGGTGCTGGCCGATCATGGTCCCGAAGATGTTGACGAGCTGCTGCTGAGTGGGCGCCGTGAGGTAGAAGGGGTGGAAACACGACAGCAGGCGGGGGGGCAGCGGGGAGCGCGCGCCCCCGGGGGGACCCGCCGCCGCGCACAGGACCATGCCCTGGGATCACGACACACTCTTACCACTACATAAGGACATTTTACACCAAGCGTAAAAAAATTAAGGGCGAATACAATTAACTCACGAAAGTATGATTTAAACAGCAGTAACCTCATCTGCACGTGGTGCACGCTGCTGACTGACAAACGAGGCTCTGACGAAAAGAGAAATAGGGCATAGCGTATTTTGCAAGTTGCCCGACTGGGGAAGTACCTCCGCCTCACAGAATACCGCAGCCAAATAACAATTCCCTTGAAGATTGTTGTGTTCCTACGAGTGAGATCACCAGAAAGGAAGGAGTATAGGCTGGCACCGAATCGACGACCCCTTGGTCAACACCAAGGGGTCGTCCGTCGATCTCTAATCTCCGTAGACGTTGGTGATTGTTTTCTATCAGGTGACCCACATGCTCGTTTGCCCCTCATACATAAACAAGTTTCATTCAATATTGACTTGACATTTTATTATATTTACATTTCAATATCGAATTAGCGTTACCCCCACTTTACACTCATGCCGCACAACATTTTTAGTTTAGATATTGAAGTTCAATACCCAGACGCCGATGGGCGTCTTTGCAAAGTGATCAATGATTTTTTGAGACGCCGATGGGCGACCCCAATACTGAATGGGTTTAACCCATTCATTAACTGACGTATTAAGAACTTTACCCTCATGCCGCACTAAATACACAGACAATGAATATAAAATCTAGACGCCGATGGGCGTCTTTGGCATGTAAATAAAGATTTTAAGACGCCGATGGGCGGCCTCGGCACTGAATGGGTTAACCAGACTAATGAGCAGTGTGAATGCGCACCTTGACGTTCTTCCTCCATTGCTTGGCGCGGTCGAACCAGTACCCGTAGTCGTGCCACAGGCGGGCCAGCTCCAGGGGCGGCTGCGAGCCGTAGTTGTCTCTCACCGGCATGTTGATGTCGTCCATGAACGCTATCATCCTCTTGCCTGGACGACAAGAGACTCATAATAGTATATTCTAGAAACTAAAGTGAAGTCCTAGAATTGAAGATGCGTATACAGGGTGAACTGGAATTAACCCCTCGCGTGCCGCGACCTGTTAATTCTGTACTAAGCACTGTACCAAAGCTAAACCCACCATGGGACCGCGGCACGTATAAAGTTGATTTAAAAAAAAAATTGAAACCGACTTCAGTTGGTGAGCGCAGCTTATTGGTGGAATAACCCCGGCAGCGCTGCTGCCCATCTTTCGAGAAAAAAGTTATCGCGTGACACAAGATTCCTTAGTCGCTTAGTTAGTTGTACGACATCCAGCGCAGACCAGTGGCACAATTTTAATCTGCCGGCTACCATAGGGCAAATTTAAGGGCTTCCCTCGATTTTTCTGGGATCCCATCATCAGACCCTGACTTGGTGAATATGGAACCACATCGCAATTACCGTTTTAAATAAAAAAAAATTAATTTGACCATACGTGCTTATAAAATTTAAGGGTTTCCCTTGATTACCCTGGCATTCCATCATCAGAGCCTGACTTGGTGAATATGGGACCACCTTGCAATCATACCCTTTCAAATGAAAAAAGAATTATGAAAATCGGTTCACAATTCGCAAAGATATCGAATAACATACATACAAAAAAATATTCAGTCGAATTGAGAACCTCCTCCTTTTTTGAAGTCGGTTAAAAAGGTTAAAGCATAACCTCGTATAGACAAGTCATTTGCAACAACTTTGTTTATGGACACCTGTAAGCAGAAGTCATTCATGAGACATTTTAATTTTACTGCTTTTTAAAATAAAACCTAAAAATGAAAAAAATAAAAAACTTCTAACGTTTTTTTTTTTTCTTTAATATCTAATTAATTACGTCCTAACTTCATATCATCATCATATAGAATATACATTTAATTATGTAATTAAACGTATATTATTAACTTTAGACAACTCAAAAAACGTAGCTAAAGTCTACTAACGTTACACATAAAACTGCTTTTGTTTTAAAAACCCTTCGGGCACCTTACAAAATACGCAATGCCCTAATAGTAGGGGAGCCCAAAGGGGGATTTCGGGAGTTACTAAAGCGCGGCAGATTAACATACAGGGAGATACCTTGTACTCGAGATACCTTGTAATCGATTAAATGCCTACACCAAATATATATGGCCCCATATATATGGCCGCCCCTCTAGGATAAAGGATCGGATTAGTAAAAAAAATTGGTCATCTGAAGTTCTCGAGCGCGTCAAGGTAGGGTGAGTTAGTTACATGCTAAAACGTGTATATTCCACTAATCTGACAATTTCAAAGTGACGTAAAAAAAGGAGAGGGCTACAAAGTTGTAAAAAAAAAACGTCAACTAGACATTCTAGACCGTGGCTAAGTTTTATAGTACTATTACTTATACTGTGGTTTTATTTTTATTTTGAAGGGAATAATTCATGGTTTACGAAAAATATATAATCCGACAATTTCCATAAGCCGAAATAAGAAAACTTTATCGATAAAGATTAAAAGCGTGCAGCTACGTGATGCCTGTATTCCCCTCTCCGTAGATGATGATGAAGATGTAGTCATAACACCGGATATTCTTGAGGATACTCCAGAATTAGGTATATATTTTTTTTTCAATTATTAAAAAAAACGTTATCCATAAAAAAACGTTAAATATTTTAATGATTTCTTCTTACAGACACGCAATCTGAGGATGAAATCAAGTCAGAGGAGGAAGATGATGATTCTACCGATGAAGATGATAATTAAAAAAAAATACGCAAATAAAAATTAATGAGGCTTACGATGATAATGATGATTACAAGTATTCTACTTAAAAAGCATACACTGTTTTATTTGCCTGCTATTTCTTCAGCTTTTCAATGAATTAAGTTCAATGATTTTTTTTATTTTTTTTTATTGTCAGATTAAAAATGGCCCACCACACATTCCCACCACTGTGTCTCCTGTGTAGCCAGGATTAACAGCGGCGGCCGCCAAAAAAGGCAATGAACAATGAAGTACATTGCAGTCCCGGGGGTAAAACTACGGCTGTCTTGGAACTCACAACGAATTTAATCAGAAGAAATTAGTAGGAGTAGGAAGCTTTTGGAATTTGACTTCCCCTCTTAGCAATGTGAGAGACAGCAATATGGCAAATAAGGCATTAAAAGCCTAAAAAGATGGCTAGTCAAGTGAAGCTCAACTGCCGTGCACCACGGATTTTAAGTTTCTAACACTATTGGGGACCTAAAACATTGAGTTGTTACCTAACACATCGATTCCAATAATATGAATTGCAAAATCGTCTGAACGCTTGGTAATTCTCCCTTGTTGCTACCAAATCTGAATAGTATACTACCCCGGATGCAACTTGCAATGAATTCAACATGTCATCCCGTTTATTTATCAGATTGTCAGATTAGGCAAAATCCTCCAGATAATCGTCAGATTATGAGACAGCACGTCTAGGGCATAAACATGAACCATATAGGTATATCTTAATCTGACCCGTTCGAGTATTACAAAATGGCGAATTTTTTTTGCACATTCTTATAATGACCGCGAGTTTGCGGCATATCCAAATCGTCAGATTATTATATACGAGATTTTTTCTTGGTTCACTTAATATCCCCTTAGAAAATCTGACTCTCCCGCTCGATTTTTTTTTTTTTTTCATTTTGAACGTACGGCCACCCCCATCATGAAAACAATCAGATTAACATACGTACATTTCCAAAAATACGTAGGACATGGATGCTATCAATATCTGACGCGCTCGAGTATGTCCATGCAACAGTTTTTTTAACATTTTTGAAAGTCTATAGCCGCTCCCCCTACCGATGAAAAGGTATATATGATATAACATTTTTATCTTCTTATCCTCTAAGCTTCGTAATCCAATAGGTCTCTATGACGCTCGAGTAAATGACCTAAGACTCCCCCCCCCCCCCCGTCACACTCACCCCCCGCAGGCACGTAGTTCCCCTTGGTCCTCTTCTCGAGCCTGGCTTCGATGATGTCCTGCACGTTCGCCGCCGTCGTCTGCGCTGACATGTTTATCACCTGCGTGCTGTATCTGAAATTAGATTAAGGATGTTTATATAATATTTATTTATATATCTAATCCCAAACTAAGGAAAGCTTGTACTACAGGCATACCCCGGCCACTCAATACAAATATCGACTACTACACAGACGGTGCCTTCTGTGCAGCGCGTGTATGAGTGTGTGCACACACACTCATACACGTGCGGCGCCATACAAACTGTTTCAGATTTGTCTCAGAGGCGACGTGACATTGATACGAGAGAGCGGCAGGGAGTGGCCGTACTGTACGTAGTACTATTACTAATACTGTGCTATGCTATGGGTACAGGGAACTGATATTATACTTAAATATTTTTTTGTAAATACATACATAGAAAACATCTAGACCAAGACAAACGTAGGTACTTATGTTCAAGTACACAAATATTTGTCTTGCGTGTGGATCGAACTCGCGCCCTCGGAGTCAAAGTGACCACTTAGAAATTATCTTAGAAATGAGAGAAAAATAACAAGGACACATATGCTGAAACAATATATAAAAGACTGGCGGAGTTGAGTTAAATCACAAAAAGGCCAGGATACCTACCATGTATGAAGAAAAAGGTCCTAGAGTGGAGACCTCGGATGGGGTGACAAAGCGAAGGACACCTACATGGATTTGGGATCGGCGCAGTATGTCTTTTTCTTCCATTCACACTTATCAACCGTCACCAAACATATCTACTGGCACCCATTTCTTAGCCATGTCTCACACAATCCAACCACCTTTTTTGGTCTTCCTCTCTCATTATATCCATTCATTTTTTTATCATTCAGTCTTTTTTCACCTGATGGAAAGTAATAACTACCGCCCATAGACATAATAGAGGAGTTGTTTGACATGATGCTCACGGCCTCCTTCTACAGTCGCACCGCTCGCCATCGACAGGGCATTATCCTCACACATTGGAACCGAAGTGGTCACGTACTGTGCGGTGCCAGAGAAGTTTTTTTCCACGTACTATCAAGCTGTGGAATGAATTGCCTGTTGAGGTTTTCCTATGAGACTACAGCATGGGGTTCTTCAAAAAGGCCGTTAGTGGTATATAGAAAAAAAAAAAAAAAACAGCAACTTCAAAGGCCGATCCGTTGCTAACCTTTAAGGGAAATGAATCTGAACAGATTCAATTTAAAGGCTACAATGTCGTATTTGTTGAGAGGAAGGCAAGTCAGCATGTGGCTCACCTGATGTAAAGTAATAACCGTCCTAAGAAATCAGCAACTTCAACTTTTATACCTTACGAACCTTAATCTATTCTGGAAGGCTCCAATGTCGCTTGCGAATACTGCTGAGGGAAGTTAATTTCACAGTTGGTCGGTGGTAGATGTTCAGCAATGTTGCAGTGTACCTGCTGGGGTCCAGGCTGGCCAGCGTGCCCTGCACGAGGAAGGTCTTCCCGGTGCCGGTGGGCCCGCCCAGCAGCACGCCGTGCCCGGCGCGCAGCATGTCCAGCGCCACCATCTGCACCCGGATGAACTCCACTGTCGGGACCAGGATCGTGTGGAAACCCAAACTGAAACAATATTCTTGTTTAGTCAAAATATCTTATTTCTGCCACGCCCTCAGTGCTTAGTGCGAGTTTCTTGTTCACATGTGAACGTATAGAAATTTACAAACCGACCAAATAAAGAAGAACTTTCATGTTGTGAATTTATAAGACGCGTGTTACATATCCAAATTAGCCGGGTTGCTCACTTCAAAATATGAGCAAGTAACCAATTTCGATATGTAACACGCACCTTACAAAATCATAACATGAGAGTTCTTCTCTATTTGATCGGTTTGTTTACGTTGACATGATCGACCGCGAACGAAAAAACTGAGATCTCTATTCCTTTTGACTCGACTTTTTATAGTGATGTTTTGTTTTTTTATACATCGGGTGGCAAACAAGCTTGCAACATGAAGTATCTCCCCCCCCCCCCCCCCCACAGCAACGCAGCATCAACGACTTGTTATTTTGCTGCAGTATTCTGTGATGAAGGTGTGGAGGTATTTTCCCAGTCGCTAGAGCCTCGTTTGTCAATCAGGAGGGTGCACCCCGTTTTACCCGAACCTTTACTTAACCCGACTTTACCCGAACAAGCGTTACAGAGCCGTACGTGACGACTTAGTCCAATTCACTAGCACTATACCTAATGCCCCAAGATGACGCTGAAACCCTCGACATCTTTCCGAAACACGCCGCAGCGCTCCCCTATCTTAATGGCATGCTGGACAAACAATAGGCCCGGGTCCAATTCCACGCCGAGGATTGTCGCCGACTTGACGCTCCTCACAGAGTCCTGGCCGAATTTTACAACCGGGAGCCGCTGAAATTTTCCCTTCACAGTCATAGTTGCAGACTTTTCCGGGGAAAACTTCAGCCTATTCCGGGCACCCCAGTCTCCAATTTGGGTCAGAACCGCGCTAGCGGTTGTCTCTATGGCCGATCGTGAATTTGACTCTATGATGACCGTCACGTCGTCGGCATAAGCGACCATCCTAAAGTGGTGGTGTTGGGCAAAGCCTTAACTATCCCTGCCAGGTCCTCGCGCGTCGGAGATGACGCAGCCTTCCCCGAGGGAATAAAGGTTGCCATTAGGCGCACTCGCCTTTGATGCTCCGTGTCCTTAGACATATCGTCATCCGGACACAGACCATACAAAAGGTTGTGCATGGCCTCCTCTAGTCCCCCAGGTTGCCCGTCGATAAATTTGGCCCCGTTTATTAGGTTGGAAATTTTGTAGGCCTGGCCCCAAGGGTCGTCGTTGCCAGCCTCTGCGATATTATGAAAGAATTCCAGCTGCGTCCTCTCCATGGCTCTACGATAGACACCGCGAGCCATATGGAATTCCTCACGTGCAATCTCTTCCAATCTTCCACCCCTCTTCCTACGACGTTGCCACGCATGGCGCAGCCTAGAGCTCTCCCTACGCAGCGCATTCAGCTCTTCCGTCCACCATTCATACCCTACTTTCGCTTTACATTGTTTCCTACCCAAGCATTCATCAGCTGTCCTTTCAATCGTCCTTACAAAATCCTCAAACACTCTTCCCGCTGGTTGATAGTAATTTAGATACCCCATTCTAACCTCCAACAGCGCTTCGAAGCAGGGCCAGTTGACCCCACGATCCCGAAATCGCGGCGGCTCCTCTATTGCACATGTCCTCTCAGGTCTTCTCATTCCACCGTTGTGGTGAGCTACGAAGGTAATAAGCCGGTGATCCGCACTGCTGATTGCAGGGTGGACTATCCAATTTCTAACTCCAACATTTCCAGCCGACAAAGTGAGGTCAATGTTGCTCTCTCCATTTGGGCCGCAGAACGTAGAGGGCTGGCCCTCCAGGTTATTTACACGAAGTCTGAAAGAGCTTATGAAGGCCTCCATCTGCTGTCTGCGGTGTTCAACTTGTTGTCCACGACCGACATAGTGACGCCTTTCACTATACCAGACAGGTGAATGGGCGTTGGAATCCACGCCGATGACTACGTCCTTCTCTGCGAGACTGTGTAGGGCAACTTCAAGGCCGTGAAGGTGTCCATCAATGTCATGGGAATACTGGAAATAGGCCGAAATAATGTGGAGGTCCGGGTGAACACAGATCACGTATCGATGAGTTGAGCATAGGTCCCGGAGGACCGTGATGGGGATCCTGGTCTGCCCCACAAATACTCCAGCCTTGGCACCTATACCAATGTCCAGCACTCCCGGGTCTGGATAATGTTCTTGTACCATCACTAGGTCCAATTTCAATTCTGTAGCGATGGATGCCAGCTCTTTGGTAGCCACTTCCGAGCCCCCCAAATTCACCTGCCCGATCTGCAATCCAGCTAGGCGACCCACCCTTACCGTTCCAGCTCTAGCCATAGTTGATCGACTGCAAGTACCGCTCTTCTGCGTGTTTTCTTGCAGGGCACTCAACCGATGCCGTCCTATGGTCTGCAGGCTTGTTGAATTTGCGGCACGTAGCGCAGATGTTGGTTGCGGCCTTGCAGTCGCTGATAGAATGACCGGACTCGCTACATCGGCCACAGGTCACAGCCTCCGCCCGACAGAGGCGCTCCGGGTGCCCATACATATGGCACCTGTTGCAGCAGGTCACGCGCACATAATCGTTGACGAAGACCACGTCCCACCCGAAGAACACCTTGCCCTTATTGATCAGCGCATCTCGAAAAGCCGGCGAACAGTACAGGACCACCGTTGTGCGGTTGCCGCCTGTTCTGGACTTCTTAAAAGCAACCTTCGCTTCGTTGGCAATTCTGTCTTTTGTCCACAGTTCGGAGTCCCTGAAGTTTTGGTCCGCCAGGCAGTTCAGTACGTCTTCGTTCTTCGGGTCGCCCTCAATATTTATCAGGGCAACTAATGGGCGCCTCTGCTGCGGAGTGATTACGCGTAGCGTGGGTGGAATCGCCTTCTTGAGATCTTCGGCCGCCTGTTTGGTTCAAACCACCTTTGAACCACTACACCCGAGTTTCCGACTTTCCGGAGCTTGCTGACCTGGAGTCCGTGAACAGCAGGGTTGATGGCTTTCTTAAGCACCTTCTTAGTCTCCTCTGCAGTTTTAATGCTATCCTCAGAGCCTTCCGCAGAACAACAGACATGTTGACAGACCAAGACAACCAGACATGTTCAGGGACACGAATATTTGCCTTGTGCGGGATCGAACCGCGTAGCTCGCGTAGCCAAAGTGGCCATTGCTAACCATTCGACCACCGAGCACGTCAAATCTATTGTTACAACTTACGCTGGATTAAATCTCCAATTATCCGGCAGTTTCTCTTCCCAAGACTTGAACTGCCGCAGTCTCTCATCTACATAGTAATCGTAGACGGTGTCCTTCAAGGGGAAGATGCCTTCGTGCTCTCTCACCCAGTTGTCAAGCTTGCGACGTGGCTCATCCTCGAGGGTTGCACATATAGACCAGATCATTCTGAAAAATTTGATTAAATTATTTGTTGTCTGTGACGCGAGAGCTATTCATTTCGGATATCTCAAAACTATTGATTTATTGACCTTAACTTTTTTCTCCATAGATGCTTGGAAACTACTCATAGATGCAATAGGTAGCTCCTGAAGCCCTGCATCAATAGTTAGCGAGGATGGCAATACGTACTAATAGCTTACAATTACGCTCCCTACCTCTCCTTTCGCCAGAACTTTCGTTTGTCAGTCAGCAGGGTGCACCGCGAGCAGGTGAAGTTGGCTTTGGTTCAAAGATGTTGATGAACCACTTACACCCCATAATTAATATAATCATAATTATATGTACTAACGCGAACAAGAAGCGCATCTTAGAGAATCCCTCGTTATCTTCCTCATCAGGCTGCGGAGGAGCAGGCGCCGGCCACTGCGACAACAGCCGGCACATGGACCTGACTCCGGTCAGCTCTTGGCCGCGGACTGACGGGCCTTCAGTCAGATGGAGCCGCTTCATTTCCAGCACAGGCGTCAGAATGTTCAGAAAATGGCGACGAAGCTGAAGGAAAAACAGAATACCTATTACCCAGTATACAGGACAGACCAACACATTCCCACCACTTCCTGTGTAACCAGGATTAACAGCGGCGACCGCCAAAAAAGTCAATGAACAGTGAAGTCCATTGCAGTCCCGGGGGTAAAGCTACGGCTGCCTTGGAACTCACAACGAATTTAATCAGAAGAAATTAGTAAGAGTAAGAAGCTTTTGGAATTTGATTTCCCCTCTTAGCAATGTGAGAGACAGCAATATGGCAAATAAGGCATTAAAAGCCTAAAGAGATGGCTAGTCAAGTGAAGCTCAACTGCCGTGCACCACGGATTTTAAGTATCTACCATATACAAAAAATATTACCTTTTATTAAGTATTACCCAGTATAAAAAAATTAACAGAATGATAAAAGAAAACTGTTTCAACGAAAAAGAGACGAGAACTAAAACTTCACCATCGATTTCTCGATAGTCCAGGCAGACAATATTAAGTTTTAGTCTCTTAATCGATAACGAATAGTACTCAATATATCCCTCTGGATTCCTAATCGAAGATATAATTACATATACCTACACTGTGATCCGGGATAAAGTGTAATAAAAAAAGAGAGCATACATTATTATTTGTTTTATATTTTTATTGTCGATAAATTTTTGATCTTCACTATATTCCACTGGTTAGGATTCAAATCAAATCAAATCAAAATATCTTTATTCCTTGGACTTTTATAAAGCACTTAGAAACGTCATACAAGTTAAATATAAGAACATGTATAAATCATTACTACTCTAAATCCGCTGAGCTTAGATTCACTTTCATCACACTATCTTGAATGTGAAAGTGAATTTAAGTGCCAGTTCCGGCGACGGGGCTTCTTGAGAAGAACTGGCAAGAAACTCAAGGCAGACTCTTTTAATTGCCAATATCGTTCCATTCGGTATGATGATAAGAATTAATGAAATAACTCGCATATAAAAGCATCCGCCAAAGCTAAAAAAATATCTACAATTTTGTCTAAAGCGTCAAATGGAATATACTTTATGTAATTTCAGTTAAAGTAATTAATTTCAATCGAAAAGGTGTAATAGAGAATCTCATAAAATAATAATTACGAAAAGAATCTCTCAGGGTTGCATTTTCGGCCCATTTCTTCATTCAATATACGGGTAATAAAAAAAATGTTCATTACGCACCATTTCACGGTATTCAGTGTCGTCGACAGTTTCTAACCAAGAATTGACAAACGGCCACCAGCCCCAATCCTTATAATCATTGTATACCATCCCATTGCGCGATACAGTAGCTGGAGAAGCTACTGCTAAATCCAATGTTTCTATAAGTATGGAAACCTGAAAATAAAGCTTATCTATTTGGAATGAAATCTTAAATGTTATAAATATAGTTACTACTACCTGGATAGACTTTGTTTTACTATTGTCATCGAAATTTTTATATTTTCTCTTCAACAAAACCTTCCGTGTGCTTTAAGGAAAATACGAAAACACTGCCAAATTAGCCCAGCCGTTCTCAAGTTTTGCGCTTAGCAATATTCATTTTTATTTATATAGATAATTAGTAGAATCTATTGTTATTAAGCTTATATATTTAAGAAATAAACTTATATATATCTTAGACGCTAAATACTCCGTGCTTTAGTGTCTCCGGTGCAAAGGTGTCCAAAACGCTGGCGCCATTAATAGCGAAGGCTTATATATTTCTTTGCAGCAGAAATAAACAGGACCGGGGGCCACTATTATCAGGATTCTCCGTTTTACGCTACCCTATTTGGCTGATTAAATGCTTGGCCACCACAACAGCCCATGGTCTCCAGTTCTATATGCCCTAAACAATACTGTGGCTTCATTGGTCAAATAAATATTTCTGGAAACTTTATACAGAGCCATCTAGTCCAAAACTAAGCAAAACTTGTATTATGTGTACTAGATAACTGATATTATACAATTTTTTTTTGTAAATAATACATAAAAAACACCCAGACCGAGACAAACAGACATGTTCATGCACACAAATATTTGTCTTGTGCGGGGATCGAATCCGCGACCTCGGAGTCAAAGTGACCATTGCCAGCTATTCGACCACCGAGCTCGTCGATATCAAACGCTAATGTAGACTTTTCACGTCAACCAACGGCTGTGGGCACCTACACAGCCGCAACCGATTTTTTGAAGTAAAACTTCCTTTACGCACGATTGACTTGGAGGGTAAGCTGGTGAACGCGTGACGAGAACGTTACGAAAAGTGTCATCGGGCGAGGCGAACGGAAATTGAGAGGGAGTGAAGACAGAAAGAGAGAGAGTTACGTTTGTGTAACTTAATTCAAAATTTACCTATTCCGAGATATTATGTTTACTGTAGGTAGCACTAACTGAAACTTTCTAGATTTCACCTAATTTTAATTACCTGTGCTGGCATAGAAATCCTCTCACTGTTTACTAAAGTCAATAATTTATTGTCGTCCATTACTGAATTAAGATTTTCAATCCAAATTGCATCTACTGGGCCGTCGAATATTATCCATTTTAGATCAGGCGACTCATCTACAAAGAACAAAAGCAATGGTGTTTTTGTTTTCAACTTTTACAATAGCTGAACTACTTGGAAATAAAAGTGCCAATAGTCCCTTGAGGGTTGTTGTGTTCCTGCGAGTGAGTGAGGTCACCAGAAAGAAAGGAAGGAGTATTATAGGCTGGCAACGGATCGGTAACACCTTGGTGTTGGTGATCTCCATTGGTGGTGGCTTGCCACCACATTCTCATTCATTTAGTTTACAGTAAATATAAATATATTTCATCAAAATCAATAAGTATTTCATTTCCCATTACGAACGCAAGTCGGACTCGCCAAAAATATTTTTTTACTCAAAAAACAATTAGCCCGTTTAAGTTGATTTTTGACATTTTACGCCTTTGACATTCTGCGATTTTGACATTCTGCTCGTTTGACCATTTGCGATCCTTGGTCATATTGCGCTTTTGACCTTATGCTCCTAAACGCTCGTTTGCCACCATCTCAAATAAAAAGAAACAGTTGAACAAAAAATTGAACATGTTGGACGAGAGGCTTTGTAAAGCAGAATCTTCACCTAGAGCTGAAATAATACCAATAACTTACCTTGACACGTCGTCCTCATGATGGAAGACAGCACCCCATCCTTCCACTCGCCAGTAGCAAGATTATACTCCCCGTACAACTCTCCCAGGGTCAAAGCCTTGGGGTTCATGGGATGAGTCTGGACATTCTCGAAGCCAGGTCTTTTCTCCCGATTTAGACGGCTTAAAGTGTTAGCTAGCATTTTCCAGGAGACAGTCTTGGCAGTGTTGGTGTCGCCGAGGAGAATGCTCGAATGTCGCGAATTCTGTAAAGATCCATATAGTATAGGAGGCCTTACGTGCTCTCGTACTGGGAGTTTCGAATTTAACTTTTGGTTTGAATTAGTAAAAAGTAACCGTCCAGAGATTGACTTTTATTTATTTAAATTTCATGCACAAAATTGTACACAGGAGGGCTTGACGCTATACAAGCCTTCTCTACCAGTCAACCTTAGGGTGATGGAGGGATAACACATTCAAGGAGACACACGTGACTTCTGTTCGAGCAACAAGCTTCCACTCTACACCTAATTAGGTTTGTACTATAACAGTCTATCCTTTTTCCAGAAGTCTTCAATAGGTTATTTGACAATGTTCAAAAATTGTATAAATTATTTAACAATATCGTAAAATTAAAACTATAAAGATCTGCAAACTTTCATTCTAATATCTTCCGTCCGACTTATTTTAGGGTCGATCAAAGTTTGGCGGGAAAGTCCATTTTAAAAGTAGGTATGAAATTATTAAAAAATAATATTTCCATTGGAGAAGCAATAACAAATACTATAACTTTATTATGATACTAATTACATAAACGTAATATTTAACATAGCTGTCGTACAAATATCTGATTTGATGCACACGAAATACAACCCTGTGACGTCATAACTCAGTAGCCTTTTGTATGGAGCGTTGTCGGGAAAGTTCAAAATTGTGATTTTCAATTTAACATAATCTCGAGAGATATTTGTGTTATCGAAGTAATTCTTTCACCTATGGTTATATTATTGGCACGTACCCTACATATCAAACCGAAAAAAATGTTAGTCAAATAGCCTATTCACAAAAAATACAAAACTAGCTTGCGCCCGCGACTTCGTACGCGCGTATCCCTATTTCCTGTGAAAATTTCTCTATTCTCAACAATCAAATCCTTTCTCAACGAATTCCTACCTCATAATAACTACCTGTAGACTAAATTTCAACCCGAACCCGTCCAGTGGTAGAAGCTGTGCGTCGATAGATCCCGGACCCTATACCTACAGCTAATGTGCCCCTGTGCACCAACCTTCCTAAATCAACCAGGCGAGAGGACCTTTACCCGCACCGCCATCTCACCCGATAAACCAACCAGGCACTCAAGCAGATTGGTAGCAGGTGTTACTCCCTTTCACCAGCAAGCAGGTTACTTAGGCACTCTTAAGTCGAGTAGCTCGTGGAGACCGTCGCTTGGTGTACCCTACCACAACTCCCCAATCTCCATGATGGGTACCGGAGCTGTATGCTCGCTCACTTCCCGATGCACTTCGTACGCCTAGTGTTCTTGTATCCACACTGGGGCGCCAGATAGCTGGCTACCTGATATCCAGGACAGGTACCGTAGCTGTAAGGCACGCTCACTTCCCGACGCCCAGAGAACGCCTACCCCAGACCTACTGTAGGTTGACCGGGCTGAAGGTCGTCGACCTCTTGCTTAGCAGGCAAGTACCAGAGCTACGGTGCCGGCTTGGGGAAGCCAGCAACGCTAGATTTGATAGATCAGTACATCACAATTGCAGAAGGTTACCTTCGTCTCATAAGTCTGTATCACTTTATGGAGCGCAGCCTTCGTCGGCTGAAGGCCCACTAATCTCATCTCAGCAGAGATGGCCGTCTCCAGCATCTCGTAGTCCAGGGTGGGCACCTCCACGTCGGGGAAGATGTCCTGCATGATGCCGTCGAAGAGAGGCACGTCCTTGGCCGTCAGACGGGCCACGTTCATGTCACGCATCGCGAGGATTACCATCTGGAATAGTACTTGTACAATAGCACTGGCTGAAATTTAGAAGCAACACCAAGGGGTCGGCGATCCTTTGCCAACCTACACTATTTCCTTTCTTTCTGGTGACCGCACTCCCTCGCAGGAACACAACCCTCAAGGAAATTGTTATTTGGCCAGAGCATCGCTTCGCATGCACCTACGAAAGTGCCCGGACAGCAATAATTTCATTTATTTTTTATTGACTAAGAATACCAACCTCTTGTTCCGGTAGGTGTGGATAAGCTCGTCTCTTGACTCCAGCATATCGCAGCAGAGCCACCATTGACCGGAGGCCAAAGTCGTAGTGGTCCTGTTTGGACAACTGCTGCATGGCCAGTTCGTACAGGGTGAACACCTGGATAGAACAATGTACTTGAAGTATCATCATCAACGACAATAAAAAAATGTAGTGATAATATAATAGTAAGCGGCTACGGTAGTCGCTCTACAACAGGCGGGCCGTATGCTTGTTTGACACCCAACGTTGTATAAACAAGAATAAACAACATAATGATTTTTAAGAAAAAATAAAAACCGACTTCAGTTGGCGAGCGCAGCTTATTGGTGGAATACCCCGGGAAACTCTGCTACCCGTCTTCCGGGAGAAAAGTTATTGCGTCACACAAGATTCCTTTGTACGACATCCAGCGCAGAGCAATAGAGTGGCGAAACTCTTTTCTGCCGGCAACCACTGGGCAAATTTAAGGGTTTCCATCGATTTTTCTGGGATCCCCTCACCAGACCCTGACTTGGTGAATATGGGACCACCTCGCAATCATACTCTTTCAAATAAAAAAAGAATTTTGAAAATCGGTTCACAATTCGCGAAGATATCAAATAACATACATACAAAAAAAAAATTCAATCGAATTGAGAACCTCCTCCTTTTTTGAAGTCGGTTAAAAATATATACCTTAAATGAGAAAAAAAATAAGATCTCGATGGCGTCGTTGCGCGTAGAACACGCAAGTTAAGCAACTTCAACCGTATCCTGTCCATGGATCTTATATTATCTTGAGCTCCTCCGTGCTTTGGCCGTCGCCGCGTCGGTTCCAGCTGTCGTTTTCGTTAAGCCAAGTCAGTGCTCTTTAGGCGGCTTGAAAACACTGGCCTCCGACAACCCGAAGTTGAGCAGCGTGGAGTATGCTCTAAACTCCTTCGTTTGAGGGGAGACCCGTATCCTAGCAGTGGCATCAATAAGGGTTGACGACAAAGGGTGTATGTACTCCGCCACAATTTTACATAGCGACATCTAGCTCCAAATTAAGCGCAAAGCTTGTACTATGAGTACTAGACAACTGATAAATGTACTTAAATACATTTTCTTTATATGTAAATACATACATATAATACATAGAAAACACCTAGACCAAGACACTGTAGACATGTTCATGCACACAAATGTTTGTCTTGTGCGCGGATCGAACCCACAACGTCGGGGTCAAAGTAGCATTCGCTAGCCATTCGATCACCGGGCTCATCCCAAAATATATATTTTGTTACTTTGAATATAATAACAATATTATTTTAAGTGAGAGGTAGGTGCCGCATCGTAACCCAGGAATGCGTATGGGTTGCAGGGGTGGACTAAGGCCTCGGCAACCTAGGCACGTGCTAAGGTTTTAAAATTTTATTTTTGATGTAAAAACTTCTTTAGTAGGCCCGGAAATACAATGTTGCCTAGTGCCCGCTTTAGCCTTCGTCCGCCACTGATGGGTAGCGTTGATATGGGCTGATGGGTAGTTACAGATGTAGTACAATGTTACCTTTTTAGCATTGACCTTGTAAGCAGTAAATCCATCAGAGAACAATGTGTTCTCGGCTATAATCAAAGAATCCGGAACGCACATCGCGATCGGACGAAACATAGATTTAAGATTGTCCGGCAACTCCGTTCGGCCGGCGTATCTAAAAACATCGAGAAACTAAGCAACGCCACGGTCAACAGCTACTTTACCTTTGGCCTAAATTGCTCGCTATTTCCTTTAGAGCCAAAGCCAACCACATCTCAAGCACACAAGGTTCTAAGGTTAAGGTTGGAAAAGGTATATGGCATTTTATGAGTGTAATTTTTAAGACTGGTCAAATTGATACCGGCGGTTGTGTAGCTGTTACTGATCATGAAACAATACAAAAACTATACCTAAAAAACATCAGAATCAGTTTAGTTTTTGTAGTATCTGTCATTTTAGCGTATACTCGCAAGTCACAAGAGACAGAGCCCGGAGAGCGCATGCGCGACAACCCAACGTGACTTCTATCTACATAGTAAACTTGAATCTCGGAGATAAACAAGAAATCTTTTGATAGCCATACCGCGTTTATGGTTTTTTTTTTTTAATGATTCGTGACTAATACTCACAACATAATCGTCTCCGTGTATATATTTTATATAATACCATAACTAATATAAAAATAATATATGGCACTCAATAAAAATACCAATGCCTTATATCTTTACAGAGCAGCTTGACTAGGGGCATGTTTCCACCACAGTCTACTACGTATAATATGGCCGTTTCCTGCCGTATTATTTATTTGTTGATTTATAAGCTAGGTACACAACAACTAATATACCGCCGGGCGGTCAAAAGGTCAAAAGGTTGTTAGAAAACGGCACGGGGGCCCACCACACATTCCCACCACTGTGTCTCCTGTGTAGCCAGGATTAACAGCGGCGACCGACAAAAAAGGCAATGAACAATGAAGTACATTGCAGTCCCGAGGGTCTGGTGGTGTAACCAAAGTCAAAGTCAAAGTCAAAATTCTTTATTCTGTGGGCCCTCGCGGGCACTTAGACACGTCTTTTACAATTAGGTATATTTTTTATCTACCAGCATTTCGGAATGACCATTGACGAGAAGAAATGCCGAAAGAAACTCTGTCAAGAAACCAGTGAAGGCGGATAATAAAAAAATGTCCAAAGGCCAAGGGTATCTAGCAGTGAGGCTACTTTTTTTTCTTTATACTACGTGGGGTGGCAGACAAACATATGGGCCGCCTGATGTGAAGCGGCTACCGTAGCCATATTAACGCTCGCAACATACAATATCGCTCGCGCGCCGCCACCTCCGCTGCCAACGCAGCATCTCCTTCCTTTCTGGCGACCTCACTCACTCGCAGGAACACAACAACCCTCAAGGGAATTGTTATTTCGCTGCGGTATTCAGTGAGGTGGAGGTACATTCCCCAGTCAGGTAGCTTACAATTACGCTCCCTATATACCTCTGTTTTCGCCAGAGCTTCGTTTGTCAGTCAGTAGGGTGCACCGCGTGCAGTTGGCTTTGGTTCAAAGATGTTGATGAACCACTTACACCTCCATTACTACCCCTCAGGCTGAGAACGACAACTTCCTAAAACGACAACTTTCTAACACGACAACTTCCTAAAACGACAACTTATAGTATTGAGATAAATATAAGGCCCATTACCCAGGATTCATGGTAATAAAGATCCCACAGTTAGCATCCAGTTTTATTTCACAGCCTTCGAAGAAGAACTTCTTTTGGAACAGAGACAAAGCCAGCAGCACGGCCAGGATCTGCTGCGCCACTACTGACAACACTTCGATATTGATGCGGTTGAATTCGTCGAAGCAACCCCAGCAGCCGCTCTGAGCTATACCTGGGTAGATGGGTGAAAGTGAGTAGACAGGAATCTTTGTCAAGACTTATACATCCCACAGCTGGGATACGGGTCTCCCCTCAATTGAAGGGGTTTAGAGCATACTCCACCACGCTGCTCAACTGCGGGTTGGCGGAGGCCAGTGTTTTCAAACCGCCTACAGGCCACTGACTCGGCTTAACGACTGTTGTCTAATGACAACAGCCTGCTTAACGTGCCCTCCGAAGCACGGAGGAGCTCGAGATGGCTGTCGCAGAATAGCCAGCGTAGTTTGTATTGCCCAGGATTAATGCCGAGCGATGGCCAAGTTAACATCGTGATAATGTACCTACATTGTGTTTGAAATGTTATGTTGTGGTGTATTATTCCAATTATCTTAATATATAAAAATTGCCATGTGGTCTCCGGCAGACTAGAATAGAATCACTCCGTCTCTTCCCGTGGATGTTGTGCAAGGCGACTAAGGAAAATATATTATCAAATATCGATCAGGCCTCTCCAAGCCGTCTGGCCAGCGTGGGGAGTGTAGGCCAAATCCTCCTTCGGTCTAGGACGGACGAGAGAGGGTCGTGCTCCTGTAGTGGAGACTAAAATGGACCTGATGATGATGATGATGATAAGAATTTCGTATCACGTTGTTTGTCCGCGATGGAATCCTAAACTACTGAACCGATTTTAATAAAAATTTGCAGTGTGTTCAATTTGATCCAACTTGAGCGGTAGGATAGTTTATAACTCATCGGAAAACAAATACGTACTTAAAAATACTTAAAGGCGTTACGAAGTTCGCCGGGCCAGCTAGTTGGCTCATATTATGATGTTATATACTTTCTTTTCATATTTCATATTCTTTTTAACATAACATATTTTCTTTCTTTCTCTACAAACTTTTTTTTTAACAACTAAGGTGCCAAACAAGCATACAGGTCGTATGCTTGTTTGGCCCCATGGTAAACATTCATCGCAGTCTTACTGGATCAGACGTAAAAAAATACTTACCAGCAAAGCACTTCGCCATAGACTTATAGTCCAACCCATCTGAGCAGTTAGTCACCACTACCCATCTGGCGAGAGCTCGTCCAAGGTCTTTGGTAGTCTCGGTCTTACCGGTACCAGCGGGTCCTTGGGGACTGCCGCCACGGAACAGATGCAACGCAGTAGTCAGGGTTATGTAACATCTGAATATGAAAGAAAGCTCCTAAACGTCAGCGCAGACTGAACGGTGCAGATTTTGCAATGAGACGAGAAATTTCGTAACGGTTCATAATTATTTTTTTTTTTTTTTTATAAACGAGCGTGTGGGTCACCTGGTGGAAAGCAATCACCACCGCCCATGGAGACAAGCAACACCAACGGGTTGCGCTTTGTTGCCAGCCTATACTGCTTCCTTTCTTTCTTTCTCACCAGAAAGAAAGAAAGGAAGAGTGAGGTCACCACCTCACTCGCTGGAACACAACTACCCTCAAGGGAATTGTTATTTGACTGCGGTATTCTGTGAGGTTTAGGTATTTCCCCAGTCGGGCAGCTTCAAAAATACGCTATGCCCTACGCCTCTTTTCGCCAGAGCCTCAGTCAGTCAGCAGTGTGCACCACGTGCACGTGAGTTTGGCTTTAGTTCAAATATGTTGATGAACTATTTACACCCCACCCTACAGTGAGTTTATTTATGGTGTACTAAGCCAATTACAAATATACCCCAAACTTAATTTCGCTAAGTTCTCATCATGGAACGACGAACTTAGCGAAAGTTTGGGGTATATTTCATCATCATCATCATCATCAGGTCCATTTTAGTCTCCACTACAGGAGTACGACCCTCTCTCGTCCGTCCTAGACGGAAGCAGGATTTGGCCTACACTCCCCACGCTGGCCAAACGGGGTATATTTGAATTATCTGAATTATTCAGTAAGTGGTGTTTTTTTTTATTTAAAAAATATTTTGAAGGTCGTAATCAACTATTAAATAAAGGTGAGAATGACATGGTGGTCAATGGAATACCTGTCTGTCAGCGGCGTGATGACCAGCCGTCCAGAATTACCAATGTACTCGTACGTATAAACAAAACTAGTATTAGTCTGCTTGATGTAGCAGTCTTCTCGTTCTCGGTCCCAATAGAACTTCAGTTGAGAAAACCATTCGAAAGCAGAAACCGACATGCATCCTGTCGGAATACAATCGATAGATGTTTTAAAATATTCTAACTACAATAGCTCAGCCACTGCAGCTTTTGTGGTTCATCAACATCTTTGAACCAAAGCCAACTTCAACTACACGCGGTGCACCCTGCTGCAATTTGATTTACACTACTTTGCGTGCTTCCGCTTACAAATCATAATTTGTTGGTTGTTGTTCTAACCAATCAACATCTAGACCGCTTGGTGATGCCTCGCATAGAGACGAAACACGTGTCGCACCGCAGCAGTTGGAGCAGAGACGACCAAAGCAGAAACTGCATTTACTAACGGTGTTGGGTGGCAGCCGGCCGGGAGTAGTTTGCATGAACTATAAGGGGTGGCGCAAGCACGCAATTTAGTTTAGATCTTATTGCCTGGGGATGCATATGTTCAGAAGTGAATATATTTCGCTTGCCCCGAAATGATGACGATGTTAAAAGATTTTTTTATATAAGACGGTGGTAATTGCCGTCAATCAGGTGCCAACATGCTGGCACCTGATGGAAAGCAATTATAACCGCCCATAAAAGCCAGCAACAACAAGAGGTCGCCGATCCGTTACCAGGCTTTTATCCTAAAAAGAAAACCTTCACCTTAACCTTTTTTCCAAGAACTCCTGTTCTTGGAGGCTCCCATGTCGTAGTAAAAATCTCCGAAGGAAGTTCATTCCACAATATTATTGAATTTAGAAGATTAACAATTACTCACCAAGCTTATACATCTTATCTACCATATCCCGCGAGTGGATCTCTATCACACACAGCGCATTGACTTTACACCGCAGTATCTTGCTGATCTCCTTACGGGACATCATTTGCAAAGTTGTTAAGATCTGGTTCTGTTTCTTTCTCAATTTCTTCATTGGTTTCTTTTCTTTCATGATCTCACATCGGCATAAGGTTCGAGTACAGTCTGATGTCCATTGAATCTGTATTTAGATATATTCGGGAGTAGTTCAAGAAAGTCGAAGAACTTGAGCTGGTCAAATTTTCTCACAAATTTTGTATTAGGTTGTCCTACATAATCTTGAGAAGCTCGATGGCGTCGTTGCACGTGTCAGTCTAATCGAAAACCCAAGTTAAGCACCGTAGACCGTAGCCAGTCCATGACCATAGATGGACTGGCTACGATCTACGGTATAAACAAACCCATGTTTGTTGTACTGTCCACTTGATAATGAATCATTTTGACTTTGATCATATGTAACATCTCTGGTCTCAGGATCTTGTCTTTTACGTAACTTTAGCTTGCAATGGAGAATAAATTACACACGTTTGAAGATATTCCACAATTATTGTCATTTCGTGGGAATATTTCATTAGTACCTGTGTTTATTTTTTTATGAACCACGTAGGAGCTCGAGATAAATAAACCCATCCATGAACATGCTACGATCGACGTTGCTTAACTTGTGTGTGACGGAGACGCGTGACGGAGCTATGGAGCTCCTCGTAAGTAAATGTAGCGAAGCAATAATGTCTTTCAAAACGACAAATTTATAAGTAATAGTATAAACAAACCCATGTTTGTTTATATCGAGTTGTTCCGTGCTTCGAAGGGCGTGTTAAGTCGGTCCCGGCTGTTGTCATTAGATAAGCATCATTAAGCCAACTCAATGGCCTGTAGGCGGCTTGGAAATACTGGCCTCCGCCAACCCACTGTTGCAGCATGGTCTCCACCACGCTGCTCAACAGTTTTAGAGCATACTCCTATGCTCTAAACCCCTTCGTTGAAGGGATACCCGTATCCCAGCAGTGGGAGGATCAGGGTTGACGACGACATAATCCTGGATCCTATCCGTCAGGTCGCTCGATTAGAACCAGCCCAATTAAGAACATTCAACTTACATAATATCCCAGATCTATCACGTAATGTTTTGCTGCGTTTATGCGAGTAAGATCACTATAAATCACTTCCAGGCGTGTGATTGATGTTCAATATATTTATAATTATATATTAACAATCTATTGTAAATATATTGAATTGCGTCAATACAATTTCTTTCGTTTTTATATTCGTTTAAGAACTACGTTTACCTATAATATTGTCTTAGGGGCCATCCATAAAATTAACGGTCAAAAATCATGAAATTCGTGTGACGTAATTTATGGATGGCCCATTATTTACTATATGTATTTATAATTTAACATATTATTTATATCCAACAACTATTTGATACTCCACTTGCCTATTGATGAATCCTCGCAGAAACTAAGGTTGTCTGGAAGAGATCCCTGTGAGGGATAAATCTGCCTTTGTACTTTTCCTTTAACTTGTGTAAATTTATCTTATGTACATAAAGATGTTACAAACAAACGTTTAATGGCGCTATTTTCCGTACTTAAATCAATATTTTATTGTACACTCACCTTGCTACACGTGATGCCTAGCTGGCCAGGGTGATCATTAATCCATTCTTCCCGCTGATACTTGCACTTGCGCAACGCGGCGCGAGTTATGATCAATTGCTGGTAATGTTAAGCACTTTTAGTACAGAACATATCTCATAAATGTGAAGACGTCTAAAGCAGTGTTTCCCAAGGTATCAATCTCGGCCCAATCATGGCAGATATATAACTGACATAACGACACAGTCGCAACACATTAGACAGGCGTAATATGTTTTCCGCGATGCTTTTGCCCCTCGATGATAATAATTCTTTAGACACACAACATAGCACTGTATTTTTGTCTTGGTGGTGGAGCAGACTTAAATTTTTTAGGCAATTTCATCTACACTACTTTGCGTGCTTCCGCCAGGGCAGTCGTATGCATTATCTAATTGGTGGCGGAATCTTTGACTTCCGCAAAATAACACCAAAATTAATTAACTATTAAATTTTTTATATAGGTCGCGGTCTTACACCTTGGGAAAGACTGCCTTAATGCAATAAAAGAGTTGTCATATCATACACGTATCATAAAATGTAAATAAAAGGTCTAGAATCGTTTGTTAGTAGCTAAGAGCGAATCTTGTTTGACTGACGCAATGCGATTGAAACTCTTATTACGTTTACATACAAAGATCGAAGGTTGACATATTCTTAGCAGTGCCTCAAATTTTCGAAATAAGTAAGTACTAAGTAGTAACACTATCTAGACGCCAATAAGTTAGTTAGTTCAAACAGTACAGTTATCTAAAATCCAGCTTTAAAATGTCAAGGCGTCCTCTTAATTAAAAAACAGTTTCCTTCTCGGATCGCTTTGAAAAAATGAAAATGTGGTAACCCAGGAAATATTCAGCCTGTAACACATTTTTTATTTTTTCAAATAAGTCAAGTCGAAGTATATAAATAAAACAAAACTAAAAGAAAATTCCAAAGAGAGTGCTCCCACAGTTGTAGTAAGTATTTCATATAAATTTTGTTAGAATCGTACCTAATCCTGTACGTGTACAGAGCACTAAATGTACTAACTACTACTGTGTGCGTGTATACCTCCCACCTACTTACGTAAACTAAATACATATTACTACATTACACTCCGGTCACTCCATACAAATGTCGCGTCGTTTACTACTACATAAACAAGGACGTCTGTGCAGAGCGCGAATGAGCGTGTGTGCGTGCGGCGCGATACAAATTGCTCCAGATTTGTTTCAGAGGGGAGGTCGACACGAGAGAGCGGCAGGGAGTGGCCATACTGTAGTAGAACTATTACTTATACAGTGTCACTAGACTCACCTCTCTAAGGACTACTCTCATGGTATGCTCCAACCCTAGCAACCAGACTTCAGCTGGTCCATCCAACACTAAATTATGTTTCCATTCAATACATTCCCCATCTTCCGATATCATAGCTTTGGCCACGGGGAGGCCTAGAGCATTCTATTGGAAAAAAAGATCACATTGTAGGTTTTAATACTCAAAATTACAAAGCACATTTTTTTTTTATACTACGTCGGGTGACAGACAAGCATACGGCCCGCCTGATGTGAAGCGGTTACCGTAACCGTATTAACGCTCGCAACATAATAAACCACTTACACCCCAAAATGTACATGGTGAAGTAGTCAAAAATGTTATGCACATATTGAAGATACTTCGTAGTAACCCATTCAGTCAATGCACAGGTCGCCCATCGGCGTCATAAAAATCATTAATCACATGCCGAAGATGCCCATCGGCGTCTAGGTTTTGTATTTAATATCTAGGCTAAATAGTATGTATGGCGGCATAAGGGTAATTTTTTTAAATCGTAAGTCGTCAATGTATTTTTTTTGGGGCGTGAGCGGTTCATCAACATCTTTGAACCAAAGCCAACTTCACCTCCACGTGGTGCACCCTGCTGACTGACAAACGAAGCTCTGGCGAAAAGATGGTAGGGAGCGTTATTGTAAGCTACCCGACTGGGGAAAGTACTCCATCACCTCACAGAATACCGCAGCCAAATAACAATTCCCTTGAGAGTTGTTGTGTTCCTGCGAGTGAGCGAGGTTACCAGAAAGGAAGAAAGGAGATGCTGCGTTGGCAGCGGGAGTGGCGACACGCGAGCGATATTTTATGTCGCGAGCGTTAATATGGCTTTTTTTTTTTTATACAACTAAAGTGGCAAACAAGCATATGGCTACGGTAATCGCTTCACATCAGGCGGGCCGTATATGCTTGTATGCCACTCGACGTAGTATAAAAAAAATGTATAGCTTAAGGGCATGCTGCAAAATTTGCGCCACTCGAGTAAAAAAATATATTATTCGCTAAATACATAACGAAGAAGAAATGTTTTACACTATTGTTCATTAAACCTCATAGCGTTTTTTATAACTTACAAAAATGATCTGAAGACGAAATGATGGGGTGTAAGTGGCTCACCACGATCCATTATTAGAGATTAATAAGAAACTACGCCTAATCAGTACTAGACTACAGGCCCGTGTACAAAAAATTGTGGGTCATTTGAACCACCAGGTGACATATCTAGAACGATATAAGAGCATAAAATAATAAGATTCAGCACTATGCCGTCACTTGTAAGCTGTCCAACTGAGTGCAGGTGAGAATTCAAAAGTAAAAGTAGAGTGAGTACATTTTGGTCATATGTTTTTGTACGGCATTCTTACCATCGATAGATCCCTGAAAAATAATAAGAAAACGCGCAGTGCCGTAAAAAAATAGTGCGCCACAAAGTCGGATTATTTTTTGATTTTCCGACAATTTCCAGGGTAAATTTGGTCATTTGATTTTGTACGGCATCAGTTTAATACTGTTTTAATACAGCTTCTAATCCATTATTCCGCAACGCCGTACAAAAATCATGCGACAAGGGGAAAAAATCAAGGGTTGCAACCCCCTCTCTTTCCGTGGTTCAGGGGGTGATTTGAAAAAGTACGGCATCGGTTCCAAAACATTATCAAGCACTCAAAAGTACTATTAAAAATAATGCCGTCAAAAAAATATTGTTCATTTGAATGTATATCAATAATTATCTTAATTTCATCGTATACTTGATTTATAAAGCTGTAAAGTAATTTGATCCTGTACGGGAACTTTTTTTTTAACATGATATTGTAAAATACAATTGTTATATAGTATTGCCGTTCAAAAGAAACTGTTCTAGAAAAAAATATAGAGAAATACATAAACTGTAATTTTTCAAGTTATTGCACAAGTTTAAATGCTCATAGAATAATGAAATATAGCAATTTTCTACATTTTATCCATTGTTTTAAATAGTATTAAGATAAATAAATTAGGAAAAGATGATGCCGTACATTTTAATGCAGACCATCTCTTATAGACTGATGAAAATGACGCTACCATTTTAAGGGTACTTTATGGCCATCTGATACTGTACGGCATTAACATATTTTTGAAGAGAACAATTGATAATATGATAAAATCATTATGACGTCTAACTGAAGTGAAACGGCGTGTATATTATATCCAAGAATTGAAACTGTCAATCCCAGTATCTACAGTTTTGTATACTTTTTGGTTTAATATATACTTCAAACATTATTGATACATATATATAATTGATTTGTTTCATTGTAATGATGTGAATAAATAAAACAACAATTTTTTAGAAAAAATATATTGAATGATGATAATAAAACATATGTTTTTTTATTTAAAGTATTCAGTATCGGAATCAGACGCTGAGTTGTTGTCGGAATCATCGTCTTCATCGACGTCCGAATTATCTTCTCTATCATTTTCTGAAACATGAATATATTATAACAAAAAACGTCAACAAGAAACTTTTCACTGGCCGCAAGTGTATTTGGAACTCAGCGGGACGTAGACGCAATGCGGGAGGCAAGGGTCTACTGATCTACCAATCATGCGTTCGATACGATACTTCCCGCCGTTGCGCCCCCGCACCTACTACCAATGAGACCTAATATTCGCTACTGCGCAGTCAAGTCACTTGCTCAAGAAGTTTGCCGGGAACTGATATGTACAGTGGAACACAAAAGAGTAGAAAGGGAACTAAATTTATTAACAATGGCAACGTTGTCTTTTTTCATACAAAAGTACTCAAGGGTTGCCATTTGAGAACTGTTCTTGCGAAGAAAGTGGCGCCCCTATTTTTGTCTACTCTTTTGTGTCGCACTGTAAATTATATTTATTACTTTTTTATCAATATGAACTTTTATTAAGTACCTACAAATAAACTATCTAAATGCCGTATAAAAAAATATCGTGATGAATTTCACCTTACATTTCGTTATATGGATTTTTTCTTACAGACTAGTTTTTTTTTCCTACAGACCTTTGGACCTACGAAAATTTACGGCATGTGAAAAAATATTATCTATGCATAAAATACTTTCAAAATAAATTAATTTTATGTTGTGTCAAATCACCCCCTGGACCACGGAAAGAGAGGGGGTTGCAACCCTCGATTTTTTCCCCTTGTCGCATGATTTTTGTACGGCGTTGCGGAATAATGGATTAGAAGCTGTATTGAAACAGTATTAAACTGATGCCGTACAAAATCAAATGACCAAATTTACCCTGGAAATTGTCGGAAAATAAAAATAAAATCCGACTTTGTGGCGCACCATTTTTTTACGGCACTGCGCGTTTTCTTATTATTTTTCAGGGATCTATCGATGGTAAGAATGCCGTACAAAAACATATGACCAAAATGTACTCACACTACCTGTACTTTTGAATTCTCACCTGCACTCAGTTGGACAGCTTACAAGTGACGGCATAGTGCTGAATCTTATTATTTTATGCTCTTATATCGTTCTAGATAGGTCACCTGGTGGTTCAAATGACCCACATTTTTTTGTACACGGGCCTGTAGTCTATACCAAAGGATGCTTGTAACGAATGTAAAAACCAATATAATTAGTACAAATATATTTATTAAAATCAACTTTTATTACTTACAATATTTATATGCAAAATCACAGTATAAGTTACTTAGCTAGGGTAGCATCCGTCCGGGTTTCCCCGGATTTGTCCTAGTTTGGAGGGCGTCCGGGGAGCGTCCGGGCGGAATTTCATTTGCAGTCCAGGGTAAAGTTTTAAATCGCTACCATCCGCTCCATGCTGCGAATTACCGTCCCGTGTATTGTCAACGACACCACTGTGGTGTCGTATACATTTTTTTTAGGTAACGACACCACCGTAATGTAGTTCTAATGCAAGACATATGTATGCATTTATCGATAGCAATTATTTACCATTCATAAGATCACGACATGACATACATGATCTCTTACTTCGGTGCTATGATTGTAGATAATTTGTTTAGAGAGGACAAACACTTAAAAACATATTTTAAACAAACTTTTTCACAAAATATAAGTAATTATAGCACAGATAGCAAATGAGGTTAAAAAAAGTTATGATGAAAACAATGAATAGTAATATAATATGAGGTATAGATATTTGTTACGAAGCTCTGTTATGAATTTTATTTTGTTTTAAAGACAATTATTATTACGTTTTACGAACCCCTTGGGCGAGTCGCCCACTTTCAGCATCTAATACTTATCGTGTCACGTTGTGTGTCCGCGATGGAATCCGAAACTACTGAAACGATTTAAATCAAATTTTGCACACGTGTGCAGTTTGATCCAACTTGAGATATGGGATAGTTTCTAACTCAATTATGAAACAGAAGCACTTATAATTTGTCATCAACATAAAGTTATTTTGGATTGAGTGTGGCTCAGCAGTATCTTTAGAGCCAAAACCAACCTCACTTGCACATGGTGCATCCCACCGGCTAGCAAAAGGGGCTTTGGTGAAAGAGAAATAGGACATAACGTGCCTATACTGGTGTAATCATAAAGATTTGATATTAATTGATCTTTGATTTGCTGGATTTGTTTCCGCCCCGTATAGCTGAATAACTATTAAAAAATTGGAAAAATCATAAATTAAAACATAACGAATTGTTTTTATCCACTTACGTGCTTGCGTCATTTAGCAGCACATATTTCACATCACTAGTCTGCAGTGGTGTGGATACCTAAAAAAAATTGTAAACGACACCACAGTGGTGTCAAAACAATGATGCCATGTCCAGGGTTTAAGATTCAAAATCCGGAGTTTTCATTCATCTTGTCCTGGTTGCTAGCCTTTAAAGATGGCAACCCTATACTTAGGTAGCACATAATAGCAAAGCAAAATAAACCTCTTATTTTTGGACATTTTTGAGCGATAATTTATAAACAAATAAATAAACAAAATGCACTATTAAGACTAATGCAATAACTTGCAGTCCCTATATGCTAGAAACCAGTCCAATTATCCAACATGGATGTAAATAACTTACAAAAACTACAACTAATCATTATAATAAAAGTCATAAAATTTCTTGACGCAATGCTCCACTTTAAGGGTAATTTTCTCAGGTAATGTTAGAATTGCCCTCATTAGGGCCTTCTTCTCGTTGTCCGTTCGGCAAGTGCACACCATGTGCATATACTCATGTAGTAAGCCTTTAGCTTTTGCTGACGGATGATTCATCAGTAATAGTATTACCGCCTGAAAAACAAAACTGTGTGAGAAACAAAGCTCTAAATTTTGACTAGACTCAATTGGGACTAGATGGCGCTGTGTAAATTGTCCAGAAATATTTATTTATTATTTAACATACTAAAATAATCTTTTAGTAGTTACATATTCCTGGACAACTTACACACGGCTATCTAGTACCAAACTAAGCAAAGCTTCTACTATGGGTTGATAATTGTTATTATACTTAAATATTTTTTTTTAATAAATACATACCTACATATAAAACACCCAGACCAAGACAAACAGACATGTTCATGCACACAAATATTTGTCTTGTGCGGGAATCGGACCCGCGAACTCGGAGTCAAAGTGGCCATTGCTAACCATTCGACCACCGAGCTCGTCATTTAAAATATTTATTGTATGATCAGTTTAAGGTCATAAATAAAATTCAGTATTAAAATATGTGTTCAGATGACCAGCTACCACTTTATCATATATTATAGGGGGTGTAAGTGGTTCATTAACTGAAGTTGACTTTGGTTTAACCAAAGCAAACTTCACCTGCATGCGGTGCACCCTGCTGACTGAGAAACGAATCTCTGGCGAAAAGAGAGGTAGGGAGCGTAATTGTAAGCTACCCGACTGGGGAATGTACCTCCACCTCACAGAATACCGCAGCCAAATAACAATTTCCTTGAGGGTTGTTGTGTTCCTGCGAGTAAGTGAGGTCACCAGAAAGGATGCTGCGTTGGCAGCGGGGGTGGTGGCGCGCGAGCGACATTTTATGTTGCGAGCGTTAATATGGCTACGGTAACTCCTTCACACAGGCTGGCCGTATGCTTGTCTGCCACCCATCGTAGTATAAAAAAAAATGCTCTAAACCCTATTGATTGATAAAGGACCCCATATCACAGATTACATAATAGTTACTACGTAACAGATACTTCACTCAGTAGAAAATTTCCAATACCTACTGCTATAATAGCCTACTCCGTCGCGTCAGCAACCTCTGCATGCTAAAATGTGCCTAAATGCTCAAGCGTATAGTTGTGATTGCTTCGCACCGCGCGAACCCACAGCAATCGCAGGGCCTGAATTTGGTCTGCAAACGGCCCGAGACCGCTCGGCCGGGCGGTAGGTAACTATAGCGTGCAAGTACATGGAGTGACGGAGGCCTGCCCATATTCCAACAGTGAGATGATGACGGGTTGATGCAGAAAAAGATGAAATATTGCTTGTGCGCTCCTGCCAATGGAGCAACTGTTTTCTTTCTTTGACCTCACTCATTCACAGGAACACAAAAACCCTCAAGGGGGTTGTTATTTAGCTACAGTATTTTATGAAGTGCAGGATTGCCCAGTCGGGTGGCTTTTAACTATGCTATACCTTACCCCTCTTTTACCACAGCCTTGTTAGTCTATCAGCAGAGTGGACCACATGCAATTAAGGTTGGCTTTGGCTCAAAGATGGTGGTGAGCCGAGCCACTTACTCTCTTAAGCTAATTACGAACCACCGCTTTTGTCTATGGGGGTACGTTAAGCATTCAGTCCAGGTTGTTGTCATTAGATGACAGTGACCTTTAAGTAGCTTGAAAGCACTGCGCCAACCCGCATTTGAACAGTGTGGTGGAGTATGCTCTAAAAGCCCCTTCGATTGAGAGGAGGTCTGATGTTTGTGTAATGTATACTTACCCTAATATAAACATTCAACTTGTCTTGCAATAAACTTTTCTGTTGCGTATAATGATTAATAATTGGCGACTTTTTCAACAAATATAAAACTTTATCCCAATCATGTGAGTTAATAGCCCTAGACAGTGCAAATTGATATATATTTCGTCCCAAATCTCTGTCTTTTTGCTTCGGAGGGTCCAGTTTATGGTTTTGCAGCCGATAAAGGTTCCGTTTGCATAAAGAATATTCAATTTTTATTGGCTTGTCTAATAGTTCCAAAGTGTTGTCCTGAAATTATTAACTTTTATTAATAGCACTCGCAATAAAAATCTATAATTGCTAACAAATAATTATGGCAATTAAATCCTCCATGTCATGAACAACAATCCAAGCTCTCACTATAATAATAATTTATATCATTTACTCACAGATTTAATAAAAGCTGATTACTATGAAAGTACATGAATACTAAGCTAGAATCTAGCCGACGAGGCCGAAATTGAGGTTGAGTTGAGAGAGTAGATTCACTAAGTGTATGTTTTCCATTGATTTTCCATCCATTCCTCAAAAACATAATCAATGTCAATTATTTTTCGACACAACCTCAAGCATGCCAAGGTCTTTAATTGTGACAAGTTTAATCAAAATCTGTTCAGTGGTTTTGGAGCCTATTCATTTAAGAGTTACTTTTCGGCGTATATAAACGTTCTGCGCGCGCCACTCAATGAAAGTACTATGAAAGTTTGTACCGTTGTTTGTAAACACTGATCAATCATGCTGTTGAATATTCTGCAATTTGAATGTTTTGAGATGTAGGTATTTTACTTGCATTTTACGACATTTGATTTTACAACCATATGTTATTTTGCAATTTGCATGTCATGTCATTGCTAAAGTAATTTGGATAAATTTTGGCACATAAATAGAATTTGATCTGGAGACTTAAATGACGGGAATTTGTTCACGGGGATCGCAACCACAAGCTAAATTCTACTTAATAATATAAATATAATATTGCAGTCACGTGTTGAATGGAAAGTTGTTCATGGTTCAATTGAACTAGAATTTTCGTATGATAGGGTACCGTGAATAGATACAATAAATGTGTTTAGAAGGGATTTTGTTACTAACCATGATACTAAATGGTACGAAGTGGCATTTGCTCAAATCTTCTTGATCCATCTTTGAGGTTATACGCCGAACACAGAAACATACAACCTAATTTATTTATTTTTACAACAACCAGTATTTAACTGATAATACAAGCAAAAAGAACAGAAATTAACTATATGCCATACAATATGCAACACAATATTGATTTTGATACAGAAGATTTCGCAGTTTTTGTAATTTGTTCAATGTTGTTGTTTTTTTTTTTTTTTTACATTTCTTTATTTTAGTTGCTGGCAACCACTATTCAGCCGAGACCATCGATAACTTGAAACTATTTCCACCATTTTCTAGTTGTACGTTATTCATGATGTCTTTGTGGGATGTAACAGTAGAGGTAGCAAGTAGTCATACGATCATACTACAACATAACGCTACTCAATCATGTCAATCCACGTATTTTCTGATGAATTAATCATCAGAAAATAAGTGACGTTTGGCGGTCCTGGGATCTTGGATTATGAGGACCGTTCCTAACACAAGCACGAGCTAACTCATTATTCCGGTTTCAGAGGCAGCCGAAAAACGTTATGTTCAGGACAGGAATCTTATCATTTATTTAATTTCTTGAAATACTAACAACTAAAGTTAACAGCAAAAACACCGATTATACTATGGTTTTACACGACGTCTTATAGCAGCTGAACTGCAGCACTGATAGCAGTCATAAATATTTGTGATTATACATTCCACTAACTACTAATTTTTACCATTTAAAGTATTAAATGTATATTATAATTATATATACCTACTTATAGATATAAATGTCTCACTCACATTCATGCTTATATGCTCTCGCGATCATGCCCTCTCGCTCATACTAACAAGGATGTTTATATTGGGTTTATATTATGGAATGTTTGACAGATTTGATCGGTCTGTCTACTTGGAAAACTTATTAATAAATAACCGGCAAATTTAAAAAAGTGAGAATAAATAAATACGCCTAACTTAAATAGTCATTCATATCATGCCAGTCTCTTTTCAAGAGCACAGAGAGCTCAACCTAACTAAGAATATGTCCTATTCTGTAATGAGGTAAAAGTTGGTCTACAATATTCTACGTAGAAAATGAGCACTAACACTTAGACAGTTTGTAATTAAATTAAACCAGGATTTATTATTTTTAATAGATCATTACCCACCTTATCTATTCTTATCTTGTTTACATTGTCAAACAATTTCTTGAGATGTACTTGTATTAATTGCGGCTTTTTCGAATTACCGAGAATTTCCAAAAGATCGTCATTGGATATAAAATAAAATCTGGGAAACAGCTGTCGCTTGGTTTCTAAATATTTCTCCAATGCTCGTAGTATACCGTCTAAATTGTCTACCATTTGATTGAGCTTGGTAAAAACATATGGTGCTGGTTTGTATAAGCAGGCTTCGACTGCGTTCGTCCCAGCATGCATACTTGAAATATATAAATTAAATTAAAATTGTAACATTATTATGTTGAAAACAAATTTAAAAACCACCTCTCCTTACTTCTCAGACTATATGGGATTTCTTAACACATTAAGTCGTAGAAATTAATACAATACTTTTACTAATGACTAGCAGACTCACGATTAACCCTAACAAATATTCACAATAACTAGAAATTAAATTCGAACTTTAAAAATTTTGTTTTGGTTTTTTTTTCTTTTTTGGTTTTCTACTTTTAAGTTTAACTTCAGGGAATTCATTTTCACACATTGGAGCCTCAGTGGATGCATATCGTGCGGTTCCAGAGAAGTTTTCTCCCTGTTACTATCAAGGTGTTAAGGTTTTCTCCGGAGACTATAGCATGGGGTTCTTCAAAAAGGTCGCGTGAAAAGGTTTTTACAGGGTGGCAACGCTCATGTGATACCCCTGGTGTTACAGACATTCTTAGGCTGCGGTAACGGGTTTCCATCAGGCGAGTCGTATACTTGTTTGCACCCTTAGTGGTATAATTCTTTTTAAGTTGAATTTAAGTTGTATTGAATACCTACTTTTTATGGTTAATCGCAAGTCTGCTAGTCATTAGTCAAATGTGCCATATAATTAATTGTATTTCTGCGGGTGATGTTTTTCTTGACAAACCTTATAAATATTCTATCCCTATCTACCTCTGACAGAAGTTACAAATATGTGCTGCCACACACGTGTTGCTATGTAAGCATTTTTGCACTTAGTAACGTGCGCGGGCGGAAAGATTTTGCAAGATACGTACACGCTCGCGTGGCTTTGTCTGTATCCGAATATATGTGTAAAGTTTGTATAAATTCAGAGATCAAGTTATTGTGACTGAGTATTATTGTGGAACTAAATTGTGTATGTACGTCCTGGTAACTGAATACAACGATATAACTTCGAGAAACATTTCTTTCCTTTCATTAATTTAGCTGTAGGAACCCCCAATAGCGATTTCTAAATATACATAAGGCTTACTTGAATGTGATTTCAGTCCAGTCGGCACTTAACGCATCAAATATTCGTACTTCGTTCGGTAATTGCTTTCTAATATCTTCACCACTAAATATATTTTCCAAATAAAGATATCTTCTTTGCACTTGTAATGAAATCTGATAATAACACAATATTAGAGGACACAAAATATTCTGAGGCTCGAGGGTTGACATTTAATAGTATGCAGCATTGGCTGTATGTATTAACAATTAAATTTCCATACCCTATCAAAAATATTGTATACCTACATGCCACATGGACTGAATTTGCAATATAGTTATAAACTATGTAGGTACCTCTATACACTCAGCAACATATCCTAAAGATTTTTCCCAGTAATCCACTTCTTTTATGAAAGGTTCTACATATTTAGTCGATTTCATTGAAGAAAGCTGGACTTGATGATCTTCTAAAAACTAATGCAATTTATTAATTATTAATTAAATCATAATGTATTATTTCTTGTAATTGTCTACTGAACATTACATTTCATAATATGTAGTACCTACACAGAACATTTATAGGCAATCACAAATAAAATATAATTACCAAACTAGTTTGGATTAAATAATTTGACGAGAAAGAAAGGCATATAACTGATTGAAAGAATTGATTCCATTTTTCTTTTGCAAAATAAATCATTTGTGACCATTACCTGCATGACCTCTTCAACATTTTTAATTTTGTACATGGATCCTTTATGATGTTGCATTTCAAATGTAGTATTCTTCCACACCTCTCTAATAGTTTTTAAACCATTTTCAATGTTTAATTCCATGGTAGCAGCATTTGATATCTCTGATATTTCTTCAGCATATGCTTGAAAATTCAATCGCATAATCAGCTCTAGCTTAAAATCTTCGGAATTTTGATCAAATTCTCTGGGTATAAATTTCAATGTACATTACAGTCATATCAAATAAACGAAAGCATCTTAAAATAACCAAAAAATAAAATAAAAAACTTAATTGTCTTTATAATTTTATTTTATGAAACTTATGTTTGTATTTGGATCCTGTTATGCAGAATAGATCCAACCGACAAATATGCCAAATTGAGAGATATACATAGCGAGAAACTTCAAATCGAGTTTTATATTCGCGACAGATTCTAGCAGTTTGATGACCTAAGCTTCCCAAAACTTATACTGAGTGATATTTTTATTCCTATTAAACTTTAAATAAACGTAACAAAATTTCAGTTGTATTTAATCTGCATAACAGGGTCCATTTGTAATTCTAATTATTATAACGATACTAACACTGCCATCAAAACTTTTATCCTGTCCCAGTGACGTTCGCGCATGCAAGGATTTTTTAAATCTCCGATTAAAGGTAAAGTTCTCCTAAAAGCATCTACTTTAACTCTAGTTGTGTCGATAATATCCCAGCCTTTGTCTTTAAGCTGACGAGACAGGCGATTAAAATTCCTGAAATCGGAAAATCGAGATCGCGTAACAGAAAATTATATACATTTTTTAACACTTGATCATTATTATCAGTTTAAAAAAATACCGGAATAAAAACATAACGTTTTCTTCCATTTCATCTGTCTCCATTTCCCAAAATGTTTGTGTCTTATATTTTTCCCAAGACTCTTCCCATTGGAATACTAAACCCCAGACTTCTTCTAGTTTCTCGAGCTCCTTCTCCATTTTCTGAAGATCCAGATTTACTGGTGTCCTAATGAAAATGATAAAGTTTCCGTAAATATTAAAAATAAAGTTAGGTACCTATATCTTTTCGAAACATCAATACATCATAGCACCTAACTGTACGACTATTTACCTATCTATTAAAATGAGAGAAGATATTCTTTATTGTAACCATATAATACGCTACGGGTCATCACTTTATTTCGGGAGGACCATATGTTTGATTGCCACACGACGTGATATATAAAAATAGTAAACGAAAATACATTAGATGTCAGTTTCAATGAGAATAGATGATATTAATAATAAATTTATTACGTTAAATTGAACACTGCCAGTCCATCTCTTATCTGTTGCTCTTGAGCACGAAGAGCATTTAATTGATCTCTGAAAGCTTTTAATTGGGCCATAGCATCTTTACCACTTATATCAGAACTTGTAGGAGCAGTATTATAAAAATCTTCACAAAATTCTTTAGCGGCTTCTTTGAACACCTAATACAGAATTCGGAAATGTTATGATCACGCGTCATTTAATTAGCATAGCAAAATGTGAATAAAATATTTGTATGGTAATACCTAAATAAATAAATAAATAATAAAAAAATAAATGTGTACGTACTTCTGCTTGTTCTAATAGATCGGCTTTAAATTTATCTTTGTTTAATTCTAAAGCTTTTTTTGCCTCTTCTAATAATAGTAAATAATCAGCCCAAAGGACAGGAATATTTTCATGGCGCGTTACCATATCTGATGACAATTCCACTTCGAATTTGGCTGAAATTAGTAAATTTTATTTAGGTTTTCAGATGTAAATATTTCATCATTATCTGAGTCAAAGCCAACCTCACACAGTAGTACCTACAACCTGTAAATAAAAAAATCTGGCTCCGGAAAAACAGAGGCTTACCTCTTCGGTTTTCCTCTTCGGTGGACCTTAGTCCACGTTACAGAAAACCGAAGCCAACAAAATTTTTCACCAGTCCAGTTTTCCAGTTATTGCGACCACAATTATACTTTATGTTATAAGCGTCTATAAACTCGAGCAGCCGGGCAATATGCTTGTGTAGGCAAGTACCGTATCTTGTAACAATAGGTACGAATATAAATTACAAATTATTATATTATAAATTGTATTCTAAGAATTTACTAACACGAAATCTGTTTAAAAACATTATTTTCCTTCAAAGTTTCATAATTTGTAACAGATGTTATAAATAAGTTATAAATAGCTGATTTCAAATTAATTTCCTATTCAGCATTAAAACATTTTGCATACCAAGCGTCTGCATTTGATCTGTGATTGGGGGAAACGTCTTCTCAAAGTCCCTGACGTCACCTATTAACCGTTCGTAAGTAGCTATAGCACTAGCCAATTCTTTTAAATCAGCTGGCATCTAAATAAAAAAAATTAATATCAATTAGGTTCGTAGCTGAAACACTCAGTCATATTACTCAATAGGAATTAAAAATTAAAATATAAGCCCTAACAATATTTCTACTTCACAGAATTTAGTTTTACCTTCATGGCATCTTCACTGCTCTTCTCAACATAAGTATACACTGCATCTATGTCAGTTTCAGTAATTGATCTCAATAGTTCGCCTAATTTAACTTGCCATTGTAGGCAATGCATTATAATTGATTTTTTTAGTTCACTTGAATTTAGAGTTACGAAATGTATCTGCAATTTAAAAAATATTAATTATACTCACCTTACTTAAAGGAGTATAATATAGACAGAATATATAAAAAAAAAGTGATAACATCATAAGAAAACATCAGCCGATGGAGAGGAAGAAAGACAGATGACATGACCAAGCCGAGAGCGACATAGGATATGATTATTTTACTCCATATGAAAGACGTCAGTCTTTAAATTATTTCCTTGAAGGCAATTAAAAAAAACGAATGATAACAAAATCGGGGGATACACTTTGGTGTTGCAGCTACAAATCTATCATCTCTATTCAAAATTCAATTACATAACTGGATAGATATTTTATTACGCAAGGAATCATCATCAAGGATCAAAAAATTAATTAATAAGTAAGGATTATGGAACATGGCGTGCGGGGGAGGGGGAAGCGCTGCCATTTTGGGATAATTTTAGTGTATATAACGTATTCACGTACAACACACGGTCGTGTCCATGACACAACCGCACACCATTATTTTTGAGTCACTTTCAATGGGTTAAAAATTAAAGGGAGATATTTATAATTTAAAAATATTATTACCTGATTGACAGTCTCTTGTATCTGTACAGTATTAGCTAGATTGCTATAATTGATAATTAAATTATCAAAATCAGAAGCAGTATGTTTCTCTTCACGATATTTAATCATAAATTTATCTTTATCCACCTTCCAAATATGTGCATATGGATCCCACATACGTATATGATCGTTAATAAGACCTATATTATACTCAGTTTCTGAAATTACAAAATTAAATTTGTATTCACATACCTAGTATCAGGGATCGAAAAGGTTCGTAAAATACCGGTAAAGAACCGGTACTTAGGGGTTCTGATACCAGAACCCGAACCGGAACCGAAACCTAAATGTAGAACCTGGACCGAAACCTTTATTTTACAGGTTCCTCTTTAAATCCTGTCCGAACTTGAATTAAACATAGATCACGTACACGCGGCGCGTTACGCCGTCACGACGTAATCATTTTGGCACATTGCCGACCACACACGCGTTGCGTCAACATTTTTAAATTAAAATATTTTTATTTTTATTAAATATTTTAATAAAAAAAATGCCGTACCTATTCAATTCAGGTAGGTATAGTAATTAGTTACAAATTATAGTTATAAACTTTACAACTACTCGACTCATGAGTGTGAATGAATGAATAATGATGTGAAAGAATGTAGGTTAGAGAAAAACATCGCTGGCGCGGCCACACCCGCTACCATCGCATCATCTCCTTCCTTTCTGGTTACCTCACTCACTCGCAGGAAAATAACAACCCTCAGGGGAATTGTTATTTGGCTGCGGTATTCTGTGAGGTGGAGGTATATTCGACGAGTTCGGTGGTCGAATGGTTAGCAATGGCCACTTTGACTCCGAGGTCGCGGGTTCGATTCCCGCACAAGACAAACATTTGTGTGCATGAACATGTCTGTTTGTCTTGGTCTGGGTGTTTTCTATATATTGTAAGTATGTATTCAAGTACATTTTCAGTTGTCTAGTACACAAGCTTTGCGCTTAATTTGGGACTAGATGGCGCTGTGTAAATTGTCCAGATATATATATTTATTTCTCAGTAGGGTAGCCCTGATCCCTGATTCGATCCCTGATCGAAGGCTAACTGTCAGCTGTAAGAACGAAGAAATATGCCAGACACGGTCGAACGTATCCCTCCTTCTTAAGGAACCTTTAATTCGGTACCGGTATATTAGAACCTTTATTCAGAACCGGTTCCGGTGGAACCGGAACCCAACCGGAACCGAAACCGGAACCGTACCGAAAAGAGGAACCTTTTTACAAACCGAAATGAGGAACCGGAACCCAAATTTGTACCGGTTTTCAACCCCTGCCTAGTATACTAATTAAACATAAATAATTTCGTAACTTTGCCGCTCGCCTGGATACAATACGGAGTTAGTTACAGTAAAGATTATAAACTTGCGTTCCAAATTAATATAAATTCGTTGAACCGTTTTTTTTTTACGATTGAATAATAAACAAAATATATTATAAAACGTTAGATGTTTCCATCAAAATTTTTATATTATTATTGTATAAAATTGTATATGCGATATTGAGAATAGAGGGAGAGCCCGTGATCGCCAGACCTACCACATAGTATAAAGGCTAAAAGTTTTTCTGTGCAAGTACCCTACAGCAGGTAAGAAGCTTTGGATATTATGAACCTCGAACCGTGGTGGCTTTGACAGGTAACAGATAGCAAAGGTGAGCATAATTGCTGACCAAAAACGCCCCTACAGCTGACCTTCAACTATGTCTGGGAGAGTGTTAGAACTTTTGAAACTATCTGGCCGTTTGGGAAACATATTTGACCAAGTAACATAATAATATATAAAACTCAATTTTATATTATGACGTAAGTAGAATTATTAAACTTTAAAGGCGTCTGGCGGGGGGTTGCCATCCTACAAAGTGTCTGGCAACGGATGGTATGATATTATAATAGTATCCTGTAGAACATACAAAAAAATTACGCTTTATGCTATAATGTTTTTGGGCAGCAATTATGCTCACATTTGCTACCTGTTACCTGTCAAAGCCATCACGGTTCGAGATTCATAATATCCAAACCTTCTTACCTGCTATAGGGTAATTGCACAGAAAAAAATTTAGCCTTTATACTATATGGTAGGTCTGGCTATCACGGGCTCTTAGTCCAGAATAGAAGTGGCCAGATTAGAATTTTATAATCATCATTACCACTAAGTACTTATACATTACCCGTATCAATTAGTGACTGTAACTTATTACAATCAGAATCAACTTGAATTACTTCCCAGAATTTCTTCAGTCCACTAGCAGGTAAGGCAAACTTTTCATATAATCTTGGCATGGTGCTCACTACATGAATAATTTCTTCTAAAACGGTGGTGAAGGTGTCTAGCAACTCATGACGATTTGGAATATAAACTATGTCTTTTTCAACCAAATGAAGTTTCATGTTGACTAACGGAGAAGGTGCCATTGTACCTAAGAAAATGCACATAAGGTTTTATTCTGCAGAGTGCAGTTCAAACGTTTACAGTCATATTTTGATCTAATAGTCAGTGGAATTTTGAATAGACAATGCCACATAATTTATACTAGTCCTACTTAGCAAAGTTTTTGAATAAATTACTTTCTAAGTGCCTTAACGACCACTTCCAGTGGGATTTGATTTAGAGTAGTGTGGGTTGTTTTTACAAATTGACGAAAGTACGGCTCAAAGAAGTAATCTTAATATTATTAAAACTCACGTGAGACATTATACTAAATTAATTAGATAAATTAAACGGGTCACTCACGTCTTTTTGTCGGGAAAGCCGACTAGTTTCGATATCAAAAGAAGACCTTCTTCAGGGCGAATGTCCAGACACGTCCACCCTTTGTCTCTCGCGCCGGACACTGCGCGCCAATGCGCGCGCCGCACGACTGGACTCGACTTACGTACGAAATTAGTCGACGTCCGAATTTCAACCGTGATACCGGATGGGTATTGCCAACGGCCTGGAAACCAGTGCTCCAGTTTGAGTCTAAAGAGAGTCACGATACAGTCGCCAATGCTGATACTGTCAGTTTTTACCACCACATGGTAAGCGCACTAGATGACCACGCGCCCGGAGAGATAGAAGAATTGGATCCACCGGCTGCCACTACGTCATCGTCGAAGGCAGCGCTCCACCAATCAACGCACCAACCCCCCACCACCCTTTCCAGTCGTGCGGCGCGCGCATTGGCGCGCAGTGTCCGGCGCGAGAGACAAAGGGTGGACGTGTCTGGACATTCGCCCTGAAGAAGGTCTCCTTTTGAGATCGAAACTAGTCGGCTTTCCCGACAAAAAGACGTGAGTGACCCGTTTAATTTATCTAATTAATGAAGTAATCTTATTTTAGATCGAATACTGCTCTAGACATTTTTTCTTTAGGCTTTAAACCCCCTGCTTATCGGAAGTGTTACCTCAGAACATTATACCATAACGTAGACCTGCTGCCACATTACAATGATAGGTTGTTAAAAGGGTCTTGATTTATGTAACATTTCTCAATTTGTGTTGCGCCCTCTTGCGGCAATATTTAATGATAATGATGACGTTAACAAGAAATATTAATCAAGTCGACATTATCTGAATCGTAACTTCATATATGTATTTAATACTTAACATCGGTCAGTTAATTACTTGCAATAGTTTTTAGTTTCAGTGGTTTAGACTAAAAATAGGTATGTCTCAAGTCAGTCCGCAGATCCTTTAGTTGTAGAGGACACTTAAATTACTACTAACCATCACCATGAACACATTTGTACATATTCTGCATGGTTGATTTAATTGATAATCTCAGGGCGTCTTCTAAAAGCTGATCAAATCTCCTCACATATTTTATCCAGTGTTCAGCCATCTGCAAATGCGCTTGTAAATTTTAGGTACATAGATATGCATTGCATTAGTATTATACAACTCGAGAATATAACTAACATGCCCAAGTTTAAGTTAAACCGTTTCTATATATAGGAGAAATGCATAATCATTGCCATTAGCTCATACTGATATCTGATTATTACTACTACACATCGATTGTGTGAAATGAGATTTAATTCCATCAGTCATAGTTCCGTTGTCCTAGTCGTATTAAATACGCAGTAGTCTGCTGTGAATATTAAGCAGTACCGTAGAATACATAGTGATAATTTTGTCGTCAGATTATCTCGCGGTGACCAACTTGAGAAAAGTAACCAAAGTATTTATTCGATTTAAGAGAGACATATAAAAATAAATAAAATTCCGTATACCTGAGAAATTTGAGCTTCGAAACCTTCGTAAACTATAATTATGTATGTTACTATTACTTTGTACATTTCTAATATTTTAGCCATTGCGGCACCTTCCATCTCTCGGATGAGCTCGCGTAAATTTTTTATTTCAAAAACATTATAAATATCAAATTCGATGAACGGCGTATCACATATCTTTTCCATTATTTTTACCAAATTTATATTGGAATTTTTGTACGTGGTTAAAAAATCTTGCAGCTGAAAAAAAAAATTAATGTTTTGATTTTGTAAACTATTGTTTATTTTTTAAGTGTAAGGACAAAAGCGAGTTGTTACACAACAATATTACAACAAGCAGCTAGATAAGGAAGTACCTATATCCATTTTACATTAAATCACATCCAAATAATAATCTTATAAGATTGTTATATTTCTAAGAGTGAGCGGGTGATGGTCATCTTGACGCTCTTGGAGAAATGTTACATAAACAGCCGTAATGGCAATGTTCGAACCGTAGATTACGATTACCGCTTCACATCTGGCATTTTATTTTGCCATCCAATATTGAATTGATTTTTATGAGTTGATAGTACAAATAATTTATTTGTTAGCAAACGCGGTACATAACATATAGTATAAAATATAATAAATATAACAAAAGTAGAAGCGTGCCGCACCAATAATTGGCATGCAAAATCAGGAGAAATAGTTACATTTCAATTTCAAAAAATCGTAGCCATAATGTTATTATAATGTCAAAACTCAATATCAATTCAATTAATTCCAGTGGTAAAAATAATTGCAAATTCAATTATACATATTAATTATTCATAATATCGATATAATAATATAATTTCATAAAGAAAATTTATTGATATTTATGTCAAATATAGTAAATAGTAAACTGATTTAATTAGGTATCCATTATTTGATTTCTCTTAAATTCGTCAATATTGTACACAAAGCAAAGGAAACATAATATACAATATTACTAATTTGTCGTAATTTTGAAATTTATACATGACGGAACCAATTCTAAGCTGTTAGATTCTTGAGTTTTTCACTAAGATAGAAATAAAACATTAATCTTATCGGTCTGAATGAAATCGGAGTCTCTGACCCCTTGGTGTTGCTTATCTCCATGGTTGGTGGTGATTGCTTTCCATCAGGTAACCCAAATGCTCGTTTGGCCCCCTCTCATTTATAAAAAAGATTTAGGGTCATAGGATGACGTACTTTCACAGCAAGTTTACTGAGATGTATATGATAACTGATTATATATATATCAATAAATAAATAAGGTGGGGAATGTGGAAAAAAAATATTAATAATTTACAGACCTCTTCAATTTGGACTACACAGTCTGCAATATAGGCATCAGACATAGTTGATGTCCACGTCAATTTTGTTATTCCTGGTTGTACTTTCTTTTCACATGCCTGCGGAATAAATATTCATTCGTTTAGAAATAAAGAAAACAAAAAATAAAATAGTGTTATTTATTTATCAGATTATTTACCCGTATGAAGATAATAAGTACTTTATTATCTTCCTACGGGATGATAATTTTTAAAAAGTTTTATTATATTTAGTGTACATATAACAAAAACGTAATAATAATCTTCTAAGTCAGGTGTCCGAGTAAATGTAAGTTATAGCCACGCCTCTTTGTTTCGAAGTTTAAATATAATATTTCGAAAAACACTTGCAGGAGAAACGGCTTTAGGAGTTGATTTCAGTTATTCGTTCTGTAATAAATAAACTGCAGAGTGGTTGCCACAATGAAACAAAGAAGATAGAGACAAATTTGACAATTTTATTTACTTTTGTTGACAATGTTGACGTTTGACCGCCACCAGCCACCACTGATGTTTAAAATTTGTTGCATTTTATTGTAGGTTTATTTTATTAGTTTCAAATAATTCAATTCAATAACTTTGAATTTAAACGATGGAGCCATTAAATTAAAAAAAGAAGAAAGAAGAAGAAGTTTGAATTTAATTTTCTTTCACTACGTAACATTTACTACAAATTTATCTAAATGAAACATATGAGTGATATTCATAATGAATTTAGGCGACCCCGAATTAGAATTGATTGACCCAACGCCCAATGTTCACATTCTGTTTTTGCATTTCGATAAGATATTTTTCTGGACAAAATTGGCAAGTAGAGCTGTAGTGCGATGGAGCAAGAAAATGTATTCATGTGCTGGTGTATGCTCGTAAGTTAAAGTTTACAATTACTTCAAATTAAATCTTTAAAACTAGTGTTTCTATGTGGTATGTAATTTTATCTGTCTACCACGTTGTGCTCCTGATTGTACAAAGAATCAATAAATTATTTCAGATACGAAGGTAGAGGTGGTCTCTGTGATATTGCCCTAAGTGAACCATTGCTAAAGCTGCGTCCTCGCAAAGATCTAATTGAAACACTTCTCCATGAAATGATTCATGCCTTCCTATTCATTACTAACAGAGATAGAGAGAGAGATGGGCACGGACCAACCTTCCAGTCTCATATGCACAGGATTAACAATGCTGCTGGCTTAAACATTACTATTTATCATGATTTCCATGATGAGGTAAGGGCTTCGATTATCAATACAGATCTTCCAACAGTGTCATGAATTTTTCCTGCTACATCTAATATATAAAATACTCATGTCACAGTGTTAGTTATCATACTCCTCCGAAACGGCTTGACCGATTGTGATGAAATTTTATATGTATATTCTGTAGATCTGAGAATAGGTTCTTATCTATTTTTTATGGCAAAACAATGTTTGCCGGGTCAGCTAATTTCTTATTTAAAACTTTACTATCTAAGAAATCTAATCTGCAGTTGACTAATAATAATAATTACAAGGCTATTTGTCAATTTTTGGTTTTTGGTTGTTATGTAAACACATCACAATAAAGGTACAAAACTATATGTGTTAAACTTTATATTATAGGTGAATAAATTACTTCAATAGCATGAAAACTTCTTGAAATATGCTAACTTATAATCACAATTTTGGACTATCCCAAAAACACTTATTATCCATATAAATTTCAGGTGGAATTATATCTAACACACTGGTGGAGATGCAACGGGCCTTGTCAAAAAAGAAAGCCTTACTTTGGTGTTGTACGGAGGTCCCAAAACCGAGCCCCGGGCCCTTCAGATTTCTGGTGGACCACTCATCAAAGATCCTGCGGTGGGAAATTTATCAAAATCAAAGAACCGGAAAAATATACCAAGAAAAATGCACCCAAAAAACCTAATGCGGATATAACTAAATATTTAAATAATAATAACAATAATAATGTTAGAGATGCAAATATTAAAACTATAAATAATCTTCCGAAAGATGATCGGAAACCTCTCACACAAATACAGAAGAATTCATCCAATATTCCTGCCAATTCTATTAAATCAAATAGCGGACAAACTGTAGTAGTAACTCCAAAAGGTGGCATTTCTAGTACAAAAGAGAAGAACTCATCAATACCAGTTGTATTTGCTGGTAAGGGGCATACAATAGATAGTAGCAGAAAGAGATCAAATTCTGTTGACGTCACTGAAACCGTAAGACAAAAATGGGCGAGTAAATTTGTTAATACAAATAACAATACAGGAAAAGGGAAGGAACTCACAAGAAATAATACAATCATTGGAAATATTAATATTTCCAAACCAGGTAAACATAAGATTCCTGCACAGTCTGATTCTACTCCTACGAAGATGCTGAAAATTGATGATTACTTCAAAAGCACAGCAACAACTGTATTAAAAGACATTTACGGACAAGACTTCCAGATAATTCAATCTAGTAATGACGAGAAAATGAAAGCAGTTCCTGTAAAATCTAATGTTGTTGACTGTCCCATATGTAGTTCTAAAATAGATAGCAATGTAATAAATAAGCATTTAGATGAATGTTTGAATAAGGATATAATAAAAGAATTAAGCCAAAGTAATCCAGGTGTTACTCAAAAACCAGTGCAGACAGACCAACCAGAGAAAAAGATATCTCAAGAAATAGCAACATCTGTTTCCAAAATGATAAATAAAAAGAAAGTTTTTCCAAAAGTAGAAAAAGATTCCAAAACTCCACAGTCTAGTTCTAATGTTTCCATAGACTTAACTAACATACAATTTGGTAATGTGTCCGTTATCAAAAAGGAACCAATTGTTAAAGACGAAGTAGTTAATCTAACATTTGACCCTGTAGATGTGAACAAAGTTAAATCAATTGTAAAGAAAATACAATTTGATAAACATATCAGAAAATCCGACAACTTCATTATTCCCGAAGACGAATCAATCAAAACAGAGACTAAAACTGGCTTCCTGCCGTCATTTTTAGATAGTGCAGCTACAGAAATTAAAGTACCTTCAGTGAAAATAGAACCTGGGACTAGTAAAGATGTGAAATCTGTAATAGTCCAGAATTGTCCATGTTGTAGTAAGGAAGTGGATAAGCCAATAGCTGAACACTTGGACGAATGCCTTTCATTCTTCAACAATAATACAACAATACCAGAGGAGGGAGCTTCTACGAGCTTTGCAAACAATACAATAGTCATTGATGATGAGGATGATATATTTGATGAGACAATGACTATGAATGCTACAGGAACTAAAACACCATGTCCTTGTTGTATGAAAATGATTGAGATAGATGATATGAATAGTCATTTGGATGATTGTTTGGTTTCGAACTGAAGTAAGAATCTGGTTAAAGAGGAGAAAAATGAACCTTGATTATTTTATATCATGTATTATTTTATATCTTGCCTTAATGACATTGATATAAGAACTGAAATGTACTGGGGGACCGTGAGGCGCGAGACATACGACGGGGCAGGGCAGTCTTTTTGACCGCAAAGCAATAAAGTAGTCACCCGACACGTCTGATCGTCAATGCCCGCGGCTGTCCTCACCGCGAACGCAACGAACACGAGGGACGGAGCCAGTTAGTTAGTTGGCGAGGACTGACCTAGCCGCCCCGCGCCGCCGTCTGCATTACTGCATACAAACTGAGGGGCAATTCTCGTAATTAAAATGTAGTCAAAATTCAGTTTCGATCCAGTCTCGATCTCATAACACAATATGTAACTTCAAAATTAAATTTAAGCAGGATTATATCGAATTATGAGTGAAAATTAAACAAACTAAGAATGTTACTTTGCCAACAACAAGAATTGATAATAATTAATTAATGAAATCAAGTATATAATTTTAGTCAATTCCCAAATCAATCTCGATTCGGTCAACTTTCAATCTCCATTCGTAGAAAAATTACGAGACAATTCTCGTAATTTTTTCTTCTGGTTTGTGTGATCAATGGCGGGCAGCACACGGGCACGCGCCGCCAGTGCCAGCCGCTCTTTTTGCCCTCCATGTGCGTTGGTAGTTTAGGATTCCCTTTGCACTACGTTAGCGGTCAATTTGACCGACCCGGCCCGCCCCGCCGTGTGCTTCGCGCCTAATCCGTGTGCCGTGTGTGTGTGTAAGGAAAAAAATTGTCGCTCTCCCGTTAATTTTTTTTCCTTTGGGCGACAAATTTCGACAAATTAACGACTAATTTTTTGTCTAGTTAAAATCAAGATCTGAGACCTGGGCAGTGCCGAAATAAGGCACACGCCTTATCATGGTTGCAGTGACCAACTACTTAATATTATGTTATATTTAATACCACACTAGAGCGTGTTTCTATGATAGTTAAATAAATAAATATTCCTGGACAAATTACACACTGCCATCTATTCTAAAATTAAGCAAAGTTTGAACTATGGGTCGCCCAGTGCATTTGCGCACTTAGCCATAAAAATTGTATTTTCGATTAAATTTAATTCCTACCTATGGATTCCACATGTACAGCTCGAGATTAAGCAGACCAGTTTTACTTCTGCCCCCTTACCACCATCTCTTATTGCGATTCAATAACTGAATAGAATGCTTATTCATTGGTATGAATAAGCATTCTATTCAATAACTGAATTGTTTTGAATGTACAGTTATTGAATGGCAATAAGAGATGGTGTTAAGGGGGTTGTTATTGTTGTATGATGCCCGAATTATGTGTAATTAAGTTTTTTTTTTTCCATTTTAATTTTAATTATGAATTGTTTGTGATACTATTTTAATATCTTTGGTGGGTAATATCTAGTTATTGAATGGTTTATTTGAGTTGTGGTAGGGTACATTTGCCACAAGCTTGTATGTACATTATTTGGAATATAATTGATTAATTTCAAGGTCGTAAAGGGGGGGGGGGGGGGGGGGAGTTGATATGTGGAATGAGAAAAGTATGAATTGTCGGGTAAAGTCGAGAGCTTTTCACTTGTAGTACGAGCCTTACATCTACAGCAATTGTAATAAAATCGGTACAGAGTCCAACGGGTAAAGCTTCACGAGTTCTTGACTGTACAATAAATAGAATCTCTAGGGGGGAGGGGGAGGGTGCCAGCTGCCAGCTGCCCCTCCCTGCCCCCCTTGGCGACGCCCTTGGTTAATTTTAATATCAGTTATCTTGCCATTCAATGAACAATATTTCTCAGATTCAGAGTTGGTTAGAAACCGCAAGCCGCCCAAATCCAGATGTGTTCTAATTTCTAGATTCTAATGTAATTAAGTTCGTGTAACGTAAACTTGCGATATTCTCACTAAAGTTGATTCTTGGTTTTATATATTACTGACTAAACTTGAATGAAATCATTAAAGTATTAAAATATCTACAGTATGTATCAAAATGTCCATTTATTTCGTATAATGTTCTTTGAAATAATTAATATTATTAAAATAAGACAAGCATAATAATTATAATTTTATTTATAATACAAATAAGCACATGCAAATAATAGGCAACACTCGACATGATTATTAGTTGCAGTTGCCCAATTTTTTTTATAATTAATTTTCTGCAAATTAAAAAAGAACTCGTTTGTTCTAATTACTTCTGCAACTTCATACGCGCGTATCCTGGTATCCATTTTTTAGTTATCAAAAATCCTTTCTCAGCGGATACCTAGTCATAATAGCTACATCAGCTACATGTATGGCAAATGTCAACGGATTACCACAGGATTTTTTGAGTGCGAAAATCAAACATTAGCTTAATTAACGGTAATTGTGTTTAGCATAAAGATCCTATAAAGTTCTACCGACTAAGCTAAAGAAGTTTGTCAATAACTTAATCCTAAGATCTTTTTTCGCAATAAAAAAACCCACTGGTAATCGGCTTCAACATCGGCGGTGGGGCCCTCGATCCGTCTAGTGCAGAGGTTCCCAATCGGTGGTCCGCGGACCACCAGTGGTCCGTGAAACGTAAATTATGGTCCGATTCCATAAATTGATCTTAGCTTATAGTTATTGACAAATATCTTCAGCTTAGTAGATAAGAGCACTAGGGTTTCTACCACCTGATCTAAACATAATTATCAACAATCTGAGCATTAAATAATTGGCTTCAGCTTCGGGCCCCAGGGCTGGAACCTTATTCTGTGTTTCACACTCTCAAAACCAGTTTTTATAATAACATCCATTTTTACTTAATATATATCTATATATATAAAAATCAATGCCACTTTTCGTTGTAATTTTATAACTCAAGAACGGGCTCACCTATCCAAACCAAATGTTTAGGCTTTGTTCGGACTATTTAGTAGATGGTTTATGTAAAGTTTGCACAAAATCAGTAGAGCGGTTCTTCATTTATCACATTTTTTGTAACAAATGAATTCTATAAATGGCGGATCATTTTGTTAATGGGGATTTTGCTGTCAAATTGCAACTTTTTTTAGATACCCCAGCCGTTTGTCATGCTCAAAATGGAAAAACAAAAAATATTGTATATCCGAATTAAGTTTTAAAATAGCTAGCAATTAATAAAAAAATTTTTTGTTTGAATAAATGAATTTGATGTTCCAATTATTTTTTTTAGTATTTCACTTTATACGTAGCGAAGCACGTACCGGGCCGCTAGTTAAATATATAACTTAATATATATTTAAATATATATTAAATATACTGTTTTTAACAGATGTCTCTAAAAATACGATTTATTGTCTTTCTATATATATCTTTTATTTACTTTAGAGCAGGGGTTCCTAACTGGTGGTCCGCGGACTACCAGTGGTCCGTGAGAGATAAAATTATTGTCCGTGATACAAACTTTTAATGAAAGTGACTGTGCACTATTATACATAATACAAAAATTTCGAGTTATAATAATGGATTTATATGACAGTCGGGGTCCCTAAGCCTAGCGATAACTTCGTAGTGGTCCGCGAACAAAAAAAGGTTGGGAACCACTACTTTGAGAAAATAATAAGGACTGAACATTCACTATTTGACATAAGCCCCTAAAGTTGCGTTTGTATGATGGCGCTACTGTCGTGCACGGCGCCAATATAGATATAGATATTAGACCTAATACATAAATAGACATTTTGATACTACTTATTGACATTTTAAGACCATATGAACTGAGAATCTGATGACAATTCTACTGTACTCAATTTTAAGTTGTTATTAAAATTAATGTATGTTCAATAATGTGATATTAGAATAAATATATTTATTTTGCCACAATGTCTTTATATTGATATTTAAATGAGCGATTTTTGTATATATGTTACAGTAATAGCCCAAACTGGGGTATTCCTAAGATTTTCCTGAAGATTTAAGATTCCAAACTATTCATTAGTTGTTATATAGATATATATATATATTACATAGATATAGTATGCCGTATATCTATATATATTACATAGATATAGATATACGGCATTTATTTCTTTCTGCAGACACATGCTAGCATAAATTAAACAAGTATGCATAATTAGTATGTTCACAAAAATCAACATTACATTACATACATACAATTAATTGTATGTGCAACAGTAATGTTGATTTTTTGAAAGTAGAAAAAAAAAGAGGCGCAGCTCATAGCATAAAATGGGGATGTTTGATATTTTCTCTGACATTCGATGTCGCTAGGTAGGCGTCGGGTCCAGATTGTCAAAATGTACTGAATTTTTTGACAGTGAAACTTTAAGACGACAAGACAACTCAAGACGTCACGTCAAGACATTTGACAAGTTGCTATGAATTGACAAATGATTGGACCCTACGCTGTGCTGCCAAAAGACCCTAATTGTCCATCCTTTCCTCTGACATTACCTTACCTACTCCATTTAACCCCCGCCTAAAATTCAGTGTTATCAGGGCAAACTGGTCCCAGTTCGCTGCAAACTCTGATGAGTTAGTTTCTCAACCCCCTCCCATATAGATCAAACCAATATTAATTCTGTATATGTAGATTTTAAAAATTCTCTTCTATCAGCAGCAGCAAATCTATTCCCATTAAAAAACCGCGCAAAAAGAAGCCATCACCTCCGCCTTGGTGGGATCAGGAGTGCTACTCTGCAGTTAAAAGACGTAAAGAGGCAGAACGTCAATATTCCAATAATATGTCAAGGGAGAATTTTCTAACATACCAGAAAGTGGCTGCAGAAACCGTGAAGTTGCTGGCAGGAAAAAAGAGATTCCGGTGGCATAATTTTTGCGAACATCTGTCTCCTAGGACACACCTTTCTGTGGTTTGGGGAAATGTTAGGAAATTTCGATGTTCAACATCCAATGATCCTAACATCTCCTCAAATGATCATAATGAATGGATTGAAGCATTTGTGCAAAAACTTGCCTCTCCCACAGTCCCCTCACTCGAGGAGGCATCGAGTTTTCCTAATCCTGCCCATTCCCTTGATCCTTTCGATGCTCCATTCTCCCGTAAGGAACTGGACCTGGTTTTGGATGGCTTGATGGATTCTTCACCTGGGATAGATGGGATACCCTACTCTTTCATAGTCAATAGTGGCCCGGTTACAAAGGAACGTTTCCTTGATATCATCAATCATTTCTACATTTCTGGCGTCCCACCTGAAGAATGGAAAGCCCAAATCGTAATTCCCATATTAAAGCCTGGTAAACTAAGCACCGACCCTTCAGGTTATCGCCCTATTGCTCTAACCTGTACCATGGCAAAAAATTTAGAACACCTGGTAAAAAACCGTCTAGAGTGGCTAATGGAAAGCAAAAGGATATTACCCATAAGTCAATTTGGATTTCGTAAAGGTTACAGCACAATGGACAGTCTCAGCACCCTTGTCACAGACATTAGGGTAGCCTTTTCCAAGCGCGAATACTTGGTGGGGGCTTTTCTCGATGTGTCAGCAGCCTATGACAATGTACTTCTTCCTGTACTCAGGCAGAAAATGCTCAATCTGAGCATCCCAGTGAGGCTAGTAAACTATATTTCGAACTACCTTTCGGCCAGATTGATTCATATCAACATTCAAAATTACAGCGCACCACCAAGAAAAGTATGGAAAGGTCTCCCTCAAGGGTCTGTGCTGAGCCCCCTTCTTTTTAGCATATACACACACGATTTGGAACTATCTCGTAATTCATTTTGTAATGTCCTTCAATATGCAGATGATCTAGCTCTGTATATCTCCGCGGATAATATTGCAGTAGCCTCTTCAAAGCTAAATTCAGCAATCTCATACTTGCAGGATTGGCTTTCTGAACATGGGCTATCCATCTCGATTCCTAAAAGTAATGTTGTTATTTTCGCTCGTCAAAGAATTATCCCAAATATTTCGGTCGCCCATAATGGGCAAATTTTTCCAGTTAAAGAAAAAGTTAAATTTCTAGGTGTAATTCTGGACGATAGATTATCAGGCACCCACCACATCAACCATATTGTCAAAAAATGTGAAAAAAACCTTAATGTCCTCCGTTCCCTTTCTGGAGTTTGGTGGGGTTCTCACCCATATACACAAAAATTAGTATTTAATGCCCTTGTTCGTAGTCACTTGGATTATGGGTCTTTCCTCCTCGAACCATGTAACAAAGGAGCTTTAAATTCTCTCGACAAAATCCAATCCAAGTGCCTTCGCATTATAATTGGCGCTATGAAGTCCTCCCCAATCAACGCCCTACAGGTCGAATGTGTGGAATGCCCCCTTCACCTGCGTAGGCAATACCTGTCTGACAGATTTCTGCACAAGGCTCTACAAATGTCTGACCATTTAATTGCTAAATTGCATGTCCTGTCCGAACATATTTCTGCTGGCGGATATTGGGCCCATAAAGACCCTCCATGTCTTTTTAACAGTTTTGTCGCCTACCTGCGACTCCCTTGTCCATTATATCAATGTAGAATAAGCCCCCTATTTGATATCCCCTTTGAGGCTATTATCCATTCTCCAAACGTAACTCTCAACCTCGGTATAGGAAAGAATTGCCCCTTTGCGGCTGTTAAATTAAACTCTGCTGTTCAGGAGTTTTGGAGTGACTGGTTGGTCATGTACACAGATGCCTCCAAAACTACTGAACAAAGCTGCGTGGGCGCAGCAGTTTGGATTCCTGTCTATAAAATCATTTTAAATTATAAGTGTCCTTCGATTTGTTCCATATTTACAGGGGAAGCAACTGCAATTCTGGAAGCTTTACTATACATAGAATCGCATAACATTGTAAAGACTGTTATTTTTACAGATTCCAGGAGCGTCTTAATGTCGATCACCGCAAACCAGTTCCGTAACAAAAGTAGATCTCCTGTAATTTTAGCCATTAAACAAATATTACACAGAATCCATACCAAGGGTATACAGGTCCAACTGGTGTGGATTCCAAGCCACAGTGGTATTATGGGAAACGAAACAGCGGATCAATGTGCTAAGGATGCCATACAAAACGGTTACGTATCTCCACATTGTACAGCATATTCACAAGACATTTTGCCACTCGCACAAAGCAAACTTTTTGCTAATAAAATTCGAATTGGCTGTGGGCTAAGTCGAGTATCGTGAAAGGTATTCACTATGCTTCCATACAACATAACATACCACCCAAGCCATGGTTCTTTAAATACAGCAATACAAGTAAACGAGCAACGTCAGTCATATGTCGTTTACGCCTAGGCCATGCCTGCACTAATGTGTTTTTGAACAAGATCAGGGTGAAGGACAGCTCGCTGTGTGAGTGTGGCATGGACGAAGGTACTCCAGATCACATTTTTTTCAACTGTAAATATACTCCCTCTCTACGATTCCCTTCCCCCTTCCATACCTCGTCCCATGGATTTTAAATCCGTCCTGACATTTGTCAACTCCTCTTGTGTAGTATATGTTTTATGTGACTTTATTAATTTTAACAATATTAAACTGTAATTTGTTTGTCAAATAATTAACTAACACTTTTTGTTGTCTTATATGTCGTCTTTGTCTTTTGTTTTAGGAATGTCAACAGATCTTCGGAATTATTTTAGCAAATTTTTAAATTCTCTAATAATTGCAAACTCACAAAGCCATTTCGTCATCGCAGAGTCACTTACTAAGCATAGTCACCTACTCAGAGACATATGCTGAAATAAAATAAATAGCATTGTCATTGGCGGGAACACCAAGATCGCCATGAAGAAGAATTGAATTGAATTAGACCCTAATTGCTCAAGATGAGCAAAACTCTGGTTATCTGCTGCATCTAAAGGTCAGATACAAGTGACACAACAGATAACTGCAACATAGATACAATAAAAAAAAAATCAAATTTAAATATCTTGTTCCCGAGAAAAAGGTCTTGACATACAGACAACGAAGGGATCTAGAAGAGTTCCTTTTTCCGTTAGGTACGGAACCCTAAAAATAATAATCATTATCGTATCAGCATGTACGTACCTATCCACTGCTGGATATGGGCCTTCTCTAATACTTTCCACCATATGCGGTCTTCCGCTTTCCGCAATCACCCGCTTCTAGCCGCGTTTTTGAGCCTATCGTTCTCGAGTGGGCGCCCAACACTTCGTTGCGCCATACGGCGCCTCCACTCCAGGACTTACCTCCCCCATCTGCCATCGTACCTACCTAAATGCTATTTTTTTTTGTGCGGGACCGGGGCCCACCAAACATTCCCACCACTGTGTCTCCTGTGTAGCCATGATTAACAGCGGCGACCGCCTTAGTCCATAGCAGTCCCGGGGGTAAAACTTCGGCTGCCTTGGAATTCACAACGAATTTTTAGTAGGAGTAGGAAGCTTTTGGAATTTGACTTCCCCTCTTAGCAATGTGAGAGACAGCAATATGGCAAATAAGGCATTAAAAGCCTAAAGAGATGGCTAGTCAAGTGAAGCTCAACTGCCGTGCACCATGGATTTTAAGTTTCTAACACTATTGGGGACCTAAAACATTGATTTGTTACCTAACAAATCGATTCCAAACCTAAATGCTATATAGAAATCACTTACCATGGTGAGAGGTTTGAAGAGCAGCCTCTCTACGTCCGAAAGAGATTCCAGTATCTTGTTGTACCCTTTGACCACCGCCAGCACGCTCTCGTAAACGTACAAGATGGTCTTGCTCTTCGAATATACCTGTTAAACATTTATTTTGGGGTGTAAGTCGTTCGTCAACATCTTTGAACCAAAGCCAACTTCACCTGCACGCGGTGCACCCTGCTGACTGACAAGCGAAGCTCTGGCGAAAAGTGAGGTAGGGAGCGTAATTGTAAGCTACCCGACTGGGGAATGTACCTCCACCTCACAGAATACCGCAGCCAAATAACGGTTCTCTTGAGGGCTGTTGTGTTCCTGCGAGTGAGTGAGGTCACCAGAAAGGAAGGAGATGCTGCGATGGCAGCGGGGGTGGCGGCGCGTGAACGATATTTTATGTTGCGAGCGTTAATATTTAACCCATTCATTGCAGGCGTACGTATTAAATCATCTATATTTATTGGACTGGACAATTTACACAGCGCCATCTAGTCTCAAATTAAGCGCAATGCTTGTACCCATAGTACAAGCATTGCGCTTAATTTGATAATAGAGTACGGATAAATAAATTTGTTTTTGTAAATACATACTTATAATGCACAGAAAACACCCAGGCCAAGACAAACAGACATGTTCATGTACACAAATGTTTGTAGTGTACGGTGTGCCTTATTTCGGCACTGCCCAGGTCTCAGATCTTGATTTTAACTAGACAAAAAATTTGTCGTTAATTTGTCGAAATTTGTCGCCCAAAGCAAAAAATTTGTCGGTCTCCCGTTAAAGAGTTATAACTCCCACAGCCCACTCGGGATCTATTGAACCACAAAACATAGCGAAGATATGATTTTCCCCAGAATTAGTCGTCAATTTGTCGAATTCAGACACCAAGTATCAGAATTAGTCGACCTCCCGTTAAAAAGTTATAAGTATTTTTTTGTGGCAGTGCCGAAATAAGCCTTATTTCGGCACTGCCCAAAAAAACTACACCACCTAGCGAAAATATGATTTCACCCAGATGTTGCCTTGAATTTGTCGAAATTTGTCGGATATAAAACACAACTGGTCGATGCGTAATTAAAAAGTTACACGCATTTTAATAATTCTCATAATAAGTATATCTTGCATCAAAATTATGTCATGCACAAAATGCAACAGTAAACGTTTTATTTCCTTCCTTTTTCAGAGTCTGGCAAAATTTGTCAATGCATGCAACTGTTTTCTGATCTACGAATGCTTTAGGTGTTCTTTAGCACTATATTAGTTGCTTTTTACGATAGCCATATGTGAATGGGGTGGTGTTATTCTACTCTGCCTACGTTAGGCTCTCTGACTACAAAGTGAATTATTAAAATGCGTGTAACTTTTTAATTACGCATCGACCAGTTGTGTTTTATTTCCGACAAATTTCGACAAATTCAAGGCAACATATGGGTGAAATCATATTTTCGCTAGGTGCTGTAGTTTTTTTGGGCAGTGCCGAAATAGGGCTTATTTCGGCACTGCCACAAAAAAATACTTACAACTATTTAATGGGAGGTCGACTAATTCTGATACTTGGTGTCTGAATTCGACAAATTGACGACTAATTCTGGGGAAAATCATATCTTCGCTATGTTTTGTAGTTTAATAGATCCCGAGTGGGCTGTGCCGAAATAAGCTTATTTCGGCACTGCCACAAAAAAAACCTTTTAACTCTTTAACGGGAGACCGACAAATTTTTTGCTTTGGGCGTCAAATTTCGACAAATTAACGACAAATTTTTTGTCTAGTTAAAATCAAGATCTGAGACCTGGGCAGTGCCGAAATAAGGCACACTAGTGTGCGGGGATGAAACCCGCGACCTCGGATTCAAAGTACCCATTGCTAGCCATTCGACCACCGGGCTCGTCCACGTATTAAGCACTTTACCCTCATCCTCATGCCGATACATAGGTACTATTTAGCATTAGACATTGAATACAAAACCTAGACGCCTATGGGCGGCTTTGGCACTGAATGGGTTAAATTAGCTTTCGCCCGCCGTACGTGTGTAGGTAGCATGGCTCCCGTGAGAATTAAAAAAAAACCCTTAGCGGATGTCTACATTAACATCAGGCGGGTCGTATGCTTGTTTGCCACCTTAGTCATAATAAAAGAAAAACATTATTGGAATAGTTACATGTATGTCAAATTAGTACCAGAGAGATGTAGGGCAGCTCACTGTATTTGTAACATTGTGAAATATTATTCCTTAAACTCCATTTCTTCAGGAGAAGCACAAAAAATCCTGTGTCTCTGTGTAAATACAATAACAATTCCCTTGATGGCTGTTGACCGCTTTATATCAGGCGAACCGTATACTTGTTCATCGCCAGTACGTACGTAGTACCAAAAAAGGAGAGAGTGACTAAAGGAACAGGGAGTGCAAAAACGATCGAAGAGAGTCGACGAGCCACCGGATTTTGGGGCACTGGACCCATTGGGAAAAAAAATTTTTCGGGCGTAAGTGGTTCATCAACATCTTTGAACCAAAGCCAACTTCACCTGCACGCGGTGCACCCTGCTGACTGACAAACGAAGCTCTGGCGAAAAGAGAGGCAGGGAGCGTAATTGTAAGCTACCCGACCTGGGAATGTACCTCCACCTCACAGAATACCGCAGTCAAATAACAACTCTCTTGAGGGTTGTTGTGTTCCTGCGAGTGAGTGAGGTCACCAGAAAGGAAGGAGATGCTGCGTTGGCAGCAGGGGTGGCGGCGCGCGAGTTATATTTTATATTGCAAGCGTTAATATGGCTACGGTAACCGCTTCACATCAGGCGGGCCGTATGCTTGTCTGCCACCCAACGTAGTATAAAAAAAAATGATTTGTCTTACTCTACCGTAACTCTTCTACTAAGTAAGTATTTATTAATTGAGTGGAGCGTGCAAACGCTTAGACACGCCGAAAAGTATATTTTTTCCCTACTCATTCTTGTTGTTATAGTTTTTACATATTGTAAAGGTGCATCCACATCGTAGTTAATTTTTGTAGACCAACATGCAACACGGTAGCATCCATAAATTAAAGTCTCATTTACGCTAGAGCAACATCGTGCTGTATTGTGGCATGTTATGTAGCATGCATATAAAGTATATAAAATGTATATAAAGATTACAAATTATTATAAATTGATTTAAAATTTGCGAAATTGAATTAAAATGAGCGGAACGGTTATATACGTCGAAAAGTCACTCTTGGAAATAGACTCCAAAACCACTGAACCAATTTTGATGAAACTTATCAACAATTACAAAACCTCGACATGCTTGAGGTTTGTGTGGAAAAAAAATTTTGATCAATCTTGTCCTTGAGTGATGATCATCAAATACATTTTCCATTGAAGTTATTTTTTTATATTTTATATTTCTGGACAATTTACACAGCGGCCTTCTAGCCCCAAAGTAAGCGAAGCTTGTGTTAAGGGTACTAGACAACTGATAAACATACGTAAATACATTTTTTTTTTGTAAATACATAGGTACTTATTATAATAGGTAGGGGAAAAAGTCTTTTCGCATTATAGTATGTATGAACTTGTAATAAAATCTCTTTGGTTATACCATTTGTATCTGGCAGGTTTTGATATCTTTAAAAAGTTTAAATTTTAAAAAAGATAATTCCAAATTCAAATTAGGTAAATGTGTGATTTTCATTTGTTTTTTTTACTGTCAAGATGAGTGAATCTAATGAAGAAATTCGATTCATTTTAAAATTTTACTACAAAAAAGGTAAAAATGCAACGCAAGCTGCGAAAAAAATTTGTGACGTTTATGAACCTAGTGCAGTGTCTGTGAGAGTAGCACAAATTTGGTTTAAGCGTTTTCAATCAGGAAATTTTGATGTGAAAGATGCACGTCGCTCTGGTCGCCCTGTTACGGATAAAATGGATGCCATTTTTGAAAAAGTGGAGCAAGATCGGCATATCAGTAGTTACGACGTAGCTGAAGAATTAGGAATTGACCACAAAACAGTTTTGGCGCATTTGAAAAAAGCTGGGTACACTAAAAAGCTCGATATTTGGGTGCTTCACGATCTCACTGAAAGAAACCTAATGAACCGTGTACTCATTTGCGATTCTTTACTATGGCGTAATGAAAGCGAACCGTTTTTGAAGAAGCTTATAACTGGTGATGAAAAGTGGATCACGTACGACAAGAACGTGCGAAAAAGGTCGTGGTCAAAGGCCGGTCAGGCTTCACAGACTCTGGCAAAACCCGGGTTAACCCGCAACAAGGTGATGCTGTATGTATGGTGGGATTGGAAGGGCATTATTCATTATGAGCTGTTACCGCCTGGCAGTACTATCGATTCTGAACTCTACTGTGAACAACTGATGAGATTAAAGCAAAAAGTTGAGAAAAAGCGGCCGGAATTAATTAACAGAAGGGGTATGATTTTTCATCATGATAACGCTAGACCTCACACATCTTTAGCCACTCAGCAAAAATTAAGAGAGTTTGACTGGGAGGTGTTAATGCATCCACTGTATAGTCCTGACCTTGCACCTTCTGATTTCCACCTGTTTCGGTCTCTCCAGAATTCTTTAGGCAATGTCAGGTTAACATCACGAGAAGACTGCCATAACCACTTGTCGTGGTTTTTTGAACAGAAGTCCCAAAATTTCTATAGTAATGGGATCATGTCTCTACCTACAAGATGGCAAAAAGTTATCGAACAAAATGGCACCTACATACTTTAGTTAAATGTAAATGAACTTTATTAAAAAATGTTTTGAATTTTCATATAAAATACGAAAAGACTTTTTCCCCAACCTAATACATAGAAAACATCCAGACCAAGACAAACAGACATGTTCATGCACACAAATGATTGTCCTGTGTGTTACCGAGTTAGTCCTTGAGGGATGATCTTCAAATACATTTTCCATTGAAGTCATTGGAAAACATACACTCAGCGAATCTACTCGTTCTGCTCAACCTCGATTTCGGCCCCGTGGGCTAGAATCCGGCCTAGTTATTCTGTGCTTCTCCTCACCTGATAAGCATGAAGTGGTATTTCTTGCCCCAAGTTTTCCCAATGAAGAGCTTCCTTACACAAGTCCAGAATATTACTGCAAAATAATGTAAATGATGTAAGTACATTATAGTAGTTTCGGGGTGTAAGTGGTCATCAAGATATTTGAACCAAAGCTAACCTCACCTGCACGTGGTGCACCCTGCTGACTAACAAACGAGGTTTTGGCGAAAAGAGTTTAGGTAGGGCATAGCATGTGTTTTAAGCTGCCCGACTGGGGAAGTACCTGCACCTTACAGAATATGGCAGCCAAATAATAATTCCTTTGAGGGTTGTGTTCCTGCGAGTGAGTAAGGTAACCAAAAAGAAAGGAAGGAGTATAGGCTGGCAACGGATCGACGACTCCTTGGTGTTGCTGATCTACATGGGCTTTGCTAGGCTTAGGCTTGCTAGGCTTGTATAGGCTTTGATATGATTGCTTTCCATCGGGTAGCCCTCGTGCTCGTTTGCCCCGCCTTCATTAAGAAAAAGTTGTTAATTAGATTACACATGTAGTGTAAGGGGCTCAACACCATCTTGAGCCTAAATCAATGTTACCTGCACGTGGTGTACACTGTCCATTAGCTAGCAAGCGTTGTATAAAGTGAGGGGCATGTAGAGCACGATTGCGGATGTACCCCTACCTCACAAAAGCAATATGTTTACGGAATGTTGTGTTCTGTTAAGTGTGGGAAGTTGTAAGAGGTAAGTAGATGACGCTTTAGCAGCGGGTGTAGCAATGCTCGAGCATAATTATTTGTATTATAAGCACCTATAAGCTACGGTAAAGTTGAGCTGTATGTTTTTTTGGTATCAGCGTGGTATTAAAAAAAATGCCGAAAGTAACCTATCAATCCACGTGGTGCGCCCATTCTGTGTAAAACAGATGCATGTGAAGTAATGTGATGAAGGTTAAATAAGGGAAGCAGGGCACTTTATAGGATACCGCAGCCAAGTAATTCCCAAGAGGAATGTACTTAGTCTACCTGCGAGTGAAATCACTACGAAGAGGTGTTGCATTGGCGCCGGGGGTAGTAACGGACCAGCTGAGGGATACTTTTGTGTGTGCAAATATCTGAAGATACAATTACTTACATATCAATATTGCACTCCATCAACCCAGGGTTTTCAGTGCTCTTCCGCATCAGAGTTCTGTTCAAACCAGCCGCACACTTTTCATCAAAATTGTGCTGCGAAATAAAATACTTGTATAGCTGTGACTTTCCGCTGTACGTGACATTAAGAATTTACTATTTTTTTTAAAGTAAAAACTTATTTAGTCGCGTTGGACATTTTTTGACATGGAAAAACCATTCAACTCGCGACACTGTTATCGTAACCATCATCATCATCATCAGGTCCATTTTAGTCTCCACTACAGGAGCACGACCCTCTCTCGTCCGTCCTATACGGAAGGAGGATTCGGCCTACACTCCCCACGCTGGCCAAACGGGTTGGGGAGGCCTGATCGATATTTGATAATGTATAAAAAAATACAAACGTAATTGTTCAAGTTTTCACTTCTGTCGGCACTCCCGAAGATGTTAAGTGAAAAGAAGAGCCCGAATCGCATCGGCAACGGGCAAGAGACGTTAGTTAGGATTGCCATGCTAACAAGCAAGCAAGCTAGCAAGATGCATATGCTGGCATATGCCAGCAATACCATCCACTTTTTTATGGTACCAGTTTTATTACCAAACTTTTTAGTACCCGAGGAAACAGTGAAACTAAGAGATCGTAATCCGTCACGAGAGATTCTTTGACGAAAAGGGGAAGGTGGGATAAGGGAAAGGCAATTCTTATATGTGCTTATACGCGGAACTTATATGTGCAGACAGATATCACGATTTATTTGGAGTTATTTCCTGGGATCCCAATGACTCCAACTCACCGTCCAAGCTATGAAGAGTTCCCTGATGGCCACGTCAATGGCTCCCGTCAGTCTGTTCACGTGCATGATCACATCTTCAGAGTTGCTGCACGGCATCAACCAAACTGATGCGTCTGTCATCACCTGATGTTCAAGAATATAGCAACAATTAAAAGGTTAAACAATTGTAACCCGACTACCTACGGAACAAAACACTAAAAGGTAAAATTCGACTCCTCCCACTAAGGCTCCGATAAAGCCCTTTTTTTATACTAAGTCGGGTGGCAGACAAGCATACGGCCTGCCTGATGTGAAGCGGTTACCGTAGCCATTTTAACGCTCGCAACATAAAATATCGCTCGCGCGCCGCCACCCCCGATGCCATCGCAGCATCTCCTTCCTTTCTGGTGACCTCACTCACTCGCAGGAACACAACAGCCCTCAAGGGAACCGTTATTTGGCGGTAGTCGGGTAGCTTACAATTACGCTCCCTACCTTTCTTTTCGCCAGAGCTTCGTTTGTCAGTCAGCAGGGTGCACCGCGTACAGGTGAAGTTGGCTTTGGTTCAAAGATGTTGATGAACCACTTACACCCCATTTGTCTTTTTCCATCACCTACCTTCTTCAGGTAGAGGAGGCGGTTCTTCCTCATGCGCAGCACGGCGGCGCGACCGGCGAACGTGGGCAGGTCGGCAGGGTACTGGCTGCGAGATTCAACCATGTCTCTCTTCGCCTCCTGCACTTCACTACTGAACATCGCCCATACCTGGTCATGATAGACTTGGAGTAGGTTATATGCAACTAATGCCGGCCGGCAACCGCCTATTACCGTACCGTAGAACAAATAAATCCCTTCGGAGCATAATGAGCAAAAAGAAAAAACCTTAAGTAAGAAACTAAAAAACAATATTTTCCAAAAAAAAAGTGTTATAAATATTTTTTTTTACAAGATAATAAGTAGCAAAAAAGAGTCATTGTAATTAAAGCCTTTGTTGCTCATTTATTTGAGTTTTGCACATTTTGCTTGTGGTGCACATTTTGCGTTTTGCACATTTTACATTTTGCACTTTGGCCATTTTGATTGTGGAGCTCATTTTGCTTTTTGCTCATTATGCTCTAAAGGGGAACAAATTAGGCAATTTGTTGTTTGCTAATTTGACCTCCGCAAAATAACACCCGAATCAATTAACCTATTTTATGTAACGTCGGATGACAGACTGCTGTCTAAGTATTATGTGAAGCAATTATCGTAGCTAGGAGACGCTTGCAAAATTAAATACAGCTCGCGTGTCTCAGCACGCGAGCTGTATTATCACCCTCGCTGAAATAACCTTTTTATTGTAAATACATACATATAATACAATTAGACATGCTCATGCACACAAATGATTGTCTTGTGCGGGGCTCAAAGCCGTCGGGTGACGTACAAGCATACGGCCCGCCTGATGTGTAGCGGTTACCGTAGCCATATTAACGCTCGCAACATAAAGTATCGTTCGCGTGCCGCCACCCCCACTGCCGACGCAGCATCACCTTCCTTTCTGACCTCACTCACTCGCAAGGAACACAACAACCCTCAAGGGGATTGTTGATTGGCTGCAGTATTCTGTGAGATGTGACATTCCCCATTCGGGTAGCTTACCATTACGCTCCCTACCTCTCTGTTCGCCAGAGCTTCGTTTGTCAGTCAGCAGAGTGCACCGCGTGCAGGTGAAATTGGCTTAGGTTCAAAGATGTTGATGAACCACTGAAACCCCAGACCTCGGAGTAAATGTAGCCATTGCTAGCCGTTCGACCACCGAGCTCGTCAGTATTCTGTCAGTCTCGGCCTCATATGTAAGTTTTAGCAGTTCGTTATAAAAATATTTTTTTTATAAAAACAAAATTAACGGCAGCAAACAACTGATTTATATCCAATTACAACGAAATTAAACAATCGACAAGAGTTTCTACAAAAGTGCTCGAAATTAAAATACGCTCTGAAGTGGACGCTTCGACGACCAGCAACGGAATGAGAGCCGACACGTGTTCGCGCCGGCTTTTATACTTTTTCTTGTCACTTCCAACATAAGCATAATTATAGTCATTCGCACTGTTTCCGGTCTTACCTCAGCAGTTTTTCTCTTGAAAATGCGTCTCAGATTCTCTCTCTTGGAATAATTGTTCAATGAGAACAGAGCAACCACGGCCTCCTCCACGTGGTTCACTCCTTCGAATACTGACTCCACGAGGTTCTCAATTATTATCTGTGGAAAACAATTACTCAATTGACCAAGTATATGGACCCCTTCTATTTATACTTTATCAACCAATACTTATCTTACTATTGGAGCATGGATGTAGGGTCTCGAATTAAAGTAAGTCGTACTGCTTGTGGAGCACAGAATCACTCTAGATAAATATACCCAATCGTCAATCGGCTACACTAAATGCTCTTCGAAAGTAAGATTTCAAGCAGTCATCGCAGTCTATGGACGCTTGCGACACCAGAAGCATCACTGACGCGTTGCCGACCCTATAAATCCTTTTTACGCCTTTCTCGAAGAACCCCATACTGTAGTCTCCTGGTAAAACCTTGGCTGGGAGTTCATTCCACAATTTGAAAGTTCAAGGTATAAAACTTCTCTGGAACCGTACAGTACTCGTACGTGCCCAATTAGGTTTCAGTGTGTGAGAATGAATTCCCTGCCTATGGCGAGCGGTGCGACTATAAAAAGAGGCCGTGGGCATCATATCAAACAACTCATCTGAACACAACCCTTTGTACAGTCGGTAGAAAGCACAAAGAGAGGCAATATGCCCACATACTTAATGACAAATGTTTCTATGTAACCTTACCTCGATATTTTTGATAACAGTCCTGAACTGCAGAACATCGTCGTACCAGGACGGAGCCTGCACGTCCAGGATGGAAGGCGACACGTAGCGGACATCTCGCAGGGCGTCACGGAACATGTGCTCTATCTGGTCGCATTTGGCTTCGAACATGTCTCCACGGGCACCTCCGAACATTGGCTTGCTTATATTTTCCATCTCGTCGATCCTGAGGATATACATCGACAGATAGGGTATTTTAAGATGGCATCTATGACGTGATTGAGGTCGAATTAATTGTAAGTGGCTCACCACGATCTTTAGATCCATAGCCAATCTCATCTGCACCCTTCAGTCTGGGGAAATAAGCTCTGGTAAATGAGAGGCAGCGTACAGCGTGTTAGTAAGCTGCCTGACTGGGGAAGTACCTCCACCCCATAGAATACCGCAGCCAAATAACAATTCCCTTGAGGGTTGTTCTGTTCCTGCGAGTGAGTGAGGTCACCAGAAAGGAAGGAGTTGTTCTGCGTCGTCAGCGGGGGTGGCGGCGATCGATACTTCACGTTGCGAGCGTATATATATATATATATATATATATATATATATATATATATAGCTATGATTGCCGCTTCATATATATATTTTTATATACATATATTGTAATCAGAGTGACTAATAGCCCACAAAAAGTTATGTGGATAAAACACTTGATAAATCGGAGAATTCTTCTAGAAACCGAAACCATTCTTAGTCTTATAAAAAAAATGAAAAAACCGGGGATATAAGATAAATTTCAGGTTTACTTCCGACCAGCTTCTCGTCTGCGCGTGCAAAATATACGTATCTATTATAGGAAATCTGAAATAGATTAATATTGAATGAGAACCTATGAAAAGATACTTACCTTCCAAATATAATCATGCAATTGCACACATCAAGCATATCAAAGCATCTCTGTATGAAGGAGTCGATGTAGTTGAATATCGACCCTGTATCTAATTCCCAACTCCCAGGGTATTCATCATTATGGGCTTCAGCCATCACATCATAAATTTCTCTGTACTTCTTGCAGCAGTCGATACACTTCGTGAACTCGCCTAGAGCTTTTTTCGTTGCTCCTTCGAATAACTCATTTAAATTGATATAATTCTTGCAGAGAATAATTATTTGGTTGCTCAGAGCCTTGAAAAGGTTTGTAATCCGGGATTCGGAGTTATAGTAAGGAGATTCCATCCAGATAAACCGAAAGAGATTAATGATTTGGGGTATATGCTTGGAGATTTCGTCAGGGTCAACCACACACTCCAAGATCGCACAGGGCTGCTTGATAACTTGCAAATATTCTATGTTAGATGTTGCTTCATTAATCTTCTGGACTATTTCTTCGCAAAGAGATTGGAATTGGTGGATAAAAGTGGAATGTGTCGTGACTAAGATTTTAGTTATATGTCTCACTGCAGGGTTTTTCAGTTGGTACTGCAAAGCACTTAAGTTTTCATCTGAAAATAATCCCTTTTTTATCACCATACACCCGTTAAGACCACCTGGGTGAACTGCGGTAAGTTTTTTTTACAACGGCTCATCTCTTGGATAAAGCATCGAACGCCCCTAATTTAGTGTATAAAGGTGGAAAGGAAAAGGAGCAGTTGTAAAAGAAACATACCATGGCCCACCCAGGTGGTTTCTGGATTACTTTAATTTTAACCGTGAATAATAAAGACAGCAGTTGCTGTGTAGGGAGTGATGTGAACACCGTCTTTCAAAAATTCGCTGGGTTATTCTATCAAGTAATATACTTACGTCTATAAATCCAGAAATCATATTCATCACTTGGACATAACAACTCATTCTGAGAAGCAACAAATGCTTGATCTTCAAGACACGACTTAATCTGATGAGTCCAGTAAACTACTACTCCTTCTAATCGCTTCACTAATTCACGGTCAGCGCTTGCTTTTTCAAAGGATAACTGTTGACCCTCTCGTGGTATGTAAAGGACTGTTAATCCGAGCATCTTGTAGTACATGTCAGTAAGTTTTGCCAAGAAAGTGTGGATATGGGAACAGAATTCGCTCTTAACGCCTGGAAAATAAGTGTCCAGACATTATATACAACTGGCTGAAGATTGGGACAGTATTCTAATTAAATGAATACTTCAAGAACTTACTCTCGGGCCATGTGTTAATAGCGAAGAAATATGGTGCGTACACATACTCCATAATTTGTATAATGTTCGATTCGACCGAGTCCACAAAAGTTCCAAATACTATGTCATCGTGGAACGTCTCTGCTTTGAACACGAAGTCTGGTTGCCTCAGAAAGTACGTCAGGTCGTAGACTGGGCTTAGAGGTATATCGCTGGTTGCTTTTAGGCGTTCTCCTTTGAAGTAGATGCAAAGGATGAGGTCTTTGGGTTCGAGCAGCCAGTCTTCAATGCCCTGTTTGGATGAGATATCAAAAAATAATTGGGTCAAAGATAGCAGGAGTGTTTGATGTTGGAATGATTGTCCAGGTTGGTCAAGTGAATATAGATTTTATCACAGGATTTTATACTATGAAAGAGGAAAACTTGTGTCTTTAGTCAGCAGTCATCGTCGTAATCTGTGGATACTTGCAAGGCTATAGAGGAAACCTTTTGGGCGTTGTAAGCTCTATAAAACCCTGTATTCTTTTCCCAAATAATTATAACAATACTAGCTTCCGCCAGCAGCTCCGCCCCATAAATGGGGGATGTCGCGTCAAACTTTTGGCCATACCACGGGAACAACTCATTTTCCGGGATCCTAACATCTTGGACATCTAATATGATGTATGCAAAATGTCATGGCAATCGTTTGAGTAGTTAAGGCGTGAAAGCGAACAAACAAACAAACTCACTTTTGCATTTATAATATTACTAATATTATATAAGAATTTGCAATATCTGTCTGTATCATTGTATCGACAGCTAAGTAGGCAATTTAAGTATAATAATAGTGATCTAGTATACATAATACAAGCTTTGCTTAGTTTGGGGACTAGATGCTGTTTAATATGCCCATCCCCCTTACCACCATCTCTTATGAGCAGAATGCTTATTCATACCAACGAATAAGCGACTCTATTTCAAATGAAATAGAGTGGCTTATTCATTGTTATGAATAAGCATTGTATTCAGTTATTGAATCGCAATAAGAAATGGTGGTAAGGGGGCAGGAATATTTATTTATAATTTAATTTTACTTGTTTTGCGGCATCAGTCCAGTCTTCATCGCGGAGGTCATAGATGGTGGTCATCTTCATTATGTAAGATATCAGTTGCTGCAGCTCTTCAGGCGGGTAGACTGGCTTCTTGGGTAATGCCGCCAGCTCTCGCTCAATTTGCGCCAATCGTTCGCGTTCTGGAAAAGTATGGTAAATATTCACAAGAAAGGAATATCGGTCCAGTACATCAAGCATAATATCATGAATAATTCTTTGACGCCTTTTGCTGATTTGTCGTTAATTATGTTAAAGATATTAAGTTTTTTTTGCATATGGGATGAGGCAAACAACCATGTGGGCCACCTGGTGCAAAGCAATCACCACCGCCCATGGAGATCAGCAACACAAAGAGGTCGCCGATCCGTTGCCAGCCATTTAAGGCACAAAAGATATTGTTCTTGAAGGCTCATCATGACATGTCTTTTTAAGACCAAAGTCCCTAAATAAAATAAAGAAACTTAAATGAATGTTTCACCATCGAGCTGCTTTAATTTGTAAACAACATTTTTTTTTATTATTTCTGGATTGAGAGAAGAAATCTCACTTTCATGGCATCGTAAGGTTGTACATTTACTTCTGCTAACTTAGCTAAAAGAAATCTATTAGCAGGATCAATCAAGACGCTTGTTATAAGTACGATTTATTAAAGGTCTCCTCTGCAAGATGTTTCTCCAGTCGAGCTGCCTTAACTTATAAAAAAACAGTATTTTATCTTATTTCAGAGAAGTTCCGAAATGATTCCTTGCACTTCTTTTGCACTTGCACAGATTTCGCGTGGACTGACAGTCTGATGAAGATCGCAGGAAGCCGATGGATGGAAAACGCCCAAAATGGAATATTGTGGGGGATTAAGAAGGAGGAAGCCTATGTTCAGCAGTTGAAGTCTATTGGCCAAAATGATGATGATGATATTTAACGCACTAATGAAACTTCACGGCGACATCCATGAGTGAATAAACCAGTTAAATTAATCTATATACATAAAAAAAGCGGTCAAGTGCGAGTTGGACTCGCCCATGAAGGGTTCCGTAGCAGCAAGTAACATAATATAAAAGTTATGATTTATGACGTATTAAAAAAAAATAACTACTTACTAGTTCTCGTTCAAAACAATTTTCGGTGGAAGTTTGCATTTTTTTAGTTTTATCATTCTCCTATTTTTGAAGTTACATGGGGGGGGGGGGGGGGACACACATTTTACCACTTTGGAAGTGTCTCTCGCGCAAACTATTCAGTTTAGAAAAAAGTGATATTAGAAACCTCAATATCATTTTCGAAGACACACGACATTTGGCTACGGAACCCTAAAAATGAATGTTGCTAAGGGGAAAACTAGAGAGCGGCTCGACCAATTCGTATTTTCCTTAAGCCACACGGAAAGTTTTAATAAAAAGAAAACATAAAAATTGCAGACCGAAGTCTGTCTGGGCAGCTAGTTTAGAATTAAACTTAAGACTTTACCTCTTTCTTCCTCTGAATCATGGCTCAAATCGTCACTCCAGGCTACTTTGGATCTTTTAACCGGCGCCCGCGCTTCCGCCATATTGGCAGTCACTAGTTAATTAGCAAAAACAATTAGAGGCAGTTAATCTGCTTTCATTAGTTATTCCATATGATAATAGCGAGATTAAATAACGAAATCAAATTACGTCGGATGTTTTTCAACAATTAGAAATCAACGACAGATTCATTTTTCAAATTTACCGCCATTTTGATTACAATTTTCTTTGTTGTGCCTTATGGTTTTTCACCAGTATTAATTACTAGAAATAAATCTTATGTTTTCGACAGGAATCTGTTGCAAATACTTTCTTCAAACTTCTTTAATGGCGAGAGTCAGAAAGATATTGACTTAACCACGATTATAACGTTGCTATGTTGTTTTGGTAATGGCACCATGGTAACGCGCCAATCTAGACGGCATTTGTAATGTTAGGAGCGTGTTAGATAGACAGAATGCGCATTATTTACACTTTACATATGTATATAAATAAAAATATCAATTTGTTACAAAACATGCAACGGCAACAAGGGGTTTTTTGCTAAAAGCAATCTTTTCTAAAGAACCTCTATGTAACGGCTATGTGTATGAACTTAGGCAGGGTTCACAAGATGAATCAAAATAAGTATTAGCAACTATCATGAAAATAAAAAATGGAGAAACCTCCTTTTTTATATACATATATATGAGAGGGGGGCAAACGAGCATGTTGGTCACTTGGTGGAAAGCAAACACCAGCGCCCATGGAGATTAGCAACAACAAGGGGTCGATCCGTTGCCAGCCCTCATGCTAGGATACAGCCATCATGAAGTTAATGTCTTTGAAAAGTATAGTCATTAAAGAGGGTTTCCTTTCTGAGGTTGCCTTTCACCACAGAGATAAAAACAATTTTATAACTTTCACAATAAATATCATAGAGAATAAATGTGTACGATTGAATGAAGATGTCACATGTCATAGAAAGAATATAATAATTGGTAGGTTTAATTTGTAACAAAAGATTGATTTATTTAATTTCCTCAGTTTAGTTATTGTAGAAAATAGAAGAATTGTCACATAACCGCAACAAAACAGATCTGACGAATAACATAAGGCTATCGTGAGTCGATTTAAATAATAGAAACAGAATAGAGTATTAACAAGCATTAAGCATTCTTTCTTCATCGCTATAGACATAACCAGAAATGATTGAGTGGATCAAGCGGACCGAGCTGAACGTTTATATACGCCGAAAAGTCACTCTAGGAAATGAATAGGCTCCAAAACCACTGAACCCATTTTGATGAAACTTATCGCAATTATCGCACGACATAATTGTGGTTAGTGTCGAAAAAAAAAAATAGAGATCCATCATGTCCTTGAGGAATGATCATCAAATCCATTATGTATTGAAATTAATGGAAAACATACACTTGGCGAATCTACTTTTTCCACTCAACCTCGATTTCAACCCCTTGGGCTAGAATGCGGCCTAGTTAGTATTACAATACCAATGAGCTAGAAAGAAAAGTAATAATGTTAAATGCTTAATTTAATGATTGAATCTTTAGATCAATGATCTCCAATCCAAAGTAAATAATATAAATAAATAAATATTGTCAGACAAATTACACAGCGCCATCTAGCCCCAAAGTAAGCGAAGCTTGTGTTATGGGTACTAGACAACTGATAAACATACGTAAATACATTTTTTTTTGTAAATACATACTTATGATACATAGAAAACACCCAGACCAAGACAAACAGACATGTTCATGCACACAAATGTTTGTCCTGTGTGGGAATCGAACCCACGAGCGTTGGTGTCGAAGCCGCGTCATTGACCGCTACGCCACCGAGCTCGTCAAAAGTGAGTCTATGAAATCCTTGTGGAATATCGTTACTCTTAAAGTTGCCATTGATTTGATGCTTTTATTTCTGTGTGATTTATAGATTCGAATACACCCAATTAGAGGATATTAGGACCTATGAGGTCCTAGACCCCTTGATGGAGGATGATTTGGATCTAGAGGAGACCTTGACATTTGTCTACAATGGCCGCCGGAATGTGTTTCACGCCTTAGCGATAATGTTGAAGTCACTAAAATTTGCCCCAGTAGCACTCCAATCTCTCTGCCGAAAGAGAGGTAGGCGTGGGCATGAGGAGATGCTGTGGTAGCAGCAGGGGTTGCCGACCTATCTGCAGTACTCCTTGTAAGCGTCTATAGGCAACAGTAACTGCTTTCCATCAAGCCAAGCTCTATGCTTACGTGACACCCTACGTGGTATATAATACATTTCTATTTTTTCGACAATTGGCTATCAAAAGCAAGTATTTGAAAAGAAGTAATTATTTGGACGAAGATCAACATCATTAGGATTAGTATCAACGACTGATGACGTTGGTACTGATGTACCTTACTGTTTCCAGGAGGACAGCTAGCATGGTTGCACAAAATGTCGTTCCATGGCTTGGGGCGTGTTCACATTCAGCAAGGAGGGCCGGGAGCGGATGGCAGGGGTGCTCCGGGCGCTTCTGATAGCGCAGCTGGTGGTGTCGCTTTGTATGGTCATCTTCTGTTACAACACCTCTTTGAAGGTCATGTCGCTGCTCAAGCATATTCACAAGGTACACACATTAGGGACTACGAGTATAGTGGTAATCGCTATAATCACTTTTTGATAACCGCTTGCTTGAAGTCGGCACCTTCTTGAACTCAAGTTTCCTTTTCTTTTAAATCTCGCTACGTTTGACCAGTTTATGTCAGAGTAATTTGTACGTCTATTCCTATAACTTTTTCGAAAGTCAATGAATAAATTTCATTGTCTTTCGAAAAGTTCGACGACATATCTATGAAATTTAATTGACTTACGTAAAGTTCTACGACGTTTCTATGGAGTCGCATCGTTAACTATTACATAAACAATGACGTCTGTGCAGAACGAGAATGAGCGTGTGTGCGTGATGCTAATAGTGCAATGAGGAACTTCTATTCCCTTCAGAACTGCGTCACGCATTTGTACCATGTGTAGAAAAGGAAAATGCATGATTGTTTTGTTTGTAGTCCTAAAACAAGATTTTTTTGAGAATTGCACCCCAACCTTGTAATACCGCTTACAAGCGAATAGACGCTTGTAATACACAAGCGTCTATTCGCTTTGTAACTGCTTCACATCAGTCGGCCCGTATGTTAGGGCGCGATGACTTAGTTGTACTTATTGGCATACTAGTAGTGTACAATTGGGGGTTCAAAAACAATAAATCGTTTTTGAACCCTCCAATTGTAACCCTCAAATTCAAAAACTTTTTCTCTTTAGTCTCAAAACACATTATACAGAACAAAGAGTGATTGGAATGTGTTCCCTTAAATGTCAAAACTTACCTAGGTCTGAAGCGATGCACTTAACACACACGTCACTTCTTTCACCGAAAAATACACTTACATGTTCTCTAATAAATAACGTAATGTTTTTGAAACCCATATGTGTATGCTATGAAACGTCTCGCTATTCAGCCTGATTGGTCATATCGGTGACATACATCGCAGCTGGTAGTGTTTAGAAAGGATTTCCCCATTTCTGACTAGGCCGTTTGCTCACACTGTTGACTAAGAACGGTTATGGTATGCACATCTTAGCTATTAGTGTCTAGTAGAAATGGTTCCATCACTGATCTAACCCGTTTGGTCACACTGATGACTGAGATGCAGCTATTGATATCCGAAAGCGATAATTTCCGTCGCAAAGTCATTGGGATTAAAACCAGTATCACAAAATTAATCTACCTGCTCACGCCGCGAACTATTGAATCGGTCTGACCATATATCGCGTGGTCTGGTTATGACAAATTTACTTAAACACTTTAGTTACAAACATTATACGATAAATTCACATTACGTGCTTAAGACACAAAGACTATTATTGTGTAACCAACATTTCAAGCAATGAAATGATAATTTTGCTTTTGTCGTAGCAGTACCAACTTACATAATGCGCTTTCTTTAATATAAAATAAATTCAAAGTGCTTACAACATAAAGTCTATTTTCGTATATTAAACGTTTTATACAACGCAATGTTAATTTTGCATATTTGTGTCCATTCAGCTTATCATATAGAATGTTGCAAGACCGTGAATCAATCGTGAGAAAATTATTATAAGGTCAAGTTCGTATGAAACAAGAATTTTGCTGTGGGTTTACTTACCATTTTTTTTTTTTTTTTTTTTTTTTTTTTATAATAAGTTAAGTTTATAAATATAGTGTAATATTATTATTAAATAATGTACTTTAAACAAAACATTGTGTTATTTTATGCTACGTTTGGTGGCAAACAAGTATACGGCCCGCCTTATGTGAAGCAGTTACTATATCCATATAAACGTAAATTAAAGCAATAAACAATACATATAGTACATTAACCAACATCGTGCTTTTTACACTGCATCCGGTGGCAAACAAACATACAGCCCGCCTGATGCAAAGCAGTTACCACATATAGAATAAATATAAATAAATATTCTTGTAGGCCAAATCCTCCTTCTGCATGGGACGGACGAGAGAGGGTCGTGCTCCTGTAGTGGAGACTAAAATGACCTGATGATGATGATGATGATGATTCCTGAACAAATCACACACTGTCATCTAGTCCTAAACTAAGCAAAGCTTGTCCTATGGATACTAGATAACTGATACTATACTTAAATACTTTTTTTTTTTTTTTTTTTTTTTGTAAATACATACATATAATACATAGTAAACACCCAGACCAAGACAAACAGACATGTTCATGCATACAAATATTTGTCTTGTGCTGGAATCAAACCCTCATCCTCTGAGTCAAAGTGGTCATTGCTAACCGACCGACATTCGACCATTCGACCACCCAGATCGTCAAAGAAGAATGATGCAATGAATCCAATCGTGGGAAAATTATGATAAGGTCAAGTTCGTATGAAACAAGAGTTATGCTGTGGGTTTACTTACCTATTTTTTTTTTTTTTATATATATATATATATATATATATTTTTAGTTTATTTTATTATATAGCGTAATATTATTATTATATAATGTACTTTAAACAAAAACATGGTGATTTTATGCTATGTTGGGTGGCAAACAAGCATACGGTCCGCCTTATGTGAAGCAGTTACCATATCCATATAAACGTAAATTAAAGCAATAAATAATACATATAGTACATTAAATAACATCGTATTACTGCGTCCGACGTCAAACAAACATACGGCTTGCCTGATGTAAAGCAGTTACCACATATAGAATGAATATTCCTGTTGGCTGAATCCTCCTTCTCCCTGGGACGGACGAGAGAGGGTCGTGCTCCTATAGTGGAGACCAAAATGACCTGATGATGATGATGATGATGATGATGATGATGATTATGATGATGATGATTCCTGGACAAATCACACACTGCCATCTAGTCCCAAACTAAGCAAAGCTTGTTCTATGGTTACTAGATAACTGATACTATACTTAAAAACATTTTTTTTTTTTTTTTTTTCTAAATACATACATATAATACATAGTAAACACCCAAACCAAGACAAACAGACATGTTCATGCATACAAATATTTGTCTTGTGCGGGAATCGAACCTGCAACCTCTGAGTCAAAGTGGCCATTGCCAACCACTCGACCACCCAGCTCGTCAAAGAAGACCTTCCGGACCGCGAATGATGCAATGAATCATCGTGGGAAAATTATTATAAGGTCAAGTTCGTATGAAACAAGAGTTGTGCTGTGGGTTTACTTACCAATTTTTTTTTTTATATATTTTTTTTTTTTAGTTAAAATATTATATAGCGTAATATTATTATTATATAATGTACATTAAACAAAAAGATGGTGTTTATTATGCTATGTTGGGTGGCAAACAAGCATACGGTCAGCCTTATGTGAAGCAGTTACCGTATCCATATAAACGTAAATTAAAGCAATAAACAATACAAATAGTACATTAAACAACATTGTGTTTTTGGCGACAAACAAGTATATGATCCGCCTTATGTGAAGCAGTTACCATATCCATACAAACGTAAATTAAAGCAATAAACAATACATATAGGACATTAAACAACATTGTGTTTTTTACACTGCGTCAGGCGGAAAACAAACATACGGCTCGCCTGATGTAAAACACCACATAAACGCTCGCAATGTGATATGTTTTAAAATTGCTGCCAACAACTGATCAAAGTCACTGTTTCTGGTAACCTCACTCACTCGCGGGAACACAACATCAAGGGAATTGTTATTTTGTTATTTGGCTGCGGTATTCTGTGAGGTGGAGGTACATTCCCCACAATTATGCTCCCTACCTCTCTTGTCGCCAGACCCAGAACTTCGTTGGTCAGTCAACAAGGTGTACCGCGTACAATTAAAGTTGGTTTAGGTTCAAAGATGTTGATGAACCACTTACACCCCACAATTATTAACAATAAGGTTCTATTCATTTAAAATTATAATACATTCGATGTATTTTAATTACATTGTATTAAGGCAAATGAAAATTAAGTTCACGATGTACCCAGCAATAGGCAACAGTGTGTACGGTACCTTAATTGCACAAGGTTAGGTAACTTAATGGTATCAAGTTAAATATATCAAAGGATTGCTGACAATATGAAACTTTGTTTTTCCAATAAAATGTTGTAATAATTTAATATTGATGACGTTTCGTTAAAATAGTGGTTCTAAACCGTTGGATATTGAAAACATATTTTCTTCAATACATTAGTAAATAAACCATGTGGTTTACAATACCTGATTAATATTTCGAATCAGCAAAAAATCAGTATTTATACTGCTTGACAATCAAACCTGGTTACATCAGTTTCGGACTACACCAGACCTCACCTACCCAGACAACTCTCTTTGTGAGACCACTCTGCCGGACCGGAAGCCAAGCCAGCCGTGCTAGCCAGCATCCGCTAGCTGTCGCCGCCAGCCGCCCATAGCCAGCCACTGAATCTGCCCAGCTGCCTCCAGCCAGCTACTGAAGCGGACTAGCTGCCCACAGCCAGCACTGCCAGTTATTGACTACGAGCTTCAGGCTACTAGCATCACGAGAATCAACTGTGTTTCAATCATGTTCGTAAGTTTACATACTAATAAATAATTTTAATAAAGCACGCAGGTGACAATCGAGCATACGATCCGCCTGATTTAAAGTGGGTACCGCATTATATGAATGTTCGCAATATAAAAAGCAGGTTTGCATATTTCCACCTCTGCTATAAACGGAGCAGTGCTTTGAAACTTACTGGTTACCTTACTCACTCGCCCGACACAGCAACCTTCATTGGCGGCTATTCGGATACGTCTTACTGTAAGGTATTTCGTCAATCATGTTGTGACAATTATTGCATGTTGCAACAATTATTGCTGAGCTCTCCTTCATCATAACCATCATCATCATGTTATTATTTACAGGTCTGAGTCAGAGTATTCGGAGATCCAGCAGAATAAGCGCCTGTCTAAAGCCGAGAAGAAACAGCTCCTGGAGCAGTTTGATTCCGACGTTGAAGAAGCTGTTACTTCTAGGAAAGGGTAAGCATTCATTAATGATCCCTCTCGTACCCATGGCGTTAGCATGACTAGCGCTCGTTCATAAACTTAGTGAAAAACTTTTGGTGAATGTTGCTACTTCTATTTTTTAGTGCAAAAAAAAAAAAAAAAAAAAAAAAAGTTGTAAACAAGCCTGCGGTTCACCCGATTGTAAGCGATTACCTACCACCAATATGTTGTATATGTACATATATACACAGACCTGTTAATTTATTTCTTTCACGCTATTAATATTAACTAATAGTCGTTACAGAACAACCCTATGAACCATTCATTCTGCGCAATTTCTTATGCACACCCGTAACCACACGGGATGTTACCCGCATAAAATCTTATGCGCACCCGTAACCACACGTGACGTTATACAGGTTAATAATAATGTTAAGCGGTTACCGTAACCTATTGACGTAGTATATAATAGTATATAATTAAAGACCTAACTCGCTGACAGAAACACAAGATCTCGAAGGAATTATTATTTATTCGCTATTGAATGTAAGCGAGTAAGGGTGAGACAGGCTTCGCTTGCGGCAGAGTCACATAAGTCGTTCGGCTGGTGTATTTAGGATACAAGGATACAAATATATTTTGAGCCACTTACACCACGATATGTTGGTTTAACGACTTAGCTAAACTCATGTCTAATAAAATATACTATTCTTTTCAGGCCTAAGAATAAGGACAATAAGGTCAAACGAAAGCTAGCGACGTCGAAAGCGCAGGCGTCGAAGAAAAGTAGACCGACGGTGTCTAAAGCAGGGGGAGCCGGCTGGCAGCTCTCCGACAGCGAGGAGGAGGAGACGAACCCTAAACGCGCTCCAGCTCTGCAGTCCGTATTGTCAAGACGTGTTGCTAACGGAGTGCTACGTCGCACCGCCAGTTTAAAGGGCGATGTATTTGTTGAATTAAAAATCTATAATGTCCGTGACATTATTAATATAGAACCGAAAGACCGCTGGGAACGAGCGGTCGTTTCCCTTAAGTATCAGGGTGAGGCAGACTCCCCAGAACTAGCACCGTTGAAAACTGTATTAACAGAGTGCCGTAGCCAGTTCACTGGTGAAGGCACTTTCTTTGCTAATAAGAAATTGTAAGAGCGTTATTGCTGGTTAGCACATCTGGCTTGGCTTCCGGTCCGGTAGAGTAGTCTCATTAAACAACTAGCCTATGAACGAGCGCTAAGCGCGTCATTAAATTTTTAATATAATGTAATAATTTATATTCAATTAATTTAATAATAAAATAAAAGCGAGTTATTAAATTTTTTATATAATGAGATAATTTATATTTAAATAATTTAATAATAAAATAAATGTAGATCAGAACTTTTTTCACTATTTTACTGCACTATTTTAGTCCCTATTAGTACTAAGAAGTTACAATATCACGAACATAATAAATATTGAACCAAAATACCGTTGGGTAGCAGCAGTCGTTTCGTGAAATATCAGGACGATACTTATTATGTTATTTTTTAATAGTTACCGCTTATAATTTGCAGTTTGATTTATTGTCCCTACAGAGGGTAGACTGTGGTATCCTTATTATATTTTGTTATTCTCTATTTCTATGATTATTGACAATGTCAAAACGAACAGTTTATTGTACAGTTTGCGATATATCTGTTAAAAGTAACGCTTTTTCATCGCATTTACGGACTAGAATACATAAAAATAATAATGTTATTGAAGTGAGTAATGGCATTGATAAAATAAGTAGTGCATTCCGAAATCGCATAGCATCATACAGAGTCCGTAAAGTAGGAACGTCGGAGAATAATAACGATAGTGTAGATCCACCAAGCAAATTTCTGCATGAATTAAGCACACGCGTACGGCAATTGCTTACTGCAAGGCAATTAACTTATCAGTCTATTAAAGCTAACTTTGAACTTTACGCAGAGTTTACGTTACCGAAAAATGATACAAGTGCAGTTAAATCGTTTGCTACTGAGAATATAATTCTCCATCAAAATTACGATTTCAATGAAATATTTTCAAGAGTGATTGACAGTATTACATCAAAGATCGATGAATTTCAGGAAAGAGACAGTGGTTGGGCTTTTTTACGTAACTTATACTTGGAAGTCAATATCAATAAGTATAATCCTATTAAAGCCGCTCAATTTATAGAATTGCCTAAATGGATTAAATCGAAACGCGCATGCATAAATATACAAAATAATGACTTGTACTGTTTTTTATGGAGTATAGTCGCAGCTTTATTTCCAGCTAAAAATAATTCTCATCGGGTTTCCTCATATCCGCACTTTGAAAATATACTTAATACTCAGGGTATGTCATTTCCGGTCGGATTTTCTGACATTAAAATCTTCGAAAAAAATAATAACGATGTAAGTGTTAATGTATACGGTCTTGCAAACAAGCCTAATATTGTTGGACCCCTGTACAAAACAAAACATAGAAAAAAACACCATATTAATTTATTGCTAATAGAAAAAAACGGAAGGAAACATTACTGTCTAATAAAAACAATGAGCAGATTGCTTAGAAGCCAGCTAACAAAGCATAATGAAAAAATATATTTTTGTGATGAGTGTATGATTTTTTTCCACAAAATAGACAAATTAACCTCTCATATTTGCAGCGGCATTAGAACCATGCTACCTCATCCAGGTGCTGTAATTCAATTTAAGCATTATGAAAGAATGCAAGATATGCCTTTCGTAATCTATGCTGATTTCGAGTCTTTATTACAACCAATATCGGATAATACCAGAATTAATTCAAATTACACAACTGCTTTACAAAAACATTTACCTGCAGCATTCGGTTATTATATTGTATGTTCGTATGATAGATCTCTCAACAAATATGTGTCATATCGTGGCCAAGACTGTGTTCAAAAATTCATCGAATATCTACACGCAGACGTGATTAAAATACATAAAATTTTGAATAAATCTGTTCCAATGTTACCGTTAACAAGCGATGAGCAGAAAAAATTCTATGAGTCGAAAATTTGTTACCTATGTGAGGAATTGTTACTAGATGATAAAGTAAGGGACCACTCACATTTAACTGGCTTATACCGCGGTGTTACTCATAGTTTTTGTAACATACAATTTCGTTTACCAAAGTTTGTTCCCATATTTTTTCATAATTTATCAGGGTATGACACGCATTTGTTTATTCGTCAGTTAGGAGAAACGTCAGGTAAAATAAAAGTTATAGCAAAAAATAAGGAAAACTATGTATCATTTACAAAATTTTTTAATGTAGGTCGTCAAAAATACATGCCTGTCCGATTTGTTGACTCATTCAAATTTTTATCTACTAGCTTGGAAAAATTGGTAGGAAATTTAAATAAAAATGACTTTGTCCATTTATCTTACTTTTACCCGCAAAGAGAGCACTTTGATCTATTAACCCGCAAAGGCGTATATCCTTATGAATACATGACGAATTGGAATTGTTACGAGGAAGATAAGTTACCGGCGAGGCATAGTTTCTATAGTACTATAAACGATGATATGATCTCTAAATCCGAGTATTCTCATGCAAAATGCATCTGGAAAACATTTCTCTTAAATAACTTAGGAGAATATACAGATCTTTATCTCAAAACAGATGTTCTCTTACTAGCAGATATTTTTGAAAACTTCCGTCAAACATGTAAAATTAATTATAAATTAGATCCAGCATTTTATTTAACAGCTCCTAGCCTAAGCTTTGATGCAATGTTACTTAAAACAAAAGTGCGACTGCAACTTATAGAGGACTTGGAAATGATACGTATGATTCAAAGCGGTATTCGCGGTGGGGTATGTCTATGCTCTACTAGATACTCAAAGGCAAATAATAAGTACCTACCGAGTTATAATTCATCCGTCCCTGATAATCATTTGTTATATATCGATTGTAATAACTTATATGGTTATGCAATGTGTTCATATCTACCGCATTCGCATTTTGAGTTAATCACTGAAAGAGAAATCAGTAACCTGAATATTCTTAATATACCCAATGATGCAGAATACGGCTATATTTTGGAAGTGGATTTAATCTATCCGGAAAATTTACATGACTTGCATAACGACCTACCGTTTTGTCCTCAAAAATTTACACCGCCAGGGTCTAAAAATTCTAAATTAATTCCAAATTTATATGACAAATACAGGTATGTGATTCATTATGTGCATTTAAAAACATGTTTACGACATGGTTTACAATTAAAAAAAGTTCACAGGGTTATAAAATTCAAACAACATCCATATTTAAAGAAATACATAGACTTAAACACAGAATTACGTCAAAAAGCTAAATCCCCGTTTGAACAGGACTTCTTCAAATTATTGAACAATAGCATTTTTGGTAAAACATTAGAAAACACTGAAAATAGGTTGAATATTCATTTAGTGAACCAATGGAATGATACTAGAAACAAAACTAATAAAAAATACACTGCAGAAGGGTTAATATCAAGATTAAATTATCACAGTTCTACTGTTTTTACAGAAAATTTTGTTGCAGTTCAAATGAAAACAGAATCAGTAATTTTAGATAAACCGATCTACATACTGTTCTTGAAATAGCTAAAAATCATATGTATGATTTTCATTACTCCGTTATGAAACCTTTCTATGGACCTGGTTTAAAACTGTGCTATACAGACACAGATAGTTTGTTGTACGCCATAGAGACACCAGATATATACGAAGATATAAAATTAAACTTTCAATCTTATTTCGATACAAGCAATTATGTGGAAAATAATAATTATAATATTGTATGTCGAAACAAAAAGATTCCTGGGCTATTTAAAGATGAACTAGGAGGACAAGTTATAAGTGAATTTGTAGGGCTAAGATCTAAGCTATATTGTGTGAAAACTCAAGATAATGAGTTAAAAAAAGCAAAGGGAGTAAAGACAGCTGTAATTAAAAACATTAGTTTTAAAGATTATGAAAAAGTATTGTTGCGAAATAATTTGTTACGAAAAATATAGTATTTCGTTCTCTAAAACATGAAATATTTACTCAAGCTGTAAATAAAGTTGCTCTATCGTCTAATGATGATAAACGTATTGTACTAAAAGATAATATATCTACGATGTCATGGGGTCATAAATCATGTTTGTATTAACAATTTTATAAATTATAAGTAAGTATAATATAACGCAAAAATTTTTCATTTTCATTATGAACATAAAAATGGATATGGTTTGTGTGTCAATTATGAGAAAAACTTGTGAGAAGTTGTAATTAAGTAATTTAGAAATTGCGTCATATGTCATATGTCGCTAATATATTAACATATTTTTGTATTACAATAAGTGTGTAATTAAGAAATATTATAATTGTACCATAGTTTTGTAAGGAGATTTAGTAATAGAAGTTGTTAATAGTAACTGTTACGCACCCTGTAAATTTAGTTTTTTCTTTAATAAAGGTATTATATAGCAAAAACCTTGTATAATTTTCAGTTCACAAAACCATCATTTTCAGAATAATCCTGATATTTAAACAGATTTAGTACAAAACATTTCTCATGGTATAATATACCTATGGTTTTAATATATGTACTACAGGCATAAGACGACGAAAAACAAGTTCATACTTGTTTATAATACCAGTAATTGATACCCGATAGCTATAAGCAGAATGTCAACATGTTTATACCTGTTTTGTTATATGATTTACAATGCAGCAAACTCAATATTATTAATTTTATACACATGGGCATTACGACGTTGATAGTCGACGTGATACATCGTCTACAGAGCCCTTTAAATAACTGTGCATCGTTTTTATGTAAGTATATTTTTATTAGGTATGATTTATTTTACTTATGTACTTAATCTTTTTTTGTTAACTTGTGTTGATGATGTTTTCTATTGTTACAGAAAATGATTGACAACACTGAAACCGGATTCGATTTCAGCCAATGTGGACAAGATCCGATGGCTTTTGATGATGCCTTTGAACAAATGTGTAACAATAGAGTCGTTCCAGCGACAGTAGCTGCACTATCGCGTTCAAATAAATCAAGGCGTCCCAGAGCAAGGAACAATAAACAGCCGTTGAATGTTGATAATGAAAAGAAAGCAAAGTTCTACGGGACATCTTACGTAATAAATAAGGAAACTCGAAGAGGTCTTAAAATGATAAAAATAAAAATAATCGATTTGTGTGAATCTCAAACACTGGACGGTGAAGGTGACGAAGATAATGAAGTGTTAAGTGCTCAATACATTGTTAAAGATACCATTGATGAAATTATGGACGAAAGCGAAAATTTAATACGAAAAATATCTAAAAAACTATGTAATAATAATAATATTTTTTATTGAATTATTATTTATATTATTATCGTTATGAATAATTTTATGTCATTAGCAATAATTAATAAAATGCTTAGTTGTCTATAATTTACTTTGAGTGACAATAATTGTTAAAATGCCCTTCTGGTGCAAGCTTTGGTAGATAATGTAATGTAACAATCACTGTAATAGAATAAAATAAGAAATAAGTATAGTAGATATATGTAAATAATACAAAATACATGCAGTTTGTTTAATAAATAGTTGTACTGAAAAATAAAAGACTTATTTGATTATATTGCTATTTCATTTATTCAACAATATAGCTTAAGTATTATTATAACATTAGAGAAAATATACAAACTAACATAGAACATAACACACACAGAGGCACAATTATGCATTTATAATTTTTATTATTACAAAGAACATATTTTTATTACACATTCATTAAGAAATAAAAAATAACATTAAACTTTCGTAAACCACTCTATATTAACAAAAAATATTAGGAATATAGGATAGGTTGATATCTAGCTATGCCTCTGGATACCACATTAACTATTTTATAAGGTAATACAGTTACTCAAATACCACTTTTTTATACATAAAACGTTTTTGAGTGCACAAAAATTCTTATGAATTAAACAATTAAAATCAATTGTATTTTTACAGTACATTTCGTATAACGTGAAAAAATTAGGACAGCCTTTATCTTCAATGTTTATCAAAACACAATCTTCGCATAATTCTCGTATCCACTTCTGTTTTTCAAGGCCCTTCATTATAATCAACTTCTTTTTTAAAAGCGGGGTAATCAGCCTGTGAAATTCTTCAAAATCTACGTATCCTTGGGACCAAGTGATACCTCTCTTATTTTCAATCCACCTCACGGTCTTTTTTTCTTCTGGAGATAGCTTTGTATAATTATATGGTGGTTTTATTAGAAAAACTTGAGTGAAGTTCTCTGTAGCCAATGCTAATTCTTTTATTATAAACTGATTATAACGATCTTTAAAGCCTTGAACGTCTACAAAGACTGTCATGATAGTTTGCGCACAATATTACTTAAAGGTTTATATTCAACTAAACAATCATTTAAAATTAGACAGTACGCAGAAGTATGATCTGGTATCTCTGCAGCACATTCTATTTCCATGCGAATGTTTACGACAGGACCTGATTTTATATTATCGTTTTGTCTAGAGCAGTCAATGACAAAAAAAGGTGCTATTTCTTTGAACTCTGTAGCAGTCAACAGGCATCCTCTACGACCGTAATAAGACTGCTGAAAGTTCACGAATTGTTCATATATTAATGCAAAGTCGTTATTTACAAACTTTGTGTTGTAATTTTCGTACGGATAATACGTGGAGTTTAAATAAACCTTAACGTCGCGTAGGTCGCAGTGATCGAATTTAGAGACATCTTTTAAAGCCTTATTTTTACGATTAGTTTGCAATGCTAAAATAACGTATCTCGGTTTTTCAATCTGTGACGAAGTCTTTATTGACCAAGTATGTTTAGTAGTTTTTGGCAACATCGGATATTCATATAAATTCCAATTTCTAAATGCCATTTGGATAGATCTGTCTTTTTCGAGAATTTTAAGCAAGTTAATTTTTTCCTTGTCAGATACTTTAACATGAGGCATGCGCCAACTCATTTTACCTATTTCAATATTTACCACTTCACCCGTATTAAGTATAACGGAATTAAGATCTGTGTTACTTCTCAACAAAACAAGTTCATGTTTACAATTAACTATTACTTTTCTATAATCTTCTGCAAATCCTAAAATATTACTAAGAGGAATAGAGACGCTAATCCATCCGCCGTGGTTATCCTTGTGTCCGTGTATATCCCATCCCCAAGTTTTAGACATCTTAGCATCAATTTCATTCATTGATATGAACGATTTCATTGTAGTTGTTATCCCAGCATTTTTTACTTTATCTATTTCAATACCAATCAACTCATAACGGATATCTTGGAAAAGAAATAGAAAAGGATTGTTTGATAAATAAATAAGTGGTATCCTTTCCTTAGTATCGCCTTTAGTCACACTAACATGAGCTTCGATGTACAAGTAACTGGCACAGGGAAGTAAATATAGGTCTTGTTGATTTATAGGTATCCGAATTTCATCATTTCTATTGAAACTCGTAACATACGGTTTATATGAATGAATTTCAATACCCTCTACAGAGTTGTCATAAGAGGGTGAATTGGCTATGTTTAAAATGTTCATTTTAATAGTCCAATAGATTTTAAAAAGTTTTTATTTGCTACAGATAATTTGTTTCGTTTCCAACGAGGATGTATTGCCTTCTGAATAGCTCGATTAACACTAACCTTCTGGTTAAGCGGTGATTTGTTTATATTATGGTTTATCATATTATCTTTTTAATATGAAAATACAACTGAATTTCTTCCCCGCGAAAGTCAATCGGTGTATTGTGTATATCCAATATCCTTATATTTATTGTACTGATTGTGTTCCTGTTCACTGGGAAATAAATCGTGTTTTTAGGTATTTCTATTATTCTGTAACCTGGAGGCACATTCGGTGAAAATTCATAAATGATATGACTAGGTTTTCCGTTTATGTAGGAGCCACTAATAATATCACATTCAATTCTCACCACGGTTGTTGATAAAATGTTAACTGGAAGAAGCGACTCGTGTAATATATTACGTTTTAGGTATACATTGCCATAACCCAATAAAACTCCAATAGAATTTTCCTTCTCAAAATGAATATCTTTAGTGCAGAATATTGTGGTTCTAAGAGTGTTGTTATTACAATATAATTTTAAAATGCATCCTTTTATTTTAGATTGTAAAAAATCACAAATGTCTTGAAGCTCATAAGCTCCTACTGGAATTTCAATAACGTTGTTAGAATCGTAATAAAATTTATTATTATGTCTTGTAATATTGGGTATAGAATTAAACGTAGAGAAATGCAACAGTGCACATTCATAGTCACCATCGAGATCTAATGTAGGAGAATGGTTTGTTGATAATACTGAGCTGTTACCAGTTATAGACAGCGTGAAAGACATGATGTAAATGACTAAATCAACGAGTTTTAAGACTATTATAAATAACTATTCCAAAAGTTAAGCAAAAATTCTAAACATAAATGACCACAATTCACAGAATCGAATTCCTGGAAGCGAGTATAATTATAGGAAATACTGCAGCCATGTAAATATTTTATTAATTCTTTAGGTGGTTTCAGATCCCCGAAGCTGTCAAAATATTCACAATCATTCCATAGTTTTGCATAGGCTACCCAATGAGTTCCATTATTTTCATGGCTGTCTAAATTAATAACACCACACTCCAAAGGTTTAGGTTTAAAAGGCAATCTATCTCTCATATAAACTCCTCGGAAGTAGGGTATACTTTTAGAATACTTCATAATATCGATATTAGTAAGAGCACGTAAGGGTAGCCTATTAATTAGTTTTTTGAAGATCTTACAAGTAATCCATTGCCTTTTTTATATGGTTTAATGTAAAGACCTTTCCCTATCGCAATAGCCTCCATGGTTTTGTTATGACGTTCAGATTCTCGCAAATTTTGTTGCGCTGTTTTATATTCATTTATTGTTTTTGCAACACCCGCTGCTCCTCCAGCTAATGCGCCTAATGCTGAAAGGCCAGCAAAAATCGGTATCAATGGTAAAACTCCGCCTGTCTTAGGAATTGGTATTATCCTAGGCAAACGAACGTGGCATTTTTTAGGAATCATTTTTTTAGCAACCTTATATGCATGTTTTATGAGCGATGTATTATCTTTACATTTATTTTTTTTCATATGTTTTTTTATCTTCGATATCACGGTTTGGAACTTTTTAATCCCTGATCCGGTCTTTAATTTAGCTTTCATAACTTTACTGACCAACCAGGAAGCCAGCTTTTCTCCTTTGCCTGCGTCTCTTGAATGTAATCGTTTCTTAGCCATTTTAAACAATTGCAAATCCGCGTTATAACGATCCGATATGTTGGTGAAGTTTGAGTAAGCGATATCGTGATATTTGCAGGCTTCGTCCAATTGATTGACTTCCTTATCACCTCTCAATAATCTTTCTTTTAATTTCGTGCCCGGACCACAATAATTATATCCAGGTAGGTGTAGCTCGAACGGTAGATTATTTATTAAACTATTAACAAGTCCTCCTCCATGCATTTCTCGAAATATAATGATTAGAATGTACAGTAATAAGTACTTATATTATTGCACCAGTGATGTATTGTTTACCCAACTATTTTCACGATCATGCAGTCCTAACCATTTTACGAAAAGTTTATTTCTTTTTTTTTTTATAACCTTTTCTATCAAGTATACATTAGGATAATCGGTTTTTTGCAACTCTTCTTGGTAAAATGAACCTAGTATATCTTGATTTCTTTGGTCTTGTAAAAGATACGTGACTGGATTGGTATTATTGACAGCTTTAATAGTGAAAATTTCAGTTGACCAGTTCGGTGTATAACCTTTTTCAAAGCAACTCTTATACTTACTAATTCGTACGGAGTCTCCTTTTTTAAATTTAATTTTGAATGGTTTTTTGGTCCTTTCATGAAATTTTATTATATTGAGTTTTATTTCGTTTTCATTTTCCTTAATGACGTCCACTGGTCTGAATTTGGTAACACTGTGAATGTTACCATTGTACGTTTTTAAAGTTTCGTCTAAGTTTTTTCCTTGCCATTTATAGGTGCCATTGAAATTAAAACATTTATGCAACTTATTCTTCAACGTCTTTATGAATCTTTCTACAATTGATGCTTTCTTTGTTGAATATGATGAGTAGTGGTTTATTTTATGTAAATGCATGAGGTTTTGAAACTCTGAATTATAAAATTCTGTTCCCATGTCTGTTTGTAAATTGTTAGGAATCCGATTACTTTTACTCACCACATTAACAAACGCTTTAGTAACTTCTTTTTTCGATTTAGTTTTTAATGGAATAGCCCATGCATATTTAGTGAAGCAATCAATAATTGCTAAAATGTATGAGAACCCATTGTTAAAAGTTTTTAAAGATTGTAGGTCGATCAGATCCGCTTGCCATAAGTCATCTATTCCTTTTAATATAACTGAACGTCGTACAAAATTTCTGCGTGCTGGTCTATGAATTTCATTTACCACTTGCTGTTTCGACATTTCGAGCGTTTATATTAAGTGTGTCGATGTAATCTTTAGTACAGAACTTCTTTTCAAATTGTTTTAAGTTCATAGAAATATCTGCTTTTATTGCATTTATCAAATCTACTTTTATTGCATCTATAAAAGTAGCATATTCCTTTTTTGTAATGCAACTAGCAATCTGTGTATCTACATAATCTTTGTTTACAGCATCATCGGAAGCTACAGGTACTTTAACTCCAGTTAATCGTGAGGAGTGTAAATTAAAATCTCCAGTCGCTGTTCTAACTAAATAGTTTTCTGTACAATCAATTACCTCTGATAACCGCAATCTTTTATGCACATGATGACCAAATTTATCTATATTCATTTTACACCAAGATCAGTTGTGGTTGTCGATGAAGCAACAAATAATAAAAATTAGACGCTGCTCCTCAATTTATAATACCGCTTTCGCGTAACTCTTCTATAATCGATATAATTTCGTTATCTAAACCAGTATTGCCAGCATCTTTGGATGCTATTAATAATTTTAATCTTTCAACTAGTTCATTAGGGTTGTCCCAGTAAATATAATCTGTATTTTTTTTTAATTGTTTTTTGAGAAATAACCCTTCTCCTTCGCTAATATTAGCTTTATTACTAGCAGACGATGATATAGAAGACGAGGATGGTTTACGTAACTTGAAAAGTGGTTTTATAATATTCAAATAGGTTCGGCCTTTATTGGTCTTAATACCCTTTTTAGGATCAAAATCTCGGCGATGAGCATTCGTTAATAATAGCATTGTCTTGAAATTCTCGCGATCTGTATCTGTTATCAGGTCTATGTCAGGTACTTTTTTAAATAATAACTCATTCAAGCCAGGTGTTTTTTTAAAAGTATGTTTTCCTACTGATATTGACTCGTCATTTATGTCCACGCGCAATGCACCCATCATAAATTTTCCGCGTTCTCTTCTGATACCAAAAGGCACATCTTCAAACATATCTGAAGAAAGTGACCAAGATGATGTATTTTGAGTAGGACTAGGCATAGACTCAATTGTTTTAAATGAGACGTTGCTTTTATTATGCGTTTTACTGTCGCTTTCAAAATCATTTATGTCATTATCTTCATCAGAAATATCTTGTTCAGAATTATCATCCATTTTGTCTATTTTAAGTGTTCTATTGAAATGCGATTCCGCTGGTGAATATTGATTCATTTGAGGAAAACCCGACGATGTATCGAAATATGCTTTAGGTTTGTTTTCTTTTATTATTTGTTGTAATGGATTGGTAATAGGTTTAAAAACTGTTTCTAATATATTTTCATTATGAGATTCCATAGACCGCATACATTTTATTTTTCTTTTAACTGCTTCAGCTACTTGAACGATTTGGGTTTTTAATTGTTTTTCCATTATAAAATTAATTATTAGCGTTCGCGATGTAGCAATAATGAAGTTGAAATGAAAGTATGTAACAACCACAGTCTTTTTATAGTTAACCTGAATCAAATGTTACAAAAGTATCAAAGTTCATTCTATAACAACCTTTGTTTTTGTCACAGTCTTTATTAATTACTAAGTAATTATATGGTTTATACCATATTCTGGAACACATCTCTCGGAACTCAACCCACGACATATCAGTGTTAACATGTTCATCATAAACATGACGTAAGTTTACATCATCTTGTTTAAATAATACTAAAAGGTTTGTATTATCTCTTATAAGCTGTTTAGGAATTTTGCTATAAGTTTGATTTAAATAAAAACAATCAATATGTTTATGTCTGCCCATAGCAAAATAATCGCGCATGTTTGATTGATTCTCGCACGCAACATCATCAAATATGATTATAGAATTCGGTTTCGCATCGTGAGGACTCAATATAAGTTCATTGTCTTGATATTTAGCAAATGATACATCCGGTACTAGACTAAAAACACTTTCTAAATATTTATATTTAGGTTGGTATAATGTTTTAGAATAAAGATATATGTTTTTAAAACGTAATCCATTCTCGTGCAACAAAAGACCAATAACGACGTTTGTTTTCCCACAATTTGAAGGCCCTGAAATTATGCAACGAATTGTATTAGGTAGGAGGTCTCCATGTCGTCCAGCAACGACTTCGACGTCAGGACAAATTTTGTTTAATCGTAAAGTTTGCGGCTGTCTAACAACTTTCATTGCAGTTGTGAATATCGCTGATGGTTTAAACAAAATGATTCAAGTTACGTAAACGACCTCTTATATATCGATAACATGCACACACCGTACATTACAACTGTTACTATTAGTTTTAACATTTAAGGAAACACATTCTGTGACTAACGCGTGTGTTAAGTGCATCGCTGCAGACCTAGGTAAGTTTTAACATTTAAGGGAACACATTCCAATCACTCTTTGTTCTGTATAATGTGTTTTGAGACTAAAGAGAAAAAGTTTTTGATTTTGGGGGTTACAATTGGGGGTTCAAAAACGATTTATTGTTTTTGAACCCCCAATTGTACACTACTCATACTTGGCCTCTTCTGTTTAAGGTATATGGAAAAGTATTTTTAGACATTAGTAAACTAGTCACGAGACGCAGATAGAGATAGAAAGTAAGAGTTCGAGAGAGAATACAACAGAGAGAGCTTGAGAGGCATCTTCTTCAGTTAATCTAGCAATGCGGTCGATAAATCCATACCAAAAACTTTGCAAATTTTCCAGGTGACAGTATTCCTTCTATATGGACTCATACTCTTCCAAGCGTACTGTATGAAACTCCACTACACTGGTGGTCTTCGTCTCCTCACATTGTTGCTCCAGAGCCCATATTGGCCGCGAGCAACTTTAGTCAGCAAAGTATGGCTTGCTAGCGGCACTTTGGTCGCTGCTAACGGGATGTTGGTGTACGCTGCGTGTCGAGGGACATTGAAGGTGAAATTATTTGTCATTGTGTTTCACATTTATAGCTGGATAAAGTGCAACTTTTATGCCATAGATTTCAGTCTTGAACAATTTTAAGCCATATTTCAATACCATCATTAAAAAGTTTATCGCCGTGCAGGCACATGTGTTTCTTCCTTTCTAAAACATCGGATTCTTAAAACGAGATTGATAAATTGAAGCACCTTGTTTGTGTGTTTTGTCAGTTGATGGTCCAGCATGGCAGCGTCAACTGACAAAACACTATTGTCTAGTCTTAAGTCAATTGCCGCTGCAATTTGGGCTTCTCTTTTTGCTTACCATCAGGCGGAGCGTGAGTCACCATCGGACGTCTAGTCCCAGTCCCACTGCTAGGATACGGGTCTCCCGTCACGTTGCTAAACTGCGGGTTGGCGGAGGCCAAGGTTTTCAAGTCACCTAAAGGCCACTGACTTAGCTTAACGACTGTCATCTAATGACAACAGCTGGCACTGACAGCCCTGCGAAGCACGGAAGAGCTCGAGATAATATATACCCATCCATGGACAGGCTACGGTCGACGTTGCTTAACTTGCGTTTTCGATTAGACTGACACGCGCAACGACGCGATCGAGCTACTCACCACCATGATACCATCATGCTGAGCTAATATAAAAAAATATATAAAAAAAACCGGTAAATGAAGCTTCGCGTTCTAGAAATCGCCGATCTCTAGCAGACTGAAGTATAGTGCCAATTTGTCAAGTTTTCTCTTTCGATCAAATATAGAATTTTTTTTTTTCTTCAGTTGGGGCAAACGAGCATGTGGGTCACCTGATGGAAAGCAATCACCGCCGCTCATGGAGATCAGCAACACCAAGTGGTCGCTGGGCCGTTGCCAGCCTATACTCCTTCCTTTTTTTTTGTGGGTTTATAGAGTAATCAAGGATTACATTGTTGTAGGCGCTGATGAAAGAGCTGTCTTCTTCACTACGCATTGGTATATCGCAATATCTGACGGAACCAAAGTGGAAGAAGCTTATAGATACAATGCAGGTACGTAAAATATCGCCAGTAGCCAACAGCTCCTTGTCTCCTGTGATAACTAGGATTAATAGGGGCAATCACTAAGTCCATAACATGATGAACGGGTAGTGAAATTTATAAGTAAGGTTTAATTCTCCTCTACTTAGAACAGCAGGAGCACCAACGGGACGGTGGTCCACCACACATTCCCACCATTGTGTCTCCTGTGTAGCCAGGATTAACAGCGGCGACCATCAAAAAAGGCAATGAACAGTGAAGTCCATTGCACTCCCGGGGCTAAGGCTGCCTTGGAACCCACAACGAATTTAATCAGTAGAAATTCGTAGAAGTAAGAAGCTTTAGGAATTTGACTTCCCTCTTAGCAATGTGAGATACGGCAATATGGCAAATAAGGCATTAAAAGCCTAAAGAGATGACTAGTCTAGTGCGACCATTGCGATGTGAGAAGTTACTGTGGCATTTTCAGTATAATATAGTTACAAAATTTTACACCAGTCTTAGGGACAAATATAGATTTAATTGGCTGCCATTTCACGATGCTTTTAATAAGAGAGCGATATTGAGTTTTAAATCAGCTTTTTGCTCGGACGAAACGAAACTAATAAAGCATCACAACGAACGAAGCAGAAACGAAGGTATCGAAATTATCACGTTATTGAAGCTAAAGCCAACCTCTCCTGCACGGGTGCACCCTGCCGTCTCGCGAAAGAGGCTTTGGCAAAAGTCATCTCTCAGAGATTATCGCAGTCAAATAACAATTCTCTGGACTCGTAGGAGCGAGTGAGTGAGGTTACCAGGAAGAAAACAAAGGAATGCCTGCGTTGGCCGCGGTAGTGGAGGCACTTGAGCGATATTTCTTGCTGCGAGCGTTTACATGGATAAACGGAAACATGGAAAACTTTACCATGGATAAACGCTTTACATCAGGCGGGCCGTATTCATGTTCACCACCTGACGTAGTATAGAAAAAGCAGTTAATGTTCAAAATGTTCGCAGGTGGAGCTCAGTTGCTGCGGAGCTGATAAACCTAGTGACTGGCACGAGATACCCTGGCTCAATATGGATTTTCTAAACGAAAAATCGGATCTAGTTATGAAGTAACTAAAAACAGCAAATCATTCATATTTTTTTTTTGTATTTTGATCAAATAGCGTCACCCTGGACCAACAAGTACAAGACCAAGGTCTTATTTAGTAACTAAATGAGGGGGTATACAGATGGAGTTGGTTTTGGTTCTAAAGTTAAGAGTTTGGTATACGTATCTTGGTATTATATATTCCGAAAATAAGATAATATTCTATTACGCAGCAAAATGCAAAATTGTCGAATTCATACACCCTGCTTTTTATAGTTTGGCCAGTGCTGATGGAAAGGTGTTACCTCCAGTCTCACCGTACTCTTGCTGTACTCCAAGGGTACTGGCAGCATGTTACCATGATCCATTACAACAGGTAAACGCAAATGTCCTGGCACACATTCCCACCGATGTGTGCCTGTCGCCCTGCGGCATAAGCTGAATACGATCGGCTGTTTTGATTGCGACAATCTAACTTTACCTTAATTTTGTACTAATAGTAATAAGCATAGTCGGCAGGGACAGAGGTGTTCTACCTATTAAATTGAAGATGTTTACCTCAAATTTAAACAGAAATCCAATTTTCGCAATCAAAAAACGCAATGGGAGTCGACTTCAGCTTATGCGGTAGTTAGAATTGATGTCTGTTCTGTGTAGTTAGAATTGATTATGATAAACATCAAAGTGCCAGTGAACAAGGATATTGAAGTGGGGCGGAGATTATTTAATAGCTACTTCGTCTGGAATGTGACAGTTTGTTGGTGGCAATACACAAAAAGAAAAATCAGAGGAAATTAGTAAGCGTAGGAATCATTGAAATTTGATTTTCCCCGAGGCAATGTAAAAGCTGAGGAGCTAAATGGCGTTGTTGTATCTTACCAAACACGCAACTTATGCAACGTAGACGGTAGCATGTCCATGGGTGGGTTTATCAGCATCAGGTCCATTTTAGTCTCCACTACAGGAGCACGACCCTCTCTCGTCCGTCCTAGACGGAAGGAGGATTTGGCCTACACTCCCCACGCTGGCTAAACGGGTTAGGGAGGCTTTATTTAGGAGAGGAGGGATGGGTGGGTTTATTTATCTCGAACTCCCCCGTTCTTCTTAGGGCACGTTAAGCCGTCGGTCCCGGCTGTTGTCATTAGATGACAGTCGCTAAGCCAAGTTAGTGGCCATTAGGCGGCTTGAAAACACAGGCCTCCGCCAACCTGCCCCGTTGAATAGCGTGGTGGAGTATGCTTTGATTGAGGCGAGACCCGTACCCCAGCAGTGGGAGGAATATGGTTTGATGCAGAATGTAAGAGACAAACTAATAGATCTTAGCCTAATATGTAGCCAAGTTTGCGTTCTGCAGGTGGCAAAGGTTGAATTACAGTTTACAGTGACTAGCCAGTTCTTTTAAGAGGACATCTGTGATATGGAATCATTAAGCAGGATGTATTAAGTAATACATATTAGCAGTTAGAGCTTCTCGTTGGTTTGTGATAGAGGAGTTAACTGCAAATGTTTAGGAAACCTAAAATTTATTATATTTATAGTCAGAGTGGCGATCAGCGTGGTCAGTAGGATCAGCTCTGGTCCCAGCGTCACTGCATACACGTGGCTGCGTAGAAGCAGTTCGAGCCCCACTTACCCGGGCCTTGTTGGCATTACACTGCTTCAGCATGCTCATCTGTCTTCTGCAGGTAAACTTGAATCAGTTTATGAACCGGCTATGAATTTAACTAGTTCATTATTTTTTAGATTGGCCGCATTTGATGGAAAATATACACAAGAACTTCGTATACAGACCATCATTAAAATGAATAGTGAACTTTGCTTTAGCAGTTGCATTACTTTTTACAGTAAGCCTGAATAATGATCGCAACCTGGGTGTCGGAGATCTATAGAAATATAACTCATAAATAATTGTTAATTGATTCAGGTGTTATTTTGCATTAACAACCTAGGTTGTTGTTCTAACCATCAACATCTATAGATCGACTGAGGCTTCCTCTCGTAGAGGTGTAATACAGGTCGCAGAGACGATCACGGCAGTCGGGGCGGCAGCAGTCGCACGTTTCTTCTGTTTCAGATGTTGAAGATTCGCCGAGACGATCACAGCAGCTGGAGCAGAGACGACCAAAGCAGCCACGGCAGTCGCAGTAGTGGGTGGGTGCCGGCCGGCAGTAGTTTTCATGAACTAACTGTACTATATAAAAATCACCTAATGAAACATTCAAACGGGCGCAACTTATTTCTCAACGAGATAATTAGTAATCATACCATACTAAAATTAGAGAGATCATACCATAATAAAATTAGAGAAGCCAGGTTCACTCCAAACTTTCAACTAAGACTCTAGCTTTCAGACTTTTTCTATCTCTTTCAGCTGGTAATTGTAGTTCTTACGCAGTTGCTTCATAGCAGCGCTCGTGCAGCAGTACTGTCAGGTGCATGCGATGGTGAAGGGACAGGTTGCCTGCTGCCAACTGCTGGAGTAGACTCTGTGATGCTCGTAAGTATCATAATTGAATAGTTTTAAAATTGTAATCAGATGATTAACAGTCTTTTTGGTGCAAATGCTAGCAGCGCTCGTATAGCTGTGCCGTCAGGCGCAGGCGTTGACGTAGAGGCAGGCTGCGTACTATTTCCAAACGTATAATGTATACGGCTATACGGCATGTAAGGGACAGCATGCCTTTAATTTTAACCATGAATTCAGACCATCATTCTGAGCAACTTTCCCAAAGAAACCCTATATCGTAAAAGAAAATCAGCTTTCAAATTTTCAGCCGAGCGCGTCGCAGATTTTGTATGAAGAGTCGAGAAAAAATCATTTCCGGTATATGGTTCTTATGGGAAAAATGCTCAGAATGATAATCTGACTCCATGGCTAAAGTTAAAGGAATGTTGTCTTTTATACGCAGTATATAGTAGATAGCATATAGACTCATACGTAGAATAAAATCCGATCTGAATTGTTTGTAGTTCACAAGCGTGCGCTTTGAAGGGGACTAATGTCAATTTGAGCATTATTCGATTCTAAATATCAGAAGATAAATGAGTTATGAAAATTCTAAAAACGTATGGCTGAAACTTCATATTCCTTATCTAGTCTTGCTAGCTTAACTCGTTTTTGTCCTATTATCACATCGGACTATGTTCTGCCGATGAGTCGATATATATATATATATATATATAATAGCTGCTTGTGATCTATTTGTTTTATTTTATTAACCAAATATCATGATCCTCGCTTTATAAAGCATCCCCTTAATACGGAGAGCTCAAGCAATTCCCATCCTTCTATTCAATGAATTGAAAACTAACTTAGCTAAGTATTTATCAAGAGGCACACCCGTAACAGACAACACCAATAAATACAACATAAAAATTTTCGTTCTCGGCTACGAACACGTCTAGCTTGGTACTTGACGTTTCTACAGTTCTTATGCCAAACGGATTAGGAGCCAAAATATATTGTATATTTTTACTCGATTATTATGCAATAATTCAGTATCAAAGTCAAAAACAATGAGTTCCATTACCCGGCGGTTGTGTGAACAGATGCTCGGATCGATTTCTATATTATTTTGATAACATTTGCCTTCTGTGTGTTGACCTTGGTTCACTAACCTACTAAACTGTGTGACGTAAATATATGGATGCGATTGACCTGAGTATTTATCTCAACACCAACGTATATTCAACCCACTGCTAGGATACGGATCTCCTCTTAATCGAGGAGGTTTAGAGTGTGCTCTATCAACTGCGGGTTGGCGGGGGTCAGTGTTTTCAAGCCGCCAAAGGCTAGAACTAACTTGGCCTAACGACTGTCATCTAATGAAAAAAGCCGGGATTGACTGCTTAACGTGCCCACGGAAGCATGGAGAAGCTCGAGTCAAGATAAATAAACCCATTCATATACAGAATACAGTTGAATTTGCTTAACTTGCGTGATCGTTTACGAGCCCAGTGGTTGAATGGCTAACAATTACCATTTTTAGTGTATATTATTCTTTTTTTTTTTTATACTACGTCGCGTGGCAGACAAGCATACGGCCGGCCTGATGTGAAGCGGTTACCGTAGCCATATTAACGCTCGCAACAAAATATTGCACGCGAGCCGCCACCCCCGCTGCCATCGGAGCATCTCCTTCCTTTCTGGTGACCTCACTCACTCGCATGAACACTACAGTTCTCAAGGGAACCGTTATTTGGCTGCGGTATTCTGTGAGGTGGAGGTACATTCCCCAGTCGGGTAGCTTACAATTACGCTCCCTACCTCTCTTTACGCCAGAGCTTCGTTTGTCAGTCAGCAGGGTGCACCGCGTGCAGGTGAAGTTGGCTTTGGTTCAAAGATGTCGATGAACCACTTACATCCCAAATTTTCACATTTCAGCAAAGACCCAGTTCGAGCGGCCAGGAGCTACAAATAAGCCCAAGCAGCACGTGTGCCATAGCGTTCCCTCGACGACGTCGTCGAAGGCCCCTCCGTGTGGCTTCCACCAGCTATCCTTGTCTTTCCTAAAGGTGTACAGTTATTTTTATTCACCATAGAACTTCCACAGAATAGGCTTGTTGCCAATGTCACAAAATTATAAAAACTCTCTATCAGTAACGTAAAATACATAAAACTAGAAAGATCTGCGATCTTAAAATTTTAATAACTTATGTCCGACGTGTTTTATGTTCGGTCAAAGTTTGGTGGAAAGTCCATTTTAAAGGTATGAAATTATAAAAAATAAGTATTACCATTGTAGAAACAATAAAAAATACTATAACTTTTGTTACGGCACTGGCTACATAAACGCAATATTTAACATAGCTGTCGTACAAATTTCTGATTTAATGCATATAAAATAGCACGGTGTGACGTCATAACGTGGTGGCCTTTTGTATGGAGCGTTTTCGGGATACAAATCGAAAAAAAAAATGAGATACAAGCCTATTACAGAATATATCACAGAATTACAGTTAGGTACTACATAATATCTTTTTAATATTGTACCCTTTGACTTTTTTATATGGTCTGGTGCCAAACATCCATATGGCTCTTTTTTTATATGAGAGGATGGCAAACGAGCATGTGGGTCACCTGATGGAAAGTAATCCCCACCGCCCATGGAGATCAGCAAAACCAAGGGGTCGCCGATCCGTTGCCAGCCTATGCTCATTCTTTTCTTTCTTTCTGGTGACCGTGAGTGATCACTCGCAGGAAAACAACAACCCTCGAGGGAATTGTTATTTGGCTGCGGTATTCTGAGAGGTGGAGGGTACTTCCTTAATCGAGCAGCTTAAAAAATACGCTATGTGCTACTTCTCCTTTCGCCAGAACTTCGTTTGTCACGTGCATGTGACGTTGGCTTTTTTGATGTAGGTAAGCGGTTACCGAAGCTTATGGACGTTTGTAATATGTATACGCACGCTGGCAGTCGCATGGTTGGTCGCATTATAGCAGATACGATTCCTATATTTAGAGCGAGACAACGCTATATGCGTGAAAGAGACGGTGATATACCTTTTCTTGTCTTACCTATAGCAGTGTGTCTGTCTAAATATGTGACTAGCTTTACACACTATCTTACTATTTTTTTTACTTATCTAGTTTTTTTTTTCCTGTTAGAGGGGGCAAACGAGCATGTGGGTCACCTGGTGGAAAGCAATCACAACCGCCCATGAAGACCAGCGACACCAAGGGGTCGCCGATCCGTTGCCAGCCTTTTAAGGAAAAAAAAAATGTGAACTCACTTTCTCGCATGTACGCAACTCGCATGGGTAGGTCTTCGGTGAGTGGAGTGGAGGTAGTACTTTATTGGGGTTCATCAAGATCTTTGAACTAAAACCAACTTCACCTGCACGTGGTGCACCCTGCTGACTGACAAACGAAGCTGTATCGAAAAGAGAGCTACGGAGCGTAATTGTAAGCTACCCGACTGGGGAATGTACCTCCACCTCACAGAATACCGCAGCCAACTAACAATTCCCTTGAGGGTTGTTGTGTTCCTGCGAGTGAGTGAGGTCACCAGAAAGAAAGGAAGGAGATGCTGCGTTGGCAGCGGGGTGGGGGCACGCGAGCAATATTTTATGTTGTACGCGTTAATATGGCTACGGTAACCGCTTCACATCAGGCGGCCCGTATGCTTGTCTGCCACCCGACGTAGTATAAAAAAAAAGTACTTGTCCAGTCCGGCTTGATATGCCTTACCATTGTTTTGCCAGAGACTCGGTTACTGATGATAAGGTCATTTTGTATTCTTTTGAAGATCAGTTTGGACTATTCGTATGCTGCAAGAAGACAGTGAGTTCCACGATTCGGCTGATTCTGGTAACCCCAGCTATACCATACCCCAATGATTTAACTGACAGATCTAGTAGACTTTTAAAATCTATGGTCTATACTGAAACTCAGCCTTAAGCTCCGATCACATCGGCGCGTCGGCAACACGGGACACGAAGCGGTAGAGTCAGTCGCGCGGTGAACGTTGAATGAATGTGAAAGGCGCGTTGCAACTAACGTCACCTCAAAGCGGCATGAAATAGTAGGGCGTCAGATGCTCCCACTTCGTGTCCCGCGACCCGAGTCGTTGTCGCGTCGATTTGGTCGGGCCTTTATATCAAACCCTTGTCGCTGACAGTCGACGACTCACTAACTTGACTTATTTTTGTATTTTTTACAGGTAAGGTTGCCAGCTGTAAATAAAGATAATATAATTTGTAAAATATTAATATTTCTTAAATAAAACGTACATTTCAATCAATGCAAAGGCTTTATTTGACTTTATTATAAACAGTCCTTACTATCTAATAGTTAAGTAACGTTGCATGATGCAATTCGAAAGCCGTCGTTATGATTTGTGCGGCGCCATATTTAAATACACAGATTCAATATATTAAATAATAAATATAAATATACTTTATAAATATAATTATCGACTTGTTGCTGGCGCGTATTGTTTGTCGCGTCGCGTCCGTCGCCGCGGCGGCGCAAGCATGTCTTTTTTTTTACTATTTTTAAATAATGTAACAAATATACAAAAACTTCGGGTTATTTACATGCGGCGGCGGCCGTTGCGCGGTTGGCATAGCACCATTTTAAAATTGGAATGTCACATGGGATAGCGCGCTCGGGCACCGCGTTTTCAACAAAAAGCAGTGGCGAGAGCGCATGCGCTAATCAAAAGCAGCCATTTTTTTTATACATTTTAAACTGCAATCGTTGTTTTTAAATTATTGACACGACTGAAGGAACAAGGAGACGTAGGGAGCGGTCTTTATTCCACCCGCAACGACTCCTGCGATCATCTTATTCTAAGTCGTGTCGGATAATGTAAAAACTATTTTGTGCATAGACAATATTTTTTTTTAGGCAAAGATTGCAGTGGCCGTCAGCCTAGAGGGTGGGCTGGCGACTTTTTTTTTTGGCTTTTTTTGATAATAATGCGCGTCGTTCACTTTCGCTTTCGGGATCAGAGCGGCGGGGGTCCTTCAGGGTATCGTAGGACTGGTTCTAGCGCCAGTCCTGACGAACGGCAGTCGGAGTGTGCGTGGGGCGCGAGGGCGGCGGCTCCGAGAAGCAGCAGGAGCAGCGCTTGGAAGGGGATGGAAGCCTTCGCCACGCGGCACACGAAACGGAGACCCCTTTGGAGTCTACTTAGTTGTTGGTCTTCGGTCTCTTCATTTATAACCATGCTGTGAAGAAAAAAATATAATTTAGATCGAAGGTGTTTAAAAATAAGTTACGTAATAAACTGACATAATATTAATGCTGTGCTTCTAAATTATCGATATCGTTATTTAAAACGAACCAGTATCTAAATATTTTATGAACTACCTGGCCGTTACCTATATATACGAGTATGAACAGGCCCTGCTCTCTGAAATTCTGGTTCACATGTTGACATCACCTTGCAAATCCTTCAACACTAAGGGTCCGTTCACACAGACCGGCTTGGAGAGGGGAGCGGATTTTGATAGCGTTTAAAATGGAGTTTTCGATCGTTGGGATAAGGTTTATTTTTAAAATTCACATTAGCTTTCGAGCATTCTCATGTAATAAAAGAAGTGAATTTTAAAAATAAACCTTATGCCAGTGATTCAAAGTTCTATTTTGGACGCGACGAAACGCAACTCCCCTCTCCGAGCTGGTCTGTCTTAACGAACCCTATACAGTGCGTACCAATAAGGATAGAAATTAGTTAAACAAAATTTATTTTATTAATATTAACACTGGATTCTTTCCATACAAAAGTGCCCGAGGGTTGCCATTTAAAATTGTTCTTACGAAAACAGTGGCGCCCCCTATTTCTGATCACTCTTTTGTGTGACATTGTAAAATAGAACACCGATGATTTAAACGCACACGCTAGAGAAAATTAAAAAAAAGTTTTAAGCCCAGAATAAAGAGAGAGGAAGAGAAAGAGCGTTGTCGTGAATGATAGATATTAACTGTAGAATAAAAGAAATGAAGACAAAATAAACTCTGATGTAAGTACAGTACAATAAAGCTTCAACTAAATACTTAATAGTTCTAATGTTACGCAAAGTAAAGAGGTGTTAAGCATTTTCTAAAGGCTAATTTACACTATAGGCTAATGCAACCTTACTACACAGATTTGACATTTAAATTGTTTGTAAATGGTTCTAAAAAAATTTTTGAAAATCGTGGAAATAAAAAAAAAATCTGGATCAATTTTAGTATTTCTACTCGAACCGTTAATTAGATCGTGCATGTTTTTTTTTTTTGCTGTATATAATGCATATGTCTTCGTCGTCAACCCTGTAAATCCTACTGCTAGGATACGGGCCTCCCCTCAATCAAGGGGTTTAGAGCATACTTTACCATGCTGCTCAACTGCGGGTTGGCGGAGGCCAGTGTTTTCAAAACGGCTAAAGGCCACTGACTTGACTTAACAACTATCATCTACTGCCACCAGCCGGCACCGACGGCTCGGAGCACGGAGGAGCTCGAGATAAATAAACCCAACTATGGATAGGCTACGGTCGGCGTAGCTTAACTTGCGTGTTCGATTAGACTGACACGGGCAACAACGCCATCGAGCTCCTCATAATAATATGTATTCCATTATATCGACAGCCGCTACGTAAAACATCCGAACTCATTTTTAGATACTCGGCTCAGGCGGAACGTGACAATGAGTTACGCATCTTCGTGCGTGCAGCCGGCGTTCTACGATTTATAAGTCGTTATCACGTCAATAATAATAATTTAAGCAGTTTGATCATGTTATTTACATGTATACGTGTATATGGAAGTTTTCTGGAATATAAGAGTTTTAAGTTTCGATGATTTACATGGAGACCGTCGAAATATGATATACATAACCAGAAGACATTTGTACTAAATTCAGCAAGAAAAAATATCGCGTAAAATACATATCAGTAGATGTTTACTCTAATCTCAAGATCTAATCTAAGTGGAAAAGAAATGCTTGGTAATTAATTTTTCTTTCCCCAATATGTTTTCAATCAATCAATTATTCGATCAAAATAGGAGAAATTTTATATAAATAAAAATATATATAGTCATATACGAAACACAACTTATATGTTCGTGTATAGGTAAGTATCGAACCATTCTCTTTAGTGTAAATTTGCCAGTCACATTTTGTGATGGTACTTCACTAGACATATTTGTATAGTGTTCTATGAGTATAGTAAAATCGAATTTATATACGCATAACATAGAGATCATTTTGCTCTGGCGTATTATTACAAATATTTGATCAAAATACACCAAGTGAAGTGCCATTGTCACGTTTACACTTACTATGCGTGGTACTTACTCATTTTCGTCGAGGGGCGGCAGGCTGGAGGTGGAGAGTTGTTCCTCTTCCTCCTCCATCAGCTATGGGGAGGACAGAAATACGTCAAAATACTGTGCGAAGCGACTACTGTGGCATTATGGGTTCTATCACCGTGCAAACACTATGGTATATAAATCCAAGTTCGTATACATAAAAATTAGGTAAAGAAATTAGGGTGTGTCTGTGCATATACGTGAATACGTTATATGCACTAAAAATATCTTAAAATGGCAGCACTTCACCCTCCCCGTACGCGATGTTCCATAATCCTTACTTAGCGTAATAAATTCTTTGATCCTTCATCTATCCAGTGGTGTGATTGAATTTTGGATGGAGATAATAGATTTGTAGCTGCAACACCAAACTGTATCCACCGATTTTGTTATTATTCGTTTATTTTAATTGCCTCCCTATGAAAGGAATTTTAAAGATATATACGTCAAAAAATATATAAAAAATCATCCTCTCCAACTTGAAAGTTTTTTTTGTCGGCATGTCTACTTTCCGATACATAAACACTAGAAAGGCTGGCGGTAAAAAATAAAGTAAATTATAAATCATTGCGGTCACTGACCAGCCACTCAGACATACCAAATGATGATATTTGATTTGTGCTTCAAATCAAATAGATTTTGCAAATATTTATCTAAAAACTACTAACAACTTAACCGAGTTATACGTAGAATACTATAGGTACTCATATAGCAAAAGATTTATGTTTTTATATGTAGGAACATTTAATAAAAGTTAAAAAAAACAATTTAAAAATATTATTTTCATTTTTGGAAACGTTCAAATAACTGTTTATTTGTTTTATATAATAACTATGTATTAATTATTATAGGTACATACCTAAGATATAAATGAAGTAATAGAAAAAAAAGTAGGTATATATTTTTACATTACGAATTTGGCATTTGAAATTAGAAATATCTTTGGCATCTCTTGAGATGGGCTGACTATTTTTTGTGATTCTGAAGTAGGTACCTCAAAATATTCGAGTTGTACCTACCTCCATCTTAAAAGGGACATCCCTAAGCGTCAGAACCTTAATTTTTGTTTTTATTCACATAGTGTTTGCATTGCGTTAAACATATGGTATACAAACTAAATAACTATGTTTGGGACATGTCTTAAGGTCTATTTAATCCTGTTAGATCCTAGGGTAGGAAAGTACTCTATGCTCGTCTAAATAAATTATAAAAAAGCTTGATTGGTGCGATCTCTGTTCGCAAGTGCTCTGTGATGGGGAAGCAGTGGAAAACTATGGCAAATTAATTTAACTAAAGTTATATTTAAGTTACTATAAGTTAATTATGACGATAACTTTGTTCTTTTAGTAACTTATAGTTTAGTTTATTTCTATAATTTGGATGGTAAAATTAGGTAATTTCTTCTTAGTTAAACGCTAATAAAGAAATGAGTAAAAATGTTAAAAACATGTTTCAAAAAAAAAAAAACATTGTTTACCAAGTCCATATATGTAATATTAATCGTTTTGAAAATCGAAAAGGAAAATATTTAATAGACAATACTAATTAAAAACTATGTCTAATTATTTAGTTGAATAATAAATGCGTAGTGACACATACGTGCGGCGCGGCGGCGGCGGCGACGGCGGCGAGCGCGGAGGCGCGCGCGGGCTGGCGGGCCAGCGCGGCGCCCAGCTTCAGCGCGTACACGGCCGACAGCTTGCGGAGCGACTGCAGCCGCAGGCGCAGCTCGCCCAGCCTGGGTATTACATGTTTTGTTAGGTACTTGAAATCATTTTCATGTATTTGATCGTAGGTACGTATAAAACAATCGTTCTAGTGTACAGGACTCGAGTTTCGATAGCGGCGCCAGCACGTACCGGCGGCAGATGTCGGTGGCCCTGGCGGGCGCGTCGGCGGTCCGCAGCAGCTGCGCGGCGTCGTGCAGCGCCAGCACGCGCGGCTCGGCGCGCGCCAGCTCGTCGCGCAGCTCGCTGAACCGCCGGAAGTCGCGCTGCAGCTCGGCGGCCGCGCGCGCCAGCCGCAGCGGCTCGCGCGCGCGCACCGACCGCTCCGCCACGCCCAGCCGCGCCACCAGCTCCACCACTGTGCGAAACGTTCAACACTACAGGTTAACGCCGGCCGTTGACACAATTTTGTGTGGGTAAAGTCACTCAAATTACCTATGGAATTTATATTACAGAAAAATGTCTCATTATTTATAAATTTTAATTAATTAAAAAAAATATTTCAATGGATATAAAGTAAGTATATAAAAAATGGGTACGACATACGGAGATACGGAGCGTATCAAATCGACATCGGCTTCTACCGTTCCCTTATTAATGGTAATGGGCGATGACGAGTCTTCCGAGCACTGACCTATGTCGTGGAACTGCTGGTTGTGCACGAGCGCGCGCTGCAGACGCCGCTGCCAGACGCCGGCGTGCGCGCAGGCGTCGTCCCAGCGCGCGTTGGCGGCGGCCAGGCGCGCGCGCACGCGCTCGCCCTGCGCCGCCGAGCCCGCGTGCGCCGCCACGTGGCTGCCCACCACGTTCAGCGACACCACGATCGACTTGTGCGAGTCCAGGTTCAGCAGGAACTCGCGGTGCTCCTGTACCGATACACAAATGTTACGAACGCCATCCGACACATCGTCGTGGACGAATAGAATATATAAATAGATCTGCTCGTCTCCGGCATGGTTTACGATAAAACTGGATAAAAGAGAAGAGAGCCGAACGCGGCTGGAGCACGATTTCTCTTAGTATAGAAAAACATCGAAAATTGCAAATGAATCTAGCGGACTGTTAGTCGGAATTACCTGTATAGCATCTTCTAGTAAATCATACTGTTCTGGAGGGTCAGTTCTCGCCGCTTGTGCCGCTTCAGCGGCCTGCAACCACTGCTCCAACCTCCATAGATCGTTGTCCAATTGCTTCCAGTTTCGTTCAGAGCAGAGAGGGCATGTCAGACGGCCAGATTCGCTGTAGGGATAGGAAGCTGTTAGGTTCCATACTGGAGAATAATGTTATGTCAAGATTGGAAGCGGGGGAAATTCTATTTGAAGTTAAAAGTAACAAGCGGCTTTGAAGATATTACAAAAGTGTTGATAACTATAACACAATCGATAATAATAACAGCCACAAACAATCAAAAGAAATGGTTTTAAAGTTTAATGATCCTGATTGTAGCAAAAACAAGAATAATGTAAAAATGAGAAATACGTATGTCAAACGCGAAATTAAACATACCAAATCCAGCCGTGATAAAGTTAATTAAGTTTTAAATAATAAATGCATAAATGCTATTGAAACAGAATATATACTGGGTTGGCAATTGACAATGTTGGCATGTAATGTATAAAGCCTTTATCATAATACTATAGTGCTAACTAGTGCAGTGCGAATACAAAATATGTGTGCATTTGTCTAAACACATTGAAATTGGTTTAATTAAAATAAAAGTGTGCACTAACTACGAAAGAACAAAATTAGCATGCAATATTGAGCTTTTCCGCTACCAGGATACAAGACCCTACAACTATAACATTAGTTTGATTACCGAAGCTTGTAAAGATTTAAGTAATGGAAAGTAATTATTATGATTGAGAGTGAAATATATCTCTCTTAAATACTGAAATAAAGCTAAAATAACAATACTTACTATAAATTTAAGCTACTAACGAAAATATCAAATACATGTGTTACATTAGTAAGAAATACTAAAATTCTAGGAATACATCTAAACTACATCGAAATAATAAGAAATTATAATCCAAGTAAGCCTTACATTACTTATGATCAACTAATAGCGGTAAAACTTAATTTTAATAAAATATTAGAAAAGCAGTACTCACTGTTCGCATGTGAGCGCGTATGATGCGGAGTGGGGCAACCTATAGGACCAGAAAACGCATGTGTTTAGAGCATGCCAGGTTAGGAAGCTGTTAACACTCCAATAGGCTATCCCGAGATCATTATCACTAAAATATTCTTTGAAAGATTTTTTTTTAATGTTAAATAAATTACAAAGATAAAAAGATTGGATGCTGCAGTAAAATATAGTAAACGCGATTCGCAAGATTTTCGGGCAATAGAAAAAAGAAATCATACTTGATAAAACTACGTGAAAAAGTTATTGACATGTCGCAAAAGATTGCTGAAATATCAAAACACATCATACAAACATAACGTACAACATTACAATAGGAAGAGAATTCCAAGAAGAAATAAAAAAATAAGAAAATCAGAGACACTATATTAAAGTTTGTAAGGGAAAACGTATCTTATATATCATCTATGATTTATTCTTATTCAGAAGATTGGAAATTGACTAAACAAGAAGTGCAAAACGGATGGATGTCACGATTGACATCACTAACAACTATGCACTGTTCAAATGACAGCTTTGCAAGCCCCATCACCAAAATGCAAATCTGTGCTAGTGCTACCATAAAACATAAACATCAGGTTACTGTTCGGGCCAATTTATAACAAACGTAATTAAAACATTGCACACAATTTCACTCTCGTTACAACTTCTATATAAAAAAAAAAACAGATTTTTACTTCATAGAAAAGCTGTAGTTATTGGCCCGAACACATATACTTGAAGGAACCAATAAAATGATAATACTTTTTTTGTACTAACCTCAAGTTGTTGATTTGTAGTTCACGTTTCTTTGCTTGCGCTAAAAGATCTTCATAACGTAGCGAAAGCGATTCAACTTCCTTCAGCATAGCTTCGTCTTCTGTCGCGTCGCATTCAGTAAGAAGGAGTTCTGATAAATGCTTGGCCAATTCTAGAGTCTGACCAGGCTTGGCACCAGCTTTAGCGATTTCTTTCGCAGCAGTGGCTAGTTCTTCGCTGCTGGCATTGTCTTTAGGTTGTTCATGAAGCGATGTTCTGAGAGCTTCAAGAGCGTCTGATGCTTCTCTGACAGCGGAGTCTAATTCGGCTCTATAAGTTTCCTTAGATGTCAACGTATCTACTTGAAGGCCTATGTCTGTTTCCCATTTGAGTGTATCCACCTGAAAATAATATTCAAATGATAAATATCAACAATTATAATCAAGTGCATACATGTAAATGTGTGTGTATATGCGGATATGTATGTACATCTGTGATAATAATATCATCGATCCTTACCTGAACAGCAACTTCTCCAACGACATCAGCTCTAGCTAAATCGAGGCGTGTTTTTACATCAGCGTACAGTGCATGATACTCCGCAACCATGTCTGGTATACCAGATACCGTCGACACAGCTATTGATAAACGGTCGGCATCTTCAACTAGAGCCTCACATTCGCGAAGTTCTTGTTCCACACCCTAAAATATTTATATAAAATATGCATTATAATTCAAAGTGTTAGAAAAAAGTAAGTAGTCTATCTTCTGTATATCAGATTTTATTTACCTCTAGCTCTTTAAGAGTAGCTTCTTTATCTTGCGGTGCTGGTGCAAGATGTAAAGCACGAGTTAGTCGTACATCAGTCTCGGCTAATGCCACAACTGCTTTTCCATGCGCAGCCACAAATTGTCTATGAACGTCAGCTCCAGCTGCGTCTATACGTACTCTCAGCTGCTGCCAACGACGCACTGCAGCACGCAGTCTAGCAGCTTCATCTGCACCTTCACCGCGAAGTTCAATTCCTCTCGTGGACGCCATACGGCTGTAAGCATCTTCAAGTTTCTTAACATCACTTTCTAGGGCATCCAAGTCCTTTATAACTGCCTTAGTAACAGTTTCGTCTTCTGTCTCACCACGTTGCTTGCGTGTTTCAACTTTTTCAACTCGCCTTTCAATAGAATCTAATTTCTTTTCAACTTTTGGCAACAGCGAATTTGATAGCTCAGCAGATTTACGTATTTCTTTGAGAGCATTTTTACGATGTTCCGTCATGTCACAAATGTTTTTCCATTTCTTTTCTACAATATCCACTCCGGTTCGCAAATTTCTTAAATCAAAGTTTCCTTTTATAATCTCAGGATCATTGAAGATAAGTTGACAGAGATTTAGTGTTTCGCCTACCTCACCGCTTTCGTTTTCTATATTTTTTTGAATATCGTCACGGTCTTTGAATTTTTCATCAACAGCTTTAGACGTAAGGTGCTCCAGGATAACAGTTGTTGATAGGTGAGTCTCTATAGTATGTAATTTCAATCTTATTTCCGTAAGACGCTCTTCCAGTTGAATTATCGTTTCAAGTAATTCATTAATTTTAGCAATCCTACTTCGTCCTGTCTCTTGTAGTTTTTGCCAACGTTCTTGAATATCTTTTAGATGTTTTGATATATTTTTACTATACGATTTTTCATCCTTCTTTGACAGATCAATAAGAACGTTGCCAGTTTCTACAAGCCACTCGAATTCACGTTCTTTTAATGACGTTTCTGCTTGAATGTCAGAATTTATCCTCCTTATAAGATCTTGAGGATCAAGAGCTCCCATATCGCTGCTTTGACTAGATGCTTCCAGGCGTGATTCAATATTCGTTATCCAGTCAACAAACCGAGCTAACCGTGAATCAAACATTGTATATACTTCCAACCGCTCCTGTAAACGATGGATAACAATTGATAGTTGGTGTTCCAAGTCCGCTCTTTGCTGCCGCAGTTGCCATATCCTCTGGTTAACTATTCTTATATCTTGCGGACTTAAGCATTCCTTTAGTTGTTCTTGAATTACACTTAACGCTTCTATTTGAGTCTCTGTCTTTTCAATCTTCGTTCTCAAATCCGTGAATTTATCTATAGCTTTCTTAAGTTGAGGTCTTGATAAACGATCCTCGTCGCAATAAGAATTGATGTCATCTTGTGTTTTGGAATATAATTTATGGAGATTATTTGTAAGTGTGTCATATTCACCAATGAGAGCAAGTATTCTGCTTAGGAAGTCTCGCCACGTGTCCAGACTGGCTTGCAAGTTCTCGACTCTCTTAACAATACCAGTATATTCAATTCTTACCGATGCTCCGTAAGCTTCTTCTGTAAATTCGAGAACTTTTTTGAGATTTGCTAGTAACTTATCTGATAGTTTTCTTCCTTCAGGTACTTTGTCTGAGAGATTCTGTATTTTAGATAATGTTTTATTTATTGTTTTCATATGTACATAACGAAGTTGCAGTTTTTCTTTTTCCCGTTCCATTTCTTTTAGCCAGCGAAGGAGTTCTGTATTGAGTTCTCTGTAATCGTCCCACGCAGCAATTCGAGTGCAGACTTCGTCGTGTCTTTCAACAATTCTAGCGAGTGTTTCATTATGCAGGTTTGTCATCATATCAAATTTATCTGCCATTTCTCTATTTTTCGAATCCCTGTTCTCGTTCATAAGTACAGACCTTTGTGACGTAAGTAGGTTTCTGTGTACCCTGCACAGACGGCGATGTTCCGTTAGATTCTCGTAATCGGCTGGCACAGAGCCAGATAGGAATGACTGCAGATCTAAGAGGTATTCGTTCCATAATTTAAGAGCTGTCGCAGCATCTCCTGATCGTACTAGAGCTGTTGATAGTCTGTGATAATGTAAAAATGTTTCCCTGAACATTGCCTGCCATAGCTCTAATATTCTAACAATGGAGTGTTCGTCAGGGATGTCGCGATCAATCTCAGGCAGTTCTGCTTTCCCGGGAATGATATCCGCTTCGCTCTTTCCGAGCGCAATCAGATTATCACGTAGCGCTATTAATTTATCTTCCACAATTTCACCGTCTTCATGTAGAGGAGCCAAGTCCTGAAACAAGAAGACAACGTATAATTTATCTGAAATATGTTGTCCAAGTTCCCTTATACGAATGAGATAAACTCGCTAAAAAGTAGTACAAAATTAAGTATGCACCAGATGCAGTAGTAAAACAGTATTGCGTTCTCTTGGGTGTAGGACAATCAATAAAGTCGACCGTTAACCTCATAGATAATGCAACATGCTATTGACACGTCGCGTCCGTTACGATGGGCCGCTCCTGTTTGCTGACACGCTAAAGTTCAGACTGCTGCATTTTAATTATCAGATTTATATTCCTATCAGACTTAATGACGTAATGGACAATTTCATACCTTATGGAAAAGTAACTTTCAAATGATCAGAGGGGCAATTCTCGTAATTAAAATATAATCAAAATTCAGTTTCGAACCTGTCTCGATCTCACAAATGTCACATTTGGTATTCTCGTAACACAATATGTAACTTCAAAATTAAATGTTAGCAGGATTATATGGAAATATGAGTGAAAATTATACAAACTAAGAATGTTACTTTGCCAACAACAAGAATTGATAATAATTAATTAATGAAATCAAGTACATATATAATTTTAGTCAATTCACAATTCAATCTCGATTCGGTCAACTTTCAATCTGTGTTCGTAGAAAAATTACGAGAATTGGCCTTCAGATTGATAATGAGAATGTATTATTTTAGAAACAAGGGTTGGGTTTAGGACACGCTTTTGAGATTTCATTGATAACGTTCTTTTAGATTCTTCTCTACCCCAGACACTCTCTATAAATGCGATACTACACTGGTGTTTTATGGTGTTATGAAACATTGTAAAATTGATTTTGGAAGCCAAAATAAATGATACAAAATGATACAAAGTTTAAACAATTATGTTTATGTTGTTATTTTTGTTTATATATTGAATGTTATAAATTGTTATATAACGTTAGATAACATCAGTTTAGGAGAACCATTATTTCAAACTATCTGAGTGTTAAGTCTAGTTAATCCAAATAAAAATTTTCAGTAAGCAAATTCTTATAACCGCCATTCGATGATTTTACCTGTCGCATATCGCAGAATTTCTCCTTAGCATGCATAGCCTTCGCCCGAGCCAGCTGTCGGGCTTCACCCAGATCAGCTAGGACTTGAACAGCACCGGCGACCAGTTGCAACCGTCTGGCGAGGGCATCAGCATCAGCTTGGAGTGCCCTGGAGCCAGTCTCAGCTGCTACCCTGGCAGCTAGCGACCGGAGCTCGGCCACTCTTGCCTCTTGCTCTAAGCATGCCTGTGGGAAGAGAAACCAATGTTTTGTAATAATGTTAGTAATTACCCTTTTAAAAGGTAATAATAAGATAATTATGTATGTAGTTGGTTTGATTATTTTATAAATAGTCAATTAAGAGTTAATATTTCTGGTTTGAAACGTAAAATACCTTATATGAATATAAATAAATAAAAAAAAAACTCCGTGATACAACATAGCAAATTAATTAGATAGGTCCCTCAAATATGTTTGTCGGGAAAACCCGGTCGAAGATCGAAACTTCGGTTTTCCTATGATCCCTTAAAGAATCATGGAAGATCTCTAGAAGAGATTCATTAAAGGGATATATCCGCCCATGTATGCATTGTATTAATAACTGTATTCATTTTTCTTTTCTTATTATTGTTATTAAATTGTATACAATAAAGTTTAAATAAATAAACACGCGAGTTTAATGTGATTCATTTAATACATATAAATATATATTGAAATTTATTTATGTCTAGAATGGTAAACAGACATTTATTCGGTGAGCTCGGTGGCGTAGCGGTCAATGACGCGGCTTCGACACCAACGCTCGTGGGTTCGATTCCCACACAGGACAAACATTTGTGTGCATGAACCTACGAGCACTTAACCTAAGTGCTCGTAGGCATGAACATGTCTGTTTGTCTTGGTCTGGGTGTTTTCTATGTATCATAAGTATGTATTTACAAAAAAAAAAATGTATTTACGTATGTTTATCAGTTGTCTAGTACCCATAAAACAAGCTTCGCTTACTTTGGGGCTAGATGGCGCTGTGTAATTTGTCTGACAATATATTCAAGAATAGGCCATACTTTAGTATTCAGTTCACCTTTTTATATAACAATTCAGGATTAAATTAAAAATTAAAAAACAGCCGGCCCCAGCTGGATTCAGGTATATATACTACTATATATACATGAAATTATCTATGTAATCTGTAAGAAATAAAAAGGCTTTTTTTAAATTTTTAATTTAATATATTTACAAAAAAAATGCATTTTAGTATTAGTTATTCCATAGTACAAGCTTTGCTTAGTTTGGGACTAGATGGCAGTGTGTAATTTGTCCAGGAATATTTATATTTACTCTACTCTATTATTTATTATTTACTCTACTCAATTTATTTACGACAAAAACATTTTCTTCTACACTATCTTCACTGTGAACAACCTTACACGTAAACAGGTTCAATCCATTTGTCTGTCTGTCCGTCTACCTACTATTGCATCAGAGTAATTTATGTTGCACGAGTAACACAAGCCATCCGCCCCAGTTTCGCATTGTCGCTGGTGTCAGTCCACATCACATTTATCATATTTGCAATGAGTACATGTTTCAGATACATTATTGAGATATTGAATTTCTACCATTTTGAAATTAACAAAACTCATATTAGGTTTACATAGGGTTGTCATCTCTAAACGCTAGCAAAAAGGGCGGATCGCCCGGGGTTTCATCACATAGTTACAGGTAAAATGTGGGAATTTTATTAATGTATGCATGTACTGTACTTAATCTATATTGGGACAAAAATATATAAAAATAACATTAAGTTTAACAATTTTAATTAGTACTCCATCTAGGTCCTGGACCCGGTCCAGAGGGGGGGTGGAGTCATGACCCCCATGACCCTCCCCCTGGATCCGCCCTTGGCTAGCAACCAGGACAAGATGCGTGAAAACTCCGGATTTTGAATCCTAAAACCCGGACACGTCATCAGTGTTTTTTGGTACTAGTGGAACTATCAGTGTTTTTTGGTACTAGTGGAATCGCTGGGCGACCTTGGAACTCTGGATTATTACTCTGGACTATGGTGAACGTACTCCCTATTATTATATATATATTTCTGTCCTTAAACCCTTATTCCTGTCTGCGTGAACCCGTCTGGATTACGGTGAGCCAGCCTCGGGTAAGTTTAGTATGTAAGTTAGATTGTAGTCATTAGGGTGGAGTAGGCAATTACTCAACAAGTACTATTTTTTATTCTGTGACAAGACTGTTATTCGCAGCATGGAGCGGGCGGTAGTGATTTAAAACTTTTTACCCTGGACTACAAATGAAACCCTGCCCGGACGCTCCCCGGACGCCCTCCAAACCAGGACAAATCCGGGGAAACCCGGACTGATGGCAACCCTAGGTTTACATTACATTACTATAAAATGAATTATATGAGTGGTATTCGCTGGATCGTAATTCTACTGGGCTGGGCAGTTTTTGGAAAGCTTCGGCACATCTTCATCGCACAGATACCCCAATACTCGAAGACTAAAGTCATCAATGTCTTGCTGAAATTACTTATAATGCAAAGACTTGGACATTGACCATCGTGACAATCGCGCGTAGACAAATCTAAAGAATGAATGACATTCATCACAATGACGGTTCAGTCATTTTGCAGTCACTAGAAACATTAGAACGGATAATGGACACGCATAGGTCAAATATTTAACCCTCTTTTTTAGCGTGGCCGCGGTCGGGTAAGTATTAAGGGAGATAGATAGATAGATAGAATATGCTTTATTTGCATAATACAATATAAAAATACAGTGAATCAATAAATTATTATAGAGGAGAGGTATAAGATAAACACGTTTTTTTATAATGGTACGGCACCCTTCTATCAGTTTTTCAGGTTTTATCAGGCTAATTTATGGGCTGAAAATTGTAGTTTTATACTTGGTGCACACTGCTGACTGATAAACGAGGCTCTGGTGAAAACACAGAAGGGGTATATCGTATTTTTAAGTTGCCCGACTGGGGAACAATTCCCTTGAGTGTTGTTGTGTTCCTGCGAGTTAGTGAGGTCACCAGAAAGAAAGAAAGAAGCGATAGAGTATAGGCTGGCAACGGATCGGCGACCCCTTGGTGTTGCTGATCTCCAGGGCGGTGGTGATTGCTTTCCATCAGGTAATCCACATGCTCGTTTGCCCCCCCTCTCATATAAAAAAAAAACATAACTATTTTTGAAATAACCATGGAAAAAAGTAATATATCTAAGTATATGTAACATTGTACCCGACGCCATTACATCATCAATTATTTTTACAGGAAAAATAATATATATTATAGTATATTAGTTAATTAACCTTGTTTTCAGACCTATTGCCCTTGATATGTTTATATATTTCGATAATATATTACTAATATATTCATAGAATAATAATTTTATTACACTTACAAGGGAATTAGATGGCAGGTGTTTGTTATATTATAATGGATGGTGACCTTTTGATATGTAATTACTAACGGTTTCCCGCGTCTTCATTAATAATAAAAATGCCTTACTTTAACCCAGCCATCCTCAACCTTTTCATTTCGTTGGGCCTAGAGATCGGCAATATGCCGGATATTTACGATAAATGCCCAAAAAGTACTTATAAATTCCCTATTTATGCCCAAAACTAGGCATTTACAGGTACTTACTGGGCACTTATTGTTAATGCCTGGCATTTTGCCCATCTCTAGATGGGCCACATAGTCACTACAATAATCTAAGTGGCTAAATTTCAGTTGCACACATTTCACTCAACTCAAATGTTGGCTGGAAGAGCCCTTCTAAGTACATGCCCGTCTTTGTACTATAAATATATATTATTGTGAATAGTTAGACGAGCTCGGTGGTCGAATGGTTAGGAATGGCCATTTTGACTCCGAGGTCTCGGGTTCGATTCCCGCACAAGACAAACATTTGTGTGCATGAACATGTCTGTTTGTCTTGGTCTGGGTGTTTACTATGTATTATAAGTATGTATTTATATAACAAAAAAAATGTATTTAAGTACATTTATCAGTTGTCTAGTACCCATAACACAAGCATTGCGCTTAATTTGGGACTAGATGGCGCTGTGTAAATTGTCCAGAACTATTTATTTATTTATTATTTATAATTATAGTTTATAAAAATGGTAACATGTACAATAAGGATATTACAAACAAACTTTATAAAAGTACATAAAAAGTAATTAACAACAGAGGTTTTACATAATTTTTGTACCGTTATCAATATAAAATACTACTGTTATTCTAAAAATCCATTTTTTATATTTTTAAATGTACTTATATTTTTTAATATAATTATATATATATTTTTAAATGTAACATATAGGATAAAACGTTTATTAATAACATAATAATAATAATAATTTACGTACGGCGGGCGTACAACATTACATCAAACGTCTCAAAGGGGCCTCTACGCGTTGGATCCATATCCCCGCGCACGCCTATCAAATGACCGGGCTTGACCCGTGATTTAAGAGAGATACGAGAGATTAGATAGATAGTGTGAATTTTAATGCTAGAATTGTAACAAGAAGTTTGTAAACTACAAAAAAAAACTTCTAATTTTGATAATTAAATAATAATATTGACCAAAAACAACAAATACATACTGTTGTTGTTGTTGTTGTAAATTATTGTACAAAAGAACTTAAACATGATGATAAAAAAGAGTTACACGTAATATGGCGGACTTGTCACATATGGGATCTCTTCCAGTCAACCATTCATGGGTAGTTAAAAAGATATCATATTTTGGCGAGAACTTAGGTAGAATCTGATTATAATACAAATTCTTGGTAATACAATAAACATAATTATAAAATAAGACTAATTATGAAAACAGTATGTATTCATATTTGAATTTTATTATATAAAATCAGTTTATAGCTATCGTAATAATGTTTAGAGACCTACTCGAATACAGGTAGTTTTTTCTACTAGATTTTGAATAACAAATTATTATTCATGGGGGCTAAAGTTCGACTTGCTGAATTTTAATTTTAAATATTAAATATTTGATAACTTGACACTAGTATAATCAACAACAAAATTGTCTAAATACATAGATATCAATAAATAAAAACTCCTGGACAAATTACACACTGCCATCTAGTCCCAAACTAAGCAAAGCTTGTACTATACGTACTAGACATACATTTGTATTGACTGGACTACAAGTCCAAGATTCGGCATTCGGATTTTTGAGAAATCGAGGAACAAATTGTGCATAAAAGCTTCTTCGGCGCCAAAACGCCGGTTCTGTGCCGGATCACAAACTTCTTATGTATGTCTATATCAATCACAATAACAAGAATCTAGAAATATTGCCAATACGGTGAAAGGGGTGACGGGTTCTGGAAAGCTAAGCAAACTAAGAAGCATAGGGAAAGAAGGGGATAAAAAAGAGAGATGAAAGCTGCAAAAAATTTAGAAAATACTATTAATTCGGATTAAGTATTCTGTAAATTACACTGGAGAAAGAAAAAAAAAACCGGCCAAGTGCGAGTCGGACTCGCGCACGAAGGGTTCCGTACCACTATCTATAAAAACGGCAAAAAAATATCACGTTTGTTGTAAGGGAGCCCCCTTAAATATTAGTTTATTCTACTTTTTAGTATTTGTTGATAGCGGCAACAAAAATACGCCATCTGTGAAAATTTCAACTGTCTAACTATAGTTCATGACATAGTCTGGTGACAGACGGACGGACGGACAGCGGAGTCTCAGTAATAGGGTCCGTGTTACCCATTGGGTACGGAACCCTAAAAACACTCTTCATTTTTATTTATATGTGTACTTTTATAGATTTAATTAAAGTTAACATTTATATTACAAACGAGTATCAATTAAAATAATCTGTAAGGCTCTTTCTGAAGCTATTTTTTATTTTCCTTGTCTTTAAAAAACTTCATAAGTTGAAAATTTTTAAAGCATAGAGCTGAATATAAATATGAGAGTTTAGCCATAAAAAAATAAAAGGTATTCGATGAAATGGTATTATTTGTGTATTTTCTATATTCTGTTGCATGATGCATGCAATGGATAATGGCATGGCCGCATGGTTGGATACTTATCATAGTGTGAATTTTAATGCTAGAATTGTAACAAGAAGTTTGTAAACTACAAAAAATAACTTCTATTTTATTATTTAAATAAAAATTCACGTAGGACAACCACCTACCTCGTCTAAAATTATGATTTTCAAATGAAAATATCTCGAGATTCTTTTTAGCTATCGAATAATTCTTTAATCTATAACTATATTACTGTAACGTAAAGTAAATTGTGCAATATTTTGGAAACATTGTCGAGCTCTGTGGTCGAATGGTTGGCAATGGCCACTTTGGCTCCGAGGTCGCGGTTTCGATCCCCGCACAAGACAAATATTTGTGTGCATGAACATATCTGTTTGTCTTGATCTGGATGTTTTCTATGTATTATATGTATGTGTGCAAAAAAAAATGTATTTAAGTATATCAGTTATCTAGTACCCATAGTACAAGCTTAGCTTAGTTTTGGACATAGATGGCCGTGTGTAATTTTGGTCCAGGAATATTTATTTATTTATTGTATTACGTCACAAATTACTGAAACTAAAGTCTAGCAAACTTACGTACTTTTTTTCTTAGCCGATAATACCATGGAATGCGTTAATATACGTTTGGAGAATCATTTACAGATTTATCTGGCGCGTCCCGCGCGTCAAATAGAGCGTACGATTCTCAGACGTGCGTCCGAGAGACATCATATATAAGCGTAACTCTACCGTGCCGTATACGTGTACTGTACATACGTACTACATACCTAATAGATTAGGTAGATAGATAGAATAGCCTTTATTCGCAATCTACTTCGCAGTTAGGGTTGCCAGATAGTCGGGAATTGTCTGGATTCTCCCGACATTTCATGTGAAATTCAGACTCCCGATCAATAAAAAAAATCTCCCGACAAATATATACAGTGTGTAGTCTGCTAAATAATTTATTCTATTATATTCTAAAGAAAGTATCGTATTGGCTTTGAGTAGATAAAAGCTGAGCTTCTGATACGACTGAATTTTAATGAAAATTGCTCAAGTGTTCGATCTTTCCTCAATACTCCGAAGGGATCTAAATTGATGGACTCGGTAAAAAGCAATGCCATATACTTGTGGCAAACAAATTGTTTTTGTTTTAAATATAGTTTAAAATTTGACTCATAAATATTCATTTTTCCAGACAACAACCCCAAAATCCCGACATTTTGAAATGTTATCCAGATATTTAGATTTCTCGCATCTGGCAACCCTATTCGCAGTATACAACTACATAAACAATTTAATCAGTATACAGAAAATACTAACTAACTAGGCCGGATTCTAGCCTACGGGGCCAAATTCGAGGTTGAGTGGAACGAGTAGATTCGCTGAAAAAATTATTCTTTTTCAATTAAATCGCGCCCAATTTTTCTGGCCAAAAATAGAATTCTCGCACGTTCATAATAAATATTGTCAGACAAATTACACAGCGCCATCTAGCCCCAAAGTAAGCGAAGCTTCTATCCCACCTTGTGGAACGAATCCCATTGTTGTCTAGTACCCATAACATAAGCGAAGCTTGACAACAATGACCGCTACGCTACCGAGCTCGTCTGGAAAATGTATTGGATAATCCTTGAGGACCATTCCTCAAGGACATGATAGATCTCAATTTTTTTCACAAAATACCTCAGTTGTCTTTAATTGTGACAAGTTTCATCAAAATCGGTTCAGTGGGTTTGGAGCCTATTTCCAAGAGTGACTTTTCGACGTACATAAGAGATCCGCTCGCTCCACTCAATAAGTTTCATGACAAAACTAGCAATTTAATAACCAAAACTATAGTTATATTTCTGTGACGTAAAGTAAATTATTATTGTCCTTACCATATTTTGGACAAAACTAGCAATTAGCCCTGGCTACGCTCGTGTAATAAAATATAAGCCCGGTGATCGATTGGCTGACAATGGCTATTTTAACTCCGAGGTCACGGGTTCGATCCCCGCACAAGACAAACATTTGTGTACATGAACATGTCTGTTTATCTTTGGGTGTCTTATATATATTATATGTAAGATGTCCGTGTGCAATTAGTCCAGCCCCCTTACCACCATCTCTTATTGCGACTCAATAACTGAATAGATTCCTTATTTATACCAATGAATAAGCGACTCTATTTCAAATGCAATAGAGTCGCTTATTCATTGCTATGAATAAGCAATCTATTCAATTATTGAGTCGCAATATGAGATGGTGGTAAGGGGGCAGGAATATCAAATAAATTGACTAAATAAACAAACAAAATTTATTAAAAAGATTATCATTTAGATTGATAAATTAATTTAGATTCTATAAAACATGTTTTATGGGCAGGTTTAGCTGCCTAAAACCCCTTTTTACCAGATTTCGTATTTTTTAAAATTAATAGTAGTTAATAGATTTATAATATCTCCATATATAAATATATTTTAGAGTTAAATTAATAAACATTACGTAAGCATGTAGTTATTTACATAAACCGAACCGGTTTGATTGACTTATTTAAATCTTATCAAAGCATTTTAGTTCAAGGTGGTACCTACTACTTCTGTTTATCAATTTGAGATAAAAAATAGATATTACATAGAACGTGGTTAAGATGACCATATTTAGCGTAAGATTGCTGCAAGGTTATTATTATATTTTGAGATTAGCCTGCGTATGTGACTTGGTACTAGGGTTCACACCTTTTCGACACACTTTTATTAGGTCGACCTGTATGTAACTAACTATGTAATGGAATCTAAGGTAACTAATTTAACCACCTTCCAAGGATCGTAGCGTAATGACAATTGGCAGCTGTATGTAGTTCTGATGACAATACAATAATATGGTACTGTCGAACTGATCTGATGATGGAGCCGAAAGATATGAACTGGAACTTCATGATGGAACATCGTATCATAGCTGTTTTTGGATTTCTTAGAAAAGTCTTGTAATGAAATTTGATCACGATTAGGTTTCAAGGTCTCATGATGAAGCGGGAAGATAGGCACTGGCATTCCATGATGGAATATCGTATCATAGTCGTGTTTGCACTTGTGAGAAAGGCCACGGACTTTGAACACGATCAGGTGCATTTATAAAAGCGTGTTTTTCTTGTGTTTTTTAAACTATTAATTTATTTAAAGAATTATTTTGGTACTTCAAGGTAGGATAAAAGTACACGCTGTATGAAAATAAAGTACAACCACACCCCGGCCACTCTATACAAAAGTTACGACCTTTACTACTACATAAACAATGGTGTCTGTGCAGCGCTTATATGAGAGTGTATTCGTGCGGCGCCATACAAACTGTTCCAGATCCGTCTCAGAGGGGAGGTGAGGTAGACACGACAGAGCGGCAGGGAGTGGCCACTGTACTATTACTTAAACTGTGGTACAACTTAGTAATAGCAAGTAAGTAAATAAATGAAGTCTAAGTGGATTATCAACATCTTTGAACCAAAGCCAACCTCCCCTGCACGTGGTGCATCCAGCTGACTGAGAAACTTAACTGCTGGCGTGAGTTTTTGACTTGCCATGCAAAAAGTAGGGTGATATAGGTTTAACGTGTGGTTTTTTTTTGTGTGTCTATTTCTATATGAGAGTGGGGCAAATGAGCATATGGGTTAACAGATGGAAAGCAATCTCCACTGCCCATGGAGGTCAGCAACTATACTGCTTCCTTTCTTTCTGGTGACCTCACTCACTCACAGGAACACAACAACCCTCAAGGTAATTGTTATTTGGCTGCGGTATTCTGTGAGGTGGAGGTACGACCTCAGTTGGGCAGCTTAAGAAATACGCTATGCTCTACCTCTCTTTTCGCCAGAGCTTCGTTTGTCAGCAGGGTGTACAGCATGCAGGTGAAGTTGGCTTAAGTTCAAAGATGTTGATGAACTACTTACACCCCAAAATTTATGAGACACCGTAGTACTAGTACTAAAACACTGACGACATGACCGGGTTTTAAGATTGAAAATCTGGAGTTTTCACTCATCTTGACATAAGCTGGTTGTTAGCGTTTAGAGATGACAACCCTAAGTGAGAAGACAGTATTTCAGGCGGTCGGGTAAAAATAAAATCTTTTACAGCTAACAAGTTACCTTGTGGCGAAATTTTATAACCAAGCAGAAGCCATCTGCGTTACCGCGTCATCTTTTTGTGCGAATTCCTAGGCGTCGGATCATATCCGCCGCAACGAAGCAATCGCTTCAAAATGGATACGAGTCTATTTCTATAGTTGATGACAGTGCACGTGGGTGCAATACTATGCGTTCGCGATATTTTTTTTAAAACAATTTCGATATCATAAAAACTAAATTGATTGTGACATAATCATCATAATTATACCTCAGTCTAGCCATCCAGCGAGGTAATGCTGCTAGCATCTGGGGAACGAACTTGGCCACATGGGCCAAACTTGTTTTAGGTTAGTTTTATTTAGTTTTAGGTAAGTACTTTAGTTTCATTTTTTATTTTTATTTATTACGTTTTCTTTTTAATCACGAGTCAAGCCCGGTCATTTGATAGGCGTGTGCGGGGATATGAATCCAACGCGTAGAGGTGATGGAAAATTAATGGGCTATGGAGATGATATCTGGGTGACCTAAATACCGGGCTATTACAGAAGAGGAGTCCGTTCCTCTTCTGTAATAGCCCGGTATTTAGCCCGCCATAACTGCTTCTATTGCTAGTTAAGTCACAAAGTAACTTAATTAAGTTTTAATTTAAATATTTTAATCTAATTAAGTTTTATCAAAACCGAATTAGAATTTTGCATCAAACTAGTGTCACGGGGGATGCAAATACGTTGTACCCTACCTCTCTTTCGTCAGAGCCTCTTTTTTTAATCTGCAGAGTGCACCACGTGCAGGCGAGGTTGGCTTTGGCTCTAAAGATCTTTGTGGGCCCTTACACCACAAACTAGGCACAATTAAAATCAGAATACGGATCTGAGAATTGTTAGTACATAAACATACATCCCAACCCGTCTGGCCAGCGTGGGGAGTGTAGGCCAAATCCTCCTGTCTGTGACGGACGAGAGAGGGTCGTGCTCCTGTAGTGGAGACTAAAATGACCTGATGATGATGAAACATACATACTCGTACAAAAAATAAAAAACGTTTTTTCGCCCCAACTCGATTAACTCGATAGTATCACAACTCATAATGAAAATTAGGTAACGAATATGATTCGCACCTTTCTATAATCGATTTACGATACGTATACGATAGCAATAATTGCATATCATATTGTACGATGTCACTTGTCCGCCATGTTGGGGGACTTTCGCACTTTCACTCTCAATTTTGGGCCGCGTGAGAAAATTTCAAATGGTCGTGATTGGACTGCTAGTAAATGTGATTGAATATTGTACGTGCTGCATGTACATACTGGCGAATGAGCACGACGACGAATTCACGCGTTTAGTTAGCAAGTTTGGAAAATAATATATCCATTAGTAAGTACCTTTATTAGGGAACGTTGTCCCCTAATGAAGGTAGGTACTAATGTAGGGGGAGTGTGAAAAGTAGCTGTGATTATGAATTGTGTTTTCGGGTGTAGTGGTTCAAAGATGTTTCTTTAATCCAAAGTCAACTTCACCTGCACCTGGTGCACCCTGCTGACAGACAGACGAGGCTCTGGCGAAAAGAGAGGTAGGCTATAGCGTATTTTTTAAGCTGCCCTAATGGGGAATGTACCTCCACATCACAGAATAAGCGATATTTTATGTTGCAAGCGTTACGATACAAGGTGTACGATAATCGCTACACGTCAGGCGGGACGTATGCTTGTCTGCCACCCGACGTAGTAACTAGAACAATAACAATATACTTGAGGATTGTGTAGTTTCTTCCCGAGAGAAACATCAACAGTGACACGGGTTTAGCCGGATCTCTCACTCACCGAACGAAACGCATTGCTGCTTCACGTCGATATTCTGTGAGAGGGTGGTACTTCCCCGGTCGAGCAAGCCCATTTCATAATTGCTCTACCACTCCAAAGTGAGTGTAAGACTCACTATTATCTTTGAATCCTAAGCTAATTTCACTTGTACGTGGAGCACCCTGCCTACTTCCTCACTTCCTCTAACGAAAGAGGAATGTTTATCAAGCCCCACGTGGAAGTACCGTCGATATATGTAATAAACTATTTAGATAAAATGTATCACGTAATGTCAATATAATATTCTATGGTCGTTGCGTACACGCACCTATTTTTGGGCTACGTCCGCAAACGCCGGATGGATCTAATCGAATATAGCACTAGATAAGTACAGTGGAAGTCAACATTTATTTCATTTAGACATGTAATTACTAATTCCTGGTTTCCATGGCAGTGACTGGAACCAGTGACTCAGAATTTCGAACCCCAAGGACTGAGTACATGTCCAGCATGGTGGTCAAATAGCAATGGCCACTTTGACTCCGAGGTCGCGGGTTCGATCCCCGCACAAGACAAATATTTATGTAGCAGGCTATAGCTATGCCTGATGGGGGGGAAAAATCCTGGAGTGGAAGCGTATGGGGTGACAAAGCACCATTAACGGGCGTACGTTCTAGAATAATTTTTAAGATTTTGTTTTAAATTAAAACCTAATTCTCCATCTATGTATTTTTATATGTGAGGAGCAAATAAGCGTGTGAGTCACCTGATGGAAAGCAATGATCATTGCCCATGGAAATCAGCAACATCAAGAAGTCGCCGATCGGTTACCAGCCTTTTAAAGGAAATAAATGCTTACGTTCTTGAAGGCTCCCATATCGTAAATGTTTACTAAACGTACGTCAGGCCGAATACAACGTTTAAAACGGCACTAATGTAGGGAAGTCAAAAAGCAATATTAATAATACTGCATAGTTTAGAGTAGCGTTTTATATAATTAGGTTGGCAAACAAGCGTGCGACCTCCCTGATATTAAGCAGTCATCACAATCTATGGTCGCTTGCGATACCAGACGCATCAATGTCAAGTTTCCGACTATCCTACTTCTCCAAAGTAAGGTTCCCAGCATGACACGATTCAACAAAAAAAAAAATATATATCCGGTGGTTTTACCAACTCTATAGTATGTTTATTAATCTACGTTTTGGTAGTTCACTCTGTCTAATCCAGTTCATGCCTATAATTCCCTTATCTAGTACTCTGAGGTTGCCTTGAAAAGATTGCCTTCAGAACTAAGCCTGAAATCTTGATTACAAACTCCATGGTTATAAATAGGCAAGTTTTAAACATCTATTTGCGTATATTTTTTATAGATACAACGCATAATTTGTATAGTAAGGATTATGACGAGTGCGGTGGTCGAATGGTTAGCAATACCCACCGAGGTCGCAGACCAAGACAAACAGACATGTTCGTTCATGCACACAAATATTTGTCTTGTGCGCGGTCGATCCGCGCACAAGACAAATATTTGTGTGCATGAACGAACATGTCTGTTTGTCTTGGTCTGGGTGTTTCCTATGTATTATATGTACGTAATGACATTAAAAATGTATTTAAGTATAATATCAGTTATCTAGTACCCATAGTACAAGCTTTGCTTAGTTTGGGACTAAATAGCCGTGTGTCATGGAATATTTATTATTTATTTTTAGCAGATATATGATTTTAAAAAAGTTTAGTTTATATAACAATTCTAACTTTATTCTTAATCCATGGGCTCAGGCTGTTTAATCCATTTAATATTTGTACCTTAAAAATTATCTGAACTCACTTTCCAATCTATAAATAAATGAACCATTAATGCATTAGCGGTTTAAATTGCTTTTACTGGCCTCTTATGACTGAAATAAACCAGATCATAACACTGATGAATAAGTGCAAGCCGAGGTTTGATGTACCATAAATTGTTTATTTACTGTAACGTAAAACATGTTTTGGTTGGGGTGGCCATCACTATCTTGGAGCTAAAGACAACCTCAGGTTTACTAACGAGGCTCTGGTAAAACACAGCGTACAGCGTAATGACTAGACTTGCGCAAAACAGTTCACTGAACTGAAAAGAAAGATGCAGTTCTTTTGACGCAAATGAACTATATCACTCATCTAGTTCATTTAGTTCATTTAGTTCAATTGCTTCTTTAGTTCTTTTGACTCATTTAGTTCGTTTAGTTCAATGTATCTTTGATTCAATCGACTCAGTAGTTCTGTTGACTGATTCCTTCTACATTCTTCTATGTTCTATTGCATCATTTTGATGACATTGTATTTTTGTATTAAATAAGTATAACTAATTAAATATTTTATAAATTTCCTTCCAAATATTGATTTTCCTTCAAACTTTTCACAGGCTTAGGACTGTCAAGCTTGAGTAAAAAGAAATTATTTAGTGGTTAAAATAATAATTAATATAAAAATTGAGCCTTGTATTAATACTATAGCATATTTTCGCTAACAGCTTATGGTTCTTATGTCCTTAGCCTTAGAGTTATAATTCGGTCAGTCAACCACGCACGAAACTATCTGTCTCGTTTTATCACGAACAATTTCAGAATCTTCCGTCCTTTTCGCTCTCTATCAGCAATTTTGGCATTACAACGTATCTCTCTCATTCTAGTTCGTACGCTTTATGTATTTCCGTTCTTTTTACTCTTTGTCACTCATTGAACTAAATGACGCAGTGAACTACATGGGACAAGAAAGAATGAGTGACAAGAACCGGCTTGTATGGTGAACTAGTACAATTGAACTACTCACTCAGGAACTACACAAGTCTAGTAATGACGAGCTCGGTGGTCGAATGGTTAGCAATGGCTACTTGGACTGCGAGGTTGCGGGTTCGATCCCCGCTCAAGACAAATATTTGTATCCATGAACAGGTCTGTTTGTCGTGATCTGGGTTTTTTCTATGTATTATATGTATGTATTAAAAAAATGTATTTAAGTATAATATCAGTTATCTAGTACAAGCTAGCAAGACAAATATTTGTGTGCATGAACATGTCTGTTTGTCTTGCACTAGGTGTATGTACTTAAAAACGTATTTAAGTACATACATATTTAAGTACATAATATCAGTTATCTAGTACCCATAGTACAAGTTTTGCTTAGTTTGGAACTAGATGGCAGTGTGTAATTTGTCCAGGAATATTAATTAGGTAATTTATTTATTTGACTGCGGTAATCTATCAGGCAGGCAGGAGGTACTTCCTCAGTCGGGTAGCTTATAAATCCTACTGCTTATAATCTTGCAGCATGGTGCACCACGTGTAGTGAAGTTGACTCTGATGTGTGATGAACTACATAAATCTCAACTGGCATCCAATACAAATCAGATCAATATTCTTTTTTAATTCTTGTTGTTAATTTGCGACACGCCAGAAAAATTTTAGCATTTCGCCCTATAGGACCTCATTTAAAAGAGGTATCAATGGTCGTTGGGAAACTAACCAAAGGAATGAAAGGAATTTGCTATCAGTGTACATACTCGTAAGTATACAAAATTCAACCCAAAATATGTTAATCCACGTTTGTCGATGTTTTGCAACTTCCTACAACCGACACAGTTTGGGAGATCGCTGATGTTGTAAAATATAAACAAACAAACGCTCCAACTAGGTTAAATTGCGCCTCGGTTGAAATAGTACGTGCGTAGATAATTTTTATTGCAAGTCTGTTTCATTGATGCGTAATGAAAATGCTGTAAATTATTTTTAAAATTTTATATCGTCGCCTATTCGTAACGTAGTCATCTTTTTTTATAGGGACGGGGCCCCACCACACTGCCACCACTGTGCCTCCTGTGTAGCCAGGATTAACAGCGGCGACCGCCAAAAAAGGCAATGAACAGTGAAGTCCAGTGGGTAAAATTACAGCTGCTTTGGAACTCACAACGAATTTAATCAGAAGTATAAGAATTAGTAGGAGTAAGAAGTTTTTGGAATTTGACTTCTCCTCTTGGCAATATGATAGACAGTTATATGGCAAATAAGGCATTAAAAGCCGAAAGAGATGGCTAGTAAAGTGAAGTTCAACTGCCGTGCACCACATATTTTAAGTAACGTAGACATCTATATAAATCGTACCATTGCAGAGGATGACGGTAACTCATATAGCTCAAATTTCAAGATATTTAGGGGTGTAATCGGCTCACCATTTAGGGGTGTAAGAGCCAATGCCATCTAATGCATACAAAAGAACATGTGACGCTATGATCAACTAGCATTTCCTGTGGAGCGCTTTCGAGAGAGTCAAAAATATTCAAGTTATCATATCTCGAGAAGTATTAATGCTATCAAAGTAATTCTTTTAACTATACTTATGTTACTGTCAAGTAGCCTATTTAATTAGAAGTTACACTTCAAATTTGGTATATGTTTCATCTTGGTGCGATGAATATTTGTATTATAATTGTTTATTTTATGATCTCTCATGTCTGCGCTGCATATACGTCCATCGAACGCTTACACTGGACAAACGCTAGTGTGAAGGCGGCCTTCCCTAAATGAAAATGTAAAGGATGTTAATTTAAAATTTATTTAATTATTTCAGGGCACATAAATTCTAGGAACCAGGAGTTTTAGTCACGCTACGATTTGAGTAACATCCAAAGTGACTTACCGGTCGCTAATTTAACCCTTATTTTTCGTGATAACTGTACATTAGGTACCGCAGTGGCTTTTAGCACTAACCCAAATTAGTTTCAATAACTTAATGGATTTACTGAAAATTAAACTATGGATTACAAGTATAAAGGCATACTATGATAAATAAATTAGTTACATATATGAGTCTAATTCCTTATTTTACGATGGAGGTGAAACAACGACCTGAGGAGCAATTCTCGTAATTAAAATGTAGTCTACCGTATTCTGTGAGATGGATACTTCGGCAGTCAGGCTGGATGCCCTATTATTCTTTCGCCAGAGCCTCGTACACCTCTTCACCTAACCTCATTATAGTATGATTAACAATCTGCAATTTTATTACACTGTAGACTGTAGTTCCTTTAATCAACTTAAAAAGGAGAAGGTTTTCAATTCGACGCGCTTCCCTGCGCTTTTAGAAAAAAAAAAATGAATTAAGGATAGATCATATTTTCGCCCCACGCATGGAAAGCAGTTACCGTAGCCTATGACGCCTGTAACAACAGGGGCACCACACGCGCGTTGCCGACGCTGTAAAAACCTCTTCACTCCTCTTTTGAACCCCATGCTGTAGTCTCCTGAGAAATCTTGGTCAGGCGATCATTCCACAGCTTGACAGTACGTACGGGAAAGCCCTATATTGTAAACATCGGGTAGCGAATAATAAGGTATATTGATTTTGGGTATCCGAAGGCTGTTTCCTTTGTGTGTGTTCCGAGTTACGACGCAAGGGCGCCGTTTCACGCCTACCCGTAATTAGTCGATTTCTACTGCCTACCGCGCCATAGATCTAAACGATAAGGTAGATATAGACATGAACATAATTTCAAGAAATGCAATAATCTATTACTTGTTTTATTTTCCATTAAATGTTTAAAATATAGTGTAATCTAAGCTCTGTGGATTTAGAGTAGTAATGATTTAGATACATGATCTTATATTTAATTTGTATGACGTTTCTAAGTGCTTTATAAAGTCCAAGGAATAAAAATATTTTGATTTGATTTAATTTATATATATAGTGAAATAGACTTATTTGACGAGCCCGGTGGTCGAATGGCTACTTTGACTGCGAGGTCGCGGGTTCGATCCCCGCTCAAGACAATCATTGGTGTGCATGAATGGTGTTTTCTATGTATTATAAGTATGTATTTACTTTAAAAACAAATGTATTCAAGTACATTTGTCTAGTACTTATAGTACAAGCCTTGCGCTTAATTTGCGACTAGATGGTGCTATGTAAATGGTAATAAAAAAGAATATTGTAAGTTTGTTTTATTTTCTTGGAGAGGCTTCAACATATTTGAACATGCCATAACATATTATGAAGTCATTTGAGTTATTAATAATTTTTATTTAACAAATGTATGGATACATATTAGTTCATAGAACTAAATAAACTATTATTTAAAAAAGACTAACAACCGGTCCAGAAAGTACAATTTTTTTTGTTTTGTTTTTGGACAAAAAAAGCTTGTACTTTGGGTACTAGATAACTGATATTATACTTCACTGTTGTTGTTGCTGCGAGAGAGGTCACCAGAAAGGAAGTAGTTACTCCGTTGGCGGGAGTGAAGTGGGGGGGGGGGGGGGGGGGGGAGTTTCAGGTTGCGAGTGTTAATATGGCTATGGTAACCGGTTCAAACCAGGAGGTTCGTTTGCTTGTCTGCCATCCCACGTGGTAAATATAAAAACAATAAAATACATTTTTTGTAAATACATACATATAATACACGGTAAACACATAAATATTTGTTTTGTCGCAACTCTGAGTCAAAGTGGCTATTGCTAAACATTTTACCACCGAGCAAGAATAAGAAGTTATTTGAAGTAATTCTTAGGTACCTACTAAAATAACATGCACTTTCCAGACTTGTTGTAATTAATGTGTCAGCGTTAAAATTAAAACCTAACTTTTAAACTGTAAATTCAGGTTTTTAATCAATTTAACGAGGGAACAGTTGAGGTAACGTACTGTTGTTATTCCAAGTCTCAAGGACTTAATCAAATTAAAATGTATCTGTACAATAAAAATAATATGAATTAAAAAAATCCACACGTCTTCGTATTTTTGTATTTGCTACATTAAAAGATTAAAATCTTATTGAGCAAAGAAAAGGTTTACAATGCTTTCTATATAGACATTAAGAAATTTATACATGAAGAAGAATATACATTTTCTTAAATTTTTTTCGAGTACAAAATTTATAAAGCCTATAATTATGAATAGTGCCTGACAATAATTTAAGACAAAAATTAACTTAATACATAAATTGATTCCTCATCTATCCAGTAGTGTGATTGAATTTTGGATGGATATTTTTTTTTATTTTTTTTATAACAGAGGGTGGCATGCGAGCATGTGGGTCACCTGATGGAAAGCAATCACCACCGCCCATAGAAATCAGCAACACCAAGGGGTCGCCGATCCGTTGCCAGCCTTTTAAGGGAAATATTGACTCTGTTCTTGAAGGCCCCCATGTCGTACTTGTTTGGGAATACCGCTGAGGGAAGTTGATTCCACAACTTTACAGTACGTGGTAGAAAATGCCTTAAGAAGCGTACTGTAGTAGATCGCCAAATATCAAGGTGATGTGTATGGAATTTTAATTTTTGGCGAGTTGTACGATAGTGGAACTCAGCGGCAGGTATCAAATCAAATAGCTCATCCGAGCACTCCCCGTGGTACAATTTATATAGAACGCAAAGAGATGCAACATCTCTGCGTATAGAGAGAGAATCCAGCCGATCAGAAATCATTGGGTCACCGACAATTCGAACAGCTCTTCGTTGTATGTAGCCTAGTCAACGAATAATTTGTGGATGGAAAAGTCGAAAGCAGAAACTTTGACTTAGGAACTTTGTTTGGACTAGTTAGGAGATAAACATACTAAAAGTCCTTACCCCTCCGAGGTGAGCCCGAGGGGGGGGGGGGGAGCACAAAGAAGGTCCCGTTTTTTGGTTTTTTGCTTACTTCTCGAAAACGGTGCTTCGTACGAAATTTTGTTGTACTACATAGTAAAAGCTAATTAAATTCTCTACAACTTTGTCTTTTGCACTTTGTATCTATCTTCTATCATTGCCAAGCTATGAGCTAAAACTGGTCGATTTTCAAAAATGTGTTCTACATTCTTTTAGTTATTAAGAGAGGTCTCTTCTGTTTCGCTCCATACCAACTTAAAAAGCATAAGTTTCCATTTTCTCTTATGTCAGCATGCGATGAAGAGGGGTTCGAAAACACTCTGCGGCTTGACGGATCTCAGGTTTTTCAAGTACAGTTTACAAAAACCAACTTTGCTTCTCCGAACTGCAGTAGAAGTGGTGTCGCATCCCGTGAAGGCGTGTAGAAATAATATGCCTAGCTGTTGCAATTCCTGACTTGAATAATAGGTGGTAGGTACTTTACCTCTGCTAGGCTTGACAAAGATAATATCATGGTCAGGTGGAGCCCATGCTATAAGCAGAACTACCAAGTAAAAATAAGAAATGATTTTGGTAAATTTGTACTGCACTGTTACAATGTGCTCCAGAGAAAAAAACACACTTTTGAAAATCGACCACTTTTAGAAGCTCATAGCTTGGCAATGATAGAAGATAGATACAAAGTGCAAAAGACAAAGTCGTAGAGAATTTAATTAGCTTTTATTATGTAGTACAATAAAATTTCGTACAAAGCACCGTTTTCGAGAAGTAAGCAAAAAACCAAAAAACGGGACCTTCTTTGTGCTCCCCCCCCTCGGGCTCACCTCGGAGGGGTAAGGACTTTTAGTATGTTTATCTCCTAACTAGTCCAAACAAAGTTACTAAGTCAAAATTTCTGCTTTCGACTTTTCCATCCACACTCCCCTTGTGAGCATTCATTGACCAGACTAATGCGGTCGAATGGAGCGAGTAAGTACTGGGGCGCACCAGCCCAGAGATGTGAACAGTATTCCATATGAGGCCTAACTTGGGCTTTATACAGTTGAAGGCGATGCTGTGGTGTAAAGTACCTTCTGGCTTTACAGATGATGCCAATTTTCCTAGAAGCCAATTTGGCCTTGCACTCCAAGTGACCACGGAACTGTACATCTCTGGATATGTCAACACCCAAGATACCAATGCTGGAGCTAATAGTAAGGGGAGTACCTTCCAATCTAGGAGCCACGACAAATGGGGACTTTTTTGCGGATATGATAGATATGTAGGTACAACGCCAAACTGTATCCCCTGATTTTGTTATCTTTCGTTTTTTTAAATTGCCTACCTATGGAAGCAATTTTAAAGAGATGTTCACGCCAAAACGTAGTTTATGGATACGAGAGTGTTTGGATAACTTAAAAATTATCATGCCGCCTCTAATTCTCGCAAGTCTATGACTGCAGTAAAAGCTCGAGTTTGAAGGAAGCGCCCTTGAGGCTGTTTCTAATTGTACACACACGAATATTATTTTTTTCCGTAATTATAAAACGTCACTCTACATTCTACAAATTATTTTCTAATTTCTTCAAATTATTTTCTAATTTCTTAAAATTATTTTGATACTAAAAAAATAGCTAGAAAATATGTACCTCTTCACTAGGGGATTAAGTGTCTCAACATGATGTTGAGAGCCAAAATCAACCTCACCTGCACCTGGTGGGCCCTGCGGACGCAAGTTAAAAGAGTTCTGGTAAAAGGGAGGTAGCGTACAGGGCTGGGGATGTGTCTCCACCTCACAGAATACCGCAGTCAAATAATAATTCCCTTCAGGGTAGTTGTTGCTGTGAGAGAGGTCACCAGAAAGGAAGTAGTTACTGCGTTGGCGGGAGTGAGGGGGGGGGGGGGGGGGTATCATGTTTCGAGGGTTAATAAGGCTACGGTAACCGCTTCAAACCAGGAGGTTCGTTTGCTTGTCTGCCATCCCACGTGGTAAATATAAAAAACAAGTAGAAGTCACGCTAAACCAAAGTAGGTATATCTTTCACAAATCTGCAGTAAATCTGCCCTTGAAATCTTTCTAATTACCCCGGCGGGACAGACAGACAAATGAGTTTGGATTTAGTTTAGCTAATTGTCTGTTAATAACACTTAATTACCTCGTCAGCTAATGATGACGTTCGTGATACTGTTAATATGTTTGTCAGCAAGTCATCATTCTACATAATATTTATGTCTTTTATATAATAAATATATATATACATAAAAAAATAAAATAAAGATCAAGTTAACTTTTGACGATTGACGAGCTCGTTGGTCGAATGGTTAGCAATGGCCACTTTGACTCCGAGGTCGCGGGTTCGATTCCCGCACAAGACAAACATTTGTGTGCATGAACATGTCTGTTTGTCTTGTACTGGGTATTTTCTATGTATTATAAGTATGTATTTACAAAAAAAAATGTATTTAAGTACTTTTATCAGATGTCTAGTACCCATAACACAAGCTTAGCGCTTAATTTGGGACTAGATGGCGCTGTGTTAATTGTCCAGAAATATTTATTTATTTTATTTATTTCCTCTTTTAAATCGACATAAGAATAGGAAAGTCTGACGTCATATATGTAGGTTTGTTTTGTAATCAATTAACTTGGTGATGTATCATCAGATTTCTTTTCTGAAAATAACGACCGCTGCCGAAAGAAAACAGCAGGAACCGATGACTGAGCTTATCATCCGAAGCACGGAGGAGCTCGAAATAAATAAACCTATCCATAGACAAGTTACGGTGGACGTTACTTAACTTGCGTAACTGGTTAGTCTAACAATGCCATCGAGCGCCAAATAATTAAATAACAAATAATTAAGAGAGGTAGGGAGTATTTTTAAGCTGCCCGACTGGGGAATACCTCCACCTCACAGAATACCGCAGCCAAATAACAATTCCCTTGAGGGTTGTTGTGTTCCTGTGAGTGAGTGAGGTCACCGGAAAGAAAGGAAGAAGTATAGGCTGGTAATGGATAGGCGACCCCTTGATGCTGCTGATCTCCATGGGCGGTGTTAATTGCTTTCCATCAGGAGACCTACATGCTCGTTCATCCCGCTTTAAAAAAATGGTTGTATGTAAAGTCGGTTTACGGACGATAATTTTACGTGATAACGTAAGAGATAGAGGCGTCACAAGCCGAATGCTTAAGCCGATCGTGCCTCTCTATCGTTTGTTCCGCGCTCTCGTTTGCACGCTCTGCTCAGGCGGAACGTGACAATGAGTCATGCTTTTTCGTGCGTGCAGCCGGCGTTCATCGTGTCTATCTAAAAGATTGGCGCAAATTTATAAAGATGTATGTATAATGTATGTTTCTTATTGTGGTTCAAGATTACCAAGCTCTTAACAATATTGGGCCACACCTTTTTCACATTTCACTGGGTGGCGTGCCACTCCGTAATATGAACAAACGCGATAAATTACAAGTCGAGCCTTCTGTGTCAAGCGTAATGTTTTAGATATATCATGTCTCAAACTGGAAAAGTGTTAAGTAGGTAGATAACAATAGATTTTTATGTATTCTGTCGCCTTTTTGGGGATTAACATAGGATATTTTCTTATAGATGCGTTCTACTTGCCTCTATTGCGACAAGAAAAAATGGGGTGCGGATTTGGCGGTGTATTGTACGTGAATACGGTATATGCAATAAAATTATGTCGAAATGGCAGCGTTTCCCCTTTCCCCGCACGCCATGTTCAATAGTCATTACTTAGCGTAATAAATTCTTTGATCCTTCATCTATCCAGTGGTGTGATTGAATTTTGGATGGAGATAATCGATATGTAGCTGCAACACCAAACTGTATCACGCGATTTTGTTATCACCCATTCGTTTTTAGGGTTCCGTACCCAGAGGGTAAAAAGGAACCCTATTACTAAGGCTCCGCTGTCCGTCCGTCCGTCCGTCCGTCCGTCCGTCTGTCACCAGGCTGTATCTCTCCTCCGTGATAGTTAGACAGTTGAAATTTTCACAGATGATGTATTTCTGTTGTCGCTATAACAACAAATACTAAAAAATTGAATAAAATAAATATTTAAGGGGGGCTCCCATACAACAAACGTGATTTTTTTTGCAGTTTTTATAGATAATGGTTGGTACGGAACCATTCGTGCGAGAGTTCGACTCGCACTTGGCAGGTTTTTTTATAATACACTAATGTATTCATATTTATATCTATATATATCTAGGCTATATCTATATAGGTTGGTGGTTAGCCTGTAACTAGAGGGAGCCATCGACAGCGGGCCCCTGACACAGTCCAAAGTGCCTGAAGAGCAGCTGCAGTATGGCGTGCGTAGGCTGTACGACTGATCGTATAGAATAAACATGATCATGACATAATGTCCTTGTAAGTATAAGGAAAATAAAGTCCACGGTAATTTATAAATAAATAATAAATAAATATTTCTGGACAATTTTACACAGCGCCATCTAGTCCCAAATTAATGTACTTAAATACATTTTTTTTTGTAAAAACATACTTATAATACATAGAAAACACCCAGACCAAGACAAACAAACATGTTCATGCACACAAATATTTGTCTTGTGCGGGGATCGAACCCGCGACCTCGGAGTCAAAGTGGCCATTGTTAACCATTCGACCACCGAGCTCGTCAAAGAAATATTACAAAAAGTGTATAATAAGTGACCACAAGGGTCTAATAGCTGAATAAATAATTTCATTTCGTTTCACATTATCCCATAATATCTGTAGTGCATCATCAGGTCATTTTAGTCTCCACTATACAGGAGCACGACCCTCTCGTCCGTCCCAGACAGAAGGAGGATTTCGCCTACACTCCCCACGCTGGCCAGATGGGTTGGGGAGGCCTGATCCATGTTTTACAATGTATTTTCCTTAGTCTCCTTTTACGACATCCACGGGAAGAGACGGAGTGATTCTATTCTAGTCTGCAGGAAACTTCACGGCCAAACAAACATGTTCATATCTGTAGTGCGAGTGAACGTTATTTCCTAAGATATAAGTATAATAACTACAATAGTTTCATCAGTAGTCCACCACAAGTAGGCGAAAACAGCTAAATTTCAAGTTTCAAGGTTCAGCGATAATATCGTCTGCGTTGATGAATCACCAGACACGCCTTTTACATATTCAGGCTTTCAGGCAGTCACGAGTGTGATATAGTAGGTAGCAGATTGCCTCACTTCCACATTTCCAATAAGAGTTTCCTTCTAGAACGTTCCCTTCCGTCTTATTTCGAAAAAGTTTTTTTTGTTTTGTTTTTGATGAGCCCGGTGGTCGAATGGCTAGCAATAGCTACTTTGACTCCGAGGTCGCGGGTTCGATCCCCGCACGAGACAGACATTTGTGTGCACGAATATTTCTGTTTGTCTAGGTCTGGGTGTTTTCTATGTATTAAAATATGCATTTACAAAAAAACAATTAAGTACATTTATCAGTTGTCTAGTACCCATAGTACAAGCTTTGCGCTTAATTTGGAACTAGATGGCGCTGTGTAAATTGTCCAGAAGTAATTATTTTTTTATTAATGTCGATAGCTGGGCCTATCGCCCAAGTTGAAGCCGATTCCCACGGGATTTTTTGATTGCTAATATCAAACTCTAGAATAGATTATTGGCAGTTGTGTTTAACTTAGCTGACAGAAACTATGAAGGTTTACCGATAAAGCTAAAAATGTTTGTTAGCAACTTAAACTTAATCTATTTTTAGGGATCAAAACATCACTTTATTTTCAAATTTATGCATTGGAAACCGAAATGAAAGACTATAGGGTTCAATAAACCCTATTTATACATCAGCTTAATATTAATATCCACCCTGGCCTCTGATTTTTGAATCAAACAACAAAACAATCAAACATTGTCGTCAACCCTCACTCATCCCACAGCTGGGATACGGGTCTCCCCTCAATTGAAGGGGTTTAGACTAGCATACTCCACCACGCTGCTCAACTGCGGGTTGGCGGAGAATAATGCATAAATCAAAGGTATTACATGACTGACGATGATGATGATGAATAGCGGAACCTTTCGTTTCGGAGAAGAGCCAACAGGCAGACACATAAACAAATTTTCTTCCAACTATGCTTTAATTTCATCACAATCACACTAAAAACTCAGTACAAAACGAGTCTTTAATGCTCTAGAGCAATAAAAATGTATGAAATTTCATTATTGCACAGTTTTTTTTAATCGCACCAAAAGGTGCCAATCTCAATGGATTAGCTCTATTCAGCCAGCCGATATCAATACTTTTTTTTTCGTACGTATTATTCGTTTCTATCCTACTTGTTCCAAATTTAAAAAATGATTGCTGCTAACTCTGAGTTAAAAATGAAAGAAATTTAAAAAAGTGTTTTGGCGGGAACTTTGTTAATTTTGCTTGACAATATTTTTGGAGACGATAAAAGTGTGATACTATCTGATTTTGAGTGCTTCGGCTTCGAATTAAAATGGAATCATCTAGCGACACATTAACTCTGGAAAATATTCTAAATGAAGCCGACAGTGTTATAGAAACTTCTATTTTAACTGTTTTATATGAGTTTCTTTTATCTACTATTCCTATAGGTATTAGTTGAAAGAAAAGCAGATTATGCACCTCGCCTTAAGTAATTTATATTGCCCTCGTGCCTGTTAGATTAGAGCCCTCGCTAACGCTCGGGCTCTAAATCAGGCACTCGGTGCAATAATAAATTACTTTGTGCTCGATGCAATAATCTACTATTAAAAAAGTTTCATTTTGTTTTAAGTACCGTACCTATATTTTCATATTTATTTTTTAAATTTATTATTTATTTATTTAGCATTTAGTAAAAAAAACTATTATTTTGATATTACAAACGACATTTAATATTTATATATTTATTTATTATTTAATTTTTAGATTAAAAATTGTATAAATTATTTAACAATATCGTAAAATACACAAAACTATAAAGATCCGCAAACTTTCATTCTAATATCATCAGTCAGACTTTTTTTAGCGTCGATCAAAGTTTGGCGGGAAAGTCCATTTTAAAAGTATGAAATTATTAAAAAATAATATTTAAAATGCTATAACTTTTATTATGATACTAATCACATAAACGTAATATTTAACATAGCTGTCGTACAAATTTCTGATTTGATGCATACAAAATACTCGGTAGTCATTTGTATGGTGCGTTTTGGGGCAGTCTAAAAATTGAGATTTTCAAATTACCATATCTCGAGAGATTTTTGTACTATCGAAGTAATTCTTTCACCTATGGTTATAATATGGAGACGTCCCTACATATCAAACCGAAAAAAATGTTAGTCAAATAGCCTATTGTATGAAGCTAAATATTAAGACGATTATTTTATTTATATTACACGATATCCCCCAGTGTTTATAAATAAATAAAAAAAAAAGAATAAAGAAAAATATATCTTTTTATTTCGGATTTACCATCCAGTTTTAGTAAAAGTTTATGAATCGACTTTCGAATTTTGTTACGAGTTCGAAATAGAAACTAACGATTATAATAAATGATAATAGACCCATAACGATTATTTTCCGGCAAATCTCGATTCAAACACACATTAGTGAAAAAAATAAAGTGGGGTATCTATATAATAATTGATTTTCGAATTTTATTAGTGTTTGAAATATATATAACTTAAACGCCTTATCGATTTTTTTTGCGGCAGATCTCCATTCAAAACAAACAAAAAAGTAGGTACATATTATTTAAAATGCCACGTAATTATTGATAACATTTTATCTATTCCAATAATGAGTTAAGTATCATGTAATATCATGTTTTTATTATGAGATTATATCGAAAATCCGGCTTACCTCTTGAAGTGACATTGTGAAGCAGAAAAATCCAGATAAATCACGTCTCACACCGCTGACACATTTCTCCTATCACTTTAGTGAAAATAAATATTGTTTTTGACGGCAACATCGCACCAACTGACATTCCAAATTGTTTATTTCACATTAATTAAACTTCATTAATTAATTAATGATTGTTTGTTAATTTAATAATGATGTTCACACAGGTTTTTGTAGATAAATATTAGATTACCTACTTCAATGAGAAAACTTATAAAGAAACTCTTTTTTTTTATAATTTGAAGGTACACGAGTAGCACTTGAGGGCTACACTACGAGTTTCGATATCGAATGCGACTGAGTGAATACGGAATTCAAATTTTCAAATTTGGAACATCGCAGTTTATAATCGAGTCATGGTCGCATTCCAAGGTCACGACATTGTATGCAGTTCCAAGTTCTAATCAAATGAAATTATGCACACACCTTGCACCGAAACAGTGTAACTGAATGTACTTACACGCACACGGTATCGAAATTTTGAACTTCGAATGCAATATTGGCGCGTTTTTGTTTCGATAGTTTTTTCGAGATGTAGTACTATTGTAGTTCGTTTTTGGTTGTATTCGAGATGTTTTCGAGTTCGTTTGTTTGTTTGCCGTCAGACGTCCTCGCGGTAGGACGTCCGCGGAACAACTGGCGAGAGTTCAGTTCCTTATCAACGGTTATCACGTCATTACTTCGTGCAATTGTTTTTTTATTCGTATTTTGTTCATTAATACACTTTATCAGTTCGTTTTTTTTTTGCATATAAACTGATAATGTTATATTTGACTTTGTGATTGACTCACATAGGTTGCTGTTGGAACATTCAATTTCTGGACTACGTCGTTTATAGGTACCTATATTTATGATAATTAGGTAATGATAGTGAAATTTCTCACGCCCAGTAAACTAATTTTGTTAGTGAAGAGATAATAGTCGAGATTTAAACAAATATTTCGTCCCTTAGTCATAGCCCTTACATTAATTTAGTTATTTAATAATGATTGCATTTTATATAGTAATTATGGTTATAGAATGTATTAGATTAACTATATAAGTAAATAATAATAAATAAATAAATATTTCTAAACAAATTACACACTGCCATCTAGTTCCAAACTAAGCAAAGCTTGTACTAAAGGTACTAGATAACTGATACTATACTTAACATATACATTTTTTTTTGTAAATACATACATATAAAACAACCAGACCAAGACAAACAGACATGTTCATGCACATAAATGTTTGTCTTATGTGGGGAACGAACCCGCGACCTCGGAGTCAAAGTTGCCATTGCTAACCATTCGACTACCGCCCTCGTTAAATCAAGTCAGATGTAAGTATTCCGTGCTCTATCAAGGTGCACGTTTAATTAACCATAAATATAACTATAGTAAGAACAAATTTATGCTTCACACAATATGAAGGAATGTACACAAATAATAGCTTCACGTCAAGGACTAAGTGCCTGTTTGTTTGAATGCGATGAATTCAAAAACTACAGAACAATCAAATTATTGATATGGTTTTCACCAATGGACAGAGAGGTTTCTGTGGCCTGTGTTAAGATAAAAAAAAAATAACCTATTAGCTGGCTCGGCGAACTTCGTGTCGCCTTTAAATATTTTTACGTTAATTTTTCCGATGAGTTATAAACTATCCTATCTCTCAAGTTGGATCAAACTGTACACACTGCGCAAAATTTTATTAAAATCAGTTTCTTAGTTTAGGATTCCAACGCAGACAAACAACGTGACACGAAATTTTTATTTATTAAGAAGATTTTAAAAATCCAACTGGCATTTTCAAGTGTGTGCTTAGAGTTTATAGGAAACAAGCTTTGGACCCCCGTTAGGGGATGAATTTTGAAAAATCCTTTCTTAGTGCACCCCTAGACGTCATATGTAACTACGTGCCGAATTTGGAATCTCTAGACACCAGCGGTTTGGGCTGTGCGTTGATATATCAGTCAGTCAGTAAGTCAGTCATGACTTTGAATTTTATATATATAGATTTAGAGGAATTCTTTACTTCCGTATGCCTTTATAATACAAATCCTTTTATAAAAACGCTTACGATTTTATTCTGTTACTAAAGTTAACAATTCGTATAACGGCAACTGACAAAATGAAGATCATTACATGTAGTGTCAGGCAGTCAAAAATAATAATTAGTATGTTTTGTATTTGCCGAGAAAAATCTAGACCCTACCTTGAAAATCGTCAACATACTCTCTCATGATATGATATCAGTCCCTTAATACTTGCGAAATCAATTGAGAATAATTTAGAAATAAAACCGGCCAAGTGCGATTTGGACTCGCGCACGAAGGGTTCCGTGCCATCTATAAAAACGGCAAAAAAAAAACACGTTTGTTGTATTCCCATACAACAAACGTAATTTTTTGCTCCCCTTGAATATTTATTTTCTTCTGTTTTTTTAGTTTCTATTTGTTGTTATAGCGGCAACTATAATGCATCATCTGTGAAAATTTCAACTGTCTAACTCAAGCTTCTTGAGATACAGCACCAGGCTGTATCTCTTGAACCGTGATTAACTCTCTCAGACGGACTGTCTCAGACAGACGGACGGACGGACGGACAGCGAAGTCTCAGTAATAGGGTCCGTTTTACCCTTTGGATACGGAACCCTAAAAAATGTACCACGTTAATTGATTTGAAAAAATGACAAAAACAACGACCATCCACCCAGAATCCAGCAACCATAGGCATTGTAAACCTTGGTGCACGGTTTCTCGAGTACCTACTCGTACGCAGGTAAGAAGAACAGTTTTGGGAGTTAATTAAAAATTTCACAAAGACCTGCATACCTAAATGATTATCATAACATGTAGTGGAGTACAATGACCGTATGTACCGTTCACACGACTCTCACTGTTTACCTAACGTGTGAGTATCCTAAGTTAGCACGATTGGCACTTCATAAGCACTGCATGGTGAAATTTTGTGATGAAGTTTTCATGTTAATTATGTTAAGATATAAGAAGAAACGGAACTAAATATTACTACTAAGTACTACATATTTACTTTTTTAAACTTATTTAAATATTACTACATATTTACTTATTTAAACTTTATTGACCACAATATTACTTATGGGCCTTGTCTATTGTTGATCGAAGCATAAGGGTACAAAAGGCGGACCTAACGCCAAAAGCAGTCTTTACATGTCAACCTTTGGGAATAGCAGAAATACAAAACACGGACGGACATATTTATTAATAAAAAACTTAAAAAGTTTAATACAACAATTAACATTTGAAATAAATAATTGATTATTGAAATATATATTCGTTAAATTAAAAAGGAAAATCTTAAATAAAAACATCACAAATTTTCTTTAATTGTAAAAGCAGCTAAAAGTCATCCTAAATTGTTAATATAACCGATACAGGACACCTTCAAAGGGAACCGTGATTTCTACTGCCGATGCTACCTACAACTTCGTACATTGGTACTTTTCAGCGCAATTGAAGAGAACAGGAATAGTAGATAAACTTTAGTACATGCAAATAATTATTAAGGTGAAAGAGTGAGTGAAGTCACCAGAAAGAAGGACCGAGTATAGGCTGGCGACAGATTAGCGACCCCTTGGTGTTGCTGGTCTCCATGGGCGTTGCTGATTGCTTTCCATCAGGTGACCCACATACTCGTTTCCCCACCTCTTATATAAAAAAGGTGACATTTTTTATAACGACCAGAAGGCCAATTCTCGTAACTTTTCTACGAACGCAGATTGATTGTTGACCGAATCGAGATTGAATTGTGAATTGACTAAAATTATATACTTACTTGTTTTCATTAATTAATTATTATTGTTGGTAAATTAACTTTCTTAGTTTGTTAAATTTGCAGTCATATTTCGATATAGTCCCAGTTAAACTTTGAAGTAACGTATTGTGATACGAGAATATCAAATTTGACATTTGTGAGATCGAAACTGAATTTTGACCGTGTTTTGACTACATTTTAATTACGAGAATTGCCCCTTTGATTAAAGTGGTCGAAGAGGAACTTGCCCGAAGGACGAAGGGGAACTTTTCAATAACAGCTCATCGTATATCAAAAATTCTTGAATGCGAATGCTGAAACCTTTCTTCATGCCACAATGAACGCAGAACTCGTCTATAGGTAAAGACATCTTAGTTCAGAAACAATTTAGCTCCCAAGTGCAATGCCGCCCGAATGTTAAATATAGCACCTACGTAACCGTCACCACTGACTCACTATGCAGGTGTGGTCATTCCATTAGCCATATGGAGACGGTCGACGATCCTTGCGCACCAAATATGAATTCAAACATTACAGTCGAAATAAAAAATAATCCGGCACTTTTATATATTCTAGGCACACTTCTTGAGGAGCTGGATTACGGACGTAAGTTAAGTAAACACCACCACGTCACACCTCGACCACTCCATACAAATGTCGCGTCGGTAACTAATACATAAACAATGACGTCTGTGCAGAGCGGGTATGAGCGTGTGTGCGTGCCGCACCACACAAACTGTTCCAAATTTGTCTTAGAGGGGAGGTGAGGTCAACACGAGAGAGCGGCAGGGAGTGGCCATACTATACGTAGTACTATTATTTATACTGTGATAACGTCGACCGTAGCCGTCGGAAATCGTTATCAAATATTGTTTGGTTTACGCCTACTTTAAAAGTTTAGCAATAATGTTCTTAATTATGATTTTGCGCCTTATATTTCATAAGTATTTTTCTTTTTTTTTTTGCAAAGTGAACAAAATGTTCTTCATTGAACATTATAAGTACTATTTATTTATATAAACTTTATTACACACAATCCTAAAATTATTGTATAAAGGGCAAAGTCACTGCATAGTTTCTCATTTCTATTCTTATTTCATTTTCTATGGTTTCCCAGTTCACCTTCGACTTTAGAGGCATTTGTAACACTTGATGAAGGGGATAATGTAATTACATTTAAAACCAGAATTTGATTACGTTTCAGAAATTAAAAAAAAAACAGAATGCTAAAAACGGGAGAAATTAGCAGTTAAAAATACACCAGCGTAAGGATCATAACAATTAATTTCCGTCTTCAATTATAAACGTTCAGCTTGTTTCGATTTAAATGCCATTCAGTGAGCGGCACGATTTTTTATTTTAGATTAAAAGAGTAATGTTTCTGCATTGAGAACCTTTTTTTATTTCCAGTATTCCGTTTTAAAATCTCAAATGTTTTACAAATTAATGCGCAATTTCTGATTTTCTGGAAAATCTGACAATAAAGGTCCCTGCTGCTAAAATAGCACTACTAGAGTAAAAGAAAAAAAAAGTAAAAAAAAAAGAACAATTATTCACTAAAAACACACAAAAAACTATGTAACACGATATTTTATTTCCTCATAGTTTTTAATAACTAGATAAAACATTATTGAATGCAGCTGCTGAAGTAAAATGTGACAAAAACGGCCGTTTTTTGCCAATTTCCTTTTCAAAAACGCATCGTTCATCAATTTGCTAAGTTGTAATATGAGGCTTAATAAACAATCGTGTAACACAGTTTTTTGATTAAACTTAATGAAATACAGCTTTCAGAAAATCCAACATAATGGGAGTTTAACTTATTAAGAAATAATCATAACCAGAAGTGGGCAAAACCAGAAATGGTCTTATGCAGAAATAGTCATAATAAGGAGTGGACACCAAACGTCAAAAGGTCAGGAAGGGTTGTATAGTTAGCGAATATTTTGTTTTACTTGGGTGACGCTAGCTTTGCAGCACGGACCCTGAATTGCTACGTTATTTAGGACACCATATTACTTTGATCAATAATAAAGAAATAGATGCACAATGACATACAAAAGCAGCATGTCCGCGGTAGACAGAAGAAGACATAAATCTTACTTACATAGACCAATATCAAAAGAAACTATAACTTTATAACATGCATTGTAAATTGTCTCTTACTCTTTCGGTTTAAGATTTACAATTCAGACTAGTTGTTATGTCATTTATATAAAAACAAGATTCAGACAAAGAAACTCATTCATGTATTACTGATGGAAGATAAATTATTTCTGCCACAATCTTGGACACTGTAAGTAATAGTACGACGTTGAATTAACCCACTGACGAATTAACCACAGTTAATCCAAAGGTTACAGATGCGATGGAAGGACGACATCGTGAAGTTGGTGGGCACGAACTGGATAAATGTGGCCCAAAACAGAGCAGAGTGGAGACCCATACCAACACGGTTGAAGAAAGGCTTAGATGAATCCAAAGGTTCCAGTAGTCTTCTGTAGTCTCTTATAAATATAGCACTTACTTGGGCAGTAGCAGGCGCATCATCAGGACGTAGCGCATGCAGCCGACCCTCAAGAAACTCGGCGAAGGTTCGCACGGCAGCCGCTGCATCACGATACCGCTTCCACAGGTCCACTGCCTTGTGATATCTGGTTGAAGAAAAAAGAAAAGTACTGGGGTGCTGCACATATTCAAGTGAACCTTAAGCCGACCTTAGGGCCTGAAAGGCGCGCCCGGGACTTCAACACTTAGGCAGCATATATGATTTTAATTGCATCGATGCAGGAGCAAAGATTTAGAACTGCCGGTAGACTTAGGATTCTTCGCTACGCTTGTGCTCAACATAACCTCGTCAAACCGCCATGGTCTCAGCAACGTCATATCCAGGAGTATTCTTTCACAGTTACAGACTTTCATATAATATATAATTAATGACAGAAGATAGTGGAATTCAGGCATAATACCTAGGAGCACAATGATGTGTTGCTCAGTTTGTGCTAATTGAGAGAGACGCTTGCTGAGATTTATTGTAAAAAAGGTTTACAATAAAATAATCGTGTAACTGTTTCTCCCGCCATATAAATTGGAACACAGGAATACCAAAATGGATATAAGTTCGATGTTCACAAAAAATGCTTTATTTTTAATAAAGGGATAAACTGAAAATAACTATAAAAAAATTCCTTACTTGTCGCACAACTGTGTCAGGTTGCTGCAAGTATGATCGTATGCTGCAGCTGCGTCGTCCAGTTCTCTTCGAAGCTGGGCGGCCACGGACGGGTCGGTGGAAGCTTCGAGGGGAGCCGCGGCATCTTTCAACTCGCCTACCAGCTCACCGCTGCGACGCGATAACGATTCACTGAGCGTCTGTAAGGAAATCATCAGGTTAAAGTTTGCAAGTTCATGTCGCTCAATCAGCGCTGGGATAAATGGTATTCCTTTTGTACTCGTACAAATTATAACTTTATAATCATCTATTTAGGCTCTTGATGGGCTATTGTCTTTTTTTTTGACACACGGTTAAAAAAGTTAAAATTTCAGGTCTTCACGTGTGGTTGTAAAGAATACTTTAGTGTTACGCATTCTAAGACAGCCGTAGTTTTACGGTGGTGGTTTTTAATATGAAAGTAAAGAAACAATTAACTTTACGGTAGTTTACCTCTAGTTTCTCTGTAGCTTTCAGAAGGCGATCATAGTCCACCTGGCCTTGTACAGTAAGGAGCTCGACCATGTAGTCGGCTTCTCTCACAGCACCTTGCACCATTTCTAACTGCCTTTCAAATCTCCTCCATAGATGGACTTTGGCACGGAGTCTCACACTTAAATCATTACAGGCTGCTTCTAATTCTGCGTGTGTTTCCTACAAGAGAAAAAAACAATGTAAGAGTATTATGACAACAAAGAATTAATGATTTTTTAAAATAAATCATAGTGTCATGCTTACCTGTAAAGCTGAAATATCTCTCTCTACACCTGTAGGTGACACACAGACGCGTAAACTTGTTGGTAGGGTATGCAATGCCTGCCTTAGTGCTAAGATATCTCGCCATTGAGAACTTAGATCTTCTAATAATCTTTCACAGTTTTCAGATGCCCTTTCTACCACGTCACTACCAAGACGTTCTGCAGCCTCACACTCATCTAAAGTCAGGCGAGCGCGACGCTGGCTCTTCTGGCAACGAATGATTCCAGTCTGAACTTGAACAATCTTCTCTTTAAGCAATAGACTTCTTTCTAGTTCTTCAGATATCTGGTCATCTAGTATTCCAGACTGGGATAAAAGTGCTCCCAAACGTTCAGATTCTGCCGTTGGTAGTAAACTAAGTCTCCCAAGTTCATTCTGTATTCTATCCATGCGACTGGTCATAACCTGCAACCTTTCAATGTACAGGTTGAGTTCATCTTCACTCTTAATGACCCCTTTAAGGCCGTCTAGTGCTGCACGCAGTTCTCTTATTTCTTCTTCTAAAATATTAAGTTTTTCACCAGATGTCACATCACGATCTGAAATATTTTGAATAGCTGAAGCGTGAATATTGCCAATCTTGGTAGCCAGCTCAGCCCATTTGTCCTCAATCTTAGAGAAGAATTCACGCTGCACCATTTCATCTGAGATTGGTAGGATTTCTAACGCTTTCTCGAACTGAATACCCGATTCATTCTTGAGATTATTGTGTACTTCATGTTGAGCTTTTAACTCCCAGAACCGACGGAGATTGCCAGTCGTTGTAATATTTTCTGGAGTAATGTTGTCTAATTCCCTAGTTGCGATTTTCATCCAACCTTCAATTCTATCAATAAGGTGATCATACATAATCCAATTTTCTTTGAATGCTGTCAGTCGTGTTAATTTAGAATCTATGTCTTCCTGTAGATTCAAAAGTGTGTCTAAAGCTACAGAGCATTCGGTCTCCAAGCTTGAGCAGACTATGAGGTTTTGTAAGCCTTCCGTTATAGAAAGTAAACGCAACATTTTAGCATAATGATGAGACACATCTAAACTCAATGACTGATACAAATTTATATATTGTTCATGGTCCATTGAAGTGACATTCGTGAGGTCAGGAAGCCTTTGTTGAGCTACAATTAGCCACTGGTTTTCAGCTTTCATACCTTGTTCTAACATTGTCCATTTAGACGCCGCTAAGGTCATTTGTTGAGCCCTACTAGCAGCTCTATCGATAATTAAAGTAGCTCTGTCATGAAGTGAGTTATGTAACGAAGAATATTTGGATTTTGTTTCACTATCCAAGTTATCTTCTAGAGATTCCAATATAGCTCGACAATGGCTGAGATTTACGAAGAATTTTCTGTGTTTCTGGATTTCTTCGTGCAAGTGATCCAAATTAGATACGATTATTTTACCATCAAGTAAAGCCTCCGCAACGTCTGTAATTTGTCCAAAATCTTGCAAGGTTTGTTCATACTCTTCAACTAGTGAGGTTAGTTGTAGAATTCGATCTCTTTCAGTATTTATTACATTTTCTACATGCTTCGTATCATCATCACATGCATAAAGAATCGCAGGACATTCTCGTTTTGGATTGGATTCAGATAATGTACGATATCGTCTGAATAACTTATTAACGGTATCTGAGTTATCCGCGTTGCTTAATTCTATTTTATCAAGGTTGTCGAGCTTCTGTTGAGTTGGAACATCTGATAAAATTATATCATCAAGTTTAGATTTCACTAGTTCTACATTCTGTTTAAGGTTTTGCGTTTCATTCAAGAATTTGTTCCATTCCGATTCACCATCTTGTATCTTAATTGAACTTTGTTCATTCAATGTACTGACGGCATTTATTTGATGGTTTAAAGTTTCAATCAAAGTAATGATTTCTTCATTAACTTCAGTAACATCAATAATTTCTTTTAGGTATTGGATATAATTTTGAAGTGACTTCAAGCGGTCTGTTTCTTCTGATCGTTTAACACCTGATATAGTCTCACTATGAATCTTATATTGAATTTCCTCTAACCATACTGAAATAGTTTCTATAACTATAATAACACTTTTTTCAATTCTGGTAGGATCATTGTTCTCCACAGCATCCTTTACCTCATCTAATTTGTTATTCACGATAAGTTCGTATGATTTTTCTACTGTAGGTTCGTATAATACTAATGCCATGGAATTATCGGAAATATATTTTTGAGGTTCAGTAACTGAATGTGTGCGTTTTTCAAGAGCATCTAATAATCTTTCCTTTTCTGTCTTATGCGGAGGTCTAATACTCTTACTTGGGGATGGCGACTTCGATTTAGATCTTTGTACAACATCTGAGTATGTCAGTTTGGGTTGTGGTACGTGTGGTATAGTATGGTCATAGCGTTTTGGTTCTATTGGGCTAACAACCTGAGAAATGCCTTCATCTATAGAAGAAGGATCCTTACTAGATAAGTCCTCACTCGTTGGAGTAATTGACATAGATAGTTCTGTAGTAATAGGATCCGATAAACTTTCTGGAGAGTGTAACGAAGGTGACTCTGCCTTCTTCTTATGTTTCCTCTTCTTTTGTTTGTGTTTTTCACCAAGTATAATAGATTGAGGTCTTTCTTGAAGTTGGCGTTCATTTGCAAGAAAGTCATCTGTGGCCTGAGGGATTGATATTTGTGCTCGTAAATGAACTTCATAAGGTTCATCTGTAGATGTTGAAATAGAATCTTCAGAATATACTCTGGGGGATGTTTGTTGTATATTATCTACAGTAACAACTTCATTTTTAATTAATTCTAGTTCAGTTACTGGATCTGATATTTCTTTTTCTGGTTCATCTCTTGGGGACGTTTGTTGTGTGCTATCAACTGTAATAACTTCTTCCTTAGCTAATTCTAGAAGAGGTTCTTGTTCTGCTTTTTGAGGTTCTTCTCTTGGCGTCGTTTGTTGATAACAGTCAATAGATTGAACTTCAGTTTTAGTTGATTCTAATGTTGATATTAGTGATATCTTTTCTTCTTCAATTCTAGGGGATGTCTGCTGAACACTGTCTACTGTCACAATTTCTGCTTTTGGAATTTCCAGTTGTGGTAGTTCTTCTGGGGTATTCCGTCGTGAAGTTTGCTGTGTACTATCGGTAACTTCTTTTGGTTCTACGATATCCAATATAACAGGTTCAGGCTCATCAGATTGTGTGAAAGTACTAGTAACAGGAACTTCAGGTGTTTGAATACTTATCTCAGTTACTTCTTTTTCTTTAACAGGAGATGTTGATGTTTCTTGATCTATTATTTCATGTTTTATAGTTTGAATATCAGAGTCACTTGTCTCAATAACTATTTCTGTACTCTTTTCATGTTTTTGTACTTCTGGTAATGGAGATGTTTGCATTTGTCTAGACTCTGTTTCGATTGTTGGCTTTATTTCAACTTCTTCCACTTCTTTTATTTCTTCGACTGGTGATGATGTTTGAGAAAATTTTTCCTCAGGTGCAGAAATATCATGTGGTATAACTTGAGTGGTTGCTTCAGTTTGTATAACTTCGGGGGTATCACTTCTGCTCGTCTGAATTTCTGAGTCGGACATTAGCACTTTCTCCAAAATCGTCACTTCCTCTATTGTTTGGGTATGTGCTTCCTTGTCCTCTACAGGCGTTGTTTGGACTAACGACTCACTAACAGGTGTAGGTGAAGTTTGCTGTAATATGTCAACTGTCTCTGGCCTGGGAATTTCTATTTCATCTTTATCTTGTTCAATAGAAACTTCTGGCGATGTTTGAACAGAATATTCTTGAGTTGCCACTTCTTCTACAACAGGAACTGGATAAGTGATAGTCGTAGTTACTTCTTTATGAATAGTTTCCGGACTACTTTGTACACATTCTTCTACTATTTTTACTGTAGTGCTGTCTGAAACTTCACTCATCGTGTGGTAAGATTCTTCTCTTGGAGATGATTCTACTGTTTCATTACCTACCTTAGGACGTTCAACCTGTATTTCAGAAGTCATTTCAAGCCTAGGTTCAGGTTGTGGTTCTGGTTCCAAAAATTGTTCTATCTGGGGCTTCTTCTTGCGTTTTTTATCTTTTGATTTCTTTTCCGTAATTGGTTCTGCTATCTCTACTGGTGTAGATATAGATGTTTCATCTGAGTCAGTAGTACTGAGTTTAGGATACGTGGTTTCCTCGCTTACGCCATGTTGCTTTCGTTTCTTTTGTCTTTTCTTTTTATCAGGTATTATTATTGGATCTAATGAAACATCTTCTGGTTCATATCCTTTTTCCTCCGCGGCAGTTTCAGATTCAATTATGGAAGAATCTGGCTCAGTTTCTTGTAACTCAGTTGATTTTAATATTTCTAACGTAGGCTTGGGTGACTCAAGAGGAGGCGATGTCGGTAATTCAACATAGTGGCTTAAAGATGTACTTTCACTTTCAGTAACACTTTTATCTGTTTCTGTTGGAATTTCCGTCGGTATAGAGTCACTATCTTCAGAACCACGTTTCTGCTTTTTCTTCTTTTTACTTCGTTTCTTGTCTTTCATTGGTTCAGTTGGCATTGATTGTTCTTTTTCTGCTATATCGACCACTGGTAAAGGTACATGCTTTTCAGTAATTTTTACGTCAATTGGTAAGTTAACATTAATGTCTTTTTTGACCACAATTGGTTCAGTTTCAAACCTTTCAACTTTAATATCTAACTGAACTTCCGGTTTAGTTTCTTTTATTTCTTGAATTTTCTTAATTGACATGGATATATCCAGTGTTTGTGGTTGTTTTTCTGTTTGTTGTTGTTTTTCTGTTTTAACTGTTTGTGTATCTTGAGTTTTCATATTTTCAAGTGCGCGTAAGTCAGTATCTTGTCGTTCTGCTTCAAGAAGCAATCTTACGTCGTTTTTAGGTCCAGGCTTAATTGATGGAGGTACGGCTGTTTCTAGTATATCAACTGGAATAAATTCTTTTTTCTCTTCCATTTCTGATTGTATCGGTACAACAATTTTGTCACTATTGTCTGCTGTTTCTTGCATTTTGAAATCAAGTTGTTCAGTGGAAGATAATACCGGTACCTCTGAACTTTCTTTTTTAACAATATCGTCTACTTGAATAGAAATATTATCCTCTGTAATTGTTACATCAAGAGGTAAGTTAACATTAATATCTTTTTTAATCACAGTTGGTTCAGTTTCAAAATCTTCAACTTTAATGTCAAATTTAATTTGCGGTTTAGTTTCTTTTATTTCTTGATTTCTTGTAATCGACATAGATATATCTACTGTTTGGGGCTGCTTTTCAGATGTAACTTCTGTTGTCGTTTGCATGTCTTCAATTTTCTTATCTTTAAATCCACGCATGTCAGTATCTTGTCTTTCCGCTTCAAGCAACGAATTAATGTCATATTTAAATTCAGATTTATTTGACATAGTATTGGTTTCTAAAATATCTGATGGCATCAGTTCTTTTTTATCCTGAAGTTCTGGCTGTATAGGTGCAACAATTTTATCAATACTGTCTGACGAATCTCGCGCCTTTGTTTCGAATTGTTGAATATATGATAATTCAGGTACTTCACTAGGAGCAATTTCTTTACTTTCTGTAATTATAGTACCCACTTCGAGAGGTTCTATTTTAACAGTAACTTGCATAGGCGCTCTTTCTGTAATTACTTGTTCTACTTTACTTGTTGCTATTTCTGGAGTATTTTCAAATTGTATAGGTGAATCAATTACTTCTTTATTATAAGGGGTCTTATCTTGTTCTTGCATTTCTTCGGTTATTACGGATGTATCTATTGCTTGCGAATCTGCTGGTAAAGTTTCGAACTCATGAGCATTTTTGTCTGGAATTGTTATTTTAACCTCTATCTCAATTTCCTTTGTATCTGCCTCAACTGGAATTTGTTCCATGATTTTTAGACTAGTTTGATCTGCGGCCGGTAATATTTCTTTCTCATGAGATATGCATTCTTCTACAGATTCTTTCGTTACTCGAATACTTGTTTCGAGTATAGATTCTACTGGGTACGTCTCTTTTTCCTTAGATTTATCTTCCAATACTTCTCTTACACTAACAGTTTCCATAGATTTTGGTTTCATTTCAGCTAGTTTATCCAAATGCACTCTGTCTTTTCTTTCAATAGATTCAGTTGATGCGTGACTTATATTTTGATGTATACTTTCTTTTTCTAAGAGTTCTTTAGTTAGTGTTAACATGTCTTTTGGTATTTGAGTGGGAAGTATAGTAGTTTCTGCAATATTGGATGTAAACTGTTCCAAAGTTTCAGTTGTATCTTTTGGTTTTAAATCTATTTCTACCTGTGAATTGGAATCTAAAGTTTTTGCATGATCAAGAGACTGTTCAGTGTTTCCAGGTTCGACTTCACTTTCTTCAAATTTCATTTTATCATCATATTCAATTTCTTCTATTCCTGTAGGTTTAGGTGTTAAATTTTCTTTCTCAATATTAACGTCAAGAACTTTACTCGATTTGATTGTAGTTGTTGATATTTTTGGAGCATTAGCAATCTCTGTTTTATCAGTAAATGTCCCTTCTTCTTTAATCGCAGGTAAGTGTAGAACAGTAGAATAGTCAATTTCACTTCCAAGCATAGTTTTGGTAATATCTATGAGACTCGTATCTTTGGATGTAGGCAAATCTGGCAAGTACTTATCTTTTATAACGTCCTGGTCTTCTTTACTGTATACTGGTATGCTTATTTGTTCTTTTTCATGTTTATGAGATTTCAGTTCAGTAATTTTATTGGAATCTTCTGGACCCTGTTTTTCCACATTATCTTCTTGCTTCATCTGATCACTGTCACCTACTTTTGCTGTTACCTCTGGGAGTAGCATTTGACTTTCTGATGTTTTCTCTAGTCCTTCTAATGTCATAGTTTGTACTGGATGTACTGTAGATGTGATTTGATTTAATTGCGGTATAGTTGTGTGAACGGTTTCACAATCAATCAATGCTTTTGATGTTGTATCTTCTTGCTTTATTTTATCACTGTCATCTACTTTTGCGGTAACTTGCAGAGGTTGTACTTGACTTTGAGATTTCTCTGAGCATTCCACTATCACAGTTTGTTCTGGATGTACTGTGGATGTCATTTGCGGTATAGATGTGTGAACAGTTTCACTATCAATAAATGCTTGTGATACGGAAGATTGATCATCCTCACCTTTACCTTTAACCATAGTTTTAGTAATATCAATGGCACCTATATCTCCTGATGTAGGCAAATCTGGCACGGATACATTTTTAATATTATCTTGATTGTCATTGCTGTGTACAGGTACCTTTACTGATTCTTTTTCACTTTTATGTGATTCTAACTTATAATCAAGGTTCATTTCATCGCTATCATCTACTTTCGTAAGTTCCTCTGTGAGTTGTGTTTGACTTTTAGGAGTTTTTTCTGGGATGTCTACAGTTGTGGAAGATTTTGGATGTACCGTGGATGTGATTAGCCTCATTTGCTGTATTGATATGTGACCAGTATCACTATCAATTAATGTTTGTGATGTCGGTAGTTCCGATTTTAATGTTACTGGTTCTTGTGAATATATTCCTGAAGGTTGTCTAATACTTACATCAATTTCAGTATCAACTGTTGAGTCAGGTATGTACTCATCGTCGGGTTCTTCTACCACTTGTTCGGTGACATGTTCTTTACCGTCAATTATTTGCACGTGTCTTATTATTTTTATATGCTTTGTTTTAATACCTTGTGTCTGAATGTTGTGTGTGACTTTAGGCTCTTCCTCAATAATCTCAACATCATCAGGTTCTTCGATGACTTCTTCTGTGACATGTTCCTTACCGTCTATTATTTGCACATGTTTAATTATACGCCTCTTGGTCCTAGTAATCTTCCTTGTAATTTTTTGTACCACAGTAGCATTAGATGATGTTTCAACTGTTGAGTATTGAGTTCCTCCTACTACATATATTGTTTCACTATCACGTGGTGCTTGAAGCTGATATGTGTGTTCATCAATTTCAGGTTTATCCATCACAAATGTCTCGAAGGTTTCTGTATAAACAGGAGTCTTTTCTCGATCTTCAGAGCTTATTGTATAAAAGGCATGAGGTGATGAACTGCCTTCAGACTCTTTTTGAATGAATTCTTGTAACAGTCCATGTAAATTTTTTGTCTGGTCAGTGCTAACGTTATCTGTAGGATTTTCGACAAGTATTTCTTTATCTTTTAGAGGTTCTTCTTTACTGTCGTCGTCCGGTTTATGTTCATCTGGTGACTTGCTTGGTTTATCAAAATGAGGAGGAAGAGCAGGTGCTTGATTATTAGGATCATGTGAATCATCAATTTCTTCAAATTGAACTCCACGTTGGTCTTTAACGCTAATTGAAACCCTAGGTATCTGTTCTTCAAAAACTTCAACATTATCTGGCTCTTCTATGACTTCTTCTGTAACGTGTTCCTTACCATCTATAATTACGACACGCCGTATGATGCGCCGCTTTGTTTTAACAATTCTTTTAGTTACTTGTTGAACAACAGCTGTTACACTGGATGATGATGTTTGAATTTGTGGTTGTGTATCCCCTTCTGCTAATTGAAGAATTTCCTCGGGTTTCATACCTTGTTCCATTCTAATTACCATGTCAGGTTTGGATGTGAATTCTTGAATAGTAACTTCACCTCCAGGTAGCGCTGATATCACTTGACCACCATAAGTTTGATATTGAATATGTTGAACTCCACCATCATCTAAAGCTGTAGAAGTGGAGCCTTTATCTTCCTTTAACGTAATCTGTGAAAATGATTGTTCCTGTGGAATAATCTCGCTTGATAGTATCTGTGACCTATGTTGCTGTGTTTGCACGGTGTGTTGTCGTGTCACAAGGGTTTTCCTTATTTTCTTGACAATGATCCTCTTAGTACCATCGGCATCTACAACCACTTCAGTTGTTGTTTCATCGGGTTCTACCATTACAGTTTCAAATGACTGTGGTAAGCTATGTATTATATTTAGCTGAGAATCTTTGAATAATTCGTTATCTTTATAATTAGCATCAACAAATAAAGACTGTTCATCTACTTTCTGTTCCCTTACTATAGGCCTACTTGCAATTTCAATAGTTTCGTGACCATCAGATATAATCTGCCGGACTTGAATATTTTCAAGCACTTCCTTTTCTTCTGAATGTGGTTCACTTGTCTGTACCTCAATTTCTTGCGGTGGTGCACAAGTGATCGACACATCATGCATTATCTTTAAATCTGGATGACATATAACAGATTTGTCGGAAACTGACATAAGACTTTTTCCAGTTTGAGTATCAATAGTCGTTGTTGGCTTCACCTCCTGTATTTCTACATCTTTAACTTCAACCTTTTCAATAACAGGTTTGCTTTCATGCACTGTTAGAATTTTTTCTGAAGGTGTTTCTGGAATTTTAATATCTTCCGTGACGATTTCAATATCTTTAGGCATAGCATCTTTAACCATATCAGTTTCTTTAGGAGTGACGACTTCCTCTGGCATCGATGTCGAATCGATCGTTCTATCTGTTTGCGAAATATCATCTTCAGCTAATTCGGGTTCTGGTAACCATCTCATGTGAAGTAGCACTTGACGTAATCTTTCTATTTCTATAATGACTAGACTCTTTGTCTCAGCTAATGCCTTCTGCATAGCAATCAATTTTTCCCGTAACACTTGACTAGATTCATCATCTCTTATCACAGTTATCGATTTCAATATAATTTCATACTCTTCATATTCCCTTATATATCTTTCATAAATTTCTATATACTTAACTATATCTTCTTCTGTTAGTTCATCCGTTTGCTTTGAAGATTTCTGAAGTTCATTGTTTATTGTTCCAAGCCAAATATCCAATTTAGAAACTTTCTCTTTATGTTCTTCAATTTCTTTTGCTTGTCGTGACATCTCTTCCTTGGCCTCCTGAAATATATAATCACTTATGTTACAAGTTATTGCAAAAATAATGGTTAGTAGGACTGTAATGAACACATTGTGAAACTAGGGCGAAAAATAAGTTATTCAAATTAAAATTATTTATTTGTAGAATAGCATGAATGATAAGACGTTATATAGATAACTGCGTTCTAATTACATCTTGCTCCACAAATAGAGCATAAAAATCTTAAGACGTGTAAAACACATGCAAGTTTTTTTTACATCGATGTATGAACATAAATTACAAAACTATAAATACAATACTCAATTAATATTCACTATGTAAAATTAATCTAGATTGTTCATGCTAGTAAGAGATAATAATAATTTACGAAATATAAAAGCTTTTGTCCTTTATAGTATACTACGTTATAACATTTATTTTTTTAGAATGTCAGTAACTGTTTTTTTTTCACTTCAATAAAATTTAGTCCCTTCAACTTATTTTATATGTAAATTAAGTTTATTTTATATGTAAATAGCCATGAAGGGTAAATTACTATTTCTATGTAAAGTACATTTAGGAATTGCAAACAATTTGACGTGTTCAATCTCGAGCGCCAGTATGTTATGCGAGGTTTATTCATTATGTTACGGGAAAACAAACAAACAAATACAAACAACGTCTACTTATACGAAATTATTTAAATCACCACTCAGGTTGTCTCGAGAAGAAGGCTCTACTGCAATAATGATGAATGTCTTGCTAATTTCGTTTTGAGATATTTTAAGTTGCATTTAAAGGTTTCAACTGGATGAACTTAGGCTCAAAAGACTAAGGAAAAAAAGAGTTCAAGCTCCAAAGACATGCAATATGACGTCTATTACTCGGATTACTCCAACGTATATATTTTGGCTAAAGTTATACATATTTATAGTAATGTAAGTGATTCATCAACATCTTTGAACCAAAGCTAACTTCACCTGCACGCGGTGCACCCTGCTGACTGATAAACGAAGCTCTGGCGAAAAGAGAGGTAGGGAGCGTAATGTAAGCTACCCGACTGGGGAATGTACCTCCACCTCACAGAATATCGCAGCCAAATAACAGTTCCCTTGAGGGTTGTTGTGTTCCTGCGAGTGAGTGAGGTCATCAGAAGAGAAGGGTAGGAGATGCTGCGCTGACAGCGGGGGTGGCGGCGCGCGAGCGATATTTTATGTTGCGAGCGTTAATACGGCTACGGTAACCGCTTCACATCAGGCGGGCCGTATGCTTGTCTGGCAACCGACGTAGTATAAAAAAAAAAACGTAGACCCTAAAGCAATTATTGTTAGAATTTGTGTCTCTCCTTCTGTCTCTAAGATTATACACTCATCATCACGCAAAAATTACTGCATGCAATTAGACGTGGTTGTTGTTATTCTGTGCTGTGTGGACGACGTCACGGGCGATTGCTAAAGTTATACATATTTATAGTTTTTTCCTGACATTCACTAAAATTAAATAATACAGGCGTATCATGATAAAAATTAGTCCTAAAATTCAAGTTAATTTAAGAAGGTCGTTGCATCATCATAACGTATACATATAATACTATGATCAGCTAATTCAATGAATCTGAGTCTAGACGAGGGTCATAATAAGGCTGACCTCGTTCAATTGGAATAGCTCCAGGAATCAGATCCTGAGAGACTTCAGCATGAGTGTGGAAAATAAGAAATTTGAATAGAATTTTGTGTTACTGAATTCCGTTTATTAAACTCTTTTTTAATTTAATTAAGTATTTTATTTATATTACCTTATAGGATTATTGAATTAGATTATGGCAGAAGTTGAACATAAAAAAATAATAAATGACATAGGCGTAACTAGGGATTTTAGACAGCACACAAACATATTTGTAACAAAAACACAAAAAGACGCAAATACAATACACAAAAATAGGCATATATGAAAGATAAATTACCTTTCTTACCTGGATGATGTCTATGCCTTGCCGTGCCTGCGTCAGCAGTTTTGAGATTCTCGCTTTCATTATAATTAATTCTTTGAGCAACGTCTGAATTTCCTGTTCTTGACGGTACTCCATAATCTTCGTCTCCAAAAGATCAGCTGCCTCCTCACACTTGACTAGAACTGTCATACCCTCCTAGAACATTTATTACAAATGATGGTCAATGGCTATTAAGTAGAGTTGCCAGATCGAAAAATGTAAATATCTGGATAATATTTTAATATTATGTCAAAATTTTAAACTATACTTTTAAAATAAACAGCTCTTTAAAAAAGGATTAAAATAAAATTTACTTTACTTTTTTACGATTTGTTTGCCACAAGTACTTGGCATTGCTTTTTACCAAATCCCCCAATTTGGATTCCATCGCAGTATCGAGGAAAGATCGAAAACTTGAGCAATTTTCATCAGATTTCAGTCGTATCAGAAGCTCAGCTTTTATCAAATCAAAGCCCATACGATTCGTTTCTTTAGAATATTTATCAGACTAAACATTAAGGACATATACAGATATGTCCTTAATATACTCCTGAAGTATATTATTTGTCTTGAGTCTGAACATCGTATGAAATGTCGGGAGAATCCAGACGATTACCGACTATCTGCCAACCCTACTATTAAGTCATAGTTCTAAGAAACTCCGAGGATTTGTTCAGATATTTCCTTATGTACCTATTCTAACACATTGTGTCATTCTTTGCTATTTATCGCCAATAGTAATAAATTTATTGGTGACGGGATAAAAATAAATATTACGACACATTTTACAACTAAAAGCGATGACTAAAGGTTGCAACACTGAGCTCATATCATGTCTATATTAAATGTAGGTATGAGAATTAATAGTTTGCCAATTACGTTTTCTTAAGCGAAAAAAAATAATTTGAACTGCTCAAAATATTTGTTATCAATGGTAATAAAAAAAATAGGTGAAACAATTGGTTCTAAATTTAACGATAAATTAACAAATAATCCTCATCAGTGAGGGACCGACTAAAGGAGGAGGAGGATGCTCGCAGGAGTGAACAGAAAAATCCACGGACTATCTTATAGTCTTCTAGCCACGATCAGCAAGGAATTTATCCTTACACACTGGAACCGAAATGGTCGCGTACTTTGTGGTTTTAATCTTCCGCGGAGTCTCTCATGTTGCAGAACGACCCTGTCGTGCTTTTTCCAGGAGACTACCATCAGGCTCTACAAGAAGTGTTGCAACCGCGTATATGTTTTTCAGCGGTATTTCTGAACAATTATGACATGGGAACCTTCACCCTTCAAGACCAGAGTCTTTATTTCCCTTAAAAGGCTGGCAACGGATCAGCGACCCTTTGGTGTTGCTGATTTTCATGGGCTGTGATGATTGCTTTCCACCAGGTGACCCACATGCTCGTTTGTACCCCTCTTATATAAAAAAAAGCCAACCGGCAAGATGCCCTAAGGACTTGAGTGACGACTAAGTGACCTAAAATACTTTATGGTTTTCTTTAGGAGCGTAAAAGAGCATCTTACTCCGTTTATGAGCTTTATATTTTTATAGCGACGTTTTCCTTATATTACAAATTACTCTATGGCATATTAGTGTCGTTCTAAAATTAACACTCCTTATACTGAAATTTGTAAGGACTTTTCTCTGATCTGAGAAAAGTCTCTGCGCGTCAAAATAACTTTTCATTGACGATTACAGTAATCGATAATTTATGAATCGTATCGGCACCACTAATATAATTATCAATCAAGTCACGTGACGTCACAAGAACGTGAACAAAACCCCAACAAAGACATACATGGCAAAAAATAATTGGGAAAAGAGAAGAACAAGTAAGATAGAGTTCAAATAACTTAAAAAAAAAACGACCGAATTCAATGACAATTTTCTCGATCGAAGTCAATTAAATACGCATTATTAAGGACGAGAAAAAAACTATTGGCCAAATCTCGATCAAATTTAAATGAGATCACAAAAGGAGCTCTAGCTTTGAAATAAGAAAATATTCATCAAAACGATACACATAAAAAACAGTTCAGAGGTAACGCATAAACAATTAGAGTCGAACTTAAGAACTTTTATGAAGTAAAGTATATTTATCAATATTGATGCGGCATATAATGCTACTGTTGACACTTAATGGTAACTAATTACCATAAAGTGAGTGTATACAGTACTTCGGAATCAAGTCATCCTAAATCTGAGTCTAAAGCTAAAGGGTATAAAGCTTCCACCGTATTATTACTTCATAACTATTGTTTAGTGACTTTTGTGTGGTTGAAGCCAGCAATGCATGGACGGTAATAAAAAATATAAACTGAAATAAACCACATGTTCTAATAAAAGGCCAGTTAATTTTAAAATAACATTGCACTATCGTACTAAACTATATTTACGTATCTTACGTACTGCCATTCATCGTGTAAGCGTCCCAGATTCCGTTTATATTTTAAGCTTCTAACTCATAGGACGGATAAGTGATTTCACATAGTTTAATTAGCAGTTGTAAACAATTTTACTATACTAATAATTTTCCTGTTAAATATTCAAGTAATACTTGGATAAATAGGGTAATATATTCCATAATGTCAGCCTATAATGTTCGATGTTGAACACATATTACCTAACTTCAGCCCTGGTTCTTTACATAATATTCAGTAAACAAACATGTAAACGAGTCACGTAATTTTTCGAAGAAAATTCATGAGTCGCTTTACCTGTAGGAGAAAAAGAGACAGCCCTTGACTAAGTAAATGTTTCTATTGACACAGATTGACAACCCTTATTGACAGTAGTGTACTTCAAGTTTAACACTATTGAATCTTATTAACTTATCGATTATATTGATCAAAACTATACAATTTGTTCGTTCACGATCAATAACAACGGAAAACGAAAACTTTTTCAATCACAAATCACTGATTCGTTAACCGCATTCGATTGGTATCGAATTGTTCGAAAGATTCCGCTCTGCGGTCGGCTTCGAGTACTACTGTCCTACTGAGTGATGCCAAACACAACGAGTATATTATTAACTCTATGCCGTAAGGCATTATAAGCCTGGATGACATCACGAATGGATAAAAGTATACGTATGGACAATAATATCACAGCCAATGTCGAAAATTCAATTAGAGATGACCATACAGCTGGTTACGATTAAAATTTCATTGTAATGACACAATATTTATAATTAGATATGACGTGGATACATTCTAGTTTTGTTTACATTGAGGCTTCATTGGACATAAAAGATTTAAAGTAATCTAACCAGGAAACGAATGTGTGTTGAATTCTGAAACGCATCTAATAATAGGTTTACTAAATAGAAAGCGAATGCTTGTCTAAATTTAAAATGGCTCCCTGTCAGTGGGATTTGGGACTGTTAGTTTTAAACATGGTATATTTACAGCGAAACTTACCCGAAGACCGTCTTCCATAGCTTGCAGGCTCCCATCCGGAAGGTCTGAGAGACGAGTTTGAACATTTCTCACTTCTTCGAGCAGACTCTCAATATCGTTAGATAACTCATCCTGAGAACACACGCGCTTATTAGCAAAAATGACAATTATGAAATCATTAACGTGGAATTTGGAAATTATGATTGAAATATAATTTTATGAGTTAACTTCAAGAAAAACATGATTAAAAATGTATCAAAAATTTGGTTTCAAATTCCACGTTAATGCTGGAAATGTAAGGAATCAAATACAGTCCATATCAGCATTCCTGATGCATGGACTGAGTTAGCTGCATAAAAAACAACAAAAATAGCAAACCTATTAGTAAAACATCGATTTGGCATGACATGCTAACAACTATCGCAAGGGAATTACCATTCCTTTCAACAATGGGCATTTGAATAAGTAATGGCCAATCTCATTCATCCAAATAAATCGTGCTATATGATATGTCGAATTCAACATAGTACATTGAAAATTTATTGCAAAGCAATACCAAGTAACTTTCTGACGTTTGGCATATTTCTATATTAATGATCGAAGCATAATTTGAATAATCCAAGACATTGATGACTTTTAACTTAGATCTAGGGTAATGATTATCATTATGTCACTTAGTTACTTGTATTAGCAATAATCTATTTAGTCTGTATAAGAACTTTTTATTTCTTCTCCGTGACATTTCTATACGAAAGTACGAGCATATACGAGTATGATACAGTCAATGTAATTAACTGGTTATTATTTATAGTGGCTGGCCAATGTAATAAATTTTCAATTATTAATAATTAAGTTTATTTGGCACCACTACATTCATCATCTAGGTTGACGGAGCTCCGCTTCGCGGATTTATTTCCGATGACAGGTCACATGAAAACCCTAACCAAAAATCAACTCAAATCAAACCAAAACATGATTTATCACTTCGACCAAGTATTGGTCAGTATGAATGATAATAACTAATTGATTACATCGACCATAACATATACATCTATTAAAATAAAAATCTCATGTCACGGTTTTTGTGATCGTTTTCCGAACTGGCACGACCGATATTTATGATTTTTTTTATTTGGTAGATCTGAAAATAGGGTATAAAGTATATTTCATTCCGCTAAAATAATTTATATGGCAGAACAAAATTCACCGGGTGAGCTAGTATATTTGTTAATTCTTTAAAGAGCCTCGAGAGAAATAATCATTACCTAATTTACGTTTAAGCATTAAAATTTAGATACTTTTGAATTTTAACAACAATTCTGAATTTAACGCTAATATATAAATTTGATACCCAATACAAGTTTTGTTAATTTAATAACACTAACGTTAGTTAATGCGTGGTCTATAGCTTGCGATAGAAACAACGACAAGCAAACTGTACTATGTTGAACTCATTAAAATAATATTGATTTTCAAACAGGCACTATCGGTCAAACTGTTAGATAAACTTGAACCTACGAAAGTAACAAAAAATTAAACAAAAAAGTGTAATTCAAAGGTCTGGAGCAATATGCATGACTCTGGATGAATACGTTGGAATAAACGAATTTTGAAAATGTTAAAATTATTGCCAATTTATATTTCAAATCGTATTCATATTTAGGATAATGCTATTATATCTTTAGGATACTATCTACTATCATTTAAACGGGTAGGTACAATTAATGCAAAACTGACCTGAGAAAATAATATCTAATAAAAATAATGATGATTGAGAACTTCCTTTGGGACATCAATTCAGTCAAGCCCAATTAAACATCTAGAAATAATAATTAAAGCATTTACTGTCGATCGTCTCGTAGTGGCCCATTTTCGCCATAATCTCCAAGAAAGGGTGCCTACTTCAAAATAAAATATAAATAACTATAACTTAAATAAAACAAGATCAATACGAGTATTTATTTTATTAGTTCAAACCATTTTGCGTTTCAAATAAAAACTATTATTTTTAGTATCCATATAAATCATGAGATATAAATATAATTATTAATCTGACTAGACAAGACTAGAATCGAAAACACTACGTCGGTTAATTAGTTTCTACTAACTCCAAATGCGTAAATACTACTGTGAGATACAGTGCATGCCAAAAATTGGCACTACAAGACGAACGGCAGGCTCGGCGTTGCTACACAACACTTCACGGTACAGAGCTTCATAACGAGTGAAATTAAGAATTTAGTTATAATATCATGCCAAACATAAACTATAAAGTGTAAAATTGTACAATACGACTGGAGGTCAGTCACCTTGGCTGTCCTCTGGGGAGCTTCTCCTCTCGCCGGGTCCTGTGGAGGTAGGGATGGGGCAACTGGCTCTAGGGGTGAGGTTGTTAGTATATCCTCTAGAATGTCTGTCCCTATCCGTGGAGTGTCCTCGCTTAACACACCGGACAGCGATTCGGTTGGTGTTTCTAAGCTCAAGTACGAACTTTGATCTTTCCAACTACATATACCTCCGGGCAAATCCATTGATATGTAGTTGGAATCGAATGGCGAACCGCAAGAGTCTTTAGGCTCCTCCGTCTCAGAAGAATGGCCTGAACCACCGCCTGGGTCTTTATCTTTGTCATTACGATCGATTATTATTATTTCAGTAACAGGGGCTGCTGTTCTTTTAAGGTTATTAGCCAATGAAAGGAAATATTGACATTCCGCATCATGGTATAAATGCTTGTCGGGCCAAAATGTATTCTTATCTTTTAACATGTTCTCTTCAACGTTCGAATTGTCTAATGAGATTTCATAACAATCTTCTAATTCAGATCGTTGTATAGAATCTGTATTATTAGTATTTGATTTAACTTTTTGTTCGTGTAACAAGCGTTCTGCATCGTCAGCGACAAATTTTTCTGTCCAAAAGTTTTCACTTTTTAGATTTATTAAGTTGTTAGTGGCACAAGAAATGTTTACAGAAGGCGTAGAAGATGCAACTACAATTTTGTTTTCATTCTTGTCAATATTAGTATTATTTTGTTTAGTTTGTATTGAGTCTACCACATCTTTAATATCTTTCGGTTCTACAAATTCTTTGGTTTCTTCAACTACTGCTAAAGGAACATTGTTTACGGGTGCCATTTGGGTTGGTAGTTGTGGTTCTACATCAGCATCGTCCAAGAGTGATTCAATCATACTTTCACTGATATGCGCTTCTTCAAGTATAGTTTTCATTTCCAACGATGGGATCACTTCTGCCATATACACTGATTCAGGCTCAGGAGATGCAAGTATCGGAGTAATGTTATCCAATATATCATCGTTTTGACACTCTACAGGAGTTTGGGTATCTATTAACTCTTTCGGTGTCTCTTGACTTACTAAAGACAAATCATTTTCAGGAAGTAACATTTCCTCAATTTCTCTCTGCAAATCAGCCATTTTGTTTTCAAGAGACTGTTCTTCAGTAATATTTTCAATAACGATTTCTTCTTTATGTTCCTGATTTTTATCCGTAGATTTAGTTATAATTATGAAGTCATCAATACACATATTTTTTTCGTGAGTTTGACTACTAAGGTCAACTGCTGAAGGTAAAGTAATATTTCCGCTTTCAAAACATAATACTTCAGGTTCATGAACGGTTGAAGTTTTTGTTATTTCAACCGTTAACACGTCGGACACATTACTCAAAGCATCTAATTTAGTCGGATCCACTTTCCAGTACTGAGCTTCTGAATAAAATCTGTCTTTTACTGGAGTTGGTAGGGACTCTGGAGTTGAAATTGCACTTTCAAAAGTTTCTACTGGTAGTTTACCCTCTTTGGACGTCTCATGTGAGATGTCTTCCCCGCCGATTTCATCTGAGATTTTAGTTATAGTGATGCATGTATCTACGACTTCAGCAGAAGGGGATTCTACATGTGCAATATCAGAAACTTCACTTACAAAGTCTTCAGCAGATACCTTTCCATCTTTGGGATGTGTAATGTCAGTATCTTTAGATGCAGTTTCAGTATATGTGACATCAACAGATGAACACGTTTCCATGACGATAGGAGTTTCCACAGTCGCTGTGTTTTGAGATACAACTGTAGAAATTTCACCAATTTTAACTGAAGAGTCATCAATGTTTTCGATTGGAGGATGTTTAATAGAATGTGGTTCCAAATCTTTATCGTGAGAAACTTCTTCAGATGTAATTTTATTGGCATCAATTTTAGAAATTTCAATAGGACGATCTTCCGTTTTATGGTGTTTCTTTTTCTTTTTATTCTTTTTCTTATTTTCGGGCAACTCTGGTGCAACACATGGCTCCAATACAGTTTCTTTATTATCTTCTTTAGATTCAATGATTATTGTCTTTTTTGCTTCAAATTGTTCTTGAGATTGCATAGGTGTGCCTTTTGACTTAGATGAACGTTTCTTTTTCTCTTTTTTGGGTGGTTGCTTATCTTCATCTGAGGTACTATTTGTAACTTCTGTTGCCTTAGGTAATATTTCCTTTTCTCTAGACTTTGAAGACCGTTTCTTCTTACCCTTTTCTTTCTTCGTTGGTGCTTTTTCTTTATCCGATAAACTACTTTCAACTGACTCGATATTTTCAAAATGTAATGTACTGGTTAGAGCATCAAATCTGTTATTAGATTCATCTCGAAGTTTACTTGTTTCAGGCATGTTTGTCATTGATTGTGAACGATTGTCTCTAGACCTCGATCTAGATCGTCTATGTCTGTCAACAATTATAAACCCTTCTGTATCTATTTCTATTTCTTTAGACGACTGACAGACAGACTCATCAACCATAATCAAGGGCATGATTTGTTTTTGAGATTGGGATGCCGCTTCGTGTTGTATTACTTTCTGAACCCTGTCTGGTGATGAGCGGCTAGTAGCCACAATTTTAGCCCAAGATCCTGTTGATGTGTGTGAAGTTTCATCTTCATCTGTGTCTTTATTATCTAGTTCTTGATTTGTTAAAGGCTTTATAACATGTAGTTCTGTCTTCTCAAGGTCATGTGCTGGTAGCAAAGGTTCATTTTCTTTACGTTCTTGGAGTAGTAACCCTTCAGCAACAACATCAGCATAAGATTTACCATCCTCTGCAGTCTTTGCCCAGATATTGGTAGGAGTAGGAAGATCTATTATATTTTCAGTCAATGTAGGAGATTCTAAGTTTGTAACTGAAACTTCTTTTTGTTCTTTTTTCTTTTTCTTGTTACGCTTCGACTTTGGTTCTGTTGGTTCTTCTGTATTAAGTTTATCTGAAATTCCAGTCGACTTTGGTTCTTTTGGTTCTTCTGTAAAAGGTTCATTTGAAATTCCAATAGCTATAGGCTCAGGTGCAACAACATTTTTAACTGCAGGTAGAATATCTACATTGACATCTGTAGATATATTTTCAATATTTTGTTTGTCTTTCGTTACTATTTCAGAAACAGCACTTGATGTTTTAGCTTCAGTGATATCTTCAATGCTCTCGTAGACTTTAACTGCTTCTTTTATTTCTGATATTAAACATTCTCCCTTACTACTTACTTTAACAAGACTCTTTTGAGACTGAGTTTCTTGTATCGGTTGATACATATAAGATGGTTTAAACTCAGGTGCATCAGCTGACAAATTGGAGAACAATATAGTATTAGAATACGATGGCTTAAATTCAGGTATCGAATCTATTTCAGGGAGGAGATCATGCAAACTATGTATAGGAGATTTTTCAGGTCGAATAATATTTGTTTCGTTTTCGGGATTATGAGATACATTAGTTTGATCTGCAAATACACTATCAGTTACATCTTCAGAACTATCAGGAGTCACAACATTTAATTCCCTACTGGTAAGATTACTACATAATATAGACGCATCGGATACGTTATGCAGAGGTTGTAATATATCATTTCGAGTAGGTTCCGTTGAAGTAGCAGCGAGCTTCAAATCAGATTCCCTTTTGACGTCAACAGCCATTGTTTCCACAAAATGAGGTAACTCGACGATTTCATCTTGAGGACTGTCAGCAATTTCTACAGAAGGAGACACAACTTCTGCAGTAGCCGCTTGGTCTCGTATTTCACTCAGATCTATACTATCTTTTTGTATTTTTATATCATAAATATCTTTTTGTAGTGAAAGTTCATTTTCTCTGATTTGAGCTTCTAATTTTGTAACTTGTTCGATATCACCAAAAACCACAGGTACAAGCGTATCATCAAGATCATCAATATCAAATGGAATAATTTTTGTCGTATCGTCTTTTAATAATTCTGAAGCAGAAATATTTTCTTCCAACATTTTATTCTCTTTAATATTGTCAATTTTATCAAATACATTAGCGTCGTCAGATTTTGACAATTCTGTTTCTACAGCTATTGCGGCACTATCAAGGTTAGTTGTAATTAACTCATCATCTCCTCCGATTACAGATTTCTCTACAAGAGTAGATTCAGTGGCCATATCTGTAAAAGGTGCATTTTTCTCGTTCAGTTCTTTTTGTATTTTTCTGTCAGAATTATCTTTCTCGGGTGAAAGTTTATCTACTCTATTTTCAGTTTCTAAGTTCGAAATTTGCTCAATATCACCAAAAACCACGGGTACAAGCGTATCATCAAGATCATCAATATCAAATGCGGAAATATTTTCTTCCATCGTTTTATTCTTTTCAATAATGTCGGTTTTGTCAAATATAATAGCTTCGTCAGATTTTGACGTTTCGGTTTCTACATTTATTGCAGGTTTATCAAGATTAGTTGTAATCAACTCATAATCTTCTTTGATTTCTGATTTCTCTTCAAGAGTAGATCCAGTGCCCAAATTTGTAAAAGATTCATTTTTCTCATTCAGTGTACTGGATACTTTTGCACTTTCATTAGCAATGAAATCAAAGGTATGTTCAATGATAGTCTTATCAGGTGCATGACCAGCATTGGTACCAGTAGAAATTAGAGAAGGAATTGTATCTTCACGTTCTTTAGGTGTTTGATGTGAAATTTCAGCGTCTGGAACATTGTCTGTAGTAATTCTTTCTTCAATACATTTACGGGATTTGAACAAAGCTAACATCATTTCTGCATCTATAATTTCATGGTAACTGTGCCGAGGTACTTCATATATATGATTTACCGTGGTAGCACTCTTAACCGTTATTTTGTTTTCAGAACCTAATTTATCCTCTTGTACAGAAACTGTTAATTCCTGTTTAGTTGGAGATATCTGCGGTTTATTACAATCGTCAAGTACTTCAAGTTGAAGACATTGAGTCATTTGATTAATTTCCGGTTGAGAAACTATATTAGGCATAAATTCAGGAGAATTTTGGAGTGAATTAATTTTAATTTGCCTAGAAGAACGAGAGAGTGCCAATAAATTTTCAGCATCTTGCATTTCATGATATGTAAATTTCGGTACTTCAAAAATTGCTGGTCGTTTTAATTCCATTTCTGGTTCTTTGTCTACAATTAATGTGGGTTCTTGCTGAATTGTGCTTCCCGCAAGCAGCTCGTTAGTTAATGTAGAAGACTGTTTTAAGTTTTCATTAAATACATTAATGTTTTCATGACTTGTACAAGTTTCATCCTTGCCTTGTCTTGATATTACGTTATCATTTATGGATGATAACTTTTCACTTTCCTGTCTTGATTTGGTAATCATTGCTGCAAGCAAACACTCAGCATCTTTTATTTCATGGTAGCTTTGATTGCAGTGATCAAATATTTTGTATTTCTTTTCTTCCTTGTCATCAGTGGTTGATTTTTCTTCTGGTATTATGTTTTTATTTGCACCATCAGAAATCACAACTTCAGATTTCTGTTCATCAGCAATTGGCTGGATAGAGACGTAAGAGTTTAAAGTGTTTTCAGCAATATTTTCTTCATTGATTTCGCTAGACTTTAATGAAGCTAATGTTATTTCAGCATCCGAAATTTCTTGGTAACTTTCAATAGGTATTTCATATAACATATTTTCTTTGTCTGAAATTGCACTTTCAGTTATATCTAGGTTTACAGTTGGTGTTAAATCATGTTTGTCTAAAATGCTTTTCCTCTGTGCAAGAACCTTTTCTGCCTCATTAATCTCAGAATAATTATACGGCGATATTTCTTGTCGTAATATATCGATATCTGTACTTAAAAACCTCGCAGCACTTGCTCCTAAGTTATGAGACTCTGATATACAAGGATTAGGTATGAAGTCAGTTTTTTTGTCATCGAGATTTAAAGAGCTTTCTGATTCACCTGAAAAACATTTCTTTGTAATCAAGTTTATATTTTGTTTAACAGCAGTCTGTGTAGAATCTATAGAAATATTGTCGATATTATCTTTATTTTGCTCTTCCTGTATATATGTGTTTAGATTTTGGATATGTTTTTCGGCTGCACTTTTTGTCACCATAGTTGCATAAGTGCGTTCAGCGTCTTGCAGCTCTTCATAACTGATTCTAGGCGTTTCTTCTTTTGGCGGTGTCGATCGTGGCTTTTCCATTGTATTACAAGTATCTGTTTCTTTAAGTTTTGCATCAGCTATTAATGTTTGCGTGTCTGTTGTATCTGGAGCAATATGTTCTGGTCTGATAGGTGAGACATTCTCATGACTAAGCGGTGTATCTTTCCCTGTTACCTTTATAACCTGTTGGGTTTCATCGGTTTCAATTTCAGTAACAGAAATACGGTCTTCGGATACTAATTGCGAATACTTGTAAGTTAATTCATCCACATCTAAGTCAAATGAATAAGTCTTCATTTCTTCAATCAATTCCTTGTAGGGATGTCTCGATTTTTCCTTTTTATCAAATGTACGATTTCGGTCCTGTACTGATCCAAAGATAGCTTGTTCTAATACATCTTGAAAATCAGTTTCAGATACAGTGTTGCAACTAGTGTTTTGTTCTATTTCGCTTGACACTACACTTGGATTTGATTGATCAGCAACGGCACAAGTCTTGTCATTTGTTTCAACCATCTTGTATTTTTTTGATTCTTCAAATAGTTTTGGTAAAGTTTCCTGTTTCCATTGTAAATTTTCTGTATCAGGCATTATTTTATCGCTATCTTTTTGAAGCAATTGTGAGTTTGATTCGCATACATGTAGTTTACTATCTACTTCACTTATAGTTGCTGGTGTCGCAGCAGCAGATTCTTCTTGCATGATACACTGTTCTTTAATTAAACCAAGACTTCCCGATTTATCATCTATAACCGTCTCGAGAATAATATTTTCTTTACCATGATCATCAGATGACACGAAGTCATTATCTTGTGGCTTATCAACTATAGCAGTTTGTGCTGCTGGTAAAATATCTTTATCTTTTACACTACTGGAAGACTTTTCATCAGTGATTTTGTTATCGCTAATTTGCTCATTAATTTGAGGCACATTTTCATCAATTGATGGTGACTCTTCTAATGAATTACTCTTACTATTAAATACTTTAACTGTCCTTATCGGTGGTAATTTTTTTTCTTCGTGTGTTATCAAATATATAGTACGAGTTTCTATATCTTTTTCCATAGGTTCATATCGAGTTACTTCTTCTACAATATTAATTGAACCCTCCTTTAATATATCGGTGGAAAAGAATTTATCATTGTTATTTTGTTCATTTGAAGAAGTTGATATTACTTCTGCGTTATTATCACCTAATTCATCTTGTTTTGCGACAGGATTTTCCGAATCTTGTTGCAGTTCGACCGTAACTTGTTGATTTGCACTAATATCAGATTTTTCTTCTCGCAACAAGTCCATCGTATCCTGCAATATCGTTACTTCACTGGCTACTTGCTCAGTGCTTGTATTCATAATAATATCTGTTTCAGGCTCATTTAAGGTTGGTTCGAAAGTCGACACCGAAATTCCTTCTTCTTCTTCCATTAATGTATTCCAGTCCATGGTAATAACGTTTTGAGGAGAAAGTGCCTGTTCAGACACTTCTGAAATTTCAATTTTTTCTTCTCCTGCAATTTGAGGTTCAATAGAATCTATGGCATTTTCATTAGCACATACCTGTTCTTCTTGTTTCAGTGATTTCGATTTATTTATTTTTAGATTACTTCCCTTTTCTTTTGATTTCTTTTTAGACAACTGCGACTGCTCTATTTCTTTTAAAGCTTTTTCTATATCGTCGTCGTCTATTTTTTGTTTCTTTGATTTAGATTTCTTTTTGCGATGTTTAATTTCTTCCGCCGGGATCACTTCGACTGATATCGCATCAGTATTAGTAATGTTTTCATTATCTTTATTAACAGTAAGATCTCGTGAATTCTCTTCAGATTGTGATAGAATTGATTTGGTAGGTTTTGATTTCTTTTGTTTATTTTTGGAAGGTTTAAGTTCTTCTACTTGTTTCACTATGTTAGGCGTTTCTGCAACGATAGGATCAATAATGGCTATATTTTCAATTACAGCAGATTCTAGTATTTCAGTTGTTTCAAATACAACATTTTCTCGCTGTGTTTCATGTTTTTCAGCCTTTTTCTTCTTCTTAGATTTCGATGTGGTATCTTTTTTCTCTATAATTTTCTCTGTTGATGTCGCTTCTATACTGTTTTGTTTCTGTTCAGCAATGTCATCTGTTCCTATTATAAGGGTATTCTCGAAACCTGTTTCGTCATGATCTTTTACTTCTTTCTTTTTGTTGTGTTTTATTTGCGGATATGTCTTTGCATTAGGCTCAGAATGCGATTCTATTGATGGTTGTGTTATTTCAGTTGTGCTGTCCAGATTAAAAACTGTGGGTTCCTTTAAAATTTCCGACGTCAATTCTGTATCGATACTTTTAGTATTTCCTGATAACTCGGATTCTATGTTCTGATCTGCACCTATTTCAGGCAGCTCTATAAATTCAAAGCTATCAATATCTATCTCTTTGATTTGTTGCTCCATTTCGGATATAATATTTTTTGCAGTTTCGATGCATTCGTCTTCTTTTATAAGCTCATGTTTATCATAAGAACCTCTGCGGATTGAAGATGGTTCATTTAATTTTGTAGTAGTAACGTTTTCCTGCAGAACAGAAAAGGATTCAGATTTTTCAGGTTCGTGTTTAATTTCTGTGTGAGTTTTCTTTTTTCTTTGTTTTGTATGCAAATCTTTTTCAATTATCGGAACAGAGCTACAGCTATCTGTCATGATTCCAGAAGCACCAGAAGCAAACTCAGTGATAATATTCTTTTCACTGTCATGTCTTTCTTTCTGGCCTTTCTTCTTTTTATGTTTGGTCGATGGTTCAGTTTTTATTAAAACTGTAACTTCAGAAGCCGGTTCTTGATTGAGATTTTCTGACATTATGAAGTCTGTAGTACTTTCTTTACTTTTATCTCTCGAATCTTTAGTCTTCTTTTTCTTTTGTCTTTCAAATTCTTCAATTTCCTTAAGTGCTTTTTGTATTTCATCTTCAGTTTGTTTAGGTTTCTTAGATTTATTCTTTTTCTTAGGTTTCTTAATTTCAACACTTTCGGAAGGAATTTGTGGTGCTTCTAGAACTGATTCAGGCACGCTCTCTACAACTGTAGGACTATGTTGGATTTTTTTCATATTTTCTTTACTTCCCATGTCGGGATGAATATCGTCTTTTTGAAATTTAATAGAAGAACCTACTGGTATATGCTCTCCAGTAGAAGAGGTAATATCAAGTACATCGTCAAATTCTTGAACTTCGATAACTTTTTTTGTAGTCTTTTTCTTTTTAGAAACTTGTACGTCATGGGTTTTAGTTGACCGTTTTTCAGGCGCACGCCTTTGTTTTGGCATATCTCTTGAACGACTTCTTTGAGGTGGCCTTTCAAGTTTTTGCTTTGACGTATCTATATACTCATTTTTAGATTCGTATTGTTGGGTTGGCGGAGCTTTTTCTACTTCAACGACTATTTCTTTAACCAATTCTACTTGTGCTACCTGTGGTTTCGGTAAAGGCAATATATTCGTTGCCTTAGCTTGCTTACGCAAACCAAGTGCTAATATTTCTGCATAAGATAACTCATGAGAACGAGTTGCAGGACTAGAAGCCCTGTCGTCTCGTTCAGGAGGACGTAAATTGGGTATCAATGGAATCTCTATAGTTTGTTCAACAGAAGCTACTTGTTCAAAAGGTACACTTTCTCTAGGTATATCTTGATATTCTGCCGCTGGTTCCTCGGCATAAATTTGCTTATCTTTGGTCATGACATTAGTTTGAGGCAAATAATCATCATAATAAACATTAATGTCATCATTAAGCATTTCACTTTCACTAACATTTTCGTACACACAAGACTCACTGTAACCTTCACTGGGTTTGTATACTTTATTGTCTGGGGAATCACACTGTACACACGGCTGTACGACTACACTAATATTTTCACTTGTGTATGTATCTTCTTCAGACGGGTTCCTCCCTTCTGGTTGGCTGTATTGTTCGTATCGCCCACTCTGTGCACTGGATTGTCTTTGCGTGCTGGGCTGTCTGGATCCAATCGAGCTTGATCGGGAGCCATATCCTTTTACTATCTCGGCGTAAGTGGTTCCTCCGAGTACCCAGGCAGGGCTCTTGGCTCGGGGCGGCCGGTCGGGTATGTTCAGGGTAGCCGGGTGTGCAAGCGGCTTCTTGCGGTCACGGCGCTCGGGTGAGCGCGCGCGGCGATTGGCACGCGCGCGATCTGCACTCGACACGAGCATCGACAGAGTGGCCACGGACTCGTCCGCAGCTTCCGTCGGCGTCGGCGGCATCACGAAGTAGGGGTCCAACACGTAGATAGACCGAGTCAGCTCTTCGATACGCCGTGTGACCTCCTGATACGGAAGTACGGACATACAATAATTTACTACAATGTTACTTGCGAACGTCTTTAAGTTCACGTGTGGGCGATGAAGCAGAGGTTTATGAAAAGAAACGACGGTGGCTGCGATGTGTCGAGTATGTTTAATATTTAAATAATAATATTTAAAAATTTATAAAGTAGGAATAGATATCTAAAGAATTGACTTAAAGCTAAAAGAACGATGCGATCGCCGTGAGACTAGGTGTCCCTAAGCGGATCGGCGTCTGGACTGCCGCGCTGTACTAAAAGTTTGATTCGTTCGTTCCGCGCCTGAATCTTGCTTTGAAGCGATTTTATTCTCTCTCGACATTCCTGACAGAGGATATCAGTTGACAAGTTAGTAGCGGTGAAGGTGAGGGTGGAAATAACAGAAAGAAAAAAATAAATAAAGATGAATGCGTAGCCAGTGAAAATGTACAGGTGGCCTACGACCATCTTCGATGTGATCGATATCGAAGGTATGGTGCCGTGCCAAGCGTGCCCGCCACCTCGCCCATAGGTTTGCCTGCCACCATGATACGGGCATCCAACTGAGAGCCTCCCGAGTTTGCGATAAACAAAACTAGAATATTCGCTAGCCACCTACATGGATGGTGTCGGTGCGTGTAACTAACAACGACTAGGAATATCTAGGGAGAATAGGAGCCACTACGGCACCGATGCTCCCTCGACATGGTCCTATTATTTGAAAGTAATATAGTCTTACCTGTTGTTGTCTCTGCGCCCTATCGGGGTCGCGAGGGCTGTAGTTGGGCTGAGCAGCATGCCGCAGCTGCTGCTCAACTTCGAGGAGTTGGGCGCGAAGCCTCGCCACATCGGCGCAATAGGCCTCGACTTGTGCCAATGCCGCTGCCAGCTGCTGGACCTGCCCGCCAGTCTGGGCACTTAGTGCGTCTAGTGCTGCTGTTAGCTCGCGAGCAGCCGCCTCCACGCCTTCCGGTCCTCTGGACTGCGCCGCCACGCCATCCGGACCGAAGTGTACCTGTCAGTTGATTTCATTAAGACATTAGGTAAATACCGAAAATTGTAGCGAACCCAAAGTACTGAACCTGCAATCAGAAAAACGAATTATTTATTTATAACTCACGTTGAGTTTTTCGACTGCATATGAAATCTTTGTTTTTTGTGTAGAAATATCGTTGATTAATTTCTCTCTGAATGCGAGGCGATCTCTAAGTGGTTTCTTTGCATTTTGTGGCGCTTCTAGAGTTCTCGCTGTTGCTTCTAGCCAATGCCCAACGTCCTTTAACTTCTTTTCACATCGTTCCCATTCTTCTGCTAACTCTTGAAGTAAACCGTTCTGTAAAATATGACAACATTATTTATTATATTTTTGAAACAAACTATGCAATGTACAAGATTTATTAGTTAGGTACTAACAATCTTCGCCAGTTTCTTTTCAACATCGACTGTTGCATTTTCAGCAGCTTCCAGCCGTGAAGGTAGGTCACCTGGACTCGTGACGCGTTCAATAGTTTCTATTTCTTTGGCCATATCTGCGAGATTCTTAGCTTGTTGCTTACAACTCTTGAGCGCGTTCTGAAAATACGCAAATACATGTTATTCAAATCACATTCGAAATCAAACTGTTTACAAAAAATAAGGTATATCATACCCCATATTCAGTCTGTTTCTGCTGTGTCTCCTGCAAGTCGGCCAATGGGAGTGGCCGCGCAAGGAATGCACGTTGTGTCTCTACCCAAAGCAGGACTTTCTCCAATAATGCGAGGAATCTAGCCACGGCATCGCAGGCGTCTTCGACAGTTGCCTGTCGCGCTTCTAATTCGCTACACACAGAAGCAAATTGCTCAGACAGTGCCGTCACGGTAGATTGGACCAACTGCCTTTCTCCAGCGTCTCGGCTGCCTTCCACTATCGCTCGTGCATTACGTGTGAGGCGCTCTACACGGTCAGCAATGTTTGGCACTTCAGATCTCGTCGCTACTAGGCGTTCTCTGTAGGGCTCCGGCGGCAATGTCCGGTCTCTTGCTGTCAATTCAGCAGCACGTATCCACGCCTGCACGTCTTCAACATCTGTCGCATATTCTGAGCGAGCAGTTCGCGCCCGCTTCCACTCCCTTTCCTTCTCCTCCATTGCTGCAGCTAGTGCTTCTGAAGATAGCTCCAAAGCAGAGAGTTCTTGCGCCAAGTCCGCGGGCGCCGAACCCCCGTACCGCTTTCTGCTTTCCTCGGTGAATGTTTTCGTGCGCTCCACTAAATCAGAAACTTCCTTTGCAAGTGCGCGCACTCCCTCCGTTTCGTCTTCTCCAAACACGTAGAAAGTCTTTACTTTCGCAATAGACACTTCTATCTGTTGTCGGAGCTCGTCAATCCTCTCCGACACACGGTCGAATTCGGACACTACTTTTTCGATCTCCGCGAGCCTCGCCGCTATAGTCTGTCGCAATCTGCAAAAGAAATACAATGTTAAAATGTACGATTCGCATCGTGTATTAGGAGTGTATGGAAGTGTTCGACGGCACACGAGTTAGGTGGAGCTGCCAAAGCGACGAAAATAGTCTAGCGGCGCGGCGTGACGCGGCGCCCATGGCGGTGCAAGGTCGCGTCGGCGCCGCGCTTGTTGTGCCCAGTGGCGACCGTGCCGGTACCTCGTCGTTCGTGCTCGTTCGCTCGCGGCGCTCCGCTCGCGTCGCCCGCCCGTCGCTCAATGAACCGTTTTTGATAGAATCGCCCGAAGCATCTAAATTTAAATTCCACGCTCTAATGTTTGCATGGTGACATCAGAGCGCGAGTTTTTTCGGTGCATTCGCCGGCAAATGTTTACGTTTTGCACACACGCCCGATCGCGGCCGCCTAATGTTGGTGACGTGACATGCGTGACCTTCGGAATATTAGCAGTATTAAAATAACAAAAATCTTAAAAGGAAAACATTACTGTGACGTTTTTCAAATTCAAGTAAACGGAAGCGTATTCATCATTGCATAACGAAAACCGAGCAAATAATGGCACACTAATGACCCGGAGAGGCCAGTATAGCCGGCCGGCCGGCCGCGGCGCAGTTCATACAAGTAAATAAACATTTAGGGGACTGGCAGCCAGAAGATAACATATTTAGGATTATTAAGTCTTACTGGGACACGCAGACTCGTCGATCGTTCCTACATCACAGAAATACGCCTAGATGTGAGTCATCCGCGCCGACGACACACGTAGGCACCATCACATTAGTATCACATAATTCAGAGAATAAAGAAAAAAAAGAAACTTTTTCGTCGCTCGTCGCGACGCAGGCACGCCCCAGTCTCGTTATAGCGTAAAAATTCGTTTCGAAACTGTTCATTTGGTGAGTCCACTTATTTCGGTTCGGTTGGTATTGTTTATAGTTCGCGGAAGGGAAAATCGTCGACCGCGCTCACGTTTCGCGTTGTCGGATGCAGCTAGGAGCCTTTGCTCCATACCGTACTTTTCCAGAAAAGTCCGTATGAAAAATCTATATCTTTCAGCGGCCAATATGGCGTATGTCCTAAGTATATTTCTGTCGCCGGGTTCCAGTGCAGACTGGGAGGCCCTGACCTATAACTGGTACTTTCCACGCGTGCGCACTGCGCTCGGAAATAGTAGTCTGCCAGTGTGAATAACGATTACATGTCCCTCGTGCCTCGTCGATTGTCTGGAACATGCGCCGTTCGATATTATGTCTTAAAGCTTTGGGCGAAAAATACATATTTGGGTGTATTAGATCAACAATTTACGACGTATGGCGTACGATGTTTTATATGTTGATTGATTGTATTCTAGTCTGTGGAGTGCCTAGGTCTTGTGGCTGGAGTGGATCTGCGCGCCGCTCGTAAGCGCAGACATAATATTACCTTATGTAATACCTATGTACGCAGAAAATATAACTTGGACAGAGAAGATAGGCATCTACGCGTATAAATATACTTATATTAAATTGTGTGGGAAGTGTTTGTGTGGGAGAGAATGCGCCATTTCCCCGCATGCACTTACTGCAACATTTCAGAAACTAGGTCTTATTTGAACGTTACAAAATAAACGTAGCATCAAAATCTAAACTGACCCATCTACGCAATGTGCAGCTGTTTGAGCTGTTTAAATATAAACTAAGTAACCTAAATTAAAAAAAAATATGTCAGTCTGTACATAAAGTCTTGTAAATAAGACTTTCGGGTGACTTGAAAATGCTTCCGTCAACCGCAATGGAACAGTACCTACCATCAATTCGACCGACCAGGGTCCCTACCGCCGAAGCTGAAGCCGATTACCATCGAATAAAATTCTGGGGTGTAAGGGGTTGCACATGGTGCACCCTGCTGACTGATAAACGAGGCTCTGGCGAAAAAAGAGGTAAGGCATTGCGTAATTTGTAAGCTGCTCGACTGGGGAAGTACCTCCACCTCATAGAATACCGCAGCCAAATAACAATTCCCTTGAGTGTTGTTGTATTCCTGCGGATGAGTGAGGTCACCAGGAAGGAATGAAGAAGTTGCTGCGTTGGCAGCGGGGGTGGCGGCACGCGAGCGATATTTCATGTTGCGAGCGCTTATATGGCTATGGTAACCGCTTCACATCAGGCGGGCCGTATGCTTGTCTTCCACCCAACGTAGTATAAAAAAAAGCGTTAATAGGCTAAAGTAACTGATCACCTTCAGAGGGACCGTAAGCTTTGCCACTCGAGTAGTATATAAGGAAAATAAATTTAAAAACGCGCCACAAATTCTGTAAATACTGTTAAATCTATACACAAAAAATGACGAGATAATGTAATTTTTTGTCAATTTGCGAGTTTCATTGTGTGCCTTATTTCGGCACTGCCCAGGTCTCAGATCTTGATTTTAACTAGACAAAAAATTAGTCGTTAATTTGTCGAAATTTGTCGCCCAAAGCAAAAAATTTGTCGGGGTCCCGTTAAAGAGTTATAAGGTTTTTTTTGTGGCAGTGCCGAAATAAGCTTATTTCGGCACTGCCCACTCGGGATCTATTAAACTACAAAACATAGCGAACATATGATTTTCCCCAGAATTAGTCGTCAATTTGTCGAATTCAGACAACAAGTATCAGAATTAGTCGACCTCCCGTTAAAAAGTTATAAGTATTTCTTTGTGGCAGTGCCGAAATAAGCCTTATTTCGGCACTGCCCAAAAAAACTACACCACCTAGCGAAAATCTGATTTCACCCAGATGTTGCCTTGAATTTGTCGAAATTTGTCGGATATAAAACACAACTGGTCGACGCGTATTTAAAAAGTTACACGCATTTTAATAATTCGCGTTGTAGTCAGAGAGCCTAACGTAGGCAGAGTAGAATAACACCACCCCATTCACATATGGCTATCGTAAAAAGCAACTAATGTAGTGCTAAAGAACACCTAAAGCATTCGTAGATCAGAAAACAGTTGCATGCATTGACAAACTTTGCCAGATTCTGAAAAAGGAAGGAAATTAAACGTTTACTGTTGCATTTTGTGCATGATATAATTTTGATGCAAGATCTCGGACTATATTTACTATGAGAATTATTAAAATGCGTGTAACTTTTTAATTACGCATCGACCAGTTGTGTTTTATATCCGACAAATTTCGACAAATTCAAGGCAACATCTGGGTGAAATCAGATTTTCGCTAGGTGGTGTAGTTTTTTTGGGCAGTGCCGAAATAAGGCTTATTTCGGCACTGCCACAAAGAAATACTTATAACTTTTTAACGGGAGGTCGACTAATTCTGATACTTGGTGTCTGAATTCGACAAATTGACGACTAATTCTGGGGAAAATCATATGTTCGCTATGTTTTGTAGTTTAATAGAACCCGAGTGGGCAGTGCCGAAATAAGCTTATTTCGGCACTGCCACAAAAAAAACCTTATAACTCTTTAACGGGACCCCGACAAATTTTTTGCTTTGGGCGACAAATTTCGACAAATTAACGACAAATTTTTTGTCTAGTTACAATCAAGATCTGAGACCTGGGCAGTGCCGAAATAAGGCACACAGTTTCATTAAACGCGCGAGAATTCATAGTAATATTTACATTCAGTACTTGTAGCCAACGTACTACATTTGCTTATAAACTATGTAAATTGTATGTTTTCAAACATATTTCTCAGTGTCGCAGTGCCGGAAATAACTTATGATGTAACCAGTGAACTCATAGTTGGATATGGTTATATATTTTTGAATTAAATGTAGCGGTTGATAGCTGAAATTAAAAGTCAATAAATTCAATTAAACGGCCGTATCTTTTTTTTTACGTAAACTAAGCAGTTTGATTTTTTTACAACTTCATGGACCTGATTATACAGTTTTTGTACTGATTATGTATTTTTTTACAACTTCATGGACCTGAGTATACAGTTCAAATTACAGCTTGATCCCTCCACGCATTCTCGAAATAGAGGGTCTTGACAGACAGACAGACGGACAATAAAGTGATCTTTTATGGGTTCCGTTTTTCCTTTTGAGGTACGGAACCCTAAAAATGGGGTGTGGCTGTGTCATGGGCACGGTCGTGTGTTGTACGTGACTACGTTATATGCACTAAAATTATCTCAAAATGGCAGCGCATCCCCCTCCTCCGCACGTGATGTCCAATAGTCCTTACTTAGCGTAATAAATTATTTGTTCATTCATTTATTCAATGGTGTGATTGAATTTTGGATGGAGATGATAGATACTCGTATGTAGCTGCAACACAAAACTGTATCGGCCGATTTTGTTGTAATTCGTTCTTTTTGAACTGCCAAAAAAAGTTTTTATTATTGCTACCGATAGGTAGCAATGTAACCAGTGTCGCAGGTCTTAGGTTAAGATATTAAGCCTGCGACTTCGTACGCCCAGTGACTTGTGAGAATTTTCAAAAATCCTTTCTTAGCGGATTCCTACGTCATAATATTGGACGAGCTCGGTGGCGTAGCGGCAATTATTCTGTGGCGGCATTCTGTGGTAGCGGCACAGAATAATATACTCTAGTAGCGGTCAAAGACGCGGCTTCGACACCAACGCTCGTGGGTTCGATTCCCACACAGGACAAACATTTGTGTGCATGAACATGTTTGTTTGTCTTGGTCTGGGTGTTTTCTATGTATCATAAGTATGTATTTACAAAAAAAAAATTATTTACGAGTACGTATGTTTTTCAGTTAGTCTAGTATCCATAACACAAGCTTCGCTTACTTTGGGGCTAGATGGCGCTGTGTAATTTGTCTGACAATATTTATTTATTTATAATAGCTACGCCCTGCCGTCGAAGCTGAAGCCGATTCACATCGGATTTTTTTATTACGAGAATCAAACTTCATCTTGAATTAGTGGCAATTGTTTTTAGCTTAGCTGGTAGAGATCATGAAGCTCTCATGAAGCCCACCACACATTCCCACCACTGTGTCTCCTGTGTAGCTAAGATTAACAGCGGCGACCACCATAAAAAGCAATGAACAATCAAGTCCACTGCAGTCCCGGCGGTAAAACTACGGCTGCCTTGGAACTCACAACGAATTTGATCAAAATAATTTAGTAGTCAGAGTCTCTTTCGCTAGTCGCACGTTCAAAAGAAGTTGGTTTTGGCTCAAAAGATCGTGGTGACCCACTTACACCTCAAATATTGAAAAATAAATGAATGCAAAGAATTAGAACACAATTGTACGTTAATAAGACGAGCTCGGTGGCGTAGCGGTCAATGACGCGGCTTCGACACCAACGCTCGTGGGTTCGATTCCCACATAAGACAAACATTTGTGTGCATGAACATGTCTGTTTGTCTTAGTCTGGGTATTTTCTATGTATCATAAGTATGTATTTACAAAAAAAAATGTATTTACGTATGTTTATCAGTTGTATAGTACCCATAACACAAGCTTCGCTTACTTTGGGGCTGGATGGCGCTGTGTAATTTGTGTGACAATATTTATATTTATATAATATCACCCGATCAAGTAAATGACTCGTCGTGTTCTAAATTTTATACGGCTGTAAGAGACGCGCTGGACAGAAACCGGTGGAAGCAGATCATTCGCTCCAGATGCAACCCTGATGCTGACCACGATCCTCAGATATGAGGGACCCTTCCAGATCCACGGCACAACTATTATGCTCAACTGGTTGTGCCGTGGGCACATTTGATTCTCTTCTACACAACTTGGTGATGCGTTGAAAAAAAAAATGTACAAAGTCAAAGTCAAAATATCTTTATTCCTTGGACTTTATAAAGCACTTAGAAACCTGTGGCCCAACTGACTATATAAACTCGTACATCTCATTTTAAAATTTTTAGATAGATCTTAGTTGAGAAATAGAAATCAAGAATTCAAAAATTCGGCAGTTACGCGACTTTTTTTTCTCAATGCATCAACCAGTTGTGTAGAAGGGAATCAAAAGTACTCACGGCACAACCAGTAGAGCATAGTAGTTGTGCCGTGGGTCTGGAACGATGAGGGACCGACTCGAGAGAGAGAGAGTACGATAATAGACATATAAATACTATACGTTCGTGTTTGTGTTGGCAGATTAGTGTTCCACTTGGCAATATAGCAAAAATCCAAATCATTTACCTGGTGATAGGTAAAAGCTTTCTGGTGAGTACACTCACTAGGAAAAACACTAAGAAGTAAAGGATTGTTATTTGGCCGAGATATTTTGTTTCATGGAGGCCCCCGCGATGAATGAACGATGAATACTTCTTTAAAATTTGACGAGCTCGGTGGTGGAATGGTTAGCAATGGCCACTTTGACTCCGAGGTCGCGGGTTCGATTCCCGCACAAAACAAACATTTGTGTGCATGTGTGTGAACATGTCTGTTTGTCTTGGTCTGGGCGTTTTCTATTATAAGTATGTATTTAAAAAAAAAATGTATTTAAGTACATTTATCAGTTGTCTAGTACCCATAACACAAGCTTTGCGCTTAATTTGGGATTAGATGGCGCTGTGTAAATTGTCCAGAAATATTTATTATTTAAAATTGCTTCCATAGGGAGATAGTTCAAAATAAAAATCGGCCAAGTGCGAGTCGGACTCGCGCACGAAGGGACAACAGACAACAGACAACAGACGGACAGCGGAGTCTCAGTAATAGCCATTTTGAGATAATTTTAGTGCACATAACGTATTCACGTACAACACACGGCCGTGTCCATGACTGACTCCGCAAAAGTTGTATTGCTATATAAATTTAGGGGTTGATAGTAGAGGGGTGAAAATTTGGGGTTGTATGTATTTTTATATGCTGGATCATAAAAAAATAAAAAAATTATCTAAAAAATAAAAAAAATGGGGTGAACCACCCTTAACATTTAGGGGGATGAAAAATAGATGTTGTCCGATTCGCGGACCTAACCGTTATGCACACAAAATTTCACGAAAATCGGTCCAGCCGTTTCGGAGGAGTTTAATTACAAACACCGTGACATGAGAATTTTATATGTATATTAGATTGGCCATAATCAAACATAATGTCAACTTTGAAAGCTGTTAACAATATTTTTCCGTCTAACTCTTTTACACCCTTCAAGATAACCACACTATGCTCATATCCACGTGATTTTATCACATGAGTCAATATTTATCCATGTGGAAGTACTCCGGACAGTGTATGACAAAGTTAGACAATTGAATTGCATCTCCGAGAGACGTGCTATGCATTTCTAAAACCAACATCATAAAAATACTTTTTTGTACTGCTTTGATGGAAAACAAAGCGCATGTACCTATGTAAATATATTTGCCCCTTTGTTTGCTCTAGACACGTCTCACATTTTTTTTATATTACGTTGGGTGGCAGATAAGCATACGATCCGCCTGATGTGATGTATTTATTTATTAAAGTTACAATAAATTTAAAGAATGCAAACCAAAACATTTGTATGATAGATTACAACTAAAATGAAGAGGTGATGCGGTTACGTCGAATGGTCGCCCAAGACAAATATTTGTATGCATGAACATGTCTCTTTGTGTCTAAACCAAGTTTAGGTATATAAAAAAATAATGTATTTAAGTAGGTATAATATCAGTTATCTAGTACGCATAGTACAAGCTTTACTTAGTTTGGGACTAGATGACGGTGTGTAATTTATCCTGGTCAGTACCAACCCATAACCGTTCAACTTTTGGGATACGGGCCTCCCCTCAATCGAAAAGGTTTAGAGCGTACTCCACCACGCTGCTCAATTGCGGGTTGGCGGAGGACTGTGTTTTCAAGCCGCTCAAAGGCCACTAACTTGACATAACGACTGTCATCTAATGATTACAACCGATTTAACGTCTACTTTTATCTAGAAGTCGATAGCTTCTTGACATTATCTCGTGACCCATTCATGAATAGCTTTTTTTTTATAAAACGTGACCTCATACAACGTAGTTCGTCTGTTTACATTGAAATCACAGTCGTACCAAGGCCGGAACAGAAATACTGTTCGCAATACATCACCGCTTTACTATCTTTAAGGCGCTCTACAGACATTACAACTTTGATATGCCAGCTGTACCAACAGCCAAACACGCATAAATCTATTGACGATTTTCAAGACACTGCTCAGATAGACTCTGGATCCCTACCGCCGAAACTAGGGCCCTACTGCCGAAGCTGAAGCCGTCGGATTTTTTGATTGCGAAAATCAACCTTCAGCATAAATTTATGGTACTTACATAGCCTAGCTGTTAGCAATCCTGGAGCTCTACCGACTCAGCTGAAGGTGTTTTCAATAACCTATACATAAGACCTATATTTCGAATCAAAATATTTGATGGCAATCGGCTTCAGCTTCGGCGGTAGAGCCTCTGAAGGCGATTACCACTTTTTTGAATAATAAATGACTTTTACACGAATTTTTGAATAATAAATGAAACTGCTGCTTAGATTATTGATAATTATGTTTAGTTCAGCAAGTAGAAACACTCGAGCTCGACCAACTAAGCTGAAAATATTGTCAATAACTTTAACCTAAGCACACTATAAGTAATAGTACTTAACCTTAGACCAATTTTTGGAATCAAAATATCCGATGTTAAATCGGCTTCAGCTTCGGTGGTTCCCTGATTTCGAGTTTTATTGATCTACAACAACAGTTTTCGATAGTTGCAATCGGTCATTAAATCAATTTAAATTTTCCGCAGTATGTAGATAATAGATTAAATTGTACCAGCTGTATCAGTTACAGCTTTCTGCAACGCGTAAGGGAACCTCACTCACAACCTAAGGTTGCACCTTAGTAAAAAAAAAAAATAACCAGCATACAGTCAGTCTGATGGAAAGCGATTAACTCAGATAATGAATACTTCAACATTAGCTACTCGCGCATTGACCACTTTGTAAAAATTTCTTCACATAATTTTTGGGAACTGCATGATGTAGTCTTTTAGAAAAACCTACAGAAGAAAGCAATAACTTGATAGTGCGAGGGACCTCTCTGAAACCACACAGTATCTAGCTAGTTATGCGATCACTTCGGTTCGCATGGGTGACGATGAATTTCCTGCCGATGGTAACGGTTGCGTTTATAAGAGACCTTGGAGTTATGTCAAAAAACGCAAGACAACCCATTGTACTGTCGAAAATTTATAAACAGTTGACAGTTACTTCAAGACAGTTGCTACGTCTCCGCAGCGCCTAAACTGGACACGTACAAGGACTACACGACCAGTGCTCAACATTAAAGATTTGTTAGTTGAATTAAAAATTAAATAAACTGGACACGTACAAGGACTACACGACCAGTGCTCAAAATTAAAGATTTGTCATCGAACATCTATTACGTAAGCAGCCACAAGACTCCTAAACGCGACAGGATAATAATCATTGCCATTGAATTGTGGACTCTAAATATATGACACTAAGGTGACATTAGAAATTTAGAAGATCTGACATCATCAAGTAAAATTAAGTCGATGACGATTCCGGTGATGATTTAACGATATGAATATTTTTGCAGCGACAAATTTGTTGCTGCGTACTGTGAATGCTAGAAATAATTTTGGGGAATTGAGAATTGAGGACGAAATGCAAACGTTCCGCATGTTGTGTAATTTGATATTTTATAAAAAATCGTAAAGATAGATAGATAGAATAGCTTCATTTGCACATTATAGAGTATAGAGAATAGAGATCTCATTAAATATATTTACAAAACTTGCATGCAAGACGCCCTTATTTCAGCAGAAAGAAGAAGGAAACGAACATTGAATATATACGAAATAACAATAGTATAAAGGTCTTAATATCGCAGCCGAATACAATTCTCTTGTGTTCCTGAGAGTAAGTGAGGTCACCAGAAAGGAAGAAGTTGCTGCATTGGCAGCGGGGGTGGCGGCATGGTTTTCATAGTTACAGATAATGTATTCCAGAGTCTAATAACTTTCATAGTTAAAGGATTGGTCATAGAATGTTGAGGAATGAGAGGTAACGGATAGAGTAAGGATTTCACAAACAGACAGACTGTGTACTGAAGAGTAAAACTGGAAGGAATCTTTGAGGTAAGAAGGAGATTTAGGATTAAAAAGTATAGAGTAGAGAAAAGGAAGTACATGCATGTTGCCAGCGCTGACGAATGGAGATAAGTTTTTCGCGGCATTCAATATGTGAACGAATTTACGCAGACGAAATATGAACCTAATGTAAAAGTACAATTACTCTCAACATTATTTTGAATTCCATCCAAAACTTAATAAGTTTACTAGTTTACGCCTGCAATAATAATATCTAATAATTACGTGATTTTCCGTGGGAATTTTCAAAAATGCTCTTAAAGGTCCTATTACATTATGAGATTTTCATACACTCTAACATGATATTGTCTCGCTAGTATTAGTGAGGTATAAGCGAGACGACACCATGATAGACTGGCTGAAAATCTAATAATATAATGTCCCCCTCCCTTTACACATTAACATTTAAATCAAATTTCAGATTTCTCAAAAGAAGGTGTAAGCGCGCGTAAAATACTCCTAGAATTCTAAACGTCATGAGGTCATAGTAATCGCTTTATATCAGGCGAGCCGTATGCTTTCATCAGACATGGTATAAAAACTATGTCATAGTGATATCATTTTAGAGGTGTAACAGCGCTATATTTCATTCAGTAAGTAACCTACTTGATAGTAGACGAGTTAAATTTTAATCGGATACACTCTAGTTCCACTATTCTGTGAAACTTTCGAAACAAAAATAATCTCCATGAACCTAAAAACGTCGCTGAGTATAATTTTAAGAGAATGTAGAGCTTAGCGATAGTTTCCATGGATTTCTCGAAACTGCTATTAAAATTATCTTATTGCTACATCAATCTAAGTAGGTTACTAACATAACAAAATAGACCAGTTTTTTTTTTGTAAAAATACGAAATACACATTTACAAGCATATACATTAAAACGTTTTCTTTGAAACATCTTTTGAAGGTTCTATTTAACAGAGTGGGTCTACTTTTTGCATAGTATGATAATTTATGGTAATTTAAGTTGTGTTGAATATTCAAGAATGCCCATAAGATTCACATTTTACGTAAATACTAGGCAACATACTAAAAAATCGTTAATATTTTTTTATGAATAATTATCATCATTACGTCCACTGCTGCTATGTTCAGCACTTCCCGCTTAGACTTTTACACAGATAGGTCTTGTGCCGTTTGCATATTCCAGCGATCTTTATCACATCACCGGAGCATCTAGTAGGAGGCCGATAATAAACATATTGCTCTATCAATATTTTTGGGGTGTAAGTGGTTCATTAACATCTTTGAACCAAAGCCAACCTCACCTGCGCGTGGTGCACCCTGCTAACAGACAAACGAGGCTCTGGCGATAAGAGAGGTAGGGCATAGCGTATTTTGTAAGCTGCCCGACTGGGGAAGGACCTCCACCTCACAGAATACCGCAGCCAAATAACAATTCCCTTGAGGGTTGTTGTGTTCCTGCGAGTGAGTGAGGTCACCAGAAACTCAAGAGCTGCTGCAATGGCAGCGGGGGTGACGGCGCGCGAGCGATATTTTTTGTTGCGAGCGTTAATATGGCTAAGGTAACCGCTTCACATCAGACGGGCCGTATGCTTGTCTACCACCCGACGTAGTATAAAAAAAATAAAAAAATATCAGCAACTCTAAAACATCAACCCATATCTTTATTGTCTTCTTCTTCTGTATCTATTATAGGCAACCGTTACAGACTGATCTCTCAACGCACAGCTTAAACCACTGGACGGATCAGGTTCCTGCCGCCTAAGCTAAAGCCGATTACTACCTAATATTTTGATTGCGGAAATCAAACTTCACACCTTACTACTACTTACTTTGTGTTTAGCTTAGCTGGTAAAAACCATGAAGTTCTACAGATAAAGCTAAAAATATTTATTAATAACAATAATAACCTAACACCTATTTTTGGGGATCAAAATATTCGATGGAAATCGGCCTCAGCTAAGGCGGTAGTCAGACAAGTAGTTACTATAACATAGGCATCCGCTAAGAAAGGATTTTAAAAGTTCCCACGGGATACTGGGATACGCGTACGAAGTTGCGGGCGCAAGCTAATATTTGATATAACTGAAATTCGATTCAGTATTACTAACCAAGTAGACTCAAATTGCAAAAACTCCGTGTTGGTAATGAACTTTATTGGTCCAAATAAGACTTAACGAATTTAGCAAGTCATTTAAAGTCGGCAGCCGAGTCTGAAACCGAACGCCCTTGACCGTACCATATGTGATACAACCAATTACGTTAAATTTATTACCACAACGAACGAACTTACCGAACAAACGCTACTACTGCGACGAAATAAGATTCAAATTGCAATGACTTGTGAAGATAACGCGAATTTGGCAAGCTATGCCGGTCCTGCAGAATTTAAAAAAACAGATAAAGGTAGTCTTTGGAATATTGAATTTAAAGTTCCATTCCGATATCCGCAATGCGCTACTGGCAGGCAATAAAAATGATAAAGTGTACGAAGCCGCAGTTCAGAGAATTTTAAATTTGAATGCAGCGAAAGAACTTATTAGTCAATACTGAGTATTAACTATTTAAAAGCCAATTTCTAAAGGAGTTATCGAGACATGCAATGCTTTGGTTGAATTATTCGACGTAATATCTGCAATCGCGCTACTATACCGAGCTGGAATTACAAAAATAGAAATATATCGCTGCTACATCAATCAAGTTTATATTGAAGCGTATTTTTAGACCTAGTTTACCTAGCTCAGCTAATTAGATGTTGTTTATCATCACGAAGCGTAGACGATGACAAAAAACTTGAGAGAAAAATAAATTAACAGTAAACGGACAGACCAGAACGTTAGACGCCAGGTTTTCTTGGCAAAGCTAATTGTAATGATCAAATTGAGGCGCTAACTGAATTTCGCTGTGTTAGTGTTAGTGAAAAAAATGTTTAAAAGTTACTGAGGGCCGTATTTATTTTGGCTGTGGAAGCTGCGAATGCCAGGCTGTCAGCCATTTGACTTCATGCCAGAATTTCTAGGAACACGCTTCCGGACATGATTGACAGAGCAATATCTTCGCGGCATATTTATCAGTATTTGCAAATGTTTCAAATAACATCCGTGTTAACAAATATATTTTACAAGCGTAAGATATTGAAATTTTGCTCACCGAAATACGAGTATAGGTGACCTAAACCTTCGATGAAATATAGAAAGTCATTGCTGAAAATAGAAATACTGTTCATCTCTATGCAAATGTCTACAATATACTCAAAGAAAATGTTTACTTACCTATTATTCGAATTTATCAGTATAGTATTATCCATGAATATTAATAGGAAAAGTAACGATAACAACAACAACTTCAATTCTATCCTATTTCCTACTAATATTATAAATGTAAAAGTTTGTGCTGATGCGTGGATGTATAAAAGTTTGTTAATATTTCACGGGTAAACTGAACGGTTTTAGATGAAATTTTGCATGCATATAGAATATGCTGTGGATTAACACATAAGTTCTCTTTTATCCTGGTACTGTGTTCATGCGAGACAAACCCGCGGATAGAAGCTAGCTCATAATAAATTAATTCATCTTTTACTGTTGAAAACGTCTAGGAAGTCAATTTCTTTTACTATTCAATGCCTTTAACCGTAAACAAAATAGTCGTGTTTAAATTTAATAATAAATTAGCTATACAAGTAATTTATATAGTAACTAACTCTGTCTACACTAACTTTTTGACTTATAAATTTATATAATACATCATTTTTTGTTATATAACTTTGTTACACGCCTATACAAGATTGAACTGTGTATGTACAATATATATAATACTAGCTTCCACCTACGACCTCACCCGCGTTTTTTTTTGATAAAAAAGTATCCTATGTCCATCCTAATACCTTTGAGAATATGTGTACAAAGTTTCATGATGATCGGTTGAATAGTTTTGGCGTGAAAGCTAACAAACAAACCCACATTCACATTTATAACATTAGTAGGAATATACAAAGGTGGAGCTATTCCTTATTATGTGAATCTTTTTAGTCAGATTAAGTCGGAAAAAATACATATAGCAATTTTTTGTTTAAATATCCAAATTTACTATCACTTTCATTGTCCTTGGTCTGTTGTGTTGGGCTTCTTAAATGGTTTTCGATTGGATTTTAATCACACGCCAACGCTTTAATACCAGAAATAAAAATGGATCCGGGTGCCATCAATGTTTTCTTTTTTACAAAAATTTAGAGAAGCTATAAACTGACTGACCTTCGCTCAGCTTTGATTATATTATCTAAACACGTTCAAACAAGAACTGATTTAAAAAGAACAAGATCCATCTCGCATAAATTAATATATTTGAGCATAATATTTAGAATGCCATAACATTTTCTTTCACCCAAACTGTGGGTAGAATCTGGCTGGTAACGATCATATATATATATTCCCCAATGCATTTGTTTTGCATTCTTTCGCTCAAATAAATAAATTTTTAATGCTAAGTTATTAAAACAGTACTCACTTTTCATAAGCTTCAACTAGCTCCTTGACAGTGCTTTCAGTTTCTTCAGCGGTTTCCTTGGAGTGTGGCTTCAGGAGGTTGATGACGAAATCGGCGTGTTCTAATAGCTCGTCCTTTGTTTCTTCAAGTCCTGCTACTTCACTCTGCAGCTCCTGTAGAAAAAAATGCTCCACTGAATATATTTTCTGCGATAGTCAATTTTATTAAATAAATCTTTATTCATGCTAATAATAATCATTTAATAATCTGCGAAATTATAAGTATTGAACAATGGTAGCTCTATTATTGTTTTTTTTTAGGTTCTGAGATCCTCCTCGTGACAAGCCTGATTTAGGATACTCACTATAGTTTTAATAATCACTTGAATGTACAGATAAATACGTATCATTATATGGTCCCAGTACCTCCTTGAGAGAGACTAAAGGTTTGAACCAAAGTTTTCACAAATTACTATATTTGGTTTCTAACTTTATATCTCACAATAAAATTATGATTGGTGTTTTTACATATGCAAAAATGGGACAAATATGATTTTACTTTCTTTAATTGGAAAGATAACAATATTTCAGTATTTTCTATTTGAAAATACCTTGCTAATTATTCTAAAGAATAGCAAGACCTGTAAACTAGAATATATCATTTGTTAGACCTTAATTCGATTTAGCTGATATTTAATTACAATGTCTTTTAATGGGCATTTCATTATACTGTCTAGGACCTAATAAATCCTTTTATTTATTGATATTATAAAAGATATTATTATTATGATAATACCAAAAATGCTCCATACCTGCAGGGCATGCCTGGTATCTAGTGCTTTCCGTCTTGTACTCGGGCTGGCGTCCAGCTGCCGTAGCCTGTCTGACGCTGCAGTGATTGACGCTGCCAGGCTTCTCTGGACGTCGAGGAGTTGCGTCCAACGCTGCAGTTGATGGTCGGTTGTTGCTGCGCGTTTTGCTAGACCTGATGAAGACAATGTTTGTTTAGATTTTGGTCTTTATGACTTCAAGTTCACGTTTCGTCATCTATGAAATATCTTCGACTTCAAATTGTTGATAATCAGATTTTGTTGATGTAGCTACTGATAAGATTTAACCCAGCTTAGAGACTTGCTGTGTTCTAGAGGCGAATAAAAATAACAAGGAAATTTAGGATGAAGTTGTCCCACTGAGAGAGACAACGAGAGAGTATCTTCTCTCTCATTGTATCTTCTCTCTCTGACAATGAGAGAGACCATAATACTAGCGTTTATGTGGTATGTACGATGACTGCTTGGAGCAAAAGAGTGATGGACTTAGGTATCTCCAGGACCTCATAATTTGCATCAGTTTGGTTGTATAATAAAGAGTTAATAATTACTAACCTTCACAGGAGACGTTCCAGCTGTCGGCCAGCTCTCTGGTCCTCTGCTCGACCCTCTCGCCGCTGGCAGCATCAGCGCCTGAACACAGCTCCCGTGCCCGCTCCCGGATTACGTCCAGGAGCGGCTGCTGATTCTGAAGATGTTAAATTATTCCGATTTTATTTCAAGTCAATTAAAATAAACCTTTATTTATAACAGTGGTTCCCAACCTTTTATTATTCGCGAACCAGTAAGAGGTTTTTGTTAGGTGACACTCGGGGACCCTCCCCGAGTGTCATATAAATCCATTATTCTTTATCTCGAGATTTTAGTACCTAATTTGAATAATAGTTGAGCACTATTATTCAAATTACTAAAATCTCTTTCGTTATAAGTTGTATTACGGACCATAATTTACCTCTCACGGACCACTGGTGGTCCACGGATCACCGGTTGGGAACCCCTGATTTATAGAAACATTCACAGTTGGATTTATTTAAACAATATTAAAATGAAACTACTGTTGATCTTAAACCACTTGTTGATATTTTTAAATTAAATAATGACATTCTGTTATTAATAAAAGCATTTGTATTGTTTCACGTAATTAAATGTATTTTTGTTGGCGGTTTCGCCTTTATAACATTGTCAAGGTAAATGTACCATCTGTTTACCGTGACCATGACAATGCGTTTTTATAAAATATGATAATATGAATCTTTGTCAAGAATTATTTAAAACAAACGTATTAAAGGCACAAGTCTAGGATTTCGCACTAATTAAATGGGTATTGTATTCTAATATCTTTTACCCATGTGTGTTGGCACTTCATGGAGATTCCCTAATAAATCCGGGTAAATTGAAAACAATTATGTTACTCCTAGTATTATAAGTAATTAAATATATTTGCAAATCATTAAATATAATATATAATTGGCCGTGTGGTTTCCGGCAGACTAGAATAGAATCACTCCGTCTCTTCCCGTGGATGTCGTACAAAGCGACTAAGGGAAATACATTTTAAAACATCGATCAGGCCTCCCCAACCCGTCTGGCCAGCGTGGGGAGTGTAGGCCAAATCCTCCTTCCGTCTAGGACGAACGAGAGAGGGTCGTGCTCCTGTAGTGGAGACTAAAATGACCTGATGATGATGAATGATGAAATATAATAATACGTTATGTATGTTTACTTATTTGCTTTATTAGCATGTATCTAAGTAGTTATTTTAGTAATTTATTACTCATATTAATGAATAGTATCTAATATCTGCGCGGCCCCACCTACCTTAATTTCAGATTATTTCTCCTCTACCCTAAGGTTGTCTGGAAGAGATCGCTCGACGATTAAACCGCCTTTGTACTAGTACTTAATGCTTTTAACTGTATATTTTTCTTTTGGTCATCATCATCATCATCAGGTCCATTTTAGTCTCCACTACAGGAGCACGACCCTCTCTCGTCCGGTCTAGACGGAAGGAGGATTTGGCCTACACTCCCTACGCTGGCCAAACGGGTTGGGGAGGCCTGATCGATATTTGATAATGTATTTCCCTTAGTCGCCTTGTACGACATCCACGGGAAGAAACGGAGTGATTCTATTCTAGTCTGCCGGAAACCACACGGCCAATTTGATATAGAATAATTTCTTTGGGTGCAATAAAGTATATAGTATTGTATTGTAACTTATGTTACTTGCGCAACATTGTAGTTATGAATGAATTTTCTGATAAACAAAGTATTGTTACTTATTTCAGTGTTGTTACAATATCTAAATAGTTCTTTATTCCTAATCATTGGAACGGAAATCGGGAGCATTAAGGCAACATTTTGTAAAACGTCGTCAGTTAATTTCAAGCCGCCTTTGTTTATTTAACACTGTTGCAAATAGAACCATGTAATTATTTTAAATGAAGAGGAAGTGACTTAACAAAGTTCTATTGAATTGTAAAGCGCTTGTTGTACCTAGAGTCAAGCTAACTTAGCTGACTTAACTTACTTCAGAAATAAATACTTGGTTTGTGTAAACTATGTGAGTTTCAATGGCCAACTCCGTGGTCGAATGGTTAGCAATGGCCACTTTGACTCCGAGGTTGTGGATTCGATCTTCGCACAAGACAAATATTTGTGTGCATGAACATGTCTGTTTCTCTTGGTCTGGGAGTTTTCTATGTATTATATATATGTATTTACAAACAAAATGTATTTAAGTATATTATCAGTTATCTAGTATACGCATAGTACAAGCTTTGCGCTTAATTTGGGACTAAATAGATGACGCTCTGCAAATTGTCCAGAAATATTTATTTATTTACATTTATATATATTAGTTATAATGTTGATTTTTTTATTCTATGTCGGGTGAAAGACAAACATACGGCCCGCCTAATGTAAAACGGTTATGGTAGCCATATAGCACTCGCAATATTAAATTAATATTTTTCAGGTTTTATAGAGGACAAATTAGGAGTAAATTGAGAAAACCATTATTAAATTAGAAGGTGTACAAGATTGACTTCTTCAGTCTCCCTATATAGATAAATGAAGTTATTGCAAGTATTATCAATGTTGTCGCCTTGTATTTAAAATGAAATTATTTAATATAGGTATTAATTTTGTTATTTATTTTGATGTATGTATAGGAATTATTGTAAATACTCGTCGACAACCCTTATTCATCCCACTGTTGAGATACAGGTCTCCCCTCAATTGAAGGGGTTTAGAGCATACTCCACCACTCTGCTCAACTGCGGGTTGGCGTTGTGAATAATAAATATGAATATGAGATATCACTCACGCACAGCCACTGCAACTCCTTCCTTACTAATGACTTCACTCAAATCCTCAAAGGAATTGTTATTTGGCTGCGATATTTTGTGAGGTGGAGGTACTTCCCCAGTCGGGCAGCTTACAAATACGCTGTACCCTACCTCTCTTTTGCCAGAGCATCTTTCGCTAGTTGGCAGGATGCACCACATGCATGTGATTTTGGCTTTGGCTCTGAAGATCGTGATGAACCACATACACCTCGCTTGCATATTGATATAAAAACATCGGACGCGCGACATGCGCCACCATAGCGAATATTTTTTTCTTTTTTCGAAATTCCGAATTGATATCGGAAAACCAAGGTTACTTTACATAACTACTTTTTGATGCTCTACACGAATCCGAAGTCAGAATTTCTAAATTTTGAGTTTCATGGCAACGAACAGACAGAACGACCGGACGATTTCATAGGCTCAATGAATTTCGCTGAAAATGACGTAGCGATGACAAATATACACTATATCTTCACATGTGATGACTAAGAGAAGTCAATTCACACTATAAATTTTCTCGGCTACATACAAATTAGTTCAAATTGTATAGAAACTAATATAGAAAATTTTAAGTACCTACTTGGAACTGAATCCTCCCTAGTTAATTTCAATAATTGACCTTTTTGGGTGGAGCGAGATGCAACGGAACGCTTATGAATATCAGAAATAACTATGTCCAGTTTGTTACCAAGACATAGGGGCCATCCATAAATTACGTCACACGAATTTCATGATTTTTTTACCCCTCCCCCCATCCTTGTCACAGCTGGTCACATTTGTGAGATTCCCCGCTCCCTAGCGTGACGTCCCATATTTTGCAAATTTACATTCAGTTGCAAATGTTTTTCAGTTTTTCGTTAATAGTTCAAAAGATCGTGTTTTACCACTTAGATTTTGTCTTTGAAATGTCACGTCACGAAATTTAGGAACCCTGCCACCCCCTTGTAACACAATATCACACTTCGGCGACCCCGCGCCTGCCCCTTAAAGTGTGACGCAATATATAGATGCCCCCTTATCCTCCTATCCTAGATCTTATACAGTTTAAGATTATGAATATTGCAGTTATGACTGGATTCAAATAGGCAATTCAATTCAAGATTATCACAACAGCGTAGTTGCATGCAGCTACGCTAGCGCCACTGTTTACAATGTTATCACTCGAGTTCTGACTGATAACGGGCGGCGATAAACTGATAACACTTTTGAAAGAATTCCTGGTAAATAAAAATTGTTTATCACTGTGAATACATACCTACATTTTCTTATAATTGATTATTTGCAATACCATTTTATATTACCTCTACTGATGTGACTAATGAAGTAACTGGAGGATGTGTTTCTACGAGTGAGTTATTAGTAAACTCCTCATTCTTCGCTAGCCGTACAATTATTTATTGCGTACAATTTATTGCCAGTGAAAGGCTACGGTAACCGCCACATCAGGCGGGCCGTATACGTGTTTGTAACTCGACGAAGTAAAAAAATGTAAGATAGAATAGAATATCATTTATTTTTGACGAGCTCGGTGGCATAGCGGTCAATGACGCGGCTTCGACACCAACGCTCGTGTGTTCGATTCCCACTTACGACAAACATTTGTGTGCATGAACATGTCTGTTTGTCTTAGTCTGGGTGTTTTCTATGTATCATAAGTATGTATTTACAAAAAAAAAATGTATTTACGTATGTTTATCGTGTCTAGTACCTATAACACAAGCTTCGCTTACTTTGGGGCTAGATGGCGCTGTGTAATTTGTCTGACAATATTTATTTATTTATTTTTTGTTCGAATGCGGGTATACAGACGTACAAGTAAAATTAGATCTCGATCCGTCACGTTTGCTAAAATTATTTAGGCATGCAAATATATGTATTAGAGGCTATTTCGGTCAAATTTTATGGTCATGAAAGTAGATCAATTAAGAAATGTCTAAATTCTATTGGTCCAAATAAAGTTAAACGAAAAAATGAGAATTTTATATTTTTGTTATGTTAGTTATTGTCAGAAGGTTCTTATGAAAGAAAAAAATAAGAAAACTGCGCGGAAAATTATAAAATTCGTCCGGTAATCATTAATAAATTTCAAGTAAGTTACCTATATTGTTTTGGAGCTATAAAATATAAAAGGACGCGACTTCCTCTTTGAGATAATAGTTACGAATAACCTTGACAGGTTAACTCAGTCCTATTTATAGACGCTGAAGGAAAATCGACTCATTGTATATTTACTTTACCTGTTTTGATAAAGTGCACGAGTTTCGACAATATTTATAAAAAAAAGGGCGTTTCAACAAATAAAGGCACTTAAAACGAATTTCATGGCTTTAGCCATTTGAGTATATTACAATTTATTTTTATTATTCTTGTATTTAATATTCCAATTCTTAATGTAGGTTCTGGAGAAGGTTCTTTGTTAACCAGTGACTATAGTTAGGAGCCAAAAGAGAGGATGACATCACGGGGCACAGTTAGTTTATTTTATTAGTTATTATTAAATCATATTACTGCTATTGACTGACATTATAAAAATTATACTGTTAATATCCATCTGGTTTTGATCCATAAAAAAATTAAAATGTGATGGATCAAAATGATAATTATATAATATACTAGCGACCCTTCGCGATACTAGCGAGCTTCGCACGGGTGCAATGCTGATACTAAATGTACTACAGAAGGTCTTTGCGCTTTGTCCTATCCAGTCCTTCCCCAGTTATAGGCACACGCCGCCGGCTCCGCGGCCGGTACCGCCACAGCCGTTATGTCCCTGCATTTTAAATGTGTAATATCTTCTAAACTATTCATTTAAATTACATGCTGTGAAGGGCCATATTGATCTATATTAAATGCGCAATGTATTTAAGGTACTTAATTGGATAAGGATTAATTCTGTATTGCTTAAAATCGCTTCGTAAATAAGGCATTATTTCTTGTAAAAAGCAAAGGATAAAAAAAACGGTTATTGTGTGTTACCACTAAGAGATAGACATATACCATCGCGAACTTTTTTGTAGACCATTTTAAGGTGAACAATACTGTACTACATTATTTTGATCTATCTCGTTGGGTTCAGCCAGCGTTTGCAATGAAAGAGCAAAAAAATGTGTTTATTTACGACATCACATTAGAAACCTCTAAATTATCAGTGTTTTTCTACTATGTTATGCATATATTATACATATAAACTTTCCAGTTGAATCACTCTATCTATTAAAAAAAACCGCATCATAATCCGTTGCGTAGTTTCAAAGATTTAAGCATACAAAGGGACATAGGGACAGAGAAAGCGACTTTGTTTTATACTATGTAGTGATTGAGCTAGTTTACCAAATTTTTGTTTATAAGTTGTTATGTGTGGTTACATAAAAAACAGTAAGTTTATATAAAGTTTGTTCAATACGGAGCGGCAGCACCGTGGTGGAAATTCGTGTAACCCGAAAACTCTAGAACGTCCAGTTAAATGTTCTATATTCTGTCTAAGTATATGTTCTGCACAAGATTTTCTTTATAAAAACAGGAAATAAGAACAGTAAAGCATGTGCATCGTATGCCGGCTTCACCGCTATTAAAACTACTGAACCACATCAAGATATAAGTCCATAGGGCTCTTCTAGCAGAAGTATTTCGATAAAAAGTGAATCATAAAAAATACATTATGAATAATCTTACAAATACAGTTTACGAATGAAGAAAATAAACATTTTTAATAAAAGTGTTTCGAAGAGAAACTAAAAATAAACTTTACAACACATTTATATAATATTTGTTTATGTTTTCTTTACTTTGTATTTGTTCATTATTATAGCAAGAATAATATTTTTATTTCGAAAATAATATACACCCAAAAATTTGTATGTACAACCTTGCACTTGACCGTCTAAAGGGGGAACAACACTCACCTTCCTTTTCCGCGGAATGTTTAATACTTTTACCTATAAAATATTAAGTTAAAACTGGATAAAACAAAAAAAAAGTTTAAACTAAGTATGCACGTGAATTTGACACTTAAACAATGAGAAAACAAGTAAAAATTGGTGATTTTTGCAGTGTAAATATCTCATTGCGTCGGTGTGTCGGAATTGACTGAGCGTGCGAGGCCTTCGGGCGAGACGTGACATCATCTGTTAAGGGGAATGCACTACGAGTAACTGTGTAAACATTGTGCAATAAGTTAACAACACTTTTTTGCAATGACAATAATTACAAAAAAATGCCTTGTAAAAACAAAAACCGGCCAAATGCGAGTCGGACTCCGAACTAAGGGTTCCGTACCATTATCTATAAAAACGGCAAAAAAATCACGATTGTTGTATGGGATATGGCCCCCTTTCAATATTTGTTTTATTTTTAAAGTGAATATAAAACTAAATATTAGGTATGTGAGTATTTCAAATGTCTACCTATTGCCGTTATCAATTGCGAGCAAAAACGAGCAAAAAAATCACGTTTGTTGTATGGGAGCCCCCTTAAATATTTATTTTATTCTGCTTTTTAGTATTTGTTGTTATAGTGGCAATTGATAAGGGTTCCGTACCATTATCTATAAAAACAGCAAAAAAATCACAATTTGTCTACTTTTGTAAAAATATTATTATTTAATTACCAAGATTCTGTATTTAGATAATTATGACGCAGCATTTTACCTAATGTTAGCATAAACACGGCATGAGATTTTTAAAACAAATAAAGAAAACTTTGTTTTTTTAATGTAACTAGGTACATTTAGGATTGACAGATTCTTCTACCAGTCACAATTTCTAATTATTTACTTCATTAAAATAATAATTAAACTTAAAGTTTATTGTAAGTCCCGCTCAGTGACAGATTGCTACGTATTTTTATCAGAGGAAACTAATCAAATGCAAAATCTAATTGGAAAATAATAACATGAGCCACAAAAATAATTAATGGGTGTATGGTTTATATCAACTTTAGTCGCTAAGTCAGTATAATAATCGCCCAGTTTCAAATATTTAGATGCTTTTTCGGCAACGCGCGTGTGATGCCCCTGGTGTTACAGGCGTATAAAAAGAAGCTCGGTTTATTACTACCCAATCTAATTCATTAACTAGTTAAAAAAATATAATCATAATAATTAATAAATATTCCTGGACAAATTACACACTGCCATCTAGTCCCAAACTAAGCAAAGCTTGTACTATGGATACTACTATACAGCTGATATCATACTTAAATACATTTTTTTAAAATGCATACATATAATACATAGAAAACACCCAGTACAAGACAAACACACAATGTTCATGCACACAAAAGTTTTCATGTGCGGGGATCGAATCCGCGACCTCCGAGCCAAAGTGGCCATTCGAGCACCGAGCTTGTCAATATAAAAAAAAAATGTTGTCTCTAAGCAGGTTGTACTAAAATCAAGATCATTAGCCAATATATTATAGATAATCTTTTTAATCAAGATATTAAGTCCGCATTTTTTTTTAAATCATGATATTAAGTTGGCTATTAAAAGTATGATGTCGCCTTAACAACGAGGGCCGTGTTATGAATTTATTAAGACTTGTTCAATGGATCCAATTTGATAAACTTCATTTTCTGTGCAGTCCTTCAATATTTATTAACGTCGACGGAACAGGAAAGAATTTCGTGAATTTATTTTGTGGAGATTAACATAATAAGAAATATAAAAATAAAGATAACCACAAATATCTCCGATAATAATTGTCTATTTTTGCATTTTGGAAATTTTGATTATGTAACTTTTAATAATTACAAAAAAACGACGAGCCCGGTGGTCGACAATGGCTACTTTGACTCCGAGGTCGCGGGTTCGATCCCCGCACAAGACAAACATTTGTGTGCATGAACATTGTGTGTTTGCCTTGTTCTGGGTGTTTTGTATGTATTTTAAAGATAAAGATATATTTATTTGTTAACATGTGTACATGGAAGATGTTCATTAAGTATAATATCATCAGCCTGTATCTAAAGACATAAATGTAGAGTATGTTATGAGTCGGTTTTTTTTTGTTAAAATTATGAGTTTTTTTTTTTTTTTTTTATACTACGTCGGGTAGCAGACAAGTATACGGCCTTATGTGAAGCGGTTGCCGTAGCCATATTAACGCTCGCAACATAAAATATCGCTCGCGCGCCGCCACCCCCGCTGCCAACGCAGCATCTCCTTCCTTTCTGGTGACCTCACTCACTCGCAGGAACACAACAACCCTCAAGGGAATTGATATTTGGCTGCGGTATTCTGTAAGGTGGAGGTACATTCCCCAGTCGGGTAGCTTACAATTACGCTCCCTACCTCTCTTTTCGCCAGAGCTTCATTTGTCAGTCAGCAGGGTGCACCGCGTGCAGGTGAAGTTGACTTTGGTTCAAAGGTGTTGATGAACCACTTACACCCCAAAATTTCAGCAGTATCGCCTTAAGTTAACAATTTTTTCAGCAGCTTTTTTTATTTCAGCAGTATCGCCTTAAGTTAACAATGATACATCATTTATCATCATCATTGTTAACTTAAAGCGATACTGCTGAAATAAAACTCTATCATAATTTTAACAAAAAAAAAAAAATACGACTCCTAACATTACTCTACATTTATGTATTTAGATACAGGCTTATGATTGTGATGATGAAAATAATATGGGACCAATCTGGAAGTATACTCTTTCAAATAAAAAAAAGTTTTTTTTTTCAAATCGGTTTATAAATGACGGAGTAATGAAATAACAAACCTAACACTGAGTCGATACAGGCTGATAATGATAATGGAAAAAAAAATGGGACCAATCTGGAAGTATACTCTTTCAAATAATAAAAGTTATTTCAGCAGTATCGCTTTAAGTTAACAATGAACACTGAAACGGGTGCATCGACCTAGTAAGGATATCTAGCTGCTAAAAGTAAACCGGGCATGAATCGAAAACAATTCGATACAGCCTGCCGTACTACCTGGCTATCTCTTCAGATAATCTGTAGTGTCTGCATGTCTTGAGATTTTTTTTATACAACTACGGGTGGGCTTGTCTGCCACCCGTAGTTGTATAAAAAAAATATAATACGGCCCGCCTGATGTGAGTTGAAATTTGGCACACTCGTTTTTTTCACGTGTTAATGCACGAATGCCTAATTACCGTCATTTCGATTTATAATATTTTTTTTAATACGAGTAGTTGAATATAGAAAATCAAACAATATAATTATTTATTACTAGCTTACACACGCGGCTTCTCCCGCGTTGTTATTTTTTTAATAAAAATTATCCTAAGTATATCCTTCCTTAATAACTTTGAGAATATTAATTAATATATTGTCAGACAAATTACACAGCGCCATTTAGCCCCAAAGAAAGCGAAGCTTGTGTTATGGGTACTAGGACAACTGATAAACATACGTAAATACATTTTTTTTTTGTAAATACATACTTATGATTTTTTTTTATACCACCAGTGTGGCAAACAAGCATACGGCCCGCCTGATGGAAAGCAGTTACCGTAGCCTATGAACGCCTGTAACACCAGAGGCATCACACGCGCGTTGCCGACCCTGTAAAAACCTCTTCACGCCTTTTTTGAAGAACCCCATGCTGTAGTCCCCTGAGAAAACCTCGACAGGCAGTTCATGTGACAACGAAACTGGACGTCGCTGGAGATTTCAACTCCAAGAATCCCAATGTTTTTGGCGATGGTAAGGGGTGTGTTTAGGAATTGAGGAGCCACAGCAAAAGGGGTTTTCTTAGCGGTGAACGCGCAGACTTGTGTCTTAGTGGGATTGAAATGAACCAGGTTCTTTCGCCCCCAATCGGACACACTATTCAGTGTGCTCTCGAGCTTCGACGAGCGAGAAAAACTTCTTTAGCGGCATTGTGCACTTTTTGGAATGGGTAAAAAATGTTAAACTCGCGTCAGGACACGTGGCCTGAAGGAAAATTCGTAAGACAAAGCTGCGAGACTACAAAATTCAACTTTAAGCAAAGACGATACGATTGACACTGCTTTGAATATTTTAATTAGTCGAAATAATTTCGCCATTCAACGCTAGATGTCTATGTGCTACAAAGTTTTGCGTGGTTTTACTATTCCCTAACAGATGGCACTACGTATTTCATCATTCAGTTTCAGTAAGACAGAAATTATCTTTTTGAAGTGAAAGCTTTTTTAGCGGCGTTGTGCAGATACACTTTTTAATGTAAAATAAATGTAATAGTTCTGAAGAGTAAAATTTTTAATGTAATATAAATTGTCATGTTTGTGTACGATACCGCAATAAATGAATATTGTATTTTACCACATAAATGATAGTACTTTTATACTGATAAATAAAGCAATTCGTGCGAATTTATTTCCTAACTATTCCAAAATATTCAAAAATGCACAACGTTAATGTTCAAGTTTTCACTTCTGCCGGCACTCCCGTAGTGCAACACGTTTTTTTTTTGTTTTCTACGAAACCCTAAAGTAGATTACCAAATTTATCATAATGCTGTTTAATTTACATGTTTTGATAAGATTATTTGTGTTTGTTAAGTAATAAATTTTATGGAATTTATAGAAATTACTATGTATATGCTCAGATAGTAATCATTATGTAATCACTAAAATATCACTTTTTTTTTAATACGACGGGTGGGAGACAAGCATAAGGCCCGCCTGATGTGAAGCGGTTATTGTAGCCATAATGTAAGTGGTTCAGCGACTACTTTGAACCAAAGCCAACTTCACCTGTATCGCAGTGCACCCTGCTGACTGACAAACGAAGCTCTGGCGAAAAGAGAGGTAGGGAGCGTAATTGTAAGCTACCCGAGTGGGGAATGTACCTCCACCTCACAGAATACCGCAGCCAAATAATACTTCCCTAGAGGGTCTGTTGTGTTCCTGCGAGTGAATGAGGTCACCAGAAAGGGGGTGGCGGCGCGCGAACGAAATTTTATGTTGCGAGCGTTAAAATGGCTACGGTGGCCGCTTCACACCAGGCGGGCTTATGCGTGTCTATCACTCGACGTGGTATAAAAAAAAGACCTCACAACAACAACAACAAAGCCAGCTCAACGAGATAATCAGACGAATTTGACTTGAAAGTGGCTGGACATCCTGCCAGTGTTTACCCATGGACCCGAATCCTGGGTCCTAACAAGGGACAGTATTAATAGAGAAGTCATTAGGAAGGAAGTTTTCGAAATACACAAGACAGCATTTTTACTTATTGCGTGGTGAGACAATTGGCTCACTTTTCGGGTGTTCGTTTTTAATGTGGTGGTGAAATAATTATAACATTATGATGTTTAGCTTGGGCTACAGTTTACACACCCACTAGTCAAACTATTCGTAAATTCAAGTTAAGTGACGTTATCAAAAGACGTTTTTGTCTTGAACAAACATTGAAATCAGTGTGATAGGGTATTTGGCCGTGTGATCGCATTTAAAATTACAATTGGTGCTTAATATGTAATTTATTCTTGTAGCATTGCGCCATTGTTTTTGAACAAAAAATCCAAACTGACCGACACAATAAGTGATTATATGCTATCAAAAGCCACTACATTCTTGCATTGAAATCTGTAAACTTTTTTTTATATTTTATGCATAATAATATATCTATATAAATAAAAATGAATGTTGCTAAGCGCAAAACTCGAGAACGAGTAATCCAATTCGGCAATATTTTTTTTTTCTAATTAATTTCTTATGGAATTAAGGCACACGGAAGGGTTTAATAAAGGGAAAAAATATAAAAATTGCGTGGACAAATAGTAAAAACAACACTTTAAAAAATTCTAATTAAATATTCATAGTAAATACAGGACAATGTCTGTCGGGTCACCTAGTAATTAATAGTTTAAAATAAATTAAGTTGGTATGTTGGACCAAGAGCTTATGTCAAGGATATAATTATTTAAGATCAACAGCAGTTTTTTCCGAATTTTATGTGAAATCTAATCTAATCTAATTCTGTATCTAAATAAAATATTTTATCTAATTCTGTATCTCACGGCATCTCGCTCATCTAAGACTGATGGGAGCGCGAAATGACATTTTTGTACTATGCAAATGCCACTAGTGTGCCACTACATCACGTCACGCGACATCGCGTCTTTTGGTGGACGATATGCCATATGATTGAATACATAAAATAGCACTCACCTCTAAGTCGTTCTTGGCGTGGTTGAGTTTCTCCAAGTGCATCCTTAGATTGTCCACCGACTTGATAGGTTCATCTTTGATATTGTTCTTCTCCAAAATAGCCTTAATCTTCTCTACCAACTGGCAGAAGTCCTTCCAAATTTCTAGATCCTGTTCCAACTGAGCTTGTCGAGATTTTGCTGAATTCAGAGTGTTCTTCAGAAGTTGGTTATGATTTTGATGGTCTTTCGATAATTCTTCCTGTTCTGACGCGGCTAATGATGGCCAGATCTTATCAACGATATCTTGCATACGCTTCCCTACTAAATCTTTCATTTCCGGTTCTGATGTATTGAAAAAAGATTTGTGCTCTTCCAAGTCAGTATCTATATTTTCGAAATCTGTGCCATTCTTACCCATATCAAGTCTTATTCTTGCTTCGTTTACCCATATATTTAATTTCTCTACTAATTGCAGGTACAGTTGTCTATTCTTCTTGTTGTCTTGTAAGTATTTTTCCCTATTCGCCAATTCAGAGGGCAAAGAAGTCTTGAGTGAATTTGCTTCCGAAACCATTTCTAATAATGAGCCTGGTACACCGTCGTCATTTTTAATAATATCTGTAATCTTGGTCAGCTTATCTAAATATGACTGAATATTTTTAGCTAAAGTAACATGTTCAATAAGTTTCTTATCTACACTTGCAATATCCCTGCTAAGGAGTGGTCGTGAATGTACAGCAGCTTCATTATCATGGAGCCATTGTAATATGTCAGATAAATCTGAAGCTAGTTTTTTGTGTTCAGCGGCAGCTCTTTCGTGTTCTTGTCTTTTCGATTCTACAGTTCTTCTGAGAGTTAATAATTGCTGTTTCAGTGACTGTAGTAATTCTGTGATGTTATTTCGATCAATTACAGTACCTTCGGCTGCTATCTGTTGACCTTTGTCTGTGGCAGTTGCTAAAAGAGCTTCACATCCTTGGATCTTTCCAATAATGTCATCGTAGCGTTTAATTTTGTCTTCGAGTGTGTCATTCGATTTTTCAATTTCTGTTATGAGATCAGTATACTTAGCAATAAAATCTTCAATTTCTTTAATAAGAGCAAAGAATTGCTCACGTAATAATAAAAGCTGCTTGAGCTTTGAAATTTGATCTTCAATGGTGCTCATCAAATCATCTTGTTGTGTAAGGATGTCTTGCAGATCGTGCAAATTGCCGCCCTGTAATTCATTGAGCATTGCCTTGTTTTTCTTTAGATCTACAAGAATTGATTCGTATGCTTGAATGATTGGTTGGACATCTTCAACTTTGCTCCCAATAGGTTTATTCAGCGCCTTCAATTTGTTTTGGATTTCATGCAAGAATTCAAGAGCTGCAGCAATTTTAGCAGCGGCATCTTTGTATTCTTTGATATGTTTTAATAGTACATTCTTTTTGTCATTAATAATAGCATTTATTCTCGCAAATCTGTCAGACAAGATATTAACTTGTTCTTTGAGTTGTAATTTGTTGGAATCTGATAACGTATCCATGATGTCTTTTGATTTGTCTTTAATTTTGTTAATATTCTTTTCAATATCATCAGCTTCTTTGCTTAGTTTTTCAAACTTAGCTAACTGTTCTTCTAATAACTGCAAACTACTAGTACGCAACTCTGGTGTGGCTGCTACTTCAGCTTCATTAAGCCAACTCTGACATTTTGCAACCTCAGTTTCAAAGTCATTTCTACCATGTAACAATTTATTCAGTGCTGCAAGCTTATCGTCAATATCTACCTTAGCCGATGTGTATGATTTATTCAAATCTTCTAACATGCTTTGTAATTTAACACGATCTTCACTAGAGCAGTCTTTCGATACCGCGTTACCTCGGCGCATGACTTCTGTTAGTGTATCATTATAGAAGTCAGATAGTTCACCTTGATGTTTTTTATGAACAGCAATTTCTTTTTCAACTTTAGCAACTTCTAACGGAACTGGCCCACCTAATTTCTTAATTTCTGCTAATTTTGATTTTAGCCAATTCTTAGCTTTTTCAATATCATTTTCTAACTTCTTTCTGTCTTCACCACAGGCTCCTAATCTATCTATTTCTTGCTTTATGAGCGTTGCAAGTTGTTTTTGTTTTGATGCCAGTTCAGATAATTCCGATTCTAATTGCATTTGTTCGGATGGTTCGAGCTCAGATTGAATATTGCTAACTTTCTTTTCTAATGAGTCAATTACAGTTTTCTTGCCATCATTTTCTTTTAGTAAGTTCGCTATTTTCTTTTGCCGTTCTTTAACTGATTTACTATCAAAACCAAGAGGTTCTGGGTGGAGAATGTTATCGATTTCCTTTTGCATCCATTCGTTTTGTGCTGCAACTTCACTCTTAGTACCATCAATGGCTTTGTATGTGATTTCAAGCATTTGCAGTTTGCGTTGGATACGTTTGGCGATGTCGTTGTACCTTCGCTCTACGGATTTCATCTGCAAAACACACAATTATAAATTTACCAAATTACAATAACAATTGAATTTTTCGACTGATTGTAATTATTTATTTAAAAATGTAACACTCACTTGTTCTTCTACTTGTTGTGATTCTAAATTGCTGACAATATTTATTACTTGTGAACCAACAGATTTGATGTTGTCAACTTTATCTTTTCCTGCTTGTCCAAATTCAGTTGAGAGTTCTTTTAAAGCACTTAGCTTTTGAGGGCATGGAATACCAGAACCTTTATCTGCTAGGCACATTTTTTTGAGCACTGAGTCAAACCAGTCGTTGATCTCTTGATACTTGTGACGAAAATCATCGATGATGCCTTGATTATCCTTTTCTCTTTCAATAGCTCTAAGAATTGCTTCTTCAAGATTGTCTAAATCTTCTTCCAATGTTATTTCGTCTTCGAGACCTAAAAATAAACAATAAAATATTTCATTTCTAGTTAAATTAGAATTTGTTAATTAATAATATTTAAAAATATTCGTTATCAAGATCACCCTGAGGTTCCTTCCCACAGATGATGACAAGTTACGTAGACACTTAAAACCTGAACCTGAACACTGATACAAATATAAAATTTCAGCATGAGGTTGAGGAGAAAAAATGGATAAAAATTAAGAGTGGAAGAGGTCAAGGAGAAAGGAAGCGAAGATAGTAAAAGTGAGAGAGAAAAGGTACAAGTGCAGCTACTTACATGAGAGAAACCACGGAGTAGAAAGCTAGTAAATAAATAAATAATGACAATATAAATCTCTAATACCTTCAGTGGGTATTTCAGTTAACAGTCTATTCCTCTTCTCTCCGAGTGACACCAACGCATCGTTCATTGCTGCCATGTCTTGTTTAGCAGCCTCTGGCCTTAATTTGGATGGATTAGCAAGCCAATCACGTGCCAAAGCTGTATGAACATTGATCCATTCTTGAATCTCAACCACTTGCTTCATTGCTTCCTCCATGCCATGGACAGCATCACCCAAGGTCTCCAAGTGGCTTTGTACCTTGTGAATAATTAAATGTTTTATTTTAATAAATATATAATAGATATTTGTTGGTATTGATATGATGAGGCCGTGATAATTTAGTTGTGCTAAATGATAAACCTACCAGTAAAGACTATAAGCGTGAACCACACGACATGTTTACTTCTTCTGCTATTTTGAGTTATTCTATAATCATCTACTACAATGTTTTCAATAATCTTAGAAGATTATACGATTATGTGCTCAAATATTATTATAGATATTCCAATAAAAGATTTAATTTTCGGTTTTAAGGTATAGAAAACCAAAATAAAATTAATATATGCTCGATTGTTTACACAACAGTACTATATTTTATGCCGCTTTATTGAGCCAATGGTAATAATTACAATACTAGATACAATTATGTAATTTAAGGTCGTATTTTTAAACAGAATATCTGTTCAAAAATGATTTTAGCTTTAATTTTTTTTACAAGCACCTGTTCACACTGTTGTTGAAAGGGATTGGAGACCTTACCTTTTGCTCAAAAGCCATCATCTTTTTGCTGAATTCTGGCGCTGCCAAATTCTTTATCAATGTTTCGATGCGTGGTGCGCTGCCTACATCGCTCACATGTGTCTATAACAAACCATGCATCACACACAGCACACGACAACGAAACACAGTGCGTGTTAGTGTATACAGTAATGGGAATTTCTATTGAGCAAAATTTTTGAAAACTCCCCGTATTTTAACAGTCATTTATTTAGAAAACATCTCAGGAATTCTGAGGTTCTTGTTATGATTGCATTGATATTAATATGTTGACAATAATGCCAAAAAACATCAAAGAGCACTCTCAAATTACTTTAAGAGATAATTATTTGATAAAAGAAAATAATACCTATTATCTTTTATCTAATAATTATCTCTTAAAGTAATTTGAGAGTGAGTGAAGAAGAAGAATATTATAAAACAAAGAAAATACAATAATTTTGCTCAAATGAAACTGTTGTTTATTTTTGTGTATAAATAAACAACAGTGTCTAACCATGTTCAAAGCGTGCAAATGCAATGACACACTCTTTGTGATATATATTATAAAATACAGTGCATAATCCTCAGTATTAATAGTGACTAATTGTCTGAGTCAAGACGATCTCTTTTGAATTATTTTTAATCAATTTAAGATCAGGATTACTGAAACACCTTTTTTTGTTGTTACCTTGTTTATAATAATGTAGGTTAAGTAGATTTAAGTATTTCTCATTTCACATATTTCAATCATCTTGATCCAGTCTATACAACCAGGTGCACAAAAATACATTGCCAACGATAAGCCCTCAAATCTGTTTATTTTCACTAACTACACTATTTATTCTATCTACACTTTATTTTAACTAATCCGATAAAAATAAATTTAGATCTTACTCCGAATATTTACAACTCGTTGGTAGTGTTCTTTTGTAGACCTGGCAAGCTCAAAGAATCTTCTTATTATAGTGTTATTAATACTCAGTGTTACTATGCATCCATCAACATGTTATCTAATTGAAAAGTTGTATAAAAGACTTCTTACTTTGCAAATAAAATTGTGACTGAAATTTCTAATTTCAAATACCTATTTAGCTTCACTTAGTTTTGCCTACTTTAAATTTACACAAATCGTTTTAAAAATCCCAAAAAGTATAAATCTAATTCAAATTTGCAAGTAATTTATCAATATTCAGAATACAATATCCAAATAATTTACAAGAATAGGATTAAATAGTGAACAATTACAGACGATTTCACTATACTGATACAAACACGTATATAGACGGTTTAGTTATAAGCACAAGAATCAGAAGGAAGTCAAAACATCTGAAGCTAGGATTTTGGCAGAAACCGCTAGTACCTGGTCAATGAGGTCCTCCAACCGAGCCCGTACGTGTAACTCCCTTGGAGGTATAGGCAATGGGGCTGAATCTGCTGGAGATGACGGGCGAGAGACAGAAGCAGCAGCTGCAGAACACGCCGCTACTGCTGCAGATAGCCGACTCTTCTCTGTTTGCAAGCGGTTGTGCAGACCCTGTGTTACGGTAAGTTTTAGATTTGATTGTTTGCATGCCTTGCCATGATAATATTTTGTTTTAACAGGAAACTACGTGATTCTCAGGGAAAAGTAAATTTATAAATTAGCCAATTCAAATTCCACGCCGGTAAACATGACTGTCAAAAAGTAATTACAGTTAAATCGTAGTTTAATATTATTTACTCGATTTTGCAAGTAGAACAAAAATAAGGATCTAAGCACATACCCTCGCCTTATCCAATAGTTCTCGACCATGAGACAAACCATCTACTGGTACATCAAGCTCCGTAATAGCAGGTTCACATTCATCCAAATTATTCAGTATACTTTCTAGTGTGTCTTCGTATTCTTTGAACTTAGCCAGACCTTCTCGAAGGCGACGTTCAATTTGTAATGCAGTAGCTAACAATGATTTATGGCTGTCATTAACATTCTTAAGTTGTTTTCCTACTGTGTCTTTGATAGATGGAGTAGTACCTTCGTATCTTTCGATTTGAGCACGACCTTTAGCTTCTAAATCGTCAAGAGTAGATCGATACTTTTGAATATCATCTAATAAGACTGCATGTTGGGCTAGTTGTTCTTCAGTCTGTTCTCGGTTAGCAATGTATAAGGAATTATGAGCCATAAGTTGGAAAGAAATTTGTAATAGCCACTTTTCTGTGTCTTGCAATGATTGATGATACTGATTGTAATCTTTAATTTCAGATTCAAGTTCTGCCTTTTTGGCTGCACATTTTGCTCTTAGAGCATTGCATTTCCTTTCAATTTCTGTGACAGATTCCTTAACTGCAGGCTTCTTTGCCCAACTACTAAGTTCAGCTGCCTCACTCTTTAATCTTTCCAGTTCAGGTTTCTTATTATCAATTTCATCTTCAATGTGTTTGTATTTTTCGAGTAGTGTCTTCATTTCACCAAGTTCACCATTTGTGGGAGGAACTTTGTCCAAGTTTTGTTCCGTATCTTTGATCCATTGGTTCAATTTATTCTTAGAATCTTCAAAGTCATCCCATTTGCCAATAGCAGCTTTAAGCTGAGCGGTAATTGAATTGAGGTCAATTTTGAGTTGGTCCCAACTTTCTTGTAATATTTTCACATCATTACGTAGTCCATCTTGCTCTTCCGGTGGTGTATTATTCAAAGCTTTCTTAAACGCATCTTGTAAGACAAGTAATAAATGATGGCCTTCTGTCATACGATTGCTGACTATTTTTATAGTTTCTAGTTTGTCTTTCGTTATGTCAATATCACCAACTCCTATGGAATCTTGCACAGTACCATGTGCTGTTTCAAGCCATTGCTGAAGTTCTTCTTTAGCTTTGATAAATTCAGTATGATCAGATAGGTTCTTTTCGCCATTAGAAACTAGACCTTGAATCTTAGTCAGTAAGGTGGTATATTCCGTTTGCAAATTAACAGTCTTGTCACGAACCCAAGCACATGCGCTCAGTTCCATAAGATTTTCACACCGGTCATTTAGTTCCTCTAATACATGCTTATGACCTAATGCTTCAGCTAACAACTCCTGTAATATAAAAAGTAAATAAATGTTTTATATTAAAGTTATTAAGATCACTCCACAGCAAAATATTTTTTAATAATAAAAACGATCACTACTCACACGACATTTATCCAAATGCTCCGGTGTAATTTTATCAACCTTCTGTACAGATTTTAATTTATTATCAAACTCTTTGACCCATTTATTCATTTTATCTGATGTCTCCAAGAAATCTTTCCAGGCCGACAAACATTTTTCTAGTAGTTTTTTAGTATCTTTGCAAATTTGCTGAAGATTTTCCCATTCAATTTGCAACTGTTTAATTTCTTGATTGATACTGTCCTTTCCTTCGTTTCCGGTGGTTTTCAACACTGCTTCACTTAGTTTAATTGTTTTCTTGAGTAAATCTTCACCCTTAGGTAAGGATTCAATGATTTTAGTAACATTCATTAGTTTTTTCTGAACTTCTTCTTTCTCACCATGAGAATCAGAACACTGCTGGATTTCAATCTTGCAGTTCCGAATCCAATCGTAAAAATTGTCATATGCTTCTTTGTATTGAATGTGCGAATTAACATATTCCTCGAGTTTCTAGAAAAAATACAATTTAATATAAATATTTATGTAATTTTAAATATATCACATATTTTTTTAATACTTTTACTTACGCCTATCATTTCATTAACAGTCTTTCTTATGCTATCATAACGTTTTAATGTATCCTCGATTTCTTTAGATTTTAACGAAGAATCTTCTTTTAATTTCTCATTCAGTCTTTTCACGAGATCATTATGTGAATCGATATCTCTGTTGAATGTCTTGAATTTCTCCAATTTTGCTTTCTTTTCTGATAGATCATTTAGTAAAGAATCATCAGACTGAATCTTCCGGTCAATATCATCTAACCATTCTACAAGTAGTTTATGAATCTGTAAAAATAATTAGTAATATTATGATAATTAGTGTTTTTACGTGTTTAATTTGTGACAGAAAAACCATTTCTTTATTATATCACCTTATTGTGACATGCACTTAACATACCTTAGAAATATCATCGAACTGAGCAGCTCTACTGGTAAGTTTATTACGAATATCTTGTAAATCAGCAATTAACTTATCAAATTCTTGCTTCAAGTTATCTGTGTCTTCCTGTATTTTAGCTGCACCGGCTTGCTCAGTGTTCATAATAACTTTCTCCTTTAGTTCTAGGAGATATCTCAGTTTATTTTGACCCTGCTCCAAAGATTGGCGTAGAAGCTTGACAGTGTTAAGTTTATTGTTAACCTCTTGCAGCGTATTAGGAATTTCAGCGCACTGATTGAGTTTCTCTCGCGTTCTGTCCAACCAGTCTTGGCATTCTCCATATAGGGCATTATGTTGTTGATGTTCCTGACAAAAATAAAAAAGAATGTTAATTTTTTAGAAACTTTACAAGCTAGAATGACATTTTAAGAAATGTCACTACTTACTAATTCCGATTTGTTATCTGGTCACTAATAACTGTCCATTCAGTCATATTACTGCTTAATTTATTTAATTGCCCATTTAAATATTTCTTAAGAATCATTTCTATTTAGTTTACTGCTCAACTTTTACTGCCTAACATATTAATAAACATATATTTTGTAATTTTTAACCAAAAAATCTACAATACAGAACTGCCGCTCTAAATCTATGCCGTAATTTATTAACGTTAAATTTGATTTATTCAATCCACTAAAAATATATACCTGGTAGTGAAGTTCGAGACGTTTCATGACCTCTTTCGCCAGAGACAATAAAGCATTGTACTTTGTCGTAAGTTGTGTTATTCCATTAGAAATTCTGGTATCCGAACAGGTCTCCAATAATGTTTGTGCACGCATGTTTAGTTTATCCAACTCAGCTTGCCAGTCGAACAACATTTGCAGATGTCCCTAAAACATCAAATGAAGTCTAAGTTGTGTTATTTAAGTAAATAAAGATAAATATTCTGTAAATGAAATAGTACATGCAGACATGTACCAAATTTGTTACTATTGTATTGAATCCCGTGTTTTAATTTTATCATAATTTTATTGATAATACATATTTAAGAATATGATATACTCGTAGGTAGATATAAATTATAAACTTTAAGACTGACCTGAAATTCTTCAAGTACGACTTTCTTTTGCTCCAAGTCATTTTGTAGCTTATTAAACGATTGCACTAATTTTTCAGTCTTTGACAACCAATCCAAGGCTTCTTTGTACTGCTCTTCATATTCTGTCCACTTTACAATACCTCCTTCAATAAGGGCTTTGGTATTGTTAAGTTGCTCACTAAATATTTAAAATATAAGTATTAGTAAAAGGCCATTAATAACCAACTTAAAAGTAACTAAGTAAAGAAAAACTTACACATAGGTATCATATTCTTCTTGCATAAGAGCGACTTCTTCTTCTATGTCTTCCCTGTCATCGTCGTCAGCCAAACCACATGATATTTCACCTTGTTCAAGTGCTTTTTGCAGTTTCGCTTGACCTTCGGGTAATTCACTTTCTAATACCTTGAGCTGCGAGATCTTACTGCTTAAAGATTCTTTGTCTCCAGTTGCATCAGAACATTTTCCTAAACGTTCCTTTGCAGCTCTAATCCATTGGACGAAGTCTGAGCCAGCATCAATAAATGCTTGATGTTGTTCCACAGTTTCTCTCTGTTTTTCATACAAATCTTTAGCTTGTTTTGATAAAGTTTCATATTTGCTGGTGATTTCGGATGCTGGAGCTTGTTGCATAAGTTCTGAAGCCTTAGAAGTTACAGACTGAATCATGGGTTCAAACGAAACGATATCTTGAACAATATTGTTTGTTTGACGGAGTGTGGCTTTCCTTTCACCTAGTCCAAGGCCAGTAGTAAGTCCAGCAAGACGGTCTTGGCCTTTCTTGGATTTAGCAACTTTTTGTTCACACACTTCTTGTAATTTTGCTTCTCTGTCTGAAATCCATTGCTGAAGTTGAGAATAACTGGAGCTGTAGTCCGCCCATTGTAGCATTGCCGTTTCGAGATGTACTTTGGCTGTAGTCATCTTTTTAACAAGACGATCCCATTCATTTTGTAGTTCTTTTAATTCAGTATTAATCTTATCTTTACCATCGGACCTTGTATTTCGTAAAACTTTTTCTCCACTATTGACGGTGGCATGAACAAGATTCTGACCTTCTTCACGTCTTTTAAGTAGATCTTCGATTTGTTCTAACCTTTTTTGCAAAGAATCCTTACTGCTATTACTGCCAGCGTCGCTACCACTGCGTGTAATATCCCAAGCATCATCGATCCATTTCTTTGTATTTGCGTAATTATCGTCATAATTCTGATGTTGTTCGTAATTTGTTTCCACCTTCTTGAGAACGTCATTAGCCATGTTGACTAACACTTGGTATCTAGAGTTAAGATGCCTTAACTGATTATTAACATATGTATCCAGGTGTGAGGACAGCAAGCCAGCAGCAGAGGCATTGAAGTTATCTATATCATCTTTGCCTTTGTGAAGCTGATCGACAATTTCTTTCACTTCGTTAACTTGGGCACCTTTCTCTTTGGCAGATCCAAGTAAAGCTAGTTTGTGGTTTTTGATAAGAATTTCTTTTTGTTGCAGCCAATCCGACAGTCTTTCGTATTCATCTTTGTACTCACGCCATTGACTGACTGTATCTTCTAACTGATTCTTTTGCTGTTTAATTTCGTTGAAAAGATCATCGAAGCTTTCTTTCAAAGCTTTCATTTCATTTTTAATTATTGTCTGTCCTTCGGGGGATGTACTGGCTAAAACTACTTCGCCTGTATGTTGAAGGTGTTCAAGAAGTAATTCTCCTTGTGCTTGTTTGTTAATAAGAGCTTCCAGAGGAGCGACAGAGTTTTCAATAGCCAGTTTGTCACTCAGTGGCTTAGATTTCAGTGACGGTACCTTTTCTCTAGCTCTACTTAGCCACTGAATAAGTTCATCATGGGCTTCTTTATATAGCCTGTGATCTTTGTATTGCTCTTCACGATCAGCAAGCAGTTTCTTTATCTTATCATAGAGCGCATCAAACTTATTTAGTGTCTCTTGAGCACGAGAAGCAGCTTGATTTTGTTGCCCACTAGCGATCATTTCTGCGGCCTTAGCCTTTAGAGTGTCAACATCTATGCGATCACAGCGAGCTTTTTCTTCAACTTCCTTCAGTTTCTCAAGCTGCGCTCTTTTGTCAAGTATAGACGTTTCAAAAGGAGAAAGTTCAACCAGCATATTTTCTAACCAAGTATTGTTTTTTTCTATGAATTGCATTTGCTCTAAGAATCCAGCCCATTTAGTAACTGAATCATCTAACATGTTCTTAGTTTCTATCATTCTTGATAATAATGCAGACCATTGTTCTTGTAGTGCTATAAGAGAGTTGTTGATAGCTTCGTGTCCGGTAGATGCAGTATTAGCCATTACGTTTTGTGCTAACTCGACTAAGGATTGTACTTTCGTGAAACCTTCATCTTTAGTTAATAATAGATTTTGAATCAGTACTAATTTTGTTTCTAAGTCATCTTGCGAGCAAGAACTTAAATCTGCACAAAAATCTAGTTTATCCCTTAACTCTTCAATCCATTGTGAACATTCAGTGACATTGCTTGAAAATTCTTGATGAGTCTTGACATATTGCTGCCACCTGTTTGTTAAATCTTTTACTTTCTGGGATAGAGTCTGATACTTAATAGATAAATCGGATATCTGTGAACCACGCGGTCCTAGGACACCAGTATAAAGATTCTGTGCTTTTTCAGTTATATTGTCAATTTCTAGTTCTTTAGCACGAACTTCACCTTGTAGCTCTTGGAATTTCTTAAATTGTTGTTGTTTTTCAGGAAGTGTTGCTTTGAGATCAACAGCATGAATTTGAGTATCAGTATTTCTGATCCAAGCTAAGCACTGATCTTTCATATTCTCGTATTCATTCCACTGTTGTATTTTGTTTTCAAGATTTTCGATGGTTTTGTTAATAAAAGACACCAGTCCTTCCCATTCTTGGTGAGAAGCATCAATTTGATTTCTTATATTCGCTTGACCATTGCTTATTGTTCCCGGTAATACTTTCTCTCCCAAAGAACGGATTTTATCGATTCGATTCTTTTCTTCTGGTAAACTAAGCTGCAATGACTTTAGTTTTTCGCAATTGCTGCTCAAAGCGACTCTTTCTAAGTTAACATCACCCCAAAGTCCTGCTGTATTGTGTGTAGCTTCCACCCATTCTTGCAAATCCATAACAGCTTTCGTATATTGTTGGTGGTTGTTAACAATGGCCTCGTATTGTTCGACAAATGTTTTAGCTCTGGTCAATATAGTTTCGTGACGTTGTTTCAACTGGTTAATTTCCTTAGAAATATCTTTAGACACATCGGGTAGAGATTGAGCTCTCACTTCTAAGTTAGATATATCTTGTTGATGAGCAATAGCATCTTGAAGATATGTTCTATATACATTTAGTTGATTACGTTTTTCATCTAATGTAGCCTTGAGTTCAATCTCCTTTGGAAGATTCTTTTCAGCTAGTGTCAGCCACTGCTGAGCGCTCTTTAGATTGTCTTCGAATGATGACCATTTATTTAATTCAGAATCTAAATCTCTCTCTGCTTTGATTATGTTATCATATAAGTTATCGAGAGAATGTTGTATATCTTGCAACTGCTGTTCAATTAATTCCTTGCCTTCAGGAGAGGTAGATGGATAACACTTTTCTCCGAGCTCAAATGTATTATTAACAAGTAAAGTAGCATTTCGGCGTTGACTCAGTAGATCGTTAAGGCTTTCCCGTTTGGAGCTAATGCCTTCTGGTGAATTCGATAAGTTCATTTTGCACTCTTCGAATTTGTGTTGTGCTGTTTTTATCCAGTCGGTACATTGATTATATTTTTCTTGATATGCATTGTGATCGTTTACAGCTTGTTCACATTTCTTTACAAGCTCTTTAGCTGTCGACTGTACTGATTGAAAGCGTGACGTCATCTGCTGTAAGTTCATTGTAATTCTAGTATCATTGCAATTCTCAATAAGGTCACTGAACTCATCTGATAGCTTGTCAACATCATTTTCAGTTTTCTTCAAGTTTGCCAATATAGCCTGAAAGGATTTACAAGTTAAAACATCACGTTAATACCAATACCAAAGTAGTTTTAAACTAAACTACAACATCTACCATTAGTACCACCGTTTAGATTGGTAGTTAAATAAATATTTCAAAGTTTATAGGCGTATTGTCAGAATTAGGAAGTACCAATAACCAACGCCTGTAGTTAAATTAGTAACAATGCAATAATAAGTACTTATTAGGATAAAATATAATCTTGGTATAATATAAGTATAAGCGAGTAGTCGTAAATAATGTTTCCTTGTTAGAATTTTCTAAATATTAGATTTTCTTGTGAAATTAGAACATCTACTGAAAATTAGACTATCATCCTACAGTGCTGAGGATATATTTCGTCCAGTTTTAATCTTACTTGTTCCAAAGCTCCTCCCAATTTTTTGAGCGCACTCAAGTCATTTTCGTGATTATCAATCACTTTACATAAATCCTGTTTAAAATTTGCCATATAATAGTTATTTCCAATTAAAAATAATAATAAAAGAAAAGTATTTTTAATACATCATGCCCTTACCTGGTATTTATTAAGTTGATCCACCTTTTCTTCCAGTGTTGCTTTCGGAGTATACGTTTTTAAACTCATTTCCGTATCACTCAGCCAGTGCTGCAGTCGGTCGTTGGCACTATCGAATTCTATCCACTGCTGAATCTTATCTTCAATACCTCGTTTAACATCATGAACTGTTGCAGTAAATTTCTCTAAATCTGCTCTAAGTAAAGCCAATTCTCTAGACATGCCTTCTTTGCCTCTTGGAGATAATTTAGCACCATTATTTTCAATTAAATCGGATAGTATTTTTAATTTATTATTTCCAGTTGGAATGGCGTCAAGTAACTCCTGAATCTTGTTAAGCTTCCCTTGAAGAGTAGCTTTATTTCCAGTAAAATCAGACAGCAGATGAAGCCGATCCCACAAATGTTTTTGATAATCTTGCAATGATTTTTGTTGGTCAGCGAATTGTTGATATATATCAAATGTACTTTCATGTTTGTCTATTATAGCTGACAAGGAATTTGTTAATGCATTATATCTATCCCATACTGATTGAATTATTGCTGTCATTTCATCATTTTCTCCATTACCGTAATGTAAATTAGCTGCGACATTCTTTGCTTTCTCTGTTACTGTTTCTATTACTCTTTTATGAGATCCGATTTCTTGCAACAATGTTTTATTTTTCAATAATTTGGATTTTATTTCTTGCGCTGAATTAAGAACTGCTTTTTCTTCGGAATCTACTATTTTTTCTTTTTCATCTAACCATGAGAGCGTTTGTTGAAGTACATCCTGATAACTTGACCATTGCAGGGTTTGAGATTCGTATTCTTTTTGTTGTTGCAAAATTGTATCATTAAGTTTATCCCATCTTTCTCTCAGTGCTCTAATTTCGCCACGTATATTTTCTCTACCGTTAGCAGCAGTTTCAGGAAGAACTTTATCACTTGCTGTTGTTAGCATACTGATTTTGTGCTCCCCATTATCTCTTTCCATTAGAAATACTTGTAATTTATTTCCTTTGCTCTCAATACTAAGCTTATCTTCCTTGGTTACCATTTGAGATAGCTGTTCTTCTAATGGTTTTAACCATGCGTCAAATTCGTTGCGCAACTGAACATATTTCTTATGATCTGCTGCTAATTCTGACCAGTGATTGACAATTTCTTTAGAAATTAAATGCAGCTGCTGATAGCGGCTGCTTATTTGAGTTACTAAGGGTTTCAAACGTTCTACGCCACTAATTTGAATAAGGCTATGTGATTCATCGACAAAAGCATCGATTTCTTTTTCTTTTGCATTTATTTCATTACGTAAATCAACGTATCGTTTGAGTTGTGCTTCTTTTTCTTGTAAAGTAGAACAAAGACTCTGATCACGACACTTTGATTCCATATCTTTAAGCCAGTCAGTAATATGTTCAATAGTGTAATCAAACTTATTCCATATCTCCAGAGTATGTTTCAATTTTTGTTCTGACACTCCAATACTGGTAACTGCGTTTCTTAATTGGTCTAACAAATTGTCAATTTCTGCCTTTATAACTACATTTCCGGCCTCCGAAGTACTTTTACTAACAGAAGTAAATACATTTCGGATTTCATCTAACTTAATCGAACCAATTTTTTCAATGTCTTTCAACGCAACCGCTGATTGGAGTTTTCTAATAATTTCTGGTTTCTCTCCAGTTGCATTTTCAATATCAAGCAGTTTTTCAGATTGAGATCCCAACCACTCTTTGTATTCTTGAATGAGACGAACTAAATCTTCATGCCTTTTGACGCAGTCTTCTAAGTTGTCTTGTAAATTTTGCGACTTTGTCACAATATTTTGGAACAACTGTTTGATAGATTGTAGATAGATATTCAAGGAAGCGTCATGAGTTTGGTCGACAAGCTGTTGTGCTTTGTCACATACAGATTCAACTAATTGTTGGTGAGTCATAATTTCTTGATGCATTATTTTATGATTTTGTAATTGTGCTTTCTTTTCTTCCAGTGAAGCTTTTAGTTCCGTGTGGCGCTGCATTGCTCTTTCAACATCTTTTAACCATTTGGTAAGTTGTTCTTGTGCAAGAGAAAAGTCTGAGAATTGTAACAGACACTGATCTAATTTGTTAACGGTTTCTTGGAAACTGTCGCCAAAACTATCCCACAAAGTTCTTATTTTACGAATTTTTTGACGGATAACTTCTCTTCCATCTGGGCTAGTATGGGTATACAGTTTTTCTCCTAAACTTAGAAATTCTTCAAAAGCAGGAGTCTTTTTATTTCTAGTTTCATATAATTCTTTAGCTTTGTTTTGTTTTTCCTGTAAAACAGCATAATCACCTACAATTTCATTCAGATCTTGTAGTTCACCAAGCATACCCATGAGCCATTTCTCCATATTGTTATATTCATTTTCAAATTCTTGATGTTCGGCAACAAATACCTCGTATTTGGAGATAATTTCATTGACCAGATTATTTAGAGTATGGTACCGTGTAGCTAATTTCGATGTTTTGTTGCTAAGTTCAGATTCATTTGCAATATTTTGCTTGCTGTCTGTTAAAGAAGTAAAATCAGCACTTCTTGCAGCTAGTTCACTTTGTATTTCTTTAACTTTTTGTAAGTGAGCAATTTTAGCGTTAAGGTTACTCTTGAGACTTTGATCTCTTACTTGATTTTCTTTAACTTTTAACCATTCTTCTAATTCATCTAAAGTTTTTTGACTTTCATTCCAGTGCTTTAGAGTATCTTTAAGCTTTTTATCTTGTTCTTTGCACTGTGTAGCAAATTGGTCCCATGTCGTTTTCAGCTGTTCATACTCACTAATTAATATAGGATGGCCATTAGCACTTGTGGTCTGTAAAACTGTATCTAGTTGTGTCTTCAGACCTTTTAGTATATTTTCAATATCCTGGGCTCTTGATGTAACCTTTTCGATTGCGGCAATTTTTGAGTCAACATCTTCTTTCTGTGTTACTACGCCGTAATTTAGTAGGCTGTTTTCTGCTACTATATGGTTGAGACGATCACGGCAGTCCTCAAATATTTGGACATATTTTTCATGATCCGCTACATGAGATTCGCAAGTAGCAATTCTTTTCTCGAGTTCTTTTGACATACCTTTGTATCTGTCAATGATTTTAGTGAGACTTTTTTCAGCATCTTCATCTGGCATGAGTTTAATTTTTTCAGTTAATTGAGAAAGCATAGATTGATGTAATTCCACTTCTTGATATAAAATTTTATTGCCATGAAGTTGAGCTTTCTTTTCCGGCAGAGTAGGACATAACTTAAATTCTCCGAGCTCTTTTTCCTTATCACCAATCCATTTCTGAACTTGATTGAAAGTGTCATCAAACGATGACCTTTTATTAATAGTTGTTTCAATATCCTTGATGACATTATTTAACGAATCGACTGAATCTTCAAAGTAGTTTCTTAATGTTCTAAGTTCGTTTCTCACTTCTTCACGCCCTTCAGGTGTAATTCCGCTAAACAAGGCCTCTCCAGACTCAATTGCATTGTTAAGTAATCTTTGGCCGACTTCTTTATTTTCATTCAATTTTTTAACTTGTTCTAAATCTGCAGGTGATGGTTTGGCATGCTTACTCATTGCAGCCAAATCATTAATTTTAGCATTAGCGTCTTGAAGCCAGTTTTTGAATTCGGTGATAGACTTATCATATTTGCCCTTATTATTTTTCAAATCTTTTAATCTGTTGAGATGATTATCCATAAATTTGCCTACAGTCTGATACCTCGTTACGAGATGATTAATATACTGTAATACACGCGAATCAGGATTACGAGACAATATTTTTTCTCCTGTATCATTTAGTTTATTTATTTCTACTTCATAGTTTTTGATATCATTATTCAATTGGTTAATTTCAGCGATTTTGTCATCGATTTCATTCAAATTGAGTAAGTTTGCAGCTTCTTGTCTAACTTTATATTCTTTCTCCTTTAACCAATCTGATATATTTTCTAATAATGTTTCGTATTCTTGCCAAGCATCCATATTTTCTTTTAATCGGCTCTTAATCTCGTCGTAATTGGAAGTAAGAACATCTAAATTTTTTTGTGCCTTTTCTGTTTGAATTACAGCTTCTTGAGCACAAGCTGGTTCAGCTACAATTTTGAGGATATCACTAGCTTCTTTTAATTCTCTTATTTTACCAACACATTCAGCAATACCATTTTCAACATCAATCAAAGCTGCACTTTTTACTTCTAAGTTGTATTTGTCACTACTGACATCAGGCATACACCATCTAGTTTTATCATCTAAGATTTTCAAATTTCTATTGAACATGCCTAGTTTATCGGTAAACAGTTTTTGTAAGAATGTAAGAAGTGTAGTTTCGGTCTTATTAGCATGTAAGAGTACACTTTCGAATCGTTTTTGCAAAGTACTTAACTCTTTTGGGACTAGTGATTCATAAAATCCTGGATAATTGGCGTTCATTTCAGAGACGTTTTGAGTTAAGTTATCTATTTCGTCATTTAAATTTTGAAGTTGTACTTTGCAAGCCTGACATTTCTTTAAACGATCCAAAATTTTTGCATTATCTCCTGTCATATCATCACATTTAATAATGTCGTCTCTTACTTTACTGATGCTGTCGGAAAGACGCTTAATATTGTCTTTTAATTTGTTTTCTTTTGATTCTAAGGAACAAACTGCACTTTCTAGGTTTTCAGCTAAGGTTTGCAATGCTTCAAATTCAGTATCCAAATAAGTAGTTATTGAAGAGACCTGCCCCGTTGGAATATTTCGATTCAAATTCATAATTTGTTCACATTTTGCTTTAATACTATTCTTCAGGCCTAAATATATTGGCAACTCTTCTTTGTACTTAGTCAAATGGTTTTGTCCGAACCTTATTTCTAAATTATCACAGGCATTTGCCAAGTTTTGGCCAGTTTCACTTAACCAAGTTACTACTTGATTTTTTGTATCATCAATTTGTCTCCACACATGCAACTGTGATTCTAGATCTTGAATTCTTTTAATAGTCGCATCATTTACTTTTTCCCATTGAGTCTGTGATGTCAGGAATGCTTCTTCTAGAGGACTTGTATCAAAACCACCCAATGTTGAAGCCTGTTTTAAAATTGATTGCTTAATAACATCCATTTGGTCCAATAAACCTTTAGATCGTTTTAAAATCTCGTAAGATTTCTTAGCTTTGTCTAATAAGTGAGCTGTTTGAATAAAATCACTAGGAGCATCTTTGGATTCATTATATAACTGTTCTGCCCTACCCATTTCTCTGTCAAAAGCAACAGTAAAATTCTTTAGTTCTTGCAAAGTGGAAGACAGTAATATGTATTTATTTTTAGTGTCACGTACTGCATTGATTATTTGATCCCAATTATTATCTGCAGTTGATAAAGCATTTTGAATTGTCCCCATGTTAGGTTGATCTTCTCTCATTAAATGCAGACCTTCTTCTCTTAATTCCTTCCTTACAGATTGTTTTTCTCGAAGATCGGCATCAAGTTTGTCTAATTGTTCTGTCATATCCTGAATGGTTGCCTCAGTCAATGGCACAGGTTTTTGAGCCATTTCGTTGAGTACAGTTTGAACACCATGCAAAATATGAGCCAAAGCATTATGTTGCAAATTAAATTTGTCCCATCTAGCACCAACTTTTTGTACAACATCTCTTTTTGAAGTAACTTGATTAAGTAACGCATCAGCTTTCATTTCAATTTCTTTGACTAAACTTGTAGGAGACATGATTCTGCCTGTATTTTGGTCCGTAACTTTGACTTTTGAAGGCCCATCTAACAAAGCTACATTACTCTTCCATTCAGGTACTTTAGTGATAATATTTACAAGCTCTTGTCTAAGTATTTCGTAGCTTTCAGGAGTAAGTTTTGGACCTTCAATTTGATATTGGATGTGGCCTAGCTGCTGTTTGGTATCTTCATACCAATTCAACAAGTCCGACCATTTCTGTAAGATTCCTTTGTTTTGTTGAATATTGTTTTCAATAATTTGATAGTGTTGTGCAATATTTGAGTATGTTTCACTCAATGACCGAGACTCCTCTGGATGTGTCGTAAGAGTCATATTTTTGATTTCGTTGTAAATATCAGTAAATTCAGGAACTTTAGCCGCATGTTCTTGTGATAGGACATGCATTGATTGTAGAGTTGGTTCCACTTTATCTGCTGCGATCTGATCGTAACTTTCAGTCTTTCTTCTGATATCAGTGATCCAATTGTCAAAGTTATGAAGCTTTGTCATAAATTCTTGCCTAACGATAATTTTATCTGATAGTTCATTGACTTTTGACCTTACAGTTTCAGCTAGAGCATTTGTGCGTTGCTTAATGTCAGACACTTTATTTTTCAGAATTGCAGCACCCTCGGGTTGAATACTGTGGCAAATATTGTCACATGTCTGAGACAAGCTAATAATTTTGGCCTGTTGTTGTGATATTTCGTTCCCAAAAGACTTCAATTTATTTAGTTCTCTATCAAGTTTTTCAACTTGAGGTGACTCCATGGATATGTTACGGCTGCTGAGTAGTTTTTCGCCATTTTCAATCCATGTTTCTAATTTTTCAGCTTGATTTTCAAAGTTCTCCCAGTTAGTCACTAACTTATCCAGTTTGTTGTTCCATTGATCAGCCAAATCATGTACGACAGCCCACCGTGAGTGTATGGCATCAACTTCGTCGGGTGCACTAGTCTTCCCCGAAAGCTGATGACTAACACTTGATAAAATTTGCAAGTTCATAAGTTGTTTGTCACTATCTGCAAGTAGCGCTCTGGATTGTTGTTGTAACTGTTGAGCTTCAGGCAAAGTAGTAGGTTTTGGCACGTTTCCTAATTTCAACTCTGCTTCTTCAATCCATGGTTTAATTTCTGCAACACCTTTTTGGTACCGTTGCCAACTAGCTAAATCATGTTCTACGACCTTTGTTTGATGTTCTGTAGATCGCTGCAGATCAGCCATCATTTTTTCTAGCAAAACGACTTCACTTTTCAGTCTATTAGCATCTTGGACGCGATGTTCTACAGCTAGTTTTGACCCTTGATCAGCGACGCCTTTTATTATATTTAATTTCTCGCTGATAATTTTTTGTAAGGCTTGTGATTTCTCCACACGCTCTTGCGGAGTGATATTTTCGGATTGAATTTGAGATATCAAAGCAGGACTTTCTTTTTTTATCCATTCTCTAACATGTTCTAATTTATGTTCAACTTTAACCCACTCTTCGTTGAACTTTTCCAAGTGAACTACTTTAGTTTGTATCTCATCTTCCACCTTATCTAACTTCTTGGAAATTGTGTCCAAATCCTTTTCAATAACTGGTTTTGGTTTATTTGCAGTAAGAGAACGTAATTCTGCATATGCATTTTGCAATTGCGGCAGCCTCTCACTCTTTGCTTTTTCGATGTCTGTACTTACAAGTTTTGTTTCTTGAAGTTCACGGCCAATGTTACTGACTCCAATTTCTAATCCTGGATGTGCAATGATATTTTCAATTTTATCAAGATCAGATAACAATTCCTCTTTCTGATACTCATAATTAGACCATACTTTTTGTGTGTCACGTAGTTTGTGGAGACGATCAGTAGATGATTCATAGGCTGTATTCCAGCCGCTTTCAAGAGTCCTAACGTCTTCTCTTACAAATGCCGGTGCATTAGCGTCTTTGATGAGTTCTTTTCCCCTTTGAAGCATTGACATGACAGAAGGTCGTTGGCGGTCAAGCTTTTGTACGGCTGCTTGCTGCTCTAGGACTAATTGTTCCACATGTTGTATAGATTGCGGTTCGGGTTCAATCATTGCCTGTTCTTTAACAGACTCTAATACGCAAATAACTTCGTGGACTTCACGGCGGTATGTATAGCATCGTGTGTATGTTTCAGTCTTAATCATAGTGATTTCTATTGTTGGTATTAAGTTTTTGTATCTGGCTATAAGATTTTCTAGTTTCATCTGTTCTTCTTGGGCTTCCAATTCTGGGCAATGATTTGTTAGCATGTCCAAGGTCTGAACTAGCCATTTCATATCTTCTCGTTTTCTGTCAGCCTCGCGGCAGATATTCTAAAAAAGAATTATTAATGTTACTTAATTATGCCTTACATTAAAATGTAATTCAATAAGCTGAGGTATTGCAAAACTAAAAATAATTTTACTTATATTTTTAACCATTTGGTATATTATAACTTTTAAACTTTCGCGTTGCATGATTTATGAAATATAAGAACGAGAATTAACGCGATCATGCATAAGGGTATTTACATACCTCGACCAGGTTGCACCGGCACACAGTCAGCACCGGCACACAGTCAGCCTGTGACCACGGCCGGTGCAACCTGGTCGAGGTATGTAAATACCCTTATGCATGATAGCGTTAATTCTCGTTCTTATATTTCATAAATCATTTGGTATATTGTTCATCGCATACAAACCACGACTAAGTTGATATAGAAATGTCTGTTTATTCATCTTACCATCAGTTCCCTTAACTGCGTCCGTGGTTAGCATTTACAAATAAGATTATTAGCTCTAGCATTGCTTAATAATACAATAATTTGCTTTAACATAAATGAAAGACTTACCTGGAAGATCGTCTTCTCGCGTTCAAATGCTTCAGCAGAATCTACCTCTCGTACTATACTATCCATGGTCTTGTCTACGTGATCCATCCACCGCTCCATTTCCCTGAATTTCTCCCTATAAGCATCCCATTTGGCGGGAATCCTTTGTAACTGTTGTCTAAAGTTTTCTACTCTATGCACTGTACTCTCCCATTGCTGTTCACACTTTCTAACTGCTTCCTCTAAAGAGGTGTCATTTGTTTGTTGTGTGTAGCTAGATGCTATTTTATTCAGGTTTTGGAGGCAATGTTCGACTTGCATAACTTTTCCTTGATTTCTGAAGTACTCTTCGTTTCTGATTAAAATGCCGTCTGCATCGTCACTCTGGTTATAGGCCTGGTAACAATATTACGATATGATATATACACAGTTTTATTTCAAATAATTCCTTAATTAAATTCAAGTTAGTTAATTATAATATTTCGGTAAATAACTCAATTAAATTTTGGTCTTACAACTAGACCTTAGACTACTTAAAGAAAATTTGTTGCAAGACTGTTTGTACATCTATAAATAAATAAATTAATTTAGAGCATGTTCCACCACGCTGCTTAACTGCGGGTTAGCTGAGGCCAGTGTTGTGAAGCCGCCTAAAGGCTATAAGGACTGAGCGTAACGACTGTCATCTACAGACAGCAGCCGGGACCGACGGCTTAACGTGTCCTCCGAAGCACTGAGGAGCCTCAAGATAAATAAATAAAAAAATAAAAAACAATAAATCTATATATATAAAAGAAAGTCGTGTTTGTTACAACACTTATAACTCGAGAACGGCTGGACCGATTGCCATGGTTTTTGATTTGTTGGATTTGTTTCCGTCCCGAATAGCAGAATAACTCTTAAAAACATTGGAAAATTCTCGAAAAAATAAAATAAAAGAAAAAACATTTTCCCATACAAATGAAAGTGTCAGTTGAAAAAGGGATTACGATATTTTTTGGTTGTCAAATATCAAAACGTCAAATCGATTGGTGTCACTTTTATGTCGCGAAAGTTGTCTGTGATTTGTTATGAAAATTTAAAAATGTCAAATCGATCGGGGTGAAAACGCTTTTCCCGTGGGGTTCGAGCGCAAGAATCAAATCAGAGTAAATATCAAAAGAAATGACAATTACAAATCACCAAAATGATAAAACCTATTTCAAAACTAAAAAAAATAAAACAAAACGTTTTTTTTTTTTTAAAAATAACAATAAGGAAATCTTTATTTTTATGAAATCTTCAGTTTTTATGGATACGGGTCTTCCCTCAACCGAAGGGGTTTAGAGCGTACTCCAACACGCTGCTCAACTGCGGGTTGGCGGAGGCCAGTGTTTTCGAACCGCCTAAAGGCCACTGACTTAACTTAACGACTGTCATTAAATGATAACAACCGGGACCGACAGCTTAACGTGCCTTCCGAAGCACGGAGGAGCTCAAGATGAGCTAATGATAACAACCGGGACCGACGGCTTAACGTGCCTTCCGAAGCACGGAGGAGCTCAAGATGAGCTAATGATAACAACCGGGACCGACGGCTTAACGTGCCTTCCGAAGCACGGAGGAGCTCAAGATGAGCTAATGATAACAACCGGGACCGACGGCTTAATGTGCCTTCCGAAGCATGGAGGAGCTCAAGATGAGCTAATGATAACAACCGGGACCGATGGCTTAACGTGCCTTCCGAAGCACGGAGGAGCTCAAGATGAGCTAATGATAACAACCGGGACCGACGGCTTAACGTGCCTTCCGAAGCACGGAGGAGCTCAAGATGAGCTAATGATAACAACCGGGACCGACGGCTTAACGTGTCTTTCGAATCACGGAGGAGCTCGAGGTAATATAAACCCATCCATGTACAGGCTACGGTCGACGTTGCTTAACTTGCGTGTTCAATTAGACTGACACGCGCAATGACGCCATCGAGCTTCTCTATTATTTTCTACTATTCATTGTTTTAATTCCATAAAATCATAAATTTAGTTCAGCTAATATGTACCACGACATTCATTGATTGTTAGGCGGTACGAAGTTCGCCGGGACAGCTAGTTATATATAAATGAAAGGGGGGCAAGCATGTGGGGTCACCTCATGGAAAGTAAACATGATGAAATACGTACGAGTACACTATTGTACTGTTTTAACAACAACATGCATACAGACATTCTTTTTCCTATAATATATATGTGTGTGTGTGCGTGTGTGTGTGTGTGTGTGTGGTAAAAGTGTAATATTATTCAAACAAACTTACTTGTTCTTCGTAAACTATTTCTTTTTCAATGTCCTTTATGCAGTGGTGGAAGACTGCCTCGTCGAGACGGAATTCCAAGCGCATCAGGTGGGGTGGAGCCCTGTCCAGCAGCTCCCTCCAGCGACGCTGCAGTTCTTCTACCGTCTGGACTACTCGCGGACGGTCTTCTTCATTTACAAGCTGTGAAGTGTCTTTGTTAGTTTCATGTCAAAAATTCGGCCTCTAATGGACTCGTATCCAATGCCATAAAACTAAAAAAAATTGGTTGTCTGTAAAGTCGATTTGCGGACGATAATAAACGTGATACGTCTTATGTAAACATCATCCGATGGAGTGGAAGAGAGATAGATGCGTCACAAGCCGAACGCTTAGGTCGATCGTGCCCCTCTATCGCTTATTCCGCGCTCTCGCTTGCACGCTCAGCTCAGGCGGAACGTGACAATGAGTCATGCTTTTTCGTGCGTGCAGCCGGCGTTATCACGTAAAAAACCTGTTTATGGAAGTGCTTCTAATACTTCTTTAATCATGTTACATGTAGATTTGTACTGTAGGCAAAGTACCTACTTAGCCTACAGTACGTACCTACGTAAAGCGGCCGCCCCCTTTATCGCAGGTTCGAACATAGAGACAAAAGGGAGTAACGGAGATATGTTTTTGTATCCTACGTCGGGTGACAGACAAACATACGGCCCGCCTGATATGAAGCGATTACCATAGCCATATAAACGCTCGCAATAAAAAAATCGCGCGCGCGCCGTCACTCAAACAGGAATGCAGCAACTCGTACCTTTCTGGTGATCACACTCACTCGCCGGAACACAACAACCCTCAAGGGAATTGTTATTTGGCTGCGGTATTCTGTGTGGTGGAGGGTGGTGGAGGTGTTTCCCCAGTCGGGCAGCTTCAAAATACGTTGTACCCTAACTTTCTTTTGGCAGAGCTTCTTTTGTTAATCGGCAGGGTGCACCACGAGCAGGTGAGGTTGGCTTTGTCTTTTAAGATCATGGTGAGCTACTTCTCTGAGATATAGCAAACTGAATTTTCTCGAAGGAGAAACCAAGGACCTAACTTATGGATGTATAATTTGCTAGCAATGGCCACTTTGACTCCAAGGGTTGCGGGTTCGATCCCCGCACATGGCAAATATTTGTGTGCATGAACATGTCTGCTTGTCATGGTCTGGGTGTTTTCTATGTATTTATTTACAAAAAAAAAATGTATTTATGTACATACATCAGTTATCTAGTACCCATATCCACAGCTTTGCTTAACTTGGGACTAGATGGCGCTGTGTAATATATCAAGGAATATTTAATTTCATATTCTATTTATATACTTAATGAACACCTTCCATGTACACATGTTAACAAATAAATATATCTTTATCCTTAATTTACAAACCATAAATATATTTACCTCAATAAGTTCTCGTCCAGATCGCACCAAATCAGCCACTGCCCTCTCATCAGCTCCTTGGAAGAACCTCTTGTGGAAGTCCACAGCTTGCTTCGAGTCTACGCGGTTATCTGCAAGTAAGGCTTCGGCTCTTGACGCCCACTCCTCGACTGCCCGTTTCTTCGACTCGAACTCCTCCCATGCTCTGACTAACCGTTGAAGATCAGCTTCTCGACGGGTGGCTTCAGACGAGACGTGAGCAAATCTGGGGAGATGACTCCTTTGTTAAGTACAAAGACTATGATGCGTATGTGGCATGAATAATTATTTTTACCCGACTGACCAAGAAAAGAGGGTTATGTTTTTCGAGTGTATGTTTGTATGTCGCTCATTTGGTGCAACAATGACATAATTTACGTCATCATGTATTAATCGAACGATTCTTTGGTATTATTTTAGTATGCTAATTCTGCTTTCTGATTCTTCTCTTTTTTATATACTACGTCGGGTGGCAGACAAGCATACAGACCGCCTGATGTGAAACGGTTACCGAAGCCATATTAACGCTCGCATCATTAAAAATATCGCTCGCGCGCCGCCACCCCCACTGCCAATGCAGCATTTCCTTCCTTTCTGGTGACCTCACTCACTCGCAGGAACACAACAATCCTCAAGGGAATTGTTATTTGGCTGCGGTATTCTGTGAGGTGGAGGTACATTCCCCAGTCGGGTAGCTTACAATGACGCTCCCTACCTCTCTTTTCGCCAGAGCTTCGTTTGTCATTCAGCAGGGTGCACCGCGTGCTAAGCCATAATTGTATGTTTATTTGTCTTTCTTTCACGTCGAAATGAACCAATCGATTGACATGATTGTTTTTACAGTAATAGTTAAGGTCTGGAAATATTACAACATAGGCTACTTATTACGAAAGAAGAAGTCTTATTCCCATGGGAAAAAGTCTTATAAAAATACCACGCGGACGAAGTCATACTATTTTTGTTTGTTCTTTTTTCACGTCACAAGGAACAAATCCTCTTTACATTTCCTGTGATCTTCAGTGGTGCGAATACTCCACCGAAAAGGCTTAAGTTACCTTTCATTAAGGTCCCTCATGAGGCGGACTTGATCGGTGACGTCAGCGCTGCGGTCGGTGTCAGCTGCCTTCACTATATTCTGGAAAACCTTGTTCTTGCTCTCCAGCATCGAGCGGTAGTAAGTAGTTCGGGAGAAGAATGACCGATGGATCTCGTAAGTTTCTTCAATTATTTCTCTGTAAAAGATGAGGTACATGTAAAATTTTCATGTTTTACGTTCAAGAGTACCATTTGTAGGGTACAGGCAAATAACAGTGAATGTCCAAATAAATTGATTTTGAGAAAAACACAGTTAAATGTTCAAAAGTATTACAATGTACATTGAGATCAGCATTTGTAGTAACTTTTACTTTGACTTTTTGGCGCCATCTGTTTACTTTTTTAAAATGTTAGAAATTGTATATGGTAGTTTACCATAGATAAAGATTTACTTCCAATAAAAAATTGAAAAAAATATAAATTGTGACATTCCCTATTCTTTGCCTGTACCCTTCATTTTAAATCTAAAATCTCTTATATATAACCAGATTTTGTAGAAAATAAAGTTCATAACTGTACCTTTATCAATGTCATTCACACGCATTCCTATCCTATGTGCTAATCTAGATTAACAATGTTGGTGTATTTAATTCAAATTCGTTGTTTAACACTTTTTGAGAGATTGAATCAAATCCACACACCACCCCACACCACCACAGTATAAGTAATAGTACTACGATTAAGCCTAGATTTCCATCGATATAAGAATTAGTAGTAGTAGTAATATACAAGAACGGTGAAACTGTGGCATCAACTTCCCTCAGCGGTATTTCCATGGGACGCCTTCAAGAACAGAGTCTTTATTTCCCTTAAAATTCTGGTAACAGATCGGCTACCCCATGGTGTTGCTGATCTCCATAAGCGGTGGAGATTGCACACCCACCAGGTGAACCACATGCTCGTTGGCCCGCCTCTCATAAAAAAAAACCTTTGTGACCTATTGAAGGGACCTACTACATAGCTGGCATTGCTACCGGTACTATGAATTTTGCTTTCTTCGTCTTCATTTTACCGGTTGATAAAGATACTAACCGTCTAGTTTCTCCACGGGTCCTCAGTGTCTCATCAGCCCTGTCAAGCCATTGGCCAATCTCCTTCTGGCCGCTCTCCAAAGACTCGTGCTGTACCAGTAGTTGCCTGTATTGGTGAAGTTTCACCGGTACCAACGCTCGAACTCGGACTAAGGCTTCTTTCTGTTGTTTTAGTTTAGCCATGTTTGCTTCAACTTCATCACGGGGTAGCTCGGCTATCGCAGTTTGGAATGTTCTGAAAAATAAAACATTTGTTTTATTGTGGGAAAAATTTAAATTGTTTTTATGGATAAAGAGCATTGATAGTTTTGAATCTAATGTTTTGTATAAAATGGACACTTATAGTAAAAATAAAGTCCTAATTTAAATTTAAATATTAAATAAGCATCAATTAGTTGAAGACTGGCATAAAGAAAGTAACAAACCTGCTAATAGTCTTGAAAAGCTCCTCATGACTCTCAATTTCAGAGTTGAGCTGCAGTAGTTGGTCAATATAGGTCTGAATGTCTGTAGTGTTGGCACGGGGCTGGTGTGACAGCAGGTTGTCAGCAGACATCAGCCAACTGTCCAGTTGCTGTATACCGGAGGCAAGCTCACGACGATGTCGAAGTGCATCGCCTCCACGAACGTAGCTAAATAAAGAGACGTAAATAGTAAGTAACAATTTTTATATTCTATAGCATAGTGTATTGCGTTTTTTTTTTAATATAAACAAAAGACTGATGACGGAAATTCTATTTTTGTTCGTATAAGGACACTGTTATTATACGAACAAAGATAGAATTTCCGTCAACTTAAAAAACGAGAGAAAGGACTGAAATTTGACTTACCGCTCAGCTTCTTCCCAAACGCGTTCCCAACGTTCAGTAATTTCCACGTATTTTCTTCTTACTTCTGAACTGATGTCTTCAGAACAGGTGGCGGCTAAAAACCCAGCTGCTTCACCAAGCAATTGATGTTTCTCTTTCCATACTGTTAAGTCATGGAAGAACTCTAATCTTTCGTCTTCTGATACCCTCAGCATATGCTGAGCTTTATCCAACCACGTTGTGAAGTCATCAGCCAATGTATTCCATCTTTCCCAATGAGCAATAACTTCTTCAAGTACACTCCGAGCACACCTCACATCTGAAGCTACTCTTCTCCAAGTATCAGAAACATCCTTCAAAAACATATCCATTTCTCTAGCTTCTGTTTTATCCACTTCACACACTCTCTTGTATTCCTCAGAAACTTGTTTTATATCAACATACGCTCTATCAAACTCTTGGAAAATTTTATTCTTAGTCACAAAATTGTCATAGTCATCTAATAAGGCACGGACATGGTCAATTCGACCGTATTTACCGGTCCACGTGGCTAATTTAGCCTTTGTCAGTTCTGTGAACGCAACAATACAACACTTGTGTTCCAAATACTTTAATCTCGCCTTTCTTTGTGGAGCTCTTCGACTTACAGTCTCGAGCCTTTCTTTCATATCATGAAGCCGTTCTGGAGGTATTCGTGCAGAATCTGGTGATCTTAATGCTGCTTCAAATCTGTCTATAACTTCAGGAAGGCTAGCAAAGAACGAGGTATGTTCTTCTAACTTTTCGCTGATGATAGCGGCAGTCCTCTCATCCAAGTTTGTTGGGATTTCATCGAAATATAATAGATATTCGGCCTTTGCGAGCCACTCGCCGACTACCCTGAAGTCGCCTGGTAGATCTGAGTCTAGGAGCCAGAGCCATCTTCTGTGTAGTCTCTCGAGTTCTACCCACAAAGAGACTAGTTCTCGCCAAGATTTGGGAGCTATAGCTACTAGACTTTGTGTGTACATGAGTTTTTCGAGTTTCTGGTATGTCGGTTCACGAGCGAGCCGGTCGTTTTCGGCGCGGACGTAGTCTTCGTAATTTCGCGAGAGTGTTCGCGAGTCGTATTGTCTTTGAACTATGGTGACGCGTTCCGTCAACCACATTCTAAGAGATTCGTACTCCTCTTGTACTGCCGCTACGGCATCGGGTCCTGTTGTCTGCAATTGTTTAACGAAGACGTCATTATTAAATATGTTTTGTATAATTTAATGCAACACAATATGTTTGTGTCATATGTGCAAATGATAATTGTAAACATGAGACTCACGAGCATGATAGCAAACTCAAACATTGTAAACACTTAGGTTTTATTGTTAAAATCTTTATTTAAATAAACAGTGACTAATCTAGTAACTCATATCCAAGAATAGATCTTTTTTATATGGACAACTTCAAGACCATAAACAAGTATTTAAGCATTTAGATCATTCTTATTTCTCTCCGACTATGGTATTATTTTGTGATTTTTTTTAAACACACAATGTACCCCTTGTGTACTTTACTTTTATCTGATTTTAGTTAATACCATAAAGTTAAAATATTGTATTTACGGAACTATAGATAATGTGCCAGACAAGCATAAATCCTACTAATACCATAAGGCATCAAAATATACCGATAAGCCTGGGGAAATACTTCCATCTTACAGAATACCACAGCCAAATAACAATTCCCATGAGTGTTATTGTGTTGCTGCGAGTGAGTGTCGGCAGGAATTAAGGAGTTGCTACTTTGGCAGCGGAGGTATCAAAGCACAAGCTATATTTCATGAAGCGACTGTCTGTATGGCTGCGTCTGTAATAGCCACTGCATTAAAATTAATTTCACACTGCTAAAATTTTCGAGGCAATTCTAAATTGTAATTTCCAAAACATATCTACATTGAAATTTTATAAATTAATGTAACTCACCTTAGGTTCAGGATATTTATGCAAGAACTGTGCCACATAAGTCATGATGGATCTTTCATCTGGCTTCTCTACATCCACATCTTCAGCATCCAAAAGCCTAGCGATACCAAGTTCACTCTCGGCCAAGTCAAATGCATGTTCAAGCCGTTGTCTGTTTGTTTTTCTTTTCATTTCAGCTAGGTTTATGAGATTGGCTTTGATAGCGTCAATGATTGCTAGGAAGGCAATGCCGTCGCGCCAAGACGATCCGAAGTCTGTTACTTGAATGTTTGAGTCCCTGTAAATGTTAGATGTTGAAAGAAAGGCTACAATGCATCTAGATAGTATACTGTCACAATATTCCAAGAATGCAATAAAAATTTTTGGTATTGATAGACATAGTACTATAGCACAGTATGAGTAATAATACTGCGTACTGTATGGCCAATCTCTGCCACTCTCTCATATTGACCTCACCTCCCCTCTGGGACGAATCTGGAACAGTTTGTATGGCGCAGCACGCACACACGCTCATTCACGCTCTGCATAGACGTTGTTGTTTATGTAGTAGTTAGCGACGTGACATATGTAAGCAGTGGCCGGGGTATGATAATACTTTGTATTCGTAAAACATTTTTTTGTTATGCTTCTAACTAAAAGTATTAACTGTTACGAACTTAGTAAGGACTAGGCTCGATGCCTTGGGAAAATTCTAAAGAAAAGCCCAGATAGGTTTCTACATACAAGGGTAAAGAACCCTCGTAGGTATGTGTTGAAAAAAGGGGGCGATAATAAAGCAATCTAAATGCCTCAAGTCTCAAATTAAAACATGATAAAAATATGTAGAACTTTGAATAACTCACTTTGGCAAAGCATTTGCCACCCACTGCAACAATGTCTTCTTAGCTCCTTGCTTCCACCTGTCCTCAGCCCTCGGAGTGGCGGCTCCGGACTCCTGGGACATTACCGACGCACATCTCGACCCTCCTAGATACTCCAAAGCCCGACTGTTCTCCTCAATCTGTAAAGAAATATTTGATTTAGTCATATATTGCTTAGAAAATAAATAATTATTTCTAAAAAAATCACTAACTCGGATTTGAATTGGATGATATGAATCCAACAATGAAACTTAGCTATACTTCCAGGTCTTGATTCTCGAGTGCGTTTGTAACATTTTGTAGGTACTAAATTACTAATTGGCCGTGTGGTTCCCGGACTAGAATAGAATCACTCCGTCTCTTCCCGTGGATGTCGTACAAGGCGACTAAGGGACATACATTATAAAACATCGATCAGGCCTCCCCAACCCGTCTGGCCAGCGTAGGGAGTGTAGGCCAAATCCTCCTGTCTGTAACGGACGAGAGAGGGTCGTGCTTCTGTAGTGGAGACTAAAATGACGTGATGATGATGATGAAATGACTAATTTAAGTTTAACGTTTCGCTATTAGTTGTAGTCAACCCTTATTCATCCCACTGCTGGGATATGGGTCTCCTGTTTATTGAAGGAGATTTAGAGCATACTCCACCACGCTGCTCAACTGGTGTTGGCGGAGTCGCTATGAATACGGCTTTTTAAATAAAAAACACATTAAAATTCACCAATATAACAAAACTGGGACCTTTCCACAAATTAGTTTATGTATATTTATCAATAAAATAGTTATTGTTGCTTTCATTATTATCATCATCATCAGGTCATTTTAGTCTCACTACAGGAGCCTTTTTGGCCTGCACTCCCCACGCTGGCCAGACAGGTTGGGGAGGCCTGATCGATGTTTTATAATGTATTTCCCTTAGTCGCCTTGTACGACATCCAGGGGAAGAGACGGAGTGATTCTATTCAGTCTGCCGGAAACCACACGGCCTATGTTAAAGGCCTGTTGCTTTGGCTAAGGAGATTTAACATATAAATACCATAACACTGGGTTTACAGTTTATCCTTGCCAAGTATAGACTTTAATGAAACACCATTTATTTTGTGCTGGCTATACAGCAATGTTTCTGTTTTATAAAATATTTCAAAAAACAGATTTCTGTTTCATTGTTCGTATTATATGCACTGTCACAACGTTCATCCCATTGTAATACAACATTCTCAACTTATTGTTTGAATTTGCGGGAAATTTATAGACATAGTGGAGCGGCAATGTGCCGGGTATCAGGTAGTATTCAATGAAAAATGCACTATGAATTTTTAAAATGAGGGGAGTTTGATGATATTAGTCAAACAAGAGAAGATGAAAAGAAAACACTACAACACATAAGTATTGATATGATAGGTGATTAATGAGTTGTGTCTCTAGTCCAAAACGTCAACCAATAGCAGTTCCATTCAAGTATCTCAAGTACTTGTATTATCATTGGAAAAAAGATGAAGAAAACCAATGATAAGTTCAAAGATGGCCATGATACAATTTCTTTGCATATATTAATAACTTTAGGCAAAACTATGAATGATTTGATAGTAGGTACCTTCATTTCATTAGAATTTATGGATGTATAGACAGAAAATGCAAAGAATAAATAGATAATAGACACAAATATAATACCAATTAATAGTTTTCTTATAACTTTAATGCAGATAGATAATATATACATACAAAAAATTACCAAGAATTATCTCACGTGCTAGAGACGATTCAGCCGATTGTATATTTTAAAAGCAAAGTTACAAAGCTTATAGATAGTAAATTGGAGATCAGAAAATTAAAACAAATATTGTTTTTTATATTATTATAAAACATTAATAAGAATAACCCCAATAACCTCACAGATATACCCCAATGCTTTCAAGCATTGGGGTGTATCGGTCTTCAGACCAAAGTGTACAATCAATGCGTCCTCCCCGCTAGGACCTACGGTGCTGAGACTTGGATGCTGCCCGTTGGGCTGATTCCCATACTAAAGGGCGTACAGCGGCCGATGGAGAGAGCAATGCTTGCAGTTTCTCTAAGGGAACCAAAGTGGTAGACGTAACTCAGAGTCAGCGAGTTGAAGTGTCCGCCACTTGAACTGAAGGAGCTGGCTACAGCTGCTGAGTCAGCAATGGCAGTTGGGGGACGAAAGTCCTAGAGTAGATGTCCCTCTCTAGATGGACCGACAACCTCAAAAAAGTGTCTGGTAGCAATTGGATGCGGAAAGCGGAGGATCGCATATAGTAAAAAGCATTGGGAAAGGCCTATATATCCAGCAATGGGTGGATACAGGCTGATAATGATGAATAAGAATAATAATATAATAATTATTGTAGACTCATAGCATTTTACACATTTCTCGTGGGTATTATTTTGAGTAATACAATCTGTGTTTCCATTAACTAAATTGATTACGACTAAGTAAAAATATATTGAAAAATACATATTTACTGGCACATTTCTTTATTGTCAGACGTAATTTGGACTCTGGTTTTTATTGCCTATCTTAGTTAATGGAGACACAATGTCGCCTGTAAATTAAAATATGCTCTAATATACTGTTGACAACTCTCTAATGATAAAATATAACCTAACATAATCATACCCTAGTTAATAGTAAAACAGCTGAAAATCTAAAAGCCGTGACGCATTACCCACCTGTGGTCCTCTATCCTGTGGGTCCAATATATTGAGAGAAGCTTGCGCAAACAAAATAAGTTGAAGCCAATTAAAATGAGAATAGACCAGAAATTAAGTATGCTTAGTAAAATAATAAAATTGAATAATGTTAAAGATGAGAATTCAATCGTTGATGCCTTTAAGGTTGATGCGTTGGAAGTGATTGCCTTTGAACTTGGATCGTTCTTTGAATTAAAAACAATTATTAAACTTTTTTTTACAAAGAGACTGATCGAAATTATCGAATATATGATCTCGGAGTTAATGACTTAGAATATACTACTGTCAACGTAGTAAAAGTAAAAATAGTTAAAAGCCAATTGAGCCTAATTGATATAGATTTCTTTCTTGCATTTTATACTGTGTCAACAAAAGAGAACGATATATTTGAAATTTTGAACGAATTAACTTAAATGTAGACCAGATAGACTAGAAATATTAGCTGTCTTGTCACTAATCAAGTATTGTCAACAGCAGCTGCATTTTTTACAAACTTAACCGTTGTATGCTTAGACTGTGTTGACTTGAAAAAAAGCTTTTGCTCTGCAGCAACACATAACACTGTACAATTATGGGACTCAATATTTGCAAATTAAAAGTCTACAGAGTTAATGAAAGCATCAACGAGTGAACAAAGTGAATCATTTAGTTTAAGCCAAAAATTTTATAGATCTCTTCGTCCTTGGTTTATCCTCATTTAAATGGTCTGTTAGTGCATCTAGTCAAACCAATTAGAATTTAGCAAAATGATCTTCTTGAAAATATTAAAACTGTAAACTACTTACTACTAGAAACTATAGAGCCTCTTTGATGGAAAATCATTTTGCTATAGAATACTGACAAAATTAAATTCATGACAAAACTGTACCAATAAATAGATAATTATGAAAGAATAGGAAAGGTAGAATAAGTTCCCTGCTATTGGCTGCCCATATGATATAAAATAAATTTAATTTAAAATATGTATATCGAATGATAAAATGGACAGACAGAAAAGCCAACACGGAGCATAAATAAACGTGGATGTTGTACAAGATTTAGTATTATAAAAATAATTACTTAATATGTTCTTACAACATCTACTGGATGGCGATGAGATTATTTAATAAAGTAACTAATGACATACACAGTCAGGTGACAGTATGATATTATATGTACTCTAATATAGTACATATATAAGGATGGGACTGTCAATATGTAAATTTTTTTTAATCTTTGGGAACTGTGGACTTTTAATTATTAATCATTAATTTTGCATGTAGCTGGACACAATTGCAGGTGAAAGTTAACTTGCGATATTTCTTTTCTTAAATAATATTTCTACACCAATCAAAGCGGCAAAACATGTATTCCCTAGATTTAATTTATTGGGACTTGTTTACAGATTTTCAGCAATAAATACTCATTCATTCATACGTATCCTTCTGTAAAGCCAGACACGAAAAAATAATAGCCAACGCTTACATTTTTTTATACTACGTCGGGTGGAAGACAAGCAAGCATACGGCTCGCCTGGTGTGAACATAAACCGGATTTTTTTCTATCTCGTAAAATATTTCTTAATATTTTGTGCGTAACGCTGCACCACGAGAGTAAAATTGAACGAATTCTTATAAAAGTCTGAAAAAACTTCTTTGAAAGCCTTTTCTAAACATAATTTTTATAAATATTAAAATTAGTCTAAGTTTTTTTTAGGTTTTTCCTTCTATACCATATTTTTATCTAGTCTTAGTATCCTGTTAACATACGATTTGAGGTAAAATTACACAATAATATGGATCCTTTCTTTCCTGTATAGTTTTACACTTAAAATCTACTACCAGAACTTTGCTAAGTGTACCGACTAACTCTACTGTTAAAATTATACTATCATCTTCTAATTCATCTTTATTACTTTATCAAATTTTAGTGCACTGATTTAGTTACAATATACTGAGTTATCCATAAGTGCTACAAATTCTATAAGTATTTAAGTGTGCAGTTATATTTTTGGTTCAATCTTAAGTTTAACTTCCAACTAAAATTTTCCCAACTAAAAAAAAAAATATTCTCGTTATTTAACGTCTCTCTGTGCAAAATCTTTATTTTTAAGACTATTCCTTCTTTTACGCTGTTCTTCATTTTGTCATGTGCTATGATATTATCCATACTAAATTGCGTAAGAGCCGTTACAGGATATGTTACATAGATTTCTATCCATGCAACAGCTGGAACCAAATAGCTATAATTAGCTACGTAGGTTGGGACATATAATATCGCCATCTTTATCACATCAGCGATTTTATACAGTTGCTATCTTCTTTCGTCATCGAGCGCTACATGGCGCCAATTTTCTTTGCAAATATATGAAATTAACTAAAATACGTCTTAAAATCAATTATTATTTTGTACTTTCATGTGATCAATCAATTGTCACAAACGCCAGATTCATTGGCTTGCTTGTGCGAAATGAGGTGAGACAATTGGCTCACTTTTTCGGGAGTTTGTATTTGACGCTTAGTGTGATATATCTATAGAAATAGATCATCATTGGTCATGTGCAATTTTTAAAAACAAACCTGTAAGTGCAATAGGCCTAGTCTCTACATTTTCCAAACCTATTTGATACTATTTTTACTAGATTACCAAATCTGTGGCAATTTACTGTTAGGCAAAAGAACGCAGTCCATCCTACCTGGAAATAGAGGATGATTGTCCAGATCAGGCCAAGTACGACTGCAGGTCTGCCGTCGACCAGGTCGGCAGCGTTGATGTTGACGAGCTTGATCCTCTTGCCCGCAAGGAATCGGAGAGCCGTGTTGGCGTTCGATAGGAAGTGAGGTCGGCGGAGGACTCGCCCGCGCTCCATAGGCTGAAATTAAATTGAATTCTTAACTGAAATAATACACATGGACGACTTTTAAATACATCCATGATTCGCCTTATTGGCATATGAACAAATATATTTATATCTAGTTATACTTAATTAGAATAAGTACATTTGGAATTTCACATATTTAATTAATTATATTGTATGATGATACTTGTTACTAGGTATTTTCATCTTTCCGTCGTTTTGCGAACCTGACCTACTTCATTTAATGTATCCGTTATCTTAAGGTTGCCTTGGAAATATTGCTTTTAGGAATAAGGCCGCCTTGTTGCACATACATATTCTATAAGTGGATATTTTCTGATGCTGACTAAATTGTTTCTGTAGATTGTAGCAAATAAAGCATATTCAAAGTCAAAGTCAAAGTCAAAATATCTTTATTCCTTGGACTTTATAAAGCACTTAGAAACGTCATACAAATTAAATATAAGACATGTATCTAAATCATTACTACTCTAAATCCGCAGAGCTTAGATTCACTTTCATCACACTATCTGTGAAAGTGAATTTAAGTGCCAGTTCCGGCGACGGGGCTTCTTGAGAAGAACTGGCAAGAAACTCAAGGCCGACTCTTTTAATTGCCAATATCGATACATTAAACACAAATACAATCATTAACATAACAAGAGCAATTAATTTCCAAATATCTTCAAATAACAAATAATAAATTCTATCTATCAGTAAATTTAATGGTGTGTACGTCGGTAATAAGTACGTCAAAATTAAATTTGAAGATAGTATTGAATATCAAATTATAAAGAATCAATTATTCGTAATATCTCTAATCTTTCCGGTATCATAGCGCCTTAACTTTTTAAAGCGTATTTCTTTCTTGCAAAATACTATTTCTAGTAAAACTTCTTACCAGCTTCTCCCCTGACAACACTTCCAGCAGCGCCAATAGTTTGGTACCATCGCGTAGGTCGTAGATCAGGTCGTCGATACGCAGTGGCGGTATGCGCTGAAATGAAATCATCAGTATTTAACAAGAAATTATTGAGCGATACAAAAAACCCGACTGTAAATTCCATGGGGAGGCAATTTAAAAAAAAACAATATTAACAAAATCGGGGGATGCAGTTTGGTGTTACAGTTACGTATCTATCATCTCCATCCAAAATTCAATCACACCAATGGATAGATGAAGGATCAAATAATTTATTACGCTAAGTTAGGACTATGGAACCTCACGTGCGGGGAGATTATCATTTTGAAATAATTTTAGTTCATATAACGTATTCACGTATAACACATGGCCGTGTTCATGACACAGCCACACCGATTTTTTTTTTGTTTTTATGCTTCATTTTTCTGCGGACGCCGTATAAAAATATACCCTATGCCACTCTCGCAGCTGAGACCAATCGAATAATACCTCATATATTGAAATCCGTCAAGCGGTTTAGGGTGTAGAGCGTGCCGAATAAATATACACACATATACTCCAAAATCATAACCCTCCCTTCTTCATCAGTCGGGTAAAAATATCTAACTATGCTCAGAAAGACAGGAAGGAGATCTCGAGCCCGACTGGGTAAAAAATTTCCACATCACAGAAATCTACAGCCAAATAACAATATACTTAAGGATTGTTTCGGAATACACAATACAGATTAGTCTAGTGTGGGTACCACCCAACTGGTTAAAAAAAATAAAGATAAGTGTAATATACAACGTGCATTTCAAACGTTGTAACATGTATAACAGGCAAATGTGTTGTAAGCATGTATTTGTTGTTGTTATTTTGTAAAATAAATTGTTTGTTTAATTGTATGTATGCTTTTTTTTTATACTACGTCGGGTGGCAGACAAGCATACGGCCCGCCTGATGTGAAGCGGTTACCGTAGCCATATTAACGCTCGCAACATAAAATAACGCTCGCGCGCCGCCACCCCCGCTGCCATCGCAGCATCTCCTTCCTTTCTGGTGACCTCACTCACTCGCAGGAACACAACAGCCCTCAAGGGAACCGTTATTTGGCTGCGGTATTCTGTGAGGTGGAGGTACATTCCCCAGTCGGGTAGCTTACAATTACGCTCCCTACCTCTCTTTTCGCCAGAGCTTCGTTTGTCAGTCAGCAGGGTGCACCGCTTGCAGGTGAAGTTGGCTTTGGTTCAAAGATGTCGATGAACCACTTACACCCCAATTGTGTTCCTCCGAGTGAGTGAGGTCACCAGACGTAAAGACATGCTACATTAATAATTAATTGAGGAGCTCGATCACGTCGTTGCGCGCGTCAGTCTAATCGAATACGCAAGTTAAGCAACGTTGACCGTAACCGGACCATGGGTTTATTAACTTCGCCGGGGTAACATCAACAAATACATCGTTAGACTCATTCGCATGGGTTGGGCAGCATTCGGGAAACTCCAGAACATCCTCACAGCACAAATACCGCAAACTTTAAAGACTAAAAGTCTTCAACCAGTGCGTCTTCCCCGCCATCTACGGTGTAAAGTAGAAACTAGGACTCTGCCCCCTTACCCACCATCTCTTATTGCGATTCAATAACTGAATAGAACGCTTATTAATACCAGTGAATAAGCGACTCTATTTCAAATGGAATAGATTCGCTTATTCATTGGTATGAATAAGCATTATATTCACAAAAAAGTGGCTGGTAGCGGAAAGCGGAGGATCGCACATGGTGGAAAGCATTAGGAAAGGCCTATATCCATATATAACAGTGGGTGGATACAGGCTGTTAATGATGATGATGATGATGATTTCAATAGAGTCGCTTGTTCATTGGTATGAATAAGCATTCTATTCAGTTATTGAATCGCAACAAGAAATGGTGGTAACGGGCTGGTCCATAAATTGAAAGTCGCACAGATAGCGATGGAGAGAGCTTAGCATTTCTCTAAGGGACCGAATCCGTGACGAAGAAATTCGATGGAGTACCAAATTTGTCGACATAAGTCTCAGAGTCAGCACGCTGAAGTGGCAATGGGAAGATCTGCCCAGTCACGATACCAGATGGGGGTGGAAAGACCTAGAGTGGAGATCACGTAAGGGACGTCGAAACGTCGAGCGCCCTCCCTCTAGACGCAAAGATGAAGGAGGATTGCATATAGTGGAAGACATTAGAAGGCCTATGTCCAGCAGTGGATAGATACAAGCTGCAAGCTGATGATAATGATGTGAAGCGGTTACGCTTGCACCGCGCGGCTCGTGATCTCACTCACTCTTACACACATTCTTGTAAATGTAATTCTTACCTTCGACAAATGTGAATTGATCCAATTGACGAATGTTTTCTTTTGTACTCTTTCTTGCTCATCTGAAACAAAACAAATATACATGTAATATTATTAAACGGATGGGTATTGCCAACGGCCTGGAAACCAGTGCTCCAGTGTAATTCTAAAGAGAGTCACGATACAGTCGCCAATGCTGATACTGTCAGTTTTTACCACCACATGGTAAGCGCACTAGACGATCACGCGCCCGGAGAAATAGAAGAATTGAATCCACCGGCTGCCACTACGTCATCGTCGAATGTACCGCTCCACCAATCAACGCACCAACCCCCCACCACCCTTTCCAGTCGTGCGGCGCGCGCAGTGTCCGGCGCGAGAGACAAAGGGTGGACGTGTCTGAACATTCGCCCTGAAGAAGGTCTCCTTTTGAGATCGAAACTAGTCGGCTTTCCCGACAAAAAGACGTGAGTGACCCGTTTAATTAATTAAATATACATGTTTAATTACGTATATATAAAAATTAATGAAAAAAATGAAGGCATGTGAAATCGTCGATTATCAGACAATAGTGCTTCTTGGGAATTGATAATAGTGCCTTCGGCCAATTCGCCTTTTATACCAACTAAGTATATAGTGTTTAGCTTAGCTGTTAGAAACTACAGCTGCCTTGGAACTCACAACGAATTTAATCAGAAGAAATTAGTACGAGTAGGAAGCTTTTGGAATTTGACTTCCCCTCTTAGCAATGTGAGAGACAGCAATATGGCAAATAAGGCATTAAAGCTTAAAGAGATGGCTAGTCAAGTGAAGCTCAACTGCCGTGCACCACGGATTTTAAGTATCTAACACTATTGGGGATCTAAGAACATTGAGCTGTTACCTAACACAGCCTCGGGTCTAGTTGGCCTTAAGTGAAATCCATCTCTATTTCTGTGCACTGTCTGTACACAAACTTGCATCTGTATAGTAATACGTGCAGTATGGCCGCTCCCTGCCGTTCTCTCGTGTCGACCTCACCTCCTCTCTGAGAGAAACAAGCCCCCCTAGCCAAGTGTAATTCGTAGCGTATCTTATCTTAGAGTGGGTCCAGTGCTGAAGCACCGGTGACACGTCGATCTCATGGATCTTTTGTGCTCTCCCTAATCCTTTAGTCACTCTTCCCTGACTGTCTGGAGACATGTTCCATGTACTTCAGTATGCCGCTTATTGGGAAGAGTCTGTAGTCCTCCAGGTCCGGGTATGCCTTTCCTAGGATTTCCATTCGTTTGCCGGCTAGGGCGTCACATTGACACATCAAGTGTTTCATGGACTCGTTAGACCCTTTGCATGTTCTGCACTCTGGGCTATCAACACGTTTCATTTCAAAATCGAACATTTTAGTATGAGAATTGACAAATGTCACGTGATCTATCTAACGTTCGGTACGCTACGAATTACAATTTACTAGGGGGGCTGGAGCAGTTTGTATGACGCCGCACGCACACACGCTAATTAACGCGCTGCACATACATACATCATTGTTTATTTAGTAGTGAACGACGCGACATTTGTATGGAGTGGCCGGGGTGTGGTATTACTTAAATAACTCAAAAGTTATTTTTTTGTCTTTATTAGGATTGAACACGCAACCCTGGATATATACAGTCACTAACCAATAACATATCAAATTCAATGCAACAGATACGTACAAATGGTTACTAAAAATAGCGGTTACAGCAACACGTAAATATAAACCTCTATTTTTACTTTATGAGTTCAGAGACTTCCAAAACAAGGCTTAGGGAACTGAAAATAGACGGATCTAGGGATTTAATGAAATCCCTGACGATTTATATATTTCGTAAGAATGTTTTAATGTCCAGTCGCAAACGAAAGTGTAATTATATATAAAATACTATATGCATTTGACGAGCTCGGTGGTCGAATGGCTAGCAATAGCTACTTTGACTCCGAGGTCGCGGGTTCGATCCCCGAACAAGACAAACATTTGTGTGCATGAAGATGTCTGTTTGTCTTGATCTAGGTGTTTTAAATGTTGTATGTATTTACAAAAAAAATGTGTTTAAGTATTATTGCCCGCAGATTTGCAAGATGTACTAAACAAGCTAAGGTCACGCTTTTCAAAGCATTTTGCCAATCCTTCTACACATGCAGTTTATGGGTTGATTATACGCAGAGGGCATACAGCGACTTGCGCGTGCAGTATAATAACACGTTCCGAGTGCTGATGGGACTGCCGCGTTACTGCAGCGCCTCCTCCATGTTCGCGGAGGCACACACAGACGGCTTCGCAGCCATCATGCGCAAGCGTTGCGCCTCCCTACTCCGGCGGGTACGTGGTAGTCCCAACAGCATCATACGCGCGTTCGCGGACCGGTGGGACTCACCGATGCTGGCTCGTTGGATTCGACTGCACGCAGTCAAGTAGCTAGCTTTGTTGGGTGCTACTCGGTTCAGGGGCGTGTTACTTCTATATGTAATTAATTCACTTAGAAATAGCCAAAATATTATATAATACTAACATTCATTTTTAAGATAATTTAGTTACTAACATTTTATGGACGAGAATGTCTGAGAATAAATGATTATTCTTATTATATCAGTTGTCTAGTACCCATTGTTTGCTTAGTTTGAGACTAAATGATATGGCACAATGAGTTTCATTCCCACAACATGGGACCTTTCAAAAGAAGCTGAAGAAGCACCTTGCGGACCAGCGTGGCAGTGTTCACTCACAGTACACTGTTGTCCAGTCTTTTGTCAGTTGCCGCTGTAATTTGGCTTCCTTTCGCTTACCGTCAGGCGAAGCGGAACCACCAATTACTGAGTTAATAGAAAAAAAAATACTATCAAGTTTCTATACTACCAAGAATTGTGGGCAAAGGTTTGCCGAGGTCGAGCAGGAAGTTTCGTGAACCCACGGCCTGTTCCTGTAATCGCTTGCCATCTGTGCCTGTTACCTAGCAAAACAGATTCAGGAAAAATGCCTGAGTCTGTTTTGCTAGTCGTACAGTACCGTGCAGGTGCAGTACCACGTGCAGGTGAGGTTGACTTTAGCTCTAATGATCGTAGTGATCCACTTAGGATTATTTATTATTTCCTTGATTCCACATACGGATTTGCCCGCGATTTCATTTTCAGCGAAATTTATTGAGCTTATAAAATCGTCCGGTCGTTCTGTCTGTCCGTCCGTTGCTATGAAACTTAAAATTTCGAAATTCTGACTTCGGATTCGTGTTGAGCATCAAAAAGTAGTAATGTAAAGTGACCTTGGTTTTCCGATATCAATTCGGGAAAGTGGCCAAAATAAAGATTCTGTCTGTCCGTCCGTTGCATGAAACTCAAAATTTCTGACTTCGGATTCGTGTAGGTAGAGAGAGAGTCAAGGTGGATTCGAACCCACGACCTCTCAGTTGGAAAGAGCACTCGACTGGTAATCGAAAGGTTGTGGGTTCATATACCACCTATTTTTTTTAAATATATGATAGTGTAAACTTACTAGTCTAAACTTAGCTTTATGATTTGTAAACATAATAACGATGGCTCTATTATGAGTAGCAATAATGGCTTTTACGAGTTTTCCACCGAATCGACCACAATGACGTGACGTCACGTCAGCCTGGGAACCTTGACTGTCACGATTGGCATTAAATGCTTACCATAATCATTGAAATGCCAGTAATTCATTAACAGATTTATAAATTGATAAAAAATTAAGTTAGTAATAAAGTTTTAATATTCCAAGATCATGAACTTGCACGTCTTCACCAATCATAAATTAAAATTCCATCCATATCATCTTGATAATTGGTGATCTACTACAGTTCATTTCGACATTTTATATCACGAACAGTGAAACTGTGGAATCAACTTCCCTCAGCGGTATTTCCGAACAACTACGACATGGGTGCCTTCAAGAACAGAGTTTTAATTTTCCTTAAAAGGCTGGCAACGGATCGGCGACCCCTTGGTGTCGCTGGTCTCCATGGGCGGTGGTGATTGATTTCCAACAGGTGACCCACATGCTCGTTTGCCCCCCACTCACATAAAAAAAAAACAATCGAAGTATAAAATTATAAAAGGAGCTAAATCAAACTAAATAAGAAAATGTCAAAACAATACTATCAAGGAAGCCGCCGGCTTCCACGTATAGCATGTTCATAAAATTTATTACTTTTTTGTTTGAAATTAAAAGAAAGTTTTCTAGCGTGTAGGTATTTGTTTGCTTTTTATTTATAAATGCTTAAGTCGTACTTTCATAAATACCTTACATACATCGTTTTTTTTATACCACTAAAGGGGCAAACAAGCATACGGCCCGCCTGATGGAAAGCAGTTACCGTAGCCTATGAACGCCTGGCACACCAGAGGCATCACACGCGCTTTGCCGAAAAACAGATACAACATCGTCGTCAACCCTTATTCATCCCACTGCTGGGATACGGACTTCCCCTCATTCGAAGGGGTTTAGAGCATACTCCACCACGCTGCTCAACGGCGGGTTAGAGGAGGCCAGTGTTTTCAAGCCGCCTAAAAACCACTGAATTTGCGACTATCATATAACAACAACAGCCGGGACCGACGGCTTAACATGCTTTCCGAAGCATGGGAATCGAGATAATTAGATCTATTCTTGGACAGGCTACGGTCGACGTTGCTTAACTTGCGTGTTCGATTAGAGTGACACGCGCAACGACCACATCGAGCTTCTCACCTTATATACACAAACGCGAAAATAATTTTTAAAATCGGTTCAAAACCAGTCTGTAACAAACAAAAAATAAAGTCGAAACCTCCTTCGTTTTCGAAATCGATATCATGCCCTGAAAAGATCGAAAAGATTCCCAAAGATAAACAGATATACCAGTTCTGAAAGTCCATTACTGCTGAAGACAGGGGTTCCTGAAGGCACGTCAGTCGGTCGACACGCATCCCTATAGCCCCTGAGTGAGGGAGGTTTCTTCGCACGCAATTGGTACGGGGTGATACGCCGCCGGTATATTTTGGTTGTGCATTGTAATTTATTTTTATTTATCGTAATTTTTTTTAGGGTTCCGTAGCCAAATGGCAAAAAACGGAACCCTTATGGATTCGTCATGTCTGTCTGTCTGTCCGTCCACATACGGACGGACAGCCACTTTTTTCGAAACTATACTGTTGAAACTTGATAAGTAGATGTATTCTGTGAACCGCATTAAGATTTTCACACAAAAATAGAAAAAAAAACTATAAATTTTGGGGATTCCCCATACTTAGAACTGAAACTGAAAAAATTTTTTTTCATCAAACCCATACGTGTCGGGTATCTATGGATAAGTCTTCAAAAATTATATTGAGGATTATAATGTTTATTTTTTCTAAACTGAATAGTTTGCGCGAGAGACACTTCCAAAGAGCTAAAATGTGTGGTCTCCAAAATATAATTTAACATAAGTGTGTGGTTTCTCATTATGCGTACAACAAACCCTCTTGAGACAGGAAGAATTTGAAATAACTAGATTTAGTGATTTTAAGTAAAGATTAAACAGATAGTCAATAAATTCTACTTCCAGCACCGCTAACGCAAAAGCTTTCTCCAAATAGCTTTTCTGCAAATATCTCATAATGAACAATTACAATAAATAGTACTTTCAAGTAAACAAATTAAATTGTAGAAAATAAATTATTCTTACTTTTACGATTATCACAGACGTAATTAACCAAAGTAATTATTGTGTCCAGCTCTGAATGCTCGTAAACGATTCTAAGTCATAAAATTGCAATGAGTTCGCTAGCTCGTAACTAGCTTCGTACACTAACCACCGGCCCGGCTTCGCCCGTTTTAGCAACATTTTTCGTTGATGCTCTGGTCTTATCGGTAGCTACCTAGTGTATATAACCTTCCTCGATAAACAGGCTATTCTGCACAAGTTTTTGTCCACATAATTTATATGTATTTATTTCAATATCTACACAGTCATTACAGATATATTTGATTTGACGAGCTCGGTGGCGTAGCGGTCAATGATGCGGTTTCGACACCAACGCTTGTGGGTTCGGTTCCCATTTTTATGCAGGCACATGTCTGTTTGTCTTGGTCTGGGTGTCTATGTATCATAAGTATGTATTTACAAAAAAAAAATGTATTTACGTTTGTTTATCAGTTGTCTAGTACCCATAACACAAGCTTCGCTTACTTTGGCTAGATGGCGCTGTGTAATTTGTCTGACAATATTTATTTATTTATTTATACACTTAAAGCGACAATAAAGCTAGATCATATACTTAATTAATATCAATAGGTATCATAATATAAGTTCAGTCATCAATGAAATTCAATCATGTCGTGAATCATAATAATAATGTTAAAATAATGCCGAGTTATATCCTAATATATATAAAAGTCTCGTGTCACAATGTTAGTTACCATACTCCTCCGAAACGGCTTGACCGATTTTTATGAAATTTTATATACATATTCAGTAAGTCTTAGAATAGGTTGTTATCTATTTTTTATAGCAAAACAACGTTTGCCGGGTGAGCTAGTCTATATATATAAAAATCAATGCCAATTTTCGTTGTAATTCATAACTCAAGAGCGGGCTCACCTATCCAAACCAAATGTTTAGGCTTTGTTCGGACTATTTAGTAGATGGTTTATGTGAACTTTGCACAAAATCGGTAAGCGCTTCTTTATTTATCACATTTTTTGTAACAAATGAATTCAATAAATGGCGGATCATTTTGTTAATGGGGATTTTGCTGTCAAATTGAAACTTTTTTCAGTGTTGACAGTACAATCATGTTGATATGTCATTCGTGCGGTCATTTCATTTTGGACGTGCTTCGACTTTATGTTGACTCTGCAACACAGAGTCGGCCCCCAGCCGTTTGTTTATTCATGCTCAATATGGAAAAACAAAAAATATTGTTTATCCAAATGTTTTGGATTAAATTTTAAAATAGCTAGCAATTAATAATTTTTTTTTTTGTTTGAATAAATGAATTTGATGTTCCAATTATTTTTTTTTAGTATTTCATATAAAAATGACTCCGCTAACCTCTTCACATCAAGCGGTACGCTTTTTTGCCGAAGTAGAATTTAAAAAAAACTGTTATACATAATAATTTTAACTTTTGATTTTGACGAGCTCGGTGGCCGAATGGTTAGCAATGGCCACTTTGCCGCCGAGGTCGCGGGTTCGATTCCCGCACAAGACAAACATTTTTGTGTGCATGAACATGTCTGTTTGTCTTCGTCTGGGTATTTTCTATGTATTATAAGTATGTATTTACAAAAAAAAAATATTTAAGTACATTTATCAGTTGTATAGTACCCATAACACAATTATGGGGTGTAAGTGGTTCATCAACATCTTTGAACCAAAGCCAACTTCACCTGCACGCGGTGCACCCTGCTGACTGACAAACGAAGCTCTGGCGAAAAGAGAGGTAGGGAGCGTAATTGTAAGCTACCCGACTGGGGAATGTACCTCCACCTCACAGAATACCGCAGCCAAATAACGGTTCCCTTGAGGGCTGTTGTGTTCCTGCGAGTGAGTGAGGTCACCAGAAAGGAAGGAGATGCTGCGATGGCAGCGGGGGTGGCGGCGCGCGAGCGATATTTATGTTGCGAGCGTTAATATGGTTACGGTAACCGCTTCGCATCAGGCGGGCCGTATGCTTGTCTGCCACCCGACGTAGTATAAAAAAAAAAAAAAAGCTTTGAGCTTAATTTGGGACTAGATGGTGCTGTGTAAATTGTCCAGAAATATTTATTTAAGTTTAATTTCAACTATTTGACAAAGTACGCATGCGTTGGTGTGTAATAAAGATTATATAAATGACGCGTATAATGTTCCCAAAATGACCTCTTTCTAAGACGGCTAGTTTACCGCGTTTTACCGCGTTAAGTAGGTCATCTATTATTGTATAACAATGTACATGTAAATGACAAAGTTAGGGTAAACTTACATTGAAACCGTTTGACGCTCAAAAAACGTATTTCATGATATTCTGGCGGCTATTAAAATAAAATGGTGAATGTGTAACCAATAAAACATGTACTTTAGAATTGAGCCAACAAATGCATTTTTTTTAATCTGGTGGTTCCAGAGCTAACCACGTTTAAACAAACAAAAAATAAATAAATATTCCTGGACAAATTATATAGCGCCATCTAGTACTGAGCAAAGCTTGTACTATGTGGACGATAGCTGATATTTAAGTAAATATATTTATTTTTTTAAATACATATATATAAGACTAAGACAAATAGTGTGTCTTGTGCTGTGATTGAACCCGCGACCTCGGAGTCAAAGTGACCATTGCTAGCCATTCGACCACCGGGTTCGTCACAAAACAAACAAACTCTTCAACTTTATACATTAGTAAATTATAGTAGCGAGACATCTATTTTATCAACAAGAGTCGCAGGTTCGATTCCCACACAAGACGAATATTTATGTATAGTTTAGATGTTTTCTATAATATTCTGTATGTATGTATTTACAAAAAAAATGAAATATATTATCCATAATACAAGCTTTGCTTCTTTTGGGACTAGGTAATATATCCAGGAAATATTTATTAATTATTTCTATGTCACATTAATTTTGTTACATCTTATTTAAGTATTTTTATTATTATTTATTTAAATTAATAAAATTTCTAAAATAAAAGTAGCCTAAGTTACTCCTTATTACATCAGGTATGAAAGTCCCGTCAAAATCAGAACGGAACAAACAGACAGCCAAAGATTGTAAAAAATGATATTTTGGTATATGTACCGTGTATACATCCATATTGGCCGTGTGGTTTCCGGTAGACTAGAACAGAATCACTCCGTCTCTTCCCGTAGATGTCGTACAAGGCAACTAAGGGAAATGCATTATATAACATCGATCAGGCCTCCCCAACCCGTCTGGCCAGCGTGGGGAGTGCGGGCCAAATCCTCCTTCTGTCTGGGACGGACGAGAGAGGGTCGTGCCCCTGTAGTGAAGACTAAAATGACCTGATGATGATGATACATCCGTATACATTTAGTAATAATGATTTTTAAGAAAAAATAACTGGCAACAGGGCAAATTTAAGGGTTTCCATCGATTTTTCTGGGATCCCCTCACCAGACCCTGACTTGGTGAATATGGGACCAATCATACCCTTTCTAATAAAAATAAAGAATTTGACCATACGTGCTTATACAATTTTAGAGATTCCTTTGATTTCCCTGGGATCCCATCATCAGATCCCAACTTGGTGAATATGGGACCACCGTGCAATGCCCTTTCAAATAAAACACCGTGCACCGTGTCCTTTCAAATAAAAAAAGATTTTTGAAAATCGGTTCACAATTCGCGAAGATATCAAATAACATACATACAAAAAAAAATTCAGTCGAATTGAGAACCTCCTCCTTTTTTGAAGTCGGTTAAAAAGCAGTTATTTTGATATTACAAACAGACACTCAAATTTTATTTATCTGTATAGAGTATAGATAACTAACGACAGGTTGGAGAGCCAGTGTAACGCCAGCCTTATTAACAAATTCTCGTCCATTGAATTGACCTGCCCTCCAATTGCGTAAGTGGCAATTCGTAGATTGTATGTTTGTTTGTAGCATCCTCAATTTTGTATGATGGTATATAACATACACAATATTTAACCCCCGGTTGCCGGTGGGCCGCGCAATATTTGAAATGCCGCATGGGATCGGTCGTGTGGGCCATAGAAACCCTCTTAAAAATAGTATATCTTATAAAACTATATTTTTTTTGTGATTAGTCCCTAATCTAAGCTTTATGCTTATTATCATCATCATCGTCATCAGGTCATAAATGACCTTACGATACGAAAGGCATTTTAGTCTCCACTACAGGAGCACGACTCTCTCTCATCCGTCTCAGACAGAAGGAGGATTTGGCCTACTCACCCCACGCTGGCCAGACGGGTTGGGGGGAGGCCTGATCGATGTTTGATAATGTATTTCCCTTAGTCGCCTTGTACGACATCCACGGCAAGAGACGGAGTGATTGTATTCTAGTCTGCCGGAAACCACACGGCCATGCTTATTACAGTTAAAAAAACATTACTTTGGAAATTATAAACAACGTTTTTATAAACAACTGAATGTAAACACTTCAGGGCTGCACTTCTTCTGTCTACTCGAACCGAACATTCGGGGGGCCTTTGTAGCCCGGGGGGCCCGTACCACACTGATATTATAAAGGCGAAAGTTTGTGAGTGAGTGTGTGTGTATGTTTGTTATTTCTTCACGTCTAAACGGCTGGAGAGATTTTAAATAAAATTTGATATGGAGTTAGCACCTGGATTTGTTTCTAAAAAATGTGAATAGTTGTTATTTCACGTCAGTACACAATTTATTTTCCCTAATAAACCGCGGGTAACACCGCGGGGCACAGCTAGTCATTGATACGGCTGATACGGCGGTAGCTACGCCCCTGCACTGTATAATAGCGGACTTATCTCAATAGGGCTGTTGTGTTCCTGCGAGTGAGTGCGGCCACCAGAAAGGAAGGAGATGCTGCGATGGCAGCGGGGGTGGCGGCGCGCGAGCGATATTTTGTGTTGCGAGCGTTAATATGGCTACGGTAACAGCTCCACATCAGGCGGGCCGTACGCATGTCTGACACCCGACGTAGTATAAAAAAAAAGTAGGGATCAGTCAATCATAGAATACTTGAGATTTTTACGATTAGTACGCTACTAAAACACAGAATACTTAAGTTCTTATTTCTATAGTTACAAACATTCATAAGTTGCGATAACTGCTTACTATCAAACGAGCCGTATGCTTGTAAACCACTTTAGTAGTACCTTAAAAAATTGGAATACTGTGACTGTAGTCTAAGTCCTCGTAGAATATTACGTCACTTGGCATTGACCGCGAGGCGCCATCGCGCCGGTGAAGTAATTACTTCACCAATTTGCATACTTCACTCATCTATTTTATAGAATGTCTTGTGTGCATATTACTAATGTATTGGCGCTTAAATTATATTCGCAATTATAATACTTAAAAGTAGCTCTTAAAAGGGGATATAAAGGACTTATTGCTGAACCAATACCATTAATACCAATGAATAAGCGACTATATTCTATTTGAAATAGAGTCGCTTATACATTGGTATAAATAAGCAATCTATTCAGTTATTGAATCGCAATAAGAGATGGTGGTAAGGGGGCTGGGGCCCTACCGCCCAAGCTCAAGTCGATTAGAATAGAAATAGAAATAGAAAATATCTTTACTGTGAAAGGCAGATATTAAGATGTTACAAGATTATATAGTTTCGTACTGTGTTTCACCACTTAGGCGTACAACAATCATTAACAAATTTGATTAAAATAACAACAAACGTATTTACAGTTACACAAACCTTTAAAAATATTTCAATATTTTTTTTTACAACCAAAGCCGCGTAACCATACTTGGTTATGCAGCTTTTAAAAGATTAATTTAAAAAATCTAAAGTAACAAGTTATAAGTTAATTTAAAAAATCAAAAACCCGACTGCACCTACAACAAATACAAATACAAATAGTTTATTTTCAAAATTGTTTTTACATTATATTGGTTACCTATGGTCCCCAACATGGGTCGAACCCGTCTCTGGGGCACCAAAAATTACATTAACAAATTACAAAGGTACGTTCGATGCTAAGTTGATAATATTGATTACCATTGGAATATTTGATTGCGAAATCAAACTTTAGCTTAGATTGGTGGCAGCTGGTAGAGACACTAAAGCTATACCGACTAAGCTGAAGATGTTTGTCAATAACTAAAACGTAAGACCTATTTTTCGAATCAATTTACTCGTACCATAAATCTAAGCTAAACTTTGATATTCGCTATCAAAAATCCGGGGGGAATCGCCTTCAGCTTAGCCGGTAGGACCCCTGATCAGGGAAAGGGGGAGGGGAGATCGATATTCTGTAACCCAGTCTCCATTTGACGAGCTCGGTGGCGTAACGGTCAATGATGCGGCTTCGACACCAACGCTCGTGGGTTCGATTCCCACATAGGACACACATTTGTGTGCATGAAAATGTCTGTTTATCTTGGTCTGGGTGTTTTATATGTATCATAAGTAATAATATGTATTTACAAAAAAAATGTATTTACGTATGTTTATCAGTTGTCTAGCACCCATAACACAAGCATCGCTTACTTTGGTGCTAGATGGCGCTGTGTAATTTGTCTGACAATATTTATTTATTTCTCCAAGAACTGCAAGTGTGCGAATCCGTGGCGGATTGCTAATATTTTATAACAAAGACATTAATAAAATATATCATATTGTTATATTGCATATTGTTTTCATACGTGAATTGTATTTAATTACCTAGATATGATTACCTTGTAAAAACATAAATCAATTTGAAGCAGACAACCTCGAATATAGTGTTGTATGACATGAAAATAATATATTAAGATACTAACTTCTGCCCACACGTTTAGCGATGGTTTCTTTTTGACTCGGCGAAGATACAATATTGATAAGATAAAATGATTATTATTTAAATAATTGATTTCGGCCTACTTTGCTATTATAAATATTTAAAAAAATGATACAATTATCTTTCACTGAAATAGTCGAAATCTCATCGATCCACGATGTCATAGGATGTGCTTTAGTGGTATTACAATATAACTGATCTATATGATCCCCCCCCCCCCCCCCTTCCTAAAGTCTATGATGGATGGACGGGTAAACACTACTTTCTTCGTTCCTAAATAAAAATGTTCCTAACCAACCGGTTTTCAAAAAAACATAATAAATCATTGCCTTGCTCTTTAGTTCAACTTTAGTAAACTGACATTTTATAGTATTAATATTTTTTTATTATATTTATTATTCAATTATTTACCAGTTACATATCTTCGTCTATATAATACAAGTATAATATTACTATACTTCTAATTTTTATTAATTTTTCTTGATTTGCGAATCTTGCACAAATTCGTTACCCTAAGGTTGCCTTGAAAAGATTGCTCTCAGCAATAATACCGCCTTGTTGTATATATACAAGTCTGTAATAATTTATTGATTCACTGTACTTTCAATTTAAATTATGCAAATGAAGCTTATTCTATCTATCTGTTAACTTAAACAACACTTTTCAACTAGGTTCCATGTTCATGTAAAGCGAAGTCGTACTTACGAAATACCTACAAGTATACCGGGACGAAAACACAATTTAGCTAGGTTTATAAATGCTGAGAAAACTAGGTGTTCTCCAAATAAATTCACCGAGCGAAGCTCGTTGACCCAGACAATAAAAGTTAAATATTAACGTTTAAAATTTAACGCAGAGATCTCGCGGAAAACTCAACGCAATGATGCAATGTCCGTCCATACTAATTTACACAAACTACATAATAGTTTTCACCTTGGATTTGAGACAAGTCCAAGGTCATACCTCCAAGTTGTAGAACGCGTTATACCCACTCTATGTTTTGTATCTCATTTACATAGTTGTAATCTTGGCTAATTTCATAACAGGTATCGACGTTCGCTTTCAATGATTTTTTTTCGAATAACGATCGAACGGTCGTGGATTCGATCCCCGCAAATGACAAATATTTGTTTGCATGAACATGTCTGTTTGTCTTGGTCTGGGCGTTTTCTATATATTTCTATATACCCATGGTACAAGCTTTGCTTAGTTTAGGACTAGATGGCCTTGTATGAAATTTGTAAAATTTAATTTTTTTTTCAAATAAAAGCAGTTAAATGTAGAATACATTTTTCTGTTGTTTAGACTGCTGGATCTTAGACTATAATCCGTGACTGATATTCCCACCCAAAGTCTAAGGGGATATTTTTTTACCTAATGGATTAATCGGTTACGGGTTACCTCCGACACGCAACTGTAGATAACTTTATCTATATATAAATAAAATTCTCTATGAGGTGGTGGTACATTCCCCAGTCGGATAACTTACAATACGCTGCCTACCTCTCTTTTCACCAGAGCTTCGTTTGTCAGTCAGCAGGTTGCACCGCGCAGGTGAAGTTGGCTTTGGTTCAAAGATGTTGATGAACCACTTGCACCCCAAAAATAGCATAACAAATCAGAAACTTATGAGAGGCTGTAAATCGTACCAATTCGACAAACACTTCACGCATAATTCGCATTCAGTTCTGCTATTACTCAGTATAAGGCCGCCATTAGTTTCTAAACTGCAAACAAAGTGACAGTGTGTGTGTTTATGTCTGTATGTACAGAGCGAGATGTTTGTTTGCGTTCGATCATGTCTACGTAAACAAACCGACCAAATAGAGAAAAACTCACATGTTGAGAATTTGTTAGACGCGTGTTACATATCAAAATTATGTGGCTTACTTGCTCACATTTTGAAGTGAGCAACCCGGCTAATTTGGATATGTAACACGCGTCTGGTAGATTCACAATATGAAACTGTTTCTCAATTTGGTCGGCTTGTAAACATTAACACGTTCGAATGTGAGCAAAAACTCACACTCTGAAAGAAGCAGTTCTGTAAATGAAAGAACCTGTTTCTAACGAATAGTCAAGACCTCTGGACCCGAAATTCCAAAGTAATATATTGGGGAGTAAGTGGCGTACTACAATTTTTGAGCCAAAGCTAACCTCACCGGCTGTATAATTTATGCTATAGAACGACTCATCCATAGAACAAAGCCAGATCAGTATATTACTTTCGTGCGTTTTACTTTCGTGCGTTTTTACGGGGAACTAATGTAAGATTGAAAATTACTTGATTCTAAATATCGGAAGATAAATGAGTTAAGAAAATTCTATAAAACGTACGTCTGTAGTATTCATATTCCATTGCATCTATTTGTCGCATTATTAGAAAATACTTTTGTTCCATGATCACATCGGACTATATTCTGCGGAGTAGTCGAGAAATAAGATTCATTAAACATTCGCGATAATTCGCTTTGCAAGAAGTTGTTAAATTCAGAATCTGCCAGCGATTCGCGATGCCAGTCAATCGAGATTGTCTCGAAATCAGTTGTCAAAAGTCATATAAATAGACAGGTCTAAACATATTGTTTATGCCGGCAGCGGGCTGGCCTTGGCACCGATCCGGCGCTTTCGTGACACAGAGACACTAACACGGTACAGTTAATAATGTTTGTTCGGCTTTTGACTGATGCTAATCGGAATAACCGACGCGACGGTATGACGGAGGCCCGCCACACATGCCCGACACTGTGTCTCCTGTGTAGCCAGGATTTACCTATATATAAAAGAGTACTCTGTGGCCAGGATTAACAGCGACGACCACCAAAGGCAATGAACAATGAAGTCCATTGCAGACCCGGGGGTACAACTACGGCCTTGGAACTCAACGACGACGAGAAACGAATTTAATCAGAAGAAATCAGCAGGAGTAAGAAGCTTTTGGAATTTGACTTCCCTTTTTATCAGAGAGAGACAGCAATATGGCAAATGAGGCATTAAAAGCCTAACGAGATGGCTAGTCAAGTGAAGCTCAACTGCCGTGCACCACTGATTTTAAGTATTTAACACCATTGGGGATCTAAAACATTTAAGTTATATATTTTATAATAAATAAATAAATGTTTTTGGACAATTTACACAGCGCCATCTAGTCTCAAATTAAGCGCAAAGCTTGTGTTATGGGTACTAGACAACTGATAAATGTACTTAAATACATTGTTTCTGTAAATACATACTTATAATACATAGAAAACACCCAGACCAAGACAAACAGACATGTTCATGCACACAAATGTTTGTCTTGTGCGGGAATCGAACCCACGACCTCAGAGTCGAAGTGGCCATTGCTAACCATTCGACCACCGAGCTCGTATAATATGTGTATTTGTAATGTAATGTTAAATCCTCTTATTTAAATCACTTATTATTAATGAGAAATTTTAATTCTGACATGATAAAGTCGTGGCCGTGTGGTTTCCGGCAGACTAGAATAGAATCACTCCTTTTCTTCCCGTGGATGTCGTACAAGGCGACTAAGGGAAATACATTATCAAATATCGATCAGGCCTCCCCAACCCGTTCGGCCAGCGTGGGGAGTGTAGGCCAAATCCTCCTTCCGTCTAGGACGGACGAGAGAGGGTCGTGCTCCTGTAGTGGAGACTAAAATGGACCTGATGATGATGAGAAAGTACCTGAGAAGGCCTAATCTTTGACTAAAACTTTGAGTTTGAGTTTGTTACCAAAGCTACATATAAGCTTGTAATATAGAGAGAGGAGAAACTAACTCGTATGCTTAACACGGCCGTGTCTATTGCTCAGCCACACCCCATTGATGTGGCAGTGTCCGTGTGTTGTTTGTGAATACGTTATATGCACTAAAATTATCTCAAAATGGCAGCGCTTCCCCCTCCCTCGCACGCGATGTTCAATAGTCCCTACTTAGCGTAATAAATATAAATATTTCTGGACAATTTACACAGCGCCATCTAGTCGCAAATTAGGCGCAAAGTTTGTGTTATGGGTACTAGACAACTGATAAATGTACTTAAATACATTTTTTTTGTAAATACATACTTAAATACATAGAAACGCCAAGACCAAGACAAACAGATATGTTCATGCACACAAATGTTTGCCTTGTGCGGGGATCGAACCCGCGACCTTGGAGTCAAAGTGGCCATTGCTAACCATTCGACCACCGAGCTCGTATAATATGTGTATTTGTAATGTTAAATCACTTATTATTAATGAGAAATTTTAATTCTGACATGTGAAAGTCGTGGCCGTGTGGTTTCCGGCAGACTAGAATAGAATCACTCCTTTTCTTCCCGTGGATGTCGTACAAGGCGACTAAGGGAAATACATTATCAAATATGATAGATTTGTAGCTGCAACACGTAACTGTATTGATTATGTCATCATTCGTTTTTTCTATTTGTCTCCCTATGGAAATAATTTTAAAGAGCTTTTCACATCAAAAAAGCAATGATTTTGTAATTGTGTGCGCAGGCTTTCTGTCCCCACCACGAGTTCAAACATCACAAACCTTGTGACGAACACCGACCACAAGCCGGCCGGTGATCTAATACAACCTTGGCTCGTATTGTGTAGTAGGTACCTGGGACGAGACTATATATTAACTTATAAATTGTTTTTACACGACGAATTGCAAACAGACTTTGAAATGCCATGCCGCAAAGCTAGCGGCATTTAAATAAAAAAAAATGGGGTGTGGCTATCATGGACACGGTCGTGTGTTGTACGTGAATATGTTATAAGCACTAAAAGTATCCCAAAATGGCAGCTATGGTCGTTCGTTTATCGACATAGAGATTCATATATATATATCGATGTCTTACAGCCGAAAAGGGATAAGCGCCATTTTTTGGAGAATGGACTTATATATATGGCCAGAATCGTCTTTTTTTCTGCGTCGTTTGGTCTGGGTTACATGTTTCTAAGTGACACTTTATGTCGCTTAGGCGGTAGTAATAATAGGGTCATGAGCTAAATTTATTCGCTGTAAACGACAGAAATTTTGAAGTTTTTTTTTTTTTGGTTGTTGATCAAAGAATATTTGAAAACAAAATAACTTATGCTTTTTGGGCTCTCTGTAATATTCAATCATTAGAACGTTAACCTATTTTTGCTGGAAGCAAACATTCAGAAACATACGTTTATGATATTTTGCTTATAAATAATTATTTGTTAAATTCGGGTTAGTATTTTATGCCTGTTCCTTTATAAAATATATTGGTCGTTTATTGTAGTTAGGCCACATTTTTGAGACTTTATTTGGCGTTTAGTATATTTTTCCCGTTTCATAAATAGAAAGCAAAAAGGAGGTTATTACATATAGCCGCTGTAAATATTTAGAATTAGTTTGTCGCTTATCCTTTTTTTTTCCTCCCAATAATTAAACGATTCCGGCGGTTAGATAAAAAGGTAGAACTAAAAGTTATCCTTATACCAGTCCATTCTCAACGTCTTTGTCGTTTACCTGTTCAATAATAATTTTCAAATGTCAGTTGTCGGTATCGTTCTATTGAAACTACGGGTCCAAGCGACAACAAGACGAACCTTCAATTATGATAATTCTAAAGAATAAGTTATATTTTTGTTACACTCCTATAGTTGATACTTTAAAATATTTTATGAATAAAACAAAGACTTGAGACAAACAATTGTGATATTAACAGTGTACTAATCTTAAGAATACTTGTATATACTTAAATGAACGTTGTAAACTTCAATTTCATAATTAACTAGCTTTCGCCCGCGACTTCGCTCGCGTGACATTCGGGGCAAACACATGTTTACTCATTAATCAATAGAAGTAATCGTGTAAAATTTAGGATAAAATAGTCCAACTAATCTCGTTTTCCCATACAAACTTTGGACCTCCGTTTCACCCTCTTAGAGGTAAAATTTAAAAAATCTTTTTAAGTAATTCGTGTCCACTACGTAATTTTTTCAAATCGTTGCTATTGTCGTAATTAACGTCTCAGAAAGCCATAGAATCAACACCCATATTGATATTATAACATTTCAACCCCATTGCCCCCTACAGAGTTGTCACGTCGAGTATGTTGAAATTGTTGTTTTTTTCGTATTAAACCATAAAAACAATACCTATGACGAGTTTCAGACTTTTTCACCACATTTTAGACATTTCAACGCGATCGCACCCCAATAGGAGATAATAGTCACGTTACCGCCCTACGGTTACAATAAATAACAATAATAGGTAATTTCTGGGATAAAAACTATCTTAGGTATGTCCTTTCCCGGGACTCCAGGTATCTCTCAACCAAATTTCATCTAAATTGGTCCAGAGATTTAAGCGTGAAGAGGTAACAGACATTCTATCGCATTTATAATATTAGTATGGATTGGCGTTCCGAAAACCCGTAAATACTACACATATATTGATATATAGACATTTCAACTTCACCGCACCTCAATAGAAGATGATGGACACGTTAGCCACGTTGAATTTTAAAATCATTGTTATTTTCGTAATCATCGACCCGATAAACCATACAATACCCATGACAATTTTCAGACTTTTTGACCCCCATTTTACCCTTTTAGGGGTTGATATTTTCAAATCGATGCCATTTTTGTAATTGACTTCCCAGAAAACCATAGAATCAATACCCATCAATATGGGTATATAATCATAATTATGACATTTTAACCCCACCGTACCCCCCACAGGGGTGATTTTAAGTCATGTTGGCTACGTTGGATTATAAAATAGTTGTTGTTTTCGTAATCAGCGACCCGATAAACCATAAAAACAATACCCATGACGATTTTCAGACTTTTTCACCCTGTTTTACCGCTTTAGGGGTTGAATTTTGAAAAATCCTGAAACATGTGTTTACTAATTTATCTATAGAAGTACTCTTGTAAAGTTTCGGATAAAATAGTCCAACTAATCTTGTTTCCCCATACAAACGTTGAACCCCCGTTTCACCCCCTTAGGGGATGAATTTTGAAAAATCTTTTCTTAGTGCACCCCTAGACATCATAAGGAACCTACGTGCCAAATTTGGAAGCTCTAGACCCAGCAGTTTGGGCTGTGCGTTGATATATATCATCAGTCACTCAGTTTCTTCTATTACATATTTCAACCCCATCGCATCCCCACAGGGGTGATTTTATGTCACGTCGGCTATGTTAAATCATAAAATAGTTGTTTTTTTCGTAATCAGCGACCCGATAAACCATAAAAACAATACCCATGATAATTTTCAGACTCACACAACCCTTTTTAACCTTTTAGGGGTTGAATTTTGAAAAATCCTGAAACACGTATTTACTCATTTCTCAATAGAAGTACTCATGTAAAGTTTCGGATAAAATAGTCCAACTAATCTTGTTTCCCCATACAAGCTTTGGAACCTCGTTTCACCCCCTTAGGGGTAGAATTTTGAAAAATCCTTTCTTAGTGCACCCCTAGACATCATAAGGAACCTACTTGCCAAATTTGGAATCTCTAGACCCAGCGGTTTGGGCTGTGCGTTGTCATAAGTCAGTCAGTCATTTGCTTCTTTTATAGATTTAGATAGATAAATGAAAATTGATTTCGACTAGATATTTCAATTGTGATAATTCTAAGTTAATTTGATCTCGGGTACTTATGACCGTAATAAGAGCGTTTATTACAAACAATTGTTATTAAGTATTACCTATTACATTTTAGTATGTGGCATTCATTTCTGTGTCAATTAAAGACTGATTTGATTCATTTTTTTTTTTTTCATTTTTAGTACCCCTAGGGCGAACCTGAAATCTTTTCTACTCGAAAAAATATTTTTTAAGAAGAAACACATCGAAAGAGTATTCTAATAAGCAAATTATTCCTAATAAAAAAATCTACTTATACAATTTCGCATTCTGTAAATTTTCTAGTGTCCGACCGAAACTGAACCGAAACCGAAACCGAATTTCGGCAACAGTCTCAGTTTCGGCCGAAACCGAAACCGAAACTTTTACGAAACAATTGTCTAACTGTCTGTCTACCTTTCTTATAATTGGGGGTGTAGTGGTTCATCAACATCTCTGAATGAAAGCCAACTTCACCTGCACGCGGTGCACCCTGCTAACTGACAAACGAAGCTCTGGCGAAAAGAGAGGTAGGGAGCATAATTGTAAGCTACCCGACTGGGGAATGTACCTCCACCTCACAGAATACCGCAGCCAAATAACAAATCCCTTGAGGGTTGTTGTGTTTCTGCGAGTGAGTGACGTCACCAGAAAGGGAGGAGATGCTCCGTCTGCAGCGGGGGAGGCAGCGCGCGAGCGATATTTTATGTTGCGATCGTTTATATGGCTACGGTAACCGCTTCACATCAGGCGGGCCATATGCTTGTCTGCCAACCGACGTATTATAAAAAAAAAATACGTTACGTTATAATTGCTAGATACTTGGTTATAATTATTAAATTGAACGTTGAAACTCTAATTCTATACTAATATTATAAAGAGGTAAGATTTGTTTGTTTTTTTGTTTGTTTGTTTGTAACGAATAGGCTCCGAAACTACTGGACCGATTTTAAAAATTCTTTCAGCAATAGCAAGCTACATTATCAGGGAGTAACATAGGCTATATTTTAATTTCGAAAAAATTAGGGATCGGTAAGAAAATTGCAATATTGTAACACAAGGTAGAGAACAAAAATCTTTCTTGACTTGCGATGTGAAATCTGTTGATGATGTATAACAAAACAATGTATTACGGATTTATAGGCCTTAATAAAATCTACAAAAAAATTCGCAAGACTATATATCCAAGACCTATATTTAAGTCACAATAAGAGGTTTTGTGTTCTATTTTTCAATTAATGTTCCAACAAAAACAAAAGTGGGTCAAATTCCTCTCAAGATATTTACCCATATCCATAAATATAGTTTTATCATCAAGGGTATCTATCTAGAAGTAAAATCCTTTTTAATTCAATAAAATCGAAAGGACTATTTAAAAGTTATGACGAGAATTGCAATATTGTTTATGTAAACGCCTAAAGTATTAAAAAATCAAATCATCCTTTGCTGTCGCTGCAAAAACTATTAATGATAGAACAATACTACCGATTTGTAGACATTATTGTAATCTACTAAAAGTCCGTGACACCATATATTCATGTACGTATTCTAAAATTTGATTCGATAGTCGCTGGGAAAAAGAGTTGGTTAATAAATTGCGTTTAAAAAATATAAAAATAAAACAACAAAAAAAAAAACAAAAAAAAAATGTAAATAATAAAAAAGACGTGTGGCACTCGGGGACTGCCGCGGTAAAGCTATTGCATAGCATTTTGTATCAACTTATGCAATTATAATTTTATTTATTTATTTTATTCATGCAGTATTGCTTTTTCTTTGATATTAAATTCAAGTTACACTTTTTGAGCGTGGTGACCGATAAGAAAACAAATTTTTCTATTATTAAATAAATAAAACGAGTTTCGTAGAATCGTACAATACGTCTAATCGCACGCACACAACGCCGTGTCGAAGACTGCCGAACTGAAACGACGTTAGACGATGCACGGCCTTCAAGCCACACCTCCTTGCCCGTCGGAGTGGGGAGCGTGAGGTTTTTTCGTTACGGAATTTCTAGATTCGGTCCCCGCACTCAAGGCCCGCGATAGAAGCTATGCAATAGCTTAAAAAAAAATATGGCTACCCGTGCAAAGCCGGGACGGGCTGCTATAATATTATAAAGAGGAAACATTGTATTTTTGTATGTTTGTTACGAACAAACTCAAAAACTACTGGACGGATTTCGATAATTCTTTCACCATTAGAATGCTACATTATCTCTGAGTAACATAGGTTATATTTTTTACTTAATTGCCCACCCGTGCGAAGCCGGGACGGGCCGCTAGTCTTTAATATTATCACCACTAATGCACTATAGTAAGTACCAAGTACCTACCTAACTATTGTTTGTTTACGTATAGCATTACCGAATGAGTTAAATTAACCACAAAATTTTCAGATAGTTATGTTAGTCTCGATTCTGCTATATTCTATGCATTAGTTTGTTATACTAAATTATTATGTTTACTACCTAGGTACCCTTAATACAATATGACATGATAAAACTTACCGAATTCAAAACAAATCACACGAAAACTCACACAAACAACAAACAAAACGCACTGCAAACGCAAACAAGTCACGACATGATTAGGCACGTGGACGCGGCAAAATGTCTTCGTCGCTTGGATTTTGGATGGAATTTACTGCACCGAACATGACCGAGCACAGCTCGGGAACTCCCGAATGAAGTTTCGGTTTCGGTCGTAGTTTCGGCAGGTTGGCCGCCGAAACCGAAACTAAACCGAAACTCGTTATTATTGCCGAAACTCGACCGAAACCGAAACCGAAACCGAACATTCGGTCGGACACAAAAATTTTCATTTGATAGCTGGTTATACCATATTTCCTCAATTTTATTTTCAATAATCACACACTTGTGCTATTTTAGTTCAATTATAATGAAACATGAGGTGTAGTTATATCATTTTTGCTGGAAGCGAATAATTCTTGTATTTTCATTTACGACATTTTCCCTGTTTGTGAAATGAGATCATTTGAGGATTACCGACAGTAAATAGGGGTTGCAAGTTGAATTATAAAAAAATAACACTGTAATTCAATAGATAGTATGTTAAATACAACATAAACACATTTCCAGCCTCTCGGGAACTAAACTATAGTTTTTATGAACTTTAAATCACTCTCCTGTAAAGTTTGAAATATGCCGCTTATCCCTTTTCGGCTGTAAGGCATCGATATATTTTTCAGCGAAATTCATTGAGCTTATAAAATCGTCCGGTCGTTCTGCCTGTCCGTTGCCATGAAACTTAAAATTTAGAAATTCTGACTTCGGATTCGTGTAAAAACATCAAAAAGTAGTAATGTAAAGTTACCTTGGTTTTCCGATATCAATTCGGAATAGCGAAAAAAAAATTATTTGTTATGTTAAGTAGGTAAGTAGGGATACATATCTAACTAAAAAAAATCCTACAATAATATTTGTTGAAATTGCAAACTTAGTGTCTTTAGAACATGTTTTTACGACTATCTTAATTTGCACCTAAAACATTGCAGAAACAAAATAAAAATGGCCTGTTCCATAATTTGCATAGAGGTGCAAAGTGAACTGAATGTTTTTAAGGGTTTAGAATGCTATATGTTAACAGTTTAACACTAATGGACTGACTCCTCCGAGATCCCCAAACTGATAAATAAAATAAATATTTCTGGACAATTTACACAAAGCCATCTAGTCCCAAATTAAGCGCTAAGCTTGTGTTATGGGTACTAGACAACTGATAAATGTACATAAATACTTTTTTTTGTAAATAAATACATATAATAACAAATAAAACGCCCAGACCAAGACAAACAGACATGTTCATGCACACAAATGTTTGTCATGTGGCATGTCATGTGCGGGGATCGAACCCGCGACCTAGGAGTCAAAGTGACCATTGCTAGCCATTCGACCACCGGGCTCGTAAAAAATTAACTCACATCTACTGACAAAATATCCTAACTACAATACAATACAATAGTGCGTCCATCCAGCTCACTTGTTCCGGCCATTAATTTCGGTAGGCCAACCTTGCGGTCCCTTGGCGGTCGTTGTCGTTGCGTAACACATGATCGACGGCGGAACTAATAGCTTATAGATCAACAGGTCTTTACCGATTTATGAAGGAAACTGATCGTGCTAAATCACATCGTGCTCAGTGTGGGTACAGAAACACTAGGCGCGCTTGTACTTGTACTTGTGCGCCGGGATGTGAGCGTGCCATACAGCTCCGGCTACCCATCATGGAGAATGGGGAGTGGTAGTAGGGCCCCGATGCTTGGGTTTTCTGAGCGTCGGTCGCCACGAGCTACTCGACTTAAGAGTACGTAAGTAGCCTGCATGCAGGTGAAAGCGGAGTAAGACCTGCTACTGCTACGCTTGCGTGCTCGGTTGATTTACTGAGCGCAAAAGCGGTGCAGGTAAAGGTCCTCTCGTCTGGTTGATTTACTGGACGAGAGACTCGCATCCCGGTGATATAACCGGAAGGTTGGCACACGGGGCGCACTAGCTGTTAGGTATAGGGTACGTTGATCGTGTTAAATCACAAGTGTACGGCCCGCCTGATGCAAAGCGTCGTTCCAAATAAACGCTAGCAATACAAGGAGCATCGCCGGCTTGCATTCAGCCTCTGAGAATTCTGTGAGATGGACATACGTGCTTAGACGGGCTTGATATGTCCTACCTCTATTTTACCAGAACGTCGGCAGCTAGTATATATAGTATATAGTAGTGAGTAGGGTGCACCACGTGCAGAGGAGGTTGGCTGTAGTTCAAAGATGTTAACATCCCAAGGTTTGTTTGGCACTCGGCGCGCAGTGAAAAAATAATGTTATTTACTTTTTATCTTTTATTTGAGTACTAGCTTCCACGGTTTTGCCTGATTTTTTTTTATTAAAAAGTTACCTATGTCGTTCCTAATACCTTTGAGAATATGTGTACAAAGTTTCATGATGATCTGTTGTGTGGTTTCGGCGTGAAAGCGTAACTAACAATTTCACATTCATATTTATAATATTAGTAAGGAAGTCGGGATTACCCAATTAATAATAATATTTTTATGGCAAATTAGTTCTTATATAGTTACAGAGTATGAACCAATATTTCTGTAACCAATAAATCTACGAACTAGTTCAAGTTCGCGGGTCATCCTTGACAGGTTACTTCCACACTAATTTACTAGTGAACAAATTGTACCAATTACGAACGAGGCAGCGAAGCCTCCCAACATCGTGTTTCGGACATAACTCGATTATTTGGGTCAATGGCATGATCTCTATGTTCGTATGATATTAGTAATTTCCAATTATTGACGAGCTCGGTGGTCGAATGGTTAAATGGCTACTTTGACTCCGAGGTCGCGGGTTCAATCACAGCACATGACAAACATTTGTGTGCATGAACATGTCTGTTTGTCTTGGTCTGGGTGTGTTCTATGTATTATATTTATGTATTTACAAAAATAAATGTATTAAAGTACTTTTTTCAGTTGTCTAGTACCCAAAGTACAAGCTTTGCGCTTAATTTGGGACTAGATGGCGCTGTGTAAATGGTCTAGAAATATATATTTATTTCTTTATTGACTGGACCGTGCGGAACGTTTATATACGCTGAAAAGTCATTCTTGGAAATGAATACGCTACGAAACCACTGAACCGATTTTTATGAAACTTGTCACAATTAAAGACCGGAATATGCTTAATATTTGTGTCGAAAAAAAAATTTTGATCGATCATGTTCTTGAGGAATGATCATGAGATACATTTTCCATCGAAATCAATACCGCATACACTCAGCGACTCTACTCGCTCCACACAATCTCGATTTCGGCCCCGTGGGCTAGAATACGGCCTAGTAAATGCACAACTATTCGAGCTATTGCTAGCCCATGAAAAATTTAGCAATTAATAATATTGGAATCGATGTGTTAGGTAACAACTTAATGTTTTAGGTCCCCAATATTGTTAGAAACTTAAAATCCGTGGTGCACGGCAGTGGAGCTTCACTTGACTAGCCATTTTTTGAGGCTTTTAAAGCCTCATTTGCCATATTGCTGTCTCTCACATTCCTAAGAGGGGAAGTCAAATTCCAAAAGCTTCTTACTTCTACTGATTTTTCTGATTAAATACATTGTGAGATGCGCACGCACACGTCCACCAACTGAAGAGTTACTTCCCATTATGCGCACCCTAACTCCCAGAGACACAACAATAGAGCATTGTTATTTGGTTGCGATCTTCTATGAATGAGGTGGAGGTACTTCCCCAATCGGGCGTAACATGCCCTAAATCTCGTTTCGACTGAGCCTCTTTTTTCATTCGCCACCCATGGAAATCAGCAACACCAAGGGGTCGCCGATCCGTTCCCAGCCTTTCTTTCTGGAGACCTCACTCACTCGCAAGAACACAACAACCCTCAAGGAAATTATTATTTGGCTGCGGTATTCTGTGAAGTGGAGGTACATTCCCCAGTCGGGTAGCTTACAATTACGCTCCCTACCTCTCTTTTCGCCAGAGCTTCGTTTGTGAGTCAGCAAAGCTGGCTTTGGTTCGAAGATGTTGATGAACCAATTGCACCCCAATTGCAACGAAATGACGTGCCCTATCCCTCTTAATATAAGTAGTTACATACAAAATTGCTATATAAACTTATTAGATTGAGTCAAACAATCATAGTGTGACTGAACGCATTTTATTACTAACTCAAATATGCAAAATATTGAAATAAAAGAGCGCATACGAAAATAGACCGTAACATATGCACAACAGTCATAATATACCTTAATTTCAAACAGCGGATATGATCTCACTATTTTACGACGTTTACGTAATTCCGTAACCTTGGAGGTGACGTCACGTATGAAATGAGAGCACTTTTATCCGTATGATCCAATGAATAAAAAAAATATTGAATTTGTTTGTTATACAGTATAATGTGAAAAAAATGGGGTATCGCTGTGTCATAAACACGGTCGTATGTTCTACGTGAATACGTTATATGCACTAAAATTATCTCAAAATGGCAGCGCTTCCCCTTCCCCACGCGGTATTCCACTTAGCGTAATAAATTCTTTAACCCTTCATCTATCCAGGGATGTGACTGAATTTTGGATGGAGATGATAGATTTGTAGCTGCAACACCAAACTGTATCCCTCGATTTTGTTACCACTCATTTTTTGAATTGCCTCCCTATGGAAGCAGTTTTAAAGACGTGTCAAAATTTAATTTGCTTGTTATAATCACAGTATATGTGAAAAAAATCCGTAAACGGGGAGGGGGAGCCACATTCCCACCACTGTGTCTCCTCTGTATCCAGAATTAACAGCGGCGACCAACAAAAAAGGCAATGAACAATGAAGTACATTGCAGTCCCGGAGGTTAGCTTTTTTTTTTTTATACATCGTCGGGTGGCAGACAAGCATAAGGCCCGCCTGATGTGAAGCGGTTACCGTAGCCATATTAAAGATGGCAAATTGGCAACATAAAATATCGCTCGCGCGCCGCCACCCCCGCTGCCAATGTAGCATCTCCTTCCTAAAGAGTACGACTGCCTTGGAACTCGTAGCTTGGAACTCACAACGAATTCAATCAGAAGAAAAGAAATTAGTAGGAGTAAGAAGCTTTTGGAATTTGACGGTGTTTTTTATACCACTTTGGGTGGCAGATAAGCCTACGGCCCGCCTGATGTAAAGCAGTTACCGTATCTATATTAACGCTCGCAACATGAAATATCGCTCGCGCGCTGCATGCCTCCGCTATCAACGCGGCAACTCCTTCCTTTCTGCTTTTTCCACAAGTACCTACATGACACATTCACCATTAAATTATATATATATAAACTACTTTTTTCGATGAAAAGAGCACAGGGCAAGCAAATCTCAATTCGAGAAACTGTATCATGTCTAAAAATAGCACAATATCTTCAGTGCATTATGCATATTAAGGCTTGATCATATTTGTAACTTCTTCAAAAAGGGCGTAAAGAGGTTTTTACAGGCTCGGCAACGCGCATGTGATGCTTCTGGTGTTACAGGCGTCCATAGGCTACGGTAACTGCTTTCCATCAGGCGGGCCGTATGCTTGTTTGTCACCTTCGTGGTATAAAAAAAATGTGAGTTTGTTTCTTACGCATTCACGCCTAAACTACTCGAACTGATCATCATGAAACTGTACACATACTCTGAAAGGTATTATGAAGGACATAGGATTATTATTTCCAACGGGGACGCCGGCTATCGGGCGGGTGATCAGCCTTACCTGAGGCCATTTCACCCATTTCCCCTGGTCCACCCTTTTGGGGAGGATGTAAGGACATAGGATACTTTTTATAAAAAAAAAAAGGGAATGCGGGCGAAGCCGCTTGCGCTTGCGCCGTTTTTATATAATCTGTAAATATTTTAGTGTGTACTGTGCCTTTATGTTCAACACGACAGATAGTGTATAGCATTCCTTATTTATCTGCCATTTTGAATTCCAGTCTAACCCGTCTGGACTTTTAAGGCAAAAGTTCACTACAAATAACTTTAAACTCTACCACTTATAACTTAAGCTATATTTCTGAACAACAAGCTGTTCATAGTATTATATTATGTTGGGCTTTTTTATTGCAATGCATTCTTGCATGCATCGACATCGAGTATCGTTTGAGATTGCACCGCTTTTATAGTTATTTTATAGAATTACGGAGCTTTGAAATTAGATAAACATCATTTATTACAAACAAAACATGTCTGTTTGTCTTATTCTGGGTTGATGTATTAACAAAAAATATTTAAGTTAATTTATCAGTTATCTAGTACCCATATTACAAGCTTTGATTAGTTTGGGACTAGATGGCAGTGTGTAATTTGTCCAGGAATATTTATGACACTCGCAGGAACACAACAACCCTTAAGGGAATTGTTACTTAGCTGCGGTATTCTGTGAGGTGGAGGTACTACCCCCTGTCGGGAAGCTTATAAAATACGCCATGCGATACTTATCTTTTCGCCAGAGCCTCTTTTGTCAGTGTACAGTGCACCACGTGCAGGCGAGGTTGGCTTTGGTTCACAGATGTTGGTGAACAACTAACTATGTGAATTCTGGTTTCATCATCATCATCAGGTCATTTTAGTCTCCACTATAGGAACACGACCCTCTCTCGTCCGTCTCAGACAGAAGGAGGATTTGGCCTATACTCCCCCACGCTGGCCAGACGGGTTGGGGAGGCCTGATCGATGTTTGATAATGTATTTCCCTTAGTCGCCTTGTACGACATCCACGGGAAGAGACGGAGTGATTCTATTCTAGTCTGCCGGAAACCACACGGCCAACGGAATTCTCGTTTGCCTTAATCAAAAACAATTGAAAAGTTGTAGTTAAAATGCCTTTCTGTACGTTCAGTCTGTGTACTAATTATACTGCTATAGTAAGGGATATAGAGTCTGAGTACGCGCTTTATCGCAACTTTTTAGTGGCGTGATATTTGCCTATGGCTCGTCTATGTATAAAATGTCATAGCTTGTAATATATAAATAAATATTCCTGGATACATTATACAGCTCCATCTAGTCCCAAATAATCAAAGCTTGTACTATGGGTACTAGATAACTGATAAATGAACTTAAATATCAATTTTTTTGTAAATACATACATATAATACATAGAAAACACCTAGATCAAAATAAACAGGCATGTTCAGTTCATGCACACAAATAAATAAATATTGTCAGACAAATTACACAGCGCCATCTAGCCCCAAAGTAAGCGAGGCTTGTGTTATGAGCACTAGACAACTGATAAACATACGTAAATACATTTTTTTTTGTAAATACATACTTATGATACATAGAAAATACCCAGACTAAGACAAACAGAAATGTTCATGCACACAAATGTTTGTTCTATGTGGGAATCGAACCCACGAGCGTTGGTGTCGAAGCCGCGTCATGACCGCTTCGCCACCGAGGTCGTCAATGGCTTGACAATTAGCAATGACAAATGTTTGTTTTGTGCGGGGATCGAACGCGCGATCCCTAGTCAAAGTAGCCATTTGCTAGCCATTAGCACATAGCCACCGAGCACGTCTATATTTAAGCCACATTTTCGGTTCTCGTATCGTAAAATCTAAATGTGGTTTTGGAACTATCGTCGACTAATTCGTTAACGCCAAGTTAGACCTTGAAGTTAAAGTTACTTAACTGCGACGTAACTTTAAACTTAGATCAAACTTCACGTTACTTCCGCAGTTTTGCGGTTCGGCGAGGTCTTCTTTTGTACCAATTTTCAAGATAAATGGTTCGTAAGTATACAACATGGGCTGTTGGTCGGTTCATAAAACTTAATAACTTTGCCGAAAAGGCGCAGTGCTTAATATACTCATCATCATCATAATTTCAACCAAAGGAAGTCCATTGCTGAACATTTACCTCTTCCATAGACTTCCACAATGATTGGTACTGTGCCGTTTGTATCTATCGGCTCCCTGTAACCTTTATCATCATCATCATCATCGTCAGCCTGTATCTATCCACTGCTGGACATAGGCCTTCTCTAATGCCTTACACCATATGCGATCCTCCGTTTTCCGTATCCAGCCGTTTCCAGTCATTCCCTTGAGGTCATCGGTCACTTCATCGCCCTATACAAGGTCTCCACTCTAAGACTTTCCTCCCCCATGTGCCAACACTTACTCGGTGGATGTGTCCGGCTCACTGTCACTGCAGCCTGCTGGCTCTGAGAGCTATATCGACTTTGGTTCTAAGTCAAATTTCTTTGTTCCGGATTCGGTCCCGTAGTTTTGGGGTGTAAGTGGTTCATCAACATCTTTGAACCAAAGCCAACTTAACCTGCACGCGGTGCACCCTGCTGACTGACAAACGAAGCTCTGGCGAAAAGAGAGGTAGGGAGCGTAATTGTAAGCTACCCGACTGGGGAATGTACCTCCCAGAATACCGCAGCCAAATAACAATTCCCTTGAGGGTTGTTGTGTTCCTGCGAGTGAGTGAGGTTACCAGAAAGAAAGGAAGGCGTTGCTGCGTTGGCAGCGTGGGTGGCGGCGCGCGGACGATATTTTAGGTTGCAAGCGTTAATATGGCTACGCTAACAGCTTCACATCAGGCGGGCCGTATGCTTGACTGTCACCCAACGTAGTATAAAAAATTAAATAAAAAAAATAAAAATCTAAAGTACACAATGCTGACGATTTGCTCTGCTTTGATTAGAGTTCGCACTTAGCCTTCTTTTTTTCTGCAGTGAGGATAGTCGGATATTTCCTATCATTTCTTTAGTTTTTGTCCATTGTTTACTCAGACGCGTATATTTTTGCTACTTTTTTAAATAGTTAATATAATAAAATACAGCAATTACATATACGAGTATATAATAAAATTAAATAAATACATGTAAATTAAAACTAATTTATTGTATCAAGTACTTGTTAAAATTTCTTTGGTTGTATAGTTTCCTACTTTGGGTTAATTTTATTTAATTCCATAGGTTAAAATAACCATGTTTCTAATAATCTGCATCAAGTTCTTGACCTTGAAGATTATCGTCATTATACTGTGGCCAGGTTTATGACTTTTTTGTGGCGCTTGCGTCCGTTCTAGTAAAACAAAGCGTGGGTTGTTCATTACAGTTTGTTAGTCATTTTACGATAATATTGACAGTGCTTTGGCGGTATATTGGTTATCTAAACTAATAGGATTCTAGCCCTCGGGGCCGAAATCGAGGTTAAGTGGAGCGAGTAAATTCGCTGACTGTATGTTTTCCATTAATTTCAATGGAAAATGTATTTGATGATCATTCCTCAAGGACATGATCGATCTCAATTTTGTTCTACACAAACCTCAAGCATGTCGAGGTCTATAATTAATCTGGATATTTTCTATGTATTATAGGTAACCTGCAATTGAACAGTGTGGTGGAGTATGCTCTAAACACTTTCGATTGAGGGGAGAATCGATAGATATATTTATTTAAAAAAGTAACTATTTTTTTTATAAATATTTAGTACTCATCTTTTTTACTTTGGGACTAGATGGTGTTGTGTTATTTATTCAGAAATATTTTTTATATACTCTTTTATTTTTAAAGTAATAATGAAATTACATATATACCTAAGTAAATATTCCTGCTCTGATTTTTTATTTCTGCATAGCCTATTAAATATGTATATGCCACAGCTTGCGTGCCTTATCTGGAAGTTATTAATGCTATGCACTATTTTACAAACGAAACGAAACTGAAACAAAGGCCCGTTGGCATAACAATGGAAGAACATATTTTTACTGATAAATAATTTTATACAACATAACAGAAAATATATTTTAAAGGTCATATCTAAAAATTTAGTGTCACGGTGTTTTGTGGTCACACTCCTCCGAATCGGTTCGACCGATTTTTATGATTTTTTTTATGTAAGTTTTGTAGGAAAGATAAAATTATACTTTTTTATTAGAGGGGGGCAAACGAGCATGTGGGTCATCTGATGGAAAGCAATCACCACCGCTCATGGAAACCAACAACACCAAGGGGTCTCCGATCCGTTGCCAGCCTATACTCCTTCCTTTCTTTCTGGTGACTCACTCGCAGGAACACAACAACCCTCCTATGTAATATGACCTAAGCTTATACCTATGTAATATGACCTAAGCCATAAGATTTAAAAAAAAAACTCATGAAATATTTTAGAAAACGGCTTCGATTAGTCCAATGTTGTTATTCTAAAGAATAATATAAAAAAACGAGTGTTCTTTAGACCTGACTGAATTACAAACTTATTTTTTTTTTTTTTTTTATACTACTTCGGGTGGCAGACAAGCGTACGGCCCGCCTGATGTGAAGCGGTTACCGTAGCCATATTAACGCTCGCAACATAAAATATCGCTCGCGCGCCGCCACCCCCGCTGCCACCGCAGCATCTCCTTCCTTTCTGGTGACCTCACTCACTCGCAGGAACACAACAGCCCTCAAGGGAACCGTTATTTGGCTGCGGTATTCTGTGAGGTGGAGGTACATTCACCAGTCGGGTAGCTTACAATTACGCTCCCTACCTCTCTTTTCGCCAGAGCTTCGTTTGTCAGTCAGCAGGGTGCACCGCGTGCAGGTGAAGTTGGCTTTGGTTTAAAGATGTTGATAAACCACTTACACCCCTTACCTTATTTAGCTCTACTAACTTATATCTCCCTCTCAAATTACGTTCGCCTCGTCCGATCACACTTTTCGTAACGCTCCCGTAACGCATTCACCAGCTTACTCCCCAAATCCGCACGTTTGACTTTAAAGAAGTTTTACTTTAATTTCAATTCAAATTGACGAGCTCGGTGGTCGAATGGTTAGCAATGGCCACTTTGACCCCGAGGTCGCGGGTTCGATTCCCGCACAAGGCTGTCTTGGTCTGGGCGTTTCTATGTATTTTATGTATGTATTTACAAAAAAAAAATGTATTTAAGTACATTTATCAGTTGTCTAGTACCCATAACACAAGCTTTGCGCTTAATTTGGGACTAGATGGCGCTGTGTAAATTGTCCAGAAATATTTATATTTATTTATTTAATAAAATAATATACCTACATATTACTTCGCGAAAATAAAATACCTATATGTAATTTCAAATAAACATATCTTCTACCGGCCCCTAAAATAATGCATCAGAATGCATTTTAACAATGCAATCAACTAATAGGTATCAATGTTGGCGCTGACCCAGTCGTCGTGACATACTGAATGACTTCGTGGAAATCACACAAGTAGGTATTCAAGGAGCTGACTAAGGTCAAGCAGACTTTACAATCAATCGTGATGTCTATATATGTCACATACATTTCAAATGTCATTTACAATACAAATGCTGCTCAAACCGATTTCCATACAAATGCAAAACTAAGTATGATTTTTTAACCGAATTCAAAAAAGGAGGAGGTTCTCAATTCGACAGTTTTTTTTTGTATGTTGTTTTGTTATTTGATATCTTCGCGAATTGTGAACCGATTTTCAAAATTCTTTTTTTATTTGAAAGGGTATGATTGCAAGGTGGTCCCATATTCACCAAGTCAGGATCTGATGATGTGATCCCAGGGAAATCGAGGGAAACTCTTAAATTTTAAGCACGTATGGTCAAATTCTTTTTTTTTATTTGAAAGGGTATGATTGCGAGGTGGTCCCATATTCACCAAGTCAGGGTCTGGTGTGAGGATCCCAGAAAAATCGATGGAAACCCTTAAATTTGCCCTGTTGCCAGCTGAAGTCGGTTTTTATTTTTTCTTAAAAATCATTAATTTTTAGGTACTAACTTTATTCACCATTTTCATGCCGTAAAATTAAACGTGATTTTAATTTGTCACATAATCTAGTAGTAGTGCGATCACGTCTCAAGACAAGAAGGTGACTCCATCGAACGCCTGGTGGTTCAGGGTAGCGTCGAGGGCACAAGATCCCGTGGCAGTTCACCCATACGGTGGACCGACCAGATAAAGTCTGCCGTGGGCGGCCCACTGCATGAGTGCACCATAGTCTAAGATCCGGGATTAGAAAAATATACCCTCATCTGTTAATTGGATGAAATAATGTTTTGCTGATTTCAAAGTAATGAATTTATATAAACAACCTCTGCCACCATAGGTCTGCTACAATTAACAGTACCTAATTAATTAACAGTCAATTTATTTATAATTTTTACCTTCACATGTTAATTACATGAATCCAGGAGAAAATTTTAATATTTTATATTATAAACCTTGTTGTAGTAGCCAGCCATCTCTATGACATCTATACTTACCTGCAGCCAGTTGAGTACAGGTAGATAAATCTAACTTATTTCCCTCATATGTTAAATAAAAAAATCAAGTGGTATATTAAATCGCGTCGAATACTAAACACAATAATCCTTGGCTGCCATGTAAAAAGTTGATACAGCCAAAGATAAATAATAAAACTATTAATAGACTTTTTAATATTAGCTCAGCATATTGGCTCCACTTCGCCTGATGGTAAGCAAAAAGAGGAGCCCCAATCGCATCGGCAACGGACAAGAGACCTTGATGTCTTGATGACTACGACCGCTCTGTCAAGAGCGTAACGAAGAAAAAAAAGAAGTAGTGATGGCAGATGGGGTAGGAAGGTATTAGAGTGGAGGCCGCGCGTAAGGCGACGAAGCGTTGGGCGCACTCCTTCTAGATGGTCCGTTGACCTTTGGGGGTGTAAAAGGTTCATCAAGATCTTTGAACCAAAGCCAACTTCACCTGCACGTGGTGCACCCTGACAAACGAAGCTCTGGCAAAAAGAGAGGTAGGGGGCGTAATTGTAAGCTATTACTCGACTGGGGAATGTAACTCCACCTCACAGAATACCGCAGCCAAATAACAATTCCCTTGAGGGTTGTTGTGTTCCTGCGAGTGAGTGAGGTCACCAGAAAGAAAGGAAGGAGATGCTGCGTTGTCAGCGGGGGTAGCGGCGCGCGAGCAATATTATACGTTGCAAGCGTTAATATGGCTACGGTAACCGCTTTACATCAGACGGACCGTATGCTCGTCTGCCACCCGACGTAGTATAAAAAAAGAGCTTAAGAAAGCAGCTGGATGCGGAAGGCAGAGGATCGTATTGATTGGGGACGGCTTATATCCAGCAGTGGGTAGATACAGGCTGATGTCAGTCAGTGGCCTTTAGTCGGCTTGAAAAGACTGGCCTCCGGCAACCCGCAGGTGAGCAGAGTGGTGGAGTACGCTCTAAACCTCATCAATTAAGACCCGTATCCCAGCAGTAGGAGGACTAAGGGTCGACGATGACAACGACACAGAAAGACTTTCAAATTTTTATACTGCTAATGAATCACTTCGCCACAGTGTAGGAAAAAGAGATAGAAAATATTTTTCTTTACAATAATAATATAAAACATCGGACGCGCAGCATGCGCCACGCCACCATAGCGAATTTTTTTTCTTTTTTTTTTTGGAAATCCCGAATTGATATCGGAAAACCAAGGTCACTTTACATTACTAATTTTTGATGCTCTACACGAATCCGAAGTCAGAATTTCTAAACTTTGAGTTTCACGGCAACGGACAGACAGAACGACCGGACGATTTCATAAGCTCAATGAATTTCGCTGAAATTGCAGTGTCACCAAAACGCATGGATCTCCCTTGTGGCAATAATGAGCTTATGAAAAACATCTCACCAGGGGCACCACAAGTTCTAAACGCTGGAATAAATCTATGATGGTTGCGTATTTATCAATGAATTTTACTCGTATTCATAAATTCGCAACCATGATGGTTCCATTCCTGCGTTTAGAGCTTGTGGTAAGGCCCCTGATGTACCTAATCACCACCGCCCATGGAAATCAGCAATACCATGGGGCCGCCGATCCGTTGCCAGCCTTTTAACGGAAATATTGGCTCTGTTCTTGAAGGCTTCCATGTCGTATTTGTTTGAGAAATACATCAAATCCTAAACAACATATCAGCAAAAACCATGCAGATACTTAGATCGACTATAAATTATTAGAACATAATCGCAAAAACGTTTTTAATACCTAAACTTACACGATGACATAATCCATGTAATTCTAATAACAATCCGACAAGCAATAATGATATTTATCCCTTTGGAATACAAATCAAAATGTATCACCATAGAACATCCGTAATACACAATGGATGGGCTTTTCACGGTGTTTGTGAGAAACTCATAAACGTTGAACGTTTTTTTTGTTCATTTTGAATACCTAATTAGTTTAACGCCTATTATTGGATGCTTCCGTTATAAACTCACGCAGACGTATGGGATATGTGGCGTCTAGTTCATAATCCCATATTATGTATATGTCGCAGCCAATTCGTGAAATCCGACGCATTACATAACGCCTAGCTGTTTTAAAAAATGTCGGAGCCTTTATTTCAACCCGCCTTTTTATCATAATGATTACACGACCGAATTGTTACCTGATGGTGTATCACCAAGAATACTATAATAATAGAATCAAATAGCTTGGCTATTTCTAATTACCGTTATAATAACACAAACCTAACTAAAAGATAATTTAAATGCAATCTGCCTAAAGTTAGCCGTTTTGTAATGTGGCGGTTCTATCAATTGGCTGCGACATATATACGGATTAACTTTACTTTATTGGAGTCATAATGAATTCAGTGCGCATGACATTTCGACTTTTGTGGTCATTTTCAGTCCCTGTTTTTTGTTTTTAATATTAGAGGCATTCAAGCAAATCTGCTTTCAATTTCCGACCAAATTTTTCCTGACCATCTGGCATTCATTTAGGAAAAAAGAACTTTAAGTATAAAAGCTTATTTCACCACTTTGCTACCACGTAAAGTTTTTCTCTAGTAATTTCTTACACGGGCAAGTTTTTCAATGTACCCTTTATATATCTTTGAACTCATTTCTTCAATTTACAGTATTGTAATGTTAACATAATTATTTTTTTATACTACGTCGGGTGGCAGACAAGCATACGGCCCGCCTGACGTGGAGGTTACCGTAGCCATATTAACGCTCGCAACATAAAATATCGCTCGCGCGCCGCCACCCCCGCTGCCAACGGAGCATCTCCTTCCTTTCTGGTCACCTCACTCACTCGCAGGAACACAACAACCCTCAAGGGAGTTGTTATTTGTCTGCGGTATTCTGTGAGGTGGAGGTACATTCTCCAGTCGGATAGCTTACAATTACTTTCCCTACCTCTCTTTTCAATATCTTCCAAATAAACTAAAAACATATATACTTTTAAAAAAAAGGGATGCGGCAGTGTCATGGATACGGCTGAGTGTTGTACGAGTGTAATACGTTATATGCATTGAAATAATCTAAAAATGGTAGCGCTTCCCCCTGCCCCGCATGCGATTGTCCATAGTCTTTACTTAGCGTAATTCTTTGATCCTTCATCTATCCAGAGGTGTGATTGAATTTTGGATGGAGATGATAGAGATGTAGCTGCAACACCAAACTGTATCCCCCGATTTTGTTATCATTCGTTTTTAGGGTTCCGAACCTCAAAAGGAAAAACGGAACCCTTATAAGATCACTTTGTTGTCCGTCTGTCTGTCTGTCTGTCCGTCTGTCTGTCAAGAATTTCTATGTCAAGAATGCGTGGAGGTATCAAGCTGAAATTTGAACTGTATACTCAGGTCTACGGTCCCATGAAGTTAAAAAAAAATCAAACTGCTAAGTTTACGTAGAAAAAAGTTACGGCCGTTTATTCAGCAAAAAACGCATATTTCGACACACTCAAGGGAATCAAAACCTATAGGGTACTTCCCGTTGACCTAGAACTATGAAATTTGGCAAGTAACATCGTTATAGACTACAAGTACAGGAATAAATCTCAAAACTATACATTTGTAAATAGATCTTAAAAAATAGGGGGTCTATATTTTTTATAGGGTGTCGAAATTTCAAATTGAAACTACTAGTTCAAATGGGGTATCATATGAAAGGGCTTGATGTACACATTGCAAAATATATTTTATTTATTTTTTTCGACGCATTATTTCTTATTTATAATGAAAAATATCAAATTTAATAATGATACTACGTACCTACGGAACCCTCGGTGGGCGAGTCCGACTCGCACTTGTCCGGTTATTTTTTATTTGTCTCCCTATTGAAGCAATTTTAAAGACGTATTTACGTCAAAATCCAAGTTTATTAAACGTAGACAGAGTCACCGATATCAGGGGGCCTTACCACAAGCTCTAAACGCACAAATGGAACCATCATGGTTGCGAATTTATGAATGAAATTCATTGGTAAATACGCAACCATCATAGTTCCATTCCTGCGTTTAGAGCTTGTGGTAAGGCCCCAGCTAGTAGGTATGAAAATATGAGAGAAAACTAGATTTAATATGAACAATATCGCCATCTAGAAAATCTATACAGTTTTCAAAGAGAAAGCTGCACAGTGAGCTTATTTTACGACCATATTGGGCCCAATACAAGAGTACAGTTGGATTGACGTGGCAATGAAGAGAAAACCGTGTTAAGTCGGTACAAAGTAACAGACATAGATAGCAATCTAGATAAACTGTAGGCAAAGTTGAAAAGGCTTTTTAGGAAATAGTATCAATAAACTTAAAAGGAAATGACCGGTAGAGGTGGTTAATATATCAAGCCGAGCCTTGCGAATTGAAAATCTGAACTGTAGTTCTCAACCAGCAGCGCTTAACTAATTGTCTAAATAGCACAATAAATATGAAACATTAATATTTGTTTTCTTGAAGACACTACAAGTTTTTTTTTTAAACAAATCCGAACTTTCGGCCGAAAGTTAATTTTTTTTATACCAATTCCAATGGCAGGTAAGCAAATTGTCCGCCTGATGTGAAGCGGTTGCCATAGCTATGTTGACGCTCACGACATGAAATATCGCTCGCTCGCTGCCCCCTCACGACCTTTATTTCTGGTGACTTCACTCACTCGCAGGAACACAACAACCCTGAAGGGAATATTTATTTGGCAGCGGTATTCAGTGATTTGGAGGTAATTCCACCGTCGCACAGCTTATAAATACGCTGTACCCTACATCTCTTTTGCCAGCCTCTTTCGCTAGTCGGCAGGGTTCACCACGTGCAGGTGAGGTTAGATTTAGGAAAATTAAAAAAAAAATAACAATTACTAATGTTGTAAAGGTACACAAATACTTAAAGAAGCTTGTTCTTCCACATTCTTATTATTCACGTCAGGAACATTACATTAATATAAGTCAAATTTCCAACTTAAATCTTTTACACATCGACTTCGTTATTTACCACATTTATAATATTTTGTCTGGTTGTTCTGGAATTGTTTCATCTAGAAAGTTTGATTCCCCGCACAGATTAGCGTCCATAGGCTGTGATGGCTGTTTACTACCAGGAAATTCGTATGCATGTTTTATTAAAACTTAAACATATTATGTAATATTAAAATCAGATAAAAACGGTAATTTAAAAAAACTAAAAAACCCGACTGCTTTTCTGTGTAATTTAGAAATGAAAAACCCCTAAAACAAGAAAACTTGTAGCAGTCGGAACTCTACATGTGCTCTAAATTCACTAAGCCTCCATTTCTAGAATGGGTCCCGACTGCTATATGTTTTCTTGTTTTAGGGGGTTTTCGTTTCCAAATTACACAGAAAAGCAGTCGGGTTTTTTAGAACATAACCCTCCTTCTGACGCAGTCGGGTAATGAAATGGCGAAGTACTAAAAAAAATTACAGCTAATGAACATTTCTCATATTATATAAAGATAATGAAATGTGACAGAGATAATAAAGACCAATTTGTCTCCGACTATCAAAATTATTCTCATAATAGTCACATAACAACTAATTATATCATATCTAAGAATATGTTTCTCACTACTTTGTATTGACATTTATTTTGATAATAATGTATTTATTTGAATATTAATGTTTTATGTCTGTCCATTGATTTTTTATACCACAGTGTGACTCGTTGTAACTATGTCGGGTACTGTCGTAAAATTAAAATAGGTAATATTTTGATACACTGTTGACCTCTCTTTGCGTTCTATACAAATTATATCACGGGGAGTGCTCCGATGAGCTGTTTGATTTGATACCTGCCGCTGAATTCCACTATCGTACAACTCGCCATAAATTAAAATTCCATCCATATCATCTTGATAATTGGCGATCTACTACAGTACGTTTCCTAAGACATTTCATACCACGAACAGTGAAACTGTGGAATCAACTTCCCTCAGCGGTATTTCCGAATAACTACGACATGGGTGCCTTCAAGAACAGAGTTTTCATTTTCTTTAAAAGGCTGGCAACGGATCGGCGACCCCTTGGTGTCGCTGGTCTCCATGGACGGTGGTGATTGCTTGGTCACCAGGTGACCCACATGCTCGTTTGCCCCCCTCTCACATAAAAAAAAACCTATCACATATAATTATAAAACAACTAGCTGGCCAAACAGACGTTGTCCTGTCTAAACCTTGTTTGAAAAAAAAAAACTACTGAACGCATTTCCATACGGTTTTCACTAATAAACGGAGTGAATCATGAGGGTTCGGTAGGAACATAATCTATAAAGGTTTCGTATGAATTTGCTGAAATATAACGATGATTGTAAATGACGTCGGAAATAATGATGCCCAGCGTTATTGACAAATGCCGCGTTAACCTTTCTTTGCGAAAAATTGTCAAATCGCTAGAGTGAAATAAAATAAATAAATAATAGGCATCAAAAGCCAAAAGTTATCACCGAATTGTTCCCTGTTTTGGTGGATGATAGCCATACTTAGATCTATTTCTAGGTATCTACAGAAACATAGAGTTCATTCAAAGTTAGGCGTTCTACCGCCTAAGCTGCTCAAACCAGATTTTTGTAAAAATCTAAGTTCAACTTAGATTAGATTTTCGCTTGAAACTTGTTTTACGGGTTACCTCATAGTCATCAGGTCATCACACACAATGCCTACATTATTTTTAGGAAATATTTTATTATTACTATAGGTCGATATTTTAGCATGCGTGGTGGAGTATGCTCCCAAAGGATAAACTTTGATTGAGGGGAGATTCGTATCCTAAAGTGGGATAATTATGAGTTGATGATATTACAACATGCACCATGCAAAACATTCAAAGAAGGAAAACAATTACAAAAAGTGGAGCATATCGAAATCTTTCGACAAATATAGAAAACCCTGACTGAACAGATAAACTCGGTACCTCAGTGGCGAAATTATAAACTTATGATAAAAACTTGGTGGTATCTCAGCCCCGAGGTCTTGGTCTTGAACTGATAGCGATAAGAGATGACATCATGCTTATTACTGCGCTAAGATCTCACTAATTTGGCTTAATCATGTTACTAATTTTAAGGTTGTTTTGATCAGTACCCTTGTTAAGCTGTTTGCTGAGTTCATGATACGTAAGTATACACATTTCCACTGTTGTATCTATGTAGCCAGGATTAAGGCATCAACCAAATTGTAGTGTTGCTATCAGTTCGGTTTTCCCCGGATTTGTCCGAGAAGCGTCCGGGCGTGGTTTCGTCTGTAGTCCAGGGTAAAAAGTATTAAATCACTACCGCCTGCTCCATGCTGCGAATAACCGTTTTGTCACAGAATACAAAATAGTACTAGTACTAAAAACACTGATTACATGTCCGAGTTTTAGGATTCAAAATTCGGGGTTTTCGCGCATCTTGTCCTGGTTGCTAGCGTTTAAAGATAGCAACCCTACCAAAGTGACACTTAACATTGAAGAAAATTGCAGTTCCGGGGCAGCTTTGTAATTTACAAACCGATTTCTAAGCAAATAGTAGAGTAGGAAATTCGGTAATATCACAGTCAGCAAGTTACAACAACGGTAATATTACATTTCGTGTTTTTGGACAAATCCAGTGATTTATTAGAGCAAATTTAAGAACGATATTGTTGACCGTTGGGCTGGAATTATTTGCACTGGCAACTCGTTCTTTTAAGTTTTGACTGCACTGGTCTAGGAATGCCTAACCAATCACAGGCATTCAGTCATTTGTAATTACAAAGTCAAAATTCTTTATTCTGTGGGCCCTCGCGGGCACTTAGACACGTCTTTTACAATTAGGTATATTTTTATCTACCAGCATTTCGGAATGACCATTGACGAGAAGAGAGAGAAATTGGTAAACAACAACCAATCATAGTACATACTTGATTTTTACCGCGAAAATCATACTGAGACTAGGAAGGGAACCGCCGGTTGGACAGTCTTTTTTCGACGGTAGACTTGAAGGTTGTTAGCAGAAAATAAAAGTGATATATCGTTCTTCAGTCTTTTCTTCACAGCTAATACTAGCCTGCATCTAAAGTATACTAACTATATTACATGGAAGATAGAGGTCGTTCTATAATAATTCACTAACAATATATAATAAACTGGCCGTGTGGTTTCCGGCAGACTAGAATAGAATCACTCCGTTTCTTCCCGTGGATGTCGTACAAGGCGACTAAGGGAAATACATTATCAAATATCGATCAGGTCTACCCATCCCGTTTGGCCAGCGTGGGGAGTGTAGGCCAAACCCTCCTTCCGTCTAGGACGGACGAGAGAGGGTCGTGCTCCTGTGGTGGAGACTAAAATGGGCCTGATGATGATGATATAAAAATTTAGCTTGCACCAGTGGGTTCGTACGCTCGTATTCCGGCATCCCGTGGAAACTTAAAAGTTAAGTTAGACAATGTCATATGTAACATAGCTGAAACAAGCGAAATCCCGCTATCGATAATGCAGAACTAACATAGGTTAACTATGTCACAGCGAGTTACTTACGGGCAAGCGTTTATTAAGCTAAAACCACAGCAAGTTACTGTCACAGTACCCAAGTCTAAAACATTCTTTGCGCAAACGAGATAAACTAATTTTCTTCTTATCATGGTAGAACAACACAAGGTTTGTGTTGCGAAGAGAACGCCACGAATTTGGTTGTCAAAATCAAAAGTCTTTTTATTTATATTCATGCACTGTTGTCTTGTGCGGGGATCGAACCTGCGACCTTAGAGCCAGTGTAGCCATTGCTAGCCATTCCACCACCGGCCTCCTCTTCTCGTACCTACTTAAAGTTTAGTTGCTACATAAATGTAACTACTGAACCAAGTTTGCGGTTATCGCGCCGACACGCTCCATTGCTAGTAATGCGCCCATGCAGCGAACAGACGTGGGATATGATATGATCTACCGTATAATATATGGTTACAGCAAACCCCGTGGAAGATCTTTATTATCCAATTTGTGGTTTGTGAGGCGAGAGACAGAGAGATCACATTTTTTTTTTTGTAATGCGTCAGTCGAATCTAACTACATAGCGTACCTACATATCTTTAAGCTAACACTTTCGATCAAAGGAGCCAAGGATACCCAAAGCGATTTGTGGTCAAAACGCTAAGTGGAATAGTTCCTTTATTCACATCAAGCCATCTTATGTGGTCTCACCATTGCATTTTATTCCATCAAATATTACAAAAGCATAAAGCCATTTGTCACGTTGCGTGTTTCTTCTCTGTATCGTATCCAACAAAACAAATGCAACGATTGTGGTAAGAATTATGTCAGTACCAGTAATATTAGCTAAACATTTATGGACGAATTTTTAATTCTTTGATTTAATGACATTACCAAGAAACAAATCGATGCAGAGAGTAATATAATACAGAGGGAAGTAACAAACTCAATAAATTCAACTCTCAAATGGACAAATCACGTTGAATTTGTATCGGGCGAAACAGGTATTTTAAAAGCTATCATACTTGATGACATCATGGATATGCCAGAGGAATAGCAATAAGGCAGAAAGTGATATTAAATGCGCAAATTGATGAGGATCCGAGGCTGGCGGCTAAAAATAGAACTGATACAGAGCAAATACGAAGAATTTTAAAGGACGATGACGGCACAGAAGATGTTAATGAATAAGAATTCTCTAGTTGAAATTAGCAATCGAGATTTATGTTCAAGAACGTACCCACTGCTTATGGAGAAAAGAGTAGGGACAGGAAACAAACTCTAACTTACTATAAAAATTAGGCAAAAAAATTAAACTAGTGGCTTTAATAACTTTAATAATATTGAATTTGACTATTACATAATCCCTGTAAATGATATATCTTCTAATAATTTTCGTCGTTTAGATGTAGATACACGTATTGTTCTGCCCATAAATAACCAAATACGAATTATAGTTACAGATGTAATCCATTCTTGAACTGTGACAGCTTTAGGTGAAAATTCTGGCAATGTTTTGTCAACTTGTCAAATATATATTGGCAGATTTTGCTCACATTTCAGTTTTTGAGACATCGTTTAGAAACTCGCAATATTTTTTGCAACAAATGCTATAAGTTATAACAAAAGCTATAAGTCGACTGGTTCCCGGCAAAAGCAAATACAGAGACATGCTATATTACAATTTTGCATATTATTAATAAATAATAAATAAATAAATATTTCTAGACAATTTACACAGCGCCATCTAGTCTTGCGTTATGGGTACTAGACAACTGATAAATGTACTTAAATACATTTTTTTTTGTAAATAAATACTTATAATACATAGAAAACACCCAGACCAAGACAAACAGACATGTTCATGCACACAAATGTTTGATTGTGCGGGAATCGAACCCGCGACCTCGGAGTCAAAGTGGCCATTGCTAACCATTCGACCACCGAACTCGTCGTATTTTAACGGAATCGTGTATGCAGATGGGGCAGTCAATAGAAATTCGGATATATTCATGCAAATCTCATCACATGGACATCCCACATCCCGCGCTAACTAACCTAACACCTGCGTGCTGTGTGAAGCGATGCAAATACATTATTGTTTATAATCATCTAGACAGTCTTGTGTCTAATCAAGCATATTCACTTCATGATTCGAGAGATCTGGGCATTGTTCCGTGAAACAATATAGTTTTCTTATCGAACAGCTTAAGCAGAGATTATTATGAATATAACTAGTCCGAATTGTACCCACGGGGCCGAAATCGATATTGAGTGGAGCGAGTAGATTCGCTGAGTGTATGTTTTCCATTGTCATAATGCTATAATAAAACACTTGTCCACGTAATTATATTTAATTTTTTCGAACACTTTCGCGCCTATGGCATTATCTATCAAGGTGTTTGATTTCAATGGAAAATGTATTTTATGATCATTCCTCAAGGACATGTTTTTATACTACGTCGGGTGGCAGACAAACATACGGCCCGCCTGATGTGTAGCGGTTACCGTAGCCATATTAACGCTCGCAACATAAAGTATCGCTCGCGCGCCGCCACCCCCGCTGCGAACACAGCATCTCCTTCCTTTTTGGTGACCTTACTCACGCGCAGGACACAACAACCCTCAAGGGAATTGTTATTTGGCTGCGGTATTCTGTAAGGTGGAGGTACAGTCCCCAGTCGGGTAGCTTACAATTACGCTCCCTACCTCTCTTTTCGCCAGAGCTTCGTTTGTCAATCAGCAGGGTGCACCGCGTGCAGGTGAAGTTGGCTTTGGTTCAAAGGTGTTGATTAACCACTTACACCCCATGTGTATGTTTTCCATTGTCATAATGCTATAATAAAACACTTGTCCACGTAATTATATTTAATTTTTTCGAATGCTTTCGCGCCTATGGCATTATCTATCAAGGTGTTTTCCATTGATTTCAATGGAAAATGTATTTTATGATCATTCCTCAAGGACATGTTTTTATACTACGTCGGGTGGCAGACAAACATACGGCCCGCCTGATGTGTAGCGGTTACCGTAGCCATATTAATGCTCGCAACATAAAGTATCTCTCGCGCGCCGCCACCCCTAATGCGAACACAGCATCTCCTTCCTTTCTGGTGACCTCACTCAAGCGCAGGAGAACAACCCTCAAGGGAATTGTTATTTGGCTGTGAGGTGAAGGTACATTCCCCAGTCGGGCAGCTTACAATTGCGTTCCCTATCTCTCTTTTCGCCAGAGCTTCGTTTGTCAGTCAGCACGTGTAGGTGAAGTTGGCTTTGCTTCAAAGATGTTGATGAACCCCTTACACCCCCATCTTAATCGATCTCAATTTTTTTTCCGACACAAACCTCAAACATGTCAATTGTGACAAGTTTAATCAAAATCGGTTCAGGTTTTTTAGAGCCAATTAATTTCCAAGAGTGAAATTTTGACATAAGCGTTCTCTTAAGCTCAATAATTACTTTTACGATGTTATGGGTGTTATTAATATTAGAGAACTAGCGGCCCGACCACGCTTCGCTGTGGCTCAATCTTTTCGTTTCCATCCATTTCCTTAGAGATGGCGCTGTATGTAAAAAAGATTTTCCCGCTTTTCTTTTCAAATTTTTCCAGAATTTTCTTTGCTATAAACCTCACGGAGCCCGAGACCTTTACAACGAATGCAAAACCGTGGAAATCGGTTCGTGCGTTCTGGAGTTATAGCGTCAGGAAGGAAAACCCGACTTATTTTTATATAGTAGATAAAATGTGGTTATCATTCAACTCGTTGTCATCATAATCATTATCATAATATACGTCATGCCAACGGGTGCTTAGATTCTTTAAAGCTGTTTTAAGTACATTACTAAGTTAAATTATTTGCGGTTTCTAGGCTGTCCTATTTAGATGGGCTAATGCAATACAGATGTTTAAGTTAGGTACTTTATAAACAATCCCATTGCCTGATATATTCAGATTCACGTACATTTATTTGCCTTTGGGGCCTTGCGAGCACTTAGAAACAAACATTATATTATTTTATTTTGAAATAATTCTTATCATTTATTTTAGAAATATCTTCTTATATATCTTCGATTAATATATTACCTGAGAAATGATAAAAACTTTGGAACAAATGCTCATTTTTTAAAGCAACATGGGCAGTTATATCAGTCGCATTGTTTCAGACTATGTCAACATTGTCAAACTTAATAGATTAAAATAAATCTATAACTTTTTTTTTATACCACTAAGGTTACAAACAAGCGTACGGTCCGCCTGATGGAAAACAGTTACCGCAGCCTATGGACGCCTATAACACAAGAGGCATCACATTTGTTGCCGACCCTTTAACTTAACGTGAGCTTTAAATAGCTTACATTAAATTATGCCTGGGACCAACAGTGACTGAAAAATCAACCCCATGATTATATATATACATGATTACATATACAGCATGAGTTTTCCAAGCGTCATCGATGGAAGTAATGATAATTGAAAAACCGGCGATTTTCTAACACAAAACAGCTCAATATCCTGGGATTGCACTTCATTCTAAGTAGTTCCATTAGGTATTTGTAACTACATAACTACATAGATTTTGCCAAATTTATGCCAAATAGTTACATTATTCAGAAATTTTATTAGTATAAATAATGAGACTCCGAAAAAGCGAAGAAACATCGCCAGCACCTCCGCTACATATTCTCGAGTCTTCCATTTAATATTGTATATAGTTACTTTAATTTCTTTAAAGGCATTTAGGTTAGTGTATCTAATAGCTAATTCACTTTTAAAACAAAAGCCAGCATTTTGTAGGTCAAACAAATTGATTTACCGTGTCCATTGTATCGTGTATTCGTGTCTAGAGAGATAGTCATGCAAATTAGCCTGCAACTAATACGCTAGTCATGTCACGTGACAAGTTTATTTATAATTGTAATGATGTCATTGCACCATTCCAACATATAATTGCTACAATAACATATAAATTTACTATGTACCTACGTGAATACTATGTTAAGCAGATAAACTTAGATTTATAATAGATGCATTGTCTATGCAGCAGTCTATATGGTAGTAATGTTCTTCATATAATATGTATACTTTGCTATCCGTTATTTTACAAACCATTCCACAGCACAGGTTAGCTGGAAAAGATCTCTTAAAGAGATAAGCTCGCCTTTGCATAACTATATTATGTATATTGCCTGTATAATTTATATGCAATAAAGAATAAAGATTATCTCAAAGAAGATTAAATCCATCAGTACAAATTAATATAAATAGAAAATTACCCAAGCGATGAAGTCATGCTTGATGCATATTGCATATATTTTTTTGATTACGTCGAGTCTTTAAAATTCCTTCCATTGGAAGGCAATTGACAAAAAAACAAATTATTATAAAATCGGGGGATTCAGTTTGGTGTTGCAGCTACATATCTATCATCTCCAACTAAAATTCAATCACACCACTGGATATAGGCACTAAAATTATTTCAAAATGGCAGCGGTACTTTTGGCATAATAAATATTTTCCAAACAAACTAATAACTATATATACTTAAAAAATATGAGGTGCGACTGTGTCATGGACACGGCCGTGTGTAGTCCGTGAATACGTTATATGCACTAAAATTATCTCAAAATGGCAGCGATTCCCCCTCCCCCGCATGCGATGTTCCATAGTCCTTACTTAGCGTAATAAATTCTTTGATCCTTCATCTATCCAGTGGTATGATTGAATTTTGGATGAAGATGATAGATTTGTAGCTGGAACACCAAATTGTATCCCCAGATTTTGTTAACATTCGTTTTTTTTTTAATTGCCTCCCTATGGAAGCAATTCTAAAGACGTATTCAGGTTCAAAATATTGAAATGCTGGTTCTTTAAAGATCCTGTTAATAAAGCAATAGATATGTCTACAGCCTTCTTACCACCATCTCTTATTGCGATTCAATAACTGAATAGACAGCTAAGCAAGCTACTCTAATCCATTTGAAATTGAGTCGCTTATTCATTGGTATGAATAAGCAATCTATTCAGTTATTGAATCGCAATAAGAGATGGTGGTAAGGGGGCTGATGCTTAGACACGAATCAAACAATAATAACAAATAAATTCAAATTTCTAGACAATTTCTAGACACAGCGCCATCTAGTCCCAAATTAAGCGCAAAGCTTGGGTTGGGTATTAGACAACTGATAAATAAATATTTTTGGACAATTTACACAGCGCCATCTAGTCCCAAATTAAGCTCAAAGCTTGTGTTATGGGTACTAGACAACTGATAAATGTACTCGTACTTAATATTTTTTTGTAAATACATACTTATAATACATAGAAAACACCCAGACCAAGACAAACAGACATGTTCATGCACACAAATGTTTGTTTTGTACGGGAATCGAACCCCCGATGAGGACATTGCTAACCATTCGACCATCGAGCACGTCAAATGTACTTAAATACATTTTTTTGTAAATACACACTTATAATACATAGAAAACACCCAGACCACGACAAACATGTTCATGCACACAAATATTTACATACTTAATACCAAAATAAGGATACCAATTACATGTGCAATTTTTATCACATCGCCAAGTGTGAAAAGTAAACTCACGATAAGATATGCGAACTTCATAATTCCAAAGTAATTTAATCTTTATGTCAACAGCATAAAGGTCACTCAAGTCTGACATAAATCTGTTTCAGCTACATCGTTAATTACTTTTGTCATTATCAATTTTTAACATGTATGCACTAAGTGTATAATTTAAGTGGACGACATTAAGAATTCCACAGTATCTATCCTATTTATAATTTAAATGCGAAAATTTACCTCTATTTTCGCCAGTCAGTTTCTCAGTCAGCAGGGTGCACCACGTACAGATGAGGTTGGCTTTAGTTCAAAGATGTTGATGAACCACTACACCGCAAAATTTTGTGCAACCAGGGAATGAGTATCTTCCATACACCCAAACTTTCGCATTAAAATATATATAGGATAGATACTGCGGAGGCATAGCGTATTTTTTAAATTGCCCGACTGGGGAAGTACCTCTACTTCACAGAATACCGCAGCCAAATAACAATTCCCTTGAGGGTTGTTGTGTTCCTGCGAGTGAGTCATGTCACTAGAAAGAAAAGAAGGAGTATAGACTGGCAATGGATCGGCGACCCCTTGGTGTTGCTGATTTCCATGAGCGGTGGTGATTGCTTTCCATCAGGAGATGCTCATGCTCGTTTGCTCCCCTCTCATATATAAAAAAAATATACTGCTGTTAGGCTGAGTGGTTTGAGATTAAAATTTGCATAGATTGACACGCATAATACTTTTATCAAAATACTGTGTTTACATTGGAGAGATTGTTTGTTATTTTTTTGTTTGCATTCTTATCATGTCCTAATCTTTAGAACTACCAGTCAGATTAGGACTTTTTTCTTTTGCATTTGACATCACAATTCTTGAAAAAGTTTATAGGGTTTTTTGACATCGTGTTTCAACAATTAAGAGCTGTAAATGCCACTGAATCCGCAAAACTCAGCAAGTATTATTACCAACACATTATGTCATTCATTAATATTTAACGATTTGAGGTTAGAATCTTCATAACCTTGAGTACTATCAAATATTACAGCTCTTATAGCTTCTTAATTTTTGATAATGTCACTCATTTTATAAATTCTTTATCATCATTTCGATTATGTCATTCAAAAATATTTCGTCCGAGATTATTATAATTGAGTGATCATGTGAACAATTTGATAGAATTTAAAATATTAATTGAACCTTCAACATTTTTCGGTTATTCGGCTAAAAGTTATAAGGAAATTTCCTTTAGTAATTCAGGTCTCGACCTTATTCAATCTGAATAGTAAATAAGTTTGAAAGGAAAGTCTTTTTCCTTCCTCTGTAACCTCTTCATCATCCGCATCACCTTGTTTCCTTCACTTCACGTGACCACTCATTCAATTTATTCATTCCGGCTTGACACAATTAATGACATTATTTTCCTGCGGGCTTACGCAATGTTGTTTACAACATCACTTGTCAAGGTCGCGACCCTCCGACATTTCGGCTACCTGTTTTGTAGGCTACATTTATCGGATTATAATCTAGCTAGACTTGGCTGGAATTATTTATGTCTACTGGGACCCCTTCATTGTCTACTCATTTATTCAAATGGCGTTCTTCGATTAGGATTACAATTTTATCGGTTTTTGTTCCATGTTTCAATATTTAATCATTTAAAAAGAACTGTTACTTAGATAATAGAAATAAATATTTAATGGGTACTTTATGAATGTTTAAGTGTCTGGATTGTTTGTACTACAATATAAATTAGTAATCTATCATTATCAGTGATAAAGTAGCTCTAAATTAGACTACTCGTATCGTACAAAACATTTGTCTTTTCCTAGTAAAGTTAAGAAAGTACTCACCGCGAATTTCAGCGATGTGTGAGTCATATTCCGATCTGCTCCTTACGTACTCCTTCCTTGGAGCAGTGTGTAAAGTATGTTGCTTGTAGTCTGAATACCACTCGTGCGATGGCGACTCAGCCCTCAGCTCTCTAGTCTCCCGAGTCTCTCTACTTTCTCTACTCTCTGTCACCGTCCTTCTAACGGTCACCCTCTCAAACTTAACAAAACGAACCCCAGCAGCAAGGTCGCCCTCTTCGATCTGCTGCTCAACCTTCTCTACTTCTTCCGTCGGTTCCACATGCCTTAATCTATAATTAGGAAACGCCGTTCCATAACTTCTTGTAGGAGATTCGGTCTCGCGAGTGTGTTTCAACTTAACTTCGATTTTTGGCGATTCGGGACGCCTTTTGCGCTGTTCTATGCGCCTTTCTATTTCGTCGACATTTGTCGCTGCGTCGACTGTATCGCTGCTGGATTGTCCTGTCCAAACTTTTTCGAAAAAAGTGACGCGGTCTCGGAGACCACTTTGCGACGGGGAGTCGCGGCCGTCAGACATTGCGACATGACCTCACTGTGCGGAGGCTCGCTCGATACTGGCTTTGAGTAAGTTAAGGCTTGTTTGTGCGCGTGCGTTATCCTGTCCACGTGTGGCTGTAGACGGTTCGTAGACGAGAGCGATTGAGCTTTGAGACTTCGACTCTTTGCATAGCTTTCAGAACTACGCAATTGTCAAATAAGTACCGGAACACCACATATTGTGGATAACCACAACATATTGTTTTTATTGTGATGTTTGTGTTATCCTCATTTTAACTGTATTTTTTTTACCTACTATAAATGCTATTGAAATTGTAGAGCATTTAGTAAAGGAGAATGTAATTGTAATGTATTTATGTGAAACCTATATTGCTGGGCCTATAAAATAAAAAGGAGTATAGTGAGCATAGGTTAACAGGAACTAGACGAGTAAAATTGTATACGGAAATACGTTTCATTTCCGCTCTATAAAATAAGTATCAATTTGATTAATGTTTATTGTCACAACGATAGTTTGGATACAAACATTACTCCAAATTATTACATTATTCATTTCCATACGTCTATAGTATACTAATATTATAAATGTGAAAGTTTGTTTGTTTGTCTGCCCTTCTTACACGTCGAACGGAATCAACGAATTGGCATGTTTTTAAAGGGTTTTAATGACTACGCGGGTGAATCCCCGAGGAACGCTTCGTAGTGATTATTATTTACTACAAATTGAATTATTCGGTTATATATTATACCTATTATATTTACAAACAAAAACTATGTCAAGGAATGTCGATATTGGTATACGTGAAATTAAATAATCATTTCTTATCTTTTATATTTATAGAAATTATCGTTTTAGTCACATCAAAAGATTGTACATTAATTGTCTAAGACAAATGTGATGTAAAACATATTGGGGTGTAAGTGGTTCAATACTACCATTATCTCTAGAGGCATAGCCCTGCCGTGGAACAAACACAGTGTAGGTGAAACATAGGGACATGTCAAGCCCTATCGGGAAAATACTTTTGCTTCACGTATCGACGAGCTCGGTGGCGTAGCGGTCAATGACGCGCCTTCGACACCAACGCTCGTGGGTTCGATTCCCACATAGGACAAACATGTGTGTGCATGAACATGTCTGTTTGTCTTAGTCTGGGTGTTTTCTATGTATCATAAGTATGTATTTACAAAAAAAAAATGTATTTACGTATGTTTATCAGTTGTCTAGTACCCATAACACAAGCTTCGCTTACTTTGGGGCTAGATGGCGCTGTGTAATTTGTCTGACAATATTTATTTATGTGAAGTGTTCTCTGTAGTCATATCTTACAAGTAAAATTTGATTCTTTTACACACTTCCCAAAGTATAATAAGTTAAGCAACGTTGACAGTACCCAGTCCATGGATGGGTTTATTTATCTCGAGTTCCTCCGTGCTTCGGAAGGCACGTTAAACCGACGGTCCCGGCTGTTGTCATTAGATGTATTATCACCACAGCCAAATAACAGTACCTTTGACGGTTGTCGTGTTCTTGCGAGTGAGTAATAACACCAAACGTAAGAAGATGATGCTGCGTTAGCAAGGGGTGGCAACTCATAAGCAATATTGCGTGTGTTGTGTTTATTATTGAGCCCGGTGGTTGAATGGCTAACAACGTCCACTTTGACTCCGCGGTCGCGGGTTCGATCCTCGCACAAGGCAAATATTTGTGTGCATGAACATGTCTGTCTGTCTTGGTCTGGGTGTTTTCTATGTATGTAACTTCAAAAACAAATGTATTTTATCAATTGTCTATTACTAATCGTACAAGCTTTGCGCTTAGTTTGGGACTAGATGGCGCTGTGTAAATTGTCTATAAATATATATTGTTATTTATTTATTATTGCCTCAGCATCAGTTCAATTAATATTGTAGCTAAATTCGTCCAAAGAAATTCGAATGGAGCTAAACACGAGCTGAATATATGTAATGATTGACTACACTTGAAGAATGGGCGTAAAGTATATCGAGAGTAGATTTACTACACAATATACAAAATCTACTTTGTCTGTCTGTCACTATGACTATTTGGCCTCGTTATATCGCATAGTTTATTAACCCGGTTAAGATTCATTCATTAATATTAGCTATTGTTAGGTCCAAAAGAAAGAAATGTATCTCGATAATAAGCACCTATAAGTATTTGATTGACTAGCTAGCGCCCGCGACTTCATTCGCGCGTATTCCGGTATTTCGTTCGGTATTTACAAAAATCCTTCCTTAGCAGATTCATAATAGCTCTATGCCCGTTTACCACCATCTCTTATTGCGATTCTATAACTGAATAGATTGCTTATTCATACCCACGAATAAGCGACTCTATGGGAGCTATTATGATAGCATACCAATGAATAAGCGACACTATTTCAAATAAAATAGAGTCGCTTATTCATGGGTATGAATAAGCAATCTATTCAGTTATTGAATCGCAATAAGAGATGGTGGTAAGGGGGCTGTATGCCAACATTCAACCCGATCCGGGCTAGGGTTGCCAACCATACTGTTAAAAACAGTATTATACTGTTTTCTATGCTTTAATACTGTTGAAAAAAACTTCATTTGACCATAGCACTGTTTATTGTACTCTCCGCATGCGCTGGGCTTTACTTATACTGTTTGTTTTGCTACGAAGCTTTTAATATACTGTTTTTCTTGTAAAAAAAAGTTGGCAACCCTACCGGGGCCCTACCGCCGGAGCTGAAGCCTATTACCATCGAAAATTTTTATTCGTAATATAGGTACATTTAAGTTATTGCGAAACATCTTCAGCTTAATAGGTAGAGCTGCATTATTTCTATCAGCTGAACACAAGTAGCATAAATCTAAGTTGATTTTTTATTTTCGGATTCAAACAATCTGATGGTAATCGGCTTCAGTTTCGGCGGTAGTGCGAGTCCAGCCCCTTACCACCATCTCTTATTGCGATTCAATAACTTAATAGAAAGCTTATTCATACCAATAAATAAGCGACTCTATTTCAAATGGAATAGATATTCAAATGGAATAGAGTCGTTTATTCATTGGTATGAATAAGCATACTATTCAGTTATTGAATCGCAATAAGAGATGGTGGTAAGGGGGCTGTAGTTTGAACCGTGCCTTGATAATTAACACTCGATTCATTTCTAGATAAAATTGAGTCGAAGCTATAAATTTGAATTCCCGCTGACTCTAGCTTTTCATAAGACTACTCTGAACCATATTAAAGACATCATCATGCCATACATCTATTTAACTAGTACCTGCCAATGTTTTCCCAAGAAACAGCATGGTATTCTAGAAGAAAAGCGTAAAGAGACTTTTCCAGGCATGGAAATTCGTTACTATTCCGCTGGTATCAAAGGCATCCATAGACTGCAATAACTGTTTACCATCAGGCAAATCGTATTCTTGTTCTCCACCCTAGAGATAGAACGGGACGGGGGCCCACCTTACATTCCCGCCACCACTGTGTCTCTTGTGCAGCCAGGATTAACAGCGGCGACCACCAAAAAAGGCAATGAACAGTGAAGTTCATTACAGTCCCGGGGGTAAAACTACGGCTGCCTTGAAACTCACAACGAAATTAATCAGAAGAAATTAGCAGGAGTAAGAATCTTTTAGAATTTGACTTCTCTTAGCATTGTGAGATACAGCAATATATACCCTACCCTACTGCCCCTCTGCTGGCCCCGAAACAGGTACCTATGCAGCTGTGGTCGATTTAACGGTACTCAACAGGAGTTTGGGTACGACTGTTCTTTTGTACTGTGTTGAAGTCATACCCTACCCTACCTTACTCTACCTACCCTCCCCTAGTGATATGACAAAACCTAAATAAGATATATCAGTCTCGGAGACCTATTCAATAACAATCTGCAAAACTCAATGGTCACTGAGTTTTTTTACTCTAAAGATCTAAACAATACATTAGAAATTGCTACACAAAAAACGTTATCATAAACGAAGAACTTCCACGTCGGAAGACGAAACCAGCTGTGTCTTCCATCCTCCTCTAACACTTTACAAACTAACTATCTATCTCAACTAACGCAAGCGGACAAAGCCCTGTGCCCTTGACTGCGCCCTCAATGAGGGAGCTGCGCAACAGACGGTGACCTATTTAAAGCCCTACCCAATTCACAAAATTACTAATTGCTTGATAACTGTCTTATCGCTACAGCTTTCTTTATTAAACACAATTTTGGGGTATAAGTGCCCTGCTGACTGACAAACGAGGCTCGGGCGATAAGAGAGGTACGGCATAGCGTATTTTTTAAGCTGCCCGACTGAGGAATGTACCTCCACCTCACAGAATACCGCAGCCAAATAACAATTCCCTTGAGGATTGTTGTGTTCCTGCGAGTGAGTGGGGTCACCAGAAGAGAAAGAAAGGAGATGCTGCGATGGCAGCGGGGGTGGGGGCGCGCGAGCGAAATTTTATGTTGCGAGCGTTAATATGGCTACGGTAACCGCTTCACATCATGTGGGCCGTATGCTTGTCTGCCAACCGACGTAGTATAAAAAAAAAATAAGAAAGGAAGGGCTGGCAACGGATAGGCGACCCTTTGGTGTTGCTGATCTCCATGGGCGGTGGTGATTGCTTTCCATCAGGTGACCCACAAGTTTCTTATGTGAGAGGGGGGCGTTTGCCCCCATCTCACAAACATACATAGGGGTTAAATCGATAGGCAATGAGGTCCCCTACCACGTTACTTCGTTTGATCCACCCGTTATGGGACATCCTGTATATATATATATATATATATATATATATATATATATATATATATATATATATATATATATATATATCAAAGCAGTGCGCGAGTTATGCTCAGCATTACAAGCTACCGTAAGTAGAAGCAGATGTAAATAAGTTTTGCAAACGCAATAAATCAATCTTCACAGGCTAGGTCGCACACATGGACTTAAATAGAAAGCTGAATACCCTTGACCAAGTCTTGGCTATGTAGTGGTGGAGCTAGCGATGAGGTGACTTGTATATTTGTACTTAACATCTAGTTACTTATTACATAACACTTTATTGATCACTTATATACAGCGACTGATCAAGAGTTCTGACCGCCCTAGTCTAATGGGCTTGTTGCCCATGTTACAAAATTATAAAAACTGTCTATTAGTAACGTAAAATACATAAAACTAGAACGATCTGCGGTCTTAAAATTTTAATAACTTATGTCCGACGTGTTTTATATTCGATCAAAGTATGGTGGGAAAGTCCATTTTAAAGGTATAATATTATAAAAAATAAATATTACCATTGTAGAAACAATAAAAAATACTATAACTTTTGTTACGGCACTGACTACATAAACGCAATATTTAACATAGCTGTCGTACAAATTTCTGATTTAACGCATATAAAATAGCACGGTGTGACGTCATAACGTGGTGGCCTTTTGTATGGAGCGTTTTCGGGATAGTCCAAAATTGTGATCTTCAAGTTATCATATCTTAAGAAGTTTTTATGCAATCGAGGTAATTATTTCACCTATATTTATATTATTGCGACGTCTTTAAATAACAAATCGGAAAAAAAAATGGGATACAAGCCTATTATGAGGACGAGACACCGATGCGCGCTTTTTAAAATTTATTGTTAAAATCAGGGGCTCCCAAGCTTTTTCAGTTCACAGCGCATTTAGTTTTAGTGATTTGTCTCGGTCCAGTTGAAATATGTAGGGTAGTTGCAATGATGCTAGATTAATAGTGCATGCGAAGAAACGATTTCAGCGCGCCCCCTCCGATCTTCTCGCCCCAGGCTTCAGCCTAATTTGCCTAAGGGTTAATCAGGCCCTGCTTATATATAATATATTCCTTCTTATATATAATATAATTTATTAATTATTATAATTGCTTATTGATGTTAAATTTAAATGATATTAATTTTAATTTTATTATTATATTACGTAATTTAATTCCTTTATTAGACTTTGCGTGTATTGATTGACTGTTGTAATTTGATTTATTTTAATATTTGACTATTTATGTGTTATCGCTTACTTCTTATGCTGTGCCCTACACAGGGTTCATGTTAGAAACTTTTTGAGATGTACTACCACCACTTGTAACGACATGGAAATGCAATAAATAAATAAATATTCACGACGACGACGGACGAGCTCGGTGGTCGAATGGTTAGCAATGGCCGCCTTGGTTTGGATTAGCTTGGACAAATATTTGTGTGCTTGAACACATCAGAGGGGCAATTCTCGTAATTAAAATATAGTCAAAATTGAGTTTCGATCCAGTCTCGATCTCACAAATGTCACATTTGGTATTCTCGTAACACAATATGTAACTTCAAAATTAAATTTAAGCGGGATTATATCGAAATATGAGTGAAAATTAAACAAACTAAGAATGTTACTTTGCCAACAACAAGAATTCATAATAATTAATTAATGAAATGAAGTTTATAATTTTAGTCAATTCACAATTCAATCTCGATTCGGTCAACTTTCAATCTGCGTTCGTAGAAAAATTACGAGAATTTGGCCTTCTGTTTGTCATCGTCTAGGTGTTTTCTATGTATTATATGTGTGTGTGTATGTATAAACAAAAATATGTATTTAAGTTTATTATCAGTTACCCAGTACCCATAGTACAAGATTTGCTTAATTTGGGACTTGATGGCCGTGTGTAATTTGTTTAGGAATATATATTTGCTTATTATTTTTTACTTGAGATCGCCTGCGACTTTCATATAAACTTTCATATCCTATTTCAACCATCCATGCTATCCATCAACTTGGACCAAATTTCACACAATGTCCATAATTTCTTGATCAGCGCGATGTCGACCGTAGCCTGCTGTGGACAGGGTTCCCGACCGTCCGGTTTTCGACCGGACTGTTGGGTTTTAGAAGGAATTGTTGGGGTCAGGTTGCTAACTTCCGCCAGATGCAATTTGTCAGCAACCCTGGCAGTGGATGTTTTTTTATAGATAGATAGATAGATAGAATATGCTTTAGTTGCATAATACAAATTTATGGTACAGTATTGTACAGTGACCCAATAAATTATTACAGACTTGTACATATGCAACAAGGCGGCCTTATTGCTGAGATTAAACTTTTCAAAGCAACCTTACAGTAACGAATTGTGGATGGAGAGGGCAGGATACTGTCTGTTCCGGCTGTTGTTACTAGAAAACTCCTTAACGCCTTCCATGACGAACCCCATACTGTAGTCTCTTGTAAAACCTTGGCAAGTAATTCGTCACCTGTCCTGCCCGGTATCATCAAATCTTGCTCACGCGAGCCGACCTTAAAATTAATTTGGATAATCAGTATTAATGTAAGTAAGTACTTACATAATACTGCCTGTACCTTAATACTCAAAAATGCTTGGTATTTTACCATTAAAATGTAGATTACAATGTATACTGAGGCGCACCTAAGACGAACAAGATGCAAAAGAATATTCAGAACGAACACGAACTAATTCCAAAAACTAACGAATATCCTGATTATACAACATTTTATTATTGGAAACACGGCGATATAGTCAGGATATAGCCATGATTTTTGTTCGCGTTCGATGATGTCAACGTAAGCAAACCGACCAATTAGACAAGAACTCTCATGTTGTGAATTTATAAGACGCGTGTTACATATCAATATTTACAAGGGTAAGCCTTGTAAATATTGATATGTAACGTTGCTCACATTTTGAAGTGAGCAACCCAAGTAATTTGGATATGTAACACTCGTCTGGTAAATTGACAATATGAAACTTTTTCTCAATCTGGTCGGCTTGAAAACGTTAACACGTGTATGACTGAAAAACTAGCACTAAACACTGTGAAATTTCTTGACGAAATCTCTTCGAAGATGTTCACCATTTTTGAAAACACAAAGGGTCTTTCTTGGCTCAAAAAAAATCTATAATTAACTTTTAGCTAAGGTTATTTAGAGATAATTTTAAGAGTTTTTTTTAATAACTGGATTAGATTACTTTAGATTTTTATTGTTGTATAGAAGCCAGAAATTAAATATTAATATATAATAATCATTTAATTATTATTATACTTTCTTAAGTACCTTACTATTTTGCGTAGCGGAGATTGTCACCTACGAGTTAAATATGAACTTGTCCAATTAGCCATACAAATTTAACCTTAAACCACAAATCGACGGTCCCCACGTATAAAGCGACATGTCATTTCAGACATGTCTGCTTATACTACGATATAGTAATTAAAGAATATTATTGTTGGACAAATGAGTTAATTTCTTACTTTTTAATTATATACAATCAATAAAATAAAAAAGAAAATGTTTTTTACGGGCAATCTATAGCAATTTATGCAATAAAAAAAATTGCCATTTTTGACATGTCGCTTTATACGTAGGGACCGTCGAAATATTTCAGCTTACTTTGTGTCAAACTTTCTTATAATACAATCATATAAAAGTAAAAAAAAATACACTTCCCACTGCAGTATTCGATTATTTCCACAAAAAATTCGGCGCAGCAAGACCGCATGCCGTCCACTAGGTAAATGAACTCTTAGCTTTGCCAACTATTCTAGACAGTTTATAAACAAAGCAATTTGAACTTTATCAAAGAGGCAATAGGAAGGATTTTATTTGATTTTCATGTGCAATAGTGGGTGTGGTTATACCGATTCTTATGATAATGAAGCAAATTCTTACCGGCTCGTGTATTCACGTATGAATTTTGATTTAAAAAAATAGTTTGCATGTATATTGCAGAGGAGATCGATGGCGTCGTAACGCGTTAAGCAGCGCCGCCTATAGCCTGTCCATGGATAGGTTTATTCATCACGAGCTCCTCTGTGCTTCGGAGGGCACGTAAAGCCGTCGGTCCCGGCTGTTGTCACTATATGACAGTCGTGAAGCTAGGGTCTTAAGCCTTTAGGCGGCTTGAAAACACTGGTTTCCGCCAACCAGCAGTTAAACAGCGTGGTGGAGTATACTCTAAACCCCGATTGAGGGGAGACCCGTATCCCAGCAGTGGGATGAATAAGGGCTGACGACGACAACGAAACGAAAACGAAAAAAAATAGTTTGCATATACGAGAGAAAAGGTTTGTAAATATAGATAGACAATCAGAATATTACGTATATGTTACGTCTAAACGTAGATGTGAACATAAACTTAAGTTTAGCACGCAGCCCGTTTGCTAAAAATAGTTATTTTATATTATAAATAAATAAATAAATATTGTCATACAAATTACACAGCACCATCTAGCCCCAAAGTAAGCGAAGCTTGTGTTATGTGTACTAGACAACTGATAAACATACGTAAATACATTTTTTTTTTGTAAATACATACTTATGATACATAGAAACCCACCTAGACAAAGACAAACAGACATGTTCATGCACACGTTTGTCCTGTGTGGGAATCGAACCCACGAGCGTTGATGTCGAAGCCGCGTCATTGACCGCTACAAATCAATTATATACATATAATTGAAATACTTAGGACGGTTTATCAACATAGTTAGGTTTGATTAGGTTATGATGGGGTGCTAATGCCGGGAAAATCTCCTCGTGTGCTCGACACTGTTGTTGGCTCGCTTGTCTTGTTGGATACGTGAGTGGCGGATGTAATGCTTCCGCACTGCTCGTGGCGCCGCCAATCAGCGGAGAGAAGGAGATCGTGGGGGTTTAGTCGGTATGGCTGTCACTGGCCCATGGCAGGCAGCACACTCCGACATAACCACGCTGTCCCGATGGGTGGCGAACTTCGCGGCTTTGCGCGGGTTTGCGCACGCGTGGCACGCGAGAAGGAGCGCCGAGCAGAGAGCGGAAAAGGCCGGTCCGGGGCTCGAAGAGGAAGCCTAGAAGAATAAAGAACACTCTACGGTTGGCGGCGCAGCTGTGAATATAGCTGTCGCTGCCCCAAAAAGGGGAGAACGCGAAATAGGGACAAAGGACAGGAGAGAAATAACTTGTCAAGGGAGTCAAGAACTGCTCGCGGTACAAACAGAACATAACATTAAATATTGATTAAAATTAAACATTCGTCGCAGGAAGCAAACATGGACTTCCTTGTTGATAAGCTACTGTTGTTTAGAAACCCGAATAATTTCAATTGTTGCTCAGTCTATCTTTCTGTCTTTATTCGTTAAAAAATAAAACTTCATTTTGTGAGTGAAATGTTAAAGAACCTGGTAAGGAGAACATTGGCGCCTCTTGTCTTAAAAAAATAATTATTCACACCTTACTAATCCGAATCAAAACAATCTTGCACGCCTATTTATTAATCCCAATAAATATTACATAGCTAACTTTTATTGTGACGAGCTCGGTGGTCGAATGGTTAGCAATGGCCACTTAGACTCCGAGGTCGCGGGTTCGATCCCCGCAAAAGACAAATATTTGTGTGCATGAACATGTCTGTTTGTCTTAGTCTGGGTGTTTTCTATCTATTTATTTTCAAAAAGAAATGTATTTATGTACATAATATCAGTTATCTAGTACCCATAGTACAAGCTTGGCTAAGTTTGGGACTAGATGGCTCTGTGTAATGTGTCAAGCAATATTAATTTATTTATACCTTGATATTATATTGACGTACCTGCTTACCATCCAGAGAACCGTATGCTTATTTGCCCTCTTAAATGCAGCCCACATACGAGTACCCGCTTTTGTCTAGAGGTACTATTCTCACTCTACAGTCTAAGTATTTATGCAATTATGTATGTATGTATATTCCAAGTGCACTGCGGTGCATCGCCGTGTAGCGTGAACTGAAACTGGATACGTGCCATTGTGTCATTTTCATTGTTAATTACAGTGCTAGGCAAAAATTGGAACATCACGATGTTCTCTTCTGTTTCCCATAATGTGACTTACATGCTTGTTTGCTAAAAAAAGTACGCTAAATTTGTTGGTGTGAATAAGTACGTCTTTTAAATTGATTATATATATAGGGAGGCAATCCAAAAAAAACGAACGATAACAAAATCGGGAGATACAGATTGATGTTGCAGCTACATATTTATCATGTCCATCCAAAATTCAATCACACCACTGGATAGATGCAGGATCAAAGATTTTATTACGATAAGTAAGGACTACTATGGACCATCGCGAGCGGGGGAGGGGTAAGCGCAGCCATTTTGTGATAATTTTAGTGCATATATCCAATGGTGAGATTGAATTTTAGATGGAGATGATAGATATGTGGCTGCAACACCAAACCGTACCCCGGATCATGTCCGTGACACAGTCGCACCCCGGAGATCGGACTCTTAAAAACACTGATCGTGGCTATCAGGTGGCTTAAGGCGAGGTGAGCCAGCGCTAGAAACAATATGACAATTCCGCGAGACACTGGCGACTCAGGCGAGCGCCCTACAGAGTGCTAAGTGCGAGTTTTTTATTCACGTTCGATAATGTCAACGTAAACAAACTGACCAAATAGAGAAGTACTCTCATGTTGTGAATTTACCAGACGCGTGTTACATATCCAAATTACCCGGGTTGCTCATTTGTATAATTTTGATATGTAACACGCATCATATAAATTCACAACATGAGAGTACTATCTATTTGGTCGGTTTGTTTACGTTCACATTATCGAAAGCGTACAAAAAACTCGCATTAGGCACTCTGATCGGAAATCAATTGAATAATCGAATAATTTTTTTAAAGATGTAATATAAAAAATCTATCGGGTATAATACCTCCAGTTATATAGGACCTTCTTTTAGTACATGACTTATAATGTCAAATTACTTATTTTAAAAATACAACCGACAATAGAAGTTAAAATGACACGAAAAAAGAGGTAACTTTGTGAATTTATTAATCGACTCAACTTCATCAAATCATGTTTCCATCGGATATATTCCCTAGTATATATCCTCAACAATGTCAATATAATTTTCCTAGATTTTAATTCTCTGTTTATTACTTCAAACATGAATTCTAAATTGTGGATTTTGCAGTACCACTGGTACCACCCCGCCTTAATACGGTGGCAAAACGCTATAGCTCGTATACGTTGAAAGCTACTTTTGGGCGAAACATTCTGTACACATTGGGATTCCAGCCGCATCAAGTTTGTTGGCTCATACGGATCATTGCACACGTTTTTACTAAATCTTGTCGAATCTACACCAATACGATGAAATTGTACTGCGAATATGGAGAAAGTATCAATCGAGCTGCAACTACACCCCGGCCACTCTATATAAATGTCGCGTCGTTTACTATTTATTACATAAACGATGACGTCTATAACTATAACTTTTGTTACGGCACTAGCTACATAAACATCTGTCGTACAAATTTCTGATTTGATGCATAAAAAATAGTGTGGTGTGACTTCGTAACATTCTAGCCTTTTGTATGGAGCGTTTTTGGGATAGTCCAAAATTCTATTGTGATCTTCAAGTTATCATATCTCGAGAAGTTTTTACGCTATCGAAGTAATTCTTTAATCTATAGTTATATTATTGTGACGTCTTTAAATAACAAATAGAAAAAAAAATGGTATGAAAAATGGTGTGGTTTTTCTGCCTGTTCTTAAAATTTCTAGCACTTGAAATTCGTATCACAGTATAGTTAATTGAAAATTATTGCCAACAAACAGAATAATCAGGAGAATCAGGACACAAAGATGTCTCGACGCCTACACGCGAGAGCTCGGCAGAATAAGACCACACAAACAAATAGCGAGTTTGGAACCGGTTGGACGTGGCTAGAAATCTGAGCGACCATTGTAAGGGGCTGCAGTCTAGGTCAAAGCGTAGGCAACTTATAGCATTAAGGATATTTTTGGAACAGATATTTAGATTTCATATCTATGGTATGTAAGAAAATGACAGATGAAGAAATTCTTTAACTCTATATTCAGAGTAGGAGAGACAAGAGATGGTGGTAAGGGGGCTGCCCCTTACCACCATCTCTTATTGCGATTCAATAATTGAATAGATTGCTTATTCATACCGATGAATAGGGGACTCTATTTCAAATGGAATAGAGTCGATATACCAATTCGGATTTTCGAAAAAAAAAAAAAATTCGCTATGGTGGCGCATGCTGCGCGTCCGATGTTTTATATTATAAAAATAGCATAGCAAAATCCTAGTTCTGTGATAAAAACAGCGGTTAAATATATTTTGGTATACATAGGAGGGATGGAGAGTCTGATTTGTTGCTCTTCCGGACCTTGAAGTTGAACTCCCATTATGATGATAATGATAAATAAATATTCCTGGACAAATTACACACTGCCATCTAGTCCCAAACTAAACTAGTACTATGGGTACTAGGTAACAGATATTATACTTAAATTATTTTTTTGTAAATACATACGTATAATACATAGAAAACACCCAGACGAAGACAAACAGACATGTTCATGCACACAAATGTTTGTCTTATGCGGGAATTGAACCCGCCACCGCGAAGTCAAAGTGGTCATTGCTAACCATTCGACCTCCGGGCTCGTTCGTTGAATCTCAGTATTCCAATGTGTTGAATTGGCATTAAGTTGAATTCCCTGAAAGTTGTATTTACTAATAATGCGATGTAATCATATTATGATTATGAAAATTATGTATTGTTTTCATATGAAAACAATACTATATCATAATGTCTGTCTCACTTAAATAACTTATGTCTCACGTTTTAGTTATACAAACATCTCTAGCTTAATTGGTAGAACTCCTGGCTTTCGACGACCTTGAAACCAAACACAAGTACATTTTAAATCTAATCTGAAGTCTGATTTTCGCAATCAAAAAATCCGGAAATGGGGCTTCAGCTTGCTTTATTTTCTATAATATATCAGTATTATGAAGGTAATTTCTGTTTTCGTTCGCCTGGAGAGCGGAAATTAACTGTTTCATTTTGAACAAGGTTAGTTTATTTCAAGATTAGTAAATTTCTCTTCACGTCTAATTAAACAAACATTTGCCTTCACCAGTAGCGACACTATCGGGTTACGTGCTAGAATTAAAACTAACATAACAGCAATAACAGTAATATTAAAGGTATTTCCTTCCCAGTTCGTGATCTCAGCACGGCTCGCCGTCACGTCTCTGGGAAACTAAGATGGAATAAGGTCACAAGGGTTCTTAGAAATCCTAGATTTAATTTATGTATTGGTCCTTATTGTTAAGGCATCTGCTACTTCACTTCATCATCATCATCAGGTCATTTTAGCCTCCATTACAGAAGCACGACCCTCTCTCGTCCGTCCCAGACAGAAGGAGGATTTGGCCTACACTCCCACGCTGGCCAGACGGATTGAGGAGGCCTGGGGCCTTACCACAAGCTCTAAACGCAGGAATGAAACTATGATGGTTGCGTATATATCAATGAATTTCATTCATAAATTCGCAACCATGATGGTTCCATTCCTGCGTTTAGAGCTTGTGGTAAGGCCCCTGATCGATGTTTTATAATACTTCCCTTAGTCGCCTTGTTCGACATCCACGCTACTTCACTCGACTAGCCATATCTTTAGGCTTTTAATGCCTTATTTGCCACATTGCTGTCTCTCACATAGCTAAGAGGGGAAATCAAATTCCAAAAGCTTCTTACTCCTACTAATTTCTTCTGATTAAATTCGTTGTGAGTTCCAAGGCAGCCGTAGTCTTACCTCCGGGACTGCAATGGACTTCCCTGTTCATTGCCTTTTTTGACGGTCGCCGCTGTTAATCCTGGCTACACAGGAGGCACAGTGGTAAGAATGTGTGGTGGGCCGCCGTCCCGTAACGCATATGCTAAAAATTTAGAAAAATTAAAGCAACAAAATAATATGCCTTTGGGAGTAATGACATTTATTCAACTCTATTTGCGTTTCGCTGGACGATTAGCTACACAGCACTTTCAGCAGAGTAAAGTATTCAGTACACTTATGCAGCTCAATTGTGGATTTTGGGGTGTAAGTGGTTCATCAACATCTTTGAACCAAAGCCAACCTCATCTGTACGCGGTGCACCCTACTGACTGACAAACGAGGCTCTGGCGAAAAGAGAGGTAGGGCATTGCGTATATTTTAAGCTGGCCGACTGGGGAAGTACTTCCACCTGACAGAATACCGCAGCCAAATAACAATTCCCTTGAGGGTCGTTATATTCCTGCGAGAGAGTGAGGTCATCAGAAAGAAAGGAAGGAGTGTAGGTCTGAACGTCAATTCCTGAAGTTCGGAAGAACGTCAATTCCCGAAGTTCGGAAGTTTCATCTTTTTGAACTTCCGAAATGCGGATTCCGAGATGCGTTTGCGTTCATCATATCTATTGCTGGCCTTCCAGGGCCAGGTTGATGCGTCGATTTAGTGGATGCCCCGTCAAAATCGTATGACACATTAAATGTTAGGTCAACCTGTAGCCACTCAGAATTAGTCGCTAAAAAGCAGTCCTGCGTTCTACGGGAACTCACCCACTTTTCCGACAGCTTTGAACTGAACCGAGTAATTATAAGCTTGAATTGCTTGACGGAATGGTCTATTACACCACTTAAATCTTGTACTTTTTTTAAGTAAGTAAACATGGCGTTATTCCTTTCATTCTTAGAATGTTGCACCCATTCTTTGAAAAGTTCCATTTTCGGAATAGTAAATTAATTCGCTCCTTTCTAGAATAAAATACTTAAAAAAATATATTGGGCAAAAACGGGCAAATATTTTTGGTTGTATAATCATTTAGAATAGTTCCTTTAGTAACTGCAAAAAAAACTAGCATGGGGTAAGCCGGGGGTTTTTACTTATTGTCCAATGAATTCAAAATATGTTATGTATGTTACTAAAATACTCACTATTACATAAATATAGTGGCCTATAAAATAGAACTTACCGTTATGAACTGAATCGATCACTTTAATTGGTTAAAACCATGAATAAACTCTTATGACACGTTATCGCGTAAGAAGCTTAACTGCAAGTAATTTTATGCATTTCATGTTTTTTTTTTTATTTGTTTACGCTCATCACCAAAGTTTGAAGCGATGTGTGACAATATGATATGACTTAATGTAATAAGTAACTAATAACGTACTTACCTTCATCAACGTTTCCTAAAAATATTAATGTTGTTTTTGTCCAGATAGCTTGTTCTAGACGCATTGTAATGCGGCGCCACGTTCACAGAATATGTTTTTTTTTATACTACATCGGCAGGCAAGCATACGGCCCGCCTGATGTGAAGCGGTTACCGTATCCATATTAACGCTCGCATCATAAAATATCGTTCGCGCGCCGCTACCCCCGCTGCCAACGCAGCACCTCCTTCCTTTCTGGTGACCTCACTCACTCGCAGGAAACACACCAACCCTCAATGGAATTATTATATGGCTGCGGTATTCTGTGAGGTGGAGGTACATTCCCCAGTCGGGTAGCTTACAATTACGCTCTCAACCTCTCTTTTCGCCAGAGCTTCGTTTGTCAATCAGCAGGGTGTACCACGTGCAGTTGAAGTTGGCTGCGGTTCAAAGATGTTGATAACCACTAAACCCCAAAAATTACGTAGAAAATTTTTGCAAAATTGCAATACATTTACATTGCAACCTGCTTAGAGCTGAACCCAGGGCTGAAGCTGTATCGAAATGGAAAAAAAGTAATTTTTCGATACAGTTGTCCATATAGAGCTGTATTGAAGTTACTTTTTAAATTTATTTTGATGGCTCGTGCGTAAAAGACTGACATTATGATTCAGTGTTAAGTTTTTTAATCTCTAAATTTTAGTATGAGTGTAGATAAATATATTTGCCGGTAATTAATGGTTTTTTTCCTTTCCAGCGAACGTATTTATTTACCTAAGTATTCAAGATAGTATCATTTATATTATCCTTATAATTTTTATTTTTTATCAGCAAAACATAAACATGGTTTACGAGATGACATCAGGCATCATCAAGGTGGACGAGGCTGTAAAAGGCACTAACAACCTAGCCTAGACCTTGCGTCAGGTTCTAATAATATCTACGTATTACCTGGAACTTATCCTGATTAGCATTTCTAAGATAGTGAAGATAGATTACCTAGATTCTACTTTCTGACTTCTCGATTTAATTGGTGATGCTGGCTGGAATGACGTTCTGAACAACTATCGCCGTTTAAGATGCTTTTACATATCATCATCAGGTCATTTTAGTCTCCACCACAGGAGCACGACCCTCTCTCGTCCGTCCCAGACAGAAGGAGGATTTGGCCTACACTCCCCACGCTGGCCAGACGGGTTGGGGAGGCTTTTACATATAGACACGTTCTACTTGCTTCAATGGTAATAAGAAAGTAAGGTAATTGCCCGGGATTACCATCTCGGCAAGACGTTACCGCTAATTAAAGACACATAATGGAAATCCTTTCTTTGCATTCTGCATGTATAAATGCGTAGATAGGTTTTAGGCTGGCAATGAATCGGCGACCCCTTGGTGTTGCTGATCTCCATGGACGGTGGTGATTGCTTTCCACCAAGTGACCCACATGCTCGTTTGACCCCCTGTCGTATAAAAAAAGGTACAGAGAAAGCGTTTTGTAGCCAGTTTTTACTGCAATGATTTTCGCCTTTGACCCTATATGTAATTATTCTATGTATACTAGTTTTCGCCTATATTTTATATGCGCGTATTCCAAAATCCTTTCAGAACTTTGGGCCTTATTCTTATCTACATGAGAAACGAAACCCCTGGACAAAATTCTTGCGCTTTTGTTAAGCTTTTCGTTTCTTCTATACATATTATATAATAAAATTTTAACTAGCAAATGTATGTACGTCCTCGTCTGCCCTTTACCACCCTCCTCGGCCTCGCCTTAATCGAAGGGGTTTAGAGCATATTCCACCACGCTGCTAACTGCGGGTTGGCAGAGGCCAGTGTTTTCCAGCCGCCTATAGGCCACTGACTTGGCTTATAGGGAGCTCGAGAAAAATAAACCCATCCATGGACAGGCTACGGTCGACGTTGCTTAACTTGCTTGTTCGATTAGACTGACACGCGCAACGACGGCATCGTGCTCCTCAAATTCAAACTCCTTGGCAACGAATACCGAAACCGGACGGGGGGGGGGGGGGGGGGGGACACACACCACTGTGTCTCCTGTGTAGCCAGGATTAACAGCGGCGACCGCCATAAAAGGCAATGAACAATGAAGTCCATTGCAGTCCCGCGGGTAAAACTGCGGCTGCCTTGGAACTCACAACGAATTTAATCAGAAGAAATTAGTAGGAGTAAGAAGCTTTTGGAATTTGACTTCCACTCTTAGCAATATGAGAGACAGCAATATGCCAAACAGGGCACTAAAAGCCTAAAGAGATGGCTAGTCAAGTGAAGCTCAACTGCCGTGCACCACGGATTTTAAGTATCTAACACATTATTTAAATAATAATTTGTTAATTAATTCATGAGGTTTCTTTTCAGAACACACCAAAAGTATCTAAAGATGATTAACTCCTTGGTAACGAAAAGTAAAACAATATTACCCATATTATTTAACAGTAAATTTTGGCCAATTTTCCAGAATATATCTAAGTGGATGAAAGCCACTAAACCACCAGGTCAATGTCCTGTTCTTGGTTACCAAAATAACATTCGGCGGAAACTGTGCGATCAGTAAGTAGAACGCGGCCGCAGCGATGACTGACTGTCAGTCAATCAGTCAGTCAGTCATAATCGTAAAATTCAGAAGTGAGATTCGATGTGACAGTAACATCTTGTTGATAGTACTGCTAATTTTAACTTGAATTTGCAATTTGATACAAACAATCCGCCACGCTCTGCTCAAAGACTTGACTCAGCCATTGAGTGTTTTCAAGCCGACCAACGGTTAGGGGCCATTCATGTATTACGTAAGCGCTTGAGGAGGGCGGAGGGGTCTTTGCTTTGCTTATTTTTGATGACATGGGGGGGGGGGGTCGATATCGTGATTACGTCAACAGTTATTATTTACTTTTTTACACAAATGCTCGAAAACAAAACACACATGTCGGGGATTCCCACAAATAATGAATACGTTATAGGTAATCGCTTAGAAGCGAGTGGGAGAATTACCGTAGCGGTCAATGACGCGGCTTCGACACCAACGCTCGTGGGTTCGATTCCCACATAGGACAAACATTTGTGTGCATGAACATGTCTGTTTGTCTTAGTCTGGGTGTTTTCTATGTATCATAAGTATGTATTTACAAAAAAAAATGTATTTACGTATGTTTATCAGTTGTCTAGTACCCATAACACAAGCTTCGCTTACTTTGGGGCTAGATGGCGCTGTGTAATTTGTCTGACAATATTTATATTTATTTATCAATATTGTTTCGTTTCGATTCGAATGACGATTTGACGATTTGACTAGCAATGATTACGTAAGCATGGAGGGGGGGGGGGGAAGAGGTTTGTTTACTTTTGCTGACAAGGGGAAGGGGGGGCGGGGTACATAATTGTAAAAAATCTGCTTACGTAATACTTGAATGGTCCCTTAAGACTTGGCTTAAAGACTTTTATCTCGCCACTGTCTAGAGAGCCAATGCCAACCTCATCTGTGTTTAATGCACGCTGCCGAAAAAAGCGGCTTTATCAAAAGGCACGTAGAGCATGTCGCGCCCGACTAGGGATTTTTTGCCATTAAGGTATCCCAGCATACGGCCCGTCTGACGCCTGTAACATCAGAAAGCCAATTCTCCAAATTTTTCTACGATCGCAGATTGAAAGTTGACCGAATCGAGATTGAATTGTGAATTGACTAAAATTATACACTTGATTTCATTAATTCATTATAAGAAATTCTTATTGTTGACAAAGTAACATTCCTAATTTGCTTAATTTTTGGTCATATTTCGATATAATCCCACTTAAATCAAACTTTGAAGTTACCTATTGTGATACGAGAATACCAAATTTGACATTTGTGAGATCGAGACTGGATCGAAACTGAATTTTGACTACATTTTACTTACGAGAATTGCCCCTCTGGGGCATCTCACGCGCATTGCTGATCCTGTAAAATCCTTTTGACGACCTTTTTGAAGAACATCTACCGTGGCCTCTTGGGAATACCTCGACAGGCAACTCATTCCATATCCAGGATTATAACACGCGCGTTGCCGACGTGAAGATGTTTTTACAGGGCCGGCACTGCCAACCCTAGTAACAATTTGAGTTGGCGTTTTGTTGGGCCTTTGAGTACGTAATTGTTGGCCAACGGTGAGGTCTGTCATACCTATTTGTAGGTGGGCCAACCGTAGGACCAATGTAAGCCCAACTACGAGTAACCCGACAGTAGTTTTTACAGTAGTAGGCCCATAGATAGCTTTTTACGTAGGGCCAAAAGTAGTTTCTGCAACGTAGGCCCAAAGATAGTTTTTTTTACGTAGGGCCATTAGTAGTTTCTGCAACGTAGGCCCAAAGATAGCTTTTAACGTAGGGCCATAAGTAGTTTCGGCAACGTAGGCCCAAAGATAGCTTTTTACTTAGGGCCAAAAGTAGTTTCTGCAACGTAGGCCCAAAGATAGTTTTTTTTACGTAGGGCCATTAGTAGTTTCTGCAACGTAGGCCCAAAGATAGCTTTTAACGTAGGGCCATAAGTAGTTTCGGCAACGTAGGCCCAAAGATAGCTTTTTACTTAGGGCCAAAAGTAGTTTCTGCATCGTAGGCCTAAAGATAGCTTTTTACGTAGGGCCAAACATGTGTTTCCACGGTAGGGCCTAACGTACAGTTATTACTATATAATAAACCTACGCTGGTTTTTTGTTGGGTATAGGTAGACTTCCGACGCGACAATACCGCACACGAAAATTTATGGCGCCCCGCTTCTAAGGTTTGATAGACAATATCGCGCGCGGCCGACGATACTGACGTAGACTGCGGCGCGCGTCCGTCGCAGACCTCAGCAGTCGGAAAGGGCTCCATTTTTACTTTCAGAGTGCGAGTATTGTCGCATCGGCGGCTGCGATGGGCCGGGATGCACGGAAGCCTGTCTACCTTTACCCAACAAAAAACAAATGTAGGTTTATAGTAATAACTGTACGTACACACTACTACTTATAAATTAAAACAATATGGTTGTTACAACATTATTTTTATTTTAAAGTAAACTTAAATTATTACAGTGTTGTTCTGTGAATATTATTATTAACTATAGATTTATCATTAATAAATTTTACTTATAAACCTTGATTTAAGACAATTAAAAAAATGAATAGGTACCTAAACGGTTACACTCTTTTCACACACACACACCACACCTATTCAAATATATTGAGTTGAGACCATTCTAAAAGGTTGTTATTATAGGAAATCAAGGTATATGTGAACCTATAAAAATGCATCCTCTGCTCCCTTGGTCATGATATCAGGCGTGGATAGCTGCACCAAGTTTTGACGTGACGTCTATAATTCAATGGAGCCGGCTGCACGCACGGAAAAAGATGACGTATGCGGCGTTACCTGAGGCGATGACGTGAGCCAAGTTTCAAGATCTTCCAAATCTTTTGAATCGTCGCACGGTAGTTTTAATTCATCTGGAAGTCCCAAGTTTCCAGCGGATCGATCTGATCTGAGTCTGAGTAAAATCTCATCTTGTTTAACTTGTAATTCTTTGATTTCCAAGCTAATACTGGCTAAATGTTTTGCAATAACATCTGAAATAAGAAGGTAAAAAAGAAAATGAATCGGACCAAATACTGGATGCAATCTCATATTAATTTTCTTATTTTTTTCATAGATATTAATAATAAATCATAAACATAGTTCTCTTACCTAAGGTGTGCGAGTTTGATTCCTTTAAAAATGGTGTGACCGTAAGATCAAGTGACCCTGAAAATAACAATGTCCAATTAATCCCCTCCTGATCATATTACCTAAAAATCAAATTAACTACGAAGCAAAATGCCTTTTTTGCACTAGTCTTAGTAACATACGAAAGGCATTTGCTAAAGAGGCAAGGTAGACTAGTTGGTGCTAGTGAAGAAACACCTAATACATACAGTGGAGCAGGGATCCCAAGTCAGGTAAGGAGCTCAAAACTCAAACATAACGTTAAGATGTGAAAATGTTATTAAAATTCAAACTTGTATCTGCTTACCCAATGTAAAAGACTCTTCTTCTACTTGTACAACTTCAGCATTTTCACTGAATTCTCTGGTGGATGAAGTGGGTCTTATCAGTAGTGGTGTTGAATTGGTGGATGATGTGGATTTTATCGGTGATTGTGCTGGATTGGTGGCTGATGTTGATGTTTTCAGTGGTGTTAGATTAGTAGCTGAAATGGATCTTGTGGATGGTGGTGATGGATATCTTATGGCATCATCTGATTTTTCACTGGTATCTGTGTCACTGTCGTAGATTCTTCGGGTCTTTTTGCGTCTTCTTATATTATCACTGTGGGAATAATCGCTGCCTACTTCAGAATCTATTTCAGCTTGTTTCGCCTTTTCTCTGGCTTTACTCAAGTTATCTGAAACCAAAATAAGTTCTGAATAAAATTAAAGAAGCGAGCAGCCTCTCATGCACACCCTTTCCTATTACTCTTATCTGCATGGGTTGAGGTGCAACTTAAAGGAGCAATCCAGGGGTTAAGATAGATAGATAGATAGAATATGCTTTATTTGCAAAATACAAATTTAAAGTACAGTAAATCAATAAATTATTACAGACTTGTATATATGCAACAAGGCGGCCTTATTGCTGAGAGCAATCTTTTCAAGGCAACCTTAGGGTAACGAATTTGTGCATGGAGTGGGCAGGATTCGCTGATCAAAAGAAATTTATGAAAACCATAAGTATAGTAATATTATGACAAACATTATTATGCATATACGAAGACATGTAAACTATCATAGATTAATAAATTATATAATATATACATATAATATATATACATATAATATATATACATAAATAACAATATATATAAATACATAAATATATATAATAATATATAAGTATATCAAAGTCCTAGGAAATGATTTTTAACTTGTCCTTTAAAAACTTCTAAAGATTTTGCATTTCTGATGGTGACAGGTAAAGTATTCCAGAGCCTTATAGCCTGGACAGTAAAAGACTGATCGAAAAATTTTGTGGAATGAGTTAAAGAGTAAGGTTTTCACACGAGCGAAGAGATAAACTATGGAAAGAAGAGGAAAACTTGAAGCAGCTTTTGAGGTAATTTGGAGCTCTATGGTCAAATAGAATGGTCATGCATGGGGTACTTAAAAGTAATATTATATTATCATCATCCCAAACCAAAAAAAAAAACTGCGCATTCAAAGTAGGTAATTTCTCTAGAGCCGTACGGCTACCTACTTTGAACCACAAGTATTTTCCTCCTGCTGTGCTGCCATGCAAAAAGGTTATAATTTCTAGTGTACCCCAGCCACGAGCGGTGGGCGTGCGTCTCATTTATTTTAACACGAATCGCACACATCTGACAAAAGATTAGCTACAAAAGACATAATATAAAAGATCAAGATTCCTTAACATTACATAAAGACATCTAATGCCGCTGCCACAACCTGCCCGCCATAAAAGAGCAAAATACAATTTGCGCGCGAGTAAGCATGCGTTAGCGTTACTTTTTTGTACCTTGACCACATAAGTAAATCTCACAATGATCACTGCACTTATTATATAGTTATTATCACAAATTAGATCAGTTATTAAGTCTAAAGATTAATAAATTAGGTACTTACCTCCGTCCGTATTCACTGTTTTATTTACCACTTTTTTTTTTGTACGCGCAACGAGCAACCGCCCAAGCCTAAAATTAAAATGGTGGAATAGATGCGCGATACTAATCGATTTTACGCTGTATCGATACAAAGCAATGCGATATATCGATATTTTGTATCGATACACGACCATACAATACTCAGCGATATATCGTATCTGAAATCTGATGTATCGTATCGGTGTATTTATGTATTAAAATTTCGAATCCATGTCTAAGGGCCCATTCATTTATTACGTAAGACAATTTAGGGGGGGAAAGGGGAGTCACCCATGTCTTATTTTTTCTTACAAGGAGGTGGGAGGGAGTCTTGATAGTTCTTACGTAAGGTCACAAATGCGCAATGTTAAAATTATGGGTGGGTTTAAGCCCCTGGACTGAAAATCTTATGTAGGTAAAAATTTTCAGATGTATGGTTATAAGATGAACGATTAAAACCAAAGCTTTTTAACTACAAAAAATATAATGTTTAAAAAATCGATAAATATCGATACAAGACGTTGCATTTATATCGCTGAATCGATACGATCGCTTGCGATACGTATCGATACGATATATCGATACAAACGATTATTTTGGACATCTTTATGGTGGAACAGTGTTGCCACACGGGGAAACCTGTAAATCGAATCGAAAATCGTGATTCTCAATTTATATTTTTCAAATACCACTGTAGAATAGCTTTTATGAATTTACCTATAAACGTACTATCACAGCAGTGGAGAATATTTTATTTTATTACATATTGTTTTAAACAGTATGAACTGATAAAATATAAATCCAGTTTTAAATTTAGAATTATCTACTGGCTACTTTTATTTTCTTCAATCAAACTTTAATCTTTAATTATTTAAGTAAGTATTAAAAAAGTGACGTTTGTCGGTTATGAAACTCATGACGAAATAAACGTTTTGTAGAGTAGAACACAGAAAAGTTGTTGTGGCTCTTGAGGGTAACAAGGAAGGAGAATCTACTTTTTTCACTGCCTTTTACGTTACGCCTTTTCCCTAGTTACTTTTCCATGTATTTTTTATCTGTGGTCATAAAGTGGCTCCAGCGCTATAAAGCGAGAGATAAAGGATGCTTTAAATATCTAAAAGAAAACTGCTCATTGAAAAAGCGGACCCACACGTAGGGTTAAAACGGAAGGTGGATGGATACCTAGTCAAAAAAGCGGGAGAAAAAGCGGAAAGCGGTGTATCTGGCAACACTGATATGCAACTATTTGTAGATCGTAAGGTCCAAGAAACCAGAGCCAAAAATATATAAAAACTATTTGTAGCTTCAATAAATAAATACATAATGATGATTTAAAAAATTGTAGGTTGTGGTTAGTACGTAGTAACTATATAGTAATCTGTGATTGTGGTTCGATTAGGCCAAACGTTATACCTACGAAGCAATTTTCTTGTTGATTTGATTGGCTAGCCATTGAGGTAGTAGGCCCACTGTTAGTAGTTTGTGGTAAATCTAACGTAAGCATGCCGCCGCCGCGCCGCGCCGCCGTAGGCCCTATGACGGGACTTTGTCGGATAGGTTTTAACGTAAACATTACGCGGTTGGCCCTGCCGTTACGTTACCACAGAATACTTAATAGTATTACCTACAGAAATGTAACTGTCATACTAAGCCCGGCAGACAAGAATGCACCGATTTATAAATCAGTGCAACTGTGCAAGCCAAATTGAACCGTATCTGTAATGTGTAACGGTCTATGGTACGCTGAATCGAGCTGCCTCGTCCCCCGCGTCGACCGCGATCGGAGCCTGTTTTCTGCCTACCTATATGCTTAGCGTTACTGCCTACAAAAAAAAAACTGTACCTATGATTGCGCGAGTGTGACAACGCCCGTTCAAGTAACGCCCGTCAGAAGCTCTAGATTTTTGATTCACTCGTTTAGAGGATTCTACTGATTTTCGTGCGACGTTTGAGTTTCAGTATTCCGTAATAGCGACCTTGCACACATATACATAGCTTCGCTTTTCGCCTGTAGCACCGCCTGCGGGAAGGGCAAAGCGATAAGCGAGCTATGTCTACATGCGCAAGGTCGTTAATCGCCTGATCGCCTCCTCGTTCGCCTCGCCACTCGCGCGACGAATGATTCAAAAATAGAGCTTCAGAGGGCCTTACCACAAGCTCTTAATGCAGGAATGAAACCATCATGGTTACGAATTTATGAATGAAATTCATTGATAAATACGCAACCATCATAGTTTTATTCCTGCGCTAAGAGCTTGTGGTAAGGCGCCTGGACGTGTCGTCTAACCAGTTTTATGTCGTATGTACCCATCCGAGCTTGCCGCGCAGAGTTTCACACGCCTGACATTATGCCAAAATTGTAGATTGTAGTGTGGTTAGGCCAACGCTACACCCGCGAAACAATTTTCTTGTTGATTGGCCAACCATAAAGGTAGTAGGCCCACTGTTAGTAGTTTGTGGTAAATATAACGTAAACATTGCGCCGTTTGTCCTATGATGGAAGTTTGTGGGAAATTTAACGTAAACAAAACGCGGTTGGCCCTATGATGGGACTTTGTGGGAAATTTAACGTAAACATTACGCCATAATTGTCGATGGTGGTGCAGTTAGGCCAACGTTAAACCCGCGAAGCAATTTTCTTGTTGGTCGACCAACGACACAGGTAGTAGGCCCACTGTTAGTAGTTTGTGGTAAATATAACGTAAACGTTACGCCGTTGGCCCTATGATAGGACTTTGTGGGATATATAACGTAAACATTACGCGGTTGGCCCTATGATGGGACTTTGTGGGAAATTCAACGTAAACATTACGCCATAATTGTAGATGGTGGTGCAGTTAGGCCAACGTTAAACCCGCGAAGCAATTTTCTTGTTGGTCGACCAACGACACAGGTAGTAGGCCCACTGTTAGTAGTTTGTGGTAAATATAACGTAAACGTTACGCCGTTGGCCCTATGATGGGACTTTGTGGGATATATAACGTAAACATTACGCGGTTGGCCGTATGATGGGACTTTGTGGGAAATTTAACGTAAACATTACGCCATAATTGTAGATGGTGGTGCAGTTAGGCCAACGTTAAACCCGCGAAGCAATTTTCTTGTTGATCGACCAACGACACAGGTAGTAGGCCCACTGTTAGTAGTTTGTGGTAAATATAACGTAAACGTTACGCCGTTGGCCCTATGATGGGACTTTGTGGGATATATAACGTAAACATTACGCGGTTGGCCCTATGATGGGACTTTGTGGGAAATTTAACGTAAACATTACGCCATAATTGTAGATGGTGGTGCTGTTAGGCCAACGTTAAACCCGCGAAGCAATTTTCTTGTTGGTCGACCAACGACACAGGTAGTAGGCCCACTGTTAGTAGTTTGTGGTAAATATAACGTAAACGTTACGCCGTTGGCCCTATGATGGGACTTTGTGGGATATATAACGTAAACATTACGCGGTTGGCCGTATGATGGGACTTTGTGGGAAATTTAACGTAAACATTACGCCATAATTGTAGATGGTGGTGCTGTTAGGCCAACGTTAAACCCGCGAAGCAATTTTCTTGTTGATCGACCAACGACACAGGTAGTAGGCCCACTGTTAGTAGTTTGTGGTAAATATAACGTAAACGTTACGCCGTTGGCCCTATGATGGGACTTTGTGGGATATATAACGTAAACATTACGCGGTTGGCCCTATGATGGGACTTTGTGGGAAATTTAACGTAAACATTATGCCATAATTGTAGATGGTGGTGCAGTTAGGCCAACGTTAAACCCGCGAAGCAATTTTCTTGTTGATCGACCAACGACACAGGTAGTAGGCCCACTGTTAGTAGTTTGTGGTAAATATAACGTAAACGTTACGCCGTTGGCCCTATGATGGGACTTTGTGGGATATATAACGTAAACATTACGCGGTTGGCCCTATGATGGGACTTTGTGGGAAATTTAACGTAAACATTACGCCATAATTGTAGATGGTGGTGCAGTTAGGCCAACGTTAAACCCGCGAAGCAATTTTCTTGTTGGTCGACCAACGACACAGGTAGTAGGCCCACTGTTAGTAGTTTGTGGTAAATATAACGTAAACGTTACGCCGTTGGCCCTATGATGGGACTTTGTGGGATATATAACGTAAACATTACGCGGTTGGCCCTATGATGGGACTTTGTCGGCAATAACACTACCATCTCCCTACCTTTTCCCTACCGTTGGCGACGACACCCCAACGGAAATTGTTACTAGGGAAGTCTCAACCTTTGGTCGGCTTGAAAACACTCGATGGCTGTGTGTGTGATGGAAGTCTTTGAGCAGAGCGTGGTGGATTGCGCTTTAAAGATTGAATCATAACCCATTTATCCCAGCATTGGGATAAATGGGTTATGATGCAGATGAACATACATGGATGGACAACGGGAAATTGGAGTAAAATCGTGTGCAGAACATTGCAATAAGGTTATCGACGCTATCCAAATAGATTTGGCACGTCAGAGAAAAGTATTCGTTGTAGATTACCGACACACGTGACGGCTATTTTTAACAATGACCGAAAGGTTGAGGCCGTGGAAACCGTGTGGAAAATATAACGGAACTCTGTGACATGCGCTACATTAATATAGTATAGTTGATACAAATGCTCATAACTAGTGGTCCTTGAACCAGCAACAGGTTCACTCCTGTTCCTGACCAATTTCCTCTCAAGCGATAACTCGGCAAATACTTCAGAGAGTTGTACTATGCCGTATGGTAAACGACAGCTGCTGCTCCGTGGGTGGGTTGGGCAGCGGCTTATGAGGCTGCCGCTGCCCAACCCAACTGCATCACGTAAAAAAAATAATTGTTTTCAATCATTTCCTCCTGACTGAAAATTTGTTAAAAGACAGTTAATTGGTTCATCAACATGTTTGAACCAAAGCCAACATCACCTACACGTGGTACACCCTGCTGACTGGCGAAAAGAGAGGTAGGACATAACGTATTTTTTAAGCGACACAGAATACCGCAGCCAAATAAAAATTCCCTTTAGGCCGGATTCTAGCCCACGGGGCCGAAATCGAGGTTGAGTGGAGCGAGTAGATTCGCTGAGTGTATGTTTCCCATTGAATTCAATGGAAAATGTATTCGATGATCATTCCTCAAGGACCTGATCGATCTCAAATGTTTTCGACACAAACATCAAGCATGTCGATGTCTTTAATTGTGACAAATTTCATCAAAATCAGGTTAGTTGTTTTGGAGCCTATTCATTTTCAAAAGTTTTTCCCATTATATATATATATATATTATATTTTCACCATTTCTTTTCGGCGTATTAAAGCGTTCCGCTCGATCCGCTGAACAAAATGCGTCAGGGTGCTAACACTATTACTGCTATTACTTTCCAAATATAACGTGAATATACAAAATCGTAAACATATACGCCTGATCGAATAATAATAGACATTACTTGCGTGATGAATGCATGATTAATATTTTGTAGGCGTATTCAGAAGATTCGTTTTCTAGAACAATTTATAGAATAGGTACGTATTGTTTAAAAACATTTGAATTCTACGAATATATAACAGCTAACACATTCAATCTGAATAGTTCAATGATCTCAAAATAAATAGGCATTACTATCCTTCATGATGATTTATTATTATTGTGCCTCTCTTATTGGCGAACTGTGTACTTAGTTGTCGTGTTCAAGCCTTCAAGCCGACGACAGTAGGTACGCTTTAGAAATCAGGGGCCCTACCGCCGAAGCTAAAGCCGATTACCATCGGATTTATTGACTGCGAAAATAGATTTTAGGTTTAAGTTATTGACAAACTTGTTCAGCTTAGTCGGTAGGTAGTACTCGGATGAGATCTATGGTTTCTGCTAGCTAAGCTAAACATAATTTCAGCTAATCTAAACTAAAGTTTGATTCTCGCAGTAAAAAAAAACTGATGGTAATCGGCTACAGCCTCGGCGGTAGGGCCCCTGCCCCCCTAGCCAAGTATAATTCGTAGCGTAACGAACGTTAGATAGATCACGTGACATTTGTCCAAATCGAACATTTTAGTATGAACAAATGTCACGTGATCTATCTAACGTTCGTTACGCTATGAATTACACTTGGCTAGGGGGGCTGATAAGAGTGCTGAATATACAAGGGTGGCAACATGTGAGTGATAAACATTGTATTACAAGGTTTAATAAGCGAGGGTCGTATTCATGATGAGGCATCGAGTTCGGTCATAAGGTGAATTATGAAACTGTAAGAGATAAAAAAATAAAACGTTCTTAGAAACTAGAGTGTCAATTTTAGAGGAAAAATTATCTGCTTAAATGATGATGGTATCGGCATCGACCCATAATCATCCCACTGTTGGGAAACAGCCCCCATACCACAAACTCTTATTACGATTCAATAACTGAATAGAATGCTTATTCATACCAATGAATAAGCTACTCTTACCACCCTTACCACCAACTCTTATTGATGAAATGGAGTAGCTTATACATTGGTATGAATAAGCAATCTATTCAGTTATTGAATCGCGATAAGAGATGGTGGTAAGGGGGCTGGTCTCCCCTTAATCGAATCGGTTTACAGCATACCACCACACTGCTCTCTGCGTGTAGGCAAGTATGCCATACCGATACTAAATTGCGTGAGAAAACGATTCCAGCCCCCCTAGCCAAGTGTAATTCGTAGCGTAACGAACGTTAGATAGATCACGTGACATTTGTCAATTCGAACATTTTAGTATGAGTATCTATCTAACGATCGTTACGCTACGAATTACAATTGGCTAGCGGGGCTGCTATTGCATGGATATCTATCTACCGCCATCCTTAGCATATGAGCGATTTAAAATACTATCTCTTTTTTACACCGAGCGCAAAATGACGCCAATGTTTCTTGCAAATATATGAAATTAAAATGAAAGTACATGATAATAATTGGTTTTGTTTTTAAAATTATTATTATTATTTAAATGACATAATAACTAGTCTGAATTGTAAATCTTAAACCGAAAGCCTAAGGGTACAATGTATATTATGGTGTTAAAGTTACTTTTAATATTGGTCATAAATAAGTAAGATTTATCATCTTCTGTTTACTGCAGACATTGTTTTGCTTAGTTTTTGTACGTCATTGTGCATCTAGTTCTATTAAAGCTTATATTTAACTAGCGACCCGCTCCGGCTTCGCACGGGTGCAATGCTGATACTAAATGTGCTACAGAACTTACAGAAGGTCTTTGCGCATTGTCCTATCCAGTCGACAGCATCCAGTAGACAGCACGCGCCGGCCGGCGCGGCGTCCCGGCCGGTGCCGCCACAACCGTTATGTCCCTACATTTTAAATCTGTAATATCTTCGAAAATATTCAATGCACAATGTATTTAAGGTACTTAATTGGATAAGGATTAATGCTGTATTGCTTAAAATCGCATCGTAAATAAGCCATTATTTCTCGTAAAAAGTTAAGGATAAAAAACGGTTATTGTGGGTTATCCCTAAGAGATAGACATTTACCATCGCGGTCTTTTTTGTAGACCATTTTAAGGTGAACAGTACTGTAGTACATTATTTTGATCTATCTCGTAGGGTTGAGCCAGCGTTTGCAATATAAGAGCAAACAAATGTGTTTATTTACGACATCACACTGGAAAGCTCGAAAATTATTATCGGTGTTTCTCTATTATGTTATGCATGTATTATACATATAAACCTTCCATAATAAATACTCTATCTATTAAAAAAAACCGCATCAAAATCCTTTTAGTAGTTTTATAGAACTAAGCATGCATAGGGACGGACATACAGGGGAAGCGACTTTATTTTATAATATGTAGTGATTTACTACAACCAAATACAGTCTTGTGAATTATAATTTGAAAAGTTTTCATAGCAACTATTTACAAACACCCTATTGGTTGGTATCCGTAGTAAGATGTTAAAAATAGCCGCCCAAAACCCACGTAGATACATCCAAGCAGGCGATACATTTCTAAATTAATAACTTTATATTTAGACTCCTCATCTTTTGGAATGAAGAGCTAGTTCCGTTCTTAATACATTTATAATATCTCCCTCTTGTTTAAGCTGTGTTTCGAAGAACACGTCGACAAACACTTTGAGGAGCTCGGTGGTCGAATGGCTAGCAATGGACCACTTTGACTCCGAGCTCGCGGGTTCGATCCCCGGGCACTACAAACATTTTTGCACATGAATATGGCTGTTTTTTCTTAATCTGGGTTTTACATTTATCTTCTATGTATTTACAAAAAAAAATTTTGGCACCCATAATACAAACTTAGCTTAGTTTGGGACTAGATGGCGCTGTGAGATTTGTTCAGGTATATTGATTTATTTATTTATAAACAGTTTGACACTAACGCCATTTCCGCACCAAAAGAATCACTGAATTTACTGGATGGAAATAGCTTTGATTTTTGTATCTACAATATAAGCTAGATATGTATTGAGAGGAATATGTGCAAGGGATTTTTTTACAAAGACTTTGCTACGAGAAATGTGTGCCCGGCTGCGAGGCATATGTTGCGTGTGCGAGAAACTACCAATAACGTAGATAGTGATTGTTAGAAATACATGTATAATGTACGTAAAACAAGAAACAGTAGGCAGTGTGGAGAGTATGGTAAGAGATCGTTGTATATTTATATAGTTTTTATTGCACATAAAAGAAACCTATCATAGTTACAACAAAGATGTACAAATGTCAGCTTGTCTCTACAAGAGATACACTCATGGTATTACATAAATGGAAATTCATCCCTACGGGCAGTAAAATATTTAGGCAGTTATTGGACGGGAGATGTATACATGTATCCCAGCACCTACATTATTTTGCAACGTTTAGCTTGCTCGTAGCTTACTAGCATATCTTTGGTGCAAACGTTCACATCGTTTCACAGCTTCGCGTGCGCATTCCCGCGCGACTCGACTACCTCGCATATCTGTGGTGGAAACGCAGCTTAATGCCTCTAAAATTATCACTCACTGTGCCAGAAAGATAGTGAATTTATATGAAAACTAATGACACTTCTTACTTCACAGTTGGAATAATTATTTTAATATAATGAAACAAGCAAACAAACGCAGGAGTTAATAAAAGAAATATTTTTTTATTAAAAAGAAATATCACCATCAAAATTTTGCATGTTGAATTCCTTAAATATCGCATCCGGGTATTCTGATTTGGTAGCAACAAGAGAGAATTACCAAGCGTTCAAACGATTTTGCAATTCATATTATTGGAATCGATGTGTAGGTAACAACTCAGGTTCTGGGGTGTAAGTGGTTTATTAACATCTTTGAACCAAAGCCAACTTCACCTGCACGTGGTGCACCATGCTGACTGACAAACGAAGCTCTGGCGAAAATATAGGTAGGGAGCGTAATTGTAAGCTACCCGACTGGGGAATGTACCTTCACCTCACAGAATCTGCAGCCAAATAACAATTCCCTTGAGGGTTGTTGTGTTCCTGCGAGTGAGTGAGTTCACCAGAAAAGAAGGAGATGCTGCGTTGGCAGCGGGGGTGGCGGCGCGCAAATGATATATTATGTTGCGAGCGTTAATACGCTTACGGTAACCGCTTCACATCAGGCGGGCCGTATGCTTGTCTGCCACCCGACGTAGTATAAATGTTAAAAAAAATACTCAATGTTTAGGTCCTCAATAGTGTTAGATACTTAAAATCCGTGGTGCACGGCAGTTGAGCTTCACTTGACTAGCCATCTCTTTATGCTTTTAATGCCTAATTTGCCATATACTCGTATTTGTCTCTGACATAGCCAAGAGGGGAAATCTAATTTCAAAAGCTTCCTACTCCTACTAAAATCAAGTTCAACGCAGTCAAAAACAGTATAAAAGTACAAACTGACTTACGAGCAAACATACAGGTGAAGTTAATAAAAGCGTGTTAAAAAAATGAAAAACACACCTGAAGGCCAATTCTCGTAATTTTTCTACGAACGCAGATTGAAAGTTGACCGAATCGAGATTGAATTGTGAATTGACTAAAATTATATACTTGATTTCATTAATTAATTATTATCAATTCTTGTTGTTGGCATTCTTAGTTTGTTTAATTTTCACTCATATTTCGATATAATCCCGCTTAAATTTAATTTTGAAGTTACATATTGTGTTACGAGAATACCAAATGTGACATTTGTGAGATCGAGACTGGATCGAAACTGACTATATTTTAATTACGAGAATGGCCCCTCAGGGTACCGGCTAAGGTGAAGCCGACTCCCATGAAAAAAATGTTTATACATAACCAGCCACGTCATCCAACAGAAAGCAGAGACAATAAACGCCCACCGCCATATCATTTTGATTCATCTTTTGTTCTATAAGAACGTTATGAGATATAAAAGTCTGCTCAAATTTATTACACGCACATAGACACAAATTACTCTATTTTTCTGTCTAAGAGTGTAGCTAAATTTAATTTACATTTTCAAGTTTACCATGAGGTGGATGGACTTTATAAATGATTATTTATCGTATAAAATCGTTAAGACCATTGTAGCCGCGAAAGTGGCGCCGCTTTGAAATAAATCATATTTAAACATTTTTTCTTTTTTTTTTTATACTACGTCGGGTGGCAGACAAGCATACGGCCCGCTTGATGTGAAGCGGTTACCGTAACCATATTAACGCTCGCAACATAAAATATCGCTCGCGCGCCGTCACCCCCGCTGCCATCGCAGCATCTCCTTCCTTTCTGGTGACCTCACTCACTCGCAGGAACACAACAGCCCTCAAGGGAACCGTTATTTGGCTGCGGTATTCTGTGAGGTGGAGGTACATTCCCCAGTCGGGTAGCTTACAATTACGCTCCCTACCTCTCTTTTCGCCAGAGCTTCGTTTGTCAGTCAGCAGGGTGCACCGCGTGCAGGTGAAGTTGGCCTTGGTTCAAAGATGTTGATGAACCACTTACACCCCATTTTCACAGGTCAAGTCTTAAGCACGACTTATATTTTTACAATTTTCTATGGCATGGTTTATTGCAAAAAAACAATATTACAATTTGGCACCACCTCCAAGGCCAGCCCGCGCCCCATAAACTTTTCTTAAACAATTTCTAATGAAGCTTTCAAACCTGACTAGTTCTAGGAAAAACTTCATTCATTCACAGCTTGAGACCTGAAAGTAGGTCGGTCGGAATTAACTCTAGCGTAACTGGAAGTTATACTATGACGAATATTTGGTTCATTATATCGGCTCAGCCCCCTTACTACCAACTCTTATTGCGATTCAATAACTGAATAGAATGCTTATTTATACCAATGAATAAGCGATTCTATTTCAAATTGAATAGAGAGAGTTACTTAGTCATAATCAATTTAGTTAATGGAAACACAGATTATATTACTCTAAATAATAACCATGAGAAAAGTATAAAATGCTATGAGTCTACAAATATTATTATTCTTATTTATCATTATCAGCCTGTATTTATTCACTGCTGGATATAGGTCTTTCCCAATGCTTTCCACCATATGTGATCTTCCGCTTTCTGCATCCAACCGTTACTTTACTTTTTTGAGATCGTCGGTCGATCTAGAGAGGAGGCGCCCAACGCTTCGTCGTTCCCATGCGTGGCCTCCAATTTAAGACTTTCCTGCCCCTATCTGCCATCGCTATACCGGCAAATGTGGCCAGCCCCCTGCCACTTCAACTCGCTAACTCTGAGAGCTATGTCGACCACTTTGGTTCTCCGTCGTATTTCTTCGTTCCGGATTCGATCCCTTAGAGAAACTCCAAGCTCTCTCCATCGCTTGCTCTGCGACTTTTAGTCTGTGAACCAGCCCAACTGTCAGCGTCCAAATCTCTTCACTGTAGGTTATAGCGGGGAGGACGCACTCATTGAACACTGGTCTTCAAGCATTGGGATATATCTGTGGGGTTATTAGGGTTATTCTTATTAATGTTCTATAATTATATGAAAAGCAATAATCGTTTTAATTTTCTGATCTCCAATTTACTATCTATAAGTTTTGTAACTTTGCTATTTCAAATTGAATAGAGTCGCGTATTCATTGGTATGAATAAGCATTCTATTCAGTTATTGAATCGCAATAAGAGTTGGTGGTAAGGCTGATCATGCATAGCGAAGAGTTATGGGTGCTTCCGCCTCTGGATAATCTGCTTAATTCAAGAAAAAACCGTGTTAAAAAAAAAGTGCGAGTCGGACTCGCGCACGAAGGGTTCCGTACCAATAACTATAAAAACGAGCAAAAAAAAATCACGTTTGTTGTATGGGAGCCCCCTTAAATATTTATTTTATTCTATTTTTTTACTATTTGTTGATAAAGCGGCAACAGAAATACATTATCTGTGAAAATTTCAACTGTCTAACTATCACGGTTCATGAGAGACAGATGGTGACAAACGAACAGACGGACAGCGGAGCCTTAATAATAGGGTTCCTTTTAACCCTTTGGGTACGGAACCTTAAAAATGGGGTGTACTTATGCCATGGACACTGCCGTGTGTTGTACGTGAAAACGTTATATGAACTAAAATTGTCTCAAAATGGCAGCGCTTCCCCCTCCCCCGCACGTGAGGTTTTATAGTCCTTACTTAGCGTAATAAATTCTTTCCTTCATCTATCTAGTGAATTATACTTCTCAGTTCAGGCTGTTCGCCTATGGAACGCATTACCACTCTCAATCCCGCAAGCACAAACGTTAAACAATTTTAAACACCTTGTTTAAAACCTATTATCTTTGTAAATGAACCTTTTGGTATGCTTAGATAGTTCCGCTCATCGGAAACGCCGTCCGTGCTCCACCTTATTTTGTTTTATTATACAACATTGGATGGCAAATGTGCATACGACCCGCCTAATGTAAAGCGGTTACCGACGTAGTATAAAAATAAATATGTTCTGGATTAACATTAGGATATGTCTTATATCGGCTTTATCTTGTTCACGTTTTGCGGACAGACTTTAATATAAGTATTCTATGATGGCACCGTGCAATGTGTCACTCGTTACTTACTAGCCTTATGCACTTATGCCACACACAACTATTCCCAGCGGCGGATATAGAGCAAGTAATTAGTGCCAAATGCGACGTAACACGGAGCGCCTTGCGCATGGTTAGTTCCCTATATTCTATCACAGAATATGCAATCCTTTACGCACACAGTAAAAGTGTTACTTTTTGTTTATGAAATATAAGAACGGGAATTAACGCGATCATGCATAAGGGTATTTACATACCTTTATTATTGCCTGACGTTTCGACCAGGTTGCACCGGCCGTGGTCACAGGCTGACTGTCTCAGCGGTGTTACTCTGTCTCCGTTGTCGAGGTCGATGAATCTTCATCTACCCCCGTGTTGTTCGATATCCATGTACCGCGACATACTACACTCACGACATCCCTATTCTGCGAGCTTCATCGACCTCGACAACGGAGAAATATGGTTTTTTGCTGAGTAAACGGCCGTATCTTTCTTTTCCGTAATCTTATCAGTTTGATTTTTTTACAACTTCATGGGACCGTAGACCTGAATATACATTTCAAATTTCAGCTTGATACCTCCACGCATTCTGGACATAGAGGCTCTTGACAGGCAGACGGACCACAACGTGATGTTATAACCGTTTTTCCTTTTGAGGTACGGAACCCTAATAAGATTTTGAACACGAGTAATTTTTTTGGACAGTACATTATGCACATTGCACTCTACTGATTTACAAATTATGACAATATTTAGTAAATTTAGTTACGATTGCCGGTTTAATGCATTATAAAGTTGTCGTCGACATCGTATTGTTACAAGGTAAGCTAGGAAATTTATTAGAATTTCGTCGCATTACTAATAAAACTGTTTGCACTGTTACACATCACGCGATAATGTAGGCACATGTTTGTTAATGTCACGTGAGGATTATAATGTTCTCACTTCAGATTATAGTTTTCATGAGCCATTAATTCAAACGGCGTCTCATGCTTGGGGCACTGACGGGCCATTATGCCTGCCAAGGATATAAATACATAATTTTAACAAAAGCGATTCCAAACATTACTCTACATTTATGTATGTATATACAGGTTGATGATGATGATGATGAAAAAAACCAATCTGGTATACTCTTTCAAATAAAAAAAGTTTTTTTCAAATCGATTTATAAATCACTGAGTAATTAAGTAACAAACATAAAAAAAATACAGGCGAATTGAGGCCCTCCTCCTTTTCTAGAGTCGATTAAAAATGAGACGTGTTGATCGCTCAGAGTTCAGAACATGCAATAAGTCCAATCCATGAAACACTTGATGTGCCAAAAAGAAAGGAAGGCTGGCATCGGCGACCCCTTGGTGTTGCTGATCTCCATGGGCGGTGGTGATTGCTTTCCATCAGGAGACCCACATGCTCGATTGCCCCCCTCTCATATAAAAAAGAATATTCATTTTATTTATAAAGACAAGAAAGTAAGTGACGCCGTCCGGCAGGGGCTTTGCGATAAAACAGTAAATATGAAGCAATTTGATCTACACTACTTTGCGTGCTTCCGCCACCAATTAGTTCATGCAAACTACTACGGTTAGAATAACAACTAGGTTGTTGTTCTAACCGTCAACATCTACAGATCGCCTGAGGATGCCTCGCGTAGAGGCGAAACCGTCAGCATCTACAGATCGCCTGAGGATGCCTCGCGTAGAGGCGAAACCGTCAGCATCTACAGATCGCCTGAGGATGCCTCGCGTAGAGGCGAAACACGTGTCGCAGAGACGACCACGGCAGACAGAAGATACATGCGACCGCCACTGCCCCAGTGGCGGTCGCATGTATCTTCTGTTTCAGATATTGGAGATTCGCCGAGACGACCACAGCAGCTAGAGCAGAGACGACCAAAGCAGCCACGGCAGCCGCATGCAACTACTAACGGCAGTGGGTGGGTGCCGGCCGGCAATAGTTTGCATGAACTAATTGGTGGCGGAAGCACGCAAAGTAGTGTAGATCAAATTGCCTGTAAATTTGACTTCCGCAAAATAACACCTGAATCAATTAACTAGTAAATATGAGCCAAACAGTGGAAGCGAAGTCAGCTCTAAAGAGTCTGTACTGTACTGTGAGGACATGGACTTACAAGTAACGTGTGACAAGCTCGGTGGTCGATATATTTGTGTGCATGAACATGTCTGTTTGTCTCGGTTTGGATGTTTTTTAAGTATTATTTGTATGTATTTACAAAAAAATGTATTTAAGTATAATATCAGTTATCAATGCTTACCCAACCCAAATAAACAATGCTTGTACTATGGGTACTACCATAGTACAAGTATTGCTTAGTTTGGGACTAGGTGGGCGTGTGTAATTTGTCCAGGAATATATTTATTTACTGTGGCTGAATCGTCTCCACTGGAAAAGTCGTGGAAAATTTTGATCGTACATCGACCTCGAATATTCCAATGAGCATATGATTACGTCAGCATCAAACGGCGGGGGTGTATGACGTCTACAGAAATCACCAGACACCAGCTGATACTTGTTATCATCGCGCTTCTATTAGGATGTTCTGTACACATTGAACATGACAGGAATAAATCGGCTGACGAGAATTTAATCTTAGGGCTAACGGAAATAATTCGTCATCAACTATATTTGAAGATAGTTGAATTATCATTATATTAATAACTTTTCCTTGCAATTTTTATGCCTTTTCTCTCCATAAGAACCTTCCTTATACCTTAACGAAAATATTAAAATAAAAATTTGCAGAATTGGTCGAGCAGTTCTCGAGTATTGGGCTTAGCAACATTCATTTTATTATGGGACTACCTGGAGAGTATACCCTCTCAAACAAATAAGAATTATTAAAATTGCTGTTCAATTGACGGAGAAATCATTGAATTAAAAAAATATATATACAGTAGAACATAGAACCGCCCAGAAATTACCTATTATTGTTGTTTATTGTACCTGTACAATAAACAACAATAATAGGTAATTTCTGGGACAAAAACTATCTTATGTCCTTTCCCAGGACTCAAGGTATCTCTGAACCAAGTTTCATCTAAATCGGTCCAGCTATTTAAGCGTGAAGAGGTAACAGCTAGACACTCTGTCGCATTTAAAATATTTGTATGGATTGGCGTTCCGAAAACCAGAAAAAACGACACATATATTGATATATAGACATTTCAATCCCATCGCACCCCAATACGGGATGATGGTCACGTTAGCCACGTTGAATTTTAAAATCGATGTTGTTTTCGTAATCAGCGACCCGATAAACCATAAAAACAACACCCATGACGATTTTCAGATTAAAATGGAAAATTGTTGGAGAAGAGTGGTATCATCATCATCAGGTCATTTTAGTCTCTACTACAGGAGCATAACCCTCTCTCGTCCGTCGCATACAGGAGGATTTGGCCTACACTCCCCACGCTGGCCAGACGGGTTGGGGAGGCCTGATCGATGTTTTATAATGTACGAGTCATTTCCCTTAGTCGCCTTGTACGACATCCACGGGAAGAGACAGTGATTCTATTCTAGTCTGCCGGAAACCACACGGCCGTAAGAAGGAAGAGTGGTATACGCGGAATAAATTCAGTTTCATCGGTACCACTCCCAATGAGAATCTCAGCTTCAATTATACATAATTCGCTGCTAAACATTGATTTTACTTCAGGAAGGAGATCTTCCCCAAATTTTAATAATATTTTTGAAAACTCTTGGGCACGTAAAGTTCTATCTACAGCCTACTGCCTTATTGTTGGCGATTTCGCATCACGTGTTCCAAATCTTGGATTTCTATACCTCAACAAATAATACTCATCATTGTGGTTCTGCATCAGGTGTTCCAAATCTTGGATTTCTATACCTCAACAAATAATACTCATCATTATGGTTCTGCATCAGATGTTCCAAATCTTGGATTTTTATACCGAGATGGAATTTTCGTGTCCACATTTTCAAATCGATGCCATTTTCGTAATTGTCGTCGCAAAAAAACCATAGAATCAACACCCATATTGATATTATGACATTTCAACCCCATCGCACCCCCACAGGAGTGCTCTAAGTCACGTCAGTTATGTTAGATTATAAAATAGCTGTTGTTTTCGGAATCATCGACCCGATAAACCATAAAAACAATACCCATAACGATTTTCAGACGTTTGCACCTCATTTCACCCCTTTAGGGGTTGAATTTTGAATAATCCTGAAACACGTGTTTACTCATTTATCTACAGAAGTGCTCGTGTAAAGTTTCGTATAAAATAGTCCAACTAATCTTGGTTCCCCATACAAAATTTGGACCCCCATTTCACCCCCTTAGGGGTTGAATTTTCCAAATTCCCGTCTTAGTGAGCGCCTACGTCCTAACAGGAACCCCCTTGCAAAATTTGAGACTCCTAGCACTTGTAGTTTCTGAGATTTCGTGATGAGTGAGTGAGTGATTTTCTCTTTTATATATATAGACTAGCGGCCACCCGCGACTTCGTACGCGTGGAGTTAGTTATTTGCAAATAATTTTTAATTACATTCGAAAAAGATAAATACCTAATGAAGGGAAAAATATAAAAAAAGTTCAAAGCAATCAATATCTAGACGAATTTTTAGAATCAATGAAGTCGACGGATATAATTTTTTAAAACCTCTTTGTAAAACCTAAAGTACTTTTTATTGTTATAATAAAACATCCCTCCTTATAATATTAAGTATGTAGTTGTTTTCAATATTTTTTATACTTAAATATCATTTAAAATCCTTCTGGCATAAATACTTTAACTTCAATAACATTGGATTTTCATACAAATTTCCAATCCCCGTTTTAACTCCAAAAAGGGGTTGATTTCTAAAGATACATTATTAGTACACCTCCATACCATCTATAGAGCATACATTTTAAATTTCAAGTCTCTAACTTCAAAAACATAGGACTTTCATACAAACTCCCAACCACCGTTTTAACACCAAAAATGGGTTGATTTCTAAAGATACATTATTAGTACATCTCCACACTATCTATACATTTTAAATTTCAAGTTTCTTACTTCAAAAATATATAACTTTCATACAAACTTCCAACCCTCGTTTTAACACTAAAAAGGTGTTGATTTCTAAAGATACATTATTAGTACACCTCCACACCATCTATAGAGCATACATTTTAAATTTCAAGTTTCTTACTTTAAAAACATAGAACTTTCATACAAACTTCCAACCCCCGTTTTAACCCCAAAAAGGGATTGATTTCTGAAGATACATTATTAGTACACCTCCACACCATCTATAGAGCATACATTTTAACTTTCAAGTCTCTTGCGTCAAAAACATAGAACTTTCATACAAACTTCCAACCCCCGTTTTAACCCCAAAAAGGGGTTGATTTCTAAAGATACATTATTAGTACACCTCCACACCATCTATAGAGCATGCATTTTAAATTCCAAGTCTCTTACTTCAAAAATATAGAACTTTCATACAAACTTTCAACCCCCGTTTTAACCCCAAAAAGGGGTTGATTTCCAAAGATACATTATTAGTACACCTCCACATCATCTATAGAGCATACATTTTAAATTTCAAGTCTCTTACTTTAAAAACGTAGAACTTTCATACAAACTTCCAACCCTCGTTTTAACCCCAAAAAGGGGTTGATTTCCAAAGATACATTATTAGTACATCTCCACACCATCTATAGAGCATGCATTTTAAATTTCAAGTCATTTACTTCAAAATCATAGAACTTTCATACAAACTTCCAACCCCTGTTTTAACCCCAAAAAGGGGTTGATTTCCAAAGATACATTATTAGTACATCTCCTCACCATCTGCTTCAAAAACATAGGACTTTCATACAAACTTCCAACCCCATTTCTACCCCTTTAAGGGTGGAGTATCGCAAAATCCGTTCTTAGCGGATGTCTACACCCTATAAGGAACCTACCTGCCAAATTTCAAGTTTGTAGGTGTTATAGTTTCTGAGAATTCGTGATGAGTGAGTGAGTGATTTTCTCTTTTATATATATAGATAGATATATATTTGCTTTTATCCATTTTAACATATACACAGACTTCTTTGTTCATAATATAATTTGCTTTATTGCGTTTTTTGAAGGTACCACAAAGAAAGGAGCTTGAAAAAGATCGGTGACCTCTTGGTGTTTGCTGATCTGCATAGGCGGTGGTGATTGCGTTCTATCAAGTTCCTCAGATTCTCGTTTGCCCTCATCATATAAAAAAAGGATAAATAAATCCTGTTTAAATGACAGGTAACACACTAAATCCTCTCCCAAATTGATTCCAACAAAAATAGTATTACAAATGATTATGCAATCGTCAAGACGACACGATTTGCGACATGCACATAAAAAAAAGGAAATTGGCGAAATGCCTGCTTGTAGAGTAGACGGCGTCCTTGGCGCTGTTAGGTTCATTTCCTGATCGGTAACTGGCATAAAAATAAATTAACCTAAACTGAAAATAAATATTATGTATACACGCATATTTGGGGTGTAAGTGGCTGTGGTGCCTTTAAGAGGTTCTTGCAAAAGGGAAGTTCGGTACAGCGTATTTGTGAGCTGCCCGTATGAGGAAATACCTCTACTTCACAGAATCATCATCAGGTCATTTTAGTCTCCACTACAGAAGCACGACGCTCTCTAGTCCGTCCCAGATAGAAGGAGAATTTGGCCTACACTCCCCACGCTGGCCAGACGGGTTGGGGAGGCCTGATCAATGTTTTATAATGTATTTCCCTTAGTCACCTTGTACGACATCCACGGGAAGAGACGGAGTGATTCTATTCTAGTCTGCCGGAAACCACACGGCCAGACTACTTCACAGAATACCGCAGCCAAATAACGATTCCCTTGAGGGTTGTTGTGTTCCTGAGTGTGAGTGATGTCACGAATGAGTGGATGCGTTGACAGCGGGTGTGGCGACGCGTGAGCGTTATTTCATGTTGCGAGCGTTAATATGTAACAGCTATGTGGTCAGGTGGTGTATAATTGACGAGCTCGGTGGTCGAATGGTTAGCAATGGCCACGTTGACCCCGAGGTCGCGGGTTCGATTCCCGCACAAGGCAAACATTTGTGTGCATGAACATACCTGTTTGTCTTGGTCTGGGTGTTTTCTATGTATTATAAGTATGTATTTACAAAAAAAAAATGTATTTAAGTACATTTATCAGTTGTCTAGTACCCATAACACAAGCTTTGCGCTTAATTTGGGACTAGATGGCGCTGTGTAAATTGTCCAGAAACATCTATATCTATATCTATGTTTACAAATCGAAAAAGCGGCTAGATGCGGAAAGCTGAAGATCAAATCTAGATAAGCATAGAGAAAGGCCTACAAGTAGCAGGAATATAAATTAATAAAAGTAAATCCAGGTCGATAATGAAGATAACGAAGTTTTCAAATGTAGTTTTCACTACCCAATCAACGGCGCTTTATGTACTTTGAGCGACATGACAAATGATAGACAAGAGATAGATAAGTAGTTACTTAGGAAGTCGCATTATGTAAACCGGAATGTTTTGTAATACCTATCACACTTAGCGACGTTTCTATATTTCAGTTTTTGTATTTTTGACGCTTGTGGCAAATCTATAGTATTTACAACTATAAAGTTCATTGTTCGACATATAAATTATTGCTTGACAGTAATATATTTATTAGAAACTAGCTGATGCCCGCGACTTCGTTCGCGTGGACTTTATGATTCCGGCGTATTAATACAAATACGAACTAATGTAGATACATAAGATAATATTTAGTATTATACGTTAAAAGTCAACAAATTATTATTTTTATTTAAGATAGTAACCATAGTTTAAAAAATATATATATAAAATAAATGAAGGGAGTCTTTCCTTCGGGAGCTAATATGAAAAGAACTGAAGCGTTACTAATCCTCGATAAAGCCACATTGTTGGCCATTTCGTATTCATCTGAAACGATTAGTCAGCAATCCTGAAACATTTTCACTTTGTCACAGTTTCGTGTCACAAAGCATGTCGGTGTTTCCGATCTGTATAAATCGAGTAGAATATTGAACATTGTATTTGCCTCCTTCCACCTAGAAGTAATATGGATGCTGCTGTGAGATATTATTTTGGCGACTGATTTCAGCGAGGATTGCTCTCGTCAGGTATGTTTTTCCAGTCCCTCCTGAAGCATCTAAGAAAAACAGTTTCCCCTCGTTGTTTAAAAGACTTTGCATCACAAAATCTTGCTACATAGCGTCCCGCAAATGCACGCAATTTTCTGGTTTGTGCGAATAAATCAGCTGTCTCATCAGGCTGAACAACTTTTGCTAAGGCGTCATTTTTATATTTCTTATAGTTTAGCTAAACCATTATGGTTCTGCATCAAGTGTTCTAAATCTTGGATTTTTATACCTCATCAAAAAATGATCATCAGGTTGAACAGCTTTTGCTAAGGCGGTATTTTTATATTTCCTATAGTTTACCGGAACCATTATGGTTCCGCTCAGGTGTAACAAATACAAATACAAATAATTTATTTGCTAGCAAACACGGTACATAACATGTGGTTTATATAAATAACAAAAGTACAAGCGTGCCGCACCAAAAATTGGCATGCAAAATCAGGAAATGGTTACATTTTTAATCTAATCTCAAAAAATCCTAGTTATAATGTCAATGTTATTATAATGTCAAAATATCGTAATCATAATGTCAATATCAATTCAATTAATTCCAGTGGTAAAAATAACTGCAAATTCAAATACACATAATAATTCATAAAATCGATATAATAACATAATTTCAAAAAGAAAATTTATTGATATTTATGTCAAGTTATGTCAAATTTAGTAAATTGTAAAGTGATTTAATTATCTAATATTTCATTCTTTTAAATTCGTCAATATTGTACACACAGTTGTCACAAAGCAAACGAAACAAACGGGACTTAAAAATGTTTATAGGCAAGTCTTTAAAAGTCTCAGGTAATAAGTTATACAAGAAAATTGACATATTGTAACAATTTTTAGCAAAACAAGTGGTACTATGGGAGGGACCGGCCAGGCGATTTGGATATCTCGTCAGAAAGTTTACCACATCATGTTTTTTTGTATATAAATTTAGGTTCTTCCTAACGAAAATGCAAATGTCAAAAATATACATCGCTGGTAGTGTTAGTAGTTTTAACTTTTTGAATAACGGTCGGCAGGACTCTAAAGGGCCCACACCACACATCGCTCTTATGCATTTTTTTTGAATAAGAAAAGCTCGATTTATGTCGGCTGAGTTGCCCCACATAATGAGACCATATCTTAAGATAGAGCATACGAAGCCATGATAAGCCATCAGCGCAATTTGTTGACTGCATATTTTTGTTAAACGATATAGTGCATAGACAAATCTGTTTATTTTTTTGCATACGGAATCTACATGTTCTTTCCATGTTAACTTGGAATCTAACATTATTCCCAAGAATTTAGCTGTGCTGAATTCGTTAACGGGAACTCCAGAGTAGGATACAGATATATCGAGAGGTTTGCCATTTTTATTATAAAATTGTATTAGTTTTACTAATATTAACGCAAAGATTATTAAGTTTCATCCAGTTAATAACATCGTTTATCATATCGTTTATTTCCTTTTCATAGTCAATATTAGCTTTTTTATGAATAATAACTGAAATGTCAATAACAAATATTGGAATTTTATACCGAGATGGAAATTCGTGTCCACATTTTCAAATCGATGCCATTTTCGTAATTGACGTCTCAGAAAACCATAGAATCAACACCCATATTGATATTATGACATTTCAACCCCATCGCACCCCCACAGGAGTGCTCTTGTGTCACTTCGATTATGTTAGATTATAAAATAGATGTCATTTTCGGAATCAGCGACCCGATAAACCATAATAACAATACCCATGACGATTTTCAGACGTTTGCACCTCATTTCACCCCTTTAAGGGTTGAATTTTGAAAAATCCTGAAACACGTGTTTACTCATTTATCTACAAAAGTGCTCGTGTAAAGTTACGTATAAAATAGTCCAACTAATCTTGGTTCCCCATACAAACTTTGGAACCCCGTTTCACCCCCTTAGGGGTTGAATTTTCCAAATTCCCGTCTTAGTGAGCATCTACGTCCTAAGAGGAATCCTTATACAAAATTTGAGACTCCTAGCACTTGTAGTTTCTGAGATTTCGTGATGAGGGAGTCAGTGATTTTCTCTATAGAAAATTTTTCTTTAAACTTTAAATGATGATAGCTTTTTAATCTGACATCAATTCAATGAAACAAAGCCTATATGTTGCTCAGGGATGAGCTTAATCTTTTAGTGAAAACCGCGTAAAAAATCTGTTCAGTTAGTTTTAAAGATTAGCGAGTACATACAGACAGACAGACAGACAAAAAAATCAAAAAAATCTTTTTTGTGTTCTGTTACTCTTTTATTATCGCCCACACTCATTTTTTGTTAATTTTATCAAATGTACAGACACGCGGTTCCTACTGTTTTATTATATGTATATGGATATATTGATACACTATTGTTACTTTTAGCGGGTTTTACTGAACTTTTGAGTGTGCAACTAATGTATTTGCAATATCCACAGTTATAATCGATAAATAGTAAATAAATATTTCTGGGCAATTTACACGTCGCCATCTAGTCCCAAATTAAGCGCAAAGCTTGTACTACGTAATGTACTAGACAACTGATAAATGTTCTTAATACATTTTTTTTTGTGAAAATACATACATGTTATTCATAGAAAATACCCAGACCAAGACAAACAGACATGTTCATGCACACAAATGTTTGTCTTGGGCGGGGATCGAACCCGCGACCTCGAAGTCAAAGTAGCCATTCGAACACCAGGCTCGTCAAATAGAAAGTAATATTCAATATTTTATTTTCTTTCTCCAGTATTTTTGATTTCACTCTAAATATTAGTTAATCAATAGGAGATAAGTACGTAGCCAAGAAATCATACATCAAACTATCAAGGATTTATCCAGCGCTGTTTTTGAATCTCACAATTTCAATTACAAATATTTCCAGATTGTGACTGACAATAAATTTATATATAAATCTTCAGCAAGGCTACAGTAAACGTAATACGTTAAATTTAATACTAATGACAGTGGATGGAAGCCAAAAGGGTCAGTCATAAGTAACTTTATAGTGCACAGAATATAAAAACACAATAATTATTATATTTTACAACTTCTATATATACAAAAACCTCGAGTCGCGGTATTTGTGGTCGCACTTCTACTACGTAGTACTATTACGAGTACTTATAGTGTGCTTCTACGAAACAGCGCCATCAATTTTAATGATTTTTTTTGGAAAATAATAACATGGCGACAAGAAATACTAAATGGGTGACACAAATACATTCAAGTCAGTATAATAGTCGCCCAGTTTCACAATTTTAGATGCTCGGTATTACTACTTTTTTATGTATATTTGATAGGTATGAAAATAATAATAATATAACAAAGTATATTTCATTAATTTATATATCAGAACAACGTTAGCCGGGACAGCTAGCCGTTTATGAATTTCTTAAAATAATTTCAAATCAATTAATGAAAGAAAAAATGAATAACTCATTGTAGATAATTTATTTCAATTATTTTAGTAATTATTTAAATTGTCCTTAGTTTAATATTATTTCATTCTCAGTATTTTAATATCTCATTTTTATTTTTACAAATTATTATTACATTGGTTGCACAATGAGCTGACCGTCCGTGTCCCGTATTTCACTGATGGGTTTCACTGAAAATCAGTGCCTGGCTCACGCCGTGGTTTATACTGAGTAAGATCCTTTTAAATTAGACATGTGGACACACCTGACAAGGTTCATACTTTTAGATAAACATGTCTCTATACCACATACAATGATGTATTGTGTTGTATTTCTATAAGTATCGTTGTGCTTAATGTAACTTTTCATTCATTCACTCTCGTTTTTGTGATGGGAAAGCCGCATGAGGTCGAAACGGCCAGCTGACTTTTTTTATCTTCTATCATTTAACAAATTTTTAATCAATCAAAAACAAAATAAAAATACCTTCTGGCTCACGGACTACAACCTGCGGCCCGCGGGTCGCTGGTTGTTTATGGCTGCTTTAGATGAACAGATTACATCAAAAGAATGGAGGAAGAGATTAGATTCAGAAAACTATGTATTTGATAAAAATCATTCCGCCTATATAACAGCAGCGTGTAGATGGAAAAATCAAGGATACAACCCATCTGACGCTATGCGCTTTTACAGGCTGATAATCGACCTTTTAGATTTTACGTTTCCTGGGTTTGCTGTTCTGTCACTAGTGTATTTATAACAGACTTATTATGCTAAAGGACTTAAAAAAATCTAATTCTGAAACAATGTAAGGTAATGCACTAACATTACGAGGATTTGTGGTAAATTATGGATTGTACTTATAGTAATTCACTGTAGGTAATTTTAACAAAGTGACAGAAAATGTAATATTTAAGTTCTCAATGAAAATTGTCTCCCTGGCTGGCAGCCAGTAAGGGTGATGTCATATATACTCGAAGGGGGCGCCGGCGCTCTTGCCAGACCATTTGTTTTAATTGTATTGCAGTATTAGCTGGGGGATTATGATTAATTTCCTTTTTTATTTGGCTACTAATAATATTTTTTACCAAGTTAGTAAATACAGTAAATTCTTAGTTTGTTTAATTATCGATAATATTTCGATATAATCCGACTTAAATTAAACTTTGAAGTTTCATAATATTGTGATACGAGAATACCAAATTTGACCTTTCAGAGATCGGGACTGGATCGGAACTGAATTTTGACTACATTTTATTACGAGAATTGTCCCACAGGGGCGCTACCCGCTAAGCTAAAGCAAATTCCCATCGGATTTTTTAATTGCGAAAACTTAACTTTAACTTAAGTTTATGGTATTTGTGTTTAGCTTAGCCGATAGAAACTCTGGAGCTCTACCGGCGAAGATCAAGAAGATATTTAAAGTCAATAAATAAACCTATTTTTCGAATCAAAATATTCCATGGCTTCAGTTTCAGCGGTAATACCTCTGAACTACATGATTCTGCAAGAGAGCATAGACTAGCGTATTTTCCAAAATGTTGAGTATAATGGCTATAATAAAACTATAATGTTTCCTCCAGTATCTTGACCCACTGACACAGTGGTTAAAATAGACCAGGGGTCACCTATTAGTTTCATTGCGTGTCTATTTGTAACAAATATAACTCTATCGCGATCCGTTTGATTTATGATAATAACTAGCAACCAAGACTTAAAACGTCAATGCTACTAAGCAGAGACAAGACCAAGCGTGGGTTATATTGAAATATCACACATTTTGATATGATATCTCCGAATCTTCTTGGTCCACACAAAATAGGTCTGCCATTTGGTGACCCCTGAAGTAGACCGTTAAATTTTTATTGTTTATGAAAACGAAACTTGCATTTACGCACAAATACGCCTCAAGGTGCGTTATCTCTGCTGAGTGTTACTAATCCTACGGTTACATTAGCATTGTTTGTTTTGGAACTGATTTCAAGTGTTTCATGTCTTTTCAATTCAAATAGGAGTACTAGCGCTATCTCAATTTATTGTTGCATCCTATTGATGTGTTTTGACAACTTCCAATTTGCCATGAAGATTTTAATTCGTATGATTTTAACACAGAACGTTTGCGGGATTCTAGGTTGGTAGATTTAAATGGGATTTATGTCTAAATTTGACATCTATATTGTATGGTAATTTGATTTCATTATACTCTTCTGATTTGTTTTGGTTTTGGCCAACAGTAATACCATGGTTTTAGCAAAATCGTCCTTTTCTGACTTCGTTATTATCAACCTGAACATGTGGTTATAAATTTTAACTTACACGTAATAACAGTAATAACTATTAATGATCTTCTATGCATTATTTAAATTTATCTAATTCTAAAAACTTTTCTGCTATTAAAAATTGTTCAGTTGCATCTATTGCAACATCAGTTAATTCTATATTTGCCATTTCACCAATTTAACCAACATTAATCTTTCGGACTCTGTCAGTTACAGCTAATGTGACTAATCCAGGTGGGAATGGCTATTCAGATCTACTACACAACCAGTTTTTGTCGTGTTGTGCTAAATTAGAAATTATTTTTGTTCCGTCTAGACCTAGTTATTAAAAATAACAAGCCTAGTTTCGGATGCAGTGTGATTGACAGCGACATAACGTTAGTCGTATCGCCTGACATCGGCTGCATCGTCCCCCGCCCCCAGAATTACTCTCTTGGCTCCGCACCAACAGATAAATCGACTGACTTATGGGTAATGAGATATTCGGTACAAATTGATTATGTCAGTGTAATTAAAACTGTGATGTCTTTATGAGATACTAACTTTCGCTCTCGACTTCCTTTATGAATCCCGTGGAAATTACTAAAACTTCAGCATAATTCCTATGACTAGGATAATTTGTTCTTTTGACTTTTTTGTGTGTAATTGTTTATGTTGTTTCTTGACGTTTTTGTGTATGTATTAGGTTGGGGAAAAAGTCTTTTCGTATTTTATATGAAAATTCAAAACATTTTTTAATAAAGTTTATTTACATTTAACTAAAGTATGTAGGTGCCATTATGTTCGATAAGTTTTTGCCATCTTGTAGGTAGAGACATGATCCCATTACTATAGAAATTTTGGGACTTCTGTTCAAAAAACCGCGACAAGTGGTTTTGGCAGCGTTCTCGTGATGTTAACCTGACATTGCCTAAAGAATTCTTAAGAGACCGAAACAGGTGGAAATCAGAAGCTGCAAGGTCAGGACTATACGGCGGATGCATTAACACCTTCCAGTCAAACTCTCTTAATTTTTGCTGAGTGGCTAAAGATGTGTGAGGTCTAGCGTTATCATGGTGAAAAATCACACCCCTTCTATTAATTAATTCCGGCCGCTTTCTCTCAACTTTTTGCTTTAATCTCATCAGTTGTTCACAGTAGAGTTCAGAATCGATAGTCCTGCCTGGCGGTAACAGCTCATAATGAATATCTTCCCTTCCAATCCCACCATACACACAGCATCACCTTGTTGCGGGTTAACCCGGGTTTCGCCAGAGTCTGTGAAGCCTGGCCGGCCTTTGACCACGACCTTTTTATGCGCCAAAACTGTTTTGTGGTCAATTCCTAGTTCTTCAGCTACGTCGTAACTACTGATATGCCGATCTTGCTCCACTTTTTCAGAAATGACATCCATTTTATCCGTAACAGGGCGACCAGAGCGACGTGCATCTTTCACATCAAAATTTCCGGATTGAAAACGCTTAAACCAAATTTGTGCCACTCTCACAGACACTGCACTAGGTCCATAAACGTCACAAATTTTTTTCGCAGCTTGCGTTGAATTTTTACCTTTTTTGTAGTAAAATTTTAAAATGTATCGAATTTCTTCATTAGATTCACTCATCTTGACAGTAAAAAAAACAAATGAAAATCACACATTTACCTAATTTGAATTTGGAATTATCTTTTTTAAAATTTAAACTTTTTAAAGATATCAAAACCTGCTAGATACAAATGGTATAACCAAAGAGATTTTATTACAAGTTCATACATACTATAATGCGAAAAGACTTTTTCCCCTACCTATTATGTCCGTGATGTCGCAACTGGTCCTAACTGAAAATCTGCTACAGATTTCGGTTTTTATACTGAGGTGGGACCATTACTTTCAATTTTCTTATATAATAATTGCGTCTGTTTGACTTGTTTGTATAGGTGCTGTGTAATGTACAAATATAATTTGTTTTTCTTCTTCTTCTATTCCGAGATACATAGCACAAATTGATTATATCTAGGTAGTTCAGTCCATGATATCTATATGAGATACTTTTTTTCTCGACTTCCTTGATATTCCGTGGAAATTGCGGAAAATGGGCATGATTCATTGCCTACATATTAAAGGGAAAGTCCGTAAAATTTCAGATTTCTAGGTCCAACACTCTGTTGACGAGCTGGGTATCGATGAATCAGACCGTAAATAATTTTTGTACATTTAACAAAATGTTGGACTTGTGTGTTTGTGGCCAAAAGAAAGTGTTTTGGATACTTGTCAGTTGGCAGAAGATTTATAATGTGCGCTGGAGAAAACTATAAATCATACACAGACCTAGATCAGTGAAATCTATATTGAAATCATACGTGAAAGACTATTAATACATACGAAATATAATAAAAAAATAAGAATATTTTAATGCACTCGTAGTGTCGGCGACAAATGACGCCATTCAGTGGACAGTCGTCCACGGAACTTCCAAAACTTCCGGCTCTTTCTGCATACTACGGTTATGTGGAATCAGTACTTAGATATGGATTGATAATATGGGGGAACGGTGTGGGTTTTAACAGAGCCTTTATTGCACAAAAAAAATGTGTTAGTCCTATATGTGGAGCTGCGCCTTATGATTCTTGCAAACCATTATTTATGAAACTAAAAATATTGCCTTTACCATGCATATACATATTAGAAATGGCAAAATTTACAAAATCTCATATGTACTTGTATCAAAGAGCATCTGATATTTTTCCCCGCAATACAATAAAAGGAAATCGATTAGCACAGAATCATACTCCTCGCTCTTCATTATATCAAAACAATTGTTATGCAATGTCAATTAAAATTTTCAACAAGCTACCTGAAGAAATTAAGAATTTAACGAGTAATAAATTAAATGACGCCTTGTGTAAGTTTCTTCTTGAGAAAAGCTATTACTCAGTAAATGAATTTCTGCAAGATTCAATTAAATAAATACTTATGACAAATTGACATTAACTTTACATTTAATAATCTAACAAATGATGACTATATAATAATATGTAAATTGATTAAAAATAATTTGAGATTCGATATTCAGACAATTTGTAATTTAATTATATTTGCATGCTATACAAGTAGCAGATGAAGGAAGCTATGTATATACATATCTCATAAGACCACTTTGTTTGTACCTTTATCTGAGCAAATAAAGATTTCATTCATTCATTCATTCAAAAAAAAGAAACACGACTCCCTGCGGCCAAAATTTCTCGTTCATGATGGGTCAGTATCTCACCACAAATGAACTAGGTACATAATAATAATAATTTTTTTTTTTGGCCAATTTGTCAGAATATTATAAATATAAAAAAAAAATCACCTCCCCGCCTATGTGTGAGGATAATATTCTGGCGAGTGGGCCGAAATTATTCAATAAATTTGGTGTTATCAAAAAAATGTCGAATGCCATCTGCAATGATGGAGCGCTATGCCTTATTTAGTAGTATATTACTTAATAGGTAGATGGCGCTACACTGCAACTTCACAGCAGTAAAACATAAAAGGAACTAAAGGCAACTTTGTGACGGGATTCCAACCGCTCGATCCTCAGTAGGTACATGGTCTTCTAAACTAGTCAAGCAAGCTGTTGCATTCCTCTGAGATAAGTTGTTCAGAGATGCATCGAGAGATGATTTCACCACGCAAATGTTATGTTTGAATAGAAAAGGTCATCGTCGAAAATAAGTTTTTTCACGGACAGCGCGAGGTTAGATAGTCCAAAGACTATGGCATTGTGCATCACCACTGCAAATAGAGTGCAGTCATTAGTCAACCGGCAAACAATTAAAATGCGATATCCGTGCCAATGTTTACAACTCATTGATATCGTGGGTAGTACGAAATGTGAATGCAATTTTGTATAGTGCATATCTCAGAAAAAAGTGTGTATGATAGGTTTTATTCAAACATATAGTTGAACTAAGTATATAGGTGTTTCGTTGTGAATTTTTTTTATACTACGTCGGGTGGCAGACAAGCCACGTCCCACCTGATGTGAAGCGGTTACCGTAGCCATATCAACGCTCGCAACATGAAATATCGCGTGCTGCCACCCCCGCTGCCAACGCAGCAACTCCTTTCGTTTTGGTGACCTCTCTCACTCGCAGGAACACAACAACCCTCAAGGGAATTGTTATTTGGCTGCGGTATTCTGTGAGGTATGTCCTCAGTCGGGCAGCTTAAAAAATACGCTACGCCCTACCTCTCTTTTCGCCAGAGCCTCTTCTGTCAGTCAGCAGGGTGCACCACGTGCAGGTGAGGTTGAATTTGCTTGAAAGATGTCGATGAACCACTTACATTCCAGACATATATAATTGCCACTCACACCGGTGTTGCCCCCGGCCGTTTTACTGGCATTTCGGGGGCCCATCTAGTGAGTGGCAAGCCACCGCCTGCCGCAAATAACTAGCAATAAAAGCAGTTATGGCAGGCGTCCGTCCCTCTTCTTTAATAGCCTGATATTATGTTCAACCAGGTCTCATCTCCATAGCCCATTTATTATCCATCACACTTCGCAATAGTTTCAACGCCTGCCGAGACCTGCTCATGGGTATATCGTTCCATTGACATATCCTGGAGCGGGTCACGGCGGGCGTACAACATTACACTTCTCAAAGGGGCCTATACGCGTTGGATCTATATCCCCGCGCACGCCTATCAAATGACCGGGCTTGACCCGTGAATCAAGAGAGATTATATAATAGACAGTACCTAAGGATGTATTACAAATGAAGAGCGGAGTCTCCTAATATAGACATCTTGTTTGCCTAAAATGAAACTCCAACAATATTTATATGACAACACTGTCCATGTGAAAATGAAAATAAACTTTTTGATTTGATTTTGATTCATAAATTTACGATCTACCTGATGTAAAGCAGTTACATTGGTAACTGCTACATATTGATGTAGCCTTTAGATTTAGACGCTTACTTAAGGAGCTAACGTGTTTGCACAGCGAGGTTGCCTGTTTACGTATGGTGGCCTCACTCACTCGCAGGTACACAACTTAGAACTCTGTTATTTGGCTGCGGTCTTTTGAGGTGGATACATACCCAGTTGAAGACAACATGACCTTAATCTCTTTAATAAGAAGTTGTCACCCAGCAGTAGGATTAACAATGGCTGACGACGACGACTTCTTTGAACTATCATACTGACGCTTCCGGATACAAAGGTCGTAAAAGCCATTTGCCAAAAATCCAAGATGGCTTTTACGACCTTTGAATCCGAAGGCCATTTTGGCTTTTTGGCAAATGGCTTTTACGACCTTTGTATCCGGAGGCCATTTTGGCTTTTTGGCAAATGGCTTTTACGACCTTTGTATCCGGAAGCATCGATACGTCCGGTCACTTATTCTACCAATCATTGATTATGCTGATGTCTGCTATCCGGACCTACATGTAGATCTTCTCAATAAGTTGGACCGGCTTATCAACAACGCTATCCGTCCGTGGCTTGAGCCAGCTTTCAGATACTAGAATAGTGTGGAAAGAAGAGGATGAGAAAGTGTCAAGTACGTCAGAGTAATGAGCGGGTATGCTTTGAGCATTGAGATGACAAGTGTTGAAACAGTGAGGTGTATCAATGATAGCATTACCAAGTAAATCGTACGTCATTTTCTTTTTCGGGCCATGCTCCTTCCAAAGATATAAATATAATAAATAATAAATATTCCTTGACAAATTACACACGGTCATCTAGTCCCAAACTAAGCACTATATACTACGTTCACAGCAGGATTGGCAACATGTTCTTATGTCTGTGTTATCTGTAGCTGTAAAGTCAGCAGCATGACTGTATGTATTTCGAATGGAACATAAAAGAATACTGCGTAATTCCACATCGTACTGTAATACACATAAATAACGCAGCAAAAGGGTAAACATTGAAAAAATTGATCAAACGAATCCATTACACCAAGTTAGTATTGGTAAGGGCTACCGCAGACAAACGACCCTGATTACTATACCAATAATATTTGCCTACATCAACCCACAATCATCCCACTGCTGGGATACAGGTCTTCCCTCGATCGAAGGGATTAAGAGCGTATTGCACCACGCTGCTCAACTGCGAGTTGGCGAAATTATTTAAATCCAGTCCCAAAATAGCAAAACGATAAAAGAAGAAACATAACTGAACACTCGATGCTGAATTAGTAACGGATTTGATGATTATTTGGCATTGGCTAAACTAACGCAGTCAAGCACATTATATATAGTTGATGTTTCTGCATACCATATTCATAGTCAACAGTTTCTGAAAGAGGTTCTGTTCTGACATTTTTCTGTTATAATTGAAATCGTACGAGCGCTGTATAATAAATACAAGGGGATTTCTGCTATTTCTTGCTCTAAAGCCCAACTTATGTATTATATTTCATTGTCTTTATCCCGGCTTTACAGACATGCCGAAGTGTATTCCAAAAGTTTCGATAAACATTAAATTAATTCGCGATATATGCTACGTCACTTTTAACACTAATGTTTGTGTAAAAAACTGCAACAATTACAAAATAAATAAAAATAATGCGTGCGGGTGTGAAGTTTCGCTAGAGTATGTGGAAAATAAAGAAAATTATGAAAAGTATTTGTGTAATGAAAAGTTTATCTGTATCGGCTACTTCTTTAGCAGTTTCTGACTTTACTCTCAAATACCCGGGTGGAATTTTCATAGATATCATTAAAATTTGTCAAAAACGGCGCTTGTTTTGAAAATACACTGAGAAAATTGACAATATAAATATATAAATCTAAATTTATATTCTATTAAATTCTATTGATGCAAGAATAAAAACTTTTTAACGATTCGTCGTTCGTGTGTAGCAGCCCTTACTTGCTCCAGTTCCGAATTGCGTGCGAGCCAGCTATAGGGCTGTCGAAATGATAATATTGCGATACGCACAAATATATAACCGCCATTTGCCATGCGTCGGATACGTCGGATATTGAGAATCGACGGCTAATCGGTTGTTTAAACAGGATTTATAGTTTAAGGGGTGTAAGTAGCTTACCATGATCTTTAGAGCCTAAGCACATGGTATCTACCACCACCTACCGACTAGCGAAAGAGGCTCTGGCAAAAGATAGATATTTGAGAGCTGGCCAACTGGGGAAGTACCTCCACCTTACAGAATACGGCAGCCAAATAACAATTCCCTTCACGGTTGTTGTGTTCCTGCGAGTGATTGAAGTCACTAGGACGAGCGTTAGAAGCGGGAGTGGCAGTGCGCGAGCGGCAGTGCGCGAGCGATATTTCAAAGTGCCAGCGTTAATATAACGGTAATCTCTTCACATCAGGCGGACCGTATGCGTGTCTGCTACTCGATGTAATATACAAAATAACTTATTATTTATTTTGTACATATATTATTTGGGTGACATAGCGTGAAGAAGCATCTTGTAGGCCAGCATGGCAGCGTCAACTGACAAGACATCAAGGTCTCTTGTCCGTTGCTGATGCGATTGGGGCTCCTCTTTTCGCTTACCATCAGGCGATGCGGAGCCAATATGCTGAGCTAATATTAAAAAAAAACCACGAGGATCATTACTACCGTCTCAGCTAAAGAAGTGAGATAGGAATTAAGTACAATATTTAATAATTCCATCCTTACTTATACTGCTTATACTGTACAAAGCCCAGATTCGACCTCACATGGAGTACTGTTCGCATCTCTGGGCCGGTGCGCCCCAGTACTTGCTTGCTCCATTTGACTGCATACAACGAAGAGCAGTTCGAATCGTCGTATATTATCTTGATAATTGGCGATCTACTGCAGTGCGTTTCTAAGACATTTTATACCACGATAGGTGAAACTGTTGGAATCAACTTCCCTCAGCGGCATTTCCGAACAGTTACGACATGACATTGATAGCATTCCACCAGGAGAGCCACCACCAGTCTCCACCTGGTGGAAAGCAATCGGCACTGCCCGAGGCACTGCATGACGCTCAAAACTAGGACAAGCACCCCCCCCCCCCCCACTTCCCCTCCGTCATCATATAAAAAATATTTTAATAGGCGTCTTAATCGAAGGGGTTTGGAGCGTACTCCTGCTCAACTGCGGGTTGGCGGAGGCCGCCTAAAGGCCACTGACTTGGCTTGACAACTGTCATCTAACGACAGCAACCAGGACCGACGCGACGGCTTAACGTACCATAAGTGTACATAAACATGGAAAAAAAAAACTTAAAATTTTGCAGACGGGTTTTTTGCATCAGTCAATAATTACTTGTTTATTATTGTTTACATGCTTTGTGGTTTGACGTGAACACGTCTTTAAAATTACATAATATCCATCGGGAGGCAATTCAAATAAACGAATGATAACAAAATCGGGGGACACAGTTTGGTGTTGCAGCTATAAACCTATCATCTCCGTCCAAAATTCAATCACACCACTGGATAGATGAAGGATCAAAGAATTTACAACGCTATGTAACGACTATTGAACATCTCATGCGGGGGAGTGGGATGCGCTGCCATTTTGAGATAATTTTAGTGCATATAATGTACAACACACGGCCGTGTCAGACCACACCCCGTTTTTTTTTCATACTACGACGTCTTACTTTGAAAGCTTACATAGGTTATTCTTAAGCCCGCCTCTGCCATCGTAGCACCTCCAGGACATCAATCAGCTTTACAAATGTTTAAAACAACGAGTTTGTGTTACAAAAACATCGAGCCATTAAGTATGAGAAGAGACGGTGCCTTTGCGTATTCTACCGACTGTACAATGGGTTATGTTCAGAGGAGTTATTTGATATGATGTCCTCGGCCTCTTTTTTTAAATGAGAGGGCGGCAAACGAGTATGTGGGTCACCTGGTGGAAAGCAATCACCACCGCCTGTGGAGATCAGCAACACCAAGGCAAGAAACTCATAATCACATGTTAAAATGAAATTGTGCGCGTATTTACCTTGAACTCTGAGGCTGTGGAATTAATTCCCCGCCCAGGTTTTCCCAGGTGACTACAGTATGGAGTTCTTCACGAAAGACGTAAAGGGGTTTTTACAGGGTCGCCAACGCATGACTAATGCCTCTGGTGTCGCAAGCGTTCATTGACTGCTTTCCATCAGGTAGATCGTACGCTTGTTTAACACCCATCATTATGGTTGATTATATAAAAAAAATGTGTCCCATTTTATCGCAAGAATTAGGTTGTACGGGGCGGACGCTTCATGTACTTTGGCTATACAATATTTTGAAAAATGGCGGCCGACCGGAAAATCGAATTTGCAATGTTCCACTTTACACCCATCACTGTCTCCATCCCAGCATGACTCAAGATGTGACACAATTAGGAAAAACATGCAATTTCATATTAATGTGAAAGTGAAAATTAATGTGAAGGAATTGGGTCAAGTATTTTCGTGTATGTAAATTCACGAACAGCTTATTGCGTCAAATCAAATCCCATGTGGTCATCATCAAGATCACTATCATCGTCATTGTCAGCCTGTATCTACCCATTGCATAGGCCCAATGCTTTAATTGAATCAAAGGCTCGTTTCGTTTTTAAATGTTTAATTAAAAACTTTAATTCACAGAACCTGCGGCGCACATTCAATTATAAATCCCTAATATAGTATTACCTATCTACTATATAAAAATAAGTCGGGTTTTCCTTCCTGACGCTATAACTCCAGAACGCACGAACCGATTTCCACGGTTTTGCATTCGTTGGAAAGGTCTCGGGCTCCGTGAGGTTTATAGCAAAGAAAATTCTGGAAAAATTTGAAAAGAAAAGCGGGAAAATCTGTTTTCACATACAGCGCCATCTGGTGGCGAAACGGAGTTCGCCGGGTTTGCTAGTTTTAAAATAATTCTTTAAAATGATAGTTTTAGTTTGATTTAATGATAGGATCTAGTTGGCATCTTTTGTCTACCCTAAGACACTTCTTTTAATACTTTTTATCAAGAAACGTTAAGGCCCTTGTCTGTCGAAATTAGCGGAATAAAAATCATATCTTAGAAGCGTAATGTACAAAAAACGGCAGTTTTTAGCACATTTCGCTACTATTTCTAAAACATTTTGAGCGCTGGTACAATGGCGTAAAAAGCACTTTAGTAAATTGTATATAGGAATTTCTGGTATTTATATATATCTAGCTAACCCCACAGACGTTGACCTGTCTTCCTAGATATAAATATTAAATTCGATTGATTTCGCGCTCGCTGTCAAATGACTGACAGTCCTGTCAAACATCAGAAAAGTTAATATGGTGCTTCAGTTTTATAAATTTTCTTATATTCCGCGCTTTTCACCTTCTCCTGACAATAACAAACACAACAATGAAGAATTAGCGAAATTGATCCAGCCGTTCACGCATAATGCGATGACCAAGGGAAATAGATATTAATTTTTGGATACTATTTAACATAACATCAAAAAAATACATTGCTAACCTAACCTGACCTATTTTGCACATCAAAAAATACTTATTGCTTATCAAATGCAGGATTTGATGTGCTATCAGATTTATTTGATGTGCTTTTAGTGGATCAATTTAATATTTTCCTTAATTTTTAAAAGATATGATTTTTTATTCAAAGTGGCGCCACCTTCGCGGATACAAGGGCCTTAACTTCTATACAATCACCGTAATTCAGGGTTGCATCCTCGTACAAAATAACATATATAAAATGTGATTTATCATCTGACTGTACGTTACGAAATCGGATCATACGAAATTAGAGCATTTTAGACGCGTTGATATGTTTTATGTATCTCGAGGAAAGAGTAAACATGACCTCAATTTCCGTTAGTTGGGAAGTTCGTAAAAGATATCTTCATTTTTTCTCTCTCTCAAGTCTCAGTAGATAAGGTGTAAAAGAATCAGTGTACAAAGCTATATGCATAGGCCGTGTGGTTTCCGGCAGACTAGAATAGAATCACTCCGTCTCTTCCCGTGGATGTCGTATAAGGCGACTAAGGGAAATACATTATCAAACATCGATCAGGCCTCCCCAACCCGTCTGGCCAGCGTGGGGAGTGTAGGCCAAATCCTCTTTCTGTCTGGGACGGACGAGAGAGGGTCGTGCTCCTGTAGTGGAGACTAAAATGACCTGATGATGATGACAAAGCTATAAAGATGTTATTTTAATAGAAATCAGGTAAGTTCAGTGGCTCACATACTATTTTTTGTGGCTTACTTTATTATTTTCCCATCTTAATTACCCCGTTTTTGCACGTCTACAGTCTGTGCACTTAGGTAACCTACCATTTTTTCATAGAGAAGTTTATGCAGAGTGGTCAATTATCTTAGGGCAGCGTCTGTACAAGCGCGCGTTATCCATATGCAGCCACTACTGGCGGCCGGCCATACAGCGACCAGTGAGGACCCAAGATTCCAGGCTTTATGAAGGATCGATTGCTTTTTACTAGGATCACATCAGATCAGTGTAACGGCTCAATTTAAAGGACATTTACAGAAAAGTAGAGATCAGTCCAATTTCCAAATCCTGCGTTACCATGTTTTATGGTCACGAAAAACTGAAGGTGAAATTAGAAACCACTCACCTTGTAATAACTGAATTGTTGCTTGATACTCGGCTAGCTTTTCATCAACGTATCCCTCCTGTGATTGGTTGGCGATGATCTCCGCCGTTGATGGCCCTCGCTCCTCATCTTCCTCATAAATCATCGGCCTTGGTGGAGGAGGAGGTTCCAAAGGCACTCCAGCATAATCGTACTCCCGAACCGGTTCATATGGAGACTGGTAGTAGTATTCAGGACTCTGGCCCATCGTCGGGGACATAGGATAAGGTGAAATGGAAAAGCTTGGTGAAGGAGAGTGGGGACGAAACGAATGTGGAGAATGTAAAGGTCGAAAAGGTTTTGGGGAAGGTTGCACTGGTGGTGGAGATACTATGGCAGTAGAGTGGCGGGGACCAGAGATCAGTGGGGGAGGACTTGGAGCCCATGGTGAAGGGGGCCGGTAGTGGAGTGGGGACGGAGACCCGGGGGGCCGCGCGCGCCCACGCCCCGGAGGTGGTTGTGACATCTCGCGAATTGATTCGGGTCAACCCGGTGTCACGCTACCATCGACATCGCTGAAACAAGAGAAAAGGAAAAGTTAGTCCTTGATAATAATAGAAGATTTAAATTTAAATTTAGAATAAAATTAACTTAGCTATCACCTCTTACAATGGTGTGTACCATTGTAAGAGATGGTAGCTAAGTTAATTTTTTTAATAATAAATCCAAATCAGTTAGGAATGAGGAGCTTGGTGGCCATATGAGGAGCTCGATGACTAGGTTGTGCGTGTCAGTCTAAAGGCACACGCAAGTTAAGCAATGTGGATCGTAGCCTGTCCATGGATGGGTTTATTTATCTTGAACTCGATCCTTCGGAGAGCATTTGAAGCCGTCGGTACCGACTGTTGTCGATAAGCCAAGTCAGTGGCCTTTATGCGGCTTGAAAACATTTCCACCAAACCGCAGTTTAGTAGCGTGGTGGAGTATGTTCTAAACCCCTTTGATTGAAGGGAGACCCGTATCCCACAATGTTGACGGCGATGTAAAACTTAAGTTCGGTGGCGGACCTCCTCACCAGGTACATTCTAACAGACGGCCTCAGCAAGTACATAACTCTAACAGACAGCCTCAGTAGGTACATAACTCTATCAGACAGTGTCAGCAGGTACATAACTCTAACAGACAGCCTCAGCAGGTATGTTCATGAATGTTCTTGAATTTTTCCAAAATTTAAACTGTTGTCAATGCTAAATAGTGTTTTTCTGCAATTTTTACCATTTAAGTCAAGACGATACATTGATATTCATTTTATAGACAGTTTATGATACCTTGTAGTCATAATTATGTAATTATAACGGGTAATGTGTTAATAAATCGGTTTATAGGTAACAGTCAACGCTGTCATTAAAGTCGGGATTACATAGTAACACAAATTAGTCAGCCGTCAGTATTAGAAAGTAACTTGGTCTATTTTTGGTATTTTCTTCAGAAGGGGTTACGATCCGGGCCCGCGCGTGTTACACTAAACACATGCCCAGATTTTATTGGGATCAAATTGGTTCTTAAGTACATCGCTACTACTTTTATAGATATTTATAGATTCATCAATGAAACTGCTATTAATGTTAAACCGATGATACAATCTGGCAAAATTTATAAATTGAATAGAGAAAGCATCTGGTAAATAGACTAATTATTTTCTCATACACATTTCAAAAGAGAAAAGTGAGTGAGGTCTTCAGAAAGATTCCTTTCTTTCAGAAGGCGCATAGGCTGGCAACGAATCGGCGACCCCTTTGTGTTGCTGATCTCCATGGGCGGTGGTCGTTGCTTTCCATCAGATGACTCACATGCTCGTTTCCCCCCTTTCACATAAACAAAAAGATATAACTAATACAGAAAGAAAATATTGTAAACTGCCCATATAATATTTGATACACAATCTAAACCCGTGCCGTATAAGGCTAACCCACCACTGAGTTTTTGCTGGGTAGTCAGGGTTAATAACAGCGACCACCATACATGCAATGAATTTACAATGTTCAATGCAAGGAACAGTGAAGTTCATTACAGTAACAACAGTACAGCTGCTTTGAAATAAATTTAATCGGAAGAAATTCGGAACACTGTAATTGAAATTTAAGTTTTCCTTTTTGTTAATTAGCTATTTGATAAATACGGCCCTAAAACATAATAATTACATAACTTATAGCAGGTAGCTGATGCAGCCAAAATCTCTATGGTCCACAAGATAGCAAACATAAAACATATAATATACTGTCGCTATTACAGTGCCATCTCTAGAATTCTGGTATCCTTAATCAATCTCAGGAAACAAAAGTACAGTTAGCAGAAAAACAATAAAGTAACGTTAGTAGAGATTTGTTAAGTGTACTGTATCCCTAAACGAGCTATTCAGAATTTAGCTAAGATATATTTTTCTTTATCGAGCTAACTCACGGCTAAAAGTCGGACATCTAGTGACGGAGAGAACTATGCTCGGGGTCTCTCTAACTCTAAACAAATCTGTAATGAGCAAGTTTGAAGGAGAACCGAAGTTGTTGACAGCTGTCAAAGTCAGCAAGCTTAAATGTCAAAACGAATTCGAATTAGTGATTGCTGCCATAATGGGAGATGAAATCCTAGAGTGAAGGCTGCGTATGGGCCGACGAAATGAACGAAAGGATGACGCTTTACCTCTAGATAAACCGATGATTTCAAAACTGGGGCTGAATGCGGAATACGGAAGATCAGAAGGTGGTATGGTAAACATTGATGAAGTCTTATAACCAGCAGTGGGCAGATATATGCTAATGATGACAATATCTTCTTAATACTTTTTAATATTCATTCCCTCAAATACTTGAAATGCAAATTCCAGTACCTACATGAGTCCCACTATCGTGACCTTCGTTCTAATAATTCTCTAGTATTTTGTACCCTACAATTCCGTTCTGGGTTTATATACTACTCTTTCACGTTATGAGCTTCACGTCACTGGAACGCGTTGCCCGAATCCTCCTGTATATACAGAGACTCCTCCAGTAAGTTAATTTTCAATAAAGTATATTCAAGCTCATTTGCTAAATGTCTTCGTCCTTTACCTTCTGTATTATATTATTTATGTGTTTATCTACGTACATATTGTATACTTTGTATTAACTTGTACGAGTAAGTCGCATTCGTGTATATCTGATTTTCCCAAAGGATGACTGGTAGAGAATGCTCTTAGCATTAAGTCCGCCTTTTGTACTCTTATTTTGTGGTCAATAAAGTTCAAATAAATAAATATCTTTACGGAAGAGTTCCAAAATCTTCCAGTGAAGCATTGCCACGGCAGTCGGGGCGGTTGCGGTTGCATGTTTCTTCTTTTTCAGATGTTGGAGATTCGCCGAGATTACCACAGCAGCTGGAGCAGAGACGACCAAAGCACCCACGGCAGTTGCATGCAACTACTAACGGTAGTGGGTGGGTGCCGGCCGGCAGTACTTTGCATGAACTAATTATAACTAAGTGTAGATCAAATTGCCTGATTGTGAGCATCTACAACGAGAAGGTCATAACTGGCAAACTGGTTCAAATCATATACTTTTAATAAAAGACCCAAATAATTAAAATTAGCCTTGACGTCTTTCACGGTTGCAGTGCTATGGTATTTTGAAAGACATAACTGTTAGATAGATTATATTGGACACCAGCCAAAGACACGGAGACGAGACACTTCCAACTTTTTATAATTTTACGTGGAGGGCCACTGATTAGCATCGTGAAACCTTGCCCTTCTTTTTTATAGTGTAATGGGTAATTTAAAATGTAATTTCCATGTTTTTAAAAGAAAACAGAAGGAAGCGATGGAATCATTAGCACTTGATATACATCTCAACTCTTCGGATGAAATGTGTAGATATAAATCTCACAATTTATTAATGTAAAATGAGAATGTTATAAATATTGACGAGCTCGGTGGTCGAATGGCTAGCAATGGCTCTTTGACTCCAAAGTCGCGGGTTCGATTCCCGCACAAGACAAATATTTGTGTGCATGAATATGTCTGTTTGTCTTGGTCTGGATGTTTTCTATGTTATTATATGTATGTATTTACAAAAAATGATGTATTTAAGTACAATATCAGTTATGTAGTACCCATGGTACAAGCTTTGCTTAGTTTAGAACTAGATGGCAGTGTGTATATTTTTTATTATTATTTATTTGTTATTAATAGCCTTAAAAGTATTTTGACTTATTATTAGCAAAATAGTGGGATGTAAGGAGTAGGACAAACATATAAATAAAAGGACGGGGGCCCACCACACATTCCCACCACTGTGTCTCCTGTATAGCCAGGATTAACAGCGGCGACCAACAAAAAAGGCAATGAACAATGAAGTCCATTGCAGTCCCTGGGGGTACAACTACGGCTGCCTTGGAATTCACAACGAATTTAATCAGATTTTTTTTTATACTAAGTCGGGTGGCAGACAAGCATACGGCCAGTCAGCAGGGTGCACCACGTGCAGGTGAAGTTGGCTTTGGTTCAATGATGTTGATAAACCACTTACACCCAAAAAACATATTAGATATATCTACTATATAAAAATAAGTCGGGTTTTCCTTCCTGACGCTATAACTCCAGAACGCACGAACCGATTTCCACGGTTTTGCATTCGTTGGAAAGGTCTCGGGCTCCGTGAGGTTTATAGCAAAGAAAATTCTGGAAAAAATTGAAAAGAAAAGCGGGAAAATCTTTTTTCACATACAGCGCCATCTGGTGGCGAAACGGAGTTCGCCGGGTTTGCTAGTATTAGATAAACAAACAATAAGAATAAATAAACAAATAATAAAGATAGACAAACATATAAGCTAAAAAGCAGTTATGCAAACTGCTGATTAGCTAGCGGGAATCTGGCAAAAATTAGTAGAGTAAGTGACTCCAACTTAAAGAAGACCGCGGACAAATAACAATTACTAGAGGCCTAGAGAGTTGATGTGTTCCTGCGGTGAATGAAATTGTCAGAAAGAAAGGAAGGAGCAAGTACAGGCTGGATGAACGGTGTTGCTGATCTCCATGGGATTGTGATTGCTTTCTATCAGGTGACCCACATACTCGCTTGCCCCCCTCTCATATCAAAAGAAAGAAAGGAGTTGTAGCATTATTGTATTATGTGAACAAGAAAGCGTGAAAATTTTAATTTTATCGACTCTTAACTTTTTTTCAAAATCAACATAATTATGTGATTATGATTATGAACATAATGTGTTTCTGTTGCTAAAGAAAAAAATGGTGCTAAAGGAAGCCAACAATGTAAAGAAATCGTATACTAGGTTGTTCTTGGTGGTGCTGGCGGCGACTGGTCTGCTTCGATCGAAGTGTATGGAGGTGGACTTGGAGATATTTCGTCGATCCCCAGCTTCCATTTTACAGTGTTCGTTATTATTCGTATCCGCGCCGTAGTGCAGAGTGAGCGGAGGGACTGATAAACCTTGTATGATTTTCGTTCACTACTTTTTAGTTAAAAAAAGGCTAAACTTGTATGGTTTATAAATAAATAAATAAAGCAATTTGTATTTTGAAATCTTATTTTGGAATAGATTTTGAAACTGTAGTTTTTTTTTTTAATTACTGTATAGGGAATTGTATATTTTCAGGTCTTTCATGGATACTGTTCTTTTTTCGCTTTTCGCGATTTTTCAAAACTTGCGATGTATTTTCGACATTTGAACCTTTCAAATGCAACATTCTTATAATATATCTATACGCATTGGTCACTTCTGATTCAAGTATGGAAGTTAGCCGATGTACTTTCATCCGATATTCCATTGGGCTGAACGCATCAGCCCGTTATCCAATATTTCTTTGTATAACCTGATGATTTAGTGTAAATCTTCGTTCAATCACTATGAAATTTGACCTTGAACTGCATTAGGAGTTAATAATAAACTGTCTTCAATCTGAGGTGATCAAAATTTACTTCTGTCTCTTCTTTGGAATGCATAAAATCTAATTATTTTCCAAAAAATTCCCAAATCGGTGAACCAAAAGTTATAATCTTCCGGGAAACCATTCAACGAGTTATTTCCTGTTGCTAACCACATTTCTTTAGACCTTGAATATCCGTTGCCATTCTATTTTAGCTTTTATCAACAATTACACAATAATATTTATGTTACTGTAGTCAACGACCCTTTTAGAAATTTGTGTGAGTATGGCCGCCAGCCAGACGGAGCTTTTGTAAAAAAATGATCTTTAGATGCTGCAGAACCTGGCTTTCCTCCAACGGTGCCAGAAGTTCCGTTATGCAACGGAGATTATTGGCTTACTAGAGCCAAGACTGGAAAAAAATTAACAATACGCCAAAGTAGAGTAATAATAATAACTGTCAGGTGACTGAACATTTTTTTTTGTGGATGTTGGACGTCGTACAAAGAGCAGAAGTTATTGCCAATACATTTTATAATATTACGTTCGTAGATTCATTTTACTTAGAAACTAAACAATATATTGATGAATTTGAGTTAGAGAAAGAGAAGCTCGTTGAAAAACAGTGACGAAATGGATGTTGGTACATCTATGTACATCTGGTGTTACTACTTCTCTTCATTCTTCTCGCTGGGCGAGAAGAAAGAAAAAAAGTAGTAAACAGAGTATAACTCAATCATAACTAAAGATCAGTCGCCGTAGATAGTCCCGCACACAGTCCTCTTTTGCTCACGTAGCCGTATTGAGGTTCCACTACCACCTTCGAGCCCGTCTGATAAGCGCAATTACATCAAAGCGTGATTTGGCTCAAATATTTTGGTCTCTTCGAGCCAGATTTTGGCTTTTAAAACATGATTCATGTAAAAACTGACAAAAAATGGTAAAGATGCACGGATAACAAAGAAATGAAGAGGTCCAGAGATCAAATGGAGAATTTCGAGCATATGCTAAGTAACAGAGTAGGAATAGAAAGCCGAACTACGCCCACGCCGCCCAACACATTCATGTATATAGTACTCAGTCTATAACATCATTCTATTTAGATACTACAACCGAAGATTACGACGATATTAAAGACCAGAATAGTAGTACTATTAATTATAATGTGCCAGAATATAATTTGTCATTAAATCTTAAGTGTCAGGATAATAAATGTTGATTGACGAAAAAGATAGTTAATGGGGCATCCATTTGTATAACAAATTATCCATTCTTACATTGTCCATTACTAGAGATTACTAGCAATGACAATATACTGCTAGAAAAATGACTAGAATAAGAAGAAACTTTTATTGCAACATAGCACAGCACTATTACATAAATTACAAGTTAGCTGTATAAGTAAGACAGAAAGATGAAAACGAAATAGTGCTGCATGATACCACAAATTGGACCCAAATCAGCATTATGCCGTGGTCTGACTATAACAGACCCCAGCGCTAATTTTCAGCTGGGACCAGTTTGTGATTACATCTTAAAGTAGAATAAAATCTACTGATGAACTCGAATCCAGAAAGCAAATATTAAGAAAAAGATGTTATAGATATGACCAGTAGACCTTAGGAGGCAAAAGTTGAGTTTTCAAAGTACGAAAATAAGCTTAACAGTCGTGAGTACTAATAGCTCTGTCTACTTGAATTTTTCTATTTGAGTTGCCTACGGTATTCTGTGACGTGGAGATACTTCCCCAGTCGGGCATCTTACAATCCGCTTTACCGTACCTCTCTTTCGCTAGAGGCTCTTCCGCTAGGCGGCAGGGTACACCACGTGCTTTGGATCTAAAATGTGGTAAGTCACTTACACCCCAATGACCACCAAAATGTTCATTCGTAGAGGCAAAGTTACGTCTTCAATTGTAACCCAAAAAGAAGGCAACAATAGATTATGCGCACGGAATCAAAATAGGCAACATTCAAATAATAAAATGCCATAAATTGTTAGACTGATCTCGAGAAGGATGCATCATAATATTAAAGTATTTCTGAATGAGCGTGGGTGGAAGATTACATCAAAGCTGAAAAATAGGAACACCCACCAATCATTCGAGAAGCGACCAGCTGCTGCACACGTCGACTGTAACATCGATTAGGATGATCGTTTAATAATAAACCACACACTGGCATAGATTTGTAGCCCGCCTATGTATAAATAGCAAATATTCAATAAATACATAGGCAAGGCAAGTCATCGTACATTGGAGACGAACTTTTTGAGGGTTCCGTAAAAACGGACCCTATTACTGAGACTCTGCTGTCCGTCCATCTGTCACCAGACTGTATCTCATGAACTGTGATAGTTAGACAGGTGAAATTTTCACTATTTTTATATTACGCATTTCTGTTGCCGCTATAACAACAAATACTAAAAAACAGAATAAAATAAATATTTTTTTAATAATTTAAGGGAACTCCGATACAACAAACGTGATTTTTTTGCCGATTTTTATAGATAATGATGCGGAACTCTTCGTTCGCGAGTCCGACTCGCACTTGGCCGGTTTTTAACCGACTCGACCGAAAAAGGAGGAGATTCTCTTTTTTTTTTTCAATGTTTGTTACTTAATTACTCCGTGATTTATAAACCGATTTGAAAAAAACTTTTTTATTTGAAAGAGTATACTTACAGATTGGTCCCATATTTTTTTCATCATCATCAGCCTGTATTATAGTCGATTTCTTGTTTTTTTTTTGTAAAATTATTATTTTTTATTTATCCTACCAATAGATTTAGTCAGAAATTTTGTATCTATTAGAGGGTCTGTTAAGGCAGTAGTCACCTGACTGTCTAGATATTATGATAATTCATATCGTCACTTTATTGTATTTATAACCTTTTATTATATAATTTTACTATAATCACGTTGACTTACAAAATATATAATATCATGCATACAACTAAACTTAACTAAGTACTGTACAAATTAGGCCCCCTGGGTAATGTACCCATAATGCAGGCGGCGTTCCCGCGCTGGATGGCTAGGCTGAGCCTTTGCGCGAGAAAGCCGCCTGCGCGGGGGTCCCCTGTCGCCTCCCTCATTTATGTACATGTGTATGTATATAGCATCATAATGCAAGCCGCTTCCAACCGGAGGCCTATGTCCAGCAGTGGACTTGCAATGGCTAAGATGATGACGATGATGATGATGTTACGGGACGGGGGACCACCACACATTCTCACCACTGTGTCTCCTGTGTAGCCAGGATTAACAGCGGCGACCGCCAAAAAAGGCAATTAACGATGAAGTTCATTGCAGTCCCGGGGGTAAAACTACGGCCTTGGAACTCACAACGAATTTAATCAGAAGAAATTTGTAGGAGTAGGAAGCTTTTGGAATTTGACTTCCCCTCTTAGCAATGTAAGAGACAGCAATATGGCAAATAACGCATTAAAAGCCTAAAGATAAAGAGATGGCTAGTCTAGTGAAGCTCAACTGCCGTGCACCACAGATTTTAAGTTTCTAACACAATAGTGTTATAAGTATAGGTAATAATAATATAACAATTCAATGTTTTAGGTCCCTAATAGGGGACCTACCTAATACATCGATTCCAATAATATGAATTGCAAAATCGTCTGAACACTTGGTAATTCTCCCTTGTTGCTACCAAATCTAAATAGTATACTACCCCGGATGATGATGATGTATGTATATTTGTATATAACTGTGCATGTGTATATACATTAATATATTCTTTTATATTATCCGCTAACCATTCGACATTTCGACCGAGACGAGCTCGGTGGTCGAATGGTTAGCAATGGCCACTTTGACTCCGAGGTCGCGGGTTCGATCCCTGCACATGACAAACATTTGTTTGCATGAACATGTCTGTTTGTCTTGGTCTGGGTATTTTCTATGTATTATATGTATGAATTTACAAAAAAAAAATTAAGTACATTTATCAGTTGTCTAGTACCCATAGTACAAGCTTTGCGCTTAATTTGGGGCTAGATGGTGCTGTGTAAATTGTCTAGAAAATTATTATTTATCTTTTAGATTACGTATTTTGTTTATAGTATTAAGTTATTTGTTTGGAATAGCCGCAATCGTGTTACTCTCCACTCCCAATGGTTAACTGGTAGAGAATAATGCAATAGCATTAAATCCGCCTTTTATACCATTTTACTGTTGTCAATAAATATTTAAATATTTTTTTCAGACAAATTAGACAGCGCCATCTAGCCTCAAAGTAAGCGAAGCTTGTGTTATGGGTACTAGACAACTGATAAACATATGTAAATACATTTTTTTTTGTAAATACATACTTATGATACATAGATACATAAAGTTTTAAATAAATAAAAATAATTAATTTTAAGACAAACTTTAACGTAAAATTGCCAAAGTTTCCCGATAATCGTTATTTTATTAATTCTGATTAGGGATGTGACAAAATACGATTAATGATTGCCGAAGCCTACCTATCGATATAATTATTTGTCGATTGAGTTTGCCCTAATAACCACGTCTAGATTAGTTTTCGATCGATAAAATAGTTTGTTATTATGGTTTAGCGTGGTAGAGTAGCTGATGAATGGTGTTGTTTGTAGATTAATAACACAAGTTCTCCTTTTTGATGATAATTATAATTCGCTATATAGAAATATTTTACAAGAGTAATGACATTGAATTTTTTACAAATAAATATAAAAACGAACGCGGTGAGATCTATGACTACGAGTATGTACAAACTTTTTACATAAAGGTTCCGCCACAATGGGAAGTACCCGTGGTTTTATCTGACATTAAATGAATGTAAATCATAAAAAAGAGTAGTAAAAATACTGCATCCTGGTCACGTCACCCGTGCATATCCAAAAAATTCTAACCATCCATCATAGTGTTGTGACGAGTGAAGTTTTTGATTCTAAATCCGTCGATTGTGTCAGTAGAGACCGATGCAGTACGTCTCTAATATTAGCACAGTCAACTCCAGACTTCCAGACTAACAAGTTATATTTTGATGTAGTCTAATGGTCCCAACACACTGAATGCGGTACAGAAACGTGCAAGAAATACAATGCTTTTTTAAAATAAATACCCATAACCTATATACATATATATAAATGAATCCCTATTTCCCTATGTCATGGAATCACGCGTGAACGACTGGATCGATTTAGATAATACTTTATTTGTTCTATTTGTTATTGCCGGGAGGAGGTTCTTATGAAAGAATAAAAATAACAAAGTTACGTGAAAAATTCGAAAATAAACTTCCCTAATGTACATGTCCTTTGACAGAACTGTCAGTCATTTGACAGATAGCGCGACACCAATTCAATATTAATTGTTAAGAAGACTGGACGTCTGTCGGGTCAGGCCACCTACCGCCGAAGCTGTAGCCGCGTACCATCGGAATTTTTAATCGCGAAAATAGATTTAAGGTTTGTAGTTAATGAGAAACAACCTAAGTTTAGTCGGAAGTGCTCTATGATTTCTACCAGCTAAGCTAAACACAATTACCGCCAATTTAAGATAAAGTTTGATTTTCGGCTTCAGCTTCAGCGGTAGGCCCAAGGTCCGTTAACTTCTTGAGCATTTAGGTAGAGGCGTCAGATCCCGTACATTACGCCGGCGGTCGTTTTTCATCCGCGCATCGAGACAGCGCCTAAATGCGTTTGTATTCGATTCTGGCCGTCCGCCAGAACGAACCTTGTGAACTTTGTGAAAATAAAAACCTTCAAACGTCGAAAATAATCAAACGGAACGTAAATTATAAAGGTTAGAACATAGAAAATAGTCTGTCCGATTACAAAGTTGGAAGGGCGATATCTCGAAGGAAACGTAAATGTATGAACAAAGGAATTATATTTTTGGAATGTCCTAAACTTGCCAGTGGTTTTCAAACTACTGATGAAAAATAGTGATTTAATTAATTTATATATCAATTTACTACTTTGAAAACATTTCAAAAAGGTAAGAGTGCACTTTCTTTTGACGTGACAACGTCTTATTATTCGATGGAGCCGGCTGCACGCACGAAAAAACATGACTCATGCGGCGTTACCTCGCTCTGAGGCGTTCCATTAAAATTTTCTTTTGAAAAATACAAACATTCCATCAGTATTTTCTTATGACGTTGTCACGTTCAACTATCTTCAGTAAACCGACTTTACAGACAACCGATTTTTTGAATACAAATTTGCTGGCAGATTTCTTAGATTCTCCGGAATCTAGAGAGAAATAAGCTCAGTCCAGAGTCATAAAGCTTATAAAGGAATCAGCCATGAAGCCTCGATGGAAAAATGGGAAAGTCCACATTAGAACGAAGTTGAAGAATATCAGAGTCACAGAGAAACAGAAAGTGATTGGAAAAGTGGAATTGAGTGTACAAGGGAATTATTGGAACAAAGTTGAAGAATACTGAAGAATATCAGAGTCACAGAGAACCTGAAAGTTGCATTTCAAATATTCTGGACAATGTGAATTGGAGAGAATATAATAAAGAGTCATATACTCGTACAATAAACTTTTTCTTTGATGTATAGATAAAATATATAGGTTTTTAGATTAGTTTAAGTTTAATGTACATTTTAGAATTATTCAAATTATGTAATAATTTAAATGATAATAGTTTGGAATCTCCATAAAGGTTTTATAAATTATATGTTAGAAACTATTGATATAATAATTTTACAATTTCTCGCCACTCAACTCGCAACCCTGAATAAGACTTTAGCACGAGACAGAAAAAATAGTATAGTAAAGTAAAGAAAAAGAATTTATTTTTAAAACTACATCTTAAGTTAAAGACTAGTTTCATTTCACAGTATTAAAAAAAAATTAGGACACTTTGTCTGAGTTAGATAAACATTGCCGCAATTTTAAATTTGACATTTAATTTAAAATTTAGAGAGGTAGAGTACGGTTTTTTTGTAAGCTGCCGACTGGTGAGGTGCATCCACCTTACAGAATACCGCAGCCAAATAATAATTCCCTTGAGGATTGTTGTGTTCCTGCGAGTGAGTGAAGTCACCAGAAAAGGAGTTGCTGCGTTGGCAGCGGGGGTGGCGGAGCGCGGGCGATATTTCATGTTGCGAGCGTTTATATGGCGGTAACCGCTTCACATTTTGCGGACCTTATGTCTGCCACCCGACATAGTATGTATATAGTTTTTTTTGGTTGATTGATAGTTTACAATATTGTAAAAATTGGCCGTGTGGTTTCCGGCAGACTAGAATAGAATCACTCCGTCTCTTATCGTGGATCTCGTACAAGGCGACTAAGGGAAATACATTATAAAACAACGATCAGGCCTCCCCAACCCGTATGGCCAGCGTGGGGAGTGTAGGCCAAACCCTCCTTCCGTCTAGGACGGACGAGAGAGGGTCGTGCTCCTGTGGTGGAGACTAAAATGGGCCTGATGATGATGATATAAAAATTTAGCTTGCACCAGTCTCAAGTGTAGGCCAAATTCTCCTTCTGTCAGGGACGGACGAGAGAGGGTCGTGCTCCTGTAGTGGAGACTAAAATGACCTGATGATGAATATTGTAAAGACTGTTGTCCAAAGGAAATTCAAGGCAATAATGGGAACTTTCAGTTATTAAATACAAGTTTGGATAATTCCTAGTACCATCGGATCATAAAGGGCCATTAAAAATTTATATATATATAAAAATGAGCCCCTGTTTCCCTTGGTCACGGCATCACGCGTGAACGGCTGGACCGATTTCGACCGATTTCTTTTTATGTTGTATTTGTTATTGTCAGGAGAAGGTTCTTAGGAAAGAAAAGAATAAGAAAGTTGCGCGGAAAATTAGAAAATTTAGGAAAACTAAACGATCATATTAATTTTTCTTTTGTAAACTTTATCTCGTTTCACAGAACTAGCAGTCATTTGACAGATTACACGAAACCAATTCGAATTCAATATTCATTGTTAAGAAGACATGACAACGCCATCGGGTTGATCGGTTGGGGTCGGTTGGTCGGTTGGGAATACTTTTTGGCCTAATTTGAACAAGGTAACCACTATATAAAGAGTAGCTGCTTTTTATAGTGGTTACCTTGTTCAAATTAGGCCAAAAAGTATTCCCAGAAGCACAAATTAAAAGCTGTTTACTTGTCCTGATCTTGTACGAGAAGCCAAAAATACAGATTTGAGTCAGAAATTAAAAGAACTCAGAGTGTACGAGAGCGACTGAATTTAATCCAAACAAAACACAAGTTTACGCGTTTACTGCTGAGAAAATTTCATTTAATGTGCCTTCTCGAGCACATATTTTTTCTGTTTGATATAAGGTTATATATAAGGATCTGGACGTTATAGTAATATAACTAAAGAGGAAAAAAGAATTACTTCGATAGCATAAAAACTTGTCAATTGGAAAAAAATAACAATATTTGTCGCATTTATTAACTGAGAAAATACAATCTAAATATTGAAAACTTATTTTATTTTTAAGAAAATATATTATAATTATTATTTTTAATAATATTTTAATTGAAAATCACTGGCAGACAATATGGAGCTCTACGAAATAAGCTGCATAATATGTTTGTCAATAATAAACCTATACTTTTGGAATAAATTAATCGATTTGAATCGGCTTTATCAGGCATGAATATAGATAATTTTTAACGTCTTTTAATTTGCGACCATACGAAGGCAGTCAAAAATACCAAATGATAACAAAATCGGGAGATACAGTTTGGCGTTTTTTTATACGACAGACATTTCAATCAACGCTCGAATAAATGACGGATAACCAATTTATCGAAGCCCATTGGGCATTTGAATCACCAAGGTACCCTATAAAATCTTTCTGGAGAATTAATAGCATTCAGTACAAATTAAAAGAGCAAGTCCTTCAAACATGAAACAAAATTTGGTTCAGTAGGTAATTTATAAAGTCGTTAAACAGAGGTTTGTTTTGTGTCTATTTTTATTTGTGGTGTACCAATGTTTACAAGTGCGCGTTCAAAGCGTTCATTAAACGGGCCAGTAGAACGACACCACAAACTCACTGTTTGTGGATTTCATGGAGAGACTGCGAACCTTTGTGTTTGACCTGCCCCCTTACCACCATCTCTTATTGCTTATTCATAGCAATGAATAAGCGACTCTATTCAATTTGAAATAGAGTCGCTTATTCATTGGTATGAATAAGCATTCTATTCAGTTATTGAATCGCAATAAGAGATGGTGGTAAGCGGGCTGATAACCGCCTTATAAATCAATGAACGCCGGCTACACGCACGAAAAAGCATGATCCATTGTCGCGTTCTGCCTGAGCTGAGCGTGCAAGCGAGAGCGCAGAACAACCGATAGAGAGGCACGATCGGCCTATATTTCTTATGCCGTTTTCACGTAAAATTATCGTCCGTAAACCGGCTTTACAGACAACCATTTTTTTTAAAGGTGTAATGCTATAGAAAAAATGGGGTGTGGGTGGTGTCATGGACACGGCCGCGTGTTGTACGTAAATACGTTATATGCACTAAAATTATCTCAAAATGGCTGCGCTTACCTCTCACCCGCAGGCAATGTTCCATAGTCCTTAGGTACTTAGCGGAATAAATTCTTTGATCCTTCATCTATCCAGTGGCGTGATTGAATTTTGTATGGGGATGATAGATTTGTAGCTGCAACACCAAACTGTATCCCCCGATTTTGTTATCATTAGTTTTTTTAAATTAACTTCCGTATAAGCTACAGCACATACGGGAATTCGCGACCTGGAGTTCGCGGAACACTTCTGGAACCGCGCGGGACCGCGGATCGACGGCGGGACGCGTCGAAAGTTTGGACAGTGTTAACAATGAGTGATTGATCGCTGGGCGACCTTGAAACTCTGGATTATTGTGGTGAACGTACTCCCTATTATTATATATATATTCCTGTCCTTAAACCCTTATTCCTGTCTGCGTGAACCCGTCTGGATTACGGTGAACCAGCCTCGGGAATCGTGTAAGTTTAGTATGTAAGTTCAAATTATAGTTATTAGGATTGAGTAGGCAGTTACTCATCAACTTCCCTATGATGGCAATTTTAAAGACATATTCACGGCAAAAATAAACAGCATACATTAAAATAGACACCAAACAAACCTGTTTGTAATTATAAATATTAAAAAAAAATTGAAAATTCACCTCCCCCGCCTAGGTGGGATTTTGAACCCACGGCCTCTCGATAACCGGTCAAGTGCTATTCCAACTGACCTAACAGGAAGGTTTGTGCTGGTGATGAATTTTTGCATTTTATACTTTACTGCCATATTGGCAGTCATTTGACAGCGTGCGCGAAACCAATTCGAATTCAATATTCATAGTTAGGAAGGCTTATTCATAGGCTATTCATAGTTACTTCAGTTAAGTACACAAAAACATCATAAACCTGGATTTAGTACATAATATGTCATACAAAGTTATCGTTTTGTTTGTTAGATGATAAACAATCTAATTTTAACTAAAGCATCACATCCTCAGAGAAAAATACTCTGAGCTATCCCCAGTGTATTTTTTTTTCAATCAATTTCTTTATCACGATGATTTACCTTTTCAGTCCATGGGCCCTACACCGCTTAAGCTGAAACTGATTACGATCAGATTTCTTGATTTAACGAAATTATAATTAACCTAAAATTAGTGCTAACAGTAATAAGCTTGCCGGTATGGACGGAGGAGTTCTGCCGATTTAACTGAAAATGTGTTCATCACAAATTTAAACAGAAGTCCGATTTTCGTAATAAAAAAAACGCGATGGGAATCGGCTTCCTCTTCGGCGGTAGGCCCCGATAATAAATAAAATTTTGGGGTGTAAGTGGTTCATCAACATCTTTGAACCTAAGCCAACTTCACCTGCACGCGGTACACCCTGCTGACTGACAAACGAAGCTCTGGCATGCGGGTAATGTACCACCACCTCATAGAATACCGCAGCCAAATAACAATTCCCTTGAGGGTTGTTGTGTTCCTGCGAGTGAGTGAGGTCACCAGAAAGGAAGGTTGGCAGCAGAGGTGGCGGCGCGCGAACGATATTTTATGTTGCGAGCGTTAATATGGCTACGGTATCCGCACCACATCAGATGGGCGGTATGCTTGTCTGCCACCTGACGTAGTATAAAAATAAAAATAAATAAAAAAATTACATTCCTCTACATACCAGCCAAATTTCGTCGTGAAAATTGATACACTACGACCACTTCAAGAATTAACTCCCAAATCTCGCGGTACCAAAACATCCAAAAAATGATTGGTTTTTGTTTTGGATTCACTTTTCACTGGAAATTACGTAAATTGAAATCAGTCAGACAAAAATTTTACAAGACGGTATGCCAATCAGTTCCTGTGTTTGAGTCATACTAGAGTCAGTGCGAACTTGAAAACTAATTATACCCTAGTAATGTTGAACCATGAGTCTCCAATTAACGGAACATATCGCAACTGCAGAATGATACCTGATAGGGTCGTCACTCGTACTTTTACAGTATTCATCATCGTAACATAAGGTATCTTAACGAATTTGCGAAAAGAGAATGAAATTACAACTTGCAAGTATTTACTCAAGCCTTTACGCTCACGCTAGTCTGAAGACTAGTTTCCCAAGTAAATTACTTGACGTTACATGTTACATAAGACAACCAAAGGCTTGGCTGACAGGCTAGACCGGTTTAGTATGCAAACCCGCATCGGAATACTAAGGTCGCCTAGTTCAAAAGTCTTGAAGCAGTGCGTCGCGACGCCCTGGAAAACTGACGGAAGATATTAGAATGAAAGTTTGCAGATCTTTATTTATGTGTATTTAACGATACAATTTCTGAACATTGTCAAATAGCCGAGCCGGGTGGTCGACTGAATCGAATGGCCACTTTGACTTCGAGGTCGCAGGTTTGATCCCCGCACAAGACAAATATTTGTGTGCATGAACATGTCTGTTTGTCTTGGTCTGGGTGTTTTCTATGTATATATTTACAAATCCAATCCAAGCTTTCTTCGTTTTGGACACGTTGGCTTTTTGTGATTTGTCCGAAAATATTAATTATTCAACTTAGGATCTATAATTCTTTCAAAAGTCTTAGTTTTGAGTACTAACTTACTTAGTTTGAAGTAATAACTCCATATTTCCTTTGAAACTATTCTCAATTTTTGGGATGAGTGCAACTGTCTAAAACTCTTCCTTATTCGCAAACTAGACTGTGGCAAAACCGGCGAATGAGGATTAAATTAGAGAAGCACCACTTCACAAAAAAACAGTCAGTAACAAAAATCTTGGGGAGGGTATTGAATTTCTTGCTTTTTGGTTTGTTAGTTTTTTTTATTTATAAATAAATCTACAGACCCCGGATCCGAAACTTTTGTTAACAATCTTCTATTTTTTTACCCGACTGCGACAGAAGGAGGGTTATGTTTTTCGAGAGTATGTATGTATGTATGTATAATTGTTTGGCACGCTCTGCAGCCTGGACGGCTGGATGGATTTTAGCTTGAGAGGTGTCGTTAGATTCGTATTTGCTATGAGAGTAACATAGGCTACATCAAATATAAAAGAAATCAATATGGCGGCTGTGAGCCGCAAAATTGTCGTTGCAGTATTTTTTTTTCTTCTATATATGTCGATATGGGTATCAAAATAAAGGTCTCGTTGACCTGATTACAAATATATATTTTATATATTAGTTTGTGCCTGCGGCTTTGCTTGTATGGAATTATATTATTGTTACGCGTGATTAATAAATCTGTTGTAGGTGCAGTCGGGTTTTTGATTTTTTTAATTAACTTAACTTGTTATGTCACAATTGTCTAACAATTTAATAATTGCACGTCGCTATTAAGATATTGATCGTACTATTATTTATCTAATATTGCTTAATCTAAATTCTCCTATTGTTTACCTTGCAACCATGACCACCAGGGTGGACCAGTCCCCTCTGGCAGCACGCGTTCACGAGTTGTTTATGGTATGTTACTTCGCAAACAGTGCTTTTTTAACCGATTCCAAAAAAGGAGGAGGTTCTCAATTCGGCTGTATTTTTTTTTAATGCTCGTTACTTAATTACTATATTATAAACCGATTTGAAAAAAAAATATTTGAAAGAGTACTTCCAGGTTAATCTCATACTTTTTTCATCATCATCATCATCAGCCTGTATCTATCGACTGTTAGGTTTGTTATTTCATTACTCCGTCATTTATAAACCGTTTTGAAAAAAACTTTTTTGTTTGAAAGAGTATACTTTCAGATTGGTCCCTTTTTTTTCATCATCATCATCATCAGCCTGTATCTACATACATAAATGTAGAGTAATGTTAGGAGTCGGTTTTTTTTTGTTAAAGTTATGTATAAAAATATCATCTATAGAATAACAGCTGCATCGCTGTTAATCAAATTTAAGAGGCGATCGCAGAGCATTCATAATGCATAATTCTTTACAAAATATAAAATACAAATTATAATAGTGAAATAATCTTTTTCTCAGTCGGACACTCTTGGCAGAGTGGTCGTGATCATGGGCAGCCCCCTTACCACCATCTCTTATTGCGATTTAATAACTGAATAGAATGCTTATTCATACCAATGAATAAGCGACACTATTTAAAAATGGAATAGAGTCGCTTATTCATTGGTATGAATAAGCAATCTATTCAATTATTGAATCGCAATAAGAGATGGTGGTAAGGGGGCAGGTAACTACGAATGGCGGCTCCTGTTATATTTCTCCATTTGGTTCTGTTGGAGGCATTGTGGAGGAGTGAAATAATAGGTATAACCCGGTCACATTATCTCGAGACCTGGCGTCGATATAAAACCATTCCAGCGAGGTCTCGAGATAATGTGACCAGGATATAATGATAAAATTTATCAGTCGACTCCTTATTTAATAAGGAGTCGGCTAATGTGAACCAAGATACGACCTGACGCGGCTACGACACGGCCTAAGCTTTTTTTTTATATGAGAAGGGGGCAATCGGGCATGTGGGTCACCTGATGGAAAGCAATCACCACCGCCCATGGAGATCAGCAATGCCAAGGGGTCGCCCATCCGTTGCCAGCCTATACTCCTTCCTTTCTTTTAAGCTAGCCAAGATACAGCCTAGGACGGCCAAGTCTGCAAATTCGTCTCTAGTTGTTCCATGTTCCATATACGTAACGTATGCGTGTAAGTGGCTCACCACGACCTTCAGAGCCAAAGCCAATCTCACATGCACGTGGTGCACCCTGTCGACTAGCGAACAAGGCTCTACCAAAAGAGTATTCTGTGAGGTGGTTAATAATTTGAAAATTACTGGCTACTTAAATCGGAATCCTGAACAAGGCTTTAGCACGAGACCGAAATGTCCTATAATAAAGTAAAAGATGAATTTATTTTAAAAACTACATCTTCAGTCAAAGACTATTTTCATTTCACAGTATTTTAAAAAATTAACAAACTTTGTCTGAGTTATATAAACATTGTCGCAATTTTAAATTTTAAATTTAAGAGAGGTAGAGTACGGCTTATTTGTAAGCTGCCCGACTGGGGAAGTACCTCCACCTCACAGAATACCGCAGCCAGATAACAATTCCCTTAAGGGTTGTTGTGTTCATGCGAGTGCTGTGATGCATGCGAGTGAGTTGCTGTGTTAGCAGCTTGGCTTGGCGGCGCACGAGCGATATTTCATGTTGCGAGCGTCAATATGGCTAAGGTAATCGCTTCACATCAGGCAGGCTGTATGTTTCTCTGCCGCCCGTCGTAGTATAAAAAATATACATGTTTGAAACCGGAAGTTATATAAAACCGCCTCGTTTTCATGACAGCCTCAGAGAATACAAACACATTTTCTTTTACAGCAGTTTTTTTGTAATATTTATGAAATGTTTCGAAGTTGAAAAGACGAATTGCGTGCGTTTGGGGACGATTGCCGTGGAGACGAGCAAGTGCACGAGGATGGGTAACGGTAATAACTCTTCGACACGATTATTACTGTGCCCCAAATACCGTGGAAGCCATCGCAAAGGCAGAAGACATTATTCATGACAACATTTTGTCGTCAGTTATTGTTTGCTCGTAAATTGTCTTTTATCCGACTTCAAAAAGGAATGAGTTATTCAATTCGTATCGTCGACAACCCTTATTAATCCCACTTCTGGGATACGGGTCACCTCTCAATCGAAGGGGTTTTTTTTAAGTTCTTTTTATGTAATATTTTATGACGAGCTCGGTGGCGTAGCGGTCAATGACGCGGCTTCGACACCAACGCTCGTGGCTTCGATTCCCACATAGGACAAACATTTGTGTGCTTGAACATGTCTGTTTGCCTTAGTCTGGGTGTTTTCTATGAAAAAAAAAATGTATTTACGTATGTTTATCAGTTGTCTAGTACCCATAACACAAGCTTCGCTTACTTTGGGGCTAGATGGCGCTGTGTAATTTGTCAAAAAAAAATTGTGTTTTATATTTCTTATTATGCAATTTTTTGTTGTTTTATTCATCCCACTGCTGGAATACGGGTCTCCCCTCATTCGAAGAGGTTCAGGCATATTCCACCACGCTGCTCAGCTGTGGGTTGGCAGAAGTCAGTGTTTTCAAGCCGCCTAAAGGCCATTCACTTGACTTTACGACTATCATCTAATGACATCAGCCGGGACCGACTGCTTAACGTGCCTGCCGAAGCACGAAATTCAATTCGTTTAAGTATATTGTTATCAATATTGACATGTTCAGTGGTCGAACGGCCAGGAATGGCTACTTTCACTCCGAGGTCGCGGGTTTAATCCCCGTACAAAACAAGCATTTGTATTTGAACATGTCAGCTAGTCTTGGTCTCGGTGTTTTCTATGTACTATATTTATGTATTTAAAAAAGAACGTGTGATCTAACCACACGACTGAAGTAAAACTTCTTTAGCTCTATTAAATATATCTCCCGCTTATATCTCCCTCTCAATTCCGCTCGCCGCTCATTCAATCAATCATTTCAAAAAAGTTACCGGAAATATGTCAATTCCGGGAATTCTCTACAAATCCAAGGAATATATGTAGTGACGATTTGATGTTACGAAATGTGTAAATGAAATTACGGCGTGAACAAAAAATGGTTCTAATTTCTTCCACTTGAAATAATCTCCCTGCCAAGGTTCTCTCAAAAAACATTTTTCATAAAAGCCGAAAAAGTCGTCAACACAGGAATGTCATCAACAGTTTTGAAAATATTCAGTTTAACAATGTATGTTTGTATTTCACGCTTGTTTGCCACAGCACATAAAAAATCACAGCTCTTCTGAACACATTCAAAGCGGGTAAATTGGGCGTGTATGCTTATTTATAACTTCATTCGCTAATATTTTAAATACATAGCTGGTTTGCAATGGACTGAAAAATATCAAATCTTACCTAACCAATAATGAATATGAAATTATAGGAATTAACGTTATGCCAAATGAAATCATATTATTTGTTAATATTATGTTACCACCGAGAAAATTGTGTAATGGAATTCTCCAGTTCTTCTCGTCTATTTTTGATTGATCATATGTAATCTATACAGATAAATAATAAAATAATCGCTTTTTACTAAATTCATTTGGATGTATACACGGTACATATACCAAAATAATATTTTTTTCAATTTTTGTCTGTCTGTCTATTTGTTTCGGCTAATCTCTGAAACGGCTAGACCGATTTTAACGGGACTTTCACTGGCAGATAGCTGATATAATAAGGAGTAACTTAGGCTACTTTTATTTCAGAAATTTTATTTATTTTTATTAATATAAATAATAAAAATAAACTATTCCGCGCGGACACAGCTAGTTTTATAATATTATTAATATTTTCGCAAACAGAAGACAGACATTGTGGGTGCGTCGTGAAAATAATGATGCAGACTAAACACACTTTCTCATAATTTATGGCAACTATTAACCATAAATCAGGAATCTTACGACTTTATTTTTAAACGACTCATACTTTAAAACTGAATCCTAAGTTTTAATGACTAACTTTATAAAATAGGATGCTTGTGTGGCTCTACATCAATTGGTAAGAGCCAAAGCCAACATCAGCTTTGTACACTGAGGTTTGGCAAGTAACAGATAGGACACAACGAGAAATAGGCACTTCAGCTACATAGAAAACTAAATAATAATAACCCTGCTTCATACTAATAATTATAAATGTGAAAATTTGTGAGGATTTATGTATGTTTGATACTATTTTTCTGGTAAATGGCTGAATGGATTTGGATGAAATTTGGCATACATATAGAATACAGTCTGAATTAAAACATAAGTTACTTTTTATTAGGCTACTATGTTCACGCGAGGAGAAGCCGTAGGTAGAAGGTAATCTTCTATATTTAAAATAATGTGAAAGAGACAAATAATCACTGGTGCTAAGATGTGAATGGTACTTTATGAGGTACAGTTGCCGCTATCCATCAGGCGTACCCACCTGTTCACCATCCGACTGGCGTATAAATGCATCCTGCTGCATCCACAGATAAAAATAATTAATTTTATTAATCTGTGACTGCATCATGTTAAAAATATATCTGATTTGAAGTATTCAAACCCTGCTTCAAGATTTCAAAAGATTTCAAGTCTTAAAAGATGCAATTTAATTTTAGTCCAGTACGAGTTACGACTATTACACACAGATGCAAACAAAAAAAACAATCATAAACAATCCTATTTTTGTTTCTAAACAAATATAATCTGTGGTGACGTCAGACTATAAACAATTTATGCTATATACATACAAAAATAAACACATTTTTTATATACCCGACTGCCGATTTACCTATTTTCTTAAATTGAATCGACACACTTCTTTCACGTCAATGTGACGGGTTTGAAGTGAAATAATTAGATCGAGAATATTAGAATGAGATTACGCAGTAACAAGATTTAACGAGAAAAGAGTAAAATCAATACAATCCAGCCTCCGTCTGGGCAGAGCCTGCCGGCTACCGACTAACCTGCAAACTTATACGCATTGCGGTAGCTACAAACTAAACGCAATTCACTAAGATTTAAAATAAAAATTTAGAGTAAGTTCTCTAAATTTTTATTTTAAATCTTACGCAAAACGTTTAGAGCGATTACTTAGATTCTTACAAGCAACTTCGCAAGCGGAAAATTTTTAGGTTAGGAAAAGTTTCAGCACGGCGTTAGTAAGGCGAAAATTTAAAAGAAAACCATTACGTAGAAAGGAATGACGGGAAAATTATTCTGGAACGGCAGGCAGACATGTTGAAACTCAATACCCTCGCTTCCAGCACGTGTAACTGCCGATTCTAATCCACAGTTAGCGGAACATACTATCCGGCGCACAGATAAAAAAAGCTGATGCAAAAGCGGAAACTTTCCAAAAAGTATTATTTAATACATTACCAGTAACGCGGTATGGAACGGTCAAAAAACGCACTCACACTGTCACTTTCCACGTTGTTATTCCAAAAACACAAAATTCCCGGACGCGTTCCAAATTAGGAATTCGGAGTTTGAAATGCCGTTTACGGTGTGCCCTTACCAAGTGAACGTTTCGTTTCGTTACCGCGCGTTCGTTCGCGTTGATTTTGGGAATGTCGAAGCCGTAGCCGGCGATGGACTGAGGCGGGCGGGCGCGTTCGGCCGCAATCGGCTCGCTTCGGCCACCTTTATATTTAGAATTTGGCTCTCACCCCGGTTTTATATAGCCGTGAGTACATCGCGTATAAAGCGTATTCGAGATGCGGTCGCCGCCTGTATATATATAGGAATTACGAGTTTTTATTGAGTCGATTGTAAATTTTTGCATTCCGCCCGTCGGTGGCGGATGGCTGAAATGTTTGGGCGGGCGGCGTTGACATTATTAGGGAGAGTCCCCCACGCGCTTTTATTTAAGGACTTGACGATGACATGTCCTCATTATTAGAAGTCATTAACACTGAGACTAACTGTCAGAATTTGCCTACAAACATAATAATTACATGTGGGGTTAAGTGGCTCACGGTCACCCCTGCCACTTAGCAAACTATACGAAAGAGAGGTAGGGCATATCGAGATCGACTGGAGAAGTACTTCCACCTTACAGACGAGCGCGTAGTCACTCAACAATACCTGTGCGAGGGGTTATGGTAGTCAATTTTTTTTAGGTCAAATGAATATTATTATTTTTATATGCGAGGGTGGCAAACGAGCATGTGAGTCACCTGATGGAAAGCAATTACCATCGCCCATGGAGATCAGCAGCACCAAGGAGTTGCCGATCCGTTGCCAGCCTATTCTCCTTCCTTTCCTTCTTCTTTCTGGTGACCTCACACACTCGCATGAACACAACAACCCTCAAGGGAATTGTTATTTGGCTGCGGTATTCTGTGAGGAGGAGGTACTTCCCCAGTCGGGCAGCTTAAAAAATACGCGATGCCCTACCTCTCTTTCCGCCAGAGCCTCGATTGTCTGTCACCAGGGTGCACCACGTGCAGGTGAGGTTGGCTTTAGTTCAAAGATGTTGATGAACCACTTACACCCCAAAAATATTCGTCCCGTGGCTTTTATGATCAAAAGTCCCGTGGTTACATTAAAACCTTCAAAATCATCGCGCGCGCTACTGAATGTTTACTGCGAGTTTTTTGGTCACATTGAACGTGACAACAGCAGTGTCCGACTGTTTAATGTGCCCTCCGAAGCACTGAGGAGCTCTAGATAAATAAACCCATCCATGGACAGGCTACGGCTGACGTTGCTTAACTTGCGTATTCGATTAGAGTGACTCACGCAACGACGCCAACGAGCTCCTAATCTACGTCGCCTTAAGGCTCCGTTCGCACAGACCGGCTCTTAAAGGAGAGCAGATTTTGATGGCGTTTAAAACAGAGTTTTGTTTCATCGGTATAAGGTTTATTTTTCAAATTCACTTCTTTTGTTATGTGAGAATGCTCGAGTGATAATGTGGATTTTTATTAAAGTATACCTTAGGCGCCATCCATAAATTACGTTTCATTATCACACGAATTTCATGATTGTTTGACCCCTCCCCCCGTCCTTGTCACAGCTGGTCACATTTGTGAGACTCCCCCCTCCCTAGTGTGAGGTCACATATTTTGCAAATTTACATCTAGAGTTGCAAATGTTTTCGAGTTTCGTTAATAATTCAAAGTTCGTGTTTTAACACCTAGATTATAATAGATTTTGAAATGTCACGTCACGAAATTTAGGACCCCTCCCACCCCCTTGTCACACAATGTCACAGTTCATCGACCCCCTCCCTCCCCCATAACGTGTGACGTAATTTATGGATGGCCCCTTATGCCAATGGCACAAAACTCTATTTCAAATGGATCCAAAATCTGCTCTCCTGTCCGAGCCGGTTTGTAGGAACGGATCCCTAACAGTATAGGATACGCATCGAGTTGAGAACCTCTTAATTTTTTGAAGTCGGTTAACAATCGTGAGGGAGCGAGGGAGTGTTTCTCAAACTAATAACGGTACCAATCATTGCATTGACTTGGTATACTTATTTTTTATACTATACTATGTCGGTTGGCAACAACCATACGGCCCGCGTAATATGAAGCGATTACCGTAGCCATATAAACGGTCTTAACTTGAAATATCGCTCACATGACCGCCCACCGCTCCCACCGCCAATGTATCAACTCCTTCCTTCCTCACTCACTCACAGTGACACAAGGTAATTGTTATTTGCAGTAATCCTTGAGGGGGAGTTAATTCCCCAGTCGGACAGCTTGTAACTGCGCCATGCCCTCACTCTTTTTCGTCAGATTGTCGTTAGTTAATCAATAGGGTGCACGTGAAGGTTGGCCGTGTGGTTTCCGGCAGACTAGAATAGAATCACTCCGTTTCTTCCCGTGGATGTCGTACAAGGCGACTAACGGGAATACATTATCAAATATCGATCAGGCCTCCCCAATCCGTTTGGCCAGCGTGGGGAGTGTAGGCCAAATCCTCCTTCCGTCTAGGACGGACGAGAGAAGGTAGTGCTCCTGTAGTGGAGACTAAAATGGTTAGCAATGGCCACTTTGACTCCGAGGTCGCGGGTTCGATCCTGGCACAAGACAAATATTTGTGTGCATGAACATGACTGTTTGTCTTGGTCTGGGTATTTTCTATGTATTATATGTATGTACCTATTTACAAAAAAAATAATTAAGTATTATATCAGTTATCTAGTACTCATAGTACAAGCTTTGCTTAGTTTGGGACTAGATCGTGTGTAATTTGTCCTGGAATATTTATTATTTATTTTACTTAATTGTTATTTGGCTACGGAATTCTATGATTACGATATTCTGTACTTGATAATTATGGTTAAAATTAGATCCTAACTGCTAAAACTCCGTTTTAACTTACAGCTACCGCGTAAAGACGTGAATGAACTTCGAGGCAACTTAATATTCGTAAAGTTGGTAAAGACGTTTCAGAAAGCACTTAGACTTGCTAAAACTTGAATATTAATGTGCCTAATACGGAGCTTTACGGAACACGGAAACTTTGTATAAATTTCGACTTCCAACACAAGAAAATATATAGTCATTTAAACAAACTGTTCATCATCAAATCATTTAGTCTCCGCTACAGGAGCACGACCCTCTCTCGTCCGTCCCAGACAGAAGGCGGATTTGGCCTACACTCCCCACGCTGGCCAGACGGGTTGGGGAGGCCTGATCGAGGTCTTATAATGTATTTCCCTTAGTCGCCTTGTACGATATCCACGGGAAGAGACGGAGTAATTCTATTCTAGTTTGCCGGAAACCACACTGCCAAACAAACTGATAACTATTACAAATTACAGGCAATTTGATCTACACTACTTTGCGTGCTTCCGCCACCAATTAGTTCATGCAAACTACTGCCAGCCGGCACCCACCCACTACCATTAGTAGTTGCATGCGACTGCCGTGGCTGCTGCTGCCGTGGAAGCACGCAAAGTAGTGTAGATAAAATTGCCTGAAATTTGATGAAAGTGAATCTAAGCTCTGCGGATTTAGAGTACCTACTTAGTAATGATTTAGATACATGTTCTTATATTTAATTTGTATGACGTTTCTAAGTGCTTTATAAAGTCCAAGGAATAAAGATATTTTGACTTTGACTTTGACTAATTTGACTTCCGCAAAAATCTATTAGAAATCTATTAGAAATTGTAAACCTTGGTAAAAATATAATCTACTAACGTTCAACAATTCTCTATAGAAATTCTGAAATCAGTTTATTCTGAAATGAGTAGACAAGCTCGGTGGTGGAATGGTTAGCAATGGCCACTTTGACTCCGAGGTCGCGGGTTCGATCCCCGCACAAGACAAATATTTGTGTGCATGAACACGTCTGTTTGTCTTGGTCTGGGTATTTTCTATGTTTTGTATATTTCCAAAAATATATATATATTTAAGTATAATATCAGTTATCTAGTACCCATACTACAAGCTTTGCTTAGTTTGGGACTAGATGGCCGTGTGTAATTTGTCCAGGAATATTTATATATTATTTATTTCTCTACAGAAATTCTCCCTTTACATGGACATTTTTTTTATATATATGCGATTATGGCCAACGAACACGTGGGTCATGTGATGGAAAGCAAGAGCCACCACCCATGGAGATCAGCAACACCATGGGGTCGCCGATCCGTTGCCAGCATAAACTCCTTCCTTTCTTTCTGATGACTTTCTTTCGGTATTCTGCGATGTGGAGGTATTTCCCCAGTCGGGCAGCTTAAAAAAATACGCTATGCCCTACCTCTCTTTTAACCAGAGCCTCATTTGTAAATCAGCAGGGTGCACCACGTGCAGGTTAGCTTTGGTTCAAAGATGTTGATGAACTACTAGTACTTACATCCCAAAACAAACATGTTATGAACTTAAAAAAGAGAGTAGTACGCTGCTTTTAATAAATTATTTTCTGTGGCTATACTGAGGGGTGAGTGCGAGTTTTTTATTCACGTTCGATCATTTCAACGTAAACAAACCAACCAAATAGAGAAGTACTCTCATGTTGTGAATTTACCAAACGCGTGTTACAAATCCAATTTAGCCGGGTTGCTCACTTCGAAATGTGAGCGGGTAAGCTATATAATTTTGATATGTAACACGCGTCATATAAATTCACAACATGAGAGTACTTATCTATTTGGTCGGTTTGTTTACGTTGATATTATCGAACGTGAATAAAAAACTCGCACTCGGCACTCTGTACGCGAGGAGCTCGATGGCGTCGATGACCGAGATAATCTAATCGATCACGCAAATCAAGCTTCGTCGACCGTAGCCCGTCCATGGATGGCTTTATTTATCTCTAGCTCCTCCGTGCTTCGGAGGATTGAAGTATATCTGCGGTGAGGATGCGCCGAAGTCTTCCAAAAGCTGCCCAGCCCAGCCGAATACGTCTTTAGATCTCATTGTTGAAGTTACCCCGGCCCAGCTGTATGGCCTGTCCGAGGTAGACGTAATCTTTAACCACTTCAATATCTGCATTCTCTACGATAACCGGGCTAGGGACGATGAAGTCGTTGTACATAACTTTCGTTTTGTCAAATAATCACCTTGCCTTCCTGAATTCTTGTACCTATTAACATGTGCCTGAATATCGGATTATTCCGATTGGCGATAACATCGACAACTTAATCAATCTCCAACATCTGAAACAGAAGAAACGTGGGACTGCTGCCGCCCCGACTGCCGTGATCGACTCTGTGATACCTGTTTCGCCTCTACGCGAGGTAGGTATCATCAGGCGATAGATGTTGATGTTTAGAACAACAGCCTATAAATGTCCTTTGTGTGCGGAAGCACGCATAGTATTGTAGATCAAAATGCCTGTAAATTTGACTTCCGCAAAATAACAAAATAATTCCACTAAATCAATTAACTATAATGTACGAGTATAAGTGGCTTGCCATGATTTTTAGAGAAAAAGTCAATGTCACGTGGTGTACCCTATCAAATCAAATCAAATGAATTGAAATCAAAATATCTTTATTCCTTGGACTTTTTAGAGCACTTAAAAAGTCATACAAATTAAATATAAGAACATGTATCTAAATCGTTACTACTCTAAATCCGCAGAGCTTAGATTCACTATCATCACACTATCTTGAATGTGAAAGTGAATTTAAGTGCCAGTTCCGGCGACGGGGCTTCTTGAGAAGAACTGGCAAAAAATATCGACGAGCAAACCTGGATCTGGCAAAAGAGAGGGCATACACAGCGATCACTAAAAGCTGTCCGACGGTATAGTACGTCCACCTCACAGAGTACCGCATCCAAATAACTATTCCCTTAAGGGTTGTTGTGTTCCTGCGAGTGAGTTAGGTCAAGTCAGTAGAAAGGAAGGCGTTGCTGTGTTAGTAGCAGAGCTGGCACGAGCGATATTTGGCTACGTTACGCTTCACATCAAGCGGGCCATCCAGCTCCTCACGTAATCTATTGACCACCCCTGATATTTTTAGGATATTACCTTTCTGTATATCTCTTATTCTGACTTTCATTCTGTGATTTAAAATAATTACGAAAATTTGCATTCTGGTTTGCAAATAGCTTATGATAGAGCAACACTTTTGCGAACTCCACCCGACCGAAGCCGCAGATAATAATATAAGCTTGTCGTAAAACCTCCAAATTGGCTAAATAAATGTTTATGAACAATTTACACAGCGCCATCTAGTCCTAAATTAAGCGCAAAGCTTGTACTATGGGTACTAGACAACTGATACAATTTAATGTACTTATATATATATATATATATTGTTAATACATACTTATAATGCATAGAAAACATCCAGACCAAGACAGACAGACATGTTCATGCACACAAATGTTTGTCTTGTGCGGGGATCGAACACGCGACCTAGAAGTCAAAGTTGCCTTTGCTAGCCATTCGACCACTGGGCTCGTCTTAATAACTTTAAAGATATTTAGATACTTATTATTTCCTGCCACACACAAGTTACAGGAGAACCGCAATGCGGACACTTTGCGGGATTTGACTTCTATTCCTGAGGGCTTATGCGGGTATCTCTATACCAGTGCTACTCAAAGTGTACTCCGCGGATTTTTGGGGCTCCGCAAAGCTTTTGGGAGGGCTCTACCCGCAATCGTAATAAAATATTTTAATAAACCTACTTCTATACTATAATACTTGATAACTTCACTTTCATATATTATGTTGCGAGCGTTAATACGGTTACGGTAACCGCTTCACATCAGACGGGCCGTATGCTTGTCTGCCACCCGATGTAGTATACAAAAAAAAAAAAAAAAACTTCACTTGACTAGCCATCTCTTTAGGCTTAATGCCTTATTTGCCATATTGCTGTCTCTCACATTGCTAAGAGGGGAAGAGCGGAACTCAAATTCCAAAAGCTTCCTAGTCCTACTAATTTCTTCTGATTAACTTCGTTGTGAGTTCCAAGTAGGGATGTTTTTGAGATCCGTAACCGAAACTATCGAATATCCGAAATAAAAATCGATCCGAAAACGTAACCAAAACCATAGAGTAAATAATTTAATATAGAGTTTTCATCCCATACAAAATATCGTGCACCGAACGAAAGTCAAAATTCCGTATTATTTCTAGATGGTGCTGGCAATAAGACATGAAAAAATTTAATACCGAATATTTCGCAACGAAATTTGATACATAATCATAAAATAATTTTAAAAATTACACAAAATAGTTTTTGTATGATATTTAACACTAATAATAAAGTTAACAAATGATGCTTTTCACTAAAAAATAATCTTCAATTTTACCCTTACCAATAGATGTCGCTCTGATATGCTTTTATGATGCTATGTTTTTTTTAGTTACTCTTGGCGCTAGTAGCTGCAGATTTTTTGTACAACGTACAAACTAGCGCCTCGGTCGAAGAAAAATAGCAACTTGTGAACGAAATCTTTGTTGATAGGAAAGTAGGTAAATATTATTCTTATCGTATCTCAGGCTGACTTATTGTCAGCCTAAAGGATGATAAGAATATTTTTTTTGTCATACAGTCACCATATTCTTTTAGTTAAGTTGCACAATATTGTGAACTCCGTGAATGACGGGACTTAAGATTTTTAACTGTTTGCTCGTGGGACGCTATATTTAATATTTTGTATGGGATTACCACTCTACTTTTGTCTAATTTAGTGCATATGTTTTAAAAATGTTTTTTTATTATTAAAATTAAGGCTTGCTTTTAAAAAAAACATAATGAATACGAATTCACAGTAATAAACTATAATACAAAAATTCGCCAATCTCACAAATCAACCTCATAACTCATTTGGAAGAGCGCTCAACTCGTAATACGTAGGTCCCGAGTTCAAATCCACCATTTTCATCCTTTGATTTTATCTTTTTTAAAATATTTAACTAACTAATTAATGTTTTTTAGGAATATTTTGTACCTATTTTTAATATGTTGTAGATATTTTTTTAAAATATTATTCATAACGTATCTCAGGCTGACTTATTGTCAGCTTAAAGGATGATAAAAATATTTGTTTGTCATACAGTCATCATAATCTTTTAGTTAAATTGCACAATATTGTGATTTCAGTGAATGACGGGACTTAAGATTTTGCAACTGTTCTCTCGAGGGACGCTATTATTTAATATTTTGTATGGGATTACCACTATACTTTTGTCTAATTTCGTGCATATGTTTTAAAAATGTTTTTTAAAAGCAAATTAAGGTTTGCTTTTAAAAAAAACATTATGAATACGAATTAACAGTAATACAGTATAATACAAAAATTCGCCAATTTTACAAATTAGCCTCATATCTCATTTGGAAAAACACTCTACTCGTAATACTTATGTCCCGAGTTCAAATCCCACCATTGTCCTTTCATTTTGTCATTTTTAAAATATTTTTTATAACAAATTAAGGTTTTTAGGAATATTTTGTAGTAGACTACTTAGCAATGTACTTAGTAGAAACATTACTAAAAAACCGTAACTTGCTTTTTTGTGCAATGTTGGATGAAAACAAGCATACCACCCGCCTGGTGTGGAGCAGTTACCGTAGCTGTATAAATGCAAATCGCAACATGAAGTATTGTAGCCCACGGTCGCCTTCGCTGCCAACGCAGAACTCCTGGATTTTCTTCTTGGTGACCTCACTCACTCGCAGCAACACGACCCTATAGGGATGTTTGGCTGCCGTATTCTGTCAGGTGATGATACATCCCCAGCCGGGCAGCTAATGAGTAAACCTTTCTATGATGTAAGATAGGAATAAAAATGGTCGCAAAAATAGAGAAATATCACGTAAAAGAAAAACCACAAACAATACAGTCGATTCGATGTGAGAAAAGTTGAAAAAAATTCCGCGCCGTGTCAATAAAGTCCAATTTATGCCACAGAACTTTCGATAAAATATCGTTGTTATTAATAATATAACTATTAGCATACTACGATTTTAATTGATAATGCATATTAAAATTTTATGCCTATGTTGAAAACAATAATTGTCGTATGAAACTTTTTTTCATTTTAATAAATCATTCTATTTACAGCACATGACTTCTTGTGTCAAGCGATTGGTACGTAAAACGGAACTGTTTTAAAAACTCTCGGTTATCGGCGCGCGGCCATCCCATTTTTGATACAACGGTACGTAGGTGCTATGGTAGGTAGGTACCTACGTACCTACTTAAGCATTGATAGAGTGCTAGTAGTTTGCGCGCCATCTAGCCATTTTTGATTAAAACAGAAAAGCATAATTAAACAAATTGAACCTTCGTGTACTGATTTTGTTACTAATCAAATTACCTATATCTAGTTTGAGACTCTTAGCGACCTCTGTTGCTCTTTAGAGTAACTAAATTCCGGTGTACGCAATTTACTATGAACATTGGTCGTCCTTTATCTCTCGTCCCTGCCAAAACCGATATAAAAGTTTCGGATAATTTCGGATAGATGCGGAATCTAAATGAGACACATTTTAATAGATTTTCGCTGGCCAAGACGACACATAACTGCGTCGCTCGACGCGTGCATCGTTTATCTACGTAATAATTACATACTTCTCCATATCTATCATCAATTCTTGTGAGATTAAAATTACCTACAAAAATTAAGGCCCATTCTATTATGACAGATGATTTCCACCTTGACATTGGAGGAGTTATAGATTATATGATATCTACTTAGTCCAAAAGTTACTTCTCGTGATTTGCTGTATTTGGCCTTACTTGAACCCGGTTTCTGTTTTTTGAAAGTTAATCTTGTAATAAAGTTTTCCTTTTCTAAAAAAAATTACATCCGTATCCGAAACTATCCGTAACTATCGGATAATCCGAAATAATTTCATATCCGTAACCATATCCGAATCCGAAATTTCATATCCATAACATCCCTGGTTCCAAGGCAGCGGTAGTTTTACCCCCGGGACTGCAATGGACTTCACTGTTCATTGCCTTTTTTGGCGGTCGCCGCTGTTAATCCTGGCTACACAGGAGACACAGTGGTGGGAATGTGTGGTGGGCCCCCGTCCCGGTACTTGATAACTTATTAAATATAAGTTAACTAATTGTTAAAAAGTTGCATAATTTATGAAAAATAACAACGGGAATTATTTAAATAACTTTATTAATGCCAGAGGTTTCGACCAGGTTGCACCTTCCGTGGTCACAGGCTGACATCAGGTAAAAGGTATGTAAATACCCTTATGCATGACCACGTTAATTCCCGTTGTTATTTTTCATAAATAAGAATTTACTTGATTTCTATCTTCGATTTCTATTTAATAAGTTCATTCATATTAATTTGTCTAGACTCTGGAGCCTATGTAGACTACATATCCAACAACCCTAATTGACCCCACTGCTGGGATACGAGTCTCCTCTCAATCGAAGGGGTTTAGAACAAAATCCACCGCGCTACTCAACTGCGAGTTAGCGGAGGCCGGCCAGTGTTTTCCAAAGGCTATAAAGACTTAATTAATATTTTATATATTACGGCTGCCCAAAGGCTACTGATTAAGCTTAATGACTGTTATCTAGTGACAACAGATGGGTTCGACTGCTTAACGTGCCCTCCAAAGCACGGAGGAGTTCGAGATAAATAAACCCATCCCTGAACAGGCTACGGTCGACGTTGCTTAACGTGCGTGTTCTATTAGACTGACATGTGCAACGACGCCATCAAGCTCCACACACTATCGAGCTTTCTCAATAACGTACAGATTGAGCGTAGCATAAATATCCTAGATAGTGGGTTAGAATAATCATACACTAATTATTAACTATTGCAGAGCGACCGAAAAGAGTAGAAATTTATTAAATTGGAACTAACATTTTTCCGCATCTGGCAACACTTAGCGTACCGCCAAATTTGTAAACATTCTTCAAAGTCAAAGTCAAAGTCAAAATTCTTTATTCTGTGGGCCCTCGCGGGCACTTAGACACGTCTTTTACAATTAGGTATATTTTTTTATCTACCAGCATTTCGGAATGACCATTGACGAGAAGAAATGCCGAAAGAAACTCTGTCAATATAGGTCTTTTTTTTAAATAGCCATACAATATTATCATATTACAATAAAAAGAAAAATGGTATTCGACCAAAATAAGAGAAAAAACAAAAAAATTAAAGTAAAATAAAATAGTAAAAAAAAAAAAAAAATATAAAAAAAATCATAGTATAGTGTATATACATATTGTATAAAGCCTAAATATGTATATCCACAATACTACTTGTAAAGATAAGACGCCTGTGCTTCACGTCCTGTGCCGAGAATTTGCCATACATTTTTATCATTAAGGTAATCGTCGGTCCTGTAGTAAGCCTTTTTACATAAGGTGGTCTTAATAAGCTGTTTGAATTTAGTGTCGGGTAAAATCAGGACCGACTCCGGCAACTTATTGTAGTAGCGGATGCAATTTACGACAAACGAATTATTGACCTTCCCTAGTCTATGTTTTGGAATAACCAATTTGTTTTTGTTCCGCAAATTGATCTAATGGCTCTCTTTTGTAATACAAAAATTTTATCAATGTCAGCTGCTTTACCCCAAAGCAATATGCCATATGACATAAAGCTATGGAAATAACTAAAATAAACGAGCCTAGCAGTTGTCTCGTCCGCTATCTGTCTTATTCTCCTAACCGCATAAGCTGCGGAACTGAGTCTGCGAGCTAGTTTCATTATATGAGCCCATTGCAACTTTGAATCAATGGTAATACCAAGAAAAACAGTATCATTGTCATAAACTAGGGTGGTGTCCTTTATGACTACATCAGCATGGACTTGCCTGACATTGGAAAACGTGAATTTAATACATTTAGTTTTGTATGAGTTAAGAAGGAGATTATTTGTAGGAAACCAGTTCAAAATTGCAGAAAGAGCATTATTAACATCATCAATTTTGTCTTTATACCTAGCAACTTTAAAAATAAGTGAGGTATCGTCGGCAAACAGTACTACGTTGGCAAATTTTTCTACCAAATCAGGCAAATCATTGATGTATACCAAGAATAGGAGAGGACCCAAAATTGAACCCTGGGGCACGCCCATTTTTACCTCAAATGCATTTGATTTTGTGCCATTTACATCCACCGTTTGAGTTCTATTACTAAGGTATGATTCTACCATTTGCAAAGCCTTCTCTTTAAAACCATAATGATTTAATTTGAGCAGCAGTGTCTGATGATCAACACAATCAAATGCTTTGGAGAGGTCGCAAAACACACCGATAGCGTCCTGAGACGTCTCCCAAGCCTCAAATATGTATTTCACGAGCGCGATTCCTGCGTCTGTAGTGGACATTCCGGCGGTGAACCCGTACTGCTTCTTAAGTAGAATGTGGAACTTATTAAGATGTGCGAGCAGCTGATTTGACATGATCTTTTCAAACACTTTACTCAATACTGGCAGAATAGAGATTGGTCTGTAATTCCCAGGCTCACGATTATCTCCTGATTTAAATAAAGGTATAAGTTTGCCAAGTTTCATTAAATCTGGGAAAATACCACTCTCTATACTTTCATTAAAAACTATAGCCAGGTGAGCAGCAACAGTATCCAAAATAGGAAGAACAATTTGAGTGGACATTCCCCAGAGATCCTCAGATTTCTTAATATTTAAATGTTTGAATGTTCGAATAATGTCATCTGGGGTAATGTGACAAAATTTAAATGCATGCTCACAGGGCTGTACATTATGCTCAAGTAATCTTATGGATTCTGAGGCTGATGAATTGAGAGAGGCAGTCGTATCAATGGGAACATTGGTAAAAAAGTTTCCAAATGCATTAGCAACATCTTGATTTGAAGTTAATATATTATTATTACATTTCAAAGAGTAGTCGTTTTCTTTAATTTTTATTTTGCCAGTCTCTTTGTTGACAATGTTCCAAACAGTTTTACACTTGTTGGTAGAATTTTTAATTTTATTATCTAGGTAGTTAGACTTGGCTACCTTACAGACTTTCTTGAAGATTTTGGAATACTGTCTAACGTGTTCTGTAAAATTGCCATCCCGTCTATACGATTTTTGAGCATACAAATCATATAGTGTATCTCGACTTTTATAAATACCTTTGGTAGCCCATTCACAAAATTTAATATTGTTTCTGACTTTAACCACTTTTTGTTCAAATATGTTATTAAATTCTTCAGACATTACATTAAAAAGATCACCATATAGTTTGTTAGGATCATTTTCCGTGTATACTATTAGTGGTACATTGATATTTTACTACCAGTAATTGGTCTGAACGAAATAAGTTTGGTTTTTTCCACAACTACGTTATTGAATACGACTAACTGTCCACAGTGATCTGAAGGTAAGTCATTAATTATACATTTATTTAAGTACTCCGAATTACAGAAGACATAAGTTCTCTTCTGTAATTCGGAGTACTTAAAGTTATGCATGCTTTTTGGCTCAAGAAATAAGTTATGCAAGTTAAAACATTTAAATAAATTTAAAAAAATTGATTTAATAGTACTATCAACAAGCAAATCAATGTTGAAATCACCACAAACAATTAGGTTCTTATTACTTTTAAATGCTAACTTTAATACATCCTCCATGACTTCCTCGAATATTTTGTACACACTATTTGGGGGTCTATAAACATATATAATTAAATGTTTGTCTAACTCGGCACAAGATATCTCGATAGTACATTCAACAGAAAGCCGAGTAATGTCCACACGCTCTTTGACTAACATGCAATCTTTAACTAAAATTAATGAACCGCCTCTAGTAGTCGACTTCCTGTTGAAACAGCTAGCAACTTTGTAGTTATTAATATGAAAGATCATCTGACTATCGTTTAACCAATGTTCAGTTAAGCACAAAACGTCAACATTTTTCAATTCTAAAAATAATTGTACAAGCAATTCGCTGCCAGGAAAGCTTTGTATGTTTTGATGTACAATTTTTAATTCAGCAAGCTTTCCCTCTGTCCTGTGAAGCAGTTTAAATCTGCAGTCAAGTTGCCTACATTATAATCTATTTTATGATTTATGATATTTCTATGTAAATTCACTGCTTTTTCTAGTATTTCTTTGATTGTTAATTATAATTTATAAAATACCTACCTTGTTTACAATAATTATGATGAAGAAATTCCAGACAATATTTTTCAGCATTTCCTCGAAACCCGGGATGATGAAATTATAATGGTAATGACAAAAATAATCTCGACTGAAAAGTGGTTGCCAAAACGAAAAGAAAAAGAAGTCATAAATGCACAGCTGAGCTGACAGCACACAGGCATAGAAGTCAGCAAAAATCATTCAATTGTTTATTTTGTTGTTTATTTACAAATTACCATCATCTCAGTCGTAGTGACAGTATTTTTAGATCAACAATACCTTGCCATTATGCCCTTTTAACTGTGACGTATTAGCTACGACGCCTGCAACAAATTACCTACCTCGACCAAGCTTGTGTTCGTGCCTTTGAAATGTTTAACCCTGACATTAATGATTATCAACTAACTTCTATTATTACTGAATCTTGTGGGGGTGCAGCGGTTGTTTATTCAGCGCTCTACAAGCCAAGTAACCAGAATGTGGCAATCAAGAGGTATTTCGTTGATAAAGCCAAGGAAAATGCCAACTTGATACAGGTACGGATTCACTTAGTTTTCTGTACAATTTTGTATGTTTAATAAGACGTTGGTCATCAAACACTTAATCATGCGACTTGTAATTACTGTCATTCACCTTCTACGAGGAGCTAGGTGGTGCTGTAGCGTGTGTCGGCCTAACCGAATACAAAAGTTAAGCAATGTCGGCCGTAGCCTGTCCATGGATGGGTTTGTTTATCTAGAGCTCCTACGTGCTTTGAAGGGCACGTTAAGCCGTCGGTCCCGGCTGTTGCCATTATAGATGACAGTCGTTAAGTTGATGGCCTTTAGGCGGCTTGAAAACACTGACTGCCAACCCGCAGTTGAGCAGTGTGGTAGGGTATGCTCTAAACCCCTTCAATTGAGGGGAGACTCGTATCCAGCAGTGGGGTCAATTAGGGTGATGGCGAGGTAATCTACATAGGCTCCAGAGTCTAGACAAATTAATATGAATGAACTTCGAATAAGCAATGTCGACCGTAGCCTGTTCATGGATGGGTTTGTTTATCTATTACTCCTACGTGCTTTGGAGGGCACGTTAAGCCGTCGGTCCCGGCTTTTGCCATTATAGATGACAGTCGTTAAGTTGATGGCCTTTAGGCGGCTTGAAAACACTGACTGCCAACCCGCAGTTGAGCAGCGTGGTAGGGTATGCTCTAAACCCCTTCAATTGAGGGGTGACCCATATCCCAGCAGTGGGATGTATAAGGATTGACGGAGACCTTCTATATCATTGTCCCAAAATGTTTTCTTCGCATACAGTGATCATGTTCTATAACATATAAAATGTGCCATAAAACAGAGATGGGAGTGGTGTTATTATTGTAACTATTACAATTTTTTTCAGTCAAATTGACAGTTGTAGTACTTAGGGGCCGTGTGGTTTCCGGCAGACTAGAATAGAATCACTCCGTCTCTTCCCGTGGATGTCGTACAAGGCGACTAAGGGAAATACATAAAAATCATCGATCAGGCCTCCCCAACCCGTCTGGCCAGCGTAGGCCAAATCCTCCTGTCTGGGACGTACGAGAGAGGGTCGTGCTCCTGTAGTGGAGACTAAAATGACCTGATGATGTATGTACTTAGGGGAGCATAGACTTAGAGGTGAAAAACTTACATGACTAAAACTGATCCTAATGACCTTGTCTACAACAAAACTCACATGACTAAAACTGATCCTAATGACCCATGAATGAGGACACTCCATACAAATCTCGTGCCGTTTACTACTACATAAACAATGGCGTCAGTGCAGAGCGCCAATGAGCGTGTGTGCGTGCGGCGCCGTACAAACTGTTCCAGATTTGTCTCAGAGGGGAGGTGAGGTCGACACGAAAGAGCGGCAGGGAGTGGCCATACTGTACGTAGTACTATTACTTATACTGTGGTTGAAGTTTGGTTTTCACCATCAAAAAACCTGATTGGAATCCGCTTCAACTTAGCCAATAGTGCCCCAAGTCTATTTGTATAATCACAGTTTTACATTTGTTTTAATTTTTTTTAAAACATACACTTTATACAAGACATCTTGGCACATAATATTTATTCACAGGAAATACAATAGCATTTAATTGTTTAAACTGTTTTTATTTAGGAAATACTGTTTGTTTCCTAAATAAATTAAAAAATTCAATTTGAAGTTTCCAGGTTGATGTATGGGTATATCTTTAATCCTGGGCAGTGGTGTAGCTTATGCTAGATGAGCCCTGTATCAAAATTTGGCAGAGGCTCTTCTACTCAAACATGCCAGGGCCAGGGAAGTCTTTTGTCTATCCAAACCGAACTCACTAGGGCCCTTGTAAACTGGGGGCCCCGTATCATTGATACAGCAATAGCTATGCTCCTGATCCTGGGCAAAATAAAATGCTACTATTCTAAATTCAGACATGCTAAACTCCAAGCAAATACTATTGATTAGAAAACAATACTTTGTACACTCTTAGTAAAATAACAATCTTTTAAATATAAATTTTATTCCAGCAAGATATCCTAACTCGGAAAGAGCTACAACACCCAAACATCTTGCCGTACCTGACATCTTTCGTCCATGGACGAGAACTCTATGTCGTGTCTCCGTTAATGTGTTTTGGATCATGTCGTGATATACTAGACCGATACTTCAATGAAGGACTGTCGGAGCTGGCCTGCGCGATTGTGTTGAGAGATGTGTTGTTAGCTTTACAGTACTTGCACAAACAATTGTACATACATAGGTAAGTGTTGTTTTACTATGGGGTTGTTTAACTTAATATAGGGTTGCCAACACTCTATTTCAAAAATAAGGATTTGAATTTGGTAAGTTAAAAAACAGAATGCAGTAACAAATCAAATTATTATTGTTACTATTTGATTTTTACTTGATTACCTTCAAAATTTTCTATGATATTGATTGGCCAATCCACTGGATATATTTAGTTGTTGTTTAGCATTTTGATTGTCGTAAAAAATTTAAGAGGAGGTGCTTATCTCGGTGTAAAATACAAAAACTTTTATCAATTGGGACACCTAAAAACCACGAAAGCCGTTTAATAACTATCCAGGTCATCCTAGGACACTCCAAAAATCAGTATATGTCCTAGAAAAACAGGACGGTTGGCAACCCTAACTTAATATGACATTTCAACATTATTCTAATCCAGAAAGAAATGCCTACATAGGCCTCCCCCATAGACTTCCACAACAATTTTATTTATTTATTTAACTTTTTTATACTATGTTTGCTGGAAAACAAGCATATGGCTCATCTGATGTAAAACTAATGCCATCAAAAACATAACTTGTAAAAAAAACAAGTCTCGCAACTCAGATCTTCTACCGTAAAAAGTTATGAGATCCATGTAATACCAAGTCAGTTAATTTATTCAGTCCTTACTTAAGGGACCTCCTACTTAACAAAATCTTATAGCGACCATATCAATATTAAAAATCTTTTATGTTTTTATTAACACTTTGCGAAACACTGCCCTATTGCACACTCGTTTTCTTTCCAGGAGCGTCCGTGCAAGTCATGTACTTGTGGGTGCAAATGGAGGCGTTCGTCTATCAGGGCTACGTAGTGCAGCCAGCATGATGGTGCGAGGGAAACGGCAAAAACATCTCCATAACCTCCCTCCCCCTGACCATGATAATATCAACCTCATGTGGCTCAGTCCTGAATTATTAGAACAGGTATGGAAACTGTGTACAGAAGTATGAATAAGTAAATAAATATTCCTGGATACATTACACACGGCCTTTAGTCCCAAACTAAGCAAAGCTTGTACTATGGGTACTAGATAACTGATATAATACTTAAATACATTTTTTTTTGTAAATACATATATTGTAATGTATGTGAAAACACCCAGACCAATACAAACAGACATGTTCGTGCACACAAATATTTGTCTTGAGACGGATCGGGAATTAACCGGTACCGAGCCTATGATTCATGGCGAAGTTCACGTCGCCACGTCGGTGCTAGCTGCTACATTCACACCGCGCGGTTAGTTCCGTTGTTTGATGTGTGATGGCGCTTCGATGCTTTAACACTCAGATAATCTATATATATAAAAGCGAAATACCACTCACTGATTGATCACGAAATCTCAGTAACTGTAACACCTAGTATGTATAACAATAAATAGTAGTTTATGAAACTGTTGCATAATAAGGGTTCTTAAAATACGAGTGTGAGTTTATCACATGAGCCGAAGGCGAATGTTATAATAGACCACACGAGTATTTTAAGACCTAATTATGTGCAGTTTCATACACTACTTTATCTAATCTCATGAAATAGATGATAATAATATTTTAAATAAAACCATGAAGTTAATTTAACAGCTTTATTTCTTACTAATAAATCCATTTGCAGATGGAACATGCGTGATGCGCATGCGTGACGCGCCGCGCGGCGTCGCGTTCACAGATTAAGAAGAAAAATTTTACAAAGTTGCAATGCATTTGCATTGCAACCTGTTTAAAATACCTGTATCCAGGGCTGAAGCTGTATCGAAATGGAAAAAAAGTTATTTTTCGATACAGTTGTCCTTAGAAGAGCTGTATCGAAAAGTAACTTTTTAAATTTATTTTGATGCCTTGTGCGTAAAAGACTGACATTAAGATTCTGTGTTTAGTTTTTTAATCTCTAAATTTCAGTATGAGAGTAGATAATAGTATTTAAGGTTTTACAGAGACGTTTAGAAAAAAAAAAAAAATCCGTCGACTTCTAAAAATTCGTCTATAATAGATATTGATTGTTTTTATCTTTCTTTTATTTTTTCCTTTCATTAAGTATTTAACTTTTTCGAATGTAATTAAAAGTTATGTGCAAATAGGTAACTAACTTCACGCGTACGAAGTCGCAGGCTATATAGCTAGTAATATAATAAACAGATGTAGCCCACAGATCCTAAATGCGGCCCTGGGTATCTCTACACTAAGCATGTGCCGAAATACTTTAAATCAATATGATGGATGATTTTTGAACTTCATTATTTCAGAATCTGAAAGGATATGACGAACGTTCAGACATCTATTCAGTGGGCGTCCTGTGCTGCGAGCTGGCCAACGGAGCCGTGCCGTTTGCCGAGGTGCCCACGACCCTCATGTTCACGGAGAAGGTCCGAGGGAGCCGGCCCCAGCTGCTAGACTGCTCCACGTTCCCGGAGCCATGTCTTGATGATGGGGAAATGAAAAGTGAATATCTCTCAGTTACTATTAAAAAACGACAAATGTTAAAATAACGTATTCGATTTTTTAATCTGGCATACAAATATACGGCCCACCTGATGTGAAGCGTTTACCGTAGACATATTAACGCTCGCAACATAAATTATCGCTCGCGCGCCGCCCCAACGCAGCATATCCTTCCGTTCTTGTGATCACACTCATTCGCGGGAACACAACAACCCTCTAGGGAATTGTTATTTGGCTGCGGTATTCTGTGATGTGGAAGTACATTCCCAATACCTCTCTTTTCGCCAGAGCTTCGTTTTTCATTCAGCAGGGTGCACCGCGTGCAGGTGAAGTTTTCATTGGTTCAAAGACGTTGATGAAGCACTTACAGCCCGTAATTTTTTTTCATTATTATTATATTTTAGCTCACTTTAGTATATTTTTTTGTTAAAATTGAGTGGTTATATTTTCAGGTATGTACAACACAGACAGTGGTGTAGGAGACAGCGAGGGAGCGCCCCGCCTGCGGCAGGTGTACGCCTCTCGGAAACTATCTGACACTTTCCATCACGTCAGCGAACTGGCACTGCAAAGGTAAACATCTTATCTTAGAAAGTTGATACTGTTCATTGTTGGCACTTGGTGGAACATTATTATCATAATGTTATAATAAAGCACTTGCCCATCAAAGTCAAAGTCAAAATATCTTTATTCCTTGGACTTTATAAAGCACTTAGAAACGTCATACAAATTAAATATAAGACATGTATCTAAATCATTACTACTCTAAATCCGCAGAGCTTAGATTCACTTTCATCACACTACCTGTGAAAGTGAATTTAAGTGCCAGTTCCGGCGACGGGGCTTCTTGAGAAGAACTGGCAAGAAACTTAAGGCCGAATCACATGTAGTATCTCTCGTCAACCCTTATTCAGTTCAATTCAGGGATACGGGACTCCCCTCAATCGAAGGGCTTTAGTTCATACTCCACCACGCTGTTCAATTGCGGGTTAGCAGAGGCCAGTGTTTTGAAGCCGCCTAAAGGTCACTGACTTCGCTTAAGGACTGTCATCTAACGACAACAGCCGGGACCGACGGCTTAACATGCCCTCCGGAGCACCGAGGAGCTCAAGATAAATAGACCCATCCATGGACAGGTAACGGTCGACGTTGCTTGACTTGCGTGATCGATTAGCCTGCCACGCCATCGAGCTCCTCATACATATAGCCATACATGCAGTATATATACTATATGGCTATAATGATGTAAATTCCCACCGGGATACCGGGATACTCGCCTACGAAGTCGCTCACACAAAGTATATATATATTTTTAATTTCAGAGACCCTGAAAAGCGGCCGTCAGCGACGCAGATGTTGAACCACGCTTTCTTCAAGCAGATCAGAAAGACTGACTACTTGCCCGGCCTCATCGGACGGGTGAAACCCATTAAGCCAGATGCTGGTGAGATTTTCAACCACTCACTATACTGACGAGCTCGGTGGTCGAATGGTTAGCAATGGCCACTTTGACTCCGAGGTCGCGGGTTCGATTCCCGCACAAGACAAACATTTGTGTGCATGAACATGTCTGTTTGTCTTGGTCTGGGTGTTTTCTATGTATTATAAGTATGTATTAGGTTGGGGAAAAAGTCTTTTCGTATTTTATATGAAAATTCAAAACATTTTTTAATAAAGTTTATTTACATTTAACTAAAGTATGTAGGTGCCATTATGTTCGATAACTTTTTGTCATCTTGTAGGTAGAGACATGATCCCATTACTATAGAAATTTTGGGACTTCTGTTCAAAAAACCGCGACAAGTGGTTTTGGCAGTCTTCTCGTGATGTTAACCTGACATTGCCTAAAGAATTCTTAAGAGACCGAAACAGGTGGAAATCAGAAGGTGCAAGGTCAGGACTATACGGCGGATGCATTAACACCTCCCAGTCAAACTCTCTTAATTTTTGCTGAGTGGCTAAAGATGTGTGAGGTTTAGCGTTATCATGATGAAAAATCACACCCCTTCTATTAATTAATTCCGGCCGCTTTCTCTCAACTTTTTGCTTTAATCTCATCAGTTGTTCACAGTAGAGTTCAGAATCGATAGTCCTGCCTGGCGGTAACAGCTCATAATGAATATCTTCCCTTCCAATCCCACCATACACACAGCATCACCTTGTTGCGGGTTAACCCGGGTTTCGCCAGAGTCTCTGAAGCCTGGCCGGTCTTTGACCACGACCTTTTTATGCGCCAAAACTGTTATGTGGTCAATTCCTAGTTCTTCAGCTACGTCGTAACTACTGATATGCCGATCTTGCTCCACTTTTTCAGAAATGGCATCCATTTTATCCGTAACAGGGCGACCAGAGCGACGTGCATCTTTAACATCAAAATTTCCGGATTGAAAACGCTTAAACCAAATTTGTGCTACTCTCACAGACACTGCACTAGGTCCATAATAATCACAAATTTTTTTTCGCAGCTTGCGTTGAATTTTTACCTTTTTTGTAGTAAAATTTTAAAATGTATCGAATTTCTTCATTAGATTCACTCATCTTGACAGTAAAAAAAACAAATGAAAATCACACATTTACCTAATTTGAATTTGGAATTATCTTTTTTAAAATTTAAACTTTTTATAGATATCAAAACCTGCTAGATACAAACGGTATAACCAAAGAGATTTTATTACAAGTTCATACATACTATAATGCGAAAAGACTTTTTCCCCTACCTATTATTTATAAAAAAAATGTATTTAAGTTATTTAAAATTTATCAGTTGTCTAGTACCCATAACACAAGCTTTGTGCTTAATTTGGGACTAGATGACGCTGTGTAAAATTGTCCAGTAATATTTATTTATTTATTATTTATTTATTTACTCAGGTGCCAAACAGAGATACACTCTTCCTAATGTTCAGCTAAGCTTTATACTGATAGTTGTTTTGGGGTGTAACTGGCTTACCATAATCTTCGAATGAATTTCTGATGACTCGATACAGCGGGACAACTTTTTATTCTTATTCCCAACAATTCACACCCTAAGAGCAGGGGTGTGACTCGTTGGTAGAAAAATATTACCAACTAATTATACTGTTACAAGTTGCCACTACTTTGTTCAGTTTTTTAGTGTAACATTTGAGGGTGTGACTCATTGGGAACAAACGGTAAATTCAGATATACTATGCATTTGGTATGTGTAGTATTGGTAATAACAAAAAAGAGATTGATTATTGAGAGACCTATGTGTTTAACGATAACATTTTTAGCCTCAAAGTACTTGTTTCCAGAGCTGCAAAATTAAAAAACGTCAAATTTTAAGCATTTGCTTTATTTTTATTTTAGATGACATGTCAGCGTTACTGCTACAACAGAAGATGTCGGAGATGGAAATAGAGAAGACTACCGAATGGGACTTCTAATAGACAATAAAGTTTTGTATACGTAGGTACTCGAATTATGGTGTTGCCAGACAAAAAATGTTATGAAATTGTACATAGATAATGTTTATAGAGAGACGTGCTAGCGGAAATACGTGTCGAAAAAAGTTTCGAAGAGTTAGTCTCCTGAGGTTGCACAGGTTGTAGAATTATGTACTTGTGAGAATTTGTGTAAGAAATTCCTTCTTTACAAAACCTGATAATTCCACTTTATTTTTTAAGAAACAAAAGGTCTGCTCCTAATTTCAAATTCGAAACTTAGAACGTTTCCTATTACGAATTTAATTCGATTCAGTCGGTTCGCATTTCTCATTCGGCCGATCAAACTATACTTATTATTGTGTCACAAATCTCGCGCAAACTATTATAGTATGACCAAACAACTTTGAGTTTGGCAAGAGTCTCATCATTAATAAATGTCAATATTGACGTTAACAAAATAGGTATCGTGGGGTCGGATTTAGAATTAAGTAGCCTTAATCTGAGTAAAGTATGAACGCAAAGGGAGCTTCACTAAGATCTCCTATGATCATTTTAGATACCGGGAATGTATATATACGACAGAACTGAGTGAAGCCGCATTTCGCACTCAAAATATATAAAACAGACGAGTTCAGTCAAAGGAACTTCACAAACAATTTACCGTAGTCATTAATTAAGGGCCCAGATTGCCTAGGCGCGACATCGTTTTTGAGCGACCGCAGCGCTACTGTTTACTGAAACAACCGACGGGGCGGGTGAATGACCCAAAGACAGCGCGATTTTCAAAATGTTTTGCGACAAACGTTCCACGTTGAGTTATATTGTTATTGAAGTTGAATATTTACAGCATAACAAAAATGGAAATACTAATTGGAAATAAACGACGAGTGTAAAATATTCTAAGACTAGTTTTTCGTTATAAAATGATCCTAATTACTAGAATAATAAGAGTAGTTGAGACACAATTTTTATGTTTTTCTATTTTTATTAAACAATCAAGAGCAGGTCCGGACTGACCTTTTTGTATTCTACTTACCAAAAATTCCAACTATGTATTTCTTTGTAATTTTACTACCAAAGTTTATTCTTATTTCGTAAAATATTAATTCAACAAAATAATTGCAAATTCAGTAGGAAGTACGGTCGAAATACCATCGAGCTTTCCTCGCTAGTGTATATCTGTACGCAAGGAAATGTGCCTATTGCGTAAACTCAAATAGGGTGGTGGCACCAATTATCGGCCATGTCAACTTTTTTTCAACTTTGTTTGCACTTTTGCTACGCTAGTATAGGAAAGTATAAAAATGATTCATATAATTAAAAGTAAGTAAACAATAACAAATATGAGTCGCCATCTAAAAAGCGTGCTAGGGTTGTACAAAAATAAATGAAACACAAGTTTATAAATTATTAATATACTAATTAAAAGTAAGTAAACAATAACAAAATATGAGTTCAAAATTCTACGATTACTGATCAAATTCTGATTTCTGCTAATTTGATGATAAAATCAATTGCTATTGCAAAACCTATCAGAATTAAAATGTTACCAGCTGCCCGATTCACGTAATAAAAACCGTAGCGTAGGGGCTTAAAAATGTCACATCGTTTTTTGCAAATTAAGCCCTTTTAACCGACTTAAAAAAAGAAGAAGCTTCTCAATTCGCTGTATTTTTAAAACGATTTTGATGATTCTTTACACCAGGTAACTCTTCAAAATCATATAGGAATTGTATAGTAATTGAGCTATTGAAAGATTTATGACAATCCAAGACTAGATAAGTAAGTGCGTTTAAAACAGAAAACCAAAAGGCGATTTCTAAGTTTCTAAGTTAAAACGACTTTTGGACTGGCGTGTTTACGTGAATCGACCGGCTGGATAGTTAAGTTACCTCAGTCTCTTTCAAAATCATTAGGCGTTCTTCTCTTTCAAAACACGTAAAGCTCTTTCTTTCCTCTCTTTCATAGCCTCTATGATACTGGGCGCGTCACGAATGGGCATGCTTCGTGACTGCCGAGGATCAACTAATTCTGGAAGTAGGCAATCGTAATAAAACCTAACTAATTTCATCTCCATTTTCTCCTTCCAAAATTTGTCGTCCTTTTCTATAATATAAACTTTCATAGGTACAGTAGCACCAAACCAGATGCCAAGCATGCAAACGTTTCTTTTAGTAATATGTACCTGCCCCTGAATTTGGAAATACCAGTTATGATTTTTATTTATGACATAACCCTTGGAAGCCTTGTCCTTAACCCAAAAGGTATGTTTGGCCATTGCTTCATCAAGAGTCATGCCAGCTAAAGAATGTGGGCACTTAATTTCAATTAAACCGTTTGCATAAATGCCATCTGGTGTAGTACCAAGAAATTCATATTGATCGTCGACGAACAAACCGCAACCTTGTATACTAATATTCTCTTGAATTTCTAACTGTCTAATTGCGGTTTCTTCGTTTTCGATACCGTACCGTACAGCAGGCAAACTGGAGATATTACTACCATAAACGATTTTACCAACAAGAGCAGCACAACTTGTGCTCTCTCGTTTTTTACAAACTTCCCCGAATGATGATGAGGTTAGTAATTTTCTCCTTGTACTCATCCACTCAGCACTACTTCTTTGCAAATGGGTCGACCTTTCAAGCTCCTCTCTTTCAGCACAAGACAACTTTAAATCGGCTAGAAAAGATGACTTGGCTTTCTCATATAATTCTGGACTCAGATCAGGTTTTTCGCAGTTTGGTCCATAGTGAGCGTCTTTCGATACAGCGTTGTGGCTTTTTTCAATCTTAATTTAGGTTTAGCAATTAAACGGTTTCTACGATTACAATTTTCCACTTTCGCGATCAAAGGATTCGGACTACATTTAAATATGACTTCATGAGTTTTACTATGAATCGATCCCGTATTAAAAGACACAACAGCAGCTGCGCATCGGCCCGCATAAGAACCACGGGAAGAATAATTTACACGCTTACCCCCAACTAATTTGGCAATTACTCCGTTAAAACTTTCAACTATATTACTTGTGCAATTATGAATTAAACTTCTAGAATGATATGACAGTCTTTTACTTAAAATTTCTACCGCGTCCATTAATCCGCATCCAACAATTGCTGGAAGTAATCCAACAGGTTCTATTCGACGAGTATCAGGTCTACAGAAATACTCCTTGCAATGTTGGTGATTGCCAAATACGTGTTGTGGACCATTTAGGATATCTTCACTAAGATTTTTTATTTTTTCTTCGAGTGACTGATTTTGATCCGCCCAATATTTAATCGCGCATTTTACACCCGTTCTTAAACGCAAATACCTTTCTTTTAGGAATTTCCGCAATTCGCAAGGATACTTAGTGTCTTTCGACAGTTTCTCCAAGCTATTGCAGTAGTTTCGTAAAAGATAATTTTTGCATTCAATTTTCTCTACTATTAAATTATCGTACGGACGCGAATCTAATATTTTTTTATAAGTACTGGAATCGCCGTCTGCTACAAATTTATTATAAATTACACCGTGATCAACAATGGAACGTTTAAACCCCTCAACTATTATGGTCGATTCCATCCCGGTAGATGATCCTGAATAATTCTTGAAACAATGGTGTTCCGGGGGCTGACTGTTGTTCTTTGCGGCTCGTGCACAGACTACGCAGTATTTATTTTTAACTCCAAAAAACAATACTTTATTAGTTTTAATGCCAATTATCGCAGCTGCGCCGGATAAGGCGGAAAAATTCTTACCATAAGATCTCTTGCTCCAACAACCGTCAAAAGCAACAGATATTAATGGTGTACCATTTTTATCAACACTACCTATAGACACTGAGTACTCTGCTTCTTCCTTGACAGCTTCTGCCATGGAATGTGCTGCTGTCTTTTCCCACCAATCGCAAACCGTATTATTAATTTCATTGTATAATGAAGGTGACATGATTGGTAGGGCTACTGCGGCAGTTAATGTTTTTAACTGAGAGTAGCTCCCACCAGATGATATGATACCAGATACAATTTGATGATTCACTTCCATGCTATCTTCTTTCTTTTCAACCAAACACACAGTAAATTTCATACTACACATACTACATTTCATGATGAGTTTTGAGTCCAGACCAACTTTTACTTCACCTATTATACTGAGGTAACTTAACTTACAATCCATTGGACCGTGGTCCCCTATGGCCTGAAGAGCTTTAAAAAAAAAAAAAATATCTACTACTCTACGCCCAACTTCCACTTCATCCACCTTTCCCTCTTGACTGTTTTCAATAATTAGTTCCTGTAAAGAAAGATAATGGCTTTATTTTTTTTTTATAAAAAATAATTAAAAAAGAATGGGCCAAATTTCTTCAAATATAGCTAAGAACTCCCTTAGAATACATCTTTGAAACACATAACACTAGATCAAAATCTTGAACGTTTTATATAAATAAACGTAATAAAAACTGGTTGTTTGTAAAGTCGGTTTAGGACAATAATTTTATGGGATAACGTCAGGATCTAGTGAACAAAAAAAACCGGTTGTTTCATTTTTAACCTTATTAATATTCCTGTTAATATATAAAATAGCTAAACATGTTGTTTAGCGTTTTCATGCATTTTCCTAATGTCGGCCGGGTGGCCGATATTGGGATTTATCAATAAATAAAGATCCCTAACCTCGACCCTGCGATTATTTCATAAAAAAGACAAGTAAATGTAAAAACGTGTGTTTTTCTTCAATAAAAAACAATATAAAATACCATAGTTCCATTGAAATACTAACTCAATGCGTTCGCAACCGGGATTTGACTCGCCACTGCCACTAAACGACACAAGTCGGTATCGGCACGTGCTCTATTGCCAACTGAACGTTCAAATATTGAAGCACCCGCACCAAAATATGGATTATTCGTATATAGAGTCGCTTTTTGAATAAAAACTATTATAATTTTAGGGTTATTTTAATAGTTAGGGTAAGTGCTCCAGTGAATGAACACCCACCAGTGAATGAACAAAACACACATTTTTCAATATAATAAAAAATCTAAGCTTTTCTACTCAAGCCAGTATTTTTTTTCTCAATCGAAACATTATATTACGTCAACTGGGCACACAGGTGTTTGCCTGTGACCTGTAGTTTCAAAATCGCGACCGCCTAAAATGAAAGTATTCTGTCGTATTTTTGATGGTATGGAGCAGAATTTAGGGCATTGCTGAGACTTCGTGTTTTGATATTCACTTTGTAGTCACTATAAGTGTGATAGTGTTAACAAAATTTGGTAGTAGGATGTAAAAAGGACTGTTTTATCTTATAAAAAGCAGATTGCATAAATTTTAATTATCATAAATAAATTATAGGGGTGTTCGATAATTGGATCACGAAATTGAAGAAAATCTAGTCAATGAACAGACGGTTCATTCATAGGAATTGACTTATTTTATAGTTTTAAGCATTTGGCATCTTAGCCTTAATGCAGTTGGCTAATTTTTTGTACACAGCTTTTATAAACGGTTGTCAATTTTTGGACCAATATTCGAACGAGGTGTTCTTTTATTATTACCAGTTTATCCTCCATACCTATGCCTAGCCTGATATCTTCAGTAACTTTTAGAAGTGCAGTAATAGTACTGTGCCCAGGACGAAAACCAGACGAAGTGAACTGATTAAATAAAATAAATAAAGATCTCCACATAGAAGTGCCTTTCAGCTAAAACGACCATGGAAAGACAGCAAAATGCAAGCTTAAAAAAATTTAATAAATAATGATGACATATAGAACCAATCTTCTATTATAGAAATATAATAGTTTAGAAGAGAAAGGAGAATCTAACATAGAAGTGATGAATAATAATATTAAATATTTTATAATAATAATCCAGTATTAATATTATGTTAGATAGTTCTCTTTAGGTTATAAAATATCAAGTAACACGAAATTATAATAGTAATCATATCGTCTATTATATCTACGAAGCGGTTACCGTAACCATGTTAACGGTCGCAACATTAAATATCGCTCGCGCCATGCCATCAACGCAGCAACTCCATCCTCTCTGGTGACCTCACTCACTCGCAGGAACACAACAACCCTCAAGGAAATTGTTATTTGACTGCGGTATTCTGTGAGGTGGTGGTACTTCGTCAGTCGGGCTCTTAAAAAATACGCTATGTCCTACCTCTCTTTTCGTCAGAGCCTCGTCTGTCAGTCAGCAGGGTGTACCCCGTGTAGGTAAGATTGACTTTGGTTCAAAGATGTTGATGAACCACTTACACCCCCTTACATGTCCGACTAATAATTGAATAATGTCAGCCCTAGAGAACGTCACTCAAACATAGGCACGTGAGTGGCCGGGGTTTGATAAAATGCAGATTATCTCAATAACTATCAGCATTTATGCTAAAATATGTATACTGTATCAATCATGAATAAATTGTGAACATAATATAATAAAATATTTTTTGGTTAGGATCTCATAAGTAGCTGGCTGTAATTTTCAAAGTTTGGAATGCCCTTAAGGGTTCATTCAATTGAGCACTTACCCTATATTCCATTTTCTCGCAAAGGCCGATATTAGGAGGAGGCCGATACTAGGAGACTTCACCCTACTGAGATTTTGTCTTCGTCCATCACTAACTAGGTAGTTTGTTTATTTATGTAATAAGTCTATTGGGGTGTAAGTGGTTCATCAACATCTTTGAACCAAAGCCAACTTCACCTGCACGTGGTGCACCCTGCTGACTGACAAACGAAGCTCTGGCGAAAAGAGAGGTAGGGAGCGTAATTGTAAGCTACCCGACTGGGGAATGTACGTCCACCTCACAGAATACCGCCGCCAAATAACAATTCCCTTGAGGGTTGTTGTGTTCCTGCGAGTGAGTGAGGTCACCAGGAAAGAAGGAGATGCTGCGTTGGCAGCGGGGGTGGCGGCGCGCGAGCGATATTTTATGTTGCGAGCGTTAATATGGCTACGGTAACTGCTTCACATCAGGCGGGCCGTATGCTTGTCTGCCACCCAACGTAGTATAAAAAAAAAAAAAGTCTACAAGAATTACGTATAACAACTTACGTCTATACAGCGCGTAGCAGTGTTGCTCGTAGTCTCGGCCTGAAGGTTTTCTTTATTTTCAATACTGGAAATATTATTCATCATTATTATCCACTTTTTATTTATTTTGCAATTTTTGTACAACACTAAGCCAGACCCTAGGCGCGTCGCGTCTCTTTGGCGGTAAGTATGTCGACAAAGCCGCGCGCCCGTGCTATTTCTGCTAAGAAACATACCTACTTCCTCAATCTGATATTTAGACAATAATGATGAACATGAAAACTAATAAAAATTGTTCCTATAGAAATTGACTTTATTACTTACAATACAAACCAATATTTACATGCTATTGTATATGTCTGAATCAAGCGATCTAAATCATATGACATAGGTATTGTATTAGCTTTGTAATGTACCCTGTTCAAATGCAAATAAATTATATTATTATTACTACTTAGACAGGATAAGCACACAAATAAAACTAGGATTTTTACATGACACTTTCACAGAAATCTCGTAATTTTTTTCTAGGTAGGTATTTAGGACAAGACGTAGTAAAGTAGGCAGATAAATAAATAAGTAGGAAGGAACTTACATTTTATTCCGAGATCTTTTGGCTTTCATATTTTTATAATGCGTACTAAATTTTCTTTTCCCTGGCATGGCACTCAGCAAATTCAAATTCAATCAGTCCTGCGAAAAAAACCCTCGATTACCGACTAGATACGTTTATGATATTGGCTTTATCATGTTGAAATCATGTTTCAAGCCTGAATTGATACATACTTTACAAGGTTCATAAAATTACCTACTCAACAAAGTATCTAATTCATTCTTTGTATTTTTTACGATTTATATACATTCATTATATCGGTAAATTAGTTATACTTACAGTTTTTCACAAAAAACACAAATTCACAACACGTAATTTTGCTGGAGCATCTGACATGCGTGGTGTCACCTTGACATATAAAAACGCACTGGCGCGATTAGTGGCGACGCTGAGTACTAATTCGTAATATCGGAATGTGCGTTATTTTTCATACATTTTTCTATGGAGAATTTTCGTAAAACATATCTAGATTTTAGGGCTTTAAAAGAGGAAGTCTTTGTTTGTAAAGGTACAAAAAAAAAGTATATGTTATATTTATTGGTTTCTTCAGTATTCAAAAAGTGTTTCTTTTTATCAATTTGTGTTGATTTATTGGGTTAAATCTGAAAAATACGAAGGCATGTTTTTGCCATTTTTCTCAATTTTGTGCGTTTGTTGACCTTTATTATAAAACAACTATTAGGTTTTAAGAGTTTAATATAAGCATACCATAATTTTTGGTCTTTGATTGTAATATATACAAATTATCATTGATATCAATCATATCTAAATAGGTTAAATATGAAAAATCGTAACACTCTTTTCACAGTTTTCACGATCTGGCCCCTTAACAAAATCATTGACAATAATACCAATCTTTAAACCTCTTTGAAATGACAGTTTTTAAGCGAAATGTCGACAAAGACGTCGCGTCAGTTTTTATGTAATAAGTTCTAAATAATACGACTTTGGCGGGAACATGATAAGCGCGGTTGTGCTTTTAAATAAATTATCATAATTGAATGTACATTGATATTGATTAATAATAAAGATAATTCGTGGAATCTTTGATTAAAAGTTTTTAAATCACACTGTCGATTTGTTACAAAATGTCGCGCATTACAGCAGTAATATTGGACTATCGATTATGCTGTTAAGTTATTCAGGAACTAGTGGGTTCCTGGCGATATTTTACGGCATATCCTTGAAGCCGGGACGATAAAATTATACAAAATAACTTTATAGTCGAGGAATAATCTTCGATTGAAGAGTGGTCGCCAATCAAACAAAGAATAGAATAGTACAAAACATTGCACTTTTTATAATTATAAAAAATATGATAAAATTACGGCGGATATACATTTCCTAATAAAAAAATTGTATTTAATGATAGTTCATAATATATTATATAATAACACTTCGATGTTAATATTTAAAAAAAATCAGTAAAATACTGATTGCTTGTTTATCTCCGTCTATAGAACGTTCCATTTGTTTCGTAGTATGATAACAATGTAAAGTTCGGTCGAGTATCGGTCGGACATTTTAGTATGAGAATTGACAAATGTCACGTGATCTATCTAACGTTCGTTACGCTACGAATTACACTTGGCTAGGGGGGCAGGGGCCAAAGCTGAAGTCGATTCCAATCGGATTTTTTGAAAATCAAAATTGAGCTTAGATTGGCGGTAATTGGCTTAGGTGGTAGAAACCTTTGATGTCTGCCGACTAAATTGAAGATGTTTGTCATTAATTTTAACTTATTATGACAGGGTCGGTGGTCGAATGGTTAGCAATAGCCACTTTGACTCGGAGGTCGCGGGTTCGATTCCCGCACAAGACAAACATTTGTGTGCATGAACATGTCTGTTTGTCTTGGTCTGGGTGTTTTCTATGTATTATAAGTATGTATTTACATTAAAAAAATGTATTTAAGTACATTTATCAGTTGTCTAGTACCCATAACACAAGCTTTGCGCTTAATTTGGGACTAGATGGCACTGTGTAAATTGTCCAGAAATATCTAATATCTATCTATCACCTATTTTTGGAATCAAAAATCTCAATGGGCATCGGCTTCGGGTTAGGCGCTAGGACCCCAAAACATTCGGATTTGTCATTTAGGAGCTCCCCATTTTGGATTACGTTAATTTAAAGGTTGGATGGTTCTAAAATTGAAAATCCGGACTCTACTGTCAATTGCAATAAACTACTATTGAAGAGTTCAGGACTTTTTAACAAGGAAATTCAGCAATATTTTTTTTCAGAATCATTTGGCGTCTCTGGATTTAATTCACTCAAAAGTTCAGTGTGACAAAAAGAGTAGACAATAATAGTAACCTAGTAGTAGCTAGCGTATGTATGAAATGCTAGTTGATAAAATAAAAAACCGGCCAAGTGCGAGTCGGACTCGCGCAAAAAGGGTTCCGTACCACTATCTAAAAAAAATCACGTTTGTTCTATGAGAGCCCTTTAAATATTTATTTTATTTTTAAAGTGAATACATACCTAAATATTATGTGAGTATTTCAAGTGTCTACCTATTGCGGTTATCAATTGCGAGCAAAAACGAGCAAAAAATTCACATTTGTTGTATGGGAGCCCCCTTAAATATTTATTTTATTCTGTTTTTTAATATTTGTTGTTATTCAACTCACTATCACGGTTCATGAGATACAGCCTGGTGACAGACGGACGGACGGACGGACAGCGGAGCCTTAGTAATAGGGTTCCTTTTTACCCTTTGGGTACGGAACCCTAAAAATGACAAAATATAAGAAAATTATTTATAACATGTGAAAGACGTGTCTAAGTGCCCGCAATGGCCCAATGACAGAATAAATAATTTCTTTTCATTTCATTATGTAAAGGACATGGAAAATGTAGCAAATCATTCGATACAACAATATGCTGACGATACATGTCCCATCTCTGCAAATAAGGATTTGAAAAGCAGAAAATAGTATTCAAATTAATATGGTAGGTATTTATGTATGGAAAAAGTGTTGCTATTCCTAAAATAATTAATAATTCCATTTTTACTCTTTTTTGTTGCACTGTATTTACAAGTTTTTACAGGATTGTAAGCCACTCATGTGTTGCTAACATCCATACTGTTTAATAACTGCTTATCATCGGGTGGACTGTATGTTTTTAAAAAATGTAACCCTTGTTTTCTGGGAATTATAGATCATTAGTTTCCGAAATTATGTGAACAGAGTAATATAAATATTTTAACTAAATATACATGTTTTTAGAACAACTGTGATTATTAAACGGTTAATTTGTTGTTTCGTCTCATTTGTTTCTTTTTTGGAGCCTTTTTTTACAAATAAATAAAAATAAATATTCCTGTACAAATTACACATCGCCATCTAGTTCCAAATTAAGCAAAGCTTGTACTATGTGTACTAGACAACTGACATATAATAATACTTAAATACATTTTGTTTTAGTAAATACATGCATATAGATATATACATGTGCATAGAAAACACCCAGACCAAGACAAACAGACATGTTCATATCACACAAATATTTGTCTTGTGCGAGGATCGAACGCGCGACCTCAGAGTCAAAGTGGCCATTGCTAACCATTCGACCACCGAGCTCGTCATACCACGCCGCCTATTGGTGCAGCGTGCTAATGTCGGAGTCTGCTGCCATGGGGAAGTGGGAGCCATACCGACTTAAACCCCACGATCTCCTTCTTTCCGCCGATTGGTGAGGCCACGGGAACTGCGATAGCACAACCTCCGCGACCTCGCCAACGGTTGTCCCCGAGGACTCTCCTCCTGGGGATCCCGAGTTTCTTCCCCTCCTCGATTAGTGGCGCACCGGGAGACATACGGCACGCCGACACCAAGGGTTATTTTTTAACGAGGTTTTCTTCCTCGATTGCTTGGGGCTGATGAAACCGGCTCTACGGGCGTCGTTGGACATTCCCGGACTTGATTTCACCTCCCCTTCCACAAGGAATTAGCTGATCGAAGAAAATGGTATTATACCTATTAAAAGGGTAAATAAAACAAACAAATATAACCTTAAATGTTATTAGTTATAAAGCTGACAATAGCATTTAACCATATAGCAACAGCACGTGCGCCCGCATCTTCGTCGCTCGTGTATTCGCGCGCCACGTACGAAGCTCTGCCCGCCCTGTGGAAATATTATTGTGTTGTAACCAATCTAGGCGTTCCTAGGTTAGGTCCCTCTGAACACGTGGTCCGACTGCTTTGTCCGACTAATCGGACCACGAGAACTTTTTTTCCTGTTGGTTCCATTAGGGAGTCGGACTACGACATCTTGCCATTATTTAGAAAACATGGTCCGAATACATATTTAAAAAAGTTTGTATTTTTAATATTTATTTATTTAAATAGTGAACCCTTCCACTCCCAGCGTTCTAAAGAAGATTTATTATGAGAAAAGAGAATCGCATTAGTACACAATATGAAATTGTCACGAGAAATAGTTTCCTTGGATCGTTTTTGTTGCAAACCACCATTTAGGTCAGGTCAGGTTAGGTTAGGTCAAAAATAATTCTGACTACTACTACTACTACTACTAGGACGTTCTTCTTTATTTGCCACACACGCATTGCTAAGAGGGGTAGTCAAATTCCAAAAGCATCCTACTCCTACGAATTTCTGCTGATTAAATTTCTGATAAAAAATGACTAAGGACATTCATCAAAACCATTTATAACTAACCTATGTAATCCAATTAATCAACGTATTTAATCTAAGAAAATACCAATATCTGTTTATAAGACATGGTACTGTGTATCTTTCTAGAAGTAAACATAAGACTAGAGAAGTACCTCCACCTCACAGAATACCGCAGCCAAATAACAATTCCCTTGAGGGTTGTGTTCCTGCGAGGAAGTGAGGTCATCAGAAAGGAAGGAGTTGCTGCGTTGACAGCGGGGATGGCGGCGCGCGAGCGATATTTCATGTTGCGAGCGTTAATATGTCTACGGTAACCGCTTCACATCAGGCGAGCCGTATTGTCTGCCACCAGACATAGTACCTATAAAAAAGTCTTAAATGCCTCGCATTAGTATCAGGCGGCCTTGTAAGCTTATTTGTCACCTAAGGTAGTATAGTAAATTGACAGACCCAGCGGCCATGCCGGCTGTAGACTTCGCCCCTCGTTCAGCGGCCTCGCTGGTCCTCTGCAGCGCCACTTTCAGATCTACTTCCAAATTCTGTCGGAACGCTTCTGCTGCCGCGTGCAGAGTATCCAGCTGTTAAAAAAATAATCACATAATAAAGCGTCGGTCGCTACCAGATACTCGTCTTGTATACTTTCCTGAAATGTAGCGGTTCAGGACCTTCTTCGACCGATTGACCCTGCTAATGAGAGATTTTGTTTAGGCATTTAAAGGCAGGCAACGGATCGGCGACCCCTCGATGTTCCTGATCTTCATGGGAGGCGATGATTGCTTTCCACCAGGTGAGCCACATATTCGTTTGCTCCCTCCTTATTTTGACTTGCAGGTGAAACGAGAGTAAGACCTGCTACCAATCTACTTGAGTGCTCGGTTGGTTGGTTGGTAAAGGTCCTTTCGTCTGGTTGGTTTACTGGACAAGAGACTCATAATCCTGTGACATAACTGGAAGTCCAATCTGATGAAGATCACAGGGAGTCGAATCAGAATCAGAATTATTTATTCACTGGATATGGGTGAAATTACATGTTATACATTTTCATGGCATAGTGGCCTTACATATCTTGCCGATTGTTCGGCGTGTGAATAATATGGTTTATTTTACAATTTTGTTACGAAGATGTAAACGGCACAAAACCAATCATCGCGGAAGTCTTAAAAGACTGCACTCATTCAGAGGATGGTTTAAATTAATCGCAATTCTTTATATTGATTAAAGATAAACCATCTTTTATTGATCTGATTTCAACTAACATATATGTATATATAAATAAATATTGACAGACAAATAACACAGAGCCATCCAGCCCCAAAGTAAACCAAGCTTGTGTTATGGGTACTAGACAACTGATAAACATACGTAAATATATATTTTTTTTTGTAAATGCATAGGTACTTATGATACATAGAAAACACCCAGACCAAGACAAACAGACATGTTCATGCACACAAATGTTTGTCCTGTGTGGGAATCGAACCCACGAGCGTTGGTGTCGAAGCCGCGTCATTGACCGCTACGCCACCGAGCTCGTTAAGATATATAGATGAAGAATTGAAATTAATTTAAATCAAAGATATAAAAAGGAAAATATTATCCACAAAAAAAAAACGTGATTTAAACATAAATTTAATCTGATAGCACATCAAATTCTGCATTCGATGTGCGACAAGTATTTTTTGATGTGCCAAATAAGTATTAGGTTTGCAAAGTATTTATTTGAAGTTACGATAAATAGTATCCTATAATAAAGGAGGCTTCCTTACCATAGTTCTGTCGCCCGGCTCCGCTCCTCCATATTTAGTGATTGCCTGCATCCCACTCTCCCAGGCGGCTAGCCAAGCTGCTCGGTCAACTGACTTAGTGCTGTATGTACAATAAGTTTATACGGTAAAATGAGTAGAAACATGAATAAACAAAAAAATGAGAAAACTATAAATCGCCATTTAAGAGGGCCCGTCTGCCCAGCGCGTGGGGAGTGTAGGCCAAATTCTCGCTTCTGTCTTTTTTTTTTTTTTTTTTTTTTTATACTACTTCGGGCAGCAGACAAGCATACGGCCCGCCTGATGTGAAGCGGTTACCGTAGCCATATTATCGCTCGCAACATAAAATATCGTTCGCGCGCCGCCACCCCCGCTGCCATCGCAGCATCTCCTTCCTTTCTGGTGACCTCACTCACTCGCAGGAACACAACAGCCCTCAAGGGAACCGTTATTTGGCTGCGGTATTCTGTGAGGTGGAGGTACATTCCCCAGTCGGGTAGCTTACAATTACGCTCCCTACCTCTCTTTTCGCCAGAGCTCCGTTTGCCAGTCAGCAGGGTGCACCGCGTGCAGGTGAAGTTGGCTTTGGTTCAAAGATGTTGATGAACCACTTACACCCCAAACTGTTGTCTGGACGGACGAGAGAGGGTCGTGCTCCTGTAGTGGAGACTAAAATGACCTGATGATGATTACTCTCTGTCTCTGTCTCTCTACTCTCATCTATTACTCACTGTGATGTCTGTAATCAAATCATGTTTGCAATCTTGCAAAATTTGACGCACTGTCCAGCGTTCGATTGAGCTGAAATTTGGCGCACTTTGGCAAGCATAATTACCTATATGCGGCTATTTTTATTCCAATATGACAGCTGCCACAAAATGGCGATTTTGGGACGGTGGCCCCACCACACATTCCCACCTCTGTAGAATATATTATTCTGTGCCTCTGTGTCTCCTGTGTAGCCAAGATTAACAGCGGGGACCACCAAAAAAGGCAATGAACAATGAAGTTCAATGCGGTCCCGGTGGTAAAATTACGGCTGCCAACGAATACTCACAACGAATTTAATCAGAAGAAATTAGTAGGAGTAGGAATGTATTCCTATATGTTAAAAATTTTGTCTAAAGTATAAAAATAAAAATTTAGGGGTGGACCACCCTTAAACATTTAGAGGGATGAAAAATAGATGTTGTCCGATTCGCAGACCTAACCAAGCCTAACTATGCACACAAAATTTCACGAAAATCGGTCGAGCCATTTCGGAGGAGTTTAATTACAAACACATACATAATATATACCTCGATAAAGACTGCGAGGCTGCTGACAGCCCCAAGCTGTATATCCCCCCAGAAGTGCCCCCCATGTCAGTCTCGGCGACCTCCGACAGCTCCCAGATTACATTCGATGGGTGCTCCACGGAGCCTTGCTTCACGAAATTCAGGATCGCTGGAACAAAAAAAAACTTAGTGTACTTAGGTAGTGTGTGGCTGCCGGCCGGCAGTAGTTTGCATGAACATTAGTTCACCAATTGGTGGTAGAAGAACGCAAAGTAGTGTAGATCAAATACCTTAGTCATAGGCCGCATAGGTTTTTTTTACAACGTCGGGTAGCAAACAAGCATGCAATGCAATGGCCCGGCTGATGTGAATCGGTTAATGAAGTTAATGAAAAAAGAATGATCGGCTGGCAACGGATCCGCGACACCTTGGTGTTGTGTTGTGTTGTGTTGGTCCATGGGCGGTGGTGATTGCTTTCCATCAGGTGATCCACATGTACATCCACAGGGATCCACAGGGAAACAAACGTTCCCTCTCATATATAAAAAAAAGATAAATACTAGGTTTGTGTACCTACTTGCGAGTAAGTAAGATGTCCAGAAAGATATGGTACCACCCTAATGATTTAGCAAGGATCTATAAGGTACAGAACCGTTTTACATCAGACTGGACGTATGGTTATTTTCCAGTTAACGTAGCGTTAAAAGCTGTTTTTTACATAATTGGCCGTGTGGTTTCCGGCAGAGTAGAATATAATCACTCCGTCTCTTCCCATGGATGTCGTACAAGGCGACTAAGGGAAATACATTATAAAACATCAGTCAGGCCTCCCCAACCCGTCTGGCCAGCGTGGGGAGTGTAGGCCAAACCCTCTTTCTGTCTGGGACGGACTAGAGAGGGTCGTGATCCTGTAGTGGAGACTAAAATGACCAGATGATGATGATGATGATGAACGAAATATATGTCATACATTGTCCGAAGTGTTTGATGGTCGAGCCACAGTCTCCATCTCCACAGCCAGAGTCCAGCTTGTTCAACAGTACTTCACTCTTCATCAGCTTCTCGCCAGCTGCTTGCAGACACCCTCTGAACAATTCTTGGTCTTTCGCCGACAGAGATGGACCGGCTGAAGCCTGTGAAGTACCAGATTGATCTTATATCTAATATATAAAATTTTCATGTCAAGGTGTTTGTAATTAAACTCCTCCGAAATGGCTCGTCCGATTTTCGTGAAATTTTGTGTGCATATCGGTTAGGTCTGCGAATCGGACAACATCTATTTTTCATCCCCCTAAATGTTAAGGGTGGTCCACCCCATTTTTTTTATTTTTTTAGACAAAATATTCTGTTTTTATTTTTTTATGATTCATCATATAAAAATACATACAACCCCAAATATTCGCCCCTCTACAATCAACCCCTAAATTTATATAGCAAAACAACGTTTGCTGGGTCAGCTAGTCTTTATATATATATAATTCTACTGTACGTGTGTATGTCACTGAACCCCTCCAAAACGGCTGGACAGATTTGAATGAATTTTTTTGGATGCGTTTGGGTGGCGCCCTGGATGGTTTAGAATCACAAATCAGACCGGCAGATGGCGCTGCAGTAATGGGAACGGGACGATTGAGCCACAGCGTAGCGTGGGCGGGCCGATAGTATATTATAAAGGAAGAAATTCGGCGAAGTAGTAGTTTTGGGATGTAAGTGGTTAGGTTCAAAAAATTTTTGAACCTAAGCCAGCTTCACCTGCACGCGGTACACCCTGCTGACTGACAAACGAAGCTCTGGCGAAAAGAGAGGTAGGGAGCGTAATTGTAAGCTACCCGACTGGGGAATGTACATCCACCTCACAGAACACCGCAGCTAAATAACAATTCCCTTGACAGTTGTTGTGTTCCTGCGAGTGCGTGAGGTCACCAGAAAGGAAGGAGATGCTGCGTTGGCAGCAGGGGTGGCGGTGCGCGAGCGATATTTTATATTGCGAGCGTTAATATGGCTACGGTAACCGCTTCACATCAGGCGGGCCGTATGCTTGTCTGCCACCCGTAGTATTAAAAAAAACAGCAGTAATGTCCAATTTATCACATTGTCTTTAACATATGGCCCAACAAACCTTCCTCGTATAAGTCTGGAGTAAGGTATCATCATCGCCATCCTCATCATCGCCCCTCACGGACAGCTCACCCCCAGTCCATGCAGACGCGTTGGTGGGAGCGTCCAGCAGTTCTAGCCAGAAATCTCCATGATCCTTAGTTAGATGGAGAACGCTTATGTGGAATCCGTGCATCTCCAGTGACGTCTTCAGGTGACCAGAAAACATGCGCTCCAGTTTTATTTTCTTGCTGACTGTAAATAAAACACGCGTAAGAACATCTACGATGGATAAGGGTAAAACCATCCCCGCTGCCAACGCAGCAACTTCTTCCTTTCTGATGACCTGACTCATTCGCAGGAACACATCAACACAAGGAAATTATTATTTGACTGCGGTATTTTGTGAGATGGAGGTTGTACTCTAAGGCCTCTTGTACATGCTAAGAAATTTCACTGTGTCTACTGCAGATAGGACCAATTCATCATGTACACAACAAGAATTTTAACGGATCTAGGCACGAAAACCCCACCGCACCGCAGCAAAACGTCGCGCGTCATGTCTAGCGCAGACAAGATTTTTTTCTTGGTCAGCGCGGAAGCAGTGTACACAGTTCGTGTGTCGTAGAAACGACACGAATTCTTGCATAGGCCCGGCGAGTTTTCATAGCATGTTCAAGAGGCCTAATGGGGGGTAAGGTACAGCAGGGTACAGAAGATTTGTAAGTTCTCTTTTGACAGAGCCTCTTTCGCTAGTCGGCAACCCGTGCACTACGGCTCTTGTCTCTAAAGATCGTAGCTCACTACTTATACACCTCACATTATTCACCCTCAAGAAGATACCCAGGTCTCTGTCCGAATGAGCAGTATGATCAATTTGCAAATTTGACGAGCTCGGTGGAGTAGCGGTCAATGACGCGGCTTCGACACCAACGCTCGTGGGTTCGATTCCCACATAGGACTAATATTTGTGTGCATGAACATGTCTGTTTGTCTTAGTCTGGGTGTTTTCTATATTTCATAAGTATGTATTTACAAAAAAAAATGTATTCACGTATGTTTATTAGTTGTCTAGTACCCATAACACAAGCTTCGCTTACTTTGGGGCTAGATGGCGCTGTGTAATTTGTTTGACAATATTTATTTATTTATTTATGCCCGGAGGATCTCGATGGCGTCGTTGCTCGTGTCAGTCTAATCGAACACGCAAGTCAAGCAACGTCGACCGTAGCCTGTCCATGGATTGGTGTATTTATCTCGAGCTCTTCTGTGCTACCTCCGAAGGCACAATAAACTATCGACCCGGCTGTTGTCCAAGGGCGGATCCAGCTTTGGCACTAGGGGGAGGTCACATAGTTGTGGTCAAGTGACACTCAAGTTATAATTGAATTTTGATAATAAAAGATACAGGTAAACAGTAGGTATTTTATTAATGTATGTAACTACTGTACTTAATCTATATTGAGACAAAAAAATATATAAAAACATTAAGTTTAACAATTTTTCGCCAGATTTTTCGCCAGAGCTTCGTTTGTCAGTGAGCAGGGTGCACCACGTGCAGGTGAAGTTGGCTTTGGTTCAAAGATCTTGATGAACCACCTACACCCTACCTTGGCGTGCCATGAACAATAGACTTACCCAGATAGTCCTTTATTTCGGCACAGATAATGTTCACTTCTAAAACGGATGTACTTCCCAGATTGCTGAGTAATACCGTCACTCTATCGCCTGCGACCAGTTTCATATGGGCTAATATCTGAAATACAAACAATAGTCCACCTATAATAGTATTCATAGACCGGATTCTAGCCCACGGGGCCGAAACCGAGGTTGAGGGGAGCTAGGGTTGCCAACTTTTTTTTGACAAAAAAACGTATAATATGGTTTGGTTAAGAAAAAATAAAGTATTTAGAAGAAAAAAAAGTATTTTTCAATTTTATGTTTTTATTGCCTTAAAAACGTATTTTGATGTGTATTGTGATAGCACATGCTATCCATTTTTTGCTATCTTTAAATGTTTCAAAAATTGTTTGATCAAAATTGAAATAAATAAACAATTCGTTTTTAATTAAATTTATTGACGTTTCTCTTCCTCTCTTCTCGCCGCTTTAGATCACAGTAAAGGTTGGAAATAAAGTATTTTCACATACTTTATTTGTATGCAAAAGTATAAAGTATAATTACCAAAATTAAAGTAGGATACGTTATTTTAAAGTATGGTTGGCAACCCTAAGTGGAGCGAGCAGATTCGCTGACTGCATGCTTTCCATTAATTTCAATGGAAAATGTATTTGATGATTATTCCTCAAGGACATGATCTATCTAAATTTTTTATCGACACAAACCTCAAGCACATCGAGGTCTTTAATTGTGATAAGTTTCATCAAAATCGGTTCCAATAAGACTGATTGATGATAATGCGCATTGATTATACCCCGGTGAACGACATTGGCTACCTGACCGTGGTAAGAAGCTGATGATATTTTTTTTTTTATGGGGTGTAAGTGATTCATTAACATCTTTGAACCAAAGTCAACTTCACCTGCACGCGGTGCACCCTGCTGACTAACAAACGAAGCTCTGGCGAAAAGAGAGGTAGGGAGCGTAATTGTAAGCTACCCGACTGGGGAATGTACCTCCACTTCACAGAATACCGCAGCCAAATAACAATTCCCTTGAGGTTTGTTGTGTTCCTGCGAGTAAGTGAGGTCACCAGAAAGGAAGGAGATGCTGCGTTGGCAGTGGGTGGCAGTTTGCAGTGGTGGTGGCGGCGCGCGAGCGATATTTTATGTTGCGAGCGTTAATATGGCTACGGTAACCGCTTCACATCAGGCGGGCCGTATGCTTGTCTGCCACCCGTCGTAGTATTAAAAAAAAAAAAAAAAAAAAGATAAAAAATCTTGAACAAATTACAAAGTGCCACCTAGTCCTTAACTAAGCAGAGAGCTGTTTTTTCAAGTTATTACATTAAACGTATTAAGTTTTATGCATATGTTTTAGCCGTGTGGTTTCCGGCAGACTGAATAGAATCACTCCGTCTCTTCCCGTGGATGTCGTACAAGGCGACTAAGGGATATAAAATTACCAAACATCGATCGAGTGGGGAGTGTATTCCAAATCCTCCATCTGTCTAGGACGGACGAGAGAGGGTCGTGCTCCTGTAGTGGAGACTAAAATGACCTGATGATGATGATGATGAAGTTTTATGTGGACTACTCCTGCAATAAGCAGTTCTTGCATTCACACAATAAAAAACATAAATTCGTTCTTTATTTAGACCTATTAAACCGCTGATATCACGGAAACCCTGCATTTTTTTTAAATAATATAAACGAGTATATATATTACATTTGAAACTTAACATGTATTCGCTGGGTGCACGACATCAGCGCCACCTAGCGTCCGCAACTTTGTAGGGTCTGAGGCTTCGATTCGACGCTTTGAATTTTCATCGTGATTTCAGAGGGGCAATTCTCGTAATTAAAATGTAGTCAAAATTCAGTTTCGATCCAGTCTCGATCTCACAAATTTCACATTTGGTATTCATAATATGTAACTTCAGAATTAATTTTAAGGGGAATTAATTTTATATCGAAATATGAGTGAAAATTAAACAAACTAAGAATGTTACTTTGCCAACAACAAGAATTGATAATAATTAATTAATGAAATCAAGTATATAATTTTAGTCAATTCACAATTCAATCTCGATTCGGTCAACTTTCAATCTGCGTGCGTAGAAAAATTACGAGAATTGGCCTTCTGACAAAAATAAACCATTCACGTATAATTAATTACTGTGATACTGTGATTTGTGTGGACAAAGGGTTGTGAATTCATTTTTGGACAATTAACATTAAATGAGGTACAAGTAAAATAATATTCAAAAAGTGTGTTTTAACTTTGGTTATGTCAGGGTTTGTTTACTTTATGTTTAGTTGAACTTTTATGGTAAAACAAAGAGATAAAGCTACTTTATTGGTTTATTTATATAATAGTAAACATATATAATTGTTCTCGTAGCGCTAGTAATAAATTAAATATCGTTTTCAGTTCTAAATGAGTATCATTTTGAAGACCGGATTTTTGAATGTTAGGTAGTGAAATCTAAACGAATTGCATTTGCTTTGCTAATGACAGATGACAGAGCCTACTTTTTTTCTAATTTTGGCCGCTATGGGCGCTGCGATAGATGTCATTACCCCCACCTAGTACTTCGCAGGTTCGCACCCAGCGAATTAATACCTACATCAACTGTTTGTTTTGTACGAGAGGCTGGTGCCTGAAGTAGGTTCAGAACAGTGGCGTAACCACACTTACACACAGATTTTGTCTTCTTCGAGCTCCTCCGTCCTTCAGAGGGCACGGTAAGCCAAAGGTCCCAACAGTTGTCATTATATATTAGATAAAATAAATAAATATTTCTGGACAATTTACACAGCGCCATCTAGTCTCAAATTAAGCGCAAAGCTTGTGTTATGGATACTAGACAACTGTTAAATAAATACATAGCAACGCCCAGGCCAAGACAAACAGACATGTTCATGCACACGAATGTTTGCCTTGTGCGGGGATCGAACCCGCGACCTCGGAGTCAAAGTGGCCATTACTAACCATTCGACCACCGAACTCGTTATGACAGTCGTTAAACCGAATCAGTGACATTTCGTCGCGTCAACTTGAAAAAAAATTGTCTCCGCCAACGCGCAGTTGAGCAGCGTGGTGGAGTACGGTCTAACCTCCTTCGATGGAAGGGGGACCCATATCCCAGCAGTGGGATGAATACTAATTGATGCAGATAATGTTAGTCATGTACCTTGTCAAGCAAAACTTCAGTAACTTCATTAGCAGTTCCTATCTGGAGCTTAGCGATGCCGGCTTCGCCGTGGACACCAGCTCCTAGCTCCATCTTATCATGATCGATTTCAAACAGTAGAGGTTGACCTGGAAAATGTTTGACGGGTAAGTTTTTTTTATACTACGTCGGCGCCAAACAAGCATATGAAGCGATTACCGTAGCCATTTAAACGCTCGCAACATGAGATATCGGTCACGCGCTACCACCCTCGCTGCAAACGCAGCAACCCCTTCCTTCCTGGTAACCTCACTCACTCGCAGGAACTCTTTTCACCAGAACCTCGTTTGTCAGTCAGCAGGGTCCATCACGTGCAGGTGAGATTGCCCTTGGTTCAAAGATGTTGATGAACCACTTACACCCCAAAAAGTAAGTGGTTCCCTTCATCCATATCATCATTAGTCATTGTTGTGTCAACTCCACTCCTGTTATGGTTGCCAAGTGTCCGGCTTTTGCCAGACGTGTCCGGCCAAATATTTTCTCGTCCAGCCTGCCCGGCATTTGTTAGGTTTTTTCAGGCTCTCTCTGTCATTAAGTCGATCGCAAGCAAAAAAAAGTTACTATTTTGTTGTTATTATGACACACATATTGCGGCCTGCGAAAAAATGCGTCACTTGGATAACAGTAGACGGCTTTTAAGCAAAAACTGAAATTAAGTTAAGGCACTTAAGCGCCAGGTCCGGCTTTTGAACTTGGCAACCCTATTCCCAGTGGCGGATTAAGACTTTCTGAGGCCCTAAGCATAAGCTCATGTGGGCCCTCTGTAGCTTGAATTTGGAAGATAGGAATCCTTACTAATATTATAAATGCGAAAGTATGTTTGTTTTTTGTCCATCTCATTGTTCATGGCTCAATTTTTTCAATTGGTATAAAACCTGGATAGGGCCCCTGGAAACTAGAGGCCCCAAGCACGTGGTTATATTGCTTAGACGTTGATCCGCCACTGCCTATTCCCAAATACCAACTATCAAAACAGACTCGGTCAAGACAGGTAGGGGGTAGACAGTGTGTAAGAACCTCACTGGTGCTGAGCCAAACCCGGGGCCCTACCGGCTAAGCTGAAAGCCGACTCCCATCGGAGTTTTCGATTGCGAAAATCAAACATCAGCTTAGATTTATGGTACGTGTGTTTAGCTTAGCTGATAGAAACTCTGGAGCTCTACCGACTAAGCTGAAGATGTTTATCAATAACTTTAATCTAAAACCTATTTTTGGAATCGAAAAATCCGATGGTAATCCGCTTCAGCTTCGGCGGTAACCAGGGGCCCTACCGCGTAAGCTCAAGCCGATTACCATCGGATTTTTTGATTGCAAAATTCTAACTTTACCTGAAATTAACATTAATAGTAATAAGCTTAGCAAGTAGGGACGGAAGCGCTCTACAGAATAAACCTAAAATGTACATCACAAATTTAAACAATAGTGTAATTTTCGCGATCATAAAACCCGGTGGGAATCGGCTTCAGCTTCGGCGGTAGGCCCCCAGGTAAAGATGATATCCAGGTAAAAATTAAAACTAAACTATTAAACTAAGAAAATCTCACCTTCACTTAGTGCACCGTACCGATCCGACTAGCCTATCTATCGCAAGAGGCAGGCATGTCGAGCCTGGCTGGGGAAGTACTTCCACCTTACAGAAGGTTGCAGCCAAATAACAATATTCTTTATGATTGTCACGTTCCTACGCCTGAGTGAGATAATCAGACGCGAGGAAATGCTACGTTGGCGGTAGGGATGTTAGCGCGTGATCAGTACTCCATGTATTACAAGCGACTACGGTAACCGCTTTACATCATGCGGGACGTATGCTTGTTTGGCACCCGATAAAAAAAGGAGATTTTGATAGACTAAGTGCCAACTTTAAAATCCCAGTTGCAGTTTTCATCAATATGGAGAAGACCACAACTACGAGTATAACAATTCTCCAGAGACTTAATATAGTAAATACCGTGCTCTTTGCTAGAGCGTCGTTTGGCAGTCGGCGAGGTGCATCGTGTGCAGACGAAATTGGTTTTAGGATTTAAGATAATAGAGGTTCACAGACATTCCAAAAAAAAAAAAATTCTTGTTCCACTAATCCGTGTATTTATAAAAGGTTGGTATTAGAACATACACGGTAGTGTCTTAAGCCAAGTTCGAAGAAAATACGTGTCCATCAAGAAAATTATTGGAACAAGTTTCCCCGCCCCCACAGCTTCTTCTGATACAGCTTAAATTTTACAGTTAATATGAGTTTAAGACTTCTATATTATTATATATCACTAGCTGACCCGGCAAACGTTGTTTTGCTATATAAATTTAGGGGTTGATGGTAGAATAGTGAAAATTAGAAGTTGTATGTATTTTTCAATTATAATAAAATAAAAATTTTGTCACCCTTATCATTTAGGGGTATGAAAAATAGATATTGGCCGATTCTCAGACCTACCCGATATGCACACAAAATTTCATAAAAATCAGTCCAGGCGTTTCGGAAGAGTTTGGTAACAAACACCGAGAATTTTATAATATTAGAAGATTAATAAGAGTGATATACATGTAAGACCGATATACATCCATAAACTTAAATTCAACATTTACGCACCCGGCAAGGAGCAAGGATTCAAACAGACGCCTAAGGTAGCCATATTTTTCCGGACATCAATAGTCATTTGGTTGATCGCTGACAAATCATACTTCTTTGCTGACATCGCCCCACACATCTAGAAAGAGAATCGCCTGACATTTTTAAATATCGTTTTTTCATTGAGTAGGTATCTATTAAATTAAGGATGATGAATATTATTTTTAAAACCACTGTGAGTGGTGAAGAAACCTCCCTGATGTAATGCGCATATCACGGTCTACATATAGATAGAGAGCTGTATACTTTTTTTAAATAACTATGATCAGTCAAAAAGTCTCCCCCACCTTGCCTGATGGCAAGCACAGGGAAGACTAAATGCGAGGACTGCCATTACTGCGATTAGCGCAGCTACGCTTCGCAAATACGCTGGCAACTACAGGGATAAGTATAAATAAGAAACTTGGTATCGCTTTAGTAGTCACTACTTACTCGCTGGAACGCAACAAAATAATAACGAATGTAGCTAAATGCTATGATTATCTCTAAAGTAAATTAGGAAGGTAATATCACCATAGTTAATCCAAAATTAAACAAGAATTGCCATTATTGATACTCTCATCTTATATCAAGATCTTCTTTCATCAAGAACTAGTTTGAAGTATACGATGAATGCATGATTGGCTTAATTGACTACATGCTAAATCAGTGTATATAAGTACAACTTACTATTTAATGATTGACGATTGTGTATGTTTACCTTAAATAAATAAACTTCGCCACACAATCCACGCCCTCCTGTTTTATTGTGACTGGATGCTATATCTTCACCTACTATCACTGCTTCCACCTAGAAGGAAAATATATTTAGTTATTTCGAATGATAAACCAGTGATCGATCTAATTACAACTACACGGCCTATCATTGCACTTACGTACCTAGACCATTTCCATACCACAGTATCGTGTGCTTAGTTCCAGTTCTCGTACATCGTGGGTGGTAGAAGTAGTCAAAAATATTGGTCTGAATATTTTCGCAAACGTACGTGAATATGTATTTTATTATTAGTTTACGAGTATATAATGTTTTATGTATCGTCAATTATAACTTTTATATACCTATTTTATTTGGAAGCATATATTTATAGTGGTTTTTACTGCCCATTAAATATTTTTAAATTCGAAAGCGTCAGATATTTCAACATTAATAATAATCTATATATACCTTAATACCAGCAAACTTTGCTTTCTCAATAGCCTTTCCGAAATTCAATCGGTCTCCTACATAATTTCCAAATATGACAATAATACCTCCTGTAAAAGTAGAAGCACAATAAGTAAATGAATAAAAAACAAATACTTATTAATTATAATGATCAGATACACAAAACTCTATTCAGAGACCCTAAATGAATGTGGCTTACTTTCATCGAGAGAGCGTCAATTAACTTTTAATGTTTTTATTTTTAATGATGATTTTAGTGATCTATAAAATCTGATTTATATAAGAACACTTTTACCTGAGTTGTATTTATGTAGGTGTGTGATAGCATATAAGACATGACCAGTGGGAGGTGACGCAAATATACCGCCGGCAACTGCCCCATCTAGCATACCAGCTCCAATGAAACCTGAATAATATTGATACAAGATTTAAGAGAGTAATTTCCTGAGTATTCAGAGATTCAATCAATTATGTTGCTGATAGAAATGGCATCAATACCTGCAGCAAATGGTTCATGTCCAGATCCTCCACCACTTATAATGGCGACTTTTCCTGAATCGCTCTGCAAAATAATCGTATAATAAAATTAACTACAAATAAAAATATTAGCTTAGGTAACGCGCACACCGCAGTGAAACAGTGTGGTGGAATATGCTCTATTAAAATCACATAAACTAGTATGCCAAAGAAATCCTTACCAAAGCCAATATATTGAAATAAAGGGCTCTAAAATTTTTGTTGTATATTTCTAAAATAATTTAAATAAAACTTTTGAGCATAAAACATTACGATTAATTTCTTTATTCTTATGAATTTTAAAACCAGTATTGCCAGAAACATCAAAGATTTTTATCTTACTTCCAGCTTTCAGATTTAGTAAGGATAATTCTAAGTTATATTTGAACAAAATCGAATCAACTGCCCTCGAGATACCATGATAAGAAGAGAATTAATATTTACCTTACTTCGTATGGTGACCACCCGGTGTTTGGCGTGAAGTCGCAGTTTAGGGTACGTGGCCACCAATCCCCTAAGATTATCGTCAACACAATGCTCCACTGTGTTGATCAGCTTCTTGGTTATGGGCTTGCTAGTTGCCATTTTATTACCTTTATCTAAAATCTGTCCAGGAACGTAAGCAAAAGCAAGAAATGTAAAACACTGCTAGATTATAAAACGGACAGAATATCACAGATAGAATCAAACATATCAAATATAGAATATGAAATAGGAACAATAGCCTTTTTAGTTGTTTTAAAATTCTGTGTAATAATTGTAAGAGGATTCTCATAAAATTCGATTAAATAATTTAAATTATTATCAATAGCATTCGCACTTATCTACTTACGTTCACAATCTTTACACGAATTATTGGGTTAATCGCTATGTTATTGGGTTAATTATTGGGTTAATCGCTATATTTTTATCTTTGATACATGCCAGGCGTATGATTAATGATTCCAAATTCTTCTTGCTTTTTATTTTTATATTAATTCGTAAATGATCATAATTATATGATATATGATATGAATATGTAACCGAAACTAAAGATACGGATCATGGCATTCTAGTGAAAAACCGGTGTGTAACACAGTTACAAACAACACGGAGGCATGGCTGATTCAAGGTGGGCAGATCTAATTACACAATGGACAGATGAGGAGAAATGCCTGCTGCTGGCGAGTTGGAGGAAATCTACCATTGAAAACAGATGGAAGAAGTGATGCGCCACATATTTAGTTGATTTTAAATGATACCTACCACCTTAAGTTATAAGTTTCTGAGCCTCAAGTGTGTGTTAGGTACAATAAAGTGCACAAATAATTGACTTATCGTACCTCCTAATAGAGACCGTTAATAAACTTGATGCAGTCCAGATAATTATACAGCTTAATTCGCTTAACAGTAAATATTAACTATCACACGATATGGTATTCACATCGACTATATTTTGTAAAATATCATTCACGGTAACGTTGAACAAACAACTTTGCTATCTAAATTTCAATTAATACTACAAGAAAAAGACTAACGGTCTGTGTGTTTATTTTTCAAAATATAAGCTATTTTTTTTATTTCATATATCAATCGGATTGTATCAAACGAATGACTAAAGTCATAACTAAAGTTTGGGCATAATAATACTCAACAATGTGAACAAATTTTACTATATGGTTTTTGATATTGAGGTATGAAATTGTGCAAACAAATTTATTGTGCGTCAGATAATTTTTACTTACGTATGTTTATACATATATATAATTAATGTTAATTAACGAATCTATGTCATCTTAATTATCCTAAGATTTCCTTATAAAAGTATAGTATTCTTCAAATTCGAAAAGAACTAGAGAGTTTACAATGACAGTAATGCTGGAGTAAAAGTTTGCAAGCATCCATAGGCAGTAATATATATCCGTATTAGTAAAACCTTGATCATTTGTAAGTAAGTAAACTATTGTTTTTTTAATGTGCTATATATATATATATATAGCACATTAAAAAAACAATACACTACGATAATATATATATATATATATACCTATATATTTTTAATAAACCTAGGCAAAGTTATTTATAGTACGAGCAAACTCTGGGGTCTTGTTGGTAGCATAATATAATGAGATAACAGTTATCACTTAGGCATAAAGTTTATGACCCCTCAAGACCGACGACCTATCTTATCTTCAAAATATTCTACCTACTTATATTGTTATGTAACATCATGTAACATTAACAAACAATATTATTTAAAGGAATCATTTTAAATCTACCAAATCCAAAGATACCCACATCTCCAAGTAATATACAAATTATTTTATGTACTTTTTATGTAATTATACATACTACACACTATTTTAAAAATACATAGAACTCTAAAATTTGACCTACATAAATTCAGCGGTAGAAGAATGTATATGATAGCACCTTTAATTACAGTCAAAACTACATTCGCCAAAAGGCAGTTAACTTACCAGTCTGCCTATCTTTATAATGAAATCAACAAATACATAAATATATATCCCTTAACAACATACAAAGCCAAGTTAGTATTGAAAAACTGGCTAAAGACAAAGTGTTATGATGAGATTGAATCCATATTGCAGAGAGGAGTATTTTCGCACTCCCGGCTGAGGCTGTGAGTGTGACAATATTTTACTTTTATTGCTTTGTTTGTTTGCGTTTTTAGGCAAATAGCACATAAGCACCAATATTGTTCTATAGATACTCTATAGATATATTATACATATACATACTAAGTTATACTAGTTATACCGTATATACATTCATCTCGTCATGTAGTAATGAAGCTGTTCATACCTGCTAACCTACATAGATATACCTAGATAAATATCACAAACTCCTCTTTCATACATACGCCCCCTCCCATTCACACACGCACACACACACACACATATCACTAAACACACTTCTGAGTACCTACCAAGCACACAGAACACATGATAATTAATTAATTGTTTGTTATTTTTATTTAACATAAATACCTATTGTTACGGAGGAGTGGCTCCTTCCAATACAGGTGTTTTCACACTTAACGGTAGGAATCAACCTTTAATATGTCAAACAAATATGTTGTTACAGAAATAAATATATTTTGTTTTTTTTTTTTTTGATTTGATTTTACTGTATTGCAAACACATTGGCAAAATAAATATTTAATAAGTAGATAGGTAATAAACATTTTTTTGTTTAAATTTAATTCTGAATACAAAATAAATTAAGAATGCATATTAAATAATTAATCTCTTCTCGTTCAATCCGCGTAATAAGTACTTAGTTAGTACTAACACCTACTTGTACTTAATTAGGCACGAATGTTGAACAACTCGACAATAATGTATTACTGGTATTATATAGCTATTGCCAAGTTTTTTCAAAAATAGATCCAACGGATTAGTGTTTTTAATACTGTACCTACATAATTTTTTCGCGAGAACTTGGCTTGGCGCTCTCTGCGCGCGATTTAAAAGTAATTTTCACTGACCTTATCAATATCTTCTATGCCTACACAAAATAAAACACAGTTTTTCCAAGATCTTGTATCTTTTCTACGCCAACACAAAGTCTTTATTATTAATTAGAAACCAACACCAAAATGTACTAAAGTTTTGTACTCAAATAAGGTTGAATAGATCACACGATACTATCATTCTGCTTACAGTAAAGAGATTGAATCACAAGACCATAACCGGAATGAAATAAAGAATATTTTCGCTCAACAAAAAATTCAATACATCACCGGAGACGTTCGCGCCAATAAACGATAGTGGTGCTATATATAGAAGTCACTCAATTAGTACGTAACTCGTAAAGGACATTTTATCTTCATTATTCGATAGGTTTATTTATACAATGCTTGGCTATGGCTACCTAGCCTTGATTTAAATGAGTCAATCAGTGCATTGTACACGGTACGTAATAGTACTCAGTGTATAGTGGTAATAGCACAGTTTATGTAATAGTACTGTAATAGGGTAATAGGTGGTAATAGTAAGAATGCATCTTACAAATATACATAACTAGCGGCCGTACGCGTAGGGCCGTAGTGTTAATTAGGTATATTCGAAAAAGCTAAATACCAAATGAAAGGAAAAAATAAAAGAAAGATATAAACAATCAATATCTAGACGAATTTTTAGAATTAATGAAGTCGGATAGTATTTATTTAAAACCTCTCTGTAAAACCTAAAATACTTTTTATAATAATAAAACATCCCTCCATAAAATAGTACCTACTTAAATAGTTGTTTTCAATAATTCTTATATTTAAATACTGTACGAGATGCTGGGATTAGGGTTTCGACCCGTACTTTATATTAAAGTACCTATTGTACGTTATTTCAGGTAATTGTAAGTACTCTATACTATATAAGAATAATAAAGTACCTACACGCAAATACTTTATTTCGCATAATTTGATTTCTTTGAGATTTTGAAAAGTTTAGTCATAATGGCGAGACGAAAGAAACAGAGCATCTCTGAATTTGATAAAAAAAAGAAATACCTACCTACTTATTTACTTTAATTTAAATATAAACTGCAAAGGGGTAATTGTTTAGTAGTCATACAAATTCGATACAAACTGCAAAAAGCAATAAAAAAATTGTTTTTGAAAAATAAATTGTACTTTATTAAAAGTACTGTGTACTTTTTTTCTTACCTATAATAACCAATGTATTTTAATCGCTAAAAAAAGATGGCAACCCTAGTTATATACGGTATGCGACAGTAATAAGTATGTTTGAATGCAAGATCGGTACAAATATACATAGTATGGTTTGTTACATTTTTAAAAAGCATATAATACAGTCATTATAAACAAAATAACTCAGTAAACAGCTGCGCCGGCGACTTCATTCGCGCCAACATTTTTTTCCCGAAGAAATTTTTACATTGTTTATACTATGTAAACTATGTCAGAAGTTTTGTCTAGTGCAGGCACAGGTGCAGGACTGTCCAAGGCACGGCCCGCGGCCCGCTTGCGGCCCTCGGCTTATATTTGTGCGGCCCATGACGTTTTTCATTTACCGGTTTTTATACAGTTTTTTTACCGCTACAGGTTTTTTACAACAACTCTGACTGAAAATTATAAATTTTTAGAAAAGTTAAAGTTTTATGACTAACTACACTCGCGAGCAAAAGTTTGGAATCACCTACTTGCGATTTGCTACGAGCGATTTTAAGAACTAAACAACAAATGAAGATTAATAAATATGGTATAATTTTAAAGGTTATTCTGTAAACTTTAAATTGATACCATATTCATTTCAATTGGACCCCTATTTTAGGAGCAATCCTGGTTTAATCAAGGAGTAACGAAAAGGTCTCAATTTATTCGTTACGAGTTGCGCGCCTATGAATCCTATAAAAGCGCAGGGCATCGGAATTTTCTTATCAGTCGGCTGTTACACGTTGACTGGTACACACCTCCGTTGAATTTGACCCTGACATTGGACGATAATGGAGACCACGCCAACAGAAGCAGCCCAAATTGTTGCTCTACTACAACAAGGGCTAAGCCAGCGGGCTGTCGCACGTCACATAAGCCAGTCCTGTGTCTCGAAAGTTTATAAACGCTTTCTGGAGACTGGAGGCTTCATCCCGAGGCCAAGATCTGGACGGCGCCGGTGCACTTCGGAGAGAGATGACCGTTTTATCGTGTCAACTTCTCTTCGAAATCGTCACCTGACCGGTGTCGACGTCCAGCAGGAGCTCAGGGAAGTTCGTGGGACAACTGCCAGTGAGTGGACAGTTCGGCGAAGACTGAAGCAGGCGAACTTGACTCCAAAAAGGCCTGCCACAGGCCCAAAACTGACGGCAGCTCACCGTCAAGCACGCCTTCAATTTGCTCGCGCCCATCTTAATTGGGAAATCGAGCAATGGAGGCAAGTTCTGTTCTCAGACGAGTGCAGAATGTGCTTACACGGTAGCGACCGAAGGGGCCGGGTCTACAGGCGACCTGGAGAGCGATTTGCTCAGTGCTGTTTCGCTGAAACAGTAGCTTATGGAGGCGGTTCCTGCATGATGTGGGCCGGCATTTCATTCGACGCAAAAACGGAGCTTGTTTTCGTGCCTGGCGGGGGACGAGGGGGTGGTCTAACTTCGGACCGGTACATTACCGATATTCTGCTGGAACATGTTGTTCCTTATGCGGGATATGTCGGCGATAACTTCGTCCTAATGCACGATAACGCCCGATGTCACACTTCACGTGCCACAATTGACTTCCTGGGTCAAGTTGGAATCGCCACATTAGACTGGCCAGCGCTCAGCCCTGACTTGAATCCCATTGAGCACTTGTGGGATGAGTTGAAAAGAAGGGTTCGATCCAGAAATCCAGCTCCCTCAAGTGTTCATGAGTTGAAATCGGCTTTGACAGAGGAGTGGGAAGGCATCCCACAAGATTCTGCCAAGAAGCTGATTAGGTCCATGAAGAATCGTCTTCGTGCTGTAATTAGGGCTAGGGGAGGTAACACTAAATATTGAACAAAAATGTTTTATCCAAATAAAGATTTTCCTCTAAATTTTGTTTTTTTTTAATGGTTCCCGTTTCCTCATTCCTTCATTTTTCCTTACTCCTTCACTTAAACAAGGACAGCTCCTGAAATAGGGGTCCGATTGAAATGAAAATGGTATCAATTTAAAGTTTACAGAATAACCTTTAAAATGATACCATATTCATTAATCTTCATTAGTTGTTTAGTTCTTAAAATCGCTCGTAGCAAATCGCAAGTAGGTGATTCCAAACTTTTGCTCGCGAGTGTAGTTATTACTAAGCTTAATCTTTCAAAGTAGATAGTAAAAATGTCAAGTAAGTAAGTATTTGTTTCTGCGGCCCGCTAATCTGTATAGTAATTTAATTTGTAATGGCCCGGTAATATATATGGTTTGGACAGCCCTGATCTAGTGTATCAGCAAGTAAACAGGCCTCGTGCATTGCTCACTCGTGACAAACCTATATAA